>CM036340.1:2799669-5199669 GCA_020615435.1 Telenomus remus
TGTAATATTACAGTTTTGAACTTAAAATTAAAATGAAGATGAATTGGACCAGAAAAGAAGACCAGAAATGAATTTAAAAACTACATTTATTTTACGAAAGAGCGCATAACAGAACTTTATACATAGCAACGTAAGTGAACACATTCAATCTTCGATTTGTTTTTTACGACGTTAGTTTTTGGTTTATAAATGTATCCAAATTGTTTCGACTTGAATTTTCATTTGTGCGAATCAAACTGGAAACTTGAATTAGTTTTGTTTCAAACTAACAATAATTGTCCGGCAATTAAATTCTCTTCATAACATTCAGATAAGCAAAAGTCGGCTTGTTCGTTGCTTTTTTAAGATTAGTAAAAACAAACAAAAAGAGAAAAAAATAATGACACGAAGAACTGGTACTTTGTTGTTTCTTAAGATACAGCAAGTCTTTGTAATTCTTTTTCTCTCCGATAAATTAATATCAATTACAATTTCAATTACATTAAAAACGTTACGATATGGTGTTGCATCGGATATAACCAAGCCTTTTTGTAAATGCGACGGGACGTTTGCAAAATGTTTATGCAATTGATGTATATTTTGTTTCGAAGTTTACAATTGTTTAAACAATAAATGAGATTAAAAATCGAACGAAATTCCATTGTGTCGATGGTTTTCTATTCAAGTTTTGTCATCGGTTGAAAAAAAGTCTCCGACACCCCTGGTGTAAAATGTAACGCTTGTTTTTCCATTCGAGTTCTTGCTTCGACTTGTACCTTCCAAACTAGACACTCTTTTTAACGATGTCTTATTATCATTTTCACGTGAGCGTCCGAATACAAAATCTTCGCACTTCAACCTTGAAAAAAATTAACGAAGTGAATAAATAGAAGTTGAACAATCATCAGACGCACGATAATTGCATTCACGAGCCGATTGAACTAAACTTTCTCATTTTCGTTCACTTTTTGCGTTGAACTTGTAATAATATCTGGCACCTGGTGTTCCCATCAAAAATAACACCACTTACCCAGAATCGCTTCTTTAATTGCGGACGTGTATTGTGCGGGTACCCAGTAAACCCAATATCGCGACGACTCGGTCGGACCTAATTGAATAGCCTGAAAAAAGCAATTTTATTAACTTTTTCAATCAAGAATTTCTTTAGTTTTAATTTTCGCTGGGTAAAACAAGTTACCATTATATGATATTCTGGATGGTCGTGAATGGGCTCACTGTGAACTCCCTTGATAGAGTTCATTGGAATCTTTTCCGTTCGATCCTTAGTGCCGATCCACAGCTGATCTTGTTCCAATTTAAACGTTAATCTAACTTTTCCCCCGAATTGGTTTAGCATACCTGCTAAAGGGAATTCCGGTAAGGGATCCTAAAGAACCGCAATACAAAAATTATAAAATTTCGTTATGAAATGATGATATTCTTTTACTTTAGGTTTTGAAACTCACTTTGCTATCCAAAATCCCAGGCATGACATCATCCGGCATGCCTTTATCTAAAATTTTGCGGTGCATTTTCTGTTGGGACAGCGGTTCTTTATTGACAGTCGTCGAGGCTTCGTCTGCAAGCTGCTTTGTTGGAATAGATACCGCTAAGACGTCATCCAGTTTCGATCCAACTATCATTACTTTGGCACCTGAAATCATTACGATGACTTGCAAATTTTCCTCACAAAAAAACCAAAAAAAAAACAAACTAAAAAAACCAAACAGAAAAGTTGTTTTTTAAGTACCATTTGTTGAATAAAATTGTACCTTTTGTAACACCAAGACTCCTCAAAGTCTGATCATCTTTGGCTAATCCTTTGATCATAACTTTTTGCATCCCTTGTGGAACGGCAATGATGTTTTGAAGATGAGCTTTTAATTCACCAACCGTGCCATCGAGGGCGAAATTCACGTCGATCTTCTGTTTATTATAAATAACTTTGAAGTCTATGTGTTCCTTGGGTGGAGTGACCTCGTTGCACTCGTTGTCTTTATTCTGATTCGTCGTTTCATCCTGGATGGGTGACCTCGAGTTCGTCAACAGGTCTGGACAGGCGGTGGCTGAACAACAATTGTCGTTGCTGTCACTCATAGTTTCTAAAACAACAAAAAACAATTTTCAATTCTCAAAAAGCAACTTCAAATCAATAATTTCAACGTCCAGAACTTCATTTCACCTTAACAATTTGAACCCAAACCAAAAGTTTGAACCACAAGATTAATCAACTAAACTTGCAATGAAAACAAAAACAATAACAAATCGGAAATTAAGGTTAGGATTTATTTTTAATCGGAACAAGTCAGATTGAAAATGAAGATACAAAACTTGGTGTTAAAACCAGATGGGTTTTTTCGTTTTGAGATGGGTTTTTGTTTGTAATATGTCGATCGATTTGTTCATGTTGTCAAACAATAATTTGATCCTGTCGTGACAGGTTTTGAGACAAACGAAGGATCAAAAATGTCGCGTCATTTTTTGTATGAAAATGGGATCGGATTTTTGCATTAACATTGATTTTAGTTCGGCTAAACAATATCGTCAAAGAAAATACGCGACTTTGAACGAAAAGCACTTGTCATTTACTCACCAACAAACTCCATGATTATGCACTGCCATGCACTCGTCTCGACCAATCAAAGCGTTGTGAAAAACAGTGGGAAAAAACGATAAAGAGAGAGAAATAAAGAGCTGGTTACATTCTGTCTCACTTATACTGCAAAATTAAACTCTCTTTCTTTAATTCACTACAACTTCGCAAATCTAAAATCCATTGATATGAACGAACAAATAACGTCAAACTCTAAACCTAAATGTAAAAAAAAAACATAAACAAAACAATGTTTACAAAAATAACAACAATGAAAACGAACCTTTGTTAACAATAGCAAAAGCATTTCGTTAGCATATGGTTTAGCTAGATTTGTTCTAAAAGTGAAAAACATAAAAAAAACATAACCTGAAACTTTTAATTTTCCCGCGCTATTTGGTCTAGGGTTGAAGATGGCTCTACGGTCGCCTTCACGCCTGAGTCGCGCGGAAGAGCAGATTAGTTTTTTTACGCGGGGTGGTTGTTGAGCAGATAATTTTGTTGTCGTTGGTTTGCGCTTGGTTTCGACGGATCGCGAATTGACCGTCGCGACAAAGGGGAACAAAATGCCGCCGAAAAAGCGGGACAAGGAGTCCGAGGGCTCGAAGGCTCCGCGGACCGACCAGGTCCAGGCGGATCACGAGCTGTTCCTCCAGGCCTTCGAGAGTAAGTGCCGCCCTGAATGTTGCTTTTGTTTGACCTCAGAACCGTTGTAGCCTTTTGCCGCGAAAATAATGCGTGAGAAAACTTCCGCAAATGATTTTCCGCGCGTGTCAACGACCGCGCGAAAATCACGCTTGATACGCCCCCCTTTGTCTTATCGGCTTCGAGTTCATTCTTTTTTTCGTCACAAACACCTGTCATTCAGGCAGTCAAATTGTGTTTTTTTTTGTTTTTGTTTGTTAGTTTGTTTAGGTTTTGATTTTTGGTTGCTAATCATTTTGTCTTTTTTGCAAACATTAAATGAAATTCTTTCGTTTGATAGTTCCTTTGTTAAGTTTTTTTTTGCACTTTGTATTTATTTACATGTTTAGGATTGTTTGTTAAGCATTCGAAACTGTAATTTTAACATTTCCGTTTTGTTTCTTTGGTTTTTTCTTTGTTTTCTCTAAATTTGTTTATAATTTGTTTTGGTTTTGTATTATTTTAGTTTTGTATTTGTTTCATATACCTTTTTAGATCGTTGTTTTCAACTTTCTTTATTTGTTTATTCGTGTCACTTGTGCATGATAAACAAATCCAAAATCAAAGTTTTATTCTTTTTTACTTTTTGTCTATTAGTATTTTAAACACTGTAGTAATTTACATGAAAAAAGGTGTGTTTTTTTATTGAACTCTACATTCGCAGAGTACGTTGAATGTTTTTATGCCCAGAGCGTGGGAAAACACATATGTATGAGCGTTACTGCGTTAGTTCTCAGAATGCACTGTGGACGAAGGGGAATTTCAAATAACTTACCTCTAACTAAGATAGAAGCTTTAAATTTTGTACTAAACATAAAATCATTGTAATTGTTATTGTTTGTTTCAGAACCAACACAAATATACAGATTTCTGCGAACAAGAAACCAGATTTCGGTAAGTACAAAAGTTAACAAAACCAACAAAAAATCTTTTCTCCTTTCAAATTCATCGTTGAGTTCAAAATGGTTTTTAAAAATATAGTTTTTCAAAGAAACTTTACAAGACTGAAGGCACATCATTGTTTTGTACTTATCTCCCCAATTCGTTGTTCCCCTGTTATTACTAAAACACGAAGAAAAAAAACCCAAAAGTGAATGAAACAATTTGAATAATTTTTTGTTTTCCCAAGGTATGTAACTTTTTTTATTTCCCACTTATTCATTTTTATTATTGATTTTATCAGTTATCATTGTATCGCAGAATTTCAGGTGACAATGTTGGATTTTGTTATTGAACGAAAATTTAATTTTTTGCAGCCCATATTTTTGTACAGAAATTTGTCGTACATGAGGCAACGTATGTCACGATCACACAAGTCGCGAAAGAATTTCAAAGTCGATAGCATCTACGAGAAGAAGGTCCAGGAACAGAACAACCAGAAGGGCATCCTCGGATCGGATCGAGGATACATAAACATCTCCTTTTTAGGCTTTTATGATAAACGACGTACGTGAAACCAACAATCAATCTTTTGTTAAAAAACAAACAAACAAACAATTTTGTTTGATTAATTGTTCGTTTTTAAATTTCATCTTCTAGTTGAAGAACCGCAGGAAAACCCTGTCAAAGTTGACACAATCCTATTAACGATCTGTCACAAAAAGAGAAAAGATGTAACAACACCAATCATGCAGGTTTGCAAAACTTTTCCATTGTTTGAAGTACATCAATGCAACGGAGCAAACAAAAAAAGAATATGTTTGGAATTTTAGGTACCAGTAGGTACTAGCGAAGTTCCAATAAACCCGCCAGAGAATCACCCTCAACTGAAAAACTCGTCGATAAACATCCCTAACGAGTCGTTCTCCGTCAGCAACGGCCATGTTTCAGAAACTTACATGCTTCTGCTCAGGGTTTATTGCATGCCCAATACCAACAACTATCTAATGCATAACTGTGATACGGATGGTAATAAGCAACTTTCTTTACTAAAAAAACCTCGCTATACAAACCTCTAATTAGAACTTTAACTAGTTCAAACGAAACAAAAAATGTAATCGATTTTCTTCTACTTTTCAGAACCAGCACAAAAACGTCGCAAAACGATCAACGGCTCGATTCCCATAAAGGTAGAAGAGACGAAACTGTACGGGTCGGAGCTGATCATCTACGACAAGCACAATCGTTGTCTGTTGACTGACGGGAATTACGAGCTGAGTCTGCAGGAGGTGCAGACGAGTGTGAGATCAAGCCCCAAGAAGCAGAGTTTTTGGGAGACCATCAACGAGGTCACCGACTGCAGCGCTTTTGGAGTGTTCAACAAAAGCCCCACATTGAAATTCAAGCTAACTTGGGTGAACGATAACGAGTCAAATGGCGAGAACAAAGTCTGTACCAATGGCGATAATAAAGAAAACCAGCCTAGAAATGGTAAGTTTCAATTTCACCCAATAAGATCATAGATTTGTCCATAAAATTATAAAACCATTTAAAATAAAATTCTGTTCTTGTTTTTCTTTTTCAGTTGAGAATGAAAAATGTTCGAACTACAGCAACAGTTCAAATAACAACAACAATCCTCCACTTTCGAACGGGTTGACCAACACCAAAAAAGCTGATAAGGAGGAAAGTTCAAGCTCACAGCAAATCGTTTACCAGTTTTTGTATAACAATAACAGTCGACAACAAACTGAGGCTTGTGAGGACCTACACTGTCCTTGGTGTTCCCTCGATTGTGGCCGACTGTACTCTTTACTCAAACACCTGAAACTTTGCCATTCCAGATTCACATTTACTTACGTGGTATGTGCTTTCATAAATCAAACCCTGTTTCTTGTTTCGATTTTAACTTTATTTACATTTGTACATTTTGAAATTGCTCAGCCAATCTCACAAGGCGCAAGGGTGGACGTAGCCATAAACGAGTGTTACGACGGATCGTATGCTGGAAGTCCCCATGAGCTTATTGCTCAACCCTCAAGTGGATCGTATTCGAGAACAGGCCCCACGCGACGTACAACTGTTACAAACATCTTAGTCTGTCGACCCAAACGAGTGAAGCCAAGCTTGTCCGAGTTTTTGGAACTTGATGAGAATGACTATGAGAGCCAACGACCTTACATCACTGGACACAATAGGTATCTTATTTTTTTCCATTTTTATATCAAATCCGAACTTATTACAGTCTAATTTAACTTTCTTACGTTTTTTAACTTAACTATTTTTCTTTGTACTTGTTAGATTATACCACCGCACTGTTACCTGTTTGCCAATCTATCCAAAGGAGATGGACGTAGATTCAGAGGGTGAAAATGATCCGAAATGGCTACGAACGAAGACTATGATGATGATTGACGACTTCACCGATGTGAACGAGGGGGAAAAGGAGTTGATGAAGATGTGGAATCTCCACGTGATGAAGCACGGCTATGTGGGCGACTGTCAAATCCCACTGGCCTGCACCATGTTCCTCGAGGCCAAGGGCAAGGAGCTGCTAAAGAAGAACCTGTATAGGAACTTTGTTTTGCATCTTTGCAGCTTGTTTGATTTTGGCCTCATCAGTCCGGTGGTTCTTTATCAAATCGTCCAGAAACTTCAGGAAATCATGCGCGAAGAGGGCGAGGATGGTGGATTGCGTCGGGTGCTTCAAAACTCACATGAGTCTCAAGTTCGGCATTGGGTTGTTAATGGTGATTAAAATTTGAAAGAATTTAAAGAAATGATGTATAATGCCAAATTAAAATGAAAAACAATTTTCTTTGTTTAAGGCGTTCATCCGAATATTAAGAACGAAATGAGAGAAACGAAGCCAACAAAATCAAGGATGTCGCTGTCCAACAAGAGCCTGCAAAACGGAGTAGGCAAAGACACTGCCATGCGTCAGTCCGAGCCATCGAACAGACGCAGAAGCGTCGACACAACAGCGGCCCTACGTCGCAAAAGTGGTGAGGCAAACTCCAGCGAGTTTCATCGGCGGAAGCTCGTGCTGGACGTGATTCCCGTGAACGGCAGTAACCAAAAAGCATCATACAATGCCAGCAGCGAATCGAAAGTGATGCGATAAGCTACCAGCAACTTAAAACCCGATTTCCGGCATTTTTTTTATTATCACTTTCTCTCTCATTTTGTACAGTATTTGTTACGAATTTTCAGTTACTAGCGTTAATGTGAAACTCGGTTTCTTCGTAACTGTAGCGTCGCAGCTCCTCTTACTACTTAAATCGCCGTTGTAAATAAATAATCAACGTTGTAATTTGCGTAGCAACCGTTCAAACGCGTCTCCAAGACTCGCGTTGGACGTCATCAATTGAATCATTGCGGTTTCATCGACCCAAGTAACGTTTAGGATTGAAATGAACACTTGTTTTTATTTTTTACATCAAAGGATACAAAAAGTGCCTTGCAAATTTGTACACGGTCCGTTCTTTTTTCGGCTGTCTTCCCTATTATTTGCTACGTTCTTTTTCTTTCGGTATAAAACTTATTACGTTTTTTTGAATGCGATTTTGTTGAATAGTTTGGACAATTTTTGTCTTTTTTGTGTACAGAATGTTTTTTTCCTCGCTTAACTCTAGGCGACGCTCGTTGATCTTGGCTTGTCTAATTATAGAAATGTATATCGTTATTATAAGTGCACATAACGAGCTATTTATGTATGCGAAACGGTCGACCGAGGCTTTACACTTCGAAAATAATCAATCAGGTACAATTTTCGTTCAACGCGGTCGTTGACTTTTTTCGACTGCCATTTTTTATTTTAATTTATCATTGATGTTTCACTTTAAGCGATCGAGTGACATTTTTATTTTGTTTTTCTTTTTGTCGGTTTTTTTTTGTATTTTATTGCAAATCTACTGGGTCGACTCTCACCGATAGTCTCTAATCTGATATTTACGATACAGTATGATAAGATGCACAACAAAAAAAACAATAAAGTTCGTATAAACTCGAATTTGGTTTTGTTCAATGAATTTTTATTTAAGTTTTATCACAGCATTAGTTTTCAATTTTCATCATTATGAGCTCCTTTGTTCTGTCGTACTCAAAATACTGGTCGAAGTTGGTTGGAATGTAAGTGATCTTCCACTTGGTGTTGAGTGCTTGTACGAAACGCAAAAATTGCTCGTACATCGGGGCAACTGAATCCAAATCTTGGACTGTGAAAACGTACCGCTTTTCCAGTGTCATGTATGCTGTTTTCTTGGTACCGCAACTCAAAATTTTGTCCAGAGTTTTGACGAAACCTTCGGTTATTTTATCGTCGTAGATTACTAAAAAATGTGCATTATTTTTTTTAATTTTGCAAGAATGAATTGTAAGACACTTTTTCTCGTTAATCTTCTTTGCTATTTTAAAGCTTTCTCACCATCAGCTGCTATCACAATCTGCGAACTTTCAATTTTACTTTGTAAATCCGCATTCCAATTCAAGTTGAGAAAATCAAGTTCTTTAACGAAATATCTCGACTTGACAAGTTCTTTGTTTAGACTGAAATTCTTCTCGATCAATTTCAAAATGTTGCTTAAATTGATATCTAAAAATGAAGAGTTGTTAATGTTAGTTGTTTCTCATTTCAGTGATTGTTTTTTAAGGTTCTTTTACCTGTACAAACAACTTCTTTAGCATAAATTCCTGCGACGATACTACTCAGACCAACACCTGAGCCTAATTCCAAAACGTTTTTCGATTGGAATAACTTTCGTTCAGAAATTATGAAATCTGATAACAAAAATGCCCCTCGCCAGATTTGGAGACCGACTAGTGGCAATTCTGTCATGCTACTGTGCTCTGCAAGAGAAAAGAATTTGCAACGTTTAAACAAAGTGTTCGAAGTTGAACAAAACGAATTGAATTGTTTAAAATTCACCTATTGATAAGGATTTTTTATTTTTTCGACACAGGATCAGGTCTCCATCTTCATCAACGTGTATCCCATCTTCATCCGAGGGGAGGAAAAAGTTAAATTTTGATATCACAACTAAAAACCGAAACAAAATAACTTTAGATGATTGAAAATAGTTTTAGTATAGAATAATTTTCATTTAAAAAGAAATTAATAATGGTTTACCTTCTTCTTTGTTTTCCAAACTTTGCTCCCTTTCTAGCAGAACTTCTGACTTGACTTTGTACATTTTCAGCTGAAAAAGTAAGCAAACAAAACTGACGATGAACTATTGCAATTATTATTACTTATTAATAAAAATATAACACCTCTATAAAAACTGTAGAGAAATTTAGTTTTTGACAGCTCGGTTACTGTAGTTGTCATCACAGAATTACATAATTTTTCACTTCAGTTTCGCCACCTTAATTTTTCACATTCTGATGAACTGTAGTTTATAATATTCACAAGAAAAACGAAAATGTTTATTTCAGTTTAGATATTTCGTGAATGTATAATTATTTGACTTGAAAAAAATAACGAATTGCATCAATACTTGGTCGTATGTATTTTCGACTGAGATGCGATGATTATAATATAGTCTATTGCTCGGTGCCAATTACCAAATTGCACTCACAGTAGGGACATTTAAAAATAAATAAGAGAGCCTTCGCGAAAGGAATATCCGACCGCTATAAGAATAAACAAACATTTGTAAAAACGAAACGTTTGTATTAACAATGGTTTGTGCTTTTTTTTTGAAAAAAATGTAAAAAAATGTGGAACGCTTCACGATTTTGCGTGTCATCCTTGCGCAGGGGCCATGCTAATCTTCTCTGTATCGTTCCAATTTTAGTATATGTACGCTTTAAAAAAGCTGTACAAATATACATTTATGATGCGTTCTATATATACCTCTCTGATTTAAAAAATGGTACTTGCGAGAAATCAAACATTTCCGCCATCTGGCGGTCATTTTATCTAACACCACAAATGAGGAACTGTGAGGAACACTTTTCATAACAAATTCCCCCCTCCCCCGATTTGTTTAACTATTAAAGATCTCTTTTCTAATTACATTTCGTAGACACTTTTTTCTATTTTATATATAATAACAATTTTAATGAACTGAAATTGTTTACAAAACTTTACAAAAATCATAAAAAATTGTCAAAAATATGGAAAGTCTTAAGTAAGAAAAAACGAAAGAACACAAATTCCTTCATAAATAAGACTAATTGAACGAAGAAGTTATATAAACGATCCCGTTTCAGGTCCCATTAGCCTATTAGGCCCACAACCTTGTTTGACCTTTCTGTTTTCAAAACAGCCATAACGGATCAGATGTAAATAACCTCTACATACACCATGAGAAAAAAACAACCTCAGAAATCCAACTCATCTATTGATGGCCCTATTAATGGCCGACTGTGGCCGACAAATTTTCGTAATTCAAGAAAGCACATTAGTATACATAGTTGGCGATAATTCTAAAATCCACGTAGGCGTCGGGGTCGACCAATCAGCTTCCAACAAATCTTCTTAGTTCAGTGGTCTCATCATTTTGTCTCTCAAGATGCCACGCGTTGTTATCCCCTTCCCCAGCTTTTTTCCTCTGTTGCTTTTCATCAAACCGTTATGTGGACCAATGATTTGTCGACTTGTCAACAATTTACCCCAATTTCCTAATGTACATAAACATCTAAAACAAACTAAAGAAGGACAGAAAACATTGTTTATCAAGAAATTTGCTGTCCTACTTGCCAATTGAAATAAACAAAGAAGTATCAAAACAAAAACAATCCCATCAACAATAATTGTTTGCCTATATCCTCATATCCTCATAAAGACGTAATTCTTTGGTGTTAAATTTTGAATTCTATGAAACAAGGAATATAAAATATATTTTATAAACAAAACAAAGATCATATGCCAAGTTTTCCTTTTGTCGATTGTTTTTTTTTTCGTTTTTTCTATCTCTCTCGCCGACTCGATGCAGGGGTCAGCACCGTCGGGGAGCTTCTCTCTCTCCGCTTTGAAATCTTTCTGCATCTTGTCCTGCTCGGCAGAGAGTGCCGTTCCGTCGCCATTTGCACGTCAAACTTCAAACATGAAGCCCTTTGCAACGATTGTCACCGCGCTCGTGCTCATCGGCGCCTGCCTAGCCGAAGTCAAAGTTGAGGATGGCGTCCTCGTCGTCACCAAAGACAACTTCGAAAGCGTCATCAAAGACAATGAATTTGTCCTCCTTGAATTCTGTAAGTTAAAAAACAACAATTTGTTTCTCTCTCTCTTACTCACACTCTGTCACAACCTCGTGTTTTTCTCAATTTTGTAAACTGACGTTTTGTTTATTGTAACTTTAAGAGGTTTGAAAAATGAATTTTTCGACGCTGTTTTGTGTCTGCGATAGGAATGTTCCTTTGGAGACATATGCCGGCTTTACTACCAACGGGACTTAAGTCCACGTCAGCATTTTTTTGGCTGATGAATGAGTTTGATTTGGAAGAAAAGATACAAGTAATGAGGGTTTAGACTACTTGGAAGAGGAGTTTTGGTTTCTTGGGGGTTGCTTTTTGAGTTTTGTTGAGTGCAATGAAACTGAGATTTTGATTGGTGACGTCACGGAGTAATTGGTGTCGTCACATGGTAGCGTTTTTGAAACCTAACAACTAACGGAACTCAAATTTTCATTCATCAGCATTCTTCTTTCGTTTTTCTTAATTATCAAGATTTTAAAATCATTAAAATGTTTTCTTTGAACTTTTTAAAATGAATATTGATGTTTGTTTCTAAGCTTTTAAAATAGAAATTGTGTTTTTGTCACTATGCTTAAAATTGTGAAAATGTCTTTAGATTTCAAAAATGTTAATTACAAACCCATAATTATCTTAATTAAAAAAATATAGGTTTGAAAATAGAATGGTCGAACTACCTAACCGTTGAACTACCTACTTAATAATCATTTTGTTGATTGCATAAGCAACGAATAAACAAATTTTGTAACATAATGTCAATTTGAAAAAAATTATTCCTTCAAAGTTTGCTGCATCAATCTTTCTTTTCGATCACCTTACATAACTTTTCTTCCCTATCAATTTGGTGATAATTTTCAATGTCTAATATATCACAAATGTTCGTGTTCTCAGTTTAATTATTAAAAGTAAAAAACAAGATAAAAAACGGTCATTGATCATTAATTATCTTACAGTCAACGTGGCCACTTTTATGCAACCCAAAAAACTCGAATTATAAATAGAAAATCAGTTTACTTACTTCAACCTTATAACTTAATTGAACTTACTAATTACTAAGAAATTCTATACAAATTCTGCATCATTTTTTTTATTTAATAATAATTAATTTTAACTTTATTTTTCCAGATGCCCCGTGGTGTGGACATTGCAAGATGCTTGCTCCAGAATACGCCAAGGCAGCTAAAATGTTGGCTGACATGAAATCCGACATCAAATTGGCCAAAGTTGACGCGACAGTAGAAACTGATTTGGCTGAAAGTCACAACATCCGAGGTTATCCTACAATCAAATTCTTCCGCAAGGGATCTGCCATCGATTACTCTGGTGCTCGTCAGGCTGAGGGTATCGTCAACTGGGTGCAGAAGAAATCTGGCCCAGCTGTGAAGGAACTCAACTCTGTCGAGGAACTCAAGGAACTTCTTGACCATAACAACGTTGCTGTTGTTGGGTTCATCAAGGTACCAAACCAATATCCATTAACATCAATTCAAAAGTCAAATAGTTTTTTTTTTTCAAATTCCAACGAAAAAAACATTAACAAAGAACATTTTATTAGAAGCTTTTGAAGAGCTGTAAGAAGGGGTGTTCATCAAAAAATAAGTTACCAATTTTCAAATTCGTGGACTGTTGAAAAGTAGTTCATTTGATAAAACAATAATTTTGCAATTAAGAGAGTTAATATTAATTGTATCTTTAATTTTAGGATCCGGAATCTGAAGCTGCAAAACTCCTGAGCGAAGTAGCCAACACAATTGACGACATTGTCTTCGCAATGGTGACCAAGGAAGAGATCATCTCCGAATACAAATCCGAAGACGGTAAAATCACCCTGTTCAAACAATTCGACGATGGTCAAAAGGATTACGACGGAGAACTCGAGGCTGTTAAACTTGTTGAGTTTGTTAACATCAACTCTCTGCCTCTCATTGTCGATTTCAACCAAGAAACCGCCCAGAAAATCTTCGGCGGTACCATCAAGAGCCACATCCTCATCTTCTTGAGCAAGGAGGCTGGACACTTCGAAAAGTACGTCGAAAACTTCAAGGAACCTGCCAAGAAGTTCTTGGGCAAGATTCTGTTTGTCACTTTGAACACCGACGATGCTGACCACGGCAGGATCTTGGAATTCTTCGGCATGAGCTCCAGCGAATTGCCTGATATGAGAATCATCACCATGGACAAGGACATGCAGAAATACAAACCAAAGTCGTCCGAATTGAGCACAGAAAACATCAACGAATTCGTTAGCGATTTCCTCGAGGGCAAACTCAAGAGGCATCTCCTCACTGAGGACCTTCCTGAGGACTGGGACAAGAAACCCGTTAAGGTTCTTACCGGAGTTAACTTCCATGAAGTTGCTTATGATGATAACAAAAATGTTCTGGTTGAATTCTACGCGCCATGGTGCACGCACTGCAAGCAACTTGCTCCAATCTATGACCAGCTTGGTGAGAAGTTCAATGATAACGAGGATATCGTCATCGCTAAGATGGACGCCACTACGAACGAACTTGAAGATGTCAAGATCGTCAGTTTCCCTACCATCTACCTTTTCAAAAAGGGAACCAAGACGGTAAATAGAAACTGTTTTCATTTTTGATGTTTTCTTATTTGTTTCATAATTTGAATTTTTGGGAACTCAATTGTTTGGTTTGTTATTTACAGCCTGTTGAATTCACTGGCGCAAGAACTTTGGAGGAACTGACCAAGTTTGTTGAATCAAATGGTGCCAGCCAAGATGTTCCAGAAGAGGTAAAAATTGGAAAATCTAATTAATCGCGAATGCAAATCAAATTATTTGTTGAGTGTAAAATTAACTTGTACATTTTTGTTGTTTCAGACTCAGGAAGACGAGGATGACGACATTCCAAGGAAAGACGAGTTGTAAATGAACGAAGACAACCGCAAATTTTTTGTTGCCTCGATTTTATTGAAGTGAGTTCTTAGAAATTAACACTGAAAACTTGCGTCTCGAATCATCAAGATGACGAACTGAACCTGATACCAAAAGACAAGTGTTATTTTCAAGGATATTGAGGGTCAATAAAAATTGAAGCTGGAAAAAATTCAGGGGTAAAAAACTCGAAAAGAGAAGAAGGGATGAAGAGAGAAGTGTAATTGTTTCGATCGTCTATTTCGATAATTGTAAATAAACAGCGACTTTGTATGGGAGAGTACAGATTGTACTTTTTGTAAGTTACTTAACGGGATTTTTAGTTTTGTTTTCATACGATTTCGAAAACGCCGATTTTCTGTGCGTTGCAAAAAGCAGAGTCTGAAAGCAAAATGAAAGAGAAAAAAAGAACACTAAAGTTGTTAGTAATTTGTGTACACTTCTTGATGCCAATAATTTTGATAAGTTTAGGATTCAAATTCAGTTTTGAATACACGATTTTGCATACTTTTTTAAACCTGAACCAATTTTCTATGAAATTATCGAAAAGTCAATTCGAAATAACATGCGATGTAAATAAAAGTGTCGCACATATGACAAGTCTGCTTGAACAAGTGTTGCAATTTTCCACGTCGAGATAATTCAATGTCAACGTTGTAATATTTTTTGTACATTCTTTTCTAACTTTTTTAAAAAGACAAAAATTTTAAATCCTTGTTTTTATCACATTGTGATTGTTTTCTATAATGAAGCTCTATTTTAGAGTGAAATCGTATGATTCCATCTCAGCATTTCATTTTTTACAGTGCGAAGAGTACAGTGGTTGTTATTTAAGAGATATAGTGTACATGTTAAAACGAAAACTAGGCTGATTTACGTTTCCGTTTGTTTTTTGTCCATCGAACATTCAACCGACTGAATTGCGTCTGAAACACCTCGATCCTGACGATAACAGGATTCTTTTTTTCTGTTTAACATACCATATCTTTATGTCATACCTTTATTCTTAATACATGGATATTAACTATTCTATGTAAACTTGTGTTTTGATGTGCCTTCAACCTTTCTCCCTTTTGAAATCAATTTTTCACCCAATTTTAAGTTTCCATTTTGAACTCAACGATTTCTAATTGCAACTTATTTTTACTTTGCAATGTCATGTTTATCACCTTGTGACTTTTTTTAACTTTAGAATAACTCTGCGGATCTCAATTTGTCCGAGCTCAGAGACTTCGTTAATGAACATTTGCGAACTGCAGAAATTGTAAAAGGGATTTTACAATTTGAATGCGACGAAGCGAAATATGTCCTGAAGCCTTGGGAGTTGGAACATTTTGTCAGTAGAAAAGTTCAGGAGTGTGACTGCATTTGTACTGTAAGAATGTCTTAGTTGATTTTATCTTTTTCAAAGTTATATAGTAGTATTTTCTTGTATTGTATTTTTGCAATTCAAAATAGGTTCAACAATTGGAATTGCCCGACGAGAATCTCGTTGCAAACGAAATTGATAAGGCCATTCAACAGGCTCAAAAACTTCGCGAAATTTCCAACCCGAAGATTAGCGAAAAAGGGATAAGAAGATCGAAAGAAGTTGAGAAAAAAGAAGAAATAAAGTGTAAACAAGTTGAGACTGTGAAAAACGTTAAAAAACAACATGGACAGACGGATTTCATTGCTGCTAACAAAAATAGTGTCAGAGTAGCGAGTTTGAAGAACAAAAAAGTGAACAGAAGTCAGGAACAGGTTTTGGTCAAATTTTCCAAGTCACTTTCTTTTAAATTTTCAAGTTTTTAAACAATAAGAAAGTTTTAACTATTTTGGATGTTTGTTATTTGTTACTTAGGAAAATTGGAACAAACCAAGTTTGCCAAATGTGAACAAGGAAATCAACAGTCTGATCAGTAAAATCACCGAACTTCCTGTAACGAAAAAGATAATGAAATCTGAAAAATGTCCAGTTCACAATAAAAATCTGCCACAAGTGGTAGAGTCCCGAGTGTTAAAAAAAGTCCAACTTTCTGAGGCACTTAGAGAGATTGAAATTCCACGCACTTTAGGAAAAGTTATCACATTGAGACATTCATTTTGGGAACTAGAAGACGATCTAAAAAAGATCAGCAAAACTGAAAAAGATGCTCGAGATGACTTTCGGTTATTTTATCAAGAAATGGTGAACTTTTATTCATATAAGATTGTCTTCAAATTAAGAAACAAATTTGATTTTTATTTGACAATTTTAGGAAGACGAAGAAAAAGATTTCGTCCCAGAACAAGTGGTGAATTTGCTAACAGAAAGTACGGCCATTTTTCAAGAATCTTTCCGTACGGATATGAGTTTCATTGAAAAAAGTCAACTGGGAGTTAAGTTCACAAAAACGAACACTGTGATAAAAAACTACATCTGGGAGAAGAGATTCAAGTTCAAAAAGTATGAGGAAAGTTTGACTTTCGATTTGTACCCGAAGATTGGATGGATTTCAAATGGAATTTGGAATGTTTCTGTTATTCCATTTTTAAAAGGTTAAAAACTACTTTTTAATCATCGATCTGCGTTTTACTCAATAGATTATAAAAGTTTACTATGCATATTGTACGATATCATTTTGTCAGTGTACAAAAAGTATTTTAAAACAATGTTCGTTTTTGCAATTACAGAAGTGTGCAAGGTCAGTTCCATTCGATATTCCGATGAAAATCAGTTACAAAAGTGGTATTCTCAGTTGGAAGAAGTGCAGAAACTGAAGTACCAGCAAGACTTAACTGAGCTCATCAGAAAAATCTCCCAACAAAACCCGTCAGCAGGAACGAACATCAACTTTTTCAAATTGTCGCTAACCATACTTCAGACGATCAATTTGAAACCACCAGTGTTCAGTTTTGCAAAATCAGTAAAATAATTCGTTAGAATAATAATAATGTAGGTAAAATAACTCTTTATTATCTCACAAATCTTAATTAGTTGATAAACAATTTTCTAATCAACTTGTCAGTGATATAGTTTTGGCTTTTTATTTTGTCTTCTCGTCGGCTGGCGTGATGACTGTAGGAACAATTCCGTAAGGTGGAGTTGATTCGGAATTGTTGCTTTTTGATCCAGTTTTTGATTTTGATCCGCTCTCTTTTGACGAGCCCTTTCTCTTTTTCACCGGTTTTGTTAAACTGCATTTCATAGCAAATCTGATTTCTTCCATCAACGCGTCTTTTATTGGTTCCTGAAAACGAATAATATTTTATCATTTCTTTTCTTGAACTTAGATTGTAAATTAATTTGTATTGCAATTTATGCAAATAAACTCACTTTGTCTCTGAAGGCGGAGTACATTATTTTCAAGAAAAATTGCGTTACTGTTGCTCCAGCCGCTATTGTTACGCCTATGACTAGAACGAGAAACACTCCGCCGACGTTTTCCAAACCGAGTTCTGTTGCTCCACCTCCTCCTCCTTCATCCTTGAGAAGTAGAAGTTAAATTTAAAGATTTTTTATTTTCAAATTCTTTGTTTCATTTTCACTGTTTCTAATTTTGCAAAACTTACATTACACCTTCCCCCACCACGTTTTTCTTTCCACCACTTAGTTTTAAGTTTTGTTAAAATACCATTTTCTTGTAACTTCAAAACTGCGGCGCTCAGTTCGTTTCGATAAGTTGAATCTGGTTATGAAATAGAAAAAGTGAAAATTAAAAATTGAGATCCAAAAGTAAAGGAAGTTTATTTTGATGTAAATTTAAATAGTTGGTACTTTTTCTCATGGCTATTCCGTATCCTTTCGAGTCAAGATTTTTCCCGACAGCTGAGAGATTGCACTCGCGTTCCTGAAGGTATTCAACTGAAGAACTTTCCATCAAAAAAGCGTAGTTCTCTCTGAGAATCTTGTTTTTTCCCTCGTCGTTGGATTCTGTCAGCACGTCCTTTGCATTGTCCATCATGTACTGGTACATTTTTTGGAACCTTGAGTCATTTGAATTCTGAAAAACGTACATCGAATTGTAATTTCATAATAGAACTTTAAGTTTGCAATTTTCACGATGTTTATGTTTATGTTTATTTAGTAGAAAACAGCAGTACAAACTGGTAATATATAGATCATGTATACAGAATCATAGTAATAAATGTAGCTACAAGTAATAAAATGACAGTGAATGAAAATTGATAACAAACTTTGAAGAAGGAGAAAGTTGATCCTCCATTTTTCGCGCCATATTTGATAACATTTTGGTTCACAAGATCGTCCACGTCTTTGATTGGACGTACGACGGTTTCGACTGTCAAAAAAGCAGCTAAATTGGCAGTGTAACTCGAAACTATGATCAGACAGAAAAAGTACCAGGAGCCCGCTAAAATTCTCGTCCCTGGACCACTGCAGAAAAGTTCATTATGTTATCGATAAACTGCACTATCGGAAAATCGTTTTATATCGATGATCTCTTTTGTATTTTTATATTTATTGGTACTCACAGTGGTGCAACGTCAGAACCCTGTTGCATAATGCTGCCAATAGTAAACCAGAACGAATTTTTCAAATCCCATTGATTTTCAAGAACTTCCGGCTCTTCGATACAAGGATATGGATTGTTCCATTCCGCCGGGCTCATTCTTCCAATCACCAGAAATGATAACGATATAAAGATATAGGTGAGAAGCAAATACACATACACAGACACCGAAAACGGCGATAGAAAAGACATGAATGAGGGTGGAGCTTTTGTCGGTTTTTTGTACAAAATGATTATTCCTAAAAATACCATTTTTTCATTAATTTCCTTTTTTTATTATTATTCCAATTTATTATTTTGCTTTCTTAAAAATTGAATTACCAAGGTTCATAAAAGGAGTTGTGAAATCCACAGCACTTTCCCTGTCTGACGTTATAGTCAAATCTGTTATTCCAAGATCTGCTTCCTATAACGAAAATGCAAAAATTAAAAAAATGTTCGAGAGTTAGATTTCAATTAGAAAACCACAATTTTTACATTGTCCATGATTCTTCTGATCATCCCATTCCACTGGCCGTTCGCCTGAAGAGACCCATAATTATTATCTTCTTGTACCATAAAAGTGTAATTGAACCCGAGCATCTTGCTGATCTCGTCAATGATGTCAATAGCATATCCCTCGTACTGTTCATTTCCGACCATCTTTTTGCTTGTTTCCTTCAACATACTGTACGGTTTTGTCTAAACAATAAATTTTCAATGTTCAACGAAAATGACAATTGAAATATTTGCCTACAAGTCATATATAAAAACGTCCAAAACGTACTAAAGCAATAAGAACTCGAAAAGTTGTGTTTCGAAGACTCAGTTGGCTTTCATCAACGGTGCTTTGAGGTTTAGGAATCCACTCGATTCCGCTTTTTGTATTGTAAATGCCAATTTTCGTTACTCCTTCAATTCCGACGTCGATTATTTCTAATTCAAAGTCGCTACGGTATCCAGCTGTGTCGAACTTTATCAAACCAGTTATTCCTATCATTTCGGTCTAGAAAAATGCAACCGTAACTTCTTTAAGGTTCTAAACAAAGTATGTTTTTCAACAATAAAAAGGAAGGTGAAATGAAAACAAACTGACAGATCGCATGAAATTGCTGAGACTGATTCCATGTTCCCAATTTTCGCTAGCATTGCAAGACAATTGTTTTACATCGCCTTCGATAGCTTCGCTGAGCTGCTTAAAAGCTATTGCAAAAAGGTGCACTGCGTCAAACATAAGCGCGTGCTCAACTCGTAATTCGTTGGCCGAACTCAGACCCAAATCTGATACTCCGTTGTACAGTTCTTGTACCTTCTCGTTATCTGGATCTAACATACGGATTCCTGTGAAATTCATACCGGTGTACTGATAAGGCTCCAGATCTAACGTCTGCATATCCTAAAAATCGTAAAAAGTTAAATGAAAACAATCTAAACAATATTGTGATACAAAATTTTATGTACTAGTAACATTTTTATATGAAAAATAGTATTTTGCAATTATTTTTCTTCGTAAAAAAGGTTTATAATGATAATAATACGTTTATTGCTCGTTTTCGAGAGAAAATATACGATATGTACAAAATATACGGAACTATATACAACTAAGTAAGAGACTATATACAAAATTATACAAAAATACGAAAGAATTAATACGATATAAGTCAAAAGTAATAGAAAGAGAGAGAGCATAACATCGAAGACAAAATGCCATGTTTACCATGTTCGTAACAATCAACCGATGTTTATCAGAAAGTATCCCAACTTGTAAGGACTGCTTAAGAACTTCAGCAAGAATATCAATTGAACAGTCGATGATGATGTTTTCCTCTCCGGAATCTTTGACTTTTTTCAAGATGGGCCTGTAATTTGGATCGGGGCCTATTCGTCTAATAGTAACGGGGTATCCTTTTGGATCCCACATCTTTAAAATTTTGTGCAGTCGAATCAGACTGTCACTACTGTCGTAGATGATGGTAATGGTTCGCCATTCGTATTCTTTTACTATTTGGTAAATCACCTTGAAACACAAGATGAGAAATAATGAATGATGCAACTTTTACCCTTTTTTTTACTTTAATTTTTTTAATTTCATTTATTTATTACATTTGAAAATGCTTCTGCTTGGGGAAACAAGTTTACTGCCTTCAATCTTTCTTGTTCCGGATCCCAACTGACAGCAACGTGCGGCACTTCGAGAGTGTCGCACATGCTTTGTACATGTCTCGCAGTCACTGCATCGGAAGGCCCAAAAACACCAGCGACACCCAAAGAAAACAATTCGCAAACTGCCAACCCAAAAAGAAAGACGAAGAAAGAATTGTAAATGCGATTTCTTTTTTGAAATTTTTACATTTTCAACACAGTTTACCTTTTTCAGCTACCTCAAAAGCATCAGTTGAGGTTTCGACGGATTTTGCAACGAGTTGAACTTTGTTTCCTAAATCAAGCTCATGTCTATGCTTGTAAACGTATTTTGTAGAAAACTCGAACACTTTTTGCAATAGTACTTTACCGTCAAACAACCCTCCTATTGTTGACAGTTACAATTTTCGATTAAAAAACATCATTTGAACTATTCATAATTTTTATATTTCGTTTTCAAACATTTACCTATTTGTACTTTTCTAGAAAATGCTCCAACGTTCGAAAATAACACTCCAAGAAATAAAAACGTGAAAATCCATCCTCGCAAAATCATTTTGAACTGTGGAAAACCCTAAAAGGAAAATTTGCAATAAAAAAACGAAATTTATAAAGAAGGAAATAAAGAGACGGAAAATGAATAAAGTTATTGTTTGCATGTTTGAACGCTGACCCAACCAGTAGGAGGCGGAATTGGGGTAACCGAAATCTAAATACCTCTTCTATCTCGCGATTTCAAGTCCATCTAAAAATGTCCATCACCGTGCACACCATCACAACACAAAAATTTTGACCAGAAACTCGATTTTCACGTACATTGAAAAAGAATCGACTCTTATTAGAATGAAACACAAAAATTGTATGGATTAGAAACAATCATTGTCGATGGGTTGTCAGATTAAAAATACATCCGAGTGGTGCGAGGGGACCGCGGTTCATAAATACTTCTTCAGCGCATGCTCAATCGAGAGCGATTTTGATGTCAGAAAACGCCAAAACAATCAGAACTTTTTCTTTTTTTTTGGTTCTTCTCGAAAAGCCTAAAATAGAGTTCGAATTTATAATCGTTCATGAATGAATTCTAATTTAAATTCAAATAAAAAAGTGTTTCTAACGTTTTTACATGATTTATTAATTAGTACATAATAATATTGATAACAGCGTTATATTCGTAGGAATATTTTGATAGCGTAGTAAATAAATATTACAATTAATTGTGTGTTTTTTCAGTTATGTTACAAACTTAGATCGGAGACACACGCACGACGGAATATTACATTTGTGTTTTTTTTTGCATCTCGTGATAAACGAATTGTCGTTATACCAAACAAAAAGTAAACAAATAGAAAACAATTTAAGAAAATACGAAACGAAACGTCGATTCGCATGGTCTTACGTTTATACACAATGTACAAAAATATTTCTGCTTCCGGTTTGTCAAAGTTACGTCTTACAAAGTCACTGCGTAGTGTCTGATGAGGTTCCTTTTGTTTATTATTACTTGTTTTTGTTTATTTTTGCACAATCCAAACGATTGCTTATGTACAGAATTGTTTTTGCCTGAATCAAACAAACTGATGATCGAACTTTTTGTTGCAAAAACTTTGTTTTTTTCGCTGAGGAATGTGAGTTGATGATGTAAAAAAAGTGAATAAAAAAAAGGTTTCGGGTAATCGAACTGGTAATCAGACCCTGTTACGCATTTCGAACATTACTCGTTCTACGTTGGTACAACTACGTGATTTTTGTTTCCACTAGACAATTGTTTAAATCATGTTTTAAATTATTTTTTTAAATTTTTATCGCGGTTTTCAAGTAAAACAATCTATCAAGAACAGACCAATTGACTAGCTTAAAAGTTACAGAGACAGAACAAAACATGCGAATAAAAACTCAAAACATCATTTTCAACCAATTCAACAAAAATGTACAATGTCGATGCAGATATTTACAAGAAGAAGAACAGGAAAGAACCAATTTACAAAAAAGACGTACGGTTTCTTTTCTCTTACGATTTGTCAACTACGGCAACTGAAAAATTGAGTAAAATTCATTAAAAAAGGATCTGTAATAAAAAAACATTCTTTATCAAGTTTCAAATCACGATTTTAAATGATAAGTACTTAGAATTAAAAGAATTTATAAAAATATTTACATTTCTCATCGACGGAAAATTCGTTTTTTTTTATTTTTCAATGAAATGCAACGAACTTGCACTGACAAGGAAAATAAAATTAAAAAAAAGAACAACCGCGGACGGTTCGTCTCCCGATGATACAAACGGTTACAATCTACGAGGAAGATAGTGGGAACGATGAGTTGTCGAAAAATATATGTCGTGTTTATATGAATATATTAAATGCTCTGTAAAGCTACCATAATAAATATTCGAGCTGATCGATCGCGACAAAAATATACGAATTGAAGCATTTCAAATGCCCGACAAACAATTTTTGTTTGCGAATTCTCACATTGAGATGCTTCAAAGGTTCTGCTAACTTTTTTTGTTTCTTTTTTTGTTATCAGTTTCGTAATGTTCACCTCAGTCGATGAAAGGTTGGATCAACACACACTTGGATTACAAATTGGAAGTGCATGGGTGTCTGAGAAAGAGAAAAGAAGGGCTACATTTTTAACCGTACATTATTTTTGGTTCGAAGGGGGTTGCTTGGGCGCGAGGTTTTAAGTGGCCGATTTTATGATATCGTGCAGGAGTTGCGACCGACGCAGCTGGTGCGACTAGTGTCGGAGATACTGCCGGGTGAGCTGCCAGGCGTTGACAAACCGTTGGACCCGACGAACCTGAGTTTGCGGTGGTTCTTGCCGGAGCAAAGCGAACGGTTGCCGTTATATCGCAACTGTGACGTCGTCGTGGTCATCGCGTACGACTTTAGGTGCGACTTTATGGACGTTGGCAGCGGCAGTTGTTCGATGCTGTACACCGTCGTTCGAGCCACTATTGCACGACATGCTAGCTCTTGCAGACTCAACACTATCAATTGAAAAGTTTTTATGAATTGATTTTGCTCTTAAATATGCAATTCTACATAAGTACTACATTTTGAACTCGAATTCGTTTATTTTTACCTTTATTAGATCGCCACAATCGTTCCATCCCATTACGATGCAGTGCCATCCTAGACAATTCCGAAAAGCTTTCTCGTATATTGAAATCACAGAGGGGTGAGACTTCAAAAAAGGCCATGCGATTTTTGGCTGCATAAGCCTCGGCGTCGCGCTCACCCACTTGTCTTTTGAAAGCCAAGTGCAGACGATTGCCAACCAGTACTTTGGGTATTCCAGGCGCGTGCTACAATGTGCAAAAAACACCAATGGTATCAATAAAAACATCACAATTTCTTCACCCTACCGAAACACTTGTTTCCTTTATTGCTTTTCTTACCTCTTCGACTTCTTTCAACCACCGATCGATACCATCGAAAGACCATTTGTTAGTGATGTCATAAACCAAAAGTATCCCTTGTGCGCCACGAGAGTACGACCGAATGATTGTGCAAAATCTTCCCTGGCCTGAAGTGTCCCACAACTGAAGTTTCACTCGTTTTCCATCCAGCAAAATTGTTGTTGTTTTGTAAGCTGCAACGTAAACAAATGTAAACAATAGTTTGTTGTTGTTTATAACTGTTTTGTTTATAATTTTGTTATTTACCACTGCCACTACAAAAAGGGGACTCAGCGGCACCGTCGTCGAGGCCGCTAAGAATCTCTTGCTTGCCGACGTCGCTGTCGCCGACGAGGAGGAACTTCAGCAGATAGTCGTACTGTTTTTCTGGACGGGGCTTCGCAGCGCTGCTCTCTCCCGCGGCCATAATATTGTCGAGTCGCATGCCCTAAGCATACTGCACGCCAACCCCTTGAGCGAAAATCGCCCCAGGTAACTGCTGAGCTCTGGGGAATGCCTCACGTGAACCGAGCGCGGTGCGTCAGCACGCGGCTCGCAACCGATACCCAGACGCCTTTGCTCGCAAAACTTGACATGTGCCTCACGTCAAAACACCAACAAAATATTTATCACAAACGAGAGATCAACACAGTTGACTGGCTGCCCAGTGTCTTTTTCACTTTTTCGCACTCTCTTCCTTCCTTTCTCTGTTTCATTTGTACTTCGAACGAGTATCTCACTCTACCGAGTGTTCCGAAAAACGCGAATAGAAAGGAACTTCAGTTTTTAGGTTAGGTTTCTCTCTTATCTTCTGTCTCTTTTCCACTAAAAATGATAACAAGGTTTTGCGAATTAGTTGGGTTTGTTTTTTATTTCAAATAGGAACGAAGTTTTTTGAAGTTTGATTATCATTTCGAATGATATTTTAGGACAATAAGAGTAGAGTATTTTGTTTCTCTCTGTTTCAGTAGTTATACAATGATAGTTATGAATTTTAGGTTTCAAAATTTTTTGCACAGGGTTGTCAAACGTCAAATTTGGATTTCTGAAAGAAAAAATTGAAAAATATTTAAAAAATTCTCAGTACAGAGTTTGAGGAGTTCTCTTTTGAGACATCTTGAAATTGGAACCTTGCAAATTTTAAAATTGCAGTACTGGAGACCCGGGAGACTTTCCCGATCTCTCACCTAAAACTCTAACCATTTTAAATCAATTAGTCATCAATCGCAAGATTATTTTATTGTGATAAACAAAACAAAAACAATTGGCGGGAAAGCTAGCGTTTGCGCGCAAGCTATCGATTAAATTTTGCAACGCAAAAGATGTCTCGGCGGTGAGAAGCATGGCAACGTCGGGTTTCCGCGTGGCGTTTCGAGGTTTCGACCGTGGGGTCGACGGTGGCGCCGCAGTACGGTATTGGCGCGAAGCGATTGAGGCCAAACGTTGATGCGCGGTTGGTGTCCGGGCGGTCGTGTGTGTCCGCCATTGTGAATTGTACGCGAACGGGAGCCGTGCAACGAAAAGCTCGAACCTGAAGTGTGCGACGGCCAACCCGAGCGACGACGACAAATAGCGCGAGTGCGCCCAAGACTGATTGCAAAGGTGCTCCGAGCGTAGCCCGGCACGCGCGCACAACCACGGCCCGATGGCTGCCGAAACCGACAAGTTGAACATCGACAGCATCATCGCTCGCCTCTTGGAAGGTAACGTCCGACGCCGACCCCTCCCCCCTGTCCACCTCAAGGGCACGTGCATTATGCAACAACACTTATTTTTGCGCGGCCCAACATCAAAATTCAACTTTTTATTTTTTGCTCTCCTTCCGCCCCTCCCTTTTTTGGACAGCGTCCTTTTCTAATGTTTTTTTTGGGGTTGGACACTTGGCCAGTGCAAGGTTAAGGGCCCACTTGACGGCCAAAGCCACGCAGACTGTCCAATTTGTCTCGCTCGGACTCTTGCAATTAAAAGTAGGTTAGGTTAGGTCGACAGTTAAAATTGGCGGTGCCCTCGAATTCGCCTTTTTTCCCTCTGGATTTCATGCTACTGAAGGTCACCTCCAAACCGTCTTGTTTTTGTTTTACACTCGTGTTTTTGGTCTGCTTTTGGTTGCTCACTATTGTTAATTGGTTTTTTTGCTTTTTGATTGGCTGGCATTGTTTGTTTACAATCTTTTTTTATACTTTTTGAAAATTGGACGAGGTGGATGGGAAACATTAACCTCAAAAGTGGTTGAGATTTGTAAATAAAAAGGGACCGCCCATTGTAGACCTTGGGTTTGATTGAATATTTTTGTGGCTGACTCACGCGTCGTTCATTTGGCGATTTTGTCCGGCGTCATGATTTCTGCGATCATTCACTCGTCACGTCCTTCAATCTGAGATCAATGATGACACGGAAAACTGCTTTTTATTCTCCTCACTGTCCACGTCAGACGATTTCGTCAGTTTTCTATTTTTTCTACAACCAATTTTCTATTTTCAGTTTTTGTTTACCTTTTATTCATTATTATTTATTTGCTGTATTTTCTGTTTGTTTACACTTTTTATTTCCGTTTGAAGTTTTCCACTTGTTTACAAAACAAAATATAAATAGTTCCTACAGTGTGTTTCTTGTCAAGTTTCACTTACTGAGAAAAGTTTTTGTTGTCTTAAAGCGCCTGCAATTGCGCGAAAATTTGCAAGTATAATATTTCATCGCATGATTATAAGCGAATGAAACTCAAGTACATCATCTTGAATTGAGACATTTCCCTCTAATTTATTCATATAATTTTAGTTCATTTCATTTTAGTTAATGTTTTTTAGTTGAAAGAATGATTTTTTAACGAAAAAAAGTGTGTTAAAAATGGTTAAAGTGACATTGATGATTCAAGATGCATATCAAATCAAGATCACAGATAATGCACGGAATCTTTACAAGGGGAAAGAATAATATTTAAAAAAAATTAATATTATCTTGTAGTACAAGGAACGAGTTTTCTCAAGAGCGACAAAAAAAATTGTCGAAGTAGAAATAAGTGTATCATTATGAGAAATTACGTCTTTGATGTTGGGATAATTGCAGCGGTTTCAATTTTATCATTGAAAGCATTTTAGTCCATCAGTTTTTGCAAATAACATTTTGTATTGCAAAATGTTTCTTTTTTTGAATCCATCAAAATTGTAATCAACAAAACTAAAAATAAGCAAAAAGTAACAAAAATGTCATCTGAATCTTTCGAAATATATTGTATTTATTGAACCCCTTTTGGATCGATTAAACTCTTTCATAGGGTGACCAACCATCCAATCCCTCAAGGCCACCGACTAAATCAATCGAAAAAAATGATGGAAGAAAACGTTCTTTTATAACGAGAATTTGGTTTTAATTGTTACTCTTTTATTTTTAGTTAGAGGAGCACGGCCAGGGAAAAATGTTCAGTTACTCGAGGGTGAGATTCGGGGACTATGCCTGAAGTCACGAGAAATTTTTTTATCACAACCAATCTTATTGGAACTGGAAGCACCACTCAAGATATGCGGTACGTAACAAATACAAAATGAAAAAGAATAAAGAATGTTTTTAGTTACAAAAAAGCCAAAATACAAAAATGAAAAATGGTTTCTCTCAATTACAGGTGACATTCATGGACAATATTACGACCTGTTGCGACTGTTTGAGTACGGTGGTTTCCCACCAGAGAGCAATTACCTCTTCCTGGGTGACTACGTCGACAGAGGAAAACAATCTTTGGAGACAATTTGCCTGTTGCTTGCATACAAAATCAAGTATCCAGAGAACTTCTTTTTGCTCCGAGGAAACCACGAGTGCGCGTCCATTAACAGGATATATGGATTTTACGATGAATGTAACCACAAAAAAATAACTAATCGTAGACCATAATTATCTCTTGTAAGATTGTTGAAGAAACTCTGATTTGTATTTCAGGTAAACGACGTTATAATATAAAGCTATGGAAAACGTTTACGGACTGTTTCAACTGTTTGCCAGTCGCCGCAATTGTGGACGAGAAGATATTCTGCTGTCACGGCGGTTTAAGTCCAGATTTACAAAGTATGGAGCAAATCCGGCGCATCATGCGTCCAACGGATGTACCTGACCAAGGCTTGCTTTGCGATCTGCTCTGGTCCGATCCGGACAAAGACACAATGGGATGGGGCGAGAACGATCGCGGTGTCTCGTTTACCTTTGGAGCCGAAGTCGTTGCCAAATTTTTACACAAACACGACTTTGATCTTATATGTCGTGCGCATCAGGTAACGTCTGAAAACTAACTTTCAACAATCGAAAATCAAAAAATAATGAGAAATCAATGTTGACAATATTGTGTTTGTATTTGATAGGTCGTTGAGGACGGTTACGAGTTCTTTGCGAAACGACAATTGGTGACGCTATTTTCCGCGCCAAACTACTGCGGTGAGTTTGATAACGCAGGTGCCATGATGTCGGTTGACGACACGCTGATGTGCAGCTTCCAAATCCTCAAGCCCGCGGACAAGAAGAAGTTTTCGTACGGCGGACTGAACGCGGGTCGACCCGTCACACCGCCCCGGGGCGCCAACAACAAAAACAAAAAGAAATGAAACCCCCTAGGATTCGTTTGATCGTGACATTTAGGATCTTAAGACCTCTCCCCGACCCATCATTCTCTAATACCTTACGTCCTTGTAAGAAAGAATAAAAAAATAACTGATAGGAAGAAGCAAAATACAATTAAATGACACGAAGACAAAAAACAATCGTTTAACACAAACCCACGAAGCCATCCAAAAATCTTATGAAAAAGGGAAAAGACAGAAAAAAGCAAAAAAAATCTTATAATCATTGTATCTATTTAAGACAAAAAAAAGGTAAAGCATCAAGTGAAATGGGATTGGAGGGATACATCACTTTTTGAGTAATTTTTTTTGACGTTGACATCGATCGATGTGCTGCACATTGCTTCGAATTTCTTTGATAGCTTTCTTTCTTTCTTTTATTTTATTTTTCTGTTAGTATGATATCGCTGCAGGCACTCGGATGGGCAGAGCATATTTTTAATAAAGAAAACGGATTATTGATTGTTGTTGTATTGACTTGAGTTTTTTTCTTTTCTTTTATGGATTATTAACTTTGACTTTATTGTCAGTCTCTCTGTTCATTTTGCTAGTTCAGCGGTTGACAGATTGAAGAATAAGGCGAAATGAAAAATCGCAATTGGTTAATTGAAATTGGGCGGTGTATTGTTTCACGTCAGACTTTAATTGCGGATCGTTTGTCAGCGATTACGAAATGTATCAAGCGAATGTAGCGCATCCCCCCGTCGTTCCCGTTCACGTTATCATTGTCATTTTGATTCCCATTTGTTATACTCGTTCCCTCCTTCCTTCGACCCCGCGAAGTCCACTTTTGTTTACGTCCCGCACATAATTGTAGCTTAGTAGTTTGTCATTTTCTGACATTCAGTTGTAAACAATAAAATGCGACACCACTAAATGGGATGGAAAGCAAAAAATGTTGAAATCAGCACTCGCACATGATTATTTTGAATTGTAAACAATTTTTTCTTCTTTTTTCAAAATAAAAAAAAGTGAATTCAGTAACAAACAAATAAACATGGCAAACAATTGTTGTCCCCTCAATCATATATCTATTCTGTAACTTTGTATCTCACATTATAACGGTACAATTTTTTTTTAATTCACAAGTGGTGCGTCTTGTTTTGTTCTGATAATTTGTATCAATGAGATCAATTGACAACGGACCTCCACTCGTGGATGCAAAAAAAATATCATGGGATTCCAATAGCGATCGTGAATTATCCTACAATGTAGACTCGTTAGACAATATCCTTTTATAGATCGCCGGTTTCGACTTTGATATGGTTCATTTTATTAACTATATTTTTTTGTTTTTTACAATACAAAAAGCTTCTACTTTGTAATTGATTTGATCTCGCCATTACAACAGACCTAACGGAAACAAATTTTGAGTGAAACAAAAAATGAAAATGTTCGAATAGATTTTACAACGTGTTCTACTCGTATTTTCAAGGTTTCGAATTTTTTAGTACTTTTACAACGCGGAAGTTGCATTACGTAGTTCCTTTGAGCCTATTACATCTCTACAAGACAAAACAAGCACCAGGTTGAGATTTTAAATATGCAAACTTTACAACGAAAGTGCCGAGATCTCATCTTATCAACGGTTTTTTAAACCAGCAAGAAACAAACTGGTGCATAAACTCCAACTTGTCGTCAATCTTTGTTAACGTTTTTGATGCTTCACTTGATCTCCTGAAATACTTTCCATGATTTTTAACAGCAGGATCCTGACATCTTCCGATAAGAAAATTTGGTCCTCCTGAAACAACAAACTCGAAACGAGTAAAAACATGCTAAACCGAATTACAATCGTTTGAATAAACACTCTGCATTTCGATTTGCACTTCTCGGCTCTCGGAACTTGAGATTCTATAAATACTCTGATTCTTTAATTACATATTTTGAGAACAACAAATAAATGACTTAAAAACAATGAAGCAAAAAGGAAAGCCCACCAAAAAAAACTGTCATCGTCAGTAATGCATTGATCACACCAAATAAATGATATCATCAAACGATAATTCATCACATAGCGGGATGAGAGCAGTAGGTCTACTTAGGCAGATTTGCGACAACTCCAACTTGAGCTGATCTGCGTAGATTACAAGAATACAATGCAATTTTATGTCCTTTTGATTAGAAACATCTTTTGATCCATTTCAAACGACTGACAATTGTTACAAGATGACTTGCACAAAATCTTTAACAATTAAGATGGTTATTTATCAAGCGATGACATTGAAAAAAGATACAAAAGGGTCGTTAACTTAGTTCGTTTATTTAAAAGTTTTGAGGTTGATTTAATGGTTAACGAAATATTGTTATGTTTTGGCTTCTAGAAATGTTGTTTTTTCTCAAAGTTGTTATTTTTGGAGAGTTCATTGCTTGAAAAATAATGTGAACAAATTATAGATCGCATCAAATTGACCAGAGGTAGGATTGAAGGTAATTTTTACACTGTCCTCCTGTAGTTGATGTTATTTTGGGTAAATCATAAAAAAACATCAATAAGAGTCAAAACTAGACTAACAAACTGTGTAGATTGTGAATAGTAATAATTGTGTATAAAATATCGCGAGAAATTGTGCAAGTAACATTGTAAAGTTAGAGTTAAACAAGAGGATATAGTAACTTTTAAGAACCAGAGGCGATCGACAGTTTTCCAACTGTTAGGAGTGGGGGATAAAAAACATTCTCATTTAGAATTCTGCAAAGGCGAACCAGGATCCGTTAGGACTACTCCAGTAATGCAACGGTACAAGTTGTAATGACTTCGACAGTTTGAAATTGACGATACAAATACCCTCTTTTGTTTAGCAAAAACAAATAAACATTTACAACAATGCAAAAGTCTGAAGAAAAATAAAACTTGTTAAAGTAACTCGTTAGTTTGGATGAAAAGAAGTTATGACATTTTGGGAATTCGTATTGTAATTTCGGCTGCAAGAAGTTTTTTGAACCAGAGATAAAAAAGCGCGGGAATAGCGAGCGCCGAAAAAAGTCTATACCAAAAACGATGTTCGTCGTTTTTGACACAAAAATGTATTCTTGAAAAAAATGTAACGAAGTGCGGATAACATTAATAAAGACATTAAAATAATTCGAAATGTTGTTATTTATTCGATCCGGAACAATAATTGTCTTTTCAGGTGACCTGATTCTTATCAAAAACAAACTTTTCAAACGAGCGGACCGCGGTTATTTTCGCTCGTACCGGTTTCTAAATTTGGATCATTTCGAAATCAATTTATTTGCGGACGATGGAAAAGTGTTATCAAAGCCATTTGAAAGCTTTGAACAACAAAACCTTTGTCTTCTAATATAACTGTCCTTGCCACTCTAAGATCTATCTTTCAGGTGCCATAAAATATTTACTTTTTTATTATCAAACTTTCACTTATAAAAGAGGGGGATATAAAATGCAACGAAAATTGAATGAAATCCTTATATTTTCAATCCTTGAATCTCAACTCTAAAATTCCATCCATACACTGCTCCTGACTCGCACGTCGCACCTAAAATTGTATCGATGAAAATCGCACGAGCATAGTTTTGAAAACGTGTCTCAAAAAACAATCGTCGACCTGGTGAGAGGTCCTAGTCGATGACAAATAATTAAGTATCAAAGGTGCTCGGTCAAGAGTACATTGTGCTTCAAAATACTAATTCTGAACACTTTGGATTCGCATTCCAGAGTATCGCATGCGGAAACTATAAAAGGAAAGAGAATCTTTTGTCCTTCGGTCCCCTCGTACAGTCTCCCTTGGTCATATCGTTACAACAGTCTTGGTGGTCTGAAAAAGATTTCACAATAAAACATTTTTTACATATATCAATATTGGAAACGGTGTAAAAGTTGAACATTTTCAATGTACCAGTAATTTCAAATGGTTCAAAATAGTGTGTACGCAGGTGGATAGCGCGCTGATATACTCGATGAGATGTGACGAGCAAGGTGTTCCCAACCAAGGCATTTGGATATTTCGATGGACTGCTCATCAACTTCCTTCGCTGGTTTGTCTTCGTAGTATCTCATCAGTAGCTTCAAATAACGTCCGTAATGTTTGTTTACATGTGAATGCCACATTGCGAAACCAATCACCTAAAAAAACAATATTTGTATCTCAAAATTACAACTCCAAATCGTAAAATTGTAATCTTTAAATTGTAAATTTACCTTGCTATCGGTCGGTTCAGCGAACTTCATGAGTTCCTTCCAAGCGACGGAGATTCGTTCCAAAATCTGTGGATTCTCCTCATGTTCGCCCCGGGTCTTGTTGTGGACATAGATTCGCGACAAGGCGGTGCCTTTTTTTGCCAAAGACTCGATGAGGCAAACCTTCATCTTCTCCATGGCAGTCTTGATTTTCGCAGCGTCGGGTCGCTGATCGTTCTTGAGACCGTAGAAGGCCAGCAGTTTTTCCGTGTCGACTGCGGCAATGACGGTGTCGGCCACTGTGATAATCTGGTTCGCGAAATTCACCGCTGCCTCGTTCTGGTCGTCCTGAGGTACGCATTTTCTCGCGTCGGGTGAATCCAGCGACGTCAACATGGCAGTGTGTACAGGCAGGTAGTCTGGGAAGGCACTCTTCAACTCGGCGTAGAGTGTATGTGCGTGTTCACCAGGTTCTAAAATAACCACAGAAACAAACAAAAATGAACTACCAAACTTTATTACACTTCTTTCTAGTTTTAAAAACCATTTTTTAGGGCAATCTTTGTTATAGTTGTTAGATTTCAAACCAACCGTTATACAAAACTCAAAATTGAAATGTTATTTATTTTAGTGTTTGCAAATTTGTAGTTTTGCAATTTTTTTTATTTTGATTTCACAATTCACAAATACGTGAAACTTACGTATAGAAGGAGCTGTTCAGAGATACAAAGAAACAGATATTACAATTTGACTTCAATTGATTATTGTAGTTTGAAGAAAGTTTTTACTTCATGTGATAAAAATATAGTTTACCTAATTTGGCTAGCCAGTTACATTTGAGGTCCCTGAGAGCTTCCGTGTACTCTTCAAATTTGGTCATCTTTTCTTTATCATTTTTATTGTTATTGTTCTTCTTTGATGGCTCTGTGAGAACGTATTTGAACGTGTGTACGTCGACCTTCTTTCCAATCTCATCTTTGCAGAATGTTATGGTCCCTTGCAAGTACGTGCCAAGGGTCACACCCTTGACGAGTCTTTGAATAGACGAATCTCTAGATTAGATTAATTAAACCGACAAAAGAAAAGTTCAAAAGCATAAAGCATTGCAAAAAAACCAAAAGAGAAAAAAAAGTAACAAAACACAATTTCAAAGACATGCTCAAATTCAAAATTGAAACAAAGAGAAAAACTTGTCCACGTGCAATTAGAACAGACAGTTGAAATCAGAAACGGCTCAGCAAAATTTGTCTGATAAAAAATAGAGAGGTAAAAAATTGAAAAGTAAGATTTATAAATGTTGATTTTCTCTTTTCGGGTTCTTCTGACGCCATGAATTTCAAATTGCAAATCAATCAAAAACAACGTGTTCAACAAGCGTTAGATAAACACTTGGATGACTTACATCTGTTCAGTGCTGCAATGCGAAAAAACAAAGAAAAGTAGTCAGTATTTTGATCGGTCAACATTGTTCTAACTACTAGTTTTTTTTTCTCTCACACTAAAAGTCTAAATTAATTTTGATACTACGGTGAAAGCACTAATAAAAACGCAATTTTCTCATCTCAAACGTGAAGTAGGTGGATGAACAACTTATCAAATGAATAACTCAATCTACAATGACGTCAGAAGCAAAGACGTAAATTGAAATAACATTTTGAGACGAAATTAAACATAAAAAAAAAACAAAAAAATAATGAAAGAAACAAATTGAAACGGAACGAACTACAATAATTGTAAATGATAATGTACAGATGTGTTGATAAAATTTTGATGGTAAGTATCAATTTTTTGATGATTGTAGATAATTGAGTTAGGATCACTCACTTCATGTCATTTAACAGAGGCGCAACAAAGAGGGGCAAGATTTGTCCGGCGGGTATGGAAGCTGAGGCCATTTTTTTGCCGCCGACCAAGGCCTGAGATTGACTAGCATAAACGTCGAGACTAACTGCAGAGCTGAGTTTTTGGCTGAGTAACACCTGCATCTCGTTCAGTCTCTCGAGAAGTTCTTTCTTCTCGTGTCTCACACTCATCTTCATCGTGTAATCTCCTTTTTCCAACTTTGGAATTGTGTACTAAAAATGAACATCGTATAAACATTTAATTTTGTTTAAAATTTGATTAAAAATGTGTTAAACTTTTGGATATCTGAAAATTTGAAATTACTTTTGACGGATAGGCATCTCCAGAAGCGACAAGTTGTTTGTTGGAATCATAAATCATCCACAGTTGGCTTTCATACTCGCTTTCGTAAAGTACGTCGCTGAGCATGGTAGCGTTTGGCGTCACCTCGGTGGCCTTGACTATGTGGAATGTGTACGTCAGCTGCAACTCGTAGATCTGACGAGCTGGTGGAATGACGTCACGTGGACCCAGCGGAACAATTTTTGCATCAATCGGTCTATAACAAAAGCAGTAATTATAATTTAAAAGTGAAATAACAACATTAAATATTTCATTCTTTTAGTCTCTTCTCTTTTTTAATTTGTTTGTTTTTGAAACTTTTCCATTTTATGTACCTTAAAACTTGGACTGTATTTTTGAGCGAGATTGAAGGTACAACTTCCTCGCTTCTGAGTGAACTTTTGAGTTCCAATCGACTGATTCCGTCGGCGGCATGCATAGTTAAATCTCCACTTATCAATCGGATTCCGTGGAACTCGATTGTGTAGTCGACCATAAGCTCGCCTAAGTTTGCCCAATACTTTGCGATTGCAACTTCCACAATCAAACCACCCTGAAATCAAAGTTTCCGTGTTTACATCACTTTTGTATTTCACACAAACGACTTTGAAGTTAATATAAACAAAAATTGACATCAACCTGAACATTAAATCCAACTGTGCTTTCTGCCTGGGACGTAACATTGATCATTTTATTGGTCTCCAAAGTTTTGCATGACATCCGCGGTTTTAGTTGAACCGTATGAATCAAAAACCGGCCGATCTTTTCCTTTTCAGAACTTTTGATTCGCAAAACTGTAAAGAAACACATACAAACAAATTTTAGTTTGGAAATTTTCATATTCTTCAAGGTACAATTTTTATTTATCTTTGTAAAATTACCTCCCCAAGTGGCATCATCCGGTACGAGTATAAAGTGTCTTTTAATCGTGTTAGGTTTGAAAAGAATACGCTCGAATGATAAGTCTGGCTGGACCGGGCTGTTGGGTATGACAGTCGGTTTCACAGCCGTGATCGGAATTCTGAATACTGGTCCCTTGTTTACATCTGTGACATCATATGCTCGAATCCTAAAAAACGCAAACAAGCAGCAAATTAAACACAAATTCCAATTTTCTACTTAAAATTTACAACGATGATTTGTTTATTAGCATAAATTTTAATCAAGATTCAACAAAATAACAATTGTATCTTACTCTGCATTGTGTACTCCTTCAGGCAAAGACGTCACGTCAATCCTTACACTGAACGATCTGGGCATGTGCATTAAGTCCATGTGCGAAGGTCCATGAACCCAGTGTGCTTCGGACTTTAGCGACAGTTTTAAATTAAAGTCGATCTTACGGGCTGGATCTGAAAATTCCGATCATAATAAGATACGAAATTGCAATCACAAGTTTGATAAAAGAAATTTTTTCATTATGTTAAAGGTAAAGAAAGTTTTTTCAACTCTTTCGTCCGTACCAATATTATCAGTGTCTCTAAAAATTGGCTCGACAAAGATGCCATAATCCTTTGGTCTATCGATGACTCCTGATCTCAAGTGCAGTCCTTTGGTACCGCTCATACCGCAACTCACAGAAAACCGAACATCACGTTCGGCGCAGTTTGCGGTCGCCACGAGGTTCTCAAAGGCTTTGCCAACCTGGAGGAGACCAGCGCCTTGGGCGAACGGATCAATCGAGTCAATGTAAAGCGCTGTGTTTTCAATGGACCTTTTGATGCTGTATGGCGACCAACTCAAGTTCCTCGCCTTCAATCCGGATATCAAAACAGCTGCGGAAAATTCCAATTAGTTTTATTATTTCTTTGTTTATTGATAAAAAATGCATTGTACTTAATTCGTTTTCATGATTTTGTTATTTCAGTACCAATAGCACCGGCGACATGTGGACTCGACATGCTAGTCCCATTCATGAGTTGACTTTTTCTGAGTGTGAAATTTGCAACGCTCGTGATGGCAGCTCCTGGGGCACAGACCGTCGCTCCAAAACCGCCGTCAATTGTCGGTCCCCTCGAGGACCAGGTGAACGGCATTCCAGGCATTTTTTCTCGTAGCGAATATTCTGCTACCATCATGTCCGGCGAGACGTATGCGCCCACGCTGATCATGTTGTTTGTACTAATGTCCGGTGGGGTACCTAAAACAAGTCGCAATTTAAAAATGTTCTATCCTACTTGTAAAAATACTTAAAAAGTAAGTTACTTTCAATAGTTTTGATAACTTTTAAAATTGAAAGTATTTCGTACCAACAGTGCACAAGGCCGGTCCCTCGTTGCCAACGGAGCAGACCCAGGTAACACCGTATTTGTCTACCACCTCGTTTATGAGGGTGCCCATCCGACCGGCGTTGGACCAGTGGGCATGTTCTCCATAACTCATGTTTATTACGTGCACTTCCTTGTAGTTCATCACCTTGATCATTGCTCGAACTATAGCTGTGCCGGTTTCCATTGTGTTGATTCTGTTATCGCCAATACCTAGCGAAATTATCTGAGCACCTGGTGCAATACCATTTAGTTCTGGATTCTCGGGGAAATTACCCGCAGCTATTGAAGCTACGTGAGTGCCATGGCTCGCTGCAAAATGAAAAAGTTTGTAGTCAGTTTTCATTTTTGACAAATTATCTACTTTGTTCGAATCAAATTTTGTGTTGAAATTGTTACTTACAAGCCATGCTGACAATCTCAAGAATAGTTCCGTTACAGTGAACGTTTATGGAAACGTTCAACTGGTCTTCTTTCGTCAACGGAGCATACTCGTGCGTTTCCGAGTATTCCCCGAGGAAGACACCCTGGTCCAATTTTCCTTCTTCTGATGTGTCGATACACGCTCTAAAAAAAATTTTGTTTCAGAGAATTTCTGATAAATGAACTTGTAAGTTTGAAAATGAGATATTTCTGAACAAGAATTGTACCTCCACATCTTTCCATCATGGAAAACAACAATGTCATACGTCGGACCCACATCGACATACTTCTTCTCTAGATTATTCAAAACTTCGATTCTTGATTCGAGTTCTTCCTTTTCAATTTTTTCTTCGATCGTTGTGGGATTTGGATTTTTTGCCTCGAATTCCTGGACATCAATTATTTACAATGAAAATACAGTACAAATTAAAAATGTACAAATCAAATATTTCGGATTGAAAAAAAGAAGAGTTTCTTTTTTTTGTGTGCTATTTTCGTGACTCATTCATCTTCGAAAAACTTCATTGACAGATGATCGGTCGTAATTCAAAGTTTGCGATTGCGTCCGATTAGAAATCACATTGACCCGACGACGAAAATTCATTCAGGTTTTTAGCACAGTTAATGACCTTGACGCGACGACGTTTTTGGCACGATACGAAACGGAGTCAATGTCTCGCCTGCCAATTGACCAAAATAGCAACCCCGCAATTCTTTCTCTCGCGATACAACTCTCTTTATTTCAACCCATGTTTTTCGTTTTTTTCTTTTTTCTTTCTTTTCATTATTTTTAGTTTCATTTTTCTTCACCTGTAAAAGTCTGTGAGCTTCTGCTAAAGCAGATTTTTGTCCATCGTCCCATAATTTTTTCTTCCTCGAAGCTGTCATTCGCTCCTTCAGTTTCATCGGATAAAGTGAGTAGGCATTTTTCACACCGAGATGAAAATTTCCGGTGGGGTTCCTCCATGTGTCAGGAATCTGTTATTAGAATTACGAACATTATTATCAAAAATATATGTAAGGACGAATTTTAACTTTGCAAAGTTTACTTATGATTTAAAAAGTGTAATAATTGTTTATTTTTTAACCTTGAGTTTTCGTCCTGTGAGACCAGTTATGATACCATCGACAGGCGATTGTACAACTTTACTTGTGTCAACGTCTCCAGCACCACTGCAGTCAAACCTTTCGATGATTTTTGGTTTCCCTTCAGAAGTCACCTAAAAAGAATAACAAAATTGTAAGAAAAAAATATCAAAACAAACTGGTCAAATGAAAATTTTATCCAAAGGTGGAATAAAAAATAAAAAGAAACTAAAAGTTGATTAAAAAATTAAATACACAAAAGCATTGTATTTAATCATTCAGCTTGATCTTAGAATTTTATAAAGTGACTTGCATTATCAGCAGTTCAACAAAATGGATTCTGCAAGATAGTTGACAAAAATTTTTCGCAATCCTTTTTCATCATTTATAATAAACCTCAAATTTAATTCTAAACTTCAGATCTGTTCATTTGAATCATTTTTGCAAAAATTATTTTATGAATAACAAAAATAAAAAAACAAAACAAAACAAAATCAGAATTGCAAATCAAACGACACTCGAAAACTGAAAAATGAAAAAATAAATACATTTGAATATCATATGTGACAATCTAAACTCGACCGCAGAGCAGCACAGTTTGGAATCAAAACAAACAAAAGTTGTTTTTATCGTTGTTCACGGTTGTTTGTTTTGATGATGACAGGAGACTAAGGAAGAAGGTGTGGCGTAAAATTGATAAGAACGTGAATTATACCTGCATGCCAGGTGCTCCAGGGTCAACACCAGAGTCAAAGATCGCGATGACGACACCCCTGCCGTCGTACTCCGGGTATCTGTCCAGGAACTGGCTCACCCCCGTCTCCTTCTTGGGCAACAGTGCCCAAACGGGAAAATTGATATCCACGACGTCTTCCATGTTACGAACTGCACTCACGCAACGATGCCAATCACACACAATGACTCTGGCAAAATCACTCTTGAGACCTTTCCTTTGTATTGCCACGGCTTTATATATTCATTTCCATTTCGTTTGCGCATGCGTGACCGGTTCTCATTTAAGTTACTGACTATCGGTAATTCAGAAGTCAAAAACAAGTTTCGACATATTGTAAACAATACTTTAAATTTTTTTCAGTTTGAAGCGGAAAAGGATCAAAAATGTTTACTCAATGGTTTTGTTATTTCGAGGTTAGAAATTTGAAGTAGTCAAAAAAAACTTCCAAGGGTTCCAACTTTGAAATGTTAAAAGGTAGAATGATTTATTCGTCTGTATTTTCGAGTTACGTTGGCAGCATTGTTCGCAAAAATATTTTTAATGTTTTGATAATCGATAACTCTTTCTAAAACTACCAAATAACATTAAAATAAATAACTAAAGGTGTAAATAAACCAGCGAAGAGCAAGTCTAAAAGAATATCGTATTGATTTGAGCAAAAAATTTGCAAATCTTCATTGTCGACTAAGTGAGCGAGATAGATAACCATTGTCTCTCTCGAGTGCGTACGCGCTGCTCCGCTGCTCATTGTGTGTTTCTTGTGTTTACGACATCTCCCGCGCAAAAACATCGCGACTATTTGTAATCAAAAGAAGAGAACGCTGTTGCGGGTGGTTGTAAATAAGTGGACGCGGCTAAATCATGTCCACGACGGAGATGATCTTTCCTCGTAGCGAGCGCCCGTCGAGGCTCGTCCAGTGGAAGGTTCGCGAGGGCACCACAGTGGCCACGGGGAGGGTGTTGTTTGCATACAAAAACCTCACCCCGGATGGCAGCGGCACTACTGGCTCTGAAAAGAAATTTCGCTCCACGCAGTTCGGCACCCTCGTCAAACTTCTACTTAAGGACAACGATCGTATTCAACCAGGGTCAGTTTTGCCAAACATAACCTCTCTCCTAGATATTTTCTTTGTTTATTCTATGTTTTCAATTGAGAATTGTATTTTTGTTCACATTTTTTAAATTCGTTGTTTAATTTGTATTGTTGGCATTTTTTACATTGTACATTCTAATTTGTTTACATTCTTCTTTTGTTTTGTTGACATTTCTTTGTTTACCTTTTTCGTTTACATTTGATTTTTTAAATTCGCGACTTTTGTTTTAGTTTATAATTTGTTGTTAACATTTTTTGTTTATAAGTATTATTAATGTTTGTTTGTTCAAATTTCAGGGACCCAGTGATAGTAGTGGAAGGATGTCGGCATCCAACAATAATGAAAGATTTGTGTGCAGAATGTGGGGTGGATTTAAGAGAAGAAGAAGGTGCGACGGGCAACAAACCGTTACCAACAAGGGCAATTGTTCCAATGGTGCACAGCATACCTGAACTAAAAGTTACCCCAGAACTTGCCGAGAAAATTGGCAAGGCTGACGTTGAGAGGCTATTGAAAGATAAAAAACTCGCCCTGCTGGTCGATCTTGACCAGACAATTGTTCACACTACCAATGACAACGTTCCGGCAGTCATGAAAGTAAATAAGTTTTCTACGTAAACATAATTCAAAACAAACTTTGAAATCCGTTATTATATAATGTTTTCATATGTTCTTTTAGGACGTTTATCATTATCAACTGTACGGATCACGGTCGCCTTGGTACCATACGCGGTTACGGCCAAATACGAGACATTTTTTGGAAGAGATGAGTAAATATTACGAACTGCACATATGTACATTTGGTGCAAGGATGTACGCTCACAAAGTTGCAAAAATTTTGGACACCGAAGGACAACTCTTCTCACACAGGATACTGTCTAGGGACGAATGTTTCGATCCCTTATCGAAAACTGCAAATCTCAAGTAACAAAAAACATCAAATACAAAAGTAATCGTTCGATTTAATTCGTTCTAATTTGAAAATGTAACATATTTTTTGTCTAATTTATAGAGCGTTATTTCCTTGCGGAGATGATATGGTGTGTATAATAGATGACCGTGAGGATGTTTGGCAGGGATGTGGAAATCTGGTCCAGGTTAAGCCATACCACTTTTTTCGCAACACCGGTGATATTCACGCGCCGATGGGGTTTGGCAAAAATGAAGAATCCACACCACCGATTTCGTTGCCAGACATTGATGAGCCGGACCAAGCCGAAACGACAGAGAACGGCGAAGCAACCCAGTCAGACGACCAGAAAAATACAGATGACAGTGGGACCAAGTACGAGGAGTCGAAAGAAACTCTGGCCTTGGACGCTGAGATGAATCTGAAACCTGATCTTACGACGGAACAGACGAACAAAGAAGAGGACAAGTCTGAGGAATGTAAAGGCAGTTCGGAGGAGACGTTGGAGTGTAAAGAAAAGTTGGAAGAAAAGTTGGAAGAAAAGTTAGAAGAAAAGTCTGAGGAAGTGAAAGATAAGATTGAGGAGAAAGAAAAAAGTCAAGAGAAAAAAGACAAAGATGGTCCTTTGAAGGAAACCGAAGCGGTGTACGAGGATCATGACGACTATCTTTTGTACCTGGAGGACATCTTGAAGAGGATTCATCTTGAGTTTTATCGCGATTTTGATATTGAAAAGAACAGAAAGTCGTTGAGCGAAGTCATACCGAAAGTTCGGGAGAAGGTTTTGGAGGGGACGCATCTTACTTTTAGCGGACTTGTTCCGACGCACCAAAAACTCGAACAGAGTCGAGCGTATCGAGTTGCTAGAGCTTTTGGAGCGCAAGTCTATCAAGTAAACCCGAAAAATGAAACAAACAATTGAAATTCTTTGAAAAAACTGTTTTTATTCCAAATCATTTTTCTTTTGTAGGATTTGGTTGCAGAAACAACACATCTTGTTGCAATAAGACCAGGAACAGTCAAAGTCAATGCAGCAAGAAAAAACGAAAAGATCAAAATAGTCAATCCAGAATGGCTGTGGACCTGTGCAGAACGATGGGAACATGTTGACGAACGATTGTTTCCCCTTACAATAAAGGTGGCCACATATTGTCATCACAATTAACATTTTTTTTCATTCAAATAAACTTTTTTTAACCCTCAAGTGTATAGTCAAGTAACGAAGATTGTGATTAAATTTTTGTCTTGGTTTGAATCGAGACTGTACACTTGAGAAAGAAAAAAAGATAGTAATAAAGATAAGTAATCGTAGGTTCGTGGATCCAGAATCCCGCCACCACACTGCAGCAGTCCAGAGCGAATCGAGAACGCCGAAAGCACAGACAAGGTGAAAAGCGTGACAAAACGGGAACGATTTGCTGACAGTATCAATCCGTTGTTAACTTTTTCGCGCGAGGAGATTGATAACATGGACAAGGAGGTCGACGAGGACATGGACGACCTGGAGATGGATGACGCCTTTGATGCAGAAGAAAAAAGCGACAGTGAGAGTAGCATCAGTGACACAAACGCAGAGGTTGAAGACAATTATAAAAAATCTGAAACTGAAAACAACGAAGAGGCTAGGAAACGAAGTCTCTCTGACTCTGGTAAATGAAAAAATTGTTTATAATATTTTCATATAGGTAAGGTAAAATTTGATTTACTGAACTATGAATTTTTCGTAGAAGATGAGTACCTGCCGAAATCGAAGAAAAAACGAGCAGAAGATTCAAGCTCGGACGACACAGATGAAGATCTAGTTGAGAGGTTTCGACGAGGCGAAGATCTGCCAGATGACCTGGATTTAGGCGATCCGAATTCACAGGCCTCGATAGATGACCAGGACAACGACGACCTTGAAGATGACCGCGAGTGGAACGCCATGGGTGAAGCTCTTGAACGCGAGTTCTTGTCCGAATAAAGAAAGTCGTTATTTTGTTACAAAAGAAAAAAACAAAAGCCGGAAATGCTTTGTCAATTCTGTCGACATCGAGTCTAAAACAATAATCCCAGTGTACAAAGCAGCCAAGACCGATTTCGCAGGACGGCAAAGTGAAAACTTCTTTTTTGTATACCAATTGTCCTTCTTTTGGTTTGAAAAAAGAAACCAAATGAACAATTTTAGCAGTGTTTTGAATTATTGACGGGATTAAGTTAGTTGCATTTTTTTCGTTTTGATTTTCGGCTAAGAAATTGCTGTTTAGTGCTGTTTCCGTGACCCGAGATTGTCGTTTCTGATCACGAGTATTTATTTTATATTTAAAAAGAAAACAAAGACACATTTTCGTTCTGTACAATTTGAAAGCGCTATTTCAATAACAATCAATTAACAATTAGACACGCAGTTTCGCTTATTTTGGATAAGCATACGGGTGCTTGTTGTCTGGGTCGTCGATGAACTGCTTGTACGTTTTCTTGTCCGTCAGATCACGAGTCCCTTCAAACCGTCCTCTGGGTGGCGCCTTGTCGTAATCAAATCCTTCCTCATTCTTTCCGTATAGTTCATTAGTTTCTTTTATATCCTCCCTAAAAAAATATTTACAATTTTGAAAATTTTTAATCACTGAATTCTTATCACATAAAAAGTAAAAGTAACTTTGATTTCGTTATGATAATCATAGTCAAGATTAGCTCTTTATTGTTTTTGTTTGATGAAAAAACAAACCTGTACTCATGCCCTGTAACTTTTTTGCCTGTTATTGGATCTGTCACATCTCCAAGTGGATAAACGACTTCAACGACCTGAAAACGAGATCAAGTTACGATATTTGCAAAACTGAAACAAATTTTCAATAACAAACAAACATAACCTCACCTTATGAGCAATAGTCCTGGACATTCTCTGAGGCATTTCTTGTATGAGTACGGTGTCACCGGTTTTGCAAATCTGATTCGGGTCGTGTGCATTGTAAATGTCATTCTCCTTGAAGTACTATTTTCATATTTTAAACAAACGTTATTAGTTAGTTTAAACATAACCTCCAAGGTGTTCAAAGTTTTGGGAGTGATAGGAAAAAATTTACCATGTGAATGTAGTCGTCGAAGACAAACCTCTGCACTCGTACCCTCGCGACCGACGACACGACTCGGGGCAAACAGTTTCCTAGCAGATATCTTAGCTTCGTTGTCCTGCCGGCTGCCATTGTTTTGAACTGATAGCAGAACAGACGAATCACAACAACTGATTCGACTTACAGGATTGCAGGTAAGATATGCGCAAAGATGTATAATTTGGAACGAGGAAAAGTTTGACTTAAATTATAAATACAGTTGAGTGCAAATAAGGTGAGCCAAACACAAAATTTGATTTCTTTCTCATATGTTCAAGGTTCAAAAAAATATTTGCGCAATATTTGAGTTTTACATATATCTTGGTGCTATGTAAATATCTCAAATGAAATTTATACGTTTTTGAGGTCAAAAGTGATTACTCTATTTCATCTATTTTCTATTTATATATTTACGATGAACGTTTTCACTTGGGAAATTATTTTTCCTATTTCATGTTTGCAAAACATTCAAATGTGTATGGTTTTACCGGTCCAAAAATGGCGACCAAGAATGTGCCTTGGCGCGATTTACGAAAATTGCGTTTCGACGGTCATGACAGACTGACTGAACCTCGACGTGACAACTGACAACGACTTTATTGACATATTTGGACACATACGAAGAAATACGAAAAGGTGTTCCGCAACACGTAACAATATAATGAAACCATCCAAAGAATCTTTCGGGACCGAACTATATAGGAGCCGAACTTCCCCTACTTCTGAGCTTACGTGCAGGTGGAATAGACTAGGAAGGGGAAAATCCTAATCGAGGAGGTACTATATGCTTTGATGCTGAAAGATTCTTTGGCTGGTTACAGTATATAGGGGCTGGTTTTCAGTTTGAAAAATGAGTACTAGATGGCCACAACGTTTTATCGTCCCGCAAGAGCGAAGGTTGAGAAGAACTCAGACATATAAAGAAGCAAATCGGGATAACAGTTGTACTTGCTTCGGCAGTACATATACTAAAATTGGAACGATACAGAGAAGATTAGCATGGCCCCTGCGCAAGGATGACACGCAAAATCGTGAAGCGTTCCACATTTTTTGTCACTGATGTCCCATAACTTATAAAAACAAAAGGGGTTCAATAATTCAATTCGTTCTCATTTATAAATATTTAATCAACCTTTATTTTACAATTACAAAAAAGTTCTTAAGATATGAATAAATTACTTCTTACAACACATCATAAATAATTAAGATATTCATGGTATTCATATCTTAGAAAATTATGAGTCCAAAACATGTATAAACAGTATAAAAATTTCGTTCAGCTCGAGAAACCAGGATTAGTATGCTCGATGACGCACCTTCGGCAGTACTTCTTGAGGGCCTTGTAACCGGTCCTGCTAAGCATGGGGCAGTCTGCAATGTTAAGTTGCTGAAGCCCCCTTAGATAGTACGCGAGAGCCTGAAGGCCACTGTCCGTGACGCGTTCACAGCCACAAAGAGACAGTTTTTTCAAGTTAGGGCATCCCGTAGAAAGCGCCTGGAGTGTAGTATCACCAATGTCGCATTTCCCAATATCTAGTGCTCTTAACCTTGGACAGTTTTTAGCCAGTAGTAAAGTCGCGTTGTCACTAAGAGCCTCGCAGCCTCGTGCATTAAGATATCTCAGCCGATAACAATGCCTGGCAACCACCAGGAGTCCTGCATCTGAAACTCGGTCACATTTGGCCACGGATAGGTACCTGAGCGAAGGACCAAGCTTGGCTGCGAGTTCTCGGATACCAAAGTCAGTGACCTTGGTACAGTCCGAGACCGAGAGTTGTTTAAGGGTTGGACAGTAAGATGCTATGGCGACCAGGCTGTTGTCGCTAATTTGCACGCAGCGCCTCAGGTATAGTTTGCATAGCTGGGGCATATGAGCCAGAGTCTGAACGAGACCCGAGTCATCAATGCTGTAACAGTCGCTCAGGTCGAGAGTCTCAAGCATCAGCGAAGTGTGAGTTGTTAAAACTTTGGTCACAGATGTACAACCTGAAGAAGCAAAAATCAGTTTATTACACCAAAGACATCTGAGATTAGCATCTTGAAGGCAGATCCAAGAATTCTTTGTTACCTGTTAGGTCGAGTTCTTTCAGCTGGGGACAGTTATCCAACACCAATCCTACATCACAGTCTGTTGCTCTCTTCGCATGCCTGATCGTGAGACTGCTAAGGTTGCAGAAAGTCCAGACAGTTGGCAATTCGTTGATGTTCTCCAGGAATAGTCTTCGAAGTTGATTGGTGTACCCGCGGCGGGCAATCGCGGAAAAGGCTAAGGTACTGCTCTGGGGATGTCGGATCTGAACTTCTCGCCACAGACAAGGAAGCCACGCGATCTCCCAAAGTCGTTGGCAAGTCTGCGCCACGGAACAGAGGTCATGGGTCGTCAAATAGGAGAAGATCTTTATCAGAACATCATCGTCTAGATCAATGAGTTCGAGTCTGCTGTGGCAGCAGATCTGGTAATTTTGAATTGGAAGCAAACGGTAGTTGGTGTTATCAAGGGTGTGATATCCAAGGTCTATCGAGTCCGGGTAGGTTGGTTGCGTTGGTGATCGTACCTTCGAGACCAACTCTCCGAACATGCTTCGAATGAGTATTTTGTCCATTCCATTATCTGGGAACAAAGTAAATTCTTGTAGAGGCGCTAATTAGTACAATAATTCTAGTTAGGAGGATTTTCAAGGTCAAACGAAAATTAAAATTATGGTTTTGCGTATAACAATAACAACCTCTCGTAATTGGTTAAGGTTATTTTGTCCATCAAAATTTCATAACACATGTCAAGAGCAACGCAGACAGCGATGGCTAAAGCGAAGGCGGAGATGACAGCGACAACTGAAATGACGGCGAATGCAATAGCGAAAAGGAGACAAGCGGTGACAACGGCAGCAACGACAATGGCAATCAAGATGACAAGGACGACCGCGAGCGAGACGATGGCGGCGAAAGTGACAGCAACGGCGACGCCGACGATGACGGCGACAGTAACACCAGCTGCGATGGCGATAGTTTTGAAATTCATGTAAGACATGAGGACGATAAAATGATGACTTCCAAGTGGACAATCAAGAACTAACAAAAATTTGTTCATCTATATTTTTCTTTTTTATATGAAAGTCAGTTTGTTTGTTGTGCGTATTTGCAAATAGGCAAATAAATTGTAAATATTTCAACATTACATAATGTAATTGCAATATCAAAGTTACATACCTGTTTGTTTCTTCAATATCACAAGAGTAAATCCATCATTCAATGTTGCAGAATTGTTAAACTACGTCACCTCCATTTTGAATGCAACAAGTTGCACATTCCAAAGAAATAATTTGGCACAAAGATGTACGATGTTACCTTCACGCACAATTTTGGCAATGCCAAGTAATTGTCCCGCACCCTTTCGTCAATAACTTTTTCACTGTATTCTTGTTTTTTAATAGTTGTATGTATAGTAACTGTAAACGCGTACTGCAGACTGTTCCGTTCACCAGACGATTCGCACTGCTTACTTTACTACCACTGTCACAATTTCCATATAAGTGTGCTGGTTATAGACCTCATCTTTCCATTCCACAGGAATTATAAAAAATTCCACAGGTAGGACTAGGTCCGGATGAAAGTGCATTCCTGAGATGTTTGTGTTTTAGAGTCCGGCTCAGGTGTTTTTTTTTTGTTTGTAAACATATATAATAAGAAATGAATCATTTTGTATTATAAAAATTCTGTACCCGATTTTTTTCACAAATAATATAAGTATAGCTAAAAACAAACCTTAATTTATTCAAGGTCAATCATTTAGTCGATTGTTAACAATTTTTGCGAAAAACTTTTTATGTTGAATATACATATATTGTTAGACAAATTGTTTCTTGACTGTGTTTATTGAAGTTAAACATTTTTTTATTGATTGTTTAATTTTTTCGATGCAAAAAAGTTTGTTCGCTTACATTATTTTGTTTTAAAATAAGAGACGTCAGATTCAAATTCGGCGCAGGCGAACTGGACATGAGACATTTTCGCGCAATCGTACAAGAAGGTCAGTATAAGTGTAGGTAATATCTGTATTCTGTACACATATATCGAGTGCGAGATGGAATCGAGAGCGTCAGGTACGCGTCACGATGGGTACTTAAGTGACATTTCTGAGTAGATAAACTCAACTCAAAATGGCATGAAAGGAAAAAACATTATCAAAACTAAAAAGGTAAACAAACATTTCGCTTTTCAAAACACATCAACAAACCTTGTTTACATCGATGTTTACGTTTGTGGTCTCGCGATCATCACCCAATTATCAATGTTTACAGTATTGTTTACCTTGAAAAATGGATTTGAATCGTGTCAATGGTTTGACAGCTGCATCGCGAGTCCAATCGTTTGTTATTGACAGTGCCAAAAAAGATGACAAGGATGCGTCAAGTTTGTTGACGATGAAAAATCTGCCGGACCTTTTGGAAGAGACTAGTCAGGATTTCACGATGGGTCAAAACAAAAATGACATTTGTGACGTTGCAAATGAAAATCAAAGCTCGGATATTAGCGACAAAGAAATCATCAAGGAGGTGATATTTTTTTCAAAAGATATGCAGAAAGAAATGGAGAGCATTATCTCTAAGTTGCAGTCGCAGATTTACAATCTGATATCGGAGTACAAAGTACTTAAAAGTAAAAATATTCTTCTTGAGCATAAAGTTAAAACTATGAAGATCGACAATTGTTGTAAACAATGCAAGAAGAAAAATGTTAGAAGAGATAGTAGCAAATGTACAAAGATTTTTGAACCTGAGGTAAACAGCTTTTTATACTTCTGAAAAATGAAAATTATCATTTGTTTACTTCTGCTTAGAAAAGTATTCATTTCTAGGTACCAGCAGATAAACAACTGATAGCAAGTTTACCATCCCCTCCACGACTGGACCCACAGTTACTGGCAAAAATCTCAACTATTTTATCGCAGAGTGAAAACTTTCTGAAACCAATTGAACAAAGTTTGACAACTTTACAGATAAAGATGCAAAAGTACGAGGTTAATGATTACGAGAACAATCATCAGTTGTCCGAATACGAAAACGAGAGTGACAATTCTCTATCGTCGACAAATTTTTATTCCATCTGAAATTCAAAATCGCGAGGCTAAAGTGGATTGTAAAATTTGTAGATTTAAAAGCCCCAGTTGTGATGAGCTAGAAGACTATGATACCGTTATAATAAGATTTTTTGTATCAAATATATTCTATACGAGATGTAAAGGTAATGTTAGTGATTAGTTGTAAATCAAAAAGTTTGTGTGATTTTGAATTAATTTTGTTCGAAAAATTGCAGCTTTATGTTTCTAATGAACTTAAAATTTTCAGTATTTCGTTGTGATCAAAAATGTTAGATGTAAACTTGTTTCCTTTTTTGTTAGATTAAACGTTGTAAATACCATAGAAAATCAATTCATTATATTAAATGTCAGTTACTCTAATTTGTATTTTCATTTTTATACACCTTTTTGTAAGATTTGTGAAATTTCCATGGGGAGAAAAGAATCACTACAACATCTTTAAAAACTGAACAACTATATTCTATAAAAATCAATTAAAAACAAAAATTGTTAATAAAATTATACACAAAATCACAGTAGAATACTTACCACCTAAAGTGTATAAAAAAAGCCAATAAAGAAGTTAATTGACTCTCATAATAAAATTTAATTAATCAATTTCGCATTCCGGTTCGATTACAATTGAAGTGAAAGAATTTCTTAGTAATACTGAAGAACAATTTGTTTTTTCAACCGCTATAAAAAAATCACTCATCATTGATACAACGAAGATATCACTTTGAATCAACCGCTTAGAAAGTTAAAACCTTTCTCATTTTATGAAAAAGTTGGAAATTAAAGTTGCCTAAAACGACGATCTTAAAACTTAAGTTTAATGTGCGAAAAAAGTTTCTTTTTTCGAGGAAAAAATGAACTGGAAAGTTGTACGATCTATATCACGAATACGATTGGTCTACAAACACTGAGTTCTACGTTGACTTGACAAGGTAGCGTTGATTAGACAAGTTTGAGCTATTCATTTTCGACACATATATATGAGTATTGCTAATGCAAGAGAGACGCCTCAGGAGCAACTGGATGACAGTTTTAAGATTGTCAATCAATTGTCATCTAGGAGCTGCGGTATCTGTTTGTTTTTTATTATCAAAATGGCGACGGTAGTGCGAAGAACGGTTTCCTCTTCCTCGGTTACGGTGACCCTGGTAATGACGCGAGTGGTTTTGATGGTTTTGACGATTCGATGAATGCGACTGTTGCGCAACTGTTGGTTCTTTTTGTTCCTTTTGTTCTTTCTGTTGACTTTGTGCATTTTGGTGCTTGTTTTCTCGCATCTACACAAAAATTTATGCTTTTCATCATAAAGTAATTACTTTTATAATGTCAACTTAACATGTGTACGCGCGTAAATAGTTTTGAATTATATAAAGAGCCTACGATTTCTTTCATCTTGTATATTTATGTATTCTTATGTAGACTTTACCCGTTTTACTGCTGCCTACTATCGAAAATAAATAAATAAATGGATGATGTATAAATTTGTATAATACCGTCGATTGGCTCGAATTCAAGCTAGTTCCCGGTGGATGACTGGGTTCATTCTGACTAGCATTGGATTGTTCATCCTCCGTTCTTACGAGCATCTTCACATCCTCAGCTTCTGGATCAATAATCCCCCCGCGAGCTTGCTGTTTCAGAAACAGCGCCGACATCTGTTTCTGCAGCTCTCGCAGCTCTGCGGTGACGCTGAATTCAGTCGCTGCCTCGAGATCAATCGGCGGTGGAGCTGACCAAAGACTCTCCACGTCGCAATTTATTGACTCGCGACAAACTGGACAGATGGCCTAAAAAATGTATTCATTTCAATAAATCGAAAAATTGATAAAATGTTTCAATTTATTCATTGCACCAAATTTCATTTTAGAAACGATATACAAATTTTGCAACCTGAAATTTATTCTTTGTATCCTGTTGCCACTGTGGGAGTTTATCTTGTTCCTCCTTGTAGTAACGTTCGGCAGCGGCGACGTGGGCAGCTAAACAACGAGAGTGAAAATGGTGATAGCATTCTGTCTTTGTAAACTCGTCACCTTCGCGAAAACCATACAGACAAACTGCGCATTGTCCAGTTGGTAAGTTGTTTCTTGTAAGGTGCTCTCTGACAAGCTAGAAACAAAATTGCAAATTTAAAGACCATGTTTTTCATATTGTTTATAATTATATTTTTGCATTTTTGTTCATTAATTACTGTCAATAATTATTAACTAACTAATTATTATTACCTGGATTAATTCAAACATAACAGGTTGACCAACAAAGAGTTTACACTTATCCTCAGCTTCGGTTTCAATTAAATTGACACTTTTTTCATCCAACCCACGAGGATTTCGCAAACTCACAATCGGACAAACATCAGGATATCCCGGCACGATCTTAACTACAAGTCGAACGCAAACATACTGCGACTGCGAATCTTCCGCGGTCGACGGAAAAACTAAAACTTCTATCGCTTCCGGCACGCCGCTAAAATGAACAAACAAAATATTATAATTTATTTCTTGTTTCTTTGCAAAATAGATGATGAAATTCACCTCTCATTTTCTTTGATATCCAACTCCTCATCGAGTAAGATCGCTTTCAAAGCCTCGATTTCATCAGACACTCTGAAAAAATCAATGACCGGAGATAAACAACATTTTGCATCCAACATAAACAAATAAGATGTTTACCTCTCGTCAATCAAGTCGTCTGACATGTTTTTGCAATTTATATTGCCTCGGCTGTAGCGGTTTTCTTTTCACACGTCTGACACCAACGGGAATGTCAAATTTGTAAACATTAATATCGATTTTCGAGGGAGTATTAAACCTGAAGTTAGTCTTGGGTTGGAAGAATCTAAGGCTTTGAAGATTTCTACTTTAGTGACGGTGAAAAGAGGTTAATGTAACTTTGTTTACATTGAACTTTAAACTTTTGTTACTTTTGTCAAATGAAATTTTAATTAAAGACAAAAAACAAGCAATCTTATCATGTGATATCTTTAGATTAATGAAATATATGACAAACACAGAAGTCATGTTTTCAAAGGTCATTTCGAATTTCATCAGGTATTTATTTTGTTTGAATAAACGAAAATTGCAAAAACTGCAAATTATAAACATTTATAACCTTTCAAATATTCGTATGTTCTCGTTTTTGCAGATAACCAAAATGTCAACGCAAGACAAAATTAAAACTTTAAGAGAAACTTTGATTTGTTTACAAGAATTTGCAAGGACGATTGGAAACAAAAATGTTGACTTTGTTAAAAAATGGATTGTTATTAATTACGCACACATCAGACTTAGGGAGATTCTCAAATTGGGATTTACTCTTTCAAAACTTCCTGACAAGATTGTCCAAAATTATGCTCGCAAAAAGTGCAACGAGTTAGACTTTTTTGTTGATTCCAATGCTTGTGTTTTAGCAAGTTCAAACGTTGTCCAGACGCCTGGATGGGTCTATGTTTTTTCCCTAGTTTCACGTAGGATGTACAAAGTTTTTATTTTACCTTCGGAAAATGTTTCAAATAACAATATTTTTATATCAGAAACAATGTTTTTCAACTTGAACAAACATTTGGGCGTTGATTCAAACAATCAACCTTTTTATTATTTGTGTAAGTATTGTTTACATCTACTTGTCATTTTTTTGAGTTTCTAAAATGTCAAAGCAATATTTCATCTTTTTGTTGTTTTCAGTGCCAGAGAAAGGAACCTTCGAATGTGCCAAAAAAGCCGCAGTTTCAATAGTTACAAGTACTCACAACTATTCAGACAACCTAACAAGATCGTTACTAGAAACTTATTTTGCCACACCACGTTTTTTACGAACAAACGACATATTTTGTACAAATATCAAAGAATTTGCTCCAGAATTTTTCTACACTAACGAGTTTCCCAATTTGACTCACATGTACTTTAAAGTCAACCTAGTCGATGACAAATTTTGTCCAGGAAAATATATTCTGAAAGGTGAAACCGAACTAGTCCAGCAAAGTAATGTCAGAAGTTACGTTCCAAACCAAACATTACATGAAACTACAAAAGTAGAATTTGAACTTGCACAAAATTGTAAAGACAATTGTCCTCCGGGGTTACAAACAAGTTTATTAGAATTAGAAAAATGCGTTGCTCCGTTTTTGCAAAAAGGTAAAAACTCACACAAAAGTTAAAGTTCAAAACAAAGGAATTCCCGATTAAGAAAAAGTTTTCAGGTTTGGTGATTTAAATTTTGTTTCAGATTCCAAGTTGAATATTCGTCCAGTTTTTTTAATTCGTGGACCACAAGGCTGTGGCAAGTATCGCTTGGTTGAAACTTTGGCAAAACGGAAAGGCATTCATCTCGTTAGCTTTTGCTTTTCTGAAGCTAGAACTTTAGCCACTGCTCAAAAAGAAACGAGAATAAGAACGACATTGCAAAACGCCTTGGATTGTACTCCTTGTATTTTATTGTTACAAAATATTGAGGTATGTTGAAAGAAAAACCAATCAACTTTTCTCGTTTTCGTTTTATTTTGCTAAATTTCATTTTGTACTTAAATTTTTGTTGACTTTTTAGATAGTTGGTCAGAATTTAGAAGGCAAAAAAGACGACAGATCACTATCAACGTTCTCTTTCGAGCTGAAAAGCATTTTTGAGAACGATCTGAAGTTCCCAATGATTGTGATAGCTACCACAGAGGCAACGGATCTTCCTGTTCAATTGGAAATGAATTTCATTGAAACCATAAATATTAAATACATGTCAAAAGATGAAAAATACCAGACACTTATCTGGTTATTGGAAACTAAAAATATCAATTGTCAAAACGATTTGAAACCTGTCGTGGACAAATGTTCGGATTTCAATTTAGCAGATTTGGAAGCTTTTGTTCACTATGCAATTAAAAACTGGTACAAATGTTTGAGTGAAGAAGAGAAACTTAAGATCGAAACTGTCGATCTGAATTGTGATCATTTCAACACTGCCTATGGTAAACATCGCAATTCAGTTATGTACTTTTTAAACAATTTAGTTCAAATCTTGTGAATTCACTGGCTTTTTTCATTTAGACTGGATGCAAAGGATGTTTTCCGACGAGATTGGAGCGCCAAAGATACCAAAAGTTCGCTGGGAGGATATCGGTGGTCTTGCTGATCTAAAAAGCGAAATTATGAGACGAATTGAGTTGCCTATGTTGATGTCTTCCGAGGGAGAAAAGGCTGGGATTTTATTGTACGGACCTCCGGGCACTGGAAAAACTTTGCTGGCAAAGGCAGTCGCCACGGAATATCAGTTTCATTTTTTGTCCGTCAAAGGACCTGAGTTGCTCAATATGTACGTTGGACAAAGCGAGGAAAATGTCAGACAGAGTAAGATTCCCATTACAAATAAAAAATAAAACTTTTATTGTAATATCGCACCATTAACTAGCATTGTTAATTGTTTTTGATTTTCAGTTTTTGAAAAAGCTCGAGCATCAGCTCCTTGTATAATATTTTTCGACGAGCTGGACTCCCTAGCTCCAAACAGAGGAAACAGTGGCGACAGTGGAGGTGTTATGGACCGAGTAGTTTCTCAATTACTAACCGAACTCGACGGAATTGAATCAAACGGCCACATGGTTGTGATCGGAGCGACAAACAGACCTGATCTTATAGACCCGGCCCTTCTCCGTCCAGGGCGTTTTGACAAAATGCTCTACGTCGGCATGTACAACGACAGACAATCTCAACTCAGTGTCCTACAGGCGCTCAGTCGAAAATTCAACTTGGAACAGAATGGAGAAGAGTTAGAACGCGTCGTAAACTTTTTACCTCCAAACCTAACTGGAGCTGATTTGTATGGGATTTGCAGCGACGCTTGGATGATCGCAGTCAGGAAATTCGTTCTCGAAAATGAAAAGGGATTGGAAAGTAGAGAGTTTGAACAGGATCCTGTGGTCGTAACGTTGGACGATTTTAAAAATGCCTTGAGAGAATTTAAACCTTCAGTCAGCGATGAAGAAATTGCAAAATATGTTAAATTAAAAGAAGAGTTGTCTTAAGTTGTTGGATTTGTTGAGATTTGATTGTTTAAGGGTTTGAATTTGTAAATAAGAAACTTGTTTGGGTGTATAAAAGCGTGTATTTTTAACTGCTTTACCATCATACAAAATAAAATTTCTTTCATTCATTAGGTAAAGTGTTTTTTTATTGTACTGTAATTGTAATAATAAATAAATGCGTGAGTTGTACTGAATGAAAATTGTAAACTAAATCAATCTAAATATTGCACGTAGAAAGCAACGATTAGCAATTTCAGTTGTCAAATTTCGTAGTAGAAACTTTTTTCAATCACTTTTCCGCTGTTTACATAAAAATTATGTAATTGAGTGAGTAAGTTTATATACATATATTTATAAAACTGAACATATAAAATCAGACAAAAAATCACTTGACTAGAAAATCGCCCGAATTGAAACAAGATTACAAATCCGAATTTACTGTAACGAACAGCCACTTTCGTTTTTCGGGTCGTTTTTGCTTTGGTGTATAGGATCTTCCTTGACAGGGGTCAAGTTTTGTTCCCTGTCCATCTTCGCTGGTTTTACCTCAGCCAAGGTTTTGTAAGCGCCCAAATTCCATAACGAATGTGGTGCCGGAATTTGGAAATCGATCGGGCTCACCAATCCAAATGTCGCTTTCGTGTCTAATACTGGAACTTCTTCTGGTACTTTTTGGTGGTATCTAAATTCAAAAAAAAATAGTTTATAATCTTAAAAAACTGTTGAATTGATATTTCTGCAAAAATATTTGTTTCGAACATACATCAAACCATTTTCCCGATTGCATTTATCAAGAGTCAATTTAACAATAGGGGCAAGGCGTCGAAAAACAGCATGTTGATCAGGTTTGACTCTCGGAGCCGGTCCGTTGCTTTTCCCGTAAACTTCGCACAATGCCTTAGCTTTTTCAAGACATGCCTGACTTTCCCGCAGGGCTCTTATCGCCTCGCCGCATTTGTCCATCGATAAGAGATTGTCGCCACAGAAATTATAAGCCTACGATGTGATTGATAAGAATTGTTTTTCATTAGCACGATTATTATTACTATTTTATTAATCTATTATTTTCAAGTTTTTGATTTTGTTATCAACAAAGAATAATTGTACTCACGTATGATTGATAAAACGCAGCTTTCAAGTCGAGATAACTTATCCACTGTCCGGAAGTCTCTGGCTTGAATGGTCGCAAAGTGTTTGCGGCGTCTGAAAAAAGTTTGCTCGTTTCATTGGCCAGGGCTGAGATCAAACTTGGGTTGTGTTTTAGTTCCACTGCCCTTGCCACGGTAACTGAAAATAAATTATCAATTTTTAATAGAACGTTTGTGAAAATAAAAGACGAATACTTGATTTACAATTAAAAACGAAGTTGTTATGAATTGGATGATAATTTAAAAGATAATAGTAATTAATGAAGGATTAAACTTAATGTTTCTTTGATAGTTTTTATACCTTCTTGGGCTTCTGCAGTACACTGATTTATGTACGCATTGATAACCCGAGGATCCAAATCACTTCCCAAAGGTGGTGGATTTGACAGTTGTGGCAATAGTTCTGTTTGAACAAACGTGAAAATTCCAGCCGCTCGTTTCAGCATTGTGTGAACGTCTTTTGCCTCGTTCATTGAGATGCTAAATTAAAAAATCAATTAAAAGCAATGTTTCCTATTACTTTTCCAATTTGTCAGTTTATTATTTTCATTTTTACGTACTCATCCTTTGCAGAAATCATAGCAGCATGTTTCATGAACCACAATCCAACATTGATGCTCATATTTGCAGCTTCATAAACCGAATCTGCACTGGAGCTGAAAAAGAAGATACAAATGTTGAATTAAACATAATTTTTTATAAAAAAGAAAAGTAAGAGAGAATATATGTTTTTTTTTAAATTACTAAGTCTGAGGTCCTAAAAGAGTGTGTGTCCATTTGTAAACAAAAACGTTTCTCAGTTTGCTCGCGTTCGGCTGTCCAACATGTTGCGATTTTTCTTCAGGCGTTTCAATCTCCCATATGAATCCATAAAGTAACGATAAATACGACGCGAAGGCTGGCTCGATGGTGTCGCTCGTATTATTAGCATTTTTCACCAGTTCCAAAAGTCGACTCCGAGAAAGTTTCAAGTCACTAAAAAATGAAAACTTATGAACAATGTTTATCACTTAACCTCCAACTTTGAATCCAATATTTTATATACAAAATCCAATTATAATATATCTTATCTTACGTGTACAATTTTTTATTTGCAAACAAAGTTAATCTGTATTTATAATACATTCAATTTCATTGAAATTTCAAAACGTGGCGCAAAAATGGAGTAAACAAAAACATAAAAAATCAATCAATAATGTGTAAATACAAAAAACTTACTTGCACAGTTTTTTGGAGCAGTCAGTTGGATCCTTGACCTTGATTTCAAATTTATGAGTTGTCGTAGCTTTCAACAAATTGCGATGAAACCAATGAGCCATTATCGCTCCAGATAGTCAACCTCGTTTGACAGCGCAATAATATATTATAAAAAATCGTCCAAACGATTGTTTAACCGTCAGCAATTAATTGCTCACGTTTGTATTGTTATAGGCTTTGATTTCGATATAAAATCGACGAGTTCATCACTTTCGCAGAATTGCACGGAGAATATCACTGAAACTTGATTATTTACAAGCGGTTTTGCGGGAGCCTTGGAGTGACACAGAATCCGATTTTGAAGGAGGGGGAAGATTCCGTCTTGGCCATTTACGGAACTTAAACTAGTTGCGTCATCTGTATTGTTGAACTTCTAATTTTTGCGACAATTGTTGTTAACATCAACGCTCTCTACTTTACCGACAATCTTTTAGTAGATTGTTTTCATTCAGTTGGCCAACTTGATTTATGAAGAAATACAGATTAAACTCACAATTCAAAAGTGTTTGTTGCTGTTAAATACGTTTTATTTATATTTGAGCAAGTTTATTACTGCTAATTGGATACTTTAAAGTGTAAAAGTAAAGAAAATCTTTCGTGATGATATAGTATACATTATGTTTCCATACATTTTACGTTAAGAAAAGAAAAAGAATCATGATTAAAGTCTATATCTTTAAAAACTTAAAATAATAAATTAAATAAGAGTAACTAAACTTCAAGTGTTTGTAAACGAAGCTTACATCGAAGATTTCTCTCGCTGATTGTTTACATTTGTCCGCTGTGCATCTTCATGTGAAATACAACCACCGTGTCCTGTAACAGCTTGACGTCAGCGCAAGGCATATAGGAACACTAGCAGTTAACTTCTCTATCGATTCGCTTAACTGTTTCAGAATGGGACTCAAAAACTTTTGGTTCTTGCCGACGTTTTTATCGTGCCTCACTTCCAGCTCTCTGTCACAGCTTTGACGAACGGTGCAGCGACGTACGCGCCATTAGATCCGTTAATAGCTACAGTATATCCTGTGACGTCGTCGGATGCGGACGTGCAATTACATCACTGTGACGTCACTGCCCTATGTAAAAGATCCGGCCCGGAATCCGGCTCGGAATCCGTTAACGGATCCGGGCCGGAATTCGGTACCGGATTTTGTACCGGATTTTTTGAACAACTACCGAATCTCTATGAAATCCAGCTCGGATTCCGGCCCGGAAAAATGAAAAATTTGAATGGAAAAATTTTTTTCTTCGAATCCAAACTGAAAATCAGAAAAGTTCGAGGATTCTAACCAAAGTTCTTGAAGATGTAAAGCCGAAGCTCTAACCGTTGCGCCACGAGACTTTCTTTGAGGTCCATACCTGCTGGACAAACACACTCTGCAGGATACGTGTGCGCAATAGATCCCACGCCACAATCGCGTACGCGTGCGCAGTAGGTCTCGGGACACCATAGAGTACGCGTCCGCAATAGATCCCACGCCACAATCGCGTAGACGTGCGCAGTATAGGTCTCGGGACACCATATAGAGTACGCGTCCGCAATAGATCCACGCCACAATCGTGTACGCGTGCCCAGTAGGTCTTTTGGGACACCATCGAGTACGCGTCCGTAATAGATCCCACGCCACAATATAGTACGCGTGCGCAGTAGGTCTCGGGACACCATAGAGTACGCGTGCGCAATAGATCTACGCCACAATCGAGTACGTGTGCGCAGTACGTCTCGGGACACCATAGAGTACGCGTGTGATTATGTGATGCCATTTTGGATCCGCAGCCGCAGTAGATGCAGTAATGTAAGTAACCATCAGCTTATTTTTTTTAATCGCTGAAATGCTCATTACATATAGCGTTATAAATTACTTGATTTTTTCGAACTAAATTCGTTGGTATTTCAAAATTTGCATTATTATAACAACATTATAATTTTTGCTACCAATAATAAATCCCTATCATCGGTATCGATCGGATCTTTTCAATTTTTAAAGAAGAAACCAAATCGTGGTTTGTTCCGTGCAGTTAAAAGTGAATAAGATCAAGTGATGAAGTGAAGTGAAGTGAAAAGTGAAGTGAAGTGCTAGATGATTCTTTGTGATGTGAACAGTTTTTCAAAGGTAAGTAGAGACCATCATATTATTATTGATATTAATATTGAATATAATTATATGATATTGCTGCATATTATTGTTCATGTGAACATAAAACCTCGCCACGCTGGGATGTAGGGGGACCATGTCCGATTCAACAAAGGTGCGTAGTCGTTTGATTGTAATCCGGATCCCCGCGTAGTTTCGTTGATGCGGTTCTCGTCCTGTTTTTGCGTGGCATTTTTGGAGTGCTAAATCCAACCGACACCTCCTCGCGGTACACTCTGGGTTATGCTAACGTCGGTGGTAATTTTACATGAATTTGCAAATTGCCTTCTGCGGCCGAGATAATATATTTTATTTCAAATTTAATATAAAGTATATTCATGCATATTAATAAGTATAAGTATATACTAAGTAATTATCTTTATTGTTATTTTACGAATTATATTTAAACAACTGGGATGGAGGAGAAACAATGAAATTTATACTAATATTTTATTGTTTTTATTTTTGTTATAAAATGTTTTTTTAGCAAAGTATCTACTTTGCCGACTTTTGCGCGTTCCGCGTTCCAGCGTTCCTTCTGTCTATAGAAACGACATGGTAACCTCGTAATTCGCGAATTGTGTTTTTGATCGGTAGTTATTAACCTCTAACAAGACAGTGAATTGTTTATATCAGGAAGTTCGCTGAATAATGACATTAATTTTTAACAACACAAGACAGCTCGTGACAGGGATTAAACGATTGGCACTGAATCAAGCGCTGTCAAGACGCTTTGTGATGACAAGCAGTGCACGCCTGGAGAAGGCTGTCGAGCAGCTCAAAACCAACCCTTATTATGACAAATATGCACAAAAGATAGCCAAGTTGCAACAAACTAGTCCTGAGGAATTTCTGCAAAGAATTGCCGCCAAAGAGGAGGAGATCAAGAAGAAAGGTTTGTTTTTTACTTACAATTTTTCAAGCACTGAATATAAACCAATGAATATCATAACTTTTCATCTAAACACAAGAAAGTAAACAAAGACAACTTTATTCATTTTCAAAAGTGTGAAATGTGTATTTCGTATTTTTTAATTCGATAAAATTCTCGTAACTTTTTAAAGAAAAAAAGAAGGAGGGAAGAAGGTTCCAGGAAACGGAGGCAAAAGTTTCGCAGTCAATTCGTCAGACAAACACGAGAAAACTCAACGACGTGATGAAAGTCGAGCTGATAGCAGACAAAACCGCCGAGGAAATAAAATCGATCTGGACAGAATACCATAAGCAGAAAAGTTGTATCAGCGCCACGATGTCAGTGGAGCAGTACAAAAAAATGAGAGAACGAGGCGACCTGTATCCGACCTTTTTGCTGCCTCTGCCCAGGGACAACGGGTACGAATTCATCGTCACGCAATTCCACGAAGATGAGGTTCATATGACTCCGCTGCTTTGGTACCAAACTCACAAGGAAAATGCTCCGGAGTGTCTGACTTTGTTCCATTTCACTGAACTTAGCGATAAGGATTTGGTGCTGATGAGAGGCGAGTTTGATACGAAATCTATAAATGCTGTCGAGGCGCAGTGTTTGGCTAACGAGCTGCAACTCTATTACGCTTTGGATGATACGAAAAGGTTGAATTTGTTGGAAAGATTTACTCATCGGCCCGACGAATTTAAACATATGGACCTTGTCGCACAGCTGGAGTACATCTCGCTTGGTGATAGTTCGAGTAAAACAAAAAAATAAAATGGATGTAAATAGAAAAATGTACAAATTTCGAGTGGAATGAACTACTTCAATTGTATTTTATTGGCGAATAAAGTTGATTTTGTTGCAATTTAATATTTGCAAAGTTCTTTTTTGTGAGTTCAAAACTAAGCTGATTTTATTGGTATATTCAGTGCTTGATATTGATTGAAATAATTTCTTCAACAAATTTGAAGTCTCGATTTGAATCTTGGTACTTTTCAGTTTACAACTTTTTTCATGGGAAACAATTTCAGAGGTTTTTCTCGACAGGAAGTTTTGCTAGAAAGTACATTACAACGCCGATATTTTATGTCAATGCTGGTATGACTTTTGTAATAACAATTTTCAGTAAATTTAAAAGTAAACATGCATATTTGAAAGTTAATTTTTGGTTTAGTTCCTCATATTGGACACTTATATACAGCAGTTTTGGCTGATTGTGTAGCAAAATATCAATCGATGAAAAAAGACACGACCGTCTTGTTAACAACTGGAACTGATGAGCATGGAAATAAAGTTCAAAAAGCAGCAGAGGCTGCAAAACTTGAAACTCCGAATTACTGCACACAAGTTTCACAAAAGTTCAGAGATATGTGTGATCAGTTTGATGTCGGCTACACCGATTTTATTAGAACTACTGAGCAACGACATACGAAATCTGTCCATACATTTTGGGTAAAATCCAATTATTATTTAACGAAAAAAATTAATGAAAGGCTTTTGATTCAAATTCGATTTTGTGTTTCTTAGAATCAACTGAAAGATAACGGTCACATCTACCTTGGGAAATATTCTGGCTGGTACTGCACGTCCGACGAAGCTTTTTTATCTCAAATTGAACTGAAAGAAATTGTAAAACCAACGGGAGAGAAAATTTTAGTTTCTGTTGAATCTGGTAATCCTGTCGAGTGGACTGAGGAGGAAAATTATAAATTCAAACTCAGTAACTTTCAACAAGATTTAAAACACTGGTTGAAAGATGGTAATCAATTCAACGTTCAATTAAAAACGCACTCACAAATTCATTTTTTTATTGAAAATTATTTAATGCATTTCAGATAAGTCAGTTCAGCCTGCTGTGTATCATAAAATTCTATCACAGTGGGTGGAAGACGAAAGAACGTTTCAGGACTTGAGCGTTTCTAGGCCAAGAAACAGGGTACCGTGGGGAATTTCAACTCCAGACGACAGCAATCAGAATATTTATGTTTGGTTTGATGCCTTAGTTAATTATTTAACTTCTTTAGGATACCCTGATGAGAGGTTTCAACAATCATGGCCTCCTTCCGTTCAAGTAATTTTTCAGAACAACCATATTTTTAATCCGAAAAAATAACAAGAAAAAACAAATTTGGGCCTTGTTTCACTTTTGCAGGTTGTAGGCAAAGATATCCTCAAATTCCACGGCATTTTCTGGCCAGCATTTTTGATAGCAGCTGGTTTGGAACCACCAAAAACGTTACTTGTGCATTCACACTGGACGATCGATGGCGAAAAAATGTCAAAATCAAAAGGAAATGTCAGATCTCCGTTTGAGGAAGCTGAACTTTTTACAAATGAAGGATTGAGATACTACCTCTTAAGGGATTCAGTTCCTCACAACGATGCAAGTAAGAATCTCAAAAAACAACAAAATAACTAATTTAAAATACTAAAAATACTTATTACATTGCAACTCATTGTTGAAAATCATTATTCAGATTACACCAGAGAACGAGTACGTCAAATTCTAAACAGTGAATTAGCAGACAATTTAGGAAACCTAGTAAACCGATGCACAGGCAAAGCAATAAACCCAACGGGTGAATTTCCCGATCCAGAAAAGTACGCAAAAACCTTAACATCCGACGTGGCAGAAAATCTTCGAACCCAACTAGAAAACCTTAGCGAAGTCGCTGCAAAACATTACGACCAATTTTACGTTCACCACGTGATGGACGAGGTGATGTCAGCCGTGCAGACAGCAAACATAATGATCAACCACCACAAACCCTGGGAACTTCGCAAAAAGTCCGACCCGGAAAGTCAGAAAGAACTTTTGAGTGTAATCTCGTTGGCCTTGGAGTGCTCTAGGATTTGTGCTTTGATTATGTTCCCGGTCACTCCGGAATTGAGCAGACACCTGCTGGACTTTTTGAGGGTTCCTTCAAGTGATCGAAGTTGGGATTTCACCAAACCGAGTTATTTACAGACTGAAAAAACAAGCCAATCGACGAGCCTTAATGGAGAAAAATTGATTTTGTTTAGGAAGTTACAGGCCAAAAATTAAAGATTGAATTTTGTACAAAGGTCTTTGTATTTATTTGATTGATTGTTACAAAAAAGTAAAAAACGATTTGATTTCAAGAGGCAGATTTGGCTTCTTGATGGGTTCCATTAGAGGTTGTTTTTGGTGTTGATTCCTCAGGGTTTGAGTAATATTCCGGTAGACCTATGAGATCGTCTTCTTTAATACTGTCCTCAACAAGTGGTACACAATTTGTTATGCTTTCTACTGTTCCTTTGATTGTTATTCGTCGCATCTTTACTTTGTCTAAAAACAAACAATTCGATGGTTCATTCTTTGCAAAATTTGTTTCGTTATTCAACATTTTTTCATTTCTTACCTGTATCACGCATCGTCGGACTCGCATCAAGAACGATTTTCGTTTTGGTATCCCTCTGAATAAGCCGAATATTTTTTCCATCAATACCAATCAATTTCCCAACAGCAGCGTCCGGGATGTACATCTGAAAACATTCCTCAACCGGCTGACTAGAGATGATATTCTGAATAAGAGCCTCTGCCAACATCACATCATCAGGTTTCCCTCGGAGCACACAAATCCGAACAGAATCATCCTTGTTGTTGTCGTCAAAAAATATCTTTGTCCGAGTGTTCGCTTGGATTTCTTTTATTCTTGCTCCCCCACGTCCTATTATTGTTCCCACAATTTCTTGTGGGATTTTTATTCTGAGGGATGTTTGTCTTGAAGTATTGATGTTGATTTTTCGCTTGTCTGATGAGGATTGCTGAAAAGGAAAGTAATTTCAAATTATTGTTTTATCTAATTAACAAACACGGGAATAGATAAGTAAATAAATAAATATTTCATTTTAAACATTAAAACTAACTTTTTTGAAGTACAAGTAAATTGCAAAAGATCCAATCGCCACAACTGAGCATAAACAAGTTTTTACCACCGTTCCTGACATGATATTATCTGTAAATAAAGTATTTGTTTATAAACATACACCAAATTCACAACTAAAACAAATCATTAAACATCATCACACTTTTTGTGACTGCAACTACTTACTTGTTAAACCACCAACCATGGTTATTATTTTTCCAAAAAAAGTCAAAACAAGACTTGATTGTCAACAATGAGCAGTCAAATATAAACAATGTCAACAATTAATTCCGAATGCAAGATATCGTCCAAACTAAAACTCAAAATAAACCCTTCTAAAAAATCGAAAACCGAACCAAAACAAACTTTTCTAACACTTTCCACACTTTTTTCAAGATCACATTCTCGCAAAATACTTCTTTTTGTGGTTAGAATTCGCACTTTGTATTTTTTGGCGCTCGTCTGTGGCGGCGCTGCGATCGGCGACAGCAGCGCCACTCGCTTGGGTGGTTTCTCGTTGCAATTATTTTGTCAGTACAGTACGTAAAGTACTCGAGTTAATTGACGATGCGTGCAGTGTGTGCAGGGGGCACATTGGTGCCGTTTTTCAGCACAATTTATTTATTTTGTTGATCGTCCGAGCAGGATAAGGGCTGTCGCGGGTTAGATGTGCGTGCATAATGTCGAACCCCGGCGGTAGCAAAAGAAATGGAGCGACCAAGATCCGCTTGACGAGTAAGTGAAAAAAAAGGCCAACGCACGCTCCGCGCGACCCCGCATTCATCCTTTTCGCAACATCTCGCGTATCAGTTCGGGTTCATTGATGCAAAATTGGTAGCTTTTTTGGTTGGTCGAGTTGGTGAGCACTTTCGAGAGACCGTTTAAGAGCCCGCATAGAACTCGTTGATGCCAGCCACTCCACATTGAATATGCCAAAGCAACGCGCGACAATGGCCGCAACTCTCTTTCCTCTATGCTGTCAGAGACCTTTTTTTTGCCAATTGCAAAAAAGTTCGCCAAAACGACGGAGATCCTTTTTTACCCATTTCAGTTTGTGTTTGTTTGTAAACAAAGTCCGTTCGATTGTTGAGTGCAAAAATCCGACTTGAACTTTTTGATTTTAAAAAATTTTGAATTTTGATTTTGAAAAGTTAAATAATAAAATTCAACAATGTAAATTTCGTTAATAGTAAATTGTATACATTCTAAAATTAAGCAGTCATGAAAGAGAGAAAATCTTCATTCCAGCTTGCGCATCTCATTTACATTTGCAAATAAGATTTGGTTTTTAATTGTTTTTCAAATCGACTGTGGAATCTGTTTACGTGTGTAAATTGATTTAACAATGTCGATTTTTCTCTTTTAAAAGTAATGATAAATTAGAAGGCGAATCTTTCGTGGTGTAAGATTAATCAGTGGTATTGTTATTTTACAGTTCTGTGCGCTCGCAATCTTGCCAGGAAAGATTTATTTCGTGAGTATTTTGTTGAAGGAGGAAAAAAATAATGTTATAAATTAGTTTGGATTGATTTTTGATTAGTTGATTAAAATTGGTGTCTTGTACTGTTTGTATTAGGCCTGCCGGATCCTTTTGCAAAAATAACGGTCGATGGTTCTGGCCAGTGTCATAGCACTGACACCTGCAAAGCAACGTTAGACCCAAAATGGAACCAGCATTATGATTTGTACGATAAAAACTTTTATAATTGATTCATACGTTTCTTTATTTACTTCTTATATTTCGATTTCATATATTAACAAAATTTCACTTGATTGAATGTTAGGTACATTGGAAAAAACGATGGAATCACCATATCAGTATGGAACCACAGGAAGATACACAAAAAGCAAGGAGGAGGATTTTTAGGATGCGTTCGCATATTATCAAACACAATCCAAAGACTCAAAGATACCGGATGTAAATAACTTTTTTACTTATGAAAAACTTGATATGATATGAATAACAAAATCAAACTTTTTGCAACATTGACGATTACCATTGTTTCCTTTCAATGTCAGATCAACGTCTGGATCTTTGCAAGACGCATGCAGATGACAGTGACGTGGTCAAGGGCCAGATTGTTGTGTCCCTATTGTCCCGCGATAGTCACAACGGTGCTGTCAGCAACACGGTCGGTCACAATGCCGTGGTTGATGTTCTCGGAGATTTGAGCTGTCCCACAGATCTGCCGGACGGTTGGGAGGAGAGACGAACTCAAAATGGTCGTCTTTATTACGTCAATCATTATACCAGGACCACTCAGTGGATCCGACCTAATTCAAGGTTACAAAATTACAAAAAAAAAAAACTTCAAAGTCTTGAAACTTAGAACAAATCATGATCAAAAATTATCCTTTTTTGCAGGCCTAACAATTCAATAATCCCAACTGGAACAGACCCATCAGTTCCTTTGGACCAACCAATGTCGCCGAGCAGCAGTGGAAGTCCACTAACACAAGGACCGGACGAAAGTCCATCGAGACAATCGAGCGACTGGAACGGCGAGGGAGAGTCTCCACTGAGCACACCAACCAGGGAGTCATCAAGTCAAAACACGTCCCGAGGCACCCCAACTGCGTCCTCAAATTCTGCATCGCAATCACCAGCGAACCAGCAGCAGAACACTCAAAACAACAGTCCCTCAACACAGGACAGACACTCGTCCAGAAACAGCGAGGAGCAGAATGGTAACCAGCAGCAGAACCAGAGGTCGGATCGCGGCGGATCTAACGGAAGTCAACCTAGGCGACCTAGTCGCTCTAATCGGAATCGAAACAGTGTCATTTTGGGCAACGAACGACGGACTGAAGCGCAACCTTTTGATCTTCCTCGAGGATATGAAATGCGCAAAACTCAGCAAGGACAAGTTTACTTCTACCACGTCCCGACCGGTGCGTCAACTTGGCACGATCCAAGAATCCCTCGAGATTTGTCAGCAAACGAGTTGGCCAGCGAACTCGGACCCCTCCCCAGCGGATGGGAGATGCGACAGACGCACAGCGGAAGAGTCTACTTTGTTGATCATAACAACAGAACCACACAGTTCACCGATCCTAGACTCTCTACGCAGATTATAAACAACTTGTTAAAGTACGAATTGTACAAAATTGTCAATTTTTTATTTTGTATTATCTATCAATTTCAGAAATGTATATTTATCGATTATTTTTGTTTGTTTTCTTATAGACGACAAAACAACGCTGTGAATAACCAACAGAACAATGCGGCAAACTCGCCAGGACCGCGAAGCGATAATGCGGCGGTTTCTTCGATGCAACAGGCGACTAATCAAGTTAACGTTAATCAACAGAGAACAAGAACCGAACCTTCTGCTAACAACAACGTTATTCCATCCCGTAAGAAACTAATTGTTGTTTCTATCTTCTATTTTTCGATTTTCATTTAATTTGCAAAATGATTGGTTTGAAAAGAAACGAAAGAGAAATACTTTTTTTTTGTTAAAATGTAGACTTGTGTTTCAGAGGAGAACATAACGCAAAACGGCCAAGTTTCGGACCTCCCAAAAGAACTCATGGAAAGTGAACTGCTACCAAAGTACAAAAGAGACTTGGTAGGCAAACTGAAATGTTTGCGAGCTGAACTCAATACTTTACAACAAAGCGGACACTGTCGTCTGGAAGTTTCTCGTTCAGAAATATTTGAGGTACTTAAAAGAAAGTTGAACCAAAAATGGAATTGACACTAATTTAAATTAATATACTTAACTTTTTATTTTGTTAAATTCTAGGAATCATACAGATTGATAATGAAAATGCGACCAAAAGACATGCGAAAGAGGCTGATGGTGAAATTCCGAGGCGAGGAAGGTCTAGATTATGGCGGCGTAGCTCGCGAGTGGCTTTATTTACTATCGCACGAGATGCTGAACCCGCAATATGGCCTGTTCGAGTACTCGCGAGACGACAACTACACCCTGCAGATCAACCCGAATTCCGGCATCAATCCCGAACATCTGTCATATTTCCACTTCGTCGGCCGGATCATGGGCATTGCTGTTTTTCATGGACACCATATTGATGGCGGCTTTACCACTCCCTTTTATAAGATGCTCTTGAACAAAGCTATCAATCTCAATGATATCGAGGGGGTTGATCCTGAGTTGCATCGGAGTCTCACTTGGATGCTGTATGCTAAAATCTGTTTAAAATTGTTTTATAATCCTATGACAAATTCATTTTTTGCAATTTTCAACATGAAAAGCAAATTATCGTTGTTGTATAAATTGTCTTCTAATCAAGGTTATTAATGTGTGATGTTGATTTCTCTTGCAGAGACAACAGCATAGACGGTGTTTTAGACTCGTCATTCTCAGTAGAAAACAATTGTTTCGGAGCACTGAGGCATCACGAGCTCAAGCCAGGCGGCAAAGAGATCTCAGTAACAGAAGAAAACAAACGCGAGTACGTTCGTCTCTACGTCAACTACCGTTTCATGCGCGGCATCGAGCAGCAGTTCCTGGCTTTGCAAAAAGGGTTCCTTGAACTCATCCCACCTCAGTTATTGCGACCCTTTGACGAGCGCGAGCTCGAGCTTGTCATCGGTGGTTTGGGAACCATTGATATCAATGATTGGAAGCTGCACACTAGACTCAAGCACTGCACCCCAGACACGCCTGTTGTCAAATGGTTCTGGCAGATTGTCGAAAGTTACAACGAGGAGATGCGCGCTAGACTTTTGCAGTTTGTTACTGGAAGCTCCAGGGTACCTTTGCAGGGATTCAAAGCTTTGCAAGGTAATTTTTCATGTTTTGCAAATTTCAACTTTTGTTTCAGTTTGAGTTTGTTGTTAACGTTTGTTTTTTGGGATTGTTTTTAGGTTCAACGGGTGCTTCTGGACCGAGACTTTTCACTATTCACGCGGTAGATGCACCAAGTGAAAATTTGCCCAAGGCGCACACTTGTTTCAATCGTATTGATATCCCACAAAATTATCCCAACTATCAAAAAATGTTGGACAAACTCACCCAAGCCGTTGAAGAAACTTGCGGCTTTGCAGTCGAATAAAATAGGTGGGTGTTAACAACAACATTTTTATACATTTAAAGGAAATAATAGACAATAGAATTTGTTGTTTTTTAGAACACCAATCGAGTAGCAAGATGCACATTGTCTGCTTGGAGTGATATGGATTTTCTATTGTCGAGTTAGTGAAAAACGACTAAAAGTCGTTTTTTGAACTCGATTCAATTGATATGCGAGAACATATTTGCCTTTGATAGAACCATATCAAACATCCAAACCTGCTCACATTACACAAATTTTTGTAAGTTTATATTTACATACAAGAAGGAAATACGTAAGCGTATGTTTACGAATATCCGACATTTTAAATGTTATAACACGGAACAAACGGATCGATTATGACGAAACTTGGAATCATTTTTTGGAACAAAAAATGACCAACTTTTGAAATGAAACTTTTAATTTATAAAAAGACATATTTTGAAACGGAAATCATATCTTGAAATTCATATCAATTATGAAGAAATGTAGATTTTAAAAATTGTTTTTAATTTTAATTGAGAATTAGGCTGGAAATTAGTTTAATCGTTATTTTATTCTATGTACAAAGCTTCTTAGAGCTAGACAAAAATATCTGACAAAAGTAACTTTTTTGAACACTTTTTCAATCGAAATAATTCACGTGAATCAGCGACTTTTAATTGCAAAAGTGCAAACAAACTTTTTGAATTTCTGCTTTGAAGCAAAATCAAAAACGAAAAGCGAAAAAAAAAGAAAATAAATATAAAATCAAAATAACCAAATAAAAAAAAACAAAAAGATGAATATCTGTGTCATATCGCACAGCATATCAAGTATCTGAATAATATTGACTCTGAAGTGCAATATGCAGAGAATATTAAACTTTAGGGAGCTTCGAAAAGTTATATTTTATACTTAGAAAAAAACAAATATTTAAAAAAAGCGTTCCCGTTTTTTTCGCACAGTTAACAATTTGTTTTTAAAGGAAAAAGACCGATCAAATTACTTTGATAATTGAAAAGTGCCTTACAAAGAGCGAGAAATGCAATGGACGAATACAAATTGTAATTATCATCGAAGTGTAAAAATAGAAAGCTAAAATCATTGTAAACAATATTGCAAAATACTTTCGCGAAACCAGCGACAAATGAAACCTATTTTTTCATCACAAAAAACCAATATTGTTGATGCTCACTTGCGCTAATTGATGCAATTTTTCCCGCTTCATTTTTGTATATAATTCATACTCGAGAAAAACAAAAACGACTTTTTAAAAATCTTTTAATTAAAAAAGCTGTTTCAATTGTAAATCTTCGTTTTCAACTGACCTGAACGATTGTTATTATCTGATCGCGTCAAAAAATGAAGAAAAAAAGCTCACATTCAGCAACCGATCTGAAGAGCGTTATTTAAAAGTAATGATAGTATTTGTTGTAAATAATTAATTAGTAGATTAATGATTATTTTGACAATTAGTTAATTTTTCGTAGCATTGATTTACAAGTACCAATTGATACACTAAATCAAATTGATGGCAATATAGAATTATGGGTCGCAAGAAAAAAAACAACAAATAACGAGTAAATTTAACGTTAGAATAATATTTAATCGTTATCGTTATTTAAACAAACGAAAAATAATATATTCAAAACGGTTTGTTCGAACGAAACAAATACAAAAGATGAAAACAAAGTTGAGCATATCAGTTGAAGCTTTGCGAGTTCAAGTATGTTCACATTATTGCTCTCTCAATGACTTTATTTTAATCGCAAACAAATCGATTTAAGGAACATTGATTAAAAGCTACCAATTACAATTTTAAAACAAGCACGAACTTTATCAAACCAAAAGTGTTCAACCGTTAAGCGCACCGACGTAGAACTTTGGATATTATTTTTTTTTTCTATACAATTTATTGTACTGTTGCTTCTATTTCATATCAAGCGATCGTTTGTGATCAGGGCGTTAGAAATCGTATGTTATATTGTAAATAAAAATTGAAAACCCGATAAAAAAGGAACGAAAAGAGAACCAAAGTTGTGATTAAAATCGGCAATACGTTGATCGATTATTTTGTTGCAGAAATTGAAAATCGATTAACCGGTAATTTTTAAGTGAGAAAAAGAAACGATTTGAAAAAGCACTGGGCCTCTAACGTCACAATGTTATTCAATTGTATTTGATATTATCTAAGAGAAACCGTCAAACATTATTATATAATAATTAATGAACTATCACTTGTCTTTATGAAACCCAATATCAGTACCAGTTATTTTTCATTAACTATCGCATTCGCAAAGCGACTTTGTACATATATATTTTTTGTATTTTGGATGAAATGTATATTTTAATAAAATATCCAACAATACAAACAACTTGACTTTTTATTGTACAGCGAAACAACACTTTTTTTTAATATACTCATCGACTTCAGGACACTTTTTGAATTTTTATACTTTTTGATTTGTTGTGTAAACGTTCTCATGTTAAAATTCGTCATCAGGAGTTACGGCCAGTACAGCACACTGACTGTGTTTGATACCAAAGGCGAATGTTGGAGCTCGTTTACCATAACCGCGTGTATCGTACTGAGGTCCAGGAATACTTTCGTATTTCTGAGTGTCGTTTCGTCTGAATCTCATAGTGTAAGCTGGACTACTTTTCTTTACAGCGTCAATGTTAATTTTGTTGTAAGCCGCTGGTCCAGGGATGTTGTCAATTTTGAGCGCCGGTTTTGAAAAAGCCCTGAGTTTAATAATATTTTCAATTTTTAATCGAAATTCTGAAAAAGTTTAAAAATGCTTGTTGTCTTACATAGAGTAAGCAGCCTGTGCTTTTTTGTCTGGAATTTTTGAACCAATACAAGTAGGAAGCATAACGTTCGGTCCAGCACCCAAAGTTTCATGTTTTATTGGACGTTTCAAACTCATAGTATACGCTGGGGCGTTTCTTTGATGGTTCACTGGAGGTACTTTCTGCACATTGTAATCAGCTGGACTAGGACCGAGGTACCGAACTGAGTGAATTTAAAAAAATTGAATTGTAATACTTGTTTGTATAGTTTCTAAGGTTTTTGATTTGAGTGGTTTAAACAATAATTCTTTTACTTATGTCTGGCTCTTTGGTTCCAAGAGTATAAGCAGGTGCCTGATGGATACCACGATTGGTTTTATTATAAAGTGGATATCTGTCTGGACCAGGAACTTGGCTTGGATGTATATGCCCGTGTCGGTTTCGAATTGTAAAAGCTGGCTCAACTTTTCGAGTTGGGTCGTGTCGGATGTAGCCTGTAAGACTTGGCAGACCATATTTTGGTCCTGGACCTGAATTCAAATTTGAAACGTTTAACTTTTGTTTTTTTCCTCAATGTAGTTTTTGATCCGTTATATCACCTTTTACTAAACAACTCAAATGCTTTGTCTTCGATGCAGAATCACCATCCATGATAAATTACAACCAAAAAGTTATAAAAAAATGTGTTTTTACGCTGGAAAAAAGTGTCACTCTTTTGATTTTAGGTACAAAAACAAATGAAAGAGGTGCAACAGTTGATTGGATTTTCAGTAAGTTATTTATTATTTTTACATTAAAAAAGTTAAGTATCAAACATTTGAATGGGAAAACCCGTTTTGCGACTCAATCGAACTTGTCGAACAATGTCAAAAGTTTTCTTTTCTCTTCGTCACTTGCGAATGAGTATTTTACAGAGTTTCGTGATATTTCTTTCAGTTCTTCTTTGGTCAAGTCGAAATGTTGCGAAAGGAGTTCGAATTCTTTTGATAGGGTTGTTTTAAAAACTCCTTTATCATCCGTCTGCAAAATAATGTTAAACTTCTTCAATTACTTCTAAACTTTCGTTCGTACCTTCTTTTTTAATGATTACTTTCGTTTGAATTTATAATTTTTTTCGAAATCATACTTACTGCTATACAAATTGGATGCTTAGCTCGGTACAGATACTGAAAATGATGTTTCGACAGTGCAGAAACAGTCTTACACTTGATGTTAGATGTTAGACACAATTCTAGAACAAAAATTAACTAAATTCAATCTGAATTTAAAAAATAAACATTGGGATTACAAAATTGCATTTTTCCTATCTATTTTTTATACTGTTTATTCGTTGTCCTATTTATGTAATATTTATTAACTTCAAATTGGACTATCTATTTATTCTATTTATTTATATAAACACTGTCAGTTTACTTCTGAGGTTTCGACTGAAAATCACGCATTCGCCATGAGTCGTGACCTATTGCTCACAATTTTGTGCATACTTGTATGTTTTGTATATATTATTTTTTGTATATCTTGTACATTTGTATATATCGTTACGTGCTGAGGGAACGCATTTCGAATTTGAATGTTGCGGTCTTCGATTGTTTTGGTTGTCATGTCATGTTTGTAAAAAAGGTTGAGTCAGTCTTGTCAAAAAGTCTAAAGTGACAAGGTGTACTAAAAAGTTATTTAAGTTAATCAATATTTTGATCCCGGACGAGCCCCCAAAATGTTTTACCGCGCGACTCAAATTAGACTCGGGTTAATTATGAAAGAACAAGAACTGGTTTATTGATTAACTTAAATAACTTTTTAGTACACCTTGTCACTTTAGACTTTTTGACAAGACTGACTCAACCTTTTTTACAAACATGACATGACAACCAAAACAATCGAAGACCGCGACATTCAAATTCGAAACGCGTTCCCTCAGCACGTAACAATATATTTGAATATGGGCAATAAAACAACTTTATTATTATTATTATTATAACTTTAAAGTAATTACCAACTGGGATTTTCGATTCGAGCAACTTTTCAAACTGATCTTCCGACCCATTTAAAGAAGGATGAATACATGTACAGTGTCCTAATCTATCTGGTTTAAACCTCAGGATATCCATAACTTCCACCTTATTAGGAACCTAAAACAATAACGAAATTTTGATTTTGAATCAAAAATAATGTTGACATATTTAATTATTACGGGTTTTCGATTGAAACCTCAGCGCAATGTGCAGTTATTTTTAACCCAGCATTTCTAGCTTCACCCATAAGTTTTAAAAAAGCCTCTCCCTGTGTGGGATCCCCGCTGAGATCAATACCAAGAACGTAATTCGGATATTTGTCTTTCATACGAATCGCAAGATGAACATTTTCCTCTGCTGTTTCGCGTCCCTGCTTTCGGTTGACTGAGACCAAAAATTTGACAATAATGGTCGGGTATTCAATTTCACAATCCCTAAAATTTGTTTTCAACGCTTTAAACTTGAAGTTTTTGTCGTAGTTTTCTTTTTTAATTCAATTTGGATAGTTTACTTTATTGCTCGAATCACAGCATCACCATACTCTTCTTTGGTCATCAAATTTTTAACTTTTCTAGGCGTACTTCGTAGTTCCAAATAAACAACATGGTCCTCACTAAATTCTTTGATTACTTCTTTAGTGGCGATGTAAATACTTTCCGGGGAGTTTGTTAAAGTGTACGTCAAATCAAACGCCGGAAAAAATCTGCAAAAATTAAAAATTTTCGAAGTTGAATTAATAGTATATTTCGTAACAAGCACCGCGAAGGACTACCTTGCGAGACGGTCCTTTGAGGTCCATGTCACGGACAATATATTTCGTTCCGAGACACGCGTGAAGAGAGCTTCGAGTCTCTTCGCGTCCAAGGAAACTCTTCGCGTACTAGTAACGCGAAGAGAGTAACGCGAAGGTTCCCTTCGCGCGCGTATGGAACGAAAAAACTTGTTTCATTTTGTTCGTTTTTTGTAACAAACAGTTACAAAAGATACAAAATAATGGCTTACTCCGATAAACAAGAACACTTTTCAAAATTAACCAAAGCTTCCTCAGTGTCTTCCTCGGTTTTGTTTTGCATCTCACTCAGTTTTCGCAAAGTTGATAAACTTAGAGACCCATTTAAGTGAGCATGTAATTCCTAAAATTGCAAAATATAAATTCATAATCACGAGAAGTTTTTTAAGAGGTTACTTTACGATCAAATTGCAAAAGTTGAATAAGAAAATACGAAAATAGTCATTGAAAGATGTTTATTTACTATTTTGGGAAGTTTTTGACAGTATTCTGTGATATTCATTATCGAATTTGTAGTCTGTGTTAATAAATGGAATTCAAATGCACTTGACAACAATAAACACTTAGGTCCTTAGGTCCAATCAGTCCATGCGCACTTTTGAGACGCAGCATTGAGGCCCCTAGCATCGTATATTCTCTAAGGTAGAAATTGTGATTGTAGTGTGCCGTCATTACCGTTGGCACCGATGCAAATAGCTAACAATAATAATAGAATTAACATATAGCTTTTTATAAACAATTTTGATACATTTTGAATGAAACAATAAAGAAGGGATTGACATAGACAAGAAAACTATCAAAAGTTCTATGCGATAAAATTTATTACGATTTTTCTGAACAAAATACTGAATATCATCTGAAAAGTCACTTCGAGATGAAAAAGTTACAGATACAATGATGAGATATACAGTTTTATATCACTTTTCTAACAAACGTACAAAAGTATTCGAAAGTAGCGTTTTCCGTTCATTTGTATGAATCTTTCAAAAAATTAAAATACTCCCTTAAAAATATATAGCCTTCAACGCTGGTACTTTTTGTAGAAACAAACAAGACTGAATACAATTAATGGCAGAATTACAACTGGATGAATGAATAAAAAAATTGGATTTTAAGGATCAAAAACTAAAAAGCATTATTGTTGTGCAAAAAAATATTTCAAGTTCAAGATTTATTCAAGGCTTACACCCTCGACTAGACAAGTCAAAATAAAATTAGTCTCAATGATACAATCATTAGCAATCAACCTTTTCCACTTTGTTCAAAACCAAATCACTTTGTCTTTCAGTTATACAAAAAAAAAACCAAAGTTTCCTAATGAACTTTAAAAAAAAAAACAAACAAAAGCTTGTTCACAACGAAGAAACACGTGGAAATGTAAATTCTTATACATTATATAAATCTTTAATTTTCGCCAAAATGTTTTAAGCGTTAGAAGGGGGGTTTTGTTCCGACAAGGGTTGTACTATATTGACTCGCGAAGTGTTTTTGCCCCGGCCTTTTTTCGACGCCGACATTTGCTGCGTTGTGTTTTCGCGTTTTGCTTGTTGCGACTGCATTGAATGCGACCCTTCCGAGTCCTGAGCCTGTCCACTGGCATTGCTGGACCGCGATCCCTGCTGTTGCTTATTGTTGCTTGTTTTTTTCGACTTGAAAGGCTGCACACTCGCAGGTCCAGAGTGCGGGATCAGTTTCAAAACGTTGCCTACAGCTTTCGTTCTTCCTTCTCTGAAAACCATCCTCTGTCCTGGTTTAATGTACTCTGGATGTTTGATGAATCTAAAGTGTACCAAAGCTTTGTCTCCTGTTCTCAAACAATCTTCGGACATTGCCAGAATTGACGCTGTTTGTCTGATGCTTCCACAGTGCACTAGAACATTCAAACATAACAATTAGAATGTGAAAGAAATGAAAGGTGAAAAATTCATTTGTGAATTTCAATTACCCATCGCTTGATAACGAGAACTAATTGTCGTTGGATGATGAAGGACTAAAATCTCGCCTTCGAATTCCCAACAGGCTTGAGGGTTTAGTAAGGGAGATACCATAACCATCCCTTTACGAATCTGAGATCGTTTTATTTTCTTGAGAGCGAAACTCGCTGTCTGACCCCCTCGCACTTCTCTCACCGGCATTCTTTTTCTATGAATGCTTTTGACTGTGATTTGTACAAAGTGCCCGAGAGGATCTGGGCCTAGGAGGAGAACGTCGTTTAGACGAATTATGCCTTTTAGTGTCGTTCCAGAAACTACGGTTCCTACACCCTGTTAAAAATTCAGTATTGTATAATCGAAAATTCAAAATCAACTTTTATGAATTTGGTTGTGGTTGAAAATGTCTTACCGGAACTGAATAAGTATCATCTATCTGGAACTCGGCAGGTTCATTGTCATGACTAGTGATTCTAGCAGTCAGCAAATTCAGAAACATTTTCAGCAGGTCGAGATTTTCCCCGTTCACGTTTGACACTTGAAAGATCGGACAAAGTCTGAAACGTTTAGTTTATAAATAGTTAGTTTCTTCAACTATGCTTTGGAGGGTTAAATTTTGAAATTTGTTTCTCTTTTTCAAATGGACTAATTGGTACCTTTCTGATACAAAATTTGTTGCACTGATAACAACATCATCAGGAGTTTTTACAGTAACTGGGACTTTTCTACAACCAGGTGACTTGAGGATACGGATCAGAAGTCGTAAATTTTCCTTCAGTACATTCGGTGGACACATGTCGATCTTTGTAACGACTACAAACACCGGAACTGATAGTGCCAGGGCTAAACCAAGGTGCTCTTTCGTCATTCCAACAATACCAGCATTTGCACCAACCATTAACATTCCTGAAAAACGAAAAGTTACACAAATTAGAAAAATAACAAACGCAAAACCAAATTTCGCAAAAATGTATATTTTTTACCGAAATCTGGAGCATGTCCAGTCATGCCAAATACTGTAGTTTTAAGGTACCGTTCATGACCAGCCAAGTCAATGAACGTAATAACTTTGGATGACTTTTCGCAAATTTTGACCCAGTCAAGAGAACCGTGTTCTGGTTTATTGACAACATTGCCAACGCTGTCAAAACCAAGAATGTCATTTCCAACAGAGCTTGTTCTGCCGGTTTCGGCTTCGTGTTTGTGTCTGAACAGTTTTTGTCGGGCCAATCCACGACCGTTGTCTAGTTCCCCATGGGTCAGAACTCCCAGTAGAGTCGATTTGCCTGCGTCCACATTACCTACGACTGCCACTCTATAAAAAAATACTCTGATTATTGTTGAATTCTAAAAATTCCTTATTGTGGATTACATTTTTAAAATGATTTCTTCATACAGGTAGTTTGTGATTATGATAAGATTAGAAATGATAATCCGTTTGTAAAAATGTGAGTGACCTGATTTCTAAGAAATCCTGCTGGTCTAATCGTTTGCGTACTAAGTACTGTCCAACCAAACGATTTTCAACTTTGGTCTGGCGTAAAAGGACACAATCAGCTTCCAATGTTGCAGCTAATGATTGCAAAGTTGCCACTGATGCCTCGTATTCATCTTCTTTTAGCCCGTCTTCTGATCCATCTAAATGGTAATTTGACAAAAATTACTAAATTGCTACATTAAATTTAAATTAAATTTCTGAAAGTATTTTTTTCTGTTGTTATGATTCGTAGAATTGTAATTAAAAAAACTAAATTTGAATTCAAATTTCTGAATATCTAGAAGGACCAATTGGTCAAGGATTTGTCAAGGATACATTTTTGATTTTTGATGAAATCTGGACGTTCGTTTTTTTTTCGTTTTTGAACGTTTTAGATTTGCTCATTTAGTTCTTTTGCTACTGTTATTGTCTGTTTTAAGTTTTCTAATCTTTGTCCCTAATTTCTAACCTTCACCAATTCCAATGTCAAATATTGTTTCACTGCCACCATCTTGAATCCTTTCTTTTAACTTTTTTAGAAGCAGGTCGTACTGATCCTCCGAAGGGCTCACAAGGACATGCTTAAAAAATACACCAAACTCATTAATTTCACTGAATAAGGGAAAACGAATAAAATGTAAACAACCATAAACAGGCATTTCTGTTTGGCAAAATCAGAAAAATTAACATTTATTTGTTGAACAATAAACAAATACATACATAGGAAAAATGTAAACAAACGAAATAAGACAAACAAAAGCACACAAAACAATTTTGCAAAGTCACAAAAAAGCATAACGTTAAATATGATTGACAAAAATTTCGTATGATTGCATCATATATAATCTTACCTTCCCTCGAATGGTGGAATAGTCAACAGGCGCAGATTTCGTTTCCTTCTCAGAAATTTGAGCGAACGTCGACATAGAAGCCGGTATTGCCATGTTGAAACTTGCGATTTCAAAACAAAACGGAAAAATACCCTCCCAAAACTTTCTTTCTTTCTCTGCCTTTTTTGAACTTTTCCTTACAAATTAATTCTTCGCAAAAGTAGACCAACTTTTCATGACCAATTTTCCCTTACAACCACAACCTGAAAAAACGTTAACAAAAAGAAATCCAATAACCCACGAAAAAATGTATAAATCAGGAGAAACAAACTAACGTAAACAAAGATGTAACCCACGGGCACTCTGATCATCAGTTTTTAATGTAAACAAAAGTCAATTCCAAATCGAATCTTTTTTTAAACCGAACTCAAAATAAACATATGCTCGTCAACCAAAACACAAGTACAAACTGTCACCGACGCGACAAAACAATCAGAAATAAAAAGATCAAATTTACATTGTCGTTGGGAGCACTCGACTTTAGCAACTACCTGTTAGAACAGAAACAAAAACAAGACTACAAAAACCAGCGAAGAAAGTTTCCGACTAAACAATTGCAATGTTTACAGAGCGACAGAGAGCACAACCTGGTTGATATTTTGCAAAAAAAAACTCACTCTGACTGATAGCCGAGTTGTCGCATATTGTGCTACGCAGCAGTTTTTCCCAAAGATTCAAATCGTTTTTAAGAGAGGAAAAAAGGGGTTTTTGAGGATTGTTGATCAGTACGCAATTTTGACTGAGAACCCAGTTGGGAATCGTCACGCACTCGTTCTGGTCACTCTCACTAATGTCATTGAATGACGAGTGCATATAGTACACTCAACTACGTGGTCCCGGATCGACCTCGGTCGGTACAACAGTGCTCTGACACATGCAACATTTTTTGACAAGTGCAAGGTCTCGACAGATCAAATGAACAAAAATGAACCTCTGCTTTTATGGATTGTAGTGAATTTTTGCGGAGTATCAAGTTTCAAGAAAAAGATTTCAAGTTGAAGATGAGGTTTGATTTTAATCATTATTAATTTTCGTTTGTTTACATTTGATTTTGGATTGTTTTGATGGCTTTTTCGAGGTTATTGTTTATACAACAATAATAAAAGTGACAACTGGTTTGGTTTGATTGTTGACAGGTTGATTTTTGAATTGCAGGTACATTTTTGGACAATTGGAGGAGTTAAATAGGTCGTGTCAGAAAAAAGTTGTCAAGTAATTGAAGAAAATTGTCGTCGAAGATGACTGACATTTTGGCCTGTGTTATTCTGATATTTGTTTTTTATTGCTGCTTCACGTGGTAAGTTTTGGATTTTCATTTATGAACTATTGAAATACATACACTTTCAACATTAAAATTATAAATAACAGTTACGTTTCCTGGCCAGCTAGGCTGAAACTGAATAAACTAACTAACAAACTATAAATAACAGTTGACAAATTGAAAATGGAAATTGTATTTTCAGGCTTATTCCAAGATTGGCAGCATGTTTCGTGAAAAGGCGATACAAAATTCATCTCCAAGTCGGTCACATATCCCTGCCGTACTTCAAATTAAGGGATGTAAATATTTCAAAAAGTGGATACACTATTGTAAGTTCAATAATCTAAACAAAAATAATATTGAATCAATTCTAGTGATAAATTAAATGAAAGAATAATTTGTTAATTGTTGTAACTTTCAGCAAATCGAAGAGATAAGTGTACGAAGCAGTTTGTTCAGCAGCGATGTAGCAAAATTATTATCTGTTGTAATGAAAGGTGTGAGGATAAACAAAGACGTTATAATAGAGCAAAAGTACAAAAAACAAGACGTAAAAAAATCATTAGATTTCCGTAACAAGAAGATACCTCCCATAATTTTAACTTTTGTACAGGTAAACATTGTACACCGATTGTTTATCATAACAAATTTCAGTTTGTTTTTTCATTAATTGATTATTTATTGTTCAAGTTCATGGCTGTGAATATTGAAAATTTAAGTCTACTAGCACTGGGAAACGGATGGCTAGTAAGTTGCAACGCAGAAAGTCTCATTTTGGATGGAAGTGTAGTTCATGTAACTCATACACTTTTGGCATCAGCAACCGTTGCTGGAGGAGCAATGAAATTGCTCAGACATGCTTCTGATGCTTGTTTGGCTCAAAATAGTTTTGCTGGAACCGTCGAAGCTACTGTGAAATTTCAAGACGAAGTTTCTGTGGAAGTAAGAAAAGCCAAAAAAACAATTGACAAACATTATCAAAGAAAATGAAAACTTTAAACATAATTTATTGAAAAATGAATTGATATTTTGTAGAAATTGTTTATTGAAGTTACGCAAACAGAAGGTTCAGGTGGAGCAGACCTGCTTGAATTTCTGAAAGACAGAAAATCGCAATCACAAAGATCAGAACCAGCTCAGGAGATTACTCAAGATCTTCTGCCTAGAATTGCTCCTATTTTACCAAAGGTAAAAACTAAACAATTTACCTTGTTATTGTCATGAAAATTTTACGAAAATAATCATTTTTTGCTGTTGTAGAATTTGACATTAAAATTGGGAAGTTCCTCAGTAATAGTAGGCCGAGAAGACGGTTCAAAAATTGGTCTGGAATGTATGATGCGGCAATTAGAGATCAATTCGACATTACAGTTGTTTGATCCTGAGGCGTACTTGGCTGTAAATATTGATGGATTTTCAATCCGAGGCAAACATCCAATTCTTAGCCTTAAAAACTTATCTTTTGAATCTGAGGTTCGACTTTATTTTAAAAAAATCATTTACTTTTATCTTAGTACACTATTAACCATTACGATTTTGTTTTTTTAGTTAAAGAAAAAGGTTTTGAATGTCACAACACAAATCAACAGTTTTTCTGCAACTTATGATTATGCAGACTGGGAATCAATCCTACCAAGTTTGAGTCAAGATTTGTCTTCGTCTGATACAATTATGAATAGGTCCGAAAATCAATTGTTCAACCTTAATATCCATACTGTTAGCGAACTTTACGACGGGATTTTAATTATCAAACTTCCTGGAGTCGAGGAAGAGGCTGCCTGCAGAGTTACGCATATCAAATTTTCAACTGATAAATGGATAGGTACTGAAAGTTTTTTCTCGTTTTCATGATTATTTTTGTTATAAAAAGTAATCAATTTTACTTTTTTCTGTTTAAATTTTTAGAAAGAGAAGATCCCTTCAATGCCGAGCTGATGTTTGAAGCACTGCGTTGTGATTTGAACATGGATAATTACATTTCTGAAACAGAACACATTTGGGGGAGTCCCCTTTCAATCGGAGTGTTTTTGGCAACGACTCGAAATGACGCCGTTGGAATAGTGGTGGATTCACTGAAAACTGAATGGAGTTTAACCATTTCCAAGTTTCTGGAGCAGGCTATCAAGTTAGAACTAAAAAACAAACTTTTAACAATCAAAAAATTGAACATAATAAGAATACCACTGTAATGAATGTATTTACTTTTTGTTTTCTAGGTACTGGAATGAACACAAAGTTATCTTTGCAAAGAAAAAGCCAAAACAGACCAATAAAAAGAAACTGCAGCTGAATCTTAAAATTTCAAATTCTAATTTGTTCTTCATAGCTGAAAACAATCGTAAGTAAAAGTAAATCAAACTAAAAAAATCAAATCAAAAATGTCAAACTAAACGTTAACAATTTTTTCAGTGGCAATAATGGTTCGATTAGATCTAGCAAACCTAGAACAAAACACCAAAAGATTCGTTGGAGTTGCAGAGGGAGTTTGCGCTATAACTCTAAACAAAAACGATAGCGTTATATGTGGTGAACATGCCCAGTCTTTGATCCGACCATTTTTAGCTATTCGGAAATGTAAAATGGCTGTTCTTTCTGACGCCATAAACGTCAGCCTGGACGGAACAACTGTTGCTTGGAGTCCCAATTTGCATCTTCGACTATTGCGACTTTGGCGAGAATCTAGTGATTTCAGGCGACTTGTTTCTTCACCTAAAGATCCTACAAGTAAAAAAATCAAATGACCGAAACTTTTTTCAAAATTTCAAATTAAAATTACATACCAACATTTTAAAACTGATAATTTAACATTTCTTTTAGGTCAAGCAAAATCTAGTCGAAAATGGGATTTGATGGCATCGAATGGCATAAGTTTGGGAATCCTAATCTCGTCAGAACATTATCTAGAGCTATCATCAGACCATTTACGTTGGTCCCAAAGCGAATGGCGACTAAGTTACCTTCGAGCAAACTTAAATGACGCCGACATAATCATGGTCGAAGGTTTCCACTTGCACCGTGTCGTGGACAACGAGGACATCAGAATCGAGAGACAAAACAACGAGGGTTTTGTTCTCGAATGGAACCGAACCTGGGCTGTGGACATCGAGGTTCTGAAAATTTGTTTCCCTTACGAGCACCAATTCACTGAAGCTATCCAAAACAAACTTCTAAGCATCAGAAAGTGGTTGCGCGAAATTCACCGCTCCAAAGATCGTCCAACTGAGCATGTTCTTCCTAGCGATTTAATCATCAAGGTTGATAAATTTCGATGTTATAATTTCATCTTCAAATGTTTCATTTTGTAATGTTTAATCTGTTGTTAATTGTTGTATCTTTTTCATCGCAGATCAAAGATTGTATTTTTGAAGTAAGCGACGATCCATTCGAGATAAGATTGCGCGACAATTACGAGCTTTTAGAAGACGAGTACAAAGAAAGTCTAAAACGTCAAGCAATGTTAGATACAAAAGTCCAAAAACTTTATAAGGAACGGTTTCTCCTTCCACAAGACAAAGTTGAGGAACTGTATGAGAGCCTGCACAAAAAGAACGCGGAGATTTATGTGCAAAGGTGGAAACAGATGCAGAGGACGGGTCCGCCAAGGACAGCCCTTTTTGCCTGGACGATGCAGGATATTGAGATTCTCGCTCTTGCTGATCCTTCCATCGATGGTTATGATAAAGCCACAGCAGCTTTGAGGGAGATGGATCCCGAGACTCCCTGGCCTGAAGATGGGTTGGAATTCAACACCCTTTGGGTCAGAGGCATCGGTGTGAAATGTGCCGAGTGGAAATTACAACTTCGCGATTTCCCTCAACCTCTATTGCTGGTTCAGAAATTGAGTATTTGGGGCAGACTCGCTGGCGCTGAAGCTTTGGCACCTCCTAGAGCCAAACGAATTGTTTCTATTGGTAAATTAACAAGAATATCAAAAAAATTAAAGCAAAAATTAGTTTGTATTAGTTTGTTAATTTCCTTTGTTAAACATTTGTAGAAGTTGGAGCACCCTGGGATGACATCAAAGTAGAGCGTGGAATGACAACGATGAAGTACTACCACGACCTGAATTGGGACATTGACAAGTTCCGTTACGCCTTTGGTCCCTGTTGGGAACCCGTGATTGCGCAATGCAATTTAAGTTTTGAAAAAATAATACACCCCTCCAGAGACCCCAGTCCACCTTTACCATTTTGGGACAAGATGCGACTCACGCTCCACGGTCGACTCACTCTTTGCGTCAAACGACTGACTGTTCTCTTACACGCTTCCCTAGACCCTTACAATACAACCGAGGAAATGGAACTTACCTGGTCCGACTTGGAACTCGATTGGACTCAGGCGAAAATTAAAGTTACAGGCAATCTAGATGTTTTTGTTCGAACAGCTAGTAAATACGATGATTGCAGGTCAAATATCAAAAAAAAACCCAGTTCACTTTTTCTTTCAGTTTGTGTAAATTCTAAAGTTCGAATTCGTTTGAATTTTTCAGATTGCTTCATCTACCAAACGTTCGTCTAACAATCAAACTTGATTGGGTATGTTTGAGCGACACCTGCGACCACCACTCCGCGATTCCCTGCGCCCCGGACAAGCTGCCAGAGTACTCAAGCAACCAGGAACACGACTCCTTCCGAGCCTTCAGGTCCCAAAACTTAAACGTCCGACTCGATCTGGAAACTAAGAAGTCGAGTTCAGGTACTCCGGACCTGACAAACCTGCCGACAGCAGTGCTCTATGGCAGTACCCTGAGATGGTTTGAAAACCTCAAGTTCATCCTCTCGGGAGCAACTCGACCCACACGAAAGGGACGACTGTTCAACAACACCAGGCCTAGGAAGAAACAGCTTAGTCGACATTACAAAAATGTGAGGCTAACGCTGGCGTTCCACAGGTTTCATGTGAGTTACTGGATGTCCTCGGCGATGCAGCGAGGTTTTGAAGTGACGGGCAACCGACCAGTTACTTGCAGTTCGGAACATAATTTCACGTTGCATCCGGTGGCGGACGGATTGATTCGGAGGGCCAGGGCTGAGTGGGCGATCAGTTATATGAATTGTCAGCTTAGTGATGCTGAGATCTGGTTGAAAAGTGCGTTGCAGGAGAAGATTGTTTTGCCGGACCATCAGCCCCAGGTCGAAAAATGTTACTGTTTGAGTGTGACGAGGGTTAGTTATGGACGGGAGGTGATGGTCAATGATATTCGCGGCGGCATGCCGACACATAAACTTGTAGTTGATAATTTGAAAGGTGCCTGGACGAAAACTAACAGGTAAAAAATCAAAATTTAGCTGCTTGTTTTATAATCCGAAAAAGTGGCTTTTTTGAACAGTGTTTTATTGGTTTGTTGGAATTAGGGATGTGGTATTTGCGCTGTTCGACTCGTTTATGAAGAGTCAGCAGTTGAAGAAAAATCTGTCGACTGCAGCATTGAAAGGGTTCCATCGAGAGAACTCGACGCCGCACAAAAACAGAATTCGAAATATCGAGAACCAAAGCACTCCCACGACGACTACGGCGTCATCTTCGACGACAAAACACCAGGGTGAGGCTGCTGGGATGCTGCAGAGATTGATCGCCGAGGCTGCTAACAAGCCTGTTGCATTTAGCGATGACTCCTCTGTTACTCAGACTGGAGAACAACTTCTTCGTGGGGGACGGGACGCGTGTCCTGAAGATGATGTTGTACATAAAAATTGGGACAGTATGTTACTTTACTTTCTTACAAAAATGGAAAAGATCTGTTAGGTACTTTTCAAAGAAATTTTAATCTGTAAAAATGTTTGCCTGTTTTTTTAGTTACCCTAGTCAACAGTCAAGTAACACTAAAAGGCATCGAGACAAAAGGATACGTGATTTTATCAGCAGCCAAAGCAGAGATTCAGCAACGAGTTCACAGGCCAGTTTGGCGAGAACGAACGTTGGTTTCCAAAACGTCCTGGTTCGGAGCACTTGAATGCATGCAATATTATGCGACAGTCAGTGCGAACATCGATGACAACATCGATGAGAATATCATGTGGCTGACACTCGACAACATTCAAGTAATTTTTTTCAGTCTTTCAAATGTATCAAGTCTCCATTCTTCATTTTAAATGTCAGTAAAAGTGAATTACACAATTTTTAAAATCAATCCCCAGTTTCAAGATAGTCCTATAACGACGCCTAGTGGGCAAGAGAAACCTGTGCTCTCTGTTCTGTTCAATTTTTGTATATATCAACCTTGTGATATTATTGTAGCTCCAAACGTTATTATTATTGATATTATGATGTAAATTCTGATGTAGATATTACCAGTTTGTACTGCTGCCTTCTACTAAATAATAAACATTTCCTGCTTGAACAGGAAAAAGATTCGCGACTCCTTGAAGGTCTACCGGACGTCCCTGCACTTGTAGGATCTGGTCAGAGTGTCGGAGGGGTTGTGAGTGAAACTGTCGGAGGCGGCGAGGGTCCCCAGCACCAACTGCAACGAATCGTATCACGTTGTAACTGCGAGTTTTACTACGTCGGATACAGTCAGGCCCTCGACAGTGCATTTTTGGATCAGGTTCCACCACCGCCTTGCGAGGAGGTACATTTCAAACCGGAAAACAAACCAATTAAAACTCAAAAATTCACCCAAATTATTAACTTTTCAAAAACGATTTGCAGTCCAGTCCTTGGGAGCGTAAAGAATTCTTCGCTGCGGATTCGTTCACTTTGATGCACCACGACCTGGACGTCTGTACGAACTCGCTACAATACGCGATGCTTCTGGACATCGTCAACAACCTGCTCCTCTACGTGGAACCGCGTCGAAAAGAGATCCTCGAACAACTGCAAAGAATGCGGTTCCAACTACAACTGCAGTCCGAGGAGGACCAGAAAAAACCCATCCAGGAACTCCAAAACACAGTCCGAGGTCTGGCAGCGAACCTACGAAGTCTTGAGAGAGAAACTTATCTGTTGCAAAAAGTGCTGGCGGAGGAACCAACCGAGGAGCTGCACAAAGAAATCGAGAGTTTGGAGAAACGCGTGTTCCAGTGTAAGGAAAAGTTGAGTGCTAAAGCGGAAGAGCTGGACGTGATGCTGAGCTGTTACAAAGAAACGACTGCTCCGACGGACGCCGCTGCTACGCTCAAAGATAAGTCGGCGACTATCGCGAGAACTGCGGAGATTTGTTTTAAACATGCCCAGTGGAGACTGACTGACGCCGATGGACAGCTGGGAATCGCCGATCTGGTGCTGACGAATTTCATGTACACAAAAACCAGCAAGACTGACGATTCGGTCGAGCATCTACTCGAGCTGGGTTACGTGAAGATGACTAATTTGTTGCCGAATCAGATTTATAGCGATGTTTTATCGCCAACGGAGTTGCAGAGTAACATGCCGGTTGATCGACAACGTGCTCTCAGAGTTTTTTGCAGGGAGAAGGCACCGGTTGCTGGGATCTCTGTTAAGGAGCATTTTGAAATCAACGTGGTTCCTTTGACTATAGGCTAGTAGATTTGTCTGACTTTAAAGACCAAAATGAGTTCAAATGGTTTTTCTAAACTGTGATTTGTATTCTGGTTTTTCACTTTGTCAATCATTTTGATTTTGAATTGCAGGCTTGACGAAAAAGTTCTTTAATACGATGCTTAGATTTTGTTTTCCTGAGAGAGATCCTGAGGTGATCGAAGAGGCTTCAAATTCCAGATCGGGAAAAGATGATTCGTCCCAAACAACCCCTAGGGAATCTTCGTTTTACGTACCGATCGAAAGGAGAGACGATGTAGAAAAAATGAAACAAAGAGCTGATAAGAATAAGCTCTTCATTTACATCAAAATACCTGAAGTACCTGTTCGTGTTTCTTACAAGGTACTTTTTTGAAATACAAAGTTTTAAAATTTGAAATTCATTCAGATATATACCATTTGAGAGTCAATCTCTTTTGCAGGGAAACAAAGAAAAAAATTTAGAAGACGTTCGCGATTTTGCCTTGGTGATTCCAACTTTAGAATACCATAACGTAACTTGGACCTGGTTAGATCTTTTATTAGCGATGAAAAGCGATTCTCGAAGAGTGATTCTCAGTCAGGCGATTAAACAAAAGTTACAAATCAAGCCTCGTGGTCCTCAAGAGGAAACAACGCCGCAGGAAGAGGACAAAGCTCGACTTTTATTTGGTACCCGACATCTACCAGGAGAGGCGAAAAAGAAAAGCGTGTTCAAATTTAAATGACCTTCGCTTTACTTTTCATTTGATAATTCGTGAGTTCACTAAGTTAAAAAAGATAACTTTGTATTATTCTCCTTCTACGTCTATTGTAAAATATTATTTATCTCTCAGCTTGTAAATAATAAAACATTTGAATAATTAAAACGGTCGTTTAAAATATCGTATATTTCATGATTCCGGCCAAGTTAGGCTCTTAAGATTCATACATTTCTGGTTTTAAATATCACAATACTTATTGTTAGTTTGTTTATTGATAAATAAATGGGCAAATGAAAGAAAGAATTGGAAGTAATTAAAAGCCCTTTTTTAGTTTCAGTTTTAAAAGTTACCAACGATCTCAGGATCCACCGGATAAATTAGCACCATTTGTCAAGTGCGCGAATATGTTAAAAGTTGATTAATTCTCGTTGACAATCAATGTAAAAAACATCACTTCATACTTGTAAAAAAGGAATAAAAGAATCAGACGATAAAAATGTTGGTGTCAAATGATTGAGAAATTGTTTAGCTAGTTAAGTCTTCAACGTCATCCGCTGCGGTGTTTATAACCCTTTTGTCTTCTTGTACGGGCGGTCGGTGACGGCAAATTCTGTATTGTAGTTTTTTCATCAGCTGGGGAAACAGGATGTTGTTGTATGAACACATTCCGACTAGCAAAACTGCGAAACCGATGAGCTGAAAGAATCACAAATCAATTTTTAATCTAAATTCAAATTCATTTTTATTTATAATTGTGAGTATTTCTGTTTTATTACTTGTATGTAATGGAAATCTTGCCACTTCAAAATCAACGAAAACATCCAGATGAATATCGTCCGAATGCTGTCCAATATCGTTCTTGTAGTAGCACTTATCTCTTTGGTAACGCTGATCCCAGCGAAATTAAAGAACGCAATACTCAATACAATGCCTGAAATGAAACGAGTTCATAATTTGAATTTTGCAATTTTCAATCTTTTATGTTAACGAAATAAGATTTCGTTAATTTTCTGCATTAATTTTTGTACTGACCAATGATAGCCATGAGTAACCGTCCACTGTTTCCAATCTGAATAAAAGCGTCCATAGTCGCCTCTAAAGTACCTCTGGAATTATTTGCAAACGGTGGTACGGCATAAATATAATTCAAAGGAATCATCAACAAACAAACTCCCATGAATCCAAACACACCTGAAATATATCATTACAATTTTCAATAATCAGAATTGAAATTTGACATTAATTTAAACAATTAATAGCAAAATTCGAATAGAATTCGCACCTTCCCATCCAACAGCTTGTAAAGCAGGGATATCTTGTCCAGCGACGAATTTTTCCTCCACAACCATTTGCGTGGCAGTAATCACCTGAAAACAATTCAGTAAATCAACAAAATGAAACTTTTCTTTTAAAATTGAAAAGAATTATTCTTTTCCAAAGTAGTAAATTTACCTGAGCGCAAATAATCAAAAGATCTCCAGTCAAAATAGAATTGGTATTAGTGTCAGTACTGTCCCTTGTAATGAAATCACTTAAACCAACTAAAGCAAGACCACAAATAACTAGGACCATTCCCGACCACTCCTTTTTGCCGAATTTTCTATCGAGGAAGCCCATTGATAGGATACCAGTGAAAATGATCAAAGCTCCTCTCAACATCTGAAAACTACTTGCGTACGTCATGTTCAGTGCGACGTACATTGTTGACGTTGCTACCATATCCAATAGTGCGGGTATCATCAACACGAAGGGATTGAACGTTCTGCTACCTTTAGTTAGGGGATGGAGGTCAACTGAACCGTCCTGAAATAAGAAACAAACATATTTTTAGTGATTTGGGATATTTGAATTGGTATTTAAATTGGTCAAATTTGTCCACTCAGTTGTTCTACTGTTAATTACATTTCGTCTGGCGAAATAGAGATAAGCAATTTTGAAAACAACAAGACACAGCATTTCTCCAAGAAACATGAAGGCTGACTGCATAAAAGGATGGTCGAACTCTCGTAATACTCCATCCTGGCCGGCAATCACTTGTTTATCTGCGTACCTAAAAATAATAATGCATTTAGTTACAAAATCGAACAAAAATTAAATCTAAAAGTTAAAAATGTCGAACCAAATTGTGTAATAAAACAATAAAAAAATGTCAAGATAAATGTACAAACAAAAGAAAACCAAATTAAAACAAAAACGTACCGAAAGAAATCAAACAATTGCAAAACTAATTCTGATAATGAACTTAGTTTACTTGACAATTAACTTTGTTTACTCACTTGACAGATAAGGTATTGAATGATCCTGTCACGACCATAAGACAGGCCAGCAATATTTGGTAATGTGTCCAAGCCATTGTGAAGGCGGTTCCAGTGCTCCGACTATATTACAACTGATCGTTCATCTCTAAACAAAAATACAATTACAATAATTAAGATTAATTGAATGAAAACCTCAACACGATCTTATCGCTTCTATTTCTTTTCTTTATTTGCACAAACTTTGAACTTCTGGCCATACCCATGAGTCAATCACAGATTAAACTAATAAGTAATGAGTCACAATTTTCTCGTAGACAATTCTTTATTTTGCTTACATCAACTGTAATTGTAAATAGATACAAAAAAACATCACAGAACAATGACAGTTGCAAAAATTATTTTTGAGAAAACATTAACAAATACGATGACGTATTTGTTGTTATTTTCATCTGTCAAATTCCGAACAAAAGCCTTTTAAAAAATACTCACAAAAGTTCTGTAAAAATGTTTTTTTTCCTGGTAAACATTAACCCATTGTAGAACCTGAAACCTCAACCAAAGAAATGTCAAGTGAAAGCACTGGAAAAGATAAAAAAAGATTAAAAAGACGTTCGTCGTATTCTCACCCATATTGTTGTCATAAGGCTTTCTTTATTGTCTCTAAAATATTAAGGAAATTCACTCATTAACATTTAAAAGTATCTTCGTTTCTCTTTAAAACCCAATCTAAACAGAGACAGAACATAACCTCGAAAATCAATTTTAGTAACTTTACAGATCCCCCATATAGTGACATTTCGACACCCTCATCGATAAAACAACCAAAAGGAAGCTTCTCTCGGCATCGACGAGGCTTGATTTTAACGCGTACTTAATTAGAACAAAAAGTACGAAGATGTCTTATGAATAGTAGATGCGCGTCGCTGACAGAACAGAATCGTACCGGGCCGATTGGTTTGGGTGTGTAAACAAGCCCTCGGGGTAATTGAGTTCAGTTGTGTTTGGCCAAAGAGGACGAAAAAAACATGGAGGTTAGCAATGAGCAACCGGCCTCGGCTGTTGAAACGCCCAATAATAACGAACAGGAGCACAATGACGAGGGCATGGAAGAGTCTGACGAGTACAACTACGACGCCAACGATGAGTACCGACATTTTATTCCCAGGGGTCGGGGAGGGTACAGGTAAATTTTTGTTTATTTATAATTCCTTTTTTATTGTTTTCTGACTTTTGTTAATGTAAACAAACTGTTGACAGGGGTCGAGGTCGAGGGTTCGATTTTTCTATGCGAGGAGGACCCCCGCCAAGATTTCGAGGCCGAGGTTTTGGGCCCAGGGGACCGATGTTTAGAGGCGCAAATAATGGGTATCCACCTTTTGAGTGCCCACCACGACCTAATTGTCCTCATCCGAATCCTGCAGGACCGAGGTTTAGAGGTCCTCCACCTTTTGACCCGTCTTGGGGTCATATGGGACCTCCAAACATGATGGGACCCCCTGGGAATATGATGCCGCCACCAGGAATGGTTAGAAAAAAGTTTGAAAGTTTTAACATTTTAGTCTACAGTGACGAAGGAGTTTAAAATTTAAACAAATTCATTCACTTTTGCAAGGAAATCTTCTAGATCCTTAAATTTGCACTTTAAACGATCTTGACATATAAGGAAAGATTGTTCATTATACTTTCAAATTATTTTCCAAAGTTATTGTTTAAATTTGCTTCAACGCAACTTCGAGTTAAGTTAAGAATGTTATTTTTTTTATATTTTAATTGACAGATTAATTTGAAATATTTACATTCTACAATTCCCATTTCTGACATTGTTTTGTTTTTTTTTTCAAACGTTATTTATTTTTTTTTGGTTATCTTCTTTAGTAGCAGTTATCAGAGTTTATGTGTAACCTGTCAATGTCGAAACATATTATAATTAATTAATCTGAATTCCAATGATGGTAATTCGAATGAAATACTTCCAAAGAATCAAGTTTTGAAAATAGTATCTTTTAAAATTGTTCAACTACTTAATTTGTGCTTGTAATGAAGATATAAACCTTTCATTTAGATCCCAGGACAACAAAATCAAGTGCAAACTTCGCAATCAAACATTCCAGGACTAGATCTAAATGGCGAGGTTTGGGTGGAGACTAAAACGCAAGACGGGAAGTCGTACTATTATAATATCCGATCTCGAGAAACCACTTGGACCAAACCTGAAGGGCCTAATGTCAAAGTCATGGTTCAGGATCAGGTACTAAACTTGCCAAACTTATTTTAAATCCTCTTTTATTATTTTGTGCAAAATGCTAATTTGTAATTTTTTTGTTTCTATTCGGCAGTTGGAGCAACTAGTACATGGAGCATCGAAACAACAAGGGGTAACAGGCGCAGCCCCGGCGACAGGAGCTGTTACAACTCCAGCGCAATCTGGAATGAACGAAACGAGGGCTGCAGCTGTCCCAACCGGTGGCGAACAACAAATGACAAATACTGAGTCGATGAACCAACTTGGTACAGCGCCACCTGGCACTGGACCACCTCCTATTCTTACTGAGGGTTCGGGAGATAATACTAATGCTTGTGAACCGAGTCAAACAAACGGTAAACATTCAACAAACGACAGTGAATTTCAAATTAAAATTTTAATTTGTTTTGTAATTGGTTTTGTTATTTTTTCAGGAACTACAGTAGCTGTGACAAGTCCACCTGCAGGAGTCACAACGACGACGATCAATTCGAATATCATGCAACAACCACCTCCAAACATGATGCAGATGCAACATAGAATGCCAACCCATCAATATGGAGGACCTATGGGAGCTCCACCTTTTGGAGCATCTCCATTTGGAATGCCACCTCCTGGCTTCCAACCTTTTGCTGGATACGGTCCGCCTCAGGCAGCTTGGGGTACTTTTTAAATATTCAAATTAAATCAAATTGAAACCCTATAATTCTGGTTGTTCATATTCTTTTTTTATTTTCAATTTGTAGGAATGCCTCAGATGTCACATGGAATGATGGCAGCACAGGCTCCAGCTGAAGATCCAGCAATTCTCTCTCAGATAGATTCCGATATTGTTGCCGCTGCAATGTTGTGGTCAGAGCATCGGGCTCCTGATGGCAGACTGTATTACTACAATAGTAAGGCAGGGGAATCGGTTTGGGAGAAACCTCAACCTATGAAAGATCTCGAGAGTACGTTTTTAATATAATTTTTAAGTTTGTTGAAGTGCAAACTAGACATTGTGAGAAACAATAAAATGAAATCTAACTGAATCGATTGGTCTTCTTGCAGATGCAAAAGCAGCATTGAAACTTAAACAAGAAGAAAGCAGCGCCCCAGTGACTGCTGCGGTAAACGCCTCTTCAAGCATAAACATGCCTTCAAGCAATAATAACAGCTTGATGGACATTAAGTCGGAGAAGATGGATTGTCAAGATGCCAAAGACACGCTGAAAGATGAGAACAAGGTGAAAAAAGAGGAGGCTGGTGTCAAAGAAGCGGCCAAACCTCAGGATAAGTCCAGACCTATTTCCAGTACGCCTGTTCCTGGAACTCCATGGTTTGTTTTCAGAATATAATTTCTTTGCACCCTTCAGACTTTCTTTTCAATTTGAATGGGTTTTAAATGAAAATGAATTTTAGGTGCGTTGTATGGACGGGCGATGGTCGAGTGTTTTTCTACAACCCATCGTCAAGGATTTCCGTCTGGGAAAAACCAGAAGACTTGATCGGACGCCAGGATGTGGATAAGATGATGGCGAATCCTCCTGACAGTTTGGTAACAACTAAAAATGCTCGGGCGTCTGATACTAGTGATAGTAGCGATGAGGAACGACCCACCCCTTCGAAAAAACCTAAAGTTGTTGAAGACAATAACAAACGTACTACTTTGCTATAATAGAAATCAAATTTTTTAATTAAAATAAATTTAATTGAACGATTAAAAATTTGGTTTTCATTTTAGCACCGCCAGTAAAGGAGGAAGAGGAGAAGGAAACCAAAAAGACGATCGACATTGGGAAGGAAGCGGCAATCGAAGCTGAAGTGAGAGCTGCGAGGGAAAGAGCAATCGTTCCACTTGAAACTCGTATAAAATCGTTTAAAGATATGTTGGCTGAGAAAGATGTACGTTCAAACATTCTGAAACATTTTAAAATGCGAAAACTTATTGTTTATGAAAAATTGTGGTTGTATTTCAGGTATCTGCATTTAGTACTTGGGAGAAAGAGCTGCATAAAATAGTTTTCGATCCTCGATACTTGTTACTTACAAGTAAAGAGCGTAAACAAGTTTTTGAAAAGTACGTGAAGGAACGCGCCGAGGAAGAGCGTCGCGAAAAAAGGAACAAGATGAAGGAACGGAAGGACCAGTTTCAGAAGCTCCTTGAAGAGGCTGGACTTCATGGAAAGTACGTAATTTTTTGTTCATTTTTAATCGATTTGAATCTGAATTAATGTAAGAAAATGAAATTAATTAATTTCTGTTTTGTTTTTTCGCAGATCATCATTTAACGATTTTGCTCAAAAACACAGCAAGGATGAGCGTTTTAGAAACGTTGAAAAGACACGAGAACGAGAGAGTCTTTTCAACGAGTTTCTTCTAGAAGTGCGCAAGCGCGAAAAAGAGGAAAAAACAGCGAAGCGAGAACAGGTACGCATGTGTCTAGCAACCTTGTCGTTAACGCAATCCGTTTTCTTTGCAGCTCTAATTCAATCACAAAAATGAAAATTTTTTCCAGCCGTTTTTTGAATAGTCAAAACCCAGCTTTTGACTTGCAGACTAATTTTGTTACCAACTATAAAATTAGACTCATTCAAGTTAATCTGATTTCAAACTTTTGATTACTTGTTATTGAAAAGAAACAAGGATCTTTTTTTTCAAAACTCAATTAATGCATGCGAAAATTTGAGAAAAAAACGAAATGAAAATCAGAGAGAAAGAACAGACTATAACGAATTAACATTTCAGCGATAATAAATTGTTTCTTTCAGGTTGTTATAGGTATGTTATCCTTTCGTTCCACTTGTATATTTCGATTAATAGAAAAAAAAGTTCTCTAAAATCAAAAAAAGTTCATTTGATAAATGCAAATTTTCAAAAACTGACGAGGATGTTTTGGGAATAAAAAAGTTGAGTCAAAGTTTTGAAAAATGAGTAGAAAGCAAATTTTTAACTGGAAAAATTGAAGAGCAAAAAATTGAAAAAAAATGAAAAAAATGCAAATCAATTTGATAGTTTGACGGTTCCTTGTGTGTACTTATGTGTTCTGAACTCTCTCCACTTCAGTCAGGAGGCAGACAGGACAGGTTCCGTATGTGGAGTGGCTTGGTTCTGAAACTTCTTGGTGGATTGGATGATGTCATCAACCATCCCCACCTACACACAGTTGGTGGCACAGTTGGCACACACCCTCGCGCGCCGCATTCTTTACTCCAAAGCAGAGTCATGAGAATGAACGAACTCGGTATTTGTATATTAATCGTAATCTCCTCGTTACTTGGCAAGCAACTCTCACTTTCCCCCCAGAAAAACAATGTTTAAACACAATTCAAAAAAGTTTCAACTTCAACCGAAAACAACAAATTAAAAAATCCTTTTTTGCGATTACATATTCTTTCCGTTCGCGAGACAAGCTTTGTGAAACATTTTTAATTACGCTCGTTAGTCAATTAGGTCGAGAAAAAATTTAACCAATTTTGTTTGAATCAGAATTGAAAATTACTATTTGTTTACTTTTTTTTTCGTTCCAAATTCGTACCTAGTTTTGTATTATAGAGATAAGCAACTCGATGTACTTCAAAAAACAGTTATGTTACTTGTGCTTTGATTCCTACAGGTTTTGGGAATTGAGTTTCAAATCAAAAAAAGAAACGATCAAGTAATTTGATGTTTAGATGTATACATGTGCCAAATATCCGAGTTTGACCGTATTTTACAATATCGATACAATGCCCATTCATTTTGAAACTGATTAGGTTTTAAGTTTATCACTGAACCACTTTAAATTTGACTTAACATCATTTGTCAAAATTATCTGCAACATAGTTAATGATGAATATGAAATAAACAGAAAATTTAAAGTGGTTGATAGACTGAATGAATAATCTTTCTTTTTCAGCCGAGGACGGGGCAGTACACTTGATTTATTACACAGCCGAAAAGAAGGCCAAAAATAAAAAACAAAAAGAAAACAGGAACTCGAATCGTTGTGGAAAACCAAGTTTCGCAGTTTCAACAACGATTCGGTTTCTGACATAATACAAAAACTTTTGTTCACAGTTCGACGGCGTAATTGTGTTTCTTATTTGCAGCTCTCTTTTACTTTGCAATGACATTTTCAACAAGGTTGAAAGAAAAGAAAAGAAACAATCTTATAAGAAAGGGTTTTTTGAGCGACAAAGAAAAATCCCTGATCTATGATTTTTGTCGACCGAGTTTTGCTGACAATTGAAACCAGAGACAAGTCTTGTCGTTGGAGATTAATCAGAATCATTGCAATTTCAGGTGAAAAAGGATTTCATAGCGATGCTGAGGGAGAACAAAGAGATCGACAGGCACTCGCACTGGTCCGACTGCAAGAAGAAGCTGGAAGGCGACTGGCGGTACCGGCTGGTTGAATCTGCTACGGCGAGGGAGGACTGGTTCCGCGATTACATTCGTATTTTGAAAGACGAGCGCAAGAAAGAGAAGGAACGCGACAAGGATCACCGCCACAAGGACCATCACAAGTCGGACAAGAAGGATAAGGACAGGAAGGAAGACAAACATAAGGATAAGTCGTCCAAGGACAGCAAAAGTGATAAGGAATCGTCGAAAGAGAAGAAGTCACGCAGAAGCGAATCGGTTTCTCGTGCTAGTTCCAAGGACAAACATTCGGCTGGCGAGAAAGAGGTCGGGGAAATTGACGATGATGAAAAGTCGGAGAAGAAGAATAACGACAATAGTGTAAGTATGACCAAATCAAAAGCAAATTGCAATAGAAAATAAGTCTTGGTTTAATTAAAAACTTTTAAGATAATTCATTGATAATATATTTTTTTTAAATAGAAAGAAGAAATGGAAGTGGAGGAACATTCAGATTCCGAAGAAGACAGAGAGAAGCAGAAACGCGAACGTGAAAGAAGAGCAGAAGTAAGCATTCGAGAGAGGGAGAGAGAAGTTCAAAGAACCTTAGCTACGCATCTCAGAGATAGGGATAAGGAAAGGCAGCATCACAGACATACTGAGGCTGTTCAACATTTCAGTGCACTTCTGGCAGATTTGGTAAATTGACACTTTATTTTTGAATTCTAAAATCATTAAAACTTCATTGAATGTGCTGTTTATTCATTAATTTTCGTGAAAATCATTAGGTCAGAAATAGCGACCTTGCTTGGAGAGAAGCAAAACGGCAGCTAAGAAAAGATCACAGATGGGAACTAGTAGACAGTTTAGACCGAGAAGAAAAAGAGCGATTGTTTAATGAACACATCGAGCAACTGGGTCGTAAAAAACGTGACAAATTTCGCGAACTTCTCGACGAAGTTGGTGCCTCTGCAGATCTCACAGCGTCTTGGAAAGAAGTGAAAAAGTTACTGAAGGATGATCCAAGATACATCAAGTTTTCGTCCAGCGACAGGGTAAACAAAAATACATCTAACAACATCAAAACACAATTTTTTGATTTGAAACTGTTCATTACGATCTTCGGTCCTCTTTTTTACAGAAATGCGAGAAAGAATTTAAGGAATACATCAAAGACAAACTTGTCGCTGCGAAAGCTGACTTCAGAGAACTTTTGCAAGAGACCAAGTTGATCACTGATAAAACTTATAAGAAAGTTCAGGACAACAAAGCGAGTCTGACGGAGATCGAGGAAATTTTGCGCAAAGATAAACGGTTTTTGGTCTTAGATGCTGCTGCGGGAGAGCGAACTCGTCTCCTCATGGGATATTTGGAGGAACTTGCTCGCAGGGGCCCACCGCCACCTCCTACAGCTTCTGAACCTTCTCGACGACCAACGGCAAAGTAAAATTTGTTTCAACATAGAAAAAAACTAACAAATTTAATGGAAAAGTATTTATTAATTGTTTCAATTTTCAGTTGAAACAGTCATTCCTTTGAAGAAAGCATGAAAGGAAGTACATCACCGCCAGAATGTGTCTTTAAGAGAAACAAAAGCCCGTTTGCAAGCGACAGTTTTAAGTTTTTATTTTGTTTTATTTTTGTTTTTTTCCGTCTCTTTTCGTGCTGCCAAAAAGTTGTAATAAGTTGTTGTGTTTTGGCAGAAATTGTAACTTGCATGAGCTTGATTCATGTAGTGCCCATGATTCAATCACAAACCAAAAGCGAATTCTGTAAATATGTGCAATGGCGCTTACTTTGAGCGTTTTCAACCGACATGGGACACGCTTCATCGAACGAGAGGATGTGAGCTGGAGAGACAATTATTGAGAATTTTTTTGTTTTTTGCACGGAAAGGTTTTTGACTTTTGAATCGTACGGTGTCATTGAATAATCCATTTGAGAACAAGTGTACCTATCAAATCAAATTATTTACGGCCATTCATGTTTTTATATGATAACAAAAAATGTAATATTATTGATATTGTATGCAATTACATGAAATACAAGTGACGTATGCATAAAAAGAAAAGAGTATTTTTTTCCATTCCCATCAACAAAAACGATTTTATTAACTTGAAATAACTTAGTTTAAAATGTAAATTTTTGTACAACAAATTAAAATGTTTGATACTTAATTAAAACATCTTTCATGATCCAAAGTGGCTTAGAACATGCTCGTTGAATTTCGCAAAAGGTATCTGGTCAAATTGTTCGCCACACAATGGACATATACTTATTTCGCCACCTTCTTCCGTTGGGACTGATTCCATTCGTTCGTCAGGTTGTAAATGTGATAAACTCGTTTGTGTAAAATGGTTGTCTCGAGATACTTCCTTAACCATTGCCTGTGTACCCACTTGGCACACTTTTGTCGAACGGTTTTTTGTACAACGGTTGCAGGTTTTACCTACAAATATTTAAAAATGTTTTTAACGTCAATTAAGAAGTTTATAAATGTTATTAAACATATTCTCTTGACTGTGATGTTAATTTGTCACTTAATTTACCTTTTTTTATTCTTTCAAAACACTTTAATATTTTCTTTAGTTTTTCATGTTGAATGTAAAGAGCTTCCTGAGACCTAGCGAGTCGTGATTCAAATAGTTTTGAGTTACTTATAGTATCCAAATTGTTTTCTGGATACGTAAATCCGTAATGAGTATTCAAAGGAGACGAATTTTGCAGTTCCATCATCTGTAAAACAGAAAAATGTGATTTTTGAGAAATTTCTTTACTAAAACAGAGTTACAAAAGTATAATTTTTGAATTTCAACTCTTACCTCGGCGTACTGCTGTTCCAGTTCAGTTTTTTCATTAAAAATACTATTTTTTAGTTTTAGAGATATTTCTTCTAGGCTTTGTTCTTTATTTCCTGAGGTGGTATAACTTCTGTTGCCTTGGGTTAGCTGTGTCAGCCTATTCCAAAGTTGTCTGTTTTCTGCAGCTACCATTATTAGTTGGTGGGATAGTTGGGATTTTTGTTTCACTAACTCGTCATTTTTTGCCTGAAATCGACCAGTATTAGAGCAATGAACTATGCGAAACATGACTTTAATAAAAATGTAAGAAGTTCCAACCTGCAGTTTTTGTATTGTTTCAAGTTCAACAGATTTGTTATCAGTTGAAGGAACCGTAATTTGATTGTAACTTTTCAGCCTCAAAGCTGAATTTTCTTTTTCCACCGTTGTCAATCGATTTTGTAACTTTTGACACCGTTCCTTCATAGTTTGAAATGCAACCTCCAAAGCACGAACCGATTCGATCTTCTCGTTATTTGTCGACTCCATCAAAATTGTTTTGTTCATCATCAAAATACGTTGGTTACAAATGACCTTTTTATTAATAACAATCCTAATTAAGTTACAAAATCTGACACTTTTGACAGTTCTTATTTACAAACACATTTTGAGGTTACGTTCAACATTTGACGTTTCGGTTTTTGATTTGTTGCTAACTTCGTGACATACATTTAAAAAGAGTTACACCCTACTTCAGACTACTTTTCAAAATGAAAATGTTTTTACAAAAAATCACTGTTAGAGGTCAAATAAAGTTTATTCATACAACTTAACGAAAGATTTATGTATTTATTGGTCGTAACTTTTTGTTGGTCGATACAGAAGCCACCGTGTGAGTTCTCGTAAATTTTTATCTTTTTCTTTATCGTTGGAGTCAATCATTTTATACAAAATTTCTTTTTGGTTCGGTTCCAATAGTTTTTCTGGATTGAGTGACTTCAAGGTCATGCTGTTCAGGGTAACGTCGTAGTATAAAAATACCTGAAATCGAATCTTATTTTTAATTTGGTTCGAATTTCGATGTATTAAAATTGTTTTGATTTAATGGCTCACTTTGTTATTGAACGTTTTGTAAATAAAACATGGCACAGCTGTTGTTTGCTCGGCATTGTAAAACCCAGTGCAAAAAGCCATAACAGGTTCCTCAAACTGAAAACGAACACAATTTTGGTTTTGATCTAAAATGTACGTTTGACCGTCCCAAGCACAGGCTATTATTTCATCGGCTCCATCTCCGGTAACATCTAATCGACATAAGGCGAATAAATGATGGTCAACTTGCATTGCCCTGAAAATTGATTTGATAACATTGAAAAATATATTATTATGTTCATTTTTCATTGTTTCACTAGTTTATTTGTCTTTTATTTACACACCAAGAAATATTTTCTTCCTTCATCAGCATGATCGTACCATCCAAAGTGGCCAAGGCATAAGGTTTAGGCAAACTTTTAAATTTTTCCGAATCGTTTTCTGATCCTGTGACAGAATCTTTTCTCGACTCCAAAGTCGAACTGAATCTCAACTGATCGAAATTTGCATTATTTTGTGAGTCTACAAAATCTTTGAGATTTCCAAGGAGGAATTTACTTTTTACTCTTGTTTCGTCTTCACCGAGGATGACATTTCCTCCCATCAACAAATTTCCATCCACTTGGTCAACTGTCTCCAGGGCACTTGTTGGGCTTTCTTTCTCCTCCACAGTTTCTTCTGGCATTACAAAATCTGGAATTTCTGCAGAAAGAATAAAAGAACGTTAGCGATTATGAATTTTTACAATTTGGTTTTACTTTTTTTAGAACATCTTTTTACCGTCATAAGGTTGTTCATTGTCGATATTTTTCGTCCTCAAATCTCCAACAACCTCAGTGGAAATGCTTGGATTTCGTAACTGAGCGTTTTGAAGAGTTTGATAATCAACATAACTCGAAGCAACTTCACTATTGTCAGATGATCCGTCCCCATAACAGTCGTCTGGATTGCACTTTATTTTCATCAAAGTTCCACCTGGCTGAGCTACTAAAAGAGTTGGAGTTCCATTTGCAGAATGCTAAGAACAAAAATTTCTGATTAACATTCATCTTAAAGAGTAAATTCGCCATTAAAAAACGAAGAGAAAAGAAGTTACTTACTTGCAAAGTTATACATCCAATCTGATTAGCACACTCCCATTTATTAAGTCCGACAAGTCTTCCAGTATCCAAATCAACACTGCTGGACCATCTGTAGGATCTAACAACTCGGTCAGTGAGCCCAATAACCATCTCGTTTGCGCCATCCTGGTCGACATCAGCGACCAGAACTACTTTAGTATTAGGTGGGATTCGTTGCACGTAAACACGTTCAATTTTTTTACACGAGTCGCCACAAAATTCATCGTGTTGATTATGTTGAGGATTTGTAACTACGTTACTGGTATGAGTCGATGCAGAAAGTGAGCTAGAAAGCATGTTCGAGTCTAAACTCAACTGACCTGCAAAAGTTATAATTTCAGTTTGCCATTTTAACATAGTTTTTTCTACTTTGTTTTATTAATTTTTTACCTGACTTTTTACTACCAGAAAAACTGCTCCGACTAGGATGCACTGGTTTGGGACTGTAATAAATGTACACCCAACCATCACCTCCAACAACTACGAGAGCATTTCGACCGTAATTAAAAATGTCTCCTATGGCTACGCAGGTAATAAATCCCAAATTAGTTATTTTTTGCCACAGCTCTTCTCCCTAAAATGTATAACATTGATATAAGTTGAGAAACATTTTTTGTTTTTCCAAAAAACAATGCAAAAGATTAAAAATTGTTACTTTGAAGATAAACAGCTCTCCATTGGTATTCCCGATAACCAACTCATTTTCCAAATCATTATCGACATCACCGATAGCAATTGCGTGTCGACAAACGGTTCCTGGAACGTCCCACTCCAGTCTTTTGACAAAACAGACGGATCTCATTCTTTTGCAGTTTCAATATTTTCAGTCAGTTAAACCTGCACCCGTGGGATGTTTATAGGCATTCTATTATGTGGAATAGAATTGTCTAAAAGCTGCCAACGACTTGGTGGCCAAACTATACAGGTTGCTTTGGCTTTAATTAGTCCTACGGAAACTGGTCCAAACGTATTTGAGTCCCTTGAATTTGTTATGTTGTCTCCTTCTACCCAACAGTGACCGTCCGGAACCTAAAAGTAATTTGGTACAAAATAAGCAAAGAACAATGACAGAAGTAATATAGATTATATTGCTTTTTAATTATATTACCTGTAATATTTTATGAGTGTAACCCAAAGTTGGGATGTAATCTCCCTCAAGTCCAATCACTCGTTTGATCAAAGTTTCGTCGGGTCTTTTTGGCGAGACGAAAGCAACAATGTCACCCCGACGGATGTCATAATTTTTCACAGCCCACGAGCTCATGAACACGTAATCGCTCTTGCGAACATTCGGATTCAAAACTGGTTGCATCGACACACCTTCCACTCGAGCAACCGTGCCAACAGTGTCAATAAACGTTATCCCAATTGGGATCCCTGCTATAACGTACTTTATGAACGTAGATAATCCCATCAAACTGAAAAACACACATTTCCTTTATTTTACACACTTCTTTATTTGCAAATTTTAATCTCAAACTTTTGATAAGGAGATGATAAGTTCTTTTGAGGTTAGGTCGTACCTTTTTAAATGTCAAGAAGTTGCATTTAAAATCAACAGACCTTTATTGACCAGACTTTTATCTGGTTTCAATTGTTGCAATTTTTGAGACGTCAACCTTTGATTTTGAGAGAAAGAAATGTGTTGAGAAAGTCGCAATGTTTGTATACAGGAGGCGCTTTTGTCGAGGAACAAATTGTTTGTCTCAGAAGGTGGCGCCTCCTTCATTAGGTGAGAAGCTTGAGAATCAGATTACTGCTTTTTCTCTTCACGGAATGATTTTGTAGAATGGAACGAAAGGGGTTGAGATTTCGGTTTGTATACAGAGTCAAAACTAAAACAAAAAACTGCACACAACAATACCACATAAGCAAATGTGAACTTACCCTCCGAAACAAACATACAAATTGATTAGATTTAGTTTTTTGTTTTATTTATTCACTCTCCTGAAAAAAATCAGGAATGTTTTGCAAATTTGAATAAAATTATTGTTGCGTATTTTTACCGTTTCAGTTCAGTTGGGAAAACAAAACGAGGTAAAAAACATTGACATGGAATTCGAACGGTTCGGCAAAAGTTGATCATTTATTTTGATGCAAAAACGCGACGGTTTCGAAAAGATGGGAGGTATTTTCGGATGATTGACGTAATCTGTGGAGTATCGAGCAAGTCCTTTTCTTCGTACGGTCCAAAAGATGCTATCGCAGATGGGATATTGGAGTGAGTCAAACGCCCAGAGTCACGAGGGAAATGTGTTTTTGAAATAAAAAAGGCATGTTCTGAGGCAACATTCCTTCTGGGTTCGCTTCGTGCGATTGGGCTCTCTGAAAGGTGTCAAATGTAGGATACAAGCAGAACCGACGAGCAGGCTACTTTTTCATCTGCAACGTTCTCTCAATTTTACCTATATTATTTCAGCAGTTGACGTGTCTTTGACACCTTCGTTCTGACAAGGTGTCAAGTGACACTAATCATACATTTTTGATATGTTTGTGTTCATTATGTATATATTTAGAAACTACCACACACAATGCGCATATTTTATTCATACAAAATCTCTTTTTTTCCAGGTCCAAGAATCCTCGTTTTTACATTCAACATTTTAATTTCAACTTTTCTTTCCTGACGCAAAATGTTGTCTCAACCTTGTTTTGAGGTTATATTTTTTGTTAGTAGTTTTGACATTGTTGTTTGTAGTTGTTGAAATGATGTAAAAAATAATAAGGAGAAATTTGTCTAGTTTTATATTGTAGTTTGATATAGGCCATATGAAAAGGTGTATGAGGCTCGAAAACATACAATGGCGTGTTGTGGGATATGGCTTATTGGCAACAATACGAGAGGTCCACGGCCTTATAAAGGTGCATAATAATCTTCACTAACGTGAAAATTGTTCTGTCAAACATTCAACAGTCGGATTAGCTTTCGTCATGCCGATGTTTTTTGATGTGTGCGTACACACAGATGGCTCGATATTTATATTCCGAATGTCAATTCCGCTGGCTAATGGTCACAGCGCGCGTTTCATATTTGAACACACACCGTATGGGGGAATAATAAAAATGATATTTATACTCTGCATATACGGTAGCTGACTTCTTCTTTTTTTCAAAACATCTGACTTATCATAATGACCGACATTATCATAATCGGCCAATTGAATTATTTATTCATCGTCACATTTTTATTATTTTTATTGTCTTCTTGATGTTGGTTGTGCTTTGATTGTAAACAATCGCATAATATGTTGGACCTTGTTTAAATTGAAATGTTTGTTATTAACAACTGTTTTCAATTGTAGTTCCTTCATTCAGTTTTAAACAATATTCCAACTTGTTTTGAACTTGTTTGGAATTGTTATTGTTTACATTTCATCCGTAAACCATGTTATAAAGTTGAAATTTATTGCAATTGCAGCATTTGAATTTATTTTCAATCACGTTTGTTTTTATATTGTTACAATTTTGAACAAATTAACAAGTTTGGCCTTGTTTCTGAATAGAAATATGCTTTACGATTTTCTGTGTGAGTGATTTTTTTAGGTGACGAGTACGAGACATTTTTCAGAACTGATGGTGTGCTGAAGAGGAGGACCCATTGAATGTTGACCGGAAATGTCCATTCAGCAATCGGAAAAATGTATCAAAAAGAACTTTTAACTCTTTTCATTTAACAGCAGCGGTAACATTATAAGCGAAACAAACAAGAAATACCTCCAAAGCTGTCACTCGTGATTCTATTATGAAGATATACATGGGTCTGTATAGATTCGATGACAAGTTCGAGAGAAGAATAAAGTACGCGTTCGGCTAAAACGGGCACGTTCCACGAATGACAATATGTTTATAAACGTTCATGCATATTTAGATCTATATTTTATTTCACTTCCTTCAGTTTTTTTTCAACTCATTATTTGTACATTTCGTTTTATAAAGCTATTTTGAAGTTGAAATGAGAATGTTTACATTCCTTTTCAATATTTGGTCATTCCTCTTTCTGTTTAAACTTTTAATCTTGATTTGTTTTTTGTAAACAAACCAAGATAACAAACAGCTATATGATGACAATTAAATAAATAAAGAATAACCAAATAATTTTGTTCATCCCCTTCAAAAACTTATTTCGTAATCTAAACTTGAACAATATTCAGAAGAAAAGGTCAAAATGTATAGTCAAAACCTGATTTCAAGCAAAAAAACCATTTTAGGCAAAATTTTGCTGTTTCTTCCAGTAAGATCAAACTTGTTCCTATCGCTGCAACATCGCCAAAACAAAATTATTTTCGGACGCATTTCCAAACCCAACATCTATAACATTTCTGATGCTGTACTATAAAAGATTTGCAAAATTTTTGCAATCTTGACAAACTAACCCCGTAATTAAACTCGGAAAAAGTTTTTGCAATTTTGCCAAACTTTATCTACCAAAAAAATACGACGGCGTCGAGTTTGCAAAACGCCTCACCCATCTATATCAATGCGCGAAAACATTTGGCGATACAGCCGTCTGAGAGAGAACCCGTCACGCACACAAACACAATCAAAAGAAAAAAAAATAAAAAAAACATCTATCCGTGTATGCAACCCGTCAACAGGGGGGAACGGGAAAAGACACGTCGAGGGGTTTGGCCGATCGGTGCGTCCGACCAATGAGCGCTCGCGGGATCGGCCATTTTGGTCCAGCGGAGGCTGCGCTCGAGGTAGAAGCGGAGCCTGCAGCCGCCTGTCTTGCCCCTCCCTTTGAATTTGATCCGCGGGAGCGAGACGAATTTTGCGACCAGCAGCGAAAAAGACAAAGACAAAACGATCGCAGGGTGGGAGGTTCTCTTTGAAAACGAGCGCAGCGCCCGTGGCGGCGCTACCAGGAACCATTCGAGAGCACTCCGCGAGATCGCAGCGGAGAGAGGACGCGTTCGGCTGTTTTGTGCCTGGGATCAGTGAGTCGCGATAATTCCGAGCGATCCCGCAGGTTTGCCGAGAGATTTCGACGATCGGTTCATGTGCACCGGACACGACAAAACATTGTTTTATTGCGATTCGGGGTGGCTAAAGTGCGCCGGCTGCTTTGTGGTGCTTTCGAGATTTTTGCGGCCTTGTTGGACCTGCAACTGACGACTGTGATTTACTTTTTCTGGCCGCTGTAACACGCCGATCCAGAGTGACAATAAGGTGAGGTTTTTTCTGGAGTTTTTTCGGGGGTTTTCTGGTGATTTCTCGTCAAGCATCGTAAAATTGAGCTCGCAAAAATCGGCGGAACAGGCGTTTGGGGTTTTCGCAGAAACGAAGTGGTTTGTTGCGAAATTACTGGAATTTGACTGATATTCAATGAAAAGGTAGCGAAATTTCGAAATTTGATTGATATTTGATGAATAGGCACCGAAATTTTGAATTTTGAAAAGGAATTTGAAGACAAAAAGGTTGACGGAATTCGGAGGATTTAAAAAATTCCAAATAGGAATTCCATTTGAATTCTAACGGTTTTTCAACTAGTTGTTTTTTAAATCTTCTTTTTTTCATTAAAATAAAGTCATCTAGAGATAAAGGAACGACAAATTACTTAATTCTTAAGAAAAACGATCAAAATTCAATGATATCTAACGTTATCCACACAATATTCAAATTTTTTCGTACAAATGAATTAGTAAACTACCTATGAACTACTAAGCAAAACTTTTTCACTTCCTACCAGTTTAATATAACGATTTTTTATTCAATTTAACAAATAACAAAAAAAGGGCCGATTTTCATGTGTCCGTCGCCCAAATTACAAACAATTTTCGAGTACTTTAACTTTGTAAGTTAACGATTTTTACTTAAAAAATTGTTTCATATACTATAATGACAATTAAAAGCATTGTATTAGTTTTAAAAAAACTGGTTTAAAAAATTATTGCATTTGAAAAACAAGAAAACGTATCAAAATGATCGCTCAGCGACAAAATTGTCACCTTTCTTTGTCTGAATGATCACCTGAATGGTCAATTATCGCTGGAAAATGACCGACCATTTTTCTTATCTTTCCTTTTTTGGGATTTATACACCGCAGGTCTCCTCGACCGACCAGTATTTTTTCCTTATCTCACTTTTTCCCCTGTTCCCAACATCTTTTTTACCTCTTTTCCCTTTGCCGACGCTGTCCCCCGTCAGGCTTGACTTGTTCTTGTCCAGGGAAAACCCACGAACTTTTCGGGACCAAATCCGTCCTAAGATTTTACCCTGTTTTGCTAACTCACTTATCAAAACACTTTTTTTTATTTTCATACCTCTTTTTCTTAGAAAAAATAAGAAACAAATTGTATTTTGGAATTCGCAAATTTCACTTCAAAAAACGAGCTCTCAACTTTCACCTTCTCATTTCACAAAATCATCATAAAAATGTTATCAATAAAATGATGCAAAACAATTTTAAATCATTTATAGTTTCTCGTTTTTACAAATTCTTGCTTTTATTTTGGGTTACAAATTGTCAGAAACAAGAAAGCAAAGGGTGGTTTCTCATCCAAAGCCGTAACTTAATACCGTCAAAAAGGTAAAATATAAATGACAAATAAATTACTCTTTCTCTCACGCATGACAGAAAACTCTTCATTTTTGTTGTCACACTGGGATGATGATTCACAAACGTATATAATAAATACAAAAAGCAAAATATCCATTCAAGAGATGTAATGTAGAAAAGGGCCAGAAAAGATCGGTTTCAAAACACTCCTGTTTTCATAGACTCCCAACGCGCGTCAAACAAAAATAAAGTGTGTTCTTTTTTGTACATCTACACCAATCCCAATGGTTCATATATGATCTCATATATAACAGATATAAAACATTCTATTATTCATATACACTTTGTTATTTTATTATTATTTTTCAAATACTTTTTTTGTGTTTAGATGTTAACTCATTTATGAAAATATAGGATCATATATAGAACTTAAAGAAATCATACTTAAACATGTTCAGATTATATATAAAGTCATACATAAACCATCTACGATGACACATTTGTTTGATATTGAAATTCAATAATTGGTAGTGCGAAATTTGGATAGATAAGAGATATTTTTTTGGAACGGATGTTTCGCGCAGACGTGAAAAAGTAAACAACGGGCGGTCTCGCGTGATAGCAACGTCACAACCTGACTGACGGACAGCGAGAAGAGCGAACAATAAGCACGACGTGGAATACCCCGTGGAGCTAGACATGAAGACGTCACTCAGTCAGAAATGGAACAGCTTGAGCAAGAGGTCAGCGCATCTCGTCCGGACCCACAGCCACCTGGGCCCGACGTGAGTCAGCGAACGGACTCGTCCATACAGTCTCTCGCTTCTCGTCTCATTTCTCCTTTTTTTCATCTTTTTTTTCCACCGCGCCTTTTCGGCTCGGCGTACTTTTTTTGCCTCCTCAAATTTTAAGTGTCGGATCCTTTCATTAAATTTATGCGACGATACTACTGAAAAAATCGTACGCCATTTTTTCAATCTTTTTTTTTCTTTTTTCTTTTTCACGCAAAAGTGTACGATTCGGGATTTTGTTTTCTTGAAAGTTTTGATGTTTAAACAAAGTTTTAAGGAAGATTATAGTTGGTTTTTGTGTGATGAGCTCAATTAGAAAATACATTTGAGAAAATTGGGCAACTTTTTATAAGGGTTTTTTTCCCATCAGATTTTGTGGGAAAAAAGTTGATTTTAAAGTCAGGTGCTTTTATTGCAGTCCCATCAACGATAGTGGTTGATTTTCACGCAACTCTTTTGTTGTCCCTCTGAGAAACTCGGAAGAAAAACAACTTTCCACTTTCATGACGAATAGGAGTGTTGTTTGTGAAAAAGTTTGGACGTGTTTTTGTGCGACCGAGCTGCATTTAGCCCTTTCACCACAACAATCACCACAAATTTCACAAGTTTGGAAATCATTTTTAACAACAAAAAATAAATTTCTTGGGTTAATATCGGTGACTATTTTCTGGTCGAGAAAGGAGAAGAAAGAAGAAAAAAAGGAAGGGAAAAATTGCAAGCAACACAGGTGTAGAAGTCCACAAAAATTTTGTAATATATTTCATCTAATGTCGCGCCCTGCTCGGCGGCACTTTTAAACTTTTTATAAAGATTTTTATATATAGCTATATCTGTATCGGCGCATCATTCTGCCAGCTTCTTAACGCTCATTCGACTTTTTATCTTTTTCTTTTTCATTTTAACGAGATAGATTTGGGTGTGTGGATGAATATGAATATGAAATATAATAAGAACAAGTTCCTCTCTTGGATTTTGGCTTTCGCAGTAGCACTTGATGATCGTACCTTGTTTGTATTGTCTAAAACATTTAAATTTTACTTTTTCAAACTTTTTTTTTAGTATCAAAAAAACCTTTCATTCAAAATTTCATCTTGTCATTACAATTTTTATGTCCAAACTTTTGTAAACTTTTGTGTAATAAACTTTTATGAGTGTAAACAAACTTTTGCGGTTTTGAATTAAAAAAGTTAGTTCGAAAAATGTTGAAGGTAAAGAACATGAATTCAAAAACGTAACCAAAATTTCACACCAACTCTTGTCCGTCGAGGTATTTTGATTAGAGAAATCACGATACGAATGTATATGTAAATAATAAAAGATTTGAAGATGAAACGATTCATATATATATCATAAAAACATTTTTTTCTCTCTTTCAAGCACACACAAAACTCTGGTATTTCGCTATTTCGGCGTGAATTGGAAAGGTTTCGTCCCTCGCCACTTGTATTTACATAATTTCAGCCGAGACCGATAAATTATATAGAGATGTAGATGTTAATAAATCATATGCATTAATGTATTTATAGTTTCGTCAATGGCTCAGTGACCCTTCGCTTTTTCAAAAAAATCTCACTCATCTCTGCATGCAAAATTTTGTCCTCAAAATAAAATAGGAATTCCAACTATCCGATTCTTTTCTTATTCAATTTTCAATTCCTCAACATTACAGAAAGTTAATTTCAAAAATTTGCAGAAAATTTGTTCGTATTTGTGTTCCAAAAACAGGACTTAGTTCATGGTTTGCAATGACAAGAATCCAAATTTGAAAGATTTCGTTTGAGTTTTTGATTTCTAGTTGTTTTGTACGTTGTTTTACATGGAAGGAATGTCGTACACAAAGGTGTTGAGCAGAAGTCCTTGGTTGTGCGCGGGTTATTCGGTTTATATATATGTTATCGATATATTACCGCGCGAGTATTTTCATTTGGTTGTTTTTTCTCATTCGGCCGTTGCGGCTGTGTGCGTGAGAAAGGGTGAAAAGGAGGGACATATTTTATATTTATGAATATTTGCCGCTACTGTGCTCTCCGGTGAGGCGGCATCGTTTTGCTTAGACCTGTGCAAGAAGAAACGACACCGCGTGCGACGCAGACGGCGATACATTAACCGGCCAAACGACCTGAGACGCGACCGAGCCTGCCCATGTGTCATCTCACAAGCCGCATATATGCTATTTCGTTTCATTTTCTCATCTACCCATTGCAAATTCGTATCAGAATAACAAAAAAATTTTGATTCATCTTTTTTTTTTGACAGATTTGCAAAAGAAATGTTAAAAAAAAGTTTTAGTTGTAGGTGGGAATTTTAGAAAAATGTATGAGAAATTCATTAGGTTGAGTTAGAAGAATAAAAAATGTGGAATCAGAAAGAAAAACAGGCATCAAAAGTACTTTTCAGAGCGCATTTGAGCACGGTTGAGAATTTGTCAACGAGGCGTTTTAATGTATAGCGACTACGAGCGACGAACCGTGAGTTCTACTAATGCCTCCTAAAAGCTTGTGTCGAGTCGAAAAGTGCCAGTATATGTTTGATATTAACCTCAAGCCATGATCTGAATAAAGACAACCCTAAAAAAACGAGACCAAAAAAGTTATAATCGCTTTTTTTAATCGAAAATTAAGAGTTTTTGAAGAATTAATATAGTAGGAGGGTTTTGCAATTCAAAATGCGATAACAATTTTGCTTATTAACTTGTTTTTAACTACTTTAAAGATTTGCATAAAAAATTTTAATTAGAACTATTTGATAACGCAATTTATGTTGGATTTTGAAATCATTTTCAATATTTAAGCGTTGTTCAACAATATTAACTAACGAGTAAACAATAACAATTCTCAAAATAGTAAAACAAACTTTTGCAAAATAAATGTTTCTAATTATAAAAACGTTATAAACTTTTCTTTACAATTTGATCTAAAAAAGGAACAAAAAACTTTGAGTTGTATTTTCATTGCTGATTGGGGTTTGACGAATTGTTTGACACGATCTCTGGTGCGAGCTAATGATTTCCATGAACAAATCATAAAGGGCAGTTTTTCCATTGGTCGGATCGTTGCGGTATTTTCAAAAAAATTCTTTTCTTGTTGCGGTAACCTGGTGGGTCGAAATTTTAAAAAAGGTCGGTCGCTACTGAAAACGCTCGTTGGAGCGTTAAGTGATGTAAAAATACAAAAAGGTACATTCACTTTTACAGATAAAGCAAATCGAGGGTCTCCAGCGACTAAGTAGTATCCTCGCACCGCAGGCGTCGCTCGTCAAACCTTACGGGACAGCACAGATACCGATCTCTCAGATCCAGAAGAGTTTACAAGGTTTCCCACTAAAAGCCGCAAAAACGTTTGTAATCTGTCGAACACTGCTTTCCTTCGCTCTCTGCGTCTCTCTCTTACCTCCTCCCTCGTGCTCTTTGCTCTCTCGTTTCATTTTTCATTCATCTCCAAAATGTTTTCTTGTTTCTTTATCTTCCTAGTAATCACATTAGCTCGCCCATGCGTCCATCCACTCTACCCGTCGCATTTTTAATTATCTTGTTTTCGGAAATAGAACTAATTTTTCTGAACAAACATTTTCCATAACTTCTCTTTTCTATCCTCACCTTTTTTTATCCTTTTTGAACTGCCTTTTTTTGGGTTTGTTGTTAAAGAACAGGGATGAGATATTTGTTGTACGAAAAAAAGGTCCGAGTTCAAGTATAGTGTACAAAAATTGAAACCGCAAAAGGTGGTAGCGATTTTGCGAGTTAACGAAACTTCGCGTCGCTTCGTTGGCGTGCAGATTTACGATGGAATAATTGAGCACAAACGTTTGCACACGGCAGCACACCAAGATTTAAATCAAACCGGTTTCCAAACGTTGATCAGTGCTCATTTATCTTTATGAAATCGGGTGCGAATGCACACCATTTTATTCTCCGCGATCTTTAATCAAACTTCCACCTTTTCATGTGTACGTGTTTATTTTTCTTCTCTCCAACGCGACAATACCGCACTCGCATTCTTTTTCCCACTTTTTTTTTTATTTAAAAATAGCAATGACAAACATTTCGTCCAAAATTATATACAGTTCCATATATGATCTCACGTATAACTTTATATATAATGTCATTCCATTTATTATGTCACATTTAACGTCACACATAATCCGACTTGAAAAAATCCTAATGATGTAGTACATGAACTCAGATGACTAATATCTCAGGACAAGTTGGAACAAGAAAAGGAGACGAATGTTTGAAGGATAATTAACGGCTAACCAAAGAAACCAAATGAGTCGTAAATTTTGAAAATCGTCCACAAAAGTAGCAGAAAATGTAGAAGGGGCCTGAAATTGTTATGGTCATAGTGATTGGGAATCCCTAAGTCTGCGATGCGCATCAAGTACTACGATTAGTTCTGGTGTCACTAATAATAAGATGATACCAGGAATGGTAAAACTCGCCCGACACTCAAATCCCTCCACCTACCAATTTCCCATGGAAAGCCTCATCTTACAAATTACAAAACCAAAAACAACAAACTTTGAAACTTGAGATTTTCAATCGTTTCTAAACATTTTGAATCTTTCATTTTTCAAATCAAAAAATGTATTTCTTAACTGAATGAATGAAAAAGGTGAAAAAATGAAAGAGTAAATTTTGATGGGAAGGAAATTTGGAAATGGAGGTAAAAAGATAGAGAGAAATAAATAAGCAGTCAATCATAGTAGGTTGTGATGAGCATTGCGAAATGACAATTCGGGTAATGTGTCGTGTACTATATCATTTGGTTTCCATTCAAATTCAAAATGAGGAGTTGTGTGTACGGTTGGATGGGCCGCATGCACCTATAGGTGTAGGCTATACCTGGCGATCGATGCGATCACGCTGCCTTATACATATAAAAGAACCGAAGGCACAAAGATGTTTTTTGATAGGACCCCGAATCGTTTCGTGATGCCTTTCGAGAGCGATTATATATATGTATATGCCATCCCATTATCGAATATATCGTGTAGCCCTGCCACTTATTGTTGTTATTATTATACGCTGATTTCGTCATACGAGGTAGGAAATATAAATTCGGTGGGCAGGATGGATGTATGTTAAATCGAGCTGTACCATTATGCGCGCCTCACGTAAATTAAAACCCGAATTTAATAATGAATATCAAAAATCGTCCGTCCAAGTGCACAAATTAATTTCTTTTTTTTTCGTTCGTTCACAGTACAAAGCTCGACGGCACTTTTTTGTACAACTTTTTTGCTCTTCAAAATTTCAATTTTGATTCAATTTTACCATCTTCAATATTTGTTCTTACCAACTAGAGTGAATTTTAACAATTTGACAATGATAATTTTTGAAAAAGTAAAAACAAATATATGAAAAAGAAGTACGAATGTATTCGTGAACGGATGTATATATTTAACGGGTGGTCATGGGTATGTATTGTTTGATTCTGGGCATTTATAAGGATATAACAGGGGGGTTGGTTACGCGCGAAAAGATTAGCACTTGGAATGGGATTAGTTGGCCCTCGGCACTACTGGGTATGGCATGCGTGTCTGCAACTGTGCGGCCCCGACAGATATCCCACACAATTTTATATTCGCATATCAGCAGCCTTTTCGTTAACTTCCATCTACACATTCACAGCAGTCTCGGCAGCATGCCAAGGTCAACATGGGGCTTCTAAGCTCATGGGGTTGCCTCGCTATCTATCTATTTATAATCACTGACAAACGACTTGTTTATTGGCTCCCTGATAACACGTATAATAGCACGAATTCCGCGCTAATAGAATCCGCATGGATTTTATCGCTCATTTTTGAAGATCACTGGGGTCCGACCATTCAATTGTATCAGATATTTTAATCAATTTCTAACAAATGCTCCAACCGATTCTGCTTTCAACAATTTTTTATCCACTTTTTTTCAATGAAATAACATTTTCATTAACAAATCATATTTGACAAATGTTCTTCCTAGTTACATTTTTGTAATTTGTATTATTCTTCAAAAAGTTGAACATCGTTACTTTTGAAATGAAAGTTAATAAATTGAAAGCGAAAAAAAAAGTGAAAAAGTAGGTGTGGAAGTTGAAATAATTTATTGGAATGAGGAGGAGTTCTTTTTTCCAACGGGGGACGGTGTAATTGTCGAGGATAATATTGACGCGTATCACTGATGCGTCGGAAGTCGGAAATCTATCAATTAAATAGGGGGTGGGTTTTCACGAAGAGAATACAAATATTTTTTCGAGCACAATGCGACGTGTCAGCGCCTTTTCTTGACCCGCGACATGGGTCCTGTTTATCGACTAGCCTCAATCGTGTGTCAGAAATGTCATACGAAAAAAAAGAGAGGCAACTTGCAGGAAATCATTTGTAAGGCCCATTTTAATGCTTACAAACCATCCAAATAGCAAGTGGACTTTTTTTTCATGTTTTCATCCAAACTTCTGTAAAAATTGTTGTAACTATCAAAATGAGAAGAAATAAATTTGTCAATAAATGATTTTAAACATTTAAAACTGTTTATTGAATTGTTTTTTGTATCAAAAATTGAAAGAAGAACTTCGGGAAGTTGAAAAAAACTGTAATTTTCTATTTAGTTTGTCTCAATTAAATGTTGTGTAAAAAATTTGATGAAAAAAAGTTGAAAAGTGATGAAAAATGGCATGAAACCCGGAAACGCGCAATTGGTCGAACAAAAAAGAAACGATGATTCGAATCAGAACATAACTATACACAATGAAAAAAAAGGCCCCAAGTGTACAATACCTCTCATGTGTTTATATAGCTGCCGATGCGACAATCGAGCGTGTAATTTAGTTATAGATCAGTTTGTTACAATTTGGCATACCCGATTGTAGCTCAACTCGTGTTTGTTCACCATTGTCAATGATTCATGAAAAAAAACTCGAGAGTTTACTTAGGACACGCGAGGGCCCTCCGTTTTTCCCCATTTTTTGTTTCTTTTCTCTTTCGGTCTCTGCTGCATGTTTACTACAATGTTGTTCATTTGAAAAACAGTTTTTTCTTCCTCGTCTCATTCCAAACCTGAACAGAGACGGACGTTAATGTAAACGAACTTGTAAAACACCTTTAAAATGTGTATTTACAAATCATGAATTTTATTCTGAATGAAATTTATTGGTCAGAGAAATTAATCAAAAAATTTGATTTCTGTTTACACAAATGGCTTCGTCTGACCTCGACATCTGACGAAATTAAATGCAACCCAAAAACATCTCAATCAATAAAATTGAGACTGGACAAAAAAAGTTTTTTGTCTTCAAAACCTAATTAATCAATATTGTTGATTTTTAGAACAGCAAAAAAGGGAAACGAATTTATGTTTGGAGGTTTTTATTGGGTCGAGGTGTGTTGGTATGGATCAAAGATTCTTCGTCGATTTTGGATGCAAAAAATGTAAAAATTTCCTATAATTTGAAGTTTGATTCAACTTTTCCAAATTTCAACACAAGCTTTAAGCAATTTAATTCATAAGCTCGGCTTAAGCCGGATTTGTGGCTTAGCACTGATGGTGTTTGCTACCAACGAAAGCTTTAACTGTTTCCACGACAGGTAACTGAACTGCAACAACCTGTTTCTCGCAACGTTTAAATTTCTTCAATTTTTCGGTACCTGCATCTCTAACCTCATGTCTCAGCGCCATCCGCGTGTAACTACAAACCTCATCATTGTTTTTCTAAACATTTCCTACCTCATCAAAACCACTTCACATTCATAAGCCACGTTTTTACAATTCATTCACAAACTGAAAATTAAAAAATCAAATACAAAACTTATAATTCAAAACTTAAACTAAAACTTTTGTTTTACAAAATTTCTTTTTGGTTAAATTTGTTTTCAGTATCCAAAAATTGGTATGGGACTTTTTTGCATTGTTGAATTACATTTTGTTGTAATTTCCAAGTATTGTTTTTGAGTTTAGAAAGTTGAGAAAGAGAATAAATAAGAAAAAGAGATGAGAGAGAGGTGTTTGTAGAAGGCGATACGAGATGCGAATTTGCAGGCAGAGAAATTGGGCGAGGTTTATATAAGGTGTATATATATTAGCTGTGCGCGGTAGCTATATACTCGTAGATCATCATTAGACTTGGACAAGAACTGGCACGGATGAATGCCATCAACAGTATTCGCATTATATTATTTTATATGACTGAAGACGGTTTCTCATCTTTTTTTCTCTCTTTCCTTTTCTTTATTTTTCTTTCAGGAATTCAAATATGCTTTAAATGACATCATGTTGAGAGAATTATAACAACCATTTATTTTCCTTTAATTTATCATTCAAATGAATTTTTTTCCAAAATCACACAAACGTTTTTCTACATTTTTGTCATTTTTTAATCGTCGATAGAATCGTTGTTACAAACAATCTCTTCATTTTGATTTCCGTTTAATTTAAATCAAAATCAAATAAAGTAGGCCTATAAAAAAGAAACAAAAAAAGGAAACCGAAAATCAAAACCAAATTTTCAAATCAACACCAAGTTTTGATTCTTCTTTTCTATTGAGATTTCTTATTTGTTTTCCATTTATCACTCAAATTCGAAAGTTTAGTTTCGTTAGTCTAAGATCCAATTTGACATAATAAAAATGAATAAAAATATAAATATAGTCATAATCAATATACAAATTAAGAAAAAAAAAACACACATCTCGTGTTGAGCACTTCGGACGTTCCTTCGGTTGCAGAGTTTTTCGAAAAAAAGTTACACAAAAATCGAGAGGAATCTCTGGTAACGTCTTGCAGAGTCAAAGACTGGTCTTGGTGGATCAGGAGGGAGCGAATCAAAGTCGGCACACCGTCGGATAATATCATAAGGGCGGAGCTACGGAGAGGAGGAATAAACGCGCAAACGCTACGCCTCTGCTCTCATCGCTACCATAACATCCGGTTTTCCTGCTTCATAGATTTTTTTAACCCTTTAGGATCTCATCTTTCAACATGTCCAAACTATACTTCTTGACTCTTCGTTTTTTCTCTTTCTTTTTTCTTTTTTATTTTTCATTTTCAATTTTTATCTTAATCTCAATCTTTCGAAAACAAAGCAACTAGATGGGTAAAAGAACGAAAATGGGGAAAAAACTTTTTTCCGAATGTTTTTTTTAAGACGAGAAGATAAAAGTTTGAGGGAAAATGGTCGGACCGGGGAAAAAACCAGAAAAGCTGTTTTTTGGCCGCATCAATGTCTTTTGTCAACACAGTAGAATGACTCTCTAATTGGGCATAAAGTATATATATACATAACTGGAGAGGGGTCGCATTGTTTCAAATTTGACCGACGCCGGAGACGCAAAAATGTATAGAGTACAGGCCAGGCACTGAGCAGGTCGTAAAGTCATAATTGATCTGTACCAATAATTGTCTTAGTCTTAACGATAATGTAAACACTGCGGTCTAATCCTTACGACCGATCATCGATTTTGATAAACAACCATTTCTTAAATATGGCCTTCTTGGTTTTCGGCACAAAGGGGATTTACCGGAACAATGCTAATGTTTCTCTTATCTTGGGTCAGTTTTTACGACCAATGTGGTGACTTCCTTACCACAATGATCGACGGACAAATTTCCAAAGACCCTTTTTTCTTCTCTCTGCCTTTTTCCCTTTTCCAAATGTTTTTTTCTAAACAAACGAGGGAATTATTTTTGGGTCTTCCCCTAACAAAATTATCCAGAAAATGACCGATTAATTTGGCTAATTGATTCTGAAAACTTTTTTCCTCCGGGACTGTTATGAGTCATCTTTTAAACCAAACCACAGACATTAATTATCGAAACAAACAAAACCTTTTGTCTGCATTTTTCTTCGTTTGATATTCTGGAACGTTCGGGATTTTGAAGTACAGTATTCGATGATTAATTTTTGATCGAAGAAATTTGTTTTGTATTTCTTTTTTCATCTAATGCTGATATTGAGTGATGAATGTTGTGTTTATGAGCGGTTTAGTATTCGGTCAAGATATAGGCGAGAAGTAATAGGCTGGATTAAATTGATAATGATATCGCACTTTTAATTATTTTTTTATTTGTCCTGGTCTGCCTGTAACAGTGTGTTAATTGATTGATTTAATCTCATATCCAATCAGGCTTCTGAAAAAACAAGCGGGATTAAGTGTAAATGGAATAATAAAATGTACATTTATTAATAATAAAGCAACAAATTAAACTCTTCACTCTTTAATTAGACGATGAAACAGAGATTAAATCTTTATTTAACAAAACTTGCTCAGTTCAAAATTGGTTCAAAACTACTTCAATTTTTAATGTAAAAAATTTTAATAATTAAACTCTTTCCTTTTTAATAAGGCGGTGAAGCAGGGATAAAGTCCTTTTTAAAACAACTTATGTACTTCAAAACTATGTACAAAATTATACTAAAAGATAAATTACGATAATTAAACTCTTCACTTTTTAATTGGACGATGAAACAGAGATACAATCTTTATTTCAAAAAAACTTGAAAAAAAAACTTTTAGCTTGAAGTAAAAAAGCTTCATAAAACTTGAATCAAACAACAAATTCATTCAGAATAAACTTTTTTATATTAGTTTTGATTTTGAAAGTGTTTTATTTTTAATTTTTCTTGAAAAAAACTTTTAGAAACTCAATTTCAATGTCAAAAGTTTATAAAATTCTTTAGACCTGAACTAATAGATTGATAACTTGTTCATAATTAGGAACATCTGCCAGAAGCAAACGTTTTCTTTGTCCTTTGCTCGTTGGCTTGCTAAGGTAACGTTATGACTCATACTAAGTTTGATCCTAAAAACAATCAGACAACCATAAAAGTTATCAAAAGTGTTAATTTCTGTAATTAACCAGCCAATCGTCCTATTAAATCCTCATTAACTCGATGCACTTACAATTTAGGCATGAAAACAAAATGTCAAAAGACTTGAATTTCATGAAAACACAGTTAATTCTCCGTGAAACCTTTAATCAGTAAAAAGATATAAAGAGCTTTTTCACAGTGGAAACTTAAACTTTTACTGCGCTTATGAGTCATACATGGAACAAAAATGGCCATGAAAACTAAATGTCAACTTCAATCTTTCTATGAAAGCCTCAATCATAAATAAGATAAAGAACCTTTGCACGGTGGAAATTTCAAGCTTTACTGCACTTTTGAGGTATATATACGTGTGCTCTGAGTCATCGACGATTTGGGCATAGAACGAAACAAAATTTTTTTACCATTTTCTCATTACTATTGTTGAGAATTTGTATACCTTTTATCTTAAGTCCAGTCCGAGATTAGTTCATTCTGACCAAAAAGTACGGCTTAGTTTTACCGGTACCTAGGCAAATTTTTTCCCTGTTATTTCAAGATAAAGCATGCCATCGGGTCGAAACAAATCTTCTAATGAGTATGCCGATGACTGGGCCAAAAACCATTAATCATTTTTTGACCCTCAAAAATGTAGACGCACTTTTATCTTTCACAATCTGCACACACAAAATTGTTTTCAACCTTTTTTTTTTAGTTCCGACTTTTCGATTTCACATTTTCGTTTTTACATTTTCAACTTCTTTACAATCTTTACAAACAGACGGAAACTTTTGTTTTCATCCTTTTTGCTCCACCAAAATATTGGTTTTGGGTGAAAATGAAACTTGTGAGAAAAAAGTCATTCAATTTTTCCTGATCCTACAAAACAACCCGTTAGAATCAACTGACGCAATTGCGGTAGCTTTCCGAACAGCGAACAAAACATCCGTAAGCCGAGCAAGCACGTTTTTTCTTTCTTCTTCCGTAACGGAAGTTGAGTTCTTTTTCTTACAAATTTCAACTTTAAAAACTGCAATAAATTTTTAAGGTGTACCTCAAACAAATAAACGCTCGAGCTGGATGAAAAATAAGTTTTTTCGGTTATTAAAAAACTAAAGCAGGATTAAAAATGTGGGGAAAAAAAGTGATGAGAAAAACACGATAGGAAGCAGAGGCAATTGACCGAGACTTTTATTGCCCCTCGAAGATGGGACCAATACATTGGGCCACACCCCCACTTCCTTGCAATGGTCATTACTTGAAGGGACTCTTGGGCATTGTTCTCCCCTCCTACCTGAGCTGATGCAGGTTTTCTATCAATTTCCTATATAAAGAACAAATCTTCGGATTGACCTTTTAGTTCGTTCTGTAACTTGACACCGAACAGGTTACTGAAAGTGCGCAGAGTCAAGTCGAAGACGGTTCGGTGTGGCTTTGAGAAGTGTGTGCAATTATTTGTGATTGTTTTTGTAAAAAGAAAAACCTCTCAGTGTACATCCCTTGGTTTTTGGATTTCAAACAAGTGTTTTATCACAAACTGCAACCATGACAGAAATCGTACGTATCTTTTTGTTTTTGTTTCGCCGCCGGTGATGCGACTCCTGATTGTAAACACACGTGACAGTTCGTTTTGAATTTTCTGAGCGAGAATCAGTGCGATCGGTTTGGTATAGTCGTGAGGGTCGAGTTGAATTTAGATAGATCAGTCATTTTTGTTGGGAACTGATAATTGAGTGTTTATTTATTCATTTTCAAGTTTTTGAAGAAGAAGTGAATGTTTTGTTGATTGAATTAAATATAAAATGTTCGATATGGATTTTGTGTATCATAACTCTTGTTCTGCGGTAAGATTTGAGTATCGAACGAACAACTTTGGAATACGACTTTAGATACACAATTTTTTAACAAAATATTTTATCAATAAAAAGATTGAAATTTGATTGGAAACAAAATCTGAAAAAAAATGAATAAAATGATAAACACTGTTATGTAACATTTCAACTTGATCAAAATAACCAAGATAAATGAAATTTATAAATAACAAGCGTTCTATAAGCTGGTCAAATTGAAAGATCAACTTTGAATAAATCATTAAAAATAAATCTTGAAACAAAATGAAAAAAATGAATGAAAAACTCAACGTAAAGAACGTGGAAACATAAACTAAAACCAAAATTGTTGTTATGTTTCAGGTGGAGCAACAGTACGGGTCACTTGAGGGCTCGAACCCATGGTTTCCATATCTATCGGCTAGTTACGGCTTGCCCGCGACTAACGTCGCGACAAGCGCTAACAACAACTACTTCCTCGCGAACCTGAATGCGACCTTCGGTCTGAACTACGTCAACGAAGCGCGTCATAACCAGAGTATCAAGCCGGAAGTCGATGCGCCGTCAAGTTTTGAAAAGCAACCGATCAACGCCTCGCCAAACAGTAACAACAACGACTACACCCTCGCTAACCTGAACACGAACCTCGGTCTGAACTACGGCAGCGAAGCGGGTCAGAATCTGAGCACGAAGCAGGGAGTTGTCACGCAAAGTGTTTCAAAGCAGCAGATTAACGCTGCCACAAACAGCAACAACAACGACTACACCATCGCTAACCTGAACACGAACCTGCGTTTGAACTACGAAGCGGGTCAGAATTTGAGCCTGAAGCAGGGAGTCGTTCCGGCGAAAAGTGTTGAAAAACAACCGACCATCGCCGAAGCAAAGGTGGCACCTGAGCTGTTTTGCCTCGCAAACTACATGGCGGGCTACCTCAAGGGTGGCGCCTGCACCCAGGCGGCCAGTCATTTGTACCAGGGACATCAGATGACCCTTGGGGCTCACTCGGTGCCGCATCCGCACCACTCGGCGCCGCACCATGGACTACCGTCGCCATTTTCTCTCGCTGCAGCTCACGGCAATCCGCATGCTCCGATCCCGCTCGATCATCATCATCCGCTCAGCCATTTCCCTCAAGGTACTGTAACTTTTCTACCTGTAAAAAAAAAAACATTTTAGATTCACGTTGTTTTTGACGCGGTTTTATTGATTCGCGCGAAAATCGATATTGGAATCCGTACCGGTGCTTTACTCTAGGGCTTCTCCATTTCTCAGCCTGTACAGGCGTTTTGCTACGACTTTTTTTTGCAACTTAACAATCTCGAGTTTGTTTTGAATTTTTCTGTCGTTTCTTTGTAATGTTTATTGTAATTTGAAAAGCTTTTTGGGATGAAAAAAAAATGTGTGAAAAAGTAAATGTCTAGAGAGTAGCGTCTCGTCAATTGCAAAAGGCCCTGACGTTTCAATGGTCGGGATGAAAAAAAAGGTCGAAGAAAAAGGAAAAATGAAAAACGAAATGGAGAGCTCTCTTTTACTCTCCGACAACGGAGAAGAGTGCAGGCCATGAGAGTAAGCCGCTTATCAGGGTGGTAGCAGCCAGTAGGTAGGACCAAACGACGTAGATATAGATACGCGTTTCCATGGCAACGTGTGCGCCGGATCTGCCCGTTAGGTCCGGTTGACTCCGCTTCTGCTACCATCCAAAATTCCTCAAAACAATCGTCCAAAACAACTTTTGCCTTCCAGACTACGGTCTTCATTTTTATTTTGTGCTTTGCCGTCGCGAAGTTCTGAAATTTTTAAAACAAGGAACAATTTAAAACATGTTGAAATTTTTTGGTTGTTTTTCTTTTTAGAGTTTATTATTTTTTTGTGTGGATGATTTTTGGCTGGTTGAGGAATGTTTAAAAATGGGTCATCGATTGGCAAAAGAAATCCAATAGGTCGAAAGGGAGGGAAATGGGCGATTTGGGTTCATTGATAAAAATCAAATTAGCGAGTGATTTCTCGGATTACCGGAAAACAAGCACGTGTATGTGCGTAGACACAAAGCCAATCGGTATGAAGACCTGTCGGATCCGGTGAACTGTCAATCACTCAATTGAGTATCAAGTTGAAGGCGGCACGTGTCGGGTCACGTGCACGCGGGTCCTTTACGACCGCGAAGTGCAGTAGCAAAAAGCCCAAGCGTGTCCTCCTGCGGACAAACAATCGCCCGCGTTTCGTTTATCACTCCTCGTTTCCAGGCCTTTTGTTTCTGTTTCATATTATATTTGATACTTCAACAATCAAAACATCAATGTTTACATTGACGAAATAACATTTTTACATTATTCCAATCTTTATTTACAATCTGTAAGATCATTGTTTTGGTACCATTTTTCGTTCTGTTTGTTTACATTTTTTGTTAATATGCTTTATTTACAGTCGGTTTTTTATTGAAGTAAATTTTGAAGTTAGAAACAAAAAAGTAAGTGCATAACAAACAAACCAAAAAGCAAGGTTATGTTTGTTTTCTGGAAATTGTTATTTGATACTGCTACTGCGTCTGGCCAATCAGAATCGATGTGGCTATAATTGTAAAGTTGGTCGAATGTTTTTGCAACTGATGGGCTCTCTGCGCTGTGTCGGAAGGTGTCACGTGCGCTTATCCCACGGTCCCCAAAGTAAATCCATCAGCGAGGCGAGGGTCCGCACGTTTTGGCTTTTAATTAATTTCCGATTCGGTCGCCCGACTTTGCCACGCTTTTCAGAGTCTATGAATATCAAACTAGCACATCCTCCCGTTTCGCATCATCTTCAACAATAAGAGACCGTAGAGGGCGCGTCGATCAAAACTCCGGCTGTTTTTTTCTCAGCCTCCTTTTTGAATTTTTATTTTTCATTTTTATATTTCGCGCTTTCTATAATTGTTGGCTCACATTCCACGGCGCAAGACGAGCGTGAAATCTTGCAAGGGGAACCCATTGACTTTGACATATTCGATTTGGTGCCGCGCGATCTTGCCGAGAGTGCAATCCAATAAACGGAAAACGAATTTGCCATTAGGGTCGCGCGCGTCTGATCTTGTTGCGGGCCAATGAGCCAAAACAACCCTTGTATCAACCGCCGCCCCCTTAATAAATCAAATCATACTTTATTTGACGAGCCATTAGGGCTCGCTCGGATTTCTTCATTCGTACATTTGTATATTATCTCGTTTGCTTTTTTTCCCTCCTATTTTTCGCACAAACGTAACCTTTATTTGCAAACTCAAATTGGTTCGTTTATTTTTGTTTACATTTTTGGCTAGTATCGTCTGTTTACACTCTTGTGTTTACAATGTTAAATTTGTTCAAGTAAATTTTATAATTTATTGTTACTAACGTAACCGACGTTACTTCAAACGATGTCTTTCCGGAACAAAAATGAGAAATGAGAGATTGTAAGAAGAGTAAATGAATGAATGTGAAAAAACGAGAGAGGAAGTAAAGATTGTTTAAGTACCTTACAGAAAGTCAGGATCGAAATTTTATTGTCCGGCGTGCGGAGGGTCTGAAGAGAAATATCGGTAGCGAAGCAAAAGCCTCGTTAACGGCAACGTTAACGCCCACTCGACAATCAACCAAGCCTCAGTTTGCGTCTCTCTTCTCTCTTGTTCCTTGTCTATCGATCGCCCGGTAGCCGACCTCGCGTCCTCAAACACAACACTCGGGCCAGATACGAATCGCAGCTTCACCTTCGGAACGATGACAAAAAACAGTGGCGCGCCCAATATGCATATTAGACCAATTCCTCTTTTTTTTCTTCCCCAACATTTTTGCACGTTTATTCGTCCCTTTTTTATCGTTCAGTCTTGATTTCGAAGATTCGATTTTATGATTGTAAACAAATTTGACCGTTTTGATTTAACATTTTTCTACTTTTCTTTTTGAATAACAAAACCAAAAAGTCATATCAGATTTGTTCGCGTTATTTGTTTAACTTTTTGTTTTGAAATATCGAACGGTTTGCAGTGTATCTTTACATCTACTATTTACATTTGAAAAACCGATTTTGTTTTGTTATTTTCTTTTTGTTGTCATTTTTCATTGTTTGCTTTCTTTTTCGGGTTTGTTATTCTTTTTTGCTGAATATTAATGAAGACAAGTATGACAAAAGAGCATACTATATCAATTGTCGGAATTGTCCCTCGTGAAAGAGCAAGTTTTGCGTACCACGCGCGAGCGATCAATGCACCCGCCGAGCCACGGCAGCCATGTTGTCTTCGTATCTTTTTATGCGAAGGTATGAGAAAGGAACGAAGAAAAGAGATAAAAGTGAACGATCCAAGATCCAAAAAAACGCCCGAGGTAAAAGATGACGATAAAAGAGAAAGAGAGAGAGAGAGAGAGAAATGCAGAAAACAGAAAAAGAAAGATTTGATTGGCGGTGATTTTGAGATGTGAGTCAATTATCGACCAGGTTTTCATTTGATTGCTACTCAAAAAATCGAAAAATAAAAAAAAAGTGAGACTTTTTTTTCCATTGTCCTGCCCAGGCAGCTGGATAATTTTTGGATGTCGCATTTGGACCTCCCCCTGTAAGCGGATTAATTCTTGAAAACGAGGGTGCTCTTAAAATTACACTGCGAGGTTGAAAACCGCGCAAATCATTGCGAAAAACTAACCTATAATTTTTGAAACCGGTTTAGATAATGTTAACAAAACAAATCATGAAACCAACGAAAAATAACACTTACATTTTTTTATATTTGTTTGTTGTAGGAATGAACCAGAGGAAACAACGCAGAGAACGAACCACATTCACCAGACACCAGCTTGACATCCTGGAAACTCTATTCAACAAAACCAGATATCCTGACATATTCATGCGAGAGGAAGTTGCGCTGAAAATTAATCTGCCAGAGTCACGAGTTCAGGTTAGCATTCAATTTCAGTCTACCAACCAAACGAACGTAATAACCTAATTTTTAGGTTAAGTTCGTAAAGTTGTGATTATCAATTTAAAAATCATAAAACCGCTGCTTTGATCGATACAAAACCGAATCGGGAACGATACTGCGACGATAAAAAGCTTCGTGCTCGGGCAAGTCCGGCTGAGATTTACGTATTTACTCACAGTGCGCCTCCCTTTGTTGTGCGTATGTTGATAGATGTGCCAACGAGCTTGTTGACGTTTGCGGTTCCGGGGTAACATCTCCATTACCAAGAACTAATAATTTCCTCCCTCGAACCAAAGTTTTTTTTATCGATTAATTGGTCCACAAATCTGGTATCTTAAAAATCACATTTCTTAACAAAATTCAAGGTCATTTAGTCATTTTTCCAAATTGCAAGAAGTTGCACCACCAAACTTCAAAGTTTTCAAAGTACATTTTAAATATTCAACACAAGTTGCATCAATTCTTGCAAAATCTAATCTTCAAACTTTGAGTTCAGTTAAAATGACATCAAAATCGTTGATTTTGGTTGTTGACAAAAATTTTTTTGTCTTGAAGTAACGATTTCCAAGTTATTGAGCAATATGAGAGGGAAAAAAAGAAGAAAAAAAAGAAAAAGGAGGACGAGGAATTAAGTCGCTGTGAGTATCATAGAGTGTATATAGTATGGAACATTGGCATGATGGAAATGGGACAAAAGCAAGGAAAGTCTGCGCGCTCAGTTTCCGCGCAAAGTTAAGCCGAGCTGAATAGCTCGGCAATGAGAAAGGGTGTGTGTATAAAGCTACATACACCCGGGGTACGTTCGTCGGCACTGTGTGTGAGTGCTTGATATACAGGCGCGAGGAAAGACGAGTTCACAATTTTGAACCAAATGTCTGACGAAGCGAAAGAGACGGAGAGACAGTGGGAGAAGGACGCTCGCACATACGCCACGAATACAACAACACAACCAGGATAGCGCGCGCAACATCGTTGATTTGTTCGTGGATTATAGCCCCTTGCACATTTCTCTCTCCGCGACTCCGAAATGTTTGCAGCTGCACATTTTTCTCTTTATCTCAAACGTCCTCTGCTTTCATCCGTCCTGACATCATTTTTGTCTTGCCTCGAAATTTGGTTCTCCATTTTTTTTAATTGCAAACTCAAGCTTTTCTCCAAAATTTCTAACCTTCGGAGGTATTGAATGTCGGTGGACCAACAGAAGGTGGTCCCTTCGAGTGTAAACCCGGTAATAAATGCAAACAAGAAAATATATTTGTCATAATTGTGTCAATGCAGCTGCGACGACACGGGGTTGAGGCGCGTAAACCAGATGGTGGTGCAATTCGCACCTCGGTGTCCATGTACAAACATTACCACTTCCCTCGCTTTCACGAGTCGCTAACCACGAGCCTGATTTTTGGGGTCGGATGCTTTTCAGTTTGTATCCTATATACCACAGGGGCGCCGCTCCTTTAGGCAAACATCAGCCTCGCTAATGGCCTGTCTACGGCTCTTAAACTCCAATATCTCTTGCCAACTTTTAATATGCAACATTTCAGCTTCAGTCACAATTCAATTCCTTCCGTTCCAAACGTTACGTAACCTAAAAGTGAGGTTATGTAACGTAAAAAGTTACAAATTTCGTTTTTAGAATCGACAACACTTCATGTTAGTTGATTCTTGTTTTTTAACATTGGTAGCAATGATGTTTTGGTCAAATTTTGTTTGTTGGGACTTGTAACTTTTGAAACAGTTGGAAAAATTAGCAACGTTAACAACCGAGTAACCGAACATTGGCGATAACGTGACGCGATAACAATAACAATGGCAACAATAACATTGAGCAATATCGCCCTCTTTTAAAGGCGGGCGGTGTGGTAGATTCATAGGCGATCGCACCCCTGGCCACATTGTATAAGGATTATAGGGGTGTGGGTATACATACGCGAGGTTGCGGCGTACAAGGGGACGCCGCTTTTTGTGCCCCCGCGGGGGTCTCTGTCGCACCAACCGCCACCCCCATTTTTCTTCGCTCTTTCGCGAGTCAGTTCCCCGCGCACGCCTCTCGATGACAGTAATCTCCTATTCGGACGTACTCGTACAGACATTTCAAATGTAGATTCCCTTTATAAATTCTTTCTTATGGCCTAGACCAACGGAAGATGCCTGCAACAAGGGGAGCGCCAGGACATTGACAAAAAATAATGTTTGTTGTTACAACGCCGACGTGTATTGTAAACTTTCGTCGACAGTCTATTCGATGCAGACAATTTGGTTTTTTAACACACAAAGCAGCTGGTTTATTTCAATATTTTTCTTGAAATAGAACAAATAACAAATGTTCTTTGATGTGATAAAGGAATGTGGAAGTTAATGAAACTTTATTTCTGTTTCAGGTATGGTTCAAAAACCGTCGTGCAAAGTGTCGACAACAGGCTCAGCAGCAGAATCAAAGCAACGCCTCGACAACTAGCACAACCAAACCGACGCGAACCCATGGCAACTCAAGCAGCGGCAACAACAACAGTGCCAAAACCCCGTCGGCTGCCAGCAACAACAATACTAGTAGCAGCAACAACAACCAAGCGACGCAACCAAGGGCCTCTCCAATCTCGCCTGCCCGGGCCCGTGAGGCCCCGACTCCCAACAACTCGCACTCACCACTCGTGACCGCGAACCCAACAACCTACCCGCGGTTGGGTGCGACTCCAACCGGAGGCAGCAACGGCAGTTCGATGACAACTCCGTCACCGCCTTTGACACCTGGTGTGGGCCAGTTACCGCCGTCGGCGTACCCGCCGAGCATGAACCAGATCCACCATGGCGAATATGGGTTCAGTTGGAGCTCTTCACCCAGCTCGATGAACACCTCGCAGTGGCCCACCGGACAGCACAACGCGTACCAGAACCCGTACGCCTCCGGGGATTACTACCAAAGTCAGATCATGCACCACAGCTCACAGAGCAACTACTATCCTTCGCAGTATCACCATAACATGAGTCTAACTGCTCCCATGTCACATCTGACTGCTGGACACCATCTCAACCACAGCAACGAGATGGTCGGATCGTCCGACACCAGCGAGTATACATTGCCCGAGCAGATGCGCCCGACGATGGCTTAGCAGACCACCAACTTGGTCCGTAAGTGCAGCCAGATGTACCGGTACTGGAAGACCAACGAACGCGAACGATCCAATCAAGACGACATTGAGTCAGAATAGAAAACTACGTTTGAAATTGAAATCAAAATTGTCTTCGAGAAATTAGTTTTCTTTGTTGAAGAAAAAGTAAGAAAGTCTTGCGAAATTTGGATTTGAGTAGGTTGGATTTTCTGATACGAGTTTCGTTCAGTCATTTGTAAATTAAAGGTTTGGATATTTTATTTTTCGTATTGTCGTTTGTAAGTTGTAAGTTGTAAAGTAATATCGAATTTATGTAATTTAATTGAGATTGGAAGGTCCAAGAGAGTATTGCTCGAAGCCTTTGCGGTTCACTGTTTGATGCTAAAAAATCGTGGCCTCAGACGGGCGAGGGGCTTCTTCGTAAAATGAATCTTCGTGAAATAGAAGATAAAAAAAGGAGGGAAAAAAGTGGAGAATAACGTTCTAAGATCCGTTGCAAATAGTAGAAAGTGTAAATAAGTAATTATGAAATATTGTGCATGTCTATGAAATTGTCGAGTGTAAATATTATATATATGATGAATTATATAGAGGATAGTACGTAGAAGTGTGTGTGGGCGTATGGAAAAAAATTATAAAAACACCATATCAAGTGATAAAGTAGACGTAAGTAATTGAGATTGGCGTAAGCCAAGAAAGGCGATTGGTGATGAACTTTTTTTGTAAATAATATTTGTAGTCTACGTCTACAAACTAACAAGCTTTATTTTAAATGAGTGTAATTATATAATATTAATTTACTAACATATCGGAATTGTTAAATTATTAACACAGATCTCATGATGCAATACATTGATAGCGTAAATGTATGATTTTGTATTAGTTCTGTAAGAGGACGAAATTTCATTTTTATTGCATGACGTACTTTGTAAGACTATCATTTTCGTCATTGTTTTTGACCAACATTTTTCTGTTCACCTGTTCATAACAAATTATTGAAAGCAAAACTATTAGTTTTTATCTTGTAAAAAAAAGTCGTGAGCAGAAGACTAGTTGGGGCGCAGAAACATTATAAATTGCATGAAAAAAACATAGAATTATTTGATGCATTGTAAATTTTTCTTTCCTTTATACTTGTAAGCTAATCAAATATGCGGATGTAGTTATAAGACTGTATTTCCAAGTACTATGTCATAGAGAACAATGTATATTTCATGTACACTCTCATGTATATTGCGTTCACTATTCGGAAAAGATGTAAACCCGAAACGGTCAAGAAACAACAATCTGACAAGAACAAACAGAAAATCTCGACTAACAAAAGTCGCACATAACTGTTAAGACGATTTTTTCATAATACAATTTATTTGTAAATATGAAATAGTGTGTAAGCAATTAAACCATTATCTCGTCATGTACCAGAGATAACATTCCTGAGTCTAATAAAAACCACCACATAACAAACAATTTCGTTACAATTTTGCGTTCTTTCAAGCCCTTTGATCCTTTTGCAATCAGTTCCATTAGACTTGATTGTCGATTTCACGACGTATAATCACCGACCAATTTTTATCTGTCAGTAGGATATAACAGTTGGATAGTCGCGCATGTGCCTCGTTTATATTAGCGTTGAATATAATCAACGTGAAACTGCCCTCAGGTTGTAATACAGTTAATGTATCTGAAAATAATTAACATTATTAGCTAACACCCGAGGCTTCACAACGGCAACTACACCGCGGGCTACAATAAACGTTAATTGACAACTGTGTTCCATCGATGACCGTATATTTAAACTCTGATTTTAGTCATCATTCTCGGATTTACCATTGTTTAATCAATTTAACAGTTTTCAATCAAATAAATAACACCAACAGGTTTCAATATTTTTTCATTTGTTTAAAAAAGGTTCAACTACAAGCTTTTATAATTCAGTATTTATTTGGAAGTTTGAATTTACGTTTATTTTCACCTGAGGGGATTTAATGGGTCTATTAAATTGATTCGGATAGAAAAGATAGTCGGATAAGATAGGAGTTAAATTGGTTAAATCTGACGACAGAGTGATTAGAAGGAAAAAGAGATAGGCCTAATGGGGCATTGTGAAAACATACAACAGGTGCACGCACGGTACTTGAAAAAGCATCAGAATATGAAACATCGCCCATAGGGACGCAGAAAAGAGTGTATGTACGTTTCGCTCTTTTATGCCAGGCATAAACTGGGGCGGATCCCCCTAACATTCTGTCCCTGGTTAATTGGACAGATCGCGTACCTGTCTACCGTTTGATAGCTAAATCCGCGCCGACCTTTTCACTGTCATTAAATTAATGAGCTGCGTTAAATTGCTTGTCATGCATTTTCGCTTCCACTGTTCCAACATTTCAACGCTTGTCAAAGTTATGAAAAAAAAGTTGCACGTCGTTTTGTTTGTTTTTAGTTGAGGTGGCTTGGAAGTTGTGAGATGAAAAGTGTCGATTGAAGTGCAGTTTTGCGGGTTGGCAATTTTCGTTGCAAATTTATCGGCAAGAGTTTGACTCTAAAGCTAACAAAGAAGCTTGAGTTCGAATACAAGACAATAGCCTTGAACTTGGCCGAGTGCAGCGATGAAGAGTTAAAATCGGCTTGCGTTTAGCCGGATCCCATTATAACAACTCAGAGCTGCTGTAAGCTCATGGCTTGGTTCCGTTCACTGTGTCACCGGGCTAAGCTTGGACTTACCTACCTATCCTTCGAGCACTCCACTCTCTCCTGATGTACCGCTGCCAATTAAGGCGTTTTGACATTCCATCAAAAATCAACCACTTGCCAAAACCTCAAACTTATTCCTTTCATTTCAAACCATTTTCCAAGTTTTGTTACTTTTATTTTCTTATTTCTGCACTTTGATACCAACTTAAAAATTGAAACTAATGGACAATTTGAATTTCGAAGTTTCTCACAAATGAAATACGCGAGTAAATCAAATCAACCGAGATTGGAGGAAAACTGGAAATTGCAGAAAAAGATTTGAAGATTGAAAACATATCAGCAGATCTGTTTTCGGCTGATTGGTAATATATTTGTAACGAGGCGCGGTATCATCAAAGAGCTCAGGGTATAACTAGATTGTCGATTGTCAATCGGAGCAGCCCCTTGTTCTCGTACCATGTAAGCGGTTGATTTAAACTTTAAAGTCTCCGCAGTGATTATGATACGCAGCGGCAAAAATTTAATTTTCACAATTGAATGGCTCTTTCATCCCTTTATGCACTTTTGCACTTCAACATTTCATGTCATTATGATCAACGGTAATTGAACAATTGAGTTTCCAATTAAAAGTTCATTTTGTCATTTCCTTTCATCCACAATTTTGTTCAACAATTGTTTAAACAATTTTACACAGTTACGAATAACAAAAATTAAAACTTCAAAGGAATTATTTTCGAGGGAAAAAAAGACGGATTTTTGATTGTACAATAAAAATCAAGGAGGCGTTTTGGTTGGCCATAAAAGGCTCGCCTTTCTCTCGGTCAATTACACACGTTGAAATATGAAAGATTCTTCAGATAAAAAAAGGAAAAAGTGGAATGTTGCAAGACAGTGGCGATGCAATAGTGATTTGAAAAAGTTAAGATCAGAAGCCCCGCCAGGAAGTTAAGGGGCGCGAATTCATTGTTAAGCTCCCTCTGTCCAAACACTTTCCCTGCGACCCCCGCGCTAACCGAACCCATACACACTTTTTCGAGCTCCGCACCGAGCCAGCTAGACCGGTAATCCTAAAAAATGGACCTTCCGAACTTCCGTTTTTTCTCTCCTCCTTCTCTTTTTTCACCAAAAATAAACGTCCAGTCTGATAACATTTCTCATCCAAAAATTCCATCACACAAAAATTGCACCCAAGAAAAAAGGACCAAGAGGCGAAAAACCTTTGAAACTTGATTTTTAACGAAATTTGACGGATTGCAAATTTTGAAAGACGTTTGAATTTTTCAGACCTTTCTCTCGCCAGCTTGTCATGGCTGCTGAATTATTCACAAAAATACAATGACCTTAACTAAGAGCTTATGCTTTTACAGGGAAGTGCTTCTTTTAGTAATCACGACTAACGGGAACTCATTTGCCATCGGCAAGATATCCTTCTTATTTGCCTGAGAAAAAAAAGGAAAAAGAAAAAAGGTAAGACAAAAGTGGAAAAAAAAGAGCTGATTAAGAAGCGCGATGAGAAAGAGAGAAAAAAGACGGAGAGGCAGAAGAGAAAAATAATAAGAGCGTAGGAAATAGTTGCGTTTTCGCTTGGAAAAAGGGAGGTCCTGTTCTATAGCGAAACACACGGGTTCGAACTCACCAAGTACTTTGCTACAGGATCCGCTGCACAGAGAGAGGGTCCTATAAATAATTAGCGAGGAGTCGCTTGCTCTCCGCTCCGCTAGCGCATAAGCAGCTTACGAGCCCCCTGCGCGTTGCGTCCCGCGTCTACTCCGCGACACCCTCGACCAAGAACCTCTGCGCTCACCCCTCGTGCCGCTTCTCCGTCTTTGTTCGATCCCAGTCGCTGACTCCGTGTCGGCTCTCTCTACCATCATCGGGCTCTTCTTCGTAACACAGAGAAGACGTAAAAGCCACCTATACAGCCATCCCACACTTCCGCTTTATAACCATAGCCAATCTATAAAGTTTAAAAAATACATCACTTTTTTATTTTCACATTGCAGTCCTTTTATCTTTTTGTCTAAGGTTGTTTTGTAGTTCAGATGTGAAAAAGTAGTTCGGTTATAAAAAGGTTAATACAAGGTTAACGGGACACGGTATGATTGATTTTCTAATTGAGTTTGGTGGAAAGTTACTAGATATCACTCAAAAGTTACTAGAACAGCAATTTAGAGAACATTATTATTATGGAGATGTCTTAGATAGTTGGTTCGAACAAATTCATACTAAAAAGTTACATTTTTTTAAAAAATAACTTTTCTTCAAATTCCTCATATACAAAAAGTAGTTTGGCATTGATGTTGTGACAACAGATTTTTGATTTCAGAATCTGGAACCACGAACCTTATTCAAAACACATTAAAATTTTCTTGCAAGAAACTACTTTGTTGTGAAACTAAAAAACCGAAATTGAAAATACATTATGTTACATCTATATTCGGGGACTTACTTTTTTTTCTCGTCGTCTTGAGCCGAACCTAATTCATATTTAAATTAAGCGAGAGACAATGTATATTGATGCCGGGACAGATTCGAGATCCCAGTTATCGATAAGGTCTGTAAATAACGCATGACTGACACAAACCGATCATTCAGAGGTTCGAAATATAGAAATCACGACTACTATAATATGTATATAGGAAGAAACGATTTTTTTTATGAAAACAAAAATGTAGTAGAAAAAAACAAAGAGGAATTTTTTGTGAATGGGCCGATCGGAGGAAGTCAATGGGATGAATTTATCATCCATTATTATAAGCAAGTTAAATGGCCATCTGAGAGACAATGTGTGCTTATCGTGGTTAAATTTTCGATAGCATACACATTGGGGTGAAAATGTGCAACGAAGGGAGAGACGCGGCATGAGACAGGATGATGAGCTTAGTTGCATTGGGACAAACAAAATAAATTCATGGCATCGCGCGGCACGTGCTGAGAATCTCTTTCTTCGACGCAGATTAGGCCAATTTATTGACAACGCGCTAATGCTTGATGTCTGCTGTTTGACTGCGTACAAACTCCGGGGCCACCAATTTCGTTTCGATGACCCTCTCAAACAGATATTTACACAATTATCACGCTACTTAAACTAATCAGAATGTTGGCAAATAATCATATACATATTTATCTCGAATTGGTTCGTCGCATTATTCAACACTTTAAAGTCGTTTTTTATATTGCTTTTACAAAATGTAAACTAGTTCAGATAACTTTTTGGTTTGGTAACATTTTGCGGGATTCTAGTTTTTTAACAAACTTTTGAATTCTGCAAACTTTTCAATGAGTTGTCACGTTGTTTTGGTAATAGTAACTTTTGTAGTAAAATGTCATAGTCCATAGTGACTTTCTGGCAAATTCTAGGAATTTTTGTTCAAAACATTAGAAAACGAAAAAATCATGAATTCGATATTTAATTAAATTGAAAGACCATACAATAAATAAATAATAAGAGAGAAAAAAATTGACAGTTGCATTAGACGGCAGGAACGCATCGAACTGGTTCCCGGGAGAGATTTCCCGCGGGAGCGTGTGGAGTTGCGGCTTCTCTATTAGTGATCACAAATAGGCTATTACAGGCCCATTAATACAACGTTACTGGCTGCTAAGGTCGGGCCACCCGCTTGGCTGTAACAAGAATCGCTCTGGCTCGTGTAAGCGCAGACTTCTATCTGTCGGCCCTCCTCCGCAGTGTAGGGTTTCCGCGGACCCTTGAGACCGGTAATCCGAGATTCACTTTGTCCCGCTGCTTTCTACTTGCACGCGCAACACACATGCTTGATAAATCTATTCATATGATAACTCCGACCAATGCTCTTTTTTTTACTCCGCTAAATAATTAAGACGAGAACATTCAACCGGAAAATGGCTCTTTCTTTTCTTTCATATTATCCTCATTGTTTCAACCATTTTATAATTCAACAAATTTGTTTTCTATAAAACAAATCTCAGCCTTTTTTGTTCTCTTTCTAATTTTATGATTGAAATGAGTTTGGTTTAATAAAATTGTCGAATTTTCTATTTATCTTTTTTTTTTTTTGATAAAAAGTATAGTATTGATGTCAAAATAGACCTTTGTCAAAAAATAAGTGTGAATTAGTATAAGAGATATGTCAAAAATGAAGAAGGAAGGGGCACAAAAATCTCGTCATAGAAAAAGAGAAAGTCAGAGAAAGAGAGAGAAAGAGAGGGGCATAGGACGGAGGAGGGAAATAGTACAACAGCAATACAAAATATAACGTAGAATGTAATGCTTTATAATGTAAAAAAAATTCTTAAATCCTGCGATACATTGACTATAGTTTAGTAACAAGAAGGATGCGTAACCGGATTATTCGCGAGGCATTGTAAAGTTCTATTTTGGTTCGTACACTGCTATAAGAAAATGCTTCTTGATCGTTGATGCGGAAATTGCAATGGTCTAGTTTTTTCACCTGTCCATTTTTCGGCTGAAAAAAAGTTTCGATTGTTAAGATTTGAACAAAATTTGTTTGCCAATTGTTCGCTTGGAATTCTTCTTTTTGGATACTAAATCCTACTTTTGTATTATAAAAAAATGAAAAGTAGCAACTTTTGAAAAATAAACATTGAATAAAAAATATGTTGGTATAAATTGTTCTTATTTCTGTTCTTTTCGCAGTTTTTCGCACAGTATAAATTGTGACAGAAATATTTCTTTCGAGTCGAGAATAACGGTTTGTCAAAAAAAAGGTAAAAAAAGGTAGACGAAGAAGTTGGAATATCGGACGTGGTTTAGAACGGAAATCTCACGTTCGAGCGAGCACAAAAGAATAACTTGGAAATCAGGCTCGATGCCACGGCCGATCAAAACCTCGTTAGATCCGGACCCGAAAAAGTTTTCGGATATAATAAATGTGGGAACAAGAGCGCAAACGCGACGCCCACTCCTAACACAATTCCACGTGCATTCACCTTATATTATACTTTTTCAAACTACTCGTTTTACGCGACTTTATTTATGACGCCTGGAAGTCAGCAGCATCAATCCGTACAAAAAAATCAATTTCCTGGTCCCATTCTTCATATTTATAAGTCTATTTGTATGAGCTGATTCAGAGCTAATTTTCCTGACAGGTGAAAAAACGCAGAAAAAACGTGCGTCCAATAAATTACATGCTTTTTCCATTAATTTTTTTTTGCACACTCTTTTCTAATTTTCTTTTTCGTAATTTGTTATTACAGACTAGTGAAGATTAAAAATTCACAATTCTTTGGACCTGTTTTCTGTGACTTTTATTTTTGGAATGTTCGAATTTGTTTGACGCAATTAAAAAAGGCGCCAATAACTTGACCCTGCTTAAAACTGCAACTTGACATTATCCATCCACTTCAACACCGCAGGAAGAGATTTATTCAGGCTTCGACGGAAGAATGCCACATTGATCTGCCGATCGAGTGAATTTCGATGCACGGCCCTTGTGTGACTCCTTCTGGTAATCTGGGATAAGATTTTCCACAAATCTTGATAGGGGCCCGCACACTTGACCCATGAAAAAAGCCTTTATTATTTCAACCTGAAAATACCAAACATTTCATTACGTTTACTAAAGTTTATTAATCTTATGAAATGGTTCATTCAAATTATACAGTACAATTTCAAAAGGTTAATCGGTACTTACATACTTTTATCATTGAAAAAACCCACGTTCGAGAAAGGTTGTGCTGAACTATCTTGTACGTAACTAATCCAACCTTAATCAGAATTTTTAATTGGCTCGTTTCGTTTTCATCGCAAAAATGTTTTCAAAAACCTCAACTCATTTTTGCGAACAAGCCAGCTCAACAAAAAAGCCAGTTTTGTTTCATTTGTACTACATTAATTATTTCATTTAGCGTTGTTTTCGTACGACTGTTAGTTTTGCAAAATTGATTTCCATATGACCTCTTAACCTCTACTCGTTTATGTTATCACAGCCATCCCTTCGCATCTTAGGTTTTAACTGATTAGAGAACCTAATAGGCGACGAAGTGTGACACACTGTTGACTGGTTCATTGACTGGGACTTGGATAAGTATTTGTTTACTTATGCGCGACTACAACTGTCGTAAGAGGGGTGGCAAAAAGGAGCCATTATCGCGAGAAAGAAAGTGCGTGCAAACCAAAAAAAGCCCCGGGTACATGGGAGAAGAGCGTGGCTCGTGATAGGAGAGCCAACGGCGCGTTTAATGCTCAGACACTTTGCGTGCACTCGAGTATCTATATAGAGGAGCGTCTGTAGCCACAACATAGCAATTTAACTTGCTCACGTGCGAGCGGTTAATGCTCTTACGGGATTCCGAAAAGATCAGCCAGCATTACTATGCTATTAGCGTGACTAAAACCGGCTTGCTTCCATAAACCTATACCAACGTGCGCTTCTACTTTATTCCAACGCTCATTCATAAACTTTTGGTCAATTTTCTTCATTGAGATCTTACACCTCCACCCCATCGTTGTTTAGCACAGAGCTCCATCGTTCCAACAGTCGTTTAACCTCAAAAATGGGTTACATGACGATCCGTGCATCCGTCCGCTGGAACAGAAGAAGAACCGAATTAGAACAAAATTTGCCATGACAACTTGGTTGAATTAATACACCGCGTGAAAGGGGAAGGGAGGTTCGGGGGGTTGGTAAGTGAAATTGCGCGAAAATTTCGTGAAAATTGTGAGTAACGCCGCGGAAAGAGGGCAATTGTCGTCGCGCGGCAGATTCCATTGTAAATTATTGGCAGCGTTGCGCGGATTGGACGAAGAGGCCACGCCTTCCGGCGCATCTCATATCGATCCCCACCCGGTGGACGGGCCAATGAGAAGCGCCGACGCTGGGCGAGCGAGCGCGATCCCCTCCGACGACGTGGCTGTCCGCAACCCCGAGCGTATATTTCATGCGAGCCTATTGGTGCGCCGCTCCAGCCACCGATTTTTGCTCGCGCCGCATCCGATGGCTCTGTTATATCGCCCTACGTCTCGCGTTTGCTTCCTCGCCGAGTTCTTGTGAAAAGTTGCTCGTACGCCCTTCCGGTCGAGGCGCTGACCACGCCGTAAAACAAACAATCGACTTTTTTGTTCATATTTTTGGCGTCTCTGGCTAGAAAAAAGGTGAAGATACGTAAACAAGTGCAAACAAAATCGCCCGTTTGATCGTCGACCAGTGATCCGAGCAACGACAACGGTTTCCCATCGTGCACAGTGTTTTTCGACTAGTCAGACTGGGTGAGTCTGTGTGAATGCAACCCGTGATTTGCAAACGGTGCGACGAGTCTTTTTTTTGGTTCGCTGATCGGTTTGTTTGTCAACCCCCTTCCCCCCACCCCTCAGTCGTGACCGGTTGTTATCAGAGAAGATAAGTGGTGGGGATCGATCCTTTGGTGTGTGACATTGTCGTTTAACAATTTTGGTAAGGCCAGCAATATGAATAGAAGAGATTTTGTAGATTGTAAACAATGACGGGGCCACAACTTTTTAGTGCTGTATTGTTCTCGAGAGCGAGAAGTTGATCCGGTCGTTGAATTAAATGCATGATTCGGCTGGTTTTTCGAGATGCTTTGTGACTTGTGACCTACATACGAAAATATGTGACATAGAAATTTCGTCAAAGACACGAGACAGACATTCTGTAAACATTTTTCAAAATATTTTATGTGTCGACTGAAAGTTTTTATCAAGATTAAATCAGAATTTTTTGAGTCGCGAAAATCGTTTTGTGTGAACTCGCCCTCAAGGATCTGTGTGATAAGAGAGTTTTTAGGTTAGGTCACAATGATTGATTTGCAAAAAAGCATTTAAAAATGGCGGCTTTCATTGTTTTGATTTCAATTATGTATTATAAGTTTAAGAGCAGAAACCTAACGATGTGTGGTGTATATTTATATGCATACGAAATATTCATGAAAAATCTATACATTTGTGAGGTCTTAAAACGTCAATACCACATGAACGTGAAACCTTTGACGTTTCTTGGACAATGACGTTTTATTGAATTATAGCTACATAGCAACTCGCTAAATGAAGAACCTTGGTAGTATCAAATTCTGTCAGCGATAAATAATATCTTCTTACATTCCGTTTAAAAACAAAATTAGTTGTTTATTTATATATAGCTGCATTTTTTAGATAAAATGCACCTCGAAAGATTTGACAAACATCATAATGCGAGCAAATCAGCATCCCGTCGGCAATTTACAACACCAAACACATACGTACATTTTCGGCCATTTTCGGTGGCTCGCCTAACCGCAATTTCCGAATTTGCAAACATCCACCAGGAAGAGCTTTTGTACCGCAATTGTAATTAACATCGATATAATGCAATGCTGGATTATTTACAGATATAAAGCTTATGAGTATTTATATTCACAATATGACGACTACAATTAGCACTATAAAAATAATGAAAAGTTTCCAAAATAACAAAAGTCAATAAACAAACTTAAAAAACGTCCAAATGAACTTTCTTGAAAATCATTTATGTGATGTAAACAAACAGGATTTTAGTTAAAATTATTAAAGAATCTCTTATTGTAATTGTAAAGAATGTAGTTAGATACAATTGTAAATTTAAAGTGTCAACGGTATTTAGAAATTGTTTTATGTTTTGTGGCCTATGGATTGATAGGTTGTCAAAAACCTGGCCGATAAAGAAGGCTCAATAATTAGCACCTAAATTGCATGTTAAAAATGAAGAGCAGCGTAAGATCTGTCCGGAAATATGTAATCAGCTTAAAGTAATCCCCCCCGGCTGGTACAACTTATAGTTAAAGATCTTGTTTCAGAACTTCAATTCACAGGTTTTGCGGCACGCGTACACGTTTCTCTTCTACGCGATTACTATACGTATGTACTTGATGTTAGTACCCACTTGATGTTGGTACTCATTTATGTAATTCATGCCAATTATCTGATAACTGCAAATCGCCAATTAACGCTAATACAAACATTACCTACGCTTTTCAACGCTCCATTACGTCGGCACAAAAAAGTTAAAACTAATGATGGATTTACCGGAGTTAAAAGGATTGGAAACAAAACAAAAAAAAAGCGAAACAAAAGTTGAAAGTTAAATTATTGCTAACGTTGAATCAACACGACAATCGCAGCGTACTAATTTATTCGACGAAACAAATTTTACGCCACTCCACGCTCAATAAAGCGCACGTCAACACATTATTTCTATGAGCATGAACACAAAAATATAAAAACCTCCGGGAGCCTTGTTATGTGGGTTTCCTATGAAAAAGTCGTCTGATCTCTGACCATTGTTCAGTCATCGTTGTTTCCATTCGGTGATTTTTTTTTTTTTTTTTTTTTTCAAATGGAAAAGTTGTGAATGACATTTCACCGAAAACAAATAGAGAATTCCGAAAAAGAGAAGCCGGAAATAAAAATAAAAGAAGTAAATTTGATGTTGTTTATTCTGTGATGAAAATGTCAGTAATTTAAATGAGACGCTGTTCTCGATAACAAAATTATTTCATGATACATAATCGTATTATAATATAATTGAACATTTGTATTCAATAGAGTATTACAAAATTATAATACGTCATTTCGTCGTGTAATCAACTCGAAAACTATGAAGTTAAATTGTAATAATATTGATTATCGAGTATATTTTATCAAACAACCTCTTTGGCTGATGGTATTAATGTGGTATTAATCTTTACAAATAAATGTTTAAGCTCTTGTTTAGTGTTATCAAGTACTATCAATTCCATATTGTGCGAAATATGTAAATAAATGTATGGCAGTATAAATAGTTTCAAAGTTCAAACAAACGAGCCGCACGTTGGGCGCCACATTTTTCTATCGTCATTTACAATTAAAAACCAACATAATTTTTCATCTTATTTTAAATATTTCAAAGAAGAAATAATACCAAAATTATTACTTCGCATCTTTTTTCATCCACATAATGAGAATTCTGCTCGACCCCACAATGTGGCGTTAATTGGCGCGAATCCTATTTTTGCTATAAAAATACTGCAAATGTTATACCTGAGAAATAGATTATTTCACCGAAACGTTGTGCAAAATATGAATGAATTATCATCCACGGCTTTAAAAAATTTCTCGACCCCATGTTGGGCCCCAATTTGAAACATTTTTTTAAACATTTGATAAATCATTGTTTTTACAATAAAAATGTTGAGCGCCGAATAGTGTTTTGTTGTCACATAGGTTGTGAAAAAGCGGGTATATATTTCGACTTACATATAAATCAGCGTCGGAGAGGAACCGAAGCGAAAATAAACGATATGATCGAGGTCCCCCAAGATGTAGCGCGTTCAATAATAATAATAAAATTGATTCAGGTCGGCCACCCCCGCTATTTGTAGGGCCGTTGAAAGGCTGAGGGTACTCCGAGGCCAATCGAGTGTCGACTCGGGCATTCTATCGGCAGACTCTCGGTGTAACAAGTGCCGCGGCCATTGTAATCCTGCGGCGCAATTCTGCACAAAAATAAAAGGCCTGTTCGATCGCACTCGAATAACTTGACAAGTGCGCGCAGAAGAGCCCATCCCCGTCGCCTTTTGCCATGTCTGTTGCGCGAGCGTTTTAATATACAAAAAAATTCGAGCACAATGCTATATTAAAAAGCGAGTATTTGGTCTGGCGAGACCGCAATAAGAGCCTCCTTAAAAACCTTCATTTGGGGTTCCGTACGTGAATTGCGCCAAATTTTCTAATATCAACAGCTAAATGGTACTTTTGCTTTTATAACCGTTCTCGCAATTCACAAAACAATATCTTTTATTACAAAAAACTTCTCTTGAAAAAAACTTCGACCCCACTTTTTTTACTAAAAAAACATTTTTACCAAATTTTTACTGTAAAAACTCCAACTAATTGTATTTGAACAATTTTGAACAATTTCAACAATGTAGAAAACGAACTTTCAAGATTTTTGAGATTGTATGATTGTTTTTAGAGGATAGTGTTGTGTTGATTACGGTTATCAACGTCATCGAACGAAATTGACTTGCGGATGGCTGAAAATGATGCACCCCACATGCGCCACAGATGTCTGTGTCTCGGAGATTCGCCGCAACCCCTTGAAGCGATCTACTGCAAACACTTTATGTTGCTAAAGGATAGATAAACGGCACCATCCCTAATGACTGCTAAATCCCCCATTATTGCGTTCGTATACTGGTCGTCCTGATAGGGGGCGCTGCTTCCTCAATGCGCCACGCCGATATTCGATTTGCACTCCATTTCTTAACTCAATACACGCGTTTGTTCATTAAACAAACCCCCTGGGCTATCGGTCCAATATTGCACTACACACAATACACTTAAAATCCTCATTTATTAGCAGAGTCAAAAGTTGAAAATAAATCAACGAAAAACATCAAACAAATTCCAACATGAAAAGATTCAAAAACAATTCGAAACTGAAAATAAAAAATAAAAGATTGAAAATGTGGTTTGAGGAGTAATTTTTTTTCGTCATTTTGAGAACGTCTGGAGGACAATAAAGTATGCATAATTATGCTTTGTCGAAGGCGATAATCCGAAGCATATGCCGACCAGGCAAACAAACGATGAGTCAATTTTTTGTCCGCCCCCCTGCCTCTTCGTGCTGGTTTTATAATTTGAAAATGTGTAACGCAACTGCAGCAGGGCGTCAAGTGTTGAATAAAATGGAAAAGGAGAGGACGCGGCCAGAAGGCCAGTGGAAAATGAGAATGAAAGACCTTCGTTAGCGCGATCTGACTTTGTAACATGAGAGGATAAAAAATGCAGCTTAAGATGCGATGCCTTATGCAAACGACCAACTGGAAACGCTAAGTGGATCCCTAGATTATTGGCTTTTTGGGTTTTTGGCCCAACATTGAAATTAGATCGACCACCTTTCTTTTTTGCACGCACACTCAGGTTCCGTTCAAAATTTGATATCAAAAAAGCCAAAAGAAAACAAAAACATAAAGAAGCAAACAAAAAAGATTGTTTATGGCAGGCAATTTGTTGATAATTTTGTGGTTTTTTTAGTTTCAGAGCTTATCAACGAGGTCTCCGCTGAGAGACCTTGGGGGGGCCGTGACAGCGGTGATGTGGCCGAACAGCCTCGGAGGGACATCGAGTTGCGGCGGAAGTGCAGGATCCACGGACTTGGGAGGTCTCGCCGCATCGACTACGTCGGCCACGGAACTGTTCGGCCCGGGCGGCTTCGGATCGTCTGCAGCCGGACCCTACGGGGCCCTCAAGACAAATCCATATGTTAGCACCTTAGGCATGCCGCCCATAGAAGCACTCCACTCGAGCCTCAGCTATCCCAGTTGTACACCTGGCAGCGAATCTTACTACTGTGAGTGATTTAGCTTACTTTTTCTTAAGTTTCCCTTTTTCAAACCGATAAAAATGTCACCAACGTCTGATTGCGAAAGAAATTAATTGAAAAACAATTTGTTTAGGCAACCCAAGAAAACAACGACGAGAAAGAACGACATTCACTCGAACACAATTAGACGTCCTCGAGGGATTATTTTTGAAAACAAAGTATCCGGATATTTTTATGAGGGAGGAAGTTGCGCTGAAGATCAATCTTCCAGAATCTAGAGTACAGGTAAAGAAACATTTTTTCATTAAGAAGAAAGAAGCAAAAAAGAAGAAAAGAAAAAAATAGGGATGAAAACGTATCTGGATTGAAACGCAAAAAGATAATTGTAATTGATTCTCCTTAATGGGAGGAAAGTTGTAAAATCACGAATTGGATATTGTGATGATGGGGGCATTTTGGATCGAGTCGGAAAGACAACGCGTGCCTACGCATATATTTCACTGGAAGGATCAATGAAAGAAAGGGCGCATCCGCAATTGCAGTCGACACACACCTGGCCCCGTTGTATCAATGGGTAGTGTCAAACCATAGTCAGTCGCACGTTTCAAACGTCATTATTCTCCTTTTTTCACAGCAAAACGATATGCCTTCTGTTGGGATACGTGATCTAATTTCAAACTGTTTGTCAACCCTGAGATCCAAACATCTATCAAAAAATGAGAAAAAAAGTTTTTTTCTCTTTCTTCTTCTTTTTTTCTGACGTTTCTCACGTTTGCAACTGGACTAGAGTAATGTAAAAAGTCGAAAACAGAAAAGGGGAAAATTGAAAAAAAAAATGAGGGATGAAAAATTGTTCGAACAAAAATGAGGGTAATTACAAGTCGTCCACCTGACGGAATTTGAAGACAATTTTTTTTCTTTTTCGACGTTTGACGCCGGGTATTTGTATGAAAACTGTGAACGCGGCGAGGAGAGCTTCTGTGAAACCTTTCGTGATCAATGTTAGCGAGCTTAAGTTTCTACGGATTTTCAGGGGAACGACACTGCGTGCCCGCGTTCTTTCGCTTCTTGGATTCTCCGGTTACGGTATACCTTTACTTCAGCCATCGATATCTTTACCACCTATCAATAATGTTTTCACAGGTGGCACGACACATTCTTTGACGAGTTTCACAATGCCCATTCCGCTACATTGTTATGTAACTTGAAATTTGCAACTCTTTCACGCATTTTTTGCAACATTTTTTTATTGCAAAAATTTCTCGCTCTAAAAAACAACAACAACTCCGGATGTTCTTTATAAAACAAATGTTTGTAATAAAAAAAATGGTAAAAGAAGATTGAATGACAAATGTTGGATGTTTTTTATGCTGCAGGTATGGTTTAAAAATCGAAGAGCGAAATGTAGACAGCAGCAGAAACAGCAGCAACAGCAGCAAGAGAAGGCACCGAGGTCGAAAAAGCCCTCGGGAAATTCTGCGAACAATCCTTCGCCAGGGAAGAGTCCTTCGGTTGCAACAACACCCACGCCTACGACCGCTGCGGTTCCGACTACTACGCCATTGTGAGCAATCCCTATTTAAATTAACAAAATAAAAGAGAAATAAGAGAACGAATTCAATTGAAATATTACAAAGTATAGAACAGAATGAAAACCTTGTCAGGAATTGAGTGAATCGTTTGTGGTTTGTAGGAATGGTGGAGCTGGAAATTCTGCAGCGAGTTCGCCAGCTTTGCTCAGGGATTCCCCGCAATACAAACCCGCTGGGAGCGCTACTAGTTTGTTATTAGCAGCTAGCACAACCCCTCCGAGTGTAAGTGTCTTTTAAATCTAAAAAACGATTAAAATGTTATGTAATTAATTAAAATGTTTTCTTTTGTTTGTGCTTTGAAATAAATGTTGTAAACATGCGTTCTAAAAGTAGAATGTTTTTTTAGTTAAGTGGCACCGTGTACAGTAGTGGCGGTAGCAGCAGCAGTATATGGAGTCCAGTAGTAACAGAGAGTGCGAGCGGATTTAGTAGCGAACACCAGAGGTTAGCATGGACTACGACGACCGCCCAACAACAATGCTATCAAAATTATACGTCTTATTATACCAACATGGATTATCTCTCTCCTACGACGCATCAGTTAAATGTCGTGGTATGTATAGGTGTTTTTCGTTTCATCACATTAACATTTATCAAAACCAAAAGATTAAAATCCACAACTGGTTTAACATTTTGATAATATGAATTCAATTATCGTGTAGAGACCGTAAAAAGCTTTCATTAGAATACCCACAAGGTGGGAATCCTTAAGAAATGAACAAATTCAGAAAACTGTTACATAACCTCAAAATATTCAAAATGTATTCATTGAAGCTTTGTATCGTTTAAAATATCAGGTGTCGGGATGCTTCTTCGCGTGACATTTGACACTGTTTGCATTTCTGATATCAAAAACACGAAATTATGTAATAACAAGTTTTTGTCTTAAAAATTTAATGTTTTTTCAAGACGAAAGTTATTAAAGTTTGATTTGGTAAAAGTTCCGAATCAAATTAACGCGATAAACTTTTTATTTCGAATTGATTATTGAATTCTTTTTCTTCAGGATGGAGGTGGAAACAGTCTAGACAATACTTGGAGTAAAACCAGAGACGAACCGGCTTCCTCTTGGTTTTATAACAGTGCCGGCTGGGGCGAACGCAAGTGAAACGAAAACTCTGTTAAACATAAGTGTCAAAGTACATATCATCGACAATATATATCTATAGCTGCGTGTTAAGAGTCATTTATTAAATTATCCAAATGTGGACTGGACAAAACAACTATAAAAATTAGAAAACATTGAAAACAGATACATTTTTTCATAAAAATCATTTGAATTAAGAAAAAATTTAAAACAGAAAGAAAGAATGAGTTCGAAAGAATAAAAAATTTCAAAATTGGAAAACTGATAAAAACCGTGGGAAGTTATTATTGAGAAACATATCATGTTCAGAATGTTCAAAAGAGAGACGTGGTAAAAATGAAAAAAGTGAACAAAATTGTGTAGAACGCTTATTGCTGGAATCATGCCTCGAGCTAGCTTTTAAAACTTTGGGATCTTTTCACCACGAGACGAACAATGTGTTTTCCAAAATTTCTGGCCAAATTTGTGCCGGCCAGAAATATGAAAGAAAGTTTGTCAGTTTTGTGGAAGGTCATTTCTTGTTAATACTGTATAGTTAAGTTAACTAGATCGTAGATTTTGTGAAATCTTAGATGACAAAAAAAACGATGAAAAATAATTTTGAGCGGTAGAAAAAAAAGAAGTTAGTGCTTCATGAAAGGCGATATGCAATGTTTAAACAATTTTTATAGAGATAATTATACTCTTACAATTTTTGATTTCAATTCATCAAATGGGAAAGTGTAAAATCAAGTTTTACATTTCTAAAGTGAAACAAAATGACATCAGTGATTACATATCAAAAGAAAAAATTAAATTGAAAAGTTTAATTTAAAAAAATTACTTCTTATTGAGCAAAATTGTCTTTCAGAACTTGATGTCGAAGCTAGTCATGTGAATAAATTTTCGATTCTAATTTGACTGCTCGTTTATAATTTGTAAACGAAAGAAATCAAACAAAAAAGTTCAAAATTATCGTTCATTTCAACGAATGGCAATTTTATAGATAGAATATTTCGTACAGAAAACAACAAGTCTGTTTAAAATTATATTATAAGACAACAAAGTGAAGAATCCAAAAATTATATTATAAAACCGACGACTAAGAAGGGTTCGATTGTAAAAATTGTAACATTCAGTATCAACTTAAGGGGAAAAACAAAACAATAAACTATTGGCCGAGCAAAAATTGTTGCAGAGTAAGAACGTCGAATCACGTCGAATAACTTGTGCAAAACAAAGGAGTGTAAATAATATAAATAAATCAAATAAATAATTATAATAAAACTAAGAGAAAAACACAAGGGGTTTTTTGTATTTATCAAAATCCTTAACTTTTCAGAAAAAGAAAGACCAAATTTTATTCGATGCAAAAAATAAATACTTGTGAACTGTTACAAACACACATATTTAAAAAGGTCAGCTTTTCATATATCCATTAAATGGTAGCTTATATAACAGTTTTCCTCCTTCAGTAGTTCAGTAGGGAGTGAATTTTTTTGAGTTCGCTCAAACCTACATGAACTCTGCAAGAATCACCGGCTCCGCTGCATGGAATATTGATTTCCCCCGCTCGCATTTCGGTTTTGTCATTTTGCGTTTGCAACTCCGGAGCGTAAAATGTTCTGAAATTCGAGCTCTCCAAACCAAGACGTTTCATTTTCACGTCCCTTATTTCATTCTGAAACGAAATACATTGAATGAATAAAAACTAACTTTTTTTGAACACTCAATTAAAAACATTTAAATTGAAAAATCTAATCAACCTGTAAGTTATTGATCCTCTCCTGAATCAGTTGCATCTTCTGTTGATACTTCAACTTTTCTTGAATTCGTTTTGGTTGTTTGAGTGTCAAATCTGGTACTTTCGCCAAATGAACGATTTCCTAAAAGCAATTTCAATCATTCATTGTTGTTCTTCAAATAAACTTTAATTTGCTAAAATTATTTCAAAAACAGACCTCTTGAATTTGCCTATACTTATTGTTCAAAGTTACGATTTTATTTCCATCCAATTTATTGTTATTAACAAGAGGCAGTGGTTCTAGCGCTTCAAAAGTCCTGCCAATCTTTTCGTACAACAATTTCATCTTCTCGCGACGTTCGTTAACCAAAGCCTCGCGCCAGGAAGTTAACTCCTGGATCAAAAGTCGATTTGCACTCGCTGTACTCAGGTCATCAATATTCGAGATGGACGGCGTTACTTTTTTGCTATAAGTCTTGAGTTTTTCTTTCAGTTGACCCTTCTCGGTTGTTAGATTATCCAGGTCGGTTTGGAAGTGATCCATGGTTTCTTCAAATTCTTTCTCCTTAAAATTTAAAAACAGAAAAATTAATTGACTGTTACAATTTACAAATTGGATAAATTATCAGAACTATCGGTCGACAAACTTTTCTTTTAAGTAGATTCTGAGTCTCGTCGACTTTTCTCTTGAGCTTTTCAATTTGCATCTCGTAATCTTGTTGCTGCGTCGTTAATCGTTTTTCCATCAGCTCTTTTCTCAGTGCCATCTCAGATAGTTCTTCCTGTTTTTCGCGTAGTAACAATTTTGACTCGCGAATGTCACTTTCTTTAACTTCCAATTTCCTATAAAAGCAACATTTTATTGTTTAACATTAATTTTTTGAATTGAATTGAATTGAATTGAATTGAAATTTTCAATTGTAACTTTCGTATTGCTCTTTAGATGTACCTGTTCAGTATTTTGACCTCTTCAGATTCTTTACGAGTGACCTGAGCTCTCAGCAAGATTGGATTGTTCTGAGACTCACTAGACTCTCGTACAGCCTGTTGTTCCTTCGACGGTTTCCCAGTGATGACAAGTTCGTTCTCGCACTCGGTCATTTTTTGTGTCAAATTAGCTGCTGCTTGATGGATTGTTGCCAAGGATGCCTTGATTGATACGACAGGTCCCAGATCATCAGTGTCGTATATTTTCTCACTTGACAAAGTAGCTATATCCTTCAGTTTTTCTATATCAATGCCTTTATCTAAATCTGCAACGCGATTACAAGTTTTAATTATATTCTTCGGTTCATTTGAATAAAAAATGAAACAATTTGCTCTTCTGGAATATTATAATTTACATACCTCCACCAATAGTCATGACCTGTACGGAATTTTTCAGTACATCCTGTATGGTTTTTGCAACCTTGAACGCATGTTGGTAACAAGTAGAAAATTGTTCAGGCCAGTCTTTGTTCAAACCTAAAAAGCTGCTGTGAGGCGACAGAGAAGCCAGATGTTCTCGAGGTACTTTCCTTCTGGCGGATTTTAAATACTGTTGAATTGTGTCTGCACAAGTTTCAATGTGCTGACATAACAAACCTAAAAAATTACAAAATGAAATAAATTCAAAGTTATAACTTTTGCGATCTAAAAAACTGAATAACAAAGATAAAGATTCGCACCTATCTCTCCGCTATCTCCATCGACAAGCGTCTTAACAGCTGCAGCATCATTTAGCATGGACTCGCAAGCACTTTCGAGCATCTTGGTTCCGTTGACAACCAACCGAGCTTGATTCGTCAAATCGCTCTCGCCAAACAGCACACAGTACATGTTAATAAAGTAGGTACTGCATTTTTCAATCGAGTCCATGCTCAAGTTTTCATCAAGCTGATCTTTTTTCGCAAGTTCGATCAACTGGTCCAACGACTTCTCCTGGGCAATCATCTCAGGATAAGAACTACCTACACTGAGTAAAGTCTCTGGCGAGCAATAGTTGAGCGCCGACTCGAAACAACTGAGAGCTGTTTGCAAAGCGTACATGTGGAAACAGAGAGTGCAACGGAAAGAGTACTGGGCAATCGAGTGGTCCTTCACTACGGATATTCTGAAATGGGAAAAGTAAAACACATTTTTTTCAAGACTGCTTTAAAAGGAGAATTAATTCAATAGCGGTTCCAGAAAAGCTCGATAATTTACCTATCTCTCTTATCAATAGTTTTATATTTGTCCCGAACTTGTGAAATGACAATTTCTGTTTTTTGTATCATCCGAGGAATAAGAAGCAGAGTCAAGATCGCATCGTGATCACCACCACGTGCCATGAATGCCGGTGGCATAAACGACATCAAATAGTTAACGTGGTTTCTCGCTTCCTCAGTTTCCAACCTGCGCAGCTCCAGATCCACAGCTTTCGTTTGCGCTTTCGTTTCAGCAAACGTCTTTTGGAAATCGAGAATGTCTGCCAGTTGTTGTTCTGTGCCTGTGAAATTCAATTTTGTAGTAACTTGAATCAATAATTGCATGTCTCATTTTTCAATTGAATCTTTCAATACCTCGAGAACTGTTCATGCTGGATTCGTAAGTCTGGAGCCGTTCCTGAAGATTAACACATTGCAGTTGTAATTGCTGGGTGAGTTCTCGGAATTTGACAATTGTTAATTCGCGATCTGCTAGGGTTTCCAAAGCAGCCTCACGATCTTGCTGTGCGTCACGAGCTTTTGCCATTGAAATGTCAACCTCTTCACGTAATTCGGTTTCTAGTTCCTTTTGGGACTCTGCTAGTTGATCTGACATATCCTAAAAGAAATGAAAAATATTTTTATACAATTTTTCAACAAGTTTGTTCTATTTTAATGTGTTTAATGTTTTGGCATTACTTGTAAAGCTTCTAAATCTCTGACAGCTTCTTCCAACTCAGCAACTTTTTCCTCCAACATCATTTTCTTCTCACTGAGAGACTCAACCATCTCTTCTGCTCCCAAGGCTGCATCAACCTAAAAACAAAAGTTACAAACTCAATTTTGCTGATCAAAAGTTCTATCAAAATCACAATACAAAACTTATACAAAAAATGTAATATTTACTTGTTCTTGTAAATCAGCAATCTGATGTTCCATCTCCTCGACGCGAGCGGACAACTTTTCTTTAGTCCGTCCGAGTTCAGAGATCTCTGACTTTTTCTGGTCCAGATCCTTTTGCAATTTTTGAAACTCGTGTTTCTCATGTGCAGAAAGATCTCGTAATTTAACCAGTGTTTCTCGCAACCTTGCGTTTTGCTGTTCCAACTGCTTGTATTCGTATGTTGATGTTGTACCGGTCGAAGTATCCTTAGTCTGAAAAACAATTTTCTTAATCAATAATGATAATAGCAATTGCTAAGTGTGAAATTTTGTAAAACAAAATTTTGTGGGACATAATTTTAATAAAACAAAAGTTTACTTTGTCTGACATCTCGCTTTTCAGTAATTCCAAATCAGTAGTGAGTTCCTCGACTTTTTCCTGCAACTGTTCTAATTCTAGTTGCAACGTTTCAGCTTTTTCTTCAGCCATCTCTTTATCCAAAGTTGCCATCTCTACAGTTTCCATCAGGTCAGTCATGTCCTCTTGAAATTGTTCCTTGGCTATGTGAGCATCTCGGGCTTCTTGTTTTGCTCTTTGTAAATCTCTCTGAAGCGAAGCCTGAAAGAAAGTTAAAACAAATAATATAATAATTATATACTACTGTTTTTACATTTCTTATTTGCAGAATTGAAACTTACTTGGCTCTCCATCACTTTGGATTTGAACTCAAGTAGTTGCTCTAACTGAATTTTCGTTTTTTCAAAATCTTTCATTCTTTCTTTATCCTGCAATCTTTTAGCTCGGAGAACTTCTACTTTTTCTGTCAAATCATGAATCTGAAATAGAAATGAAAAGTTAAAATGATCATTAAAATGTATGTTTATTATTAGAATTTTATTTGTATTATGAAAATGTTGATGTTTTCCTGACCTGTGACTTCATATTTTCATTTTCCTGTGCCAATTGAAGGTTCGAAAGTTTTTCCTCCATGTGCGCTGATTGATTTAGAATTGCTTGACCAGGCACAAATTGTGGCTTCAAAGTTTCAACAAATCCAGTCTACATGAATAGATACACACGTTAAAATTTTTAAAAGAAAGGCTCTCCTCTTTTTTGCAGATTACAAAAGTCCTAACTTTATCTTAACTGTTGAATTTTGTTCTATTCTTTTACCTCAACAAAAGATGATCTTTTAGGAATAGAAGATGGAACAGGGATGTGCGATTCAACTTCCTTCTTTTCATACTGACTGGTTGACAGATTTTCAGTACTTGGAGCTGTCAACTGTGTTCTGCTTCCAGCAAGTGACAATCGTGATCTGCAAAAACGAAATACAAAAATAAACAACATTTCTCGCGAAAAAGGTACAAATAAAAACAAGTTTCTTACGTATTAAGACGACTCCTTGCTCTAGCAGGTGCACTCTCTTCCACAGAGCCTGTCGATTCCCTGCTCCCAGCAGCAGGGCTACTAGGTTCAATTTTGTTGCCAGCATCATCAATTAATATCAGCTGACTTTGACGTACGAACATGCCGTGATTGTCAGCACACTAAAAATTCACATTTATCGGTGACATATTTATACATTTGTTATTTAAAATTAAAATAAACATAAACATAATTATAAAATGATAAAAACAAAAAGTTGTCAAGTGTAAGTTAACCTTAAAATAAGCTGCTCCTTTGATAGTCCCATTGTTTTTGCCTTTTGGTTCGTCTAGGATGACACCAATCCATTTACCAGTTGCAAAATGCGGATGACCAACGTATGCAATGACACCCTGACAATCTTTGCCTGAAACTTCGACCCTCTGACCAACTTTAAATGACATCCTTCTTTCAAATTGTTTATCTGCCCTATCTCATTATTTGGGTTTTTAACTCAACTTGACTCATCTGTCAAAAATTGTCAATTGGAATACTCAAGTGTTCCTAAAACTTTCATAGAGAGAGAACATAATCTAGGGACTTTCTTGCTAGGAACATTTTTGAAGCGCCACCTGACGGACATTGTAATAAACATTTCGGAGCAGAAATCGATCGGAATTTTGAGGTTAGCTCTTGTGACTTTCGTTGCGAAATTATGTAAGTAGGTTTTATTTATCAAAAAACAAAAATAATTTCATCTTTACAATGTTGATTAATTGATCTTTTCAAGTGGTTGATGAAATTAGATGATTTGAATTAAATGACATGGTAGTCTTGTTCTGCATTGACACAAGTTGATATAATATTGTGTAATTTGACAGATCAAAATGGGACATTTACATTGGGGGAACCTCTACAAAATCCGGGGCATCGTCTACTACAGACTGAGTCCTTATGAACTCAATCCTTTCGCCGGATTGATTAGCAAGGGATTGCCCAATCTTATCAGACGGGCACAGGAAAGTCTGCCTAATGTTATTCCTCGTAAGTTTTTCCACTACCTTTTTTGCCTCGAAAAATCTTTTATTTTGTACAACTTTTCACTAAATTTTCATTTGTTGTCTCTCAACTGTAAATTGAAAAAGAAGTATTTATTGTTTATTAAATTTCCAGATTTCGTTGTTGGATATTTGATTTACGACTGGAACAAGAAGGAACACCACAGATTGAGTCGCAAGAACCCCAAGGATTTCGAGAATGACGTTTAAATCCAAAATTTCACCATAGTTCAAATGTTATTTATAATGAAAAAATTGGCTCTCCTTCGAATTTACTCTTTCGCTCCAAAATGAATTAGTTAGAATTCGAAGGGAAAAAGTTCTAATTGTAAATGGTATATAAATAAAAAAAAATCCTCGTGCAAATTATACCCTTGTCGCAATTTATTTACAAGCCCGTTATTTTAACGTTTGAACGAATGACTTCAATTACTTTTTGATGCATCCATCTAATTTTTCGTTATTTTATTATCTTTCTCTTTTGTTCGTATATTTGTTTATACTGTTTGATTAAAAATCATTTTTTTGGTAGAAAGAATAGAATCATCGACATAAAAATTAAATGATTAATTTACGATGAGAAAATGAAGGAATCGTCACGTGAGAAAACAATTACATCATTGAATGTTCGGTTGCGTGAGCATGGTTTTCTCTATGCATTACTAAGTACGGCACAGGAATAATTGCGCGAAGAAGTCTTGAGCTGTACGTGTCATGTGTTCCGTGTTGTGTTGCAACAAGCGTGGAGTGCACTTCTTGTTCTACCCTATTATTTATTCTCCCCGGTCAATGGACACGCGTAAATCTGTAATTATACATGCAGCGTAACTTTTTATGTTACTATTACATCTCTAATAATCAACCATTTTTCATAAATCAACATTTTAATACAATTTTACAAATTTGAAACTTGTAGAAAAAGCTTAAAACTTGTTAAAAGAAATATTTTTAATTGTTATTTATTTCTAATTTGATTAATTATTCGAGATCTGAAGATTGATTAATCAGCACACATGAAATTGAATGAATTAATTAATATTCCAAAGTTTTTTCGAACGATTTTGCAATCCGTCGAGCAATCAATCATCAATTTACTGAAGAATCAAACTGGTAGAAAAAAGTGAAAACTCAATTCGACCGAATCGCACAGTTGCTTAGGCTTTAGAGCGTCGAGGAAAAGCAGGTACTTTCAGTTTCTTTTGAGATACCGCGAGCAGTGGAGCTGGAACTGAATCTGAGAAAGTACAAGTGATAATTGTCTATCAATCAGTGACACTCAGCCAGTGTTTGTGCACCTTTTCGTTAAAGTAAAAGAACAAAGTGTATTTATTAGTGTGATTACGAGACAAGTGCAGTTTCCTTTCTTTTTGTTTTTTCTTTTGAGTTGCAGAAATTCGCGAATTTCTTGTGCTACTTTTAGTTTGAACGTTCGACTCTAATAAAACCATTCATTTTGCATGATTAATTTGTCATGTCATTAAAAAATCATAAACTCAAACAAATCTAAATAAAAAACATTCAAAACAAATAGTAAAAAGTATAAATAAGTAAAGAAAAAACTTTGTTAAAATTTTGCAATTAAAATTGGAAGATGAGTTTGCTAAAAAAGTGGAACTGATTCAATTAACATTTCAGACTTTTGAACGTGATGAATTTTGTAATTTTTAATAGCAAAGTTAATATAAATTATAAATCATGACGAAATTATGATGAGTCGGATTACTTCGGTGGATCTTCAAAATCGACCCTGAAAGAGTCAGAGAAAGTTTGCAAGTCCCAAAATGTATTCGTCCGCTTTCATTTTTTTTATGCATAATAAAACGGTGACAATTTATTACTTGACCACTTGAGCTAACACAATTATTGTTAGAATTTATGTAACATTACATAAACTTAGGCTTCATTAGATTCGAATTAGTATATCCGTGAAAATTATAATCATAAATAAAATAAAACTATCGAGTTAATGACGAATTACTATTTTTTGTTTTGATTTTGTTATAAATTATTCATGTTTTATTTGATACTAATGAAAACCAACAAAAATATTGGTCATATGAAAGTAGTTTGCTGACTTAGTAGAATGTAGCCTACCGGACTAAAAGTTGTATTGTACAACTGATATCTCGTTGTGTGTCAATACCTTTGTCGCATAAAATTAAATGTCCTAATTGCATATGGACATTGCATAATGCAACTGATAAAACTAGTATTGACTATTTTTGTAAAGATTTTTTAAGATTTTACATACAGATACAAATGTAACAACCGCAATAAGTAATAACTGCAATATTCATTGTTATAGAGATAGAAAACATTTAGAATAAAAATGAGATGATATCGAAGAGATGATTTCGAAGAAGAAAAGGAAAGTCAAAGTGAAAGAAAACAAGGATAACTGTTTCAAATTTTATCACAAGGATAAGAAAAATAGTGAGAAACTTTTTATCTTGCTTCTTAAATTGCACATTTGATGAAATTTGATCTTTATCACGAATCTAACATTGCACCTTCATATTAACAACGATTTCAAGATTCCCAATCAAAATATTAGATCAAATCTAAATTTCTTTACAAGAAAAATTATACTAACTTCAAAATCGATCTATAAAACTAATATTTTTTCATTTTTAAACAAACTTAGATGTCCTGAGAAAAAAGATCGTCAAACTGAAAAAGTATTCGCCAAGCTACACACCGTTCGATGCAAAATTCAAGGGAGAAATCTGCAATCCGAGGGTGCCAGGACCCGTTCTTTCTCAAGTGACCTTCCATGCTGACTATTTTTGCAGAACTTGCAATGACTACAACTGTTGTGATGGTAACAAAGTTAAAACACAAAATCTGTCTAAATTAACAAAAATAAATGAAAAAACTGAAACATAAATGAAAAATGAACATTTCCAGGTTGTCCAGATAAATTCTGTTGTTTTTCCAAAGACTGTTTAGAGCCATGGATGAAAAGACCAGTTCCATTCGCTGACGAATTCACGCCAAGATTGTTGCCCCAAGGACTGTACACCATCTTGGAAAACAACGAGGATTTCTTCGAGAGCATCCTTTGTTCGTTAGAAAATCCTGCGATTAAAGCAGAAGAATCAAGCCACAAGCGTAACTCAAGTTCAGAGGACTCGTTGCTAGTTGATCCGATGTCTTCTTCATCGCCCTGTCCCTCGACCTCTTCGGACGACTATTACCGATCTGATTCGCTCCAGACATGCCATGAAAATCTTGATTCTCTACAAAGCACCAATGTCAGACCCAAACACAAAACGAACTCCCATCGACCACACGACCGGACGAAGATCTACAAAAAACGTGGGGTTTACCTGGTTCCTGAACGCGTTCCTAGACGAGGCACTCGAAAAGGACCTTATGGGAAACCGGTCTGTCCTGTTCACCCTCATAAATACGTTGATGTTACAGACAGCATGAAGGAACTGGAGAAAATTTTTGGAGTCAAAGGACCCACCGTGGACCCGTTTGCTAATTACAAACAGAAGAAACTGATTCATAGAACTGAAACTTTTTCAGATCCTGCCATTGAATTCCCTAAGGACGATTCTGGTCCGAGCCATATGTTTGTAGTGGTAAACGAATTTTAATTTTTCATATAATAAACATTTTTAATGCAAAAGTTTTTTTAGTGATAGATTTTTGCTTCCTCTAAACGATTCTAATGTTTTTTAAATCATTTTTGTAGACTGGTGATATGACAACTGAAGGAAAGGATAAATCAAAAGTGCCATCGAAACAAGACTGGTGCATAATCGAGCCTTACAATAAAAATTATGATTTTACATTGGACCACATCAGATCCGAACGTCTTGGACGAACAATCGCCAGAACAAAAAGACGACGACAGTGTTACTGTATCCTCCTGTGCGTCTTTGGTCTAGTCTTATTTGTCGTTGTTGTCGTAGGCGTTTCTCTGTTTCTTTCAAACGGCCGCAGTGTATTTGGAAGCATGTTATAATTGACGTAATAATATTTTTATAATAAAAAAAATAAATCAAGCAGTCACTGAAAAAAAACAACAGCAAACTAATCTTTGGTACATAATCCTGTTTTTATTTACAGTCTCTTTTTATGTACAAAAAAACAGTTACAAGTTATGCGCTTTTGAAACCTACAAATAGCTTACAGAAGCTTATATTTTGTCCATTATTATTTTATCAGCAACAGTTTATAAAATTATGAAACCTCAAACAATTGTTCAGAAATCTGTCGTCCACTGGACACTTAATTTTCTGCGAATTAAAAGTTTCAACTTACGTTCAGTCGCTTCACATCAAAATTCTCACACGAGACATCAAACCGCATTATCCAATCAAAATTTAAAAACAATTGAAAAAGAACAAAATCGCCTCAAAACTTCAATCAATCTGAGCAAAACCCCCCAAACCAAATTTCTCAACTTATCAATCACAAATTAACAAAATAATTACGAAAAATATCGTGAATACTGTTGGAAGAACCTAAACCCTAGGCAAGGCGCTCGCTGTGATAACGCACCGTATCTCATCAAGTGTCAAATACTTAAAAATTTCATCGCCCAGAAAGTCAGGAAAGTCGCTCTGCAGCAACAAATTGATCGACTTGGAAAATCTGCTCTCAAGTTCGTTAACGGCCTCAGCCTCGCGAAACTTTTCCCGTAGCAGTGGATAAAAATACTTAAATTTAGTTTGGTCGATCTTCCGGTACTCATAAACCAGATGTTCGTTCCTCAGAACCGACTTCAATTTGTCTCGAGGCAGTTTAAGGAACTTGTAAAGCGAACAGTACGGTTTCCACGTGACCGGTGTTTCCTTCAGCAGCCTGATCTCCGCCTTGATACTATGAAAGTCCTGTCGGTCGCCCTTGAACGAATTCGCAACGTCGCGAACGTTATTGAGAGCTTTCAAGATGTCCGCTCGGCGATTCTTAACCGACGAGATGAAGATCTGATAAATCTGGTCGTTGACGTAGGAGAGCGGTGTCCGGCCGTTGTTATCTTTGATACAAAAATCGGGCGAGTATTTGAGTATCCCCGGGAAGTCCCAAGTGTCCTTCTTAGGGAGGCTCTTGCTCTTTAAAGCAACATGCAAAGCAGTGCCGCCGTTACAATTACGAGCATTGATGTCAGCTCCAAAGTTTAGAAGAAGTCGAACATAGGGATTGTCGAGGCCCTTTTCCGCAGCTATTTCCAGGGCAGATACTCCGTCCTTATTCTTGTAGTTGATGTCGATGCCGTTCTTAAGGAACATACACATCACGTAGTCGGTTATGGAGTATTCCTTCTGCGGTTTGTAGGCCGGAGTGCCGGTTTTCGTAGTGTTGGGAGGACCGTAGTTTGTGTACAGGTCTTTGAATTCGACCTCCTTTTTGAACTCTTTTGACATGTTGAAGTTGACAGTGGGGTACTTGATGAAACTCTGGATGATGTTCTGACCCTCGAGACTGGTTGGGGGAGTTTCGAACATGTGCTCCAGTAGAATCTTGACGAGGTTCTCTCGACGGGCGCTAAGAGCGACGTGAAGGAGAGACATGTTCTCGAGATTGCTGGACGGGTCGACTGTGGCGTCTGGTCCAAGGGGTCGCAAAACATCGGCACCATGGGAAAGCAGAAGCTGGACGATTTTCTCGTGACCCAGGAAGACTGCCATGTAGATCGGCGAACCGAAAAGAGTGTGCCAGCTATTTACGTCGGCACCAGAGTTTAGCAGCAGTTCGAGCACTTGGTCGTCTCCGATAAAGGCTACTAGGTGGAGCAGGGTTATTGGAGTGTAGCCCTCCAGTTGACGGATTTCTAGAAAGAGATTAAACGCTACTTAAAATGACTAAAATCAATAAAAATACAAAAAGTAATTCTATGCCAATGCTATATAAGAATTTCGTTGATATCATTTCGATTTATTAGAAGCAAAGCAACATAAAAACAATAAATTTCAACTGAGTCAGTTCAAACAAAACTTTTCTTACCGTTTGCATCGTTTTTAACATCTTCCTGCAGATCCTTATCCGCCACTGATCCCATCGGTTTCACTGGATTCACAACAGCTCCATTCTCCAACAACAACTTTATCAAAGCCCGTCTCTCTTCAGTAATCTCGAAATCTAGCGATATCCCTAAAGTCTGGCTATAATTAACGTTGACAAAACTGTCCAAGATCTTCTCATCTCCGTCCGTTATAGCGAGGTACAAAGGGCTCTGACAAAACACATCCTCAGAATTCACATCAGCCCCGACACTTATCAAAAGTTTAATTAAACTCAGCGGCGCCTTATTCGAAATCGCTAAATGTAACGCCGTCTGGTTCAGGCTGTTTAGCTTCTCGTTGAACTTCATCCCGTTGAGGTGGAGGTCCTTAATATAATTCACATCCCAGTGTTCGACAGCTGTGACAATCTGGTTTAACGTATTTGAAAGGTCATAATCGGTGGAAGGTTGTGACTGTGACCGAATAATCGTCTCAATTTCAGCAAAATCCTGTCGGATGTCCTTCGCGTCTTTCTTAGAGATTGAAAGGGACCGTTTGATGGCGTCCACTTCAACACCTTCCAACCAGCTTAGATACCCAGGATCCTGATAAAGTTTTTTACCACCCTCGCAGATCGCGCACTCGAATTCCACCGAGAAATTCGACTTGCAGTGGCTCTTCCACATCTTCTCCCAGAAGGCCTTGCAGCCCTCGTTCACATGCTCGTACTTCTCGCAGTAGTCGCAGACCAGTGTCCTGGGGATGTACCGTTTGACGTAACAAGTTTGGTTGTTGATCTGTAGCTTGTCCGGGACGATGGGGTCCTTGAACGTAACCTTGATCATGTTTGTTGGTTTGTTTTCGGTTTTATTATCAACCTCGACCGGTTTCTTTAGTCTTTCGATGTTGAGAATTTTCGAATTGTTACTGCTCTGCAGAGCGTCGAATACGTTTTGAATCGGCAAGCTTGGATCCACGTTGTGAATTATGACTGTGCGGGATATTTTCAACGTCGGGATGAACGCCATCCAGCCCAGCTGACGGAGTTCTTTCACGTGCTCAATTACTCCATTTGCAACCTTAAAAAACCAAATTTGTTAACAAGTTTGAACAAGTGAATCAATTACAAATAGAACAAAACTGTTACAATAATAACAAAACAAAATATTAAAAACTGGTTGCAATATCGTTGATTGTTTTTTGTACCTCGTAATTTGTGAATTCCATAAGAATAATTCCTTTGTGGAGATCAGTCTTGGAATAATCAGTGTGCTGATTCTTAATAGCTCTGAAGATGTTGTTGCAGCGATTTGCTCGAGTGCAGTTAACCTTGGTGAAGTAAACAATGTACGGCGGGTGGCTATTTTTGTCATATCTGTTCGACACCATGCGCAGAATCGCTTTGAACTCGTCATTCTTAATGCCAGGATACGCGATCTGCGGGATGTCGTCGGTGCTGGTACTCTTCTCCTCCATGACTTTGAGCCCTTCGTCTTCGCTGCAACTTGGCCTGAATTCGATGCGGCGTCTTTTTAAATACCGACTAAAGAGAAAAGAAAACAAATGATAGTTGAATTTCGGTCGAAGTTTTATGACTATGAAGTTGACTCTATTCGAAATGTCAATTACAAAGTTCAAGATTATCTTTTTGACAGATGCTTGACAGATGTGTATCACCGACAACTAAATGGGCGGCAGTAATCCAGAGTCTAGTATTTGTTGAGGTGGATAATTTGAAATACTGTAGGCGGTTATTAGTTGAGATTAATAATTACCTTAATCTGTAATCGCCGAAGTAATGTCTGTCCATTTTCTCGCGAGGAACGTTTTTTCACATAGATTGTGTTCAATCTATGGACCCGTCAAAACGCAAAACACTCAGTGGTGCTCACCAGCATCAGTGGTTCTTTGAGCTAAAATGTGAGGTTATGTTTTCTTTGACGCGATCTACTCTACTGACTGCAAATGGCTTGATGCGACTTACATTACCAACACTAAATAAGTCTTAGTGAAAGAAAGTCTACGTGAAAGATTGTAATTTTCTTGTAATCGTTCTTACCTACTGCAAATTAGTTTGAAATAATAAAGTAGAAGGAAAAAAGTAAACAATTTTTTATTTCGTTTTTTTTTATTTTGTCATTGTATATTCATATTATTTTTTTGAAATATTAATTAACATATGGTTTTCAGCAATCGTCCGGGTCAACGCATTTCCCGTCAGAATTGAGCAAATATCCCGGTTTGCATTGACATCCTATGATGCATTGCTAAAAATAAAAATCAAATAATATGATAAGAAGTAAGAAAATCACACGACAGCACTTTTTCAAAAAGCAATAACATGATCGATGTTGTAATAAAAATTCATGATTATGTTGTCGTTGAATCATACCAATGTGCAAATTTGAATTTCTTGCTTCGAACAAGTGGGTTGACACGCGCTTCCGCAGGTTGTCCATTCTTCGTTTTCACGACATTTCTGTTCTGATGAATCTGCAAAATAGCAAAAAGCAATCAAACCCCCAAAAACAAGTCAAAACGAAAAATAATTTATTAATTAATGAATGAAAAACAAAATTGTTTGCATATCTTACCTCCGGACACACAAGAAAGTATCACAACCAAAAGGGTGAACAAAATTAAACGGTTCATTTTTAGTGTTCTTCGCAAGACCAAATTGTCAACTGTTTTTTGTTTTAAGGAATCGTCAGTTTTATAATTTTTCATTAAGCCTAAGGATGAACAATAGCCAGTCAAATTTGCACAGCAAACATAAAAAACAAACGAAACCGATATGAAAACTGCAAACATCATACAAATTAAAAACGAATAATCATCTTTGATTATTTATGATCCTATATTTTACAATTTTGTTTTTCTGTTCTTTTTATAATTTTTAAATTATTAATTTTGAAAATGCTTCTTTACACAATTATGTTTGGTCCATGATTCTACAATATTTCTGCTGAAATTACAATAAAACTCATGTGACCTTTCTTGACCTTGACTGGCCTTTTCGTAAAAAAACCACTATCTTTCTTTATTGTTTCAATATTATGATTCAAAAAGTAACCCAAAACTTAATATTAACCATTTGAACTGATTTTTATTCATAAAAAAGTTTGTTCAATATTTCGATTTCGTCGAAAAACGTGCACACGAATTGCAAACACAAAAATGGCAAAACAAACAATGCAGTTCATCAAAATCAACCGGTCTTGTTTGCAAAATAACAAATAAACAAACAGAATGAAAAATGAAAAAAAAAGGAAAAAACGCCAAGTGTTGTTTTCCTTCTGTACACTGACGTAAACATGTGACCCCAACGAAATTCCTTTCAAGGACTCCGGCAATGTCCCCACCCTGATTTTCTCCGACTTGGTGGCTTTGTTGTTAGCATACTATACCCTCGGTACAGAAAGTTTGTTGTCTCAGTTTTTGGTGTAACAGCCTGCACATAACGTGCTCAGGCGCAAAGCAAAACAGTGAGTCACAACTGGGATTGAATCATTGAACGTTTGGTTTTCCCCTCACACGCAGACACACGACGAGCGAATGCTACTTGTTGCACGGCCACACAAAGCAATCTCCACTTTCGTATGTGTTAGTGCGCGTCTTTGCCGAACTGTTTTTGTGAATCATTCTCCATCGTGCCATCTTCGATAGGGGAACGAACTGTCACGTGAACTCCCCCTTGTTCCTCTGTGACCTTCAATTAAACTTTATTGACTTTCTTTAAATTATTCCTTATCAGTTTTTAAAAAGTTTTCAGTCCGATGTTTTTACTGCGGTGGTTTTAAATTTAAAATACAAAAGTGACGTTTCGGAGAAAGGCGCAATATGAACGAAGAGCAAGTTAAACAACCGAAGTGGCTTTTGGAATTGGAAAATCGAAAACGAAAGGTATAGTTATTGTTAAGATTTTGTTTTAATTGTGAGTTGATTGTTTGTTTGAAGTTTTAATTTTGTTTGTTATGTTTATAGCCACGACTTGCACATGAGGTGGGGGCAGGAAGCCCTTGTTTAAAATGTACAAAAGCCTGTCCGGGACTCGACCTTCATTTCTGGCGTAAAATTTGCAAAAATTGTAAATGCAGCAGAGACGAACATGACGTTTGCGATGACGACTTGCCACAATTCGAGTTAATCTTTGGCCCGAATTCCAAATCCAGAACGCGCCTACAACGTAAGAAACAAAAATAAGTTTTTGTATATAAGAACCTATTAATTACAACTTTCTTTGTTCTTAATTTTTAGTTGCTTAATTTAACATTTTCTTATTACTTAATCTTTTTCTTATCAATATTCAGTTTTAGTTTTCCAATTGCTTTAGTAATAACTTGGTTTCGATGTTGTTTCTACTTTTGATTTGTCACTGAAACTTAAACTTTCCGTTTGTTTCAAATCTGTTTGTTTTTAGGATTGCATCTGAACAACAAACAATCTCAAAATGAAGAAATGTTCGAGTGGGTTCCTCCAAATACAACAAAGGAATTGGCTGAGGATTATATGAAGGCTCTGCCGGTGGAACGGCTTCCTATCAAAGGTTCCACTGGCGCTGCGCTCAGAAAACAGCAGTTACAGAAACAAATTCCGTTGCACGATATCGATTATCAGGCCTGCGATGAGCTCACTGATAAGGAAAAGATTGAGTTCCAACAGTATCTTGACAACTTAAAAAAGTGTGCCGGCCAGGGAAAAGTTTTCAAAGTAATTAATTTGATCATACTATTTCATCCTGAAAGACTTGAGTTCAATTCCCAATCAATTTTTTTTTTTTGATGATGAAGTGATAGAAAAACGAGTGGATATTATTGACTAACAAATTTCTATTATTTTGCAGTTTTTTTCACCAGTCGAATTCATAAAAGCACAACGCGAAGCAGCATGCGAAAGTTCTGCGCCTTTATCAGCACAACTCCCATCAGATCCACCGGTTCAACTCCGTACACCGAGCAGTTTCAACCGAGCAACACCCATCACACCAATAAGTTGCACAAACTTAGGGGTGAAAACACCATCTGCTGCGAATTTCCCAATTCTGACATCGCGTCTAGATTCGAGTGCCATACAGTCCGACAATGTAAATTTAGGAAGGTACCATCGTGCCTTAGCGAAAGATCAGTACAATAATGATATTTCAAGCAGCTCGTCTGTGGGAAGACATGCGCCGTGTGAATCATATGCAATTGAAAATCAAAAGGAAAATTTGAGTGAAAACGAGAAGGAAAATTTGACCGAAAACGAAAAAGAAAAGTTGATTAAGAATGAGAAAGAAAATGCAAATGAAAAGTCGATGGAAAATCAAAAAGAACATTTGAACGGCGTGATGGGAATGATTGAAAATTCAGTACCTAACAAAAATGTAGAATTTTCAAGCGACGTCCAAACTTCTGATAGGTTTTTGGGTAAAGATCTCAAAGCTCGTGATATGTTTAAATGTGACGATATCGTTGGAAGTTCTTTGGATAAAAACATGCTCCAGTTAATTAGGGAGAAACTTCATATGAAATATGCAAACTCAGAAGAAGCTAAAATGGTAAAATATTTTGATTTTTTTCACACTTTCACAATCATTTTTTTATTATTTACAGTTTAAATTTAACATTTTTGTTCTTTTTCAGGCACAAGTTTCAAATTCAACAGACCTTCTTTCAACAGCATCCTCACCAGCAAGTCTAGTTAAAGACAAACTGAAACCACTGAAATCTACCACAGAAGAACTCAAATCACAACCCATCAATTCTACAACTTCACCTTCATTGCTTGCACAACTTGATAAGATAAATTCAGTGGGTAATAACATCAGTTCAACACAAACGAACAATCCTATCTTTCCTGAATATGCAAAAAGCAAGACTGTTACTCAAAATGATATCCCAGTGGAGGAACTGGAGTCAAATATGCATGGTTTGACAGTCCAGGCGACGGGTAAAAAGAGTTGTCACAAATGCGAGGGACAGATCAACTCGGGCGATGTTGTTGTCGTAGCTGAAAAAGCTAAGGATGCTGTTTGGCATCCTGGTTGTTTCGTTTGTACTATCTGCCAGGAACTTTTGGCTGATCTCGTTTATTTTTATCACAAAAACCAACTTTATTGTGCTCGAGATTTTGCTACTATGCTTAAGATTCCGAGATGTTTCGCTTGTGACGAGGTAAGAACTAAAAAAATTTTCTAATAAAAAAATTGAATAACAAATTAACAATGAAACAAATGTTACATTCAATTTTCTTGTCTTTTTCAGTTGATTTTCGTTAGGATGTACACAATAGCAGAAGGCCACAATTATCACTTGAAACATTTCTGTTGCTGGGACTGTGACAAACCTCTGGCAGGTCAACAGTACACGCAGGACGAAAATGATCGACCCGTGTGCCTTCCATGCTATCAACAAAATTATGCCAAGACTTGTTGTACCTGTAAAAAATTCATCGAAGCTAATCAGCAGGGTGTCTGTGTGAAAAATTTGGACTTCCATGCGACTAGCGAGTGTTTTTGTTGTTATGTGTGTAAAGTCAATTTGCTCCATGGTCGAATGGTTGTGAAACAAGACAGACTATTTTGTAGCAAAGAATGTCTTGTCAAGAGCGCGCAGTTGATTGTGAATTGAATTACTGCAATGTTTGAATCAGTTTTTATCTGCATGTGTGATTGAAAATGATCTTTTTTGAGATACTTTTCTTAGTACTTTTAATATTTCGAGTGTTTATTATTTTTATTTGTAAATGTTTGTAAAACTTTTTGTTTGTTTGTATACTTTTATATTGTATGTATTTCAGATACTGATATATAAAATAAAAATTGAATGAACATTTTTTATTTGGTTTTTATAGTTTTTATTTGGTTGGATTTACAAACTTAATCTTCGTTTCGTTCTTAAAATATAACCGTTCGATAAGCCTTACAATTGTTTCGAACGAACGTTATAACATCATCAAAATACGTCTCCTCATTAGGTTCAGCATCTAGGTACAATATTGGATGTACTTCTTCATTATTTTTGTTTTCAATTCTTAGTCTAGTATTTTTACAAGACGCCATGGAATCTGCCTCTACTACTATATCTCTTCCCTGTGTTGAAGCTACATTTATAGCTTCGCAAGTTAACTGCAACAAATGTTGGCTCGAAACTCCATAGATACGCATCCTTTGCAATTTTGTCATATATTTGACAGCTTTGCACAAAACTGTTACATCAACAGCTGATTCGTCGTCAAAAATGATATCAATTTTGGACAATTTTTTCAGTTCTGGTAGTTCTTGCTTGGAACTGAATTGCGTTACTATCGATCTACTCAAGTCCAGACTTTCCAAATTTGGGAGCGATAGTATGGATTGTAACGCATTTTCGCTTATGTAAAAATGTGCTACAAAAAGATGAAAAATGAACAGTTTGCGTTAAGTTTTCTAATAATTTTATGATTTAAATATTTACCCAACAATACAACTCGTAGCTTGGGACAGCAAAGATGAAGTTTTTCATCAAACGCCGGGTAGTGAAATTGGTGAAGAGTGTAATTCTCAAGTACCAAAATTAATTCTTCAAGATCAACAAAGTCGGCGATGTAACTTAAAATTTCAGTCGACTGGTTTGGTAAACTGGTGTTTAAAGTTAATGACTTTATCCCAAGAATGTGTGGGAAGATCATTGAAAATAATTTGTCACGACTGAAAAATCTGGATTGCTCTGTGTAGGATAATCCAAAATCTAATTTTTTCAAATTCGGAAAATGCTGCGAACAAAAAGTTCAAAAATTAATATAAAAATTAAACACAATGATTATAAACTCGTTGAAGAAAGATTTACCAACCCCTCGAAAAGACACAAAATCATCGCCAGGATTGGCGAACCGAACACGCAAGTTTTCAATGCTATCAGTTGGAATTTCTGTCCAAAAACAATTGCCGTTAATGATTGACAACGTTTTTATTTGGTTGTTTTTGAAAAACAGTTTCAGTAACTCGGTTTTTGGTGAATCGTAAAATTTAATTTCTGTCAGTTCGGTTGAATTCTCTGCCCATAATTTCATAGTTTCTTCTAATTTGAAACCGTCTATTTTGTAGCAGAACTGGTTACATTCCATGAAAAAATCGTCTGTATTTCTGTCAAATATATCAACATTCAATGTACAACAAAATTCAGCTGCGTTGAGAACAATTTTGTTAGCAGTTTCAGCAGAGATGGGTATTGATGGTCCATCAGAATCATCCTCCCAAATATCCGTGTAAGAGATTTCAGTAACATTTTTCCACAGTTTCGAAACTGCTAATTTCCAGAACTGACAAACTAAAATTAAAATTTGAGTTAATGTAAATGCAATCTACTAATTTAAATATGTTTTTGATAAAATGCAGTTTTTTCCATGTTTTTTTCCTTGGTTTTACCTTCTGAGATTTTGATCCACTCGACTGGTGTGAGGTACTCGAAAATGTGCCACAAACAATACTCATTGAGTTCAACCATCGCACAATAAACTGTTTTGTTATCTATTTTGTTACTTTTTCAATACCGAATCGATTCATCAAATATTCTTTGACAAAATGACACAAACTGACTCAGAGACTCAGTTTAACTGAGTGCCACGTGGCGATATTAGGAAAGAAATTTACCACGGCGGGCTTAGCGGCGCTAGTGCGCCCAAACAAACATGGCGAAACGAAACGATATTGCTTGTATTGCGACAATAGGGACATGTAGGCCGGGATCAAATAAAAATTGAGCCTTAAAAATTATTTCGCGTGTCTTAACAGCAAGTTTTGAGTCGATATTAGATTTCTCGAAAGCTACACCAGTTTCGCGAAGAATCGTAAAAGGACAAAACATAATAACCTCCAAAATGTTTGTAAGATTCGGAGCAACTGAGAAAAGTGCCGAGAAAGTTAAATTATACGCTTTGTGTTTACAATTAAGTTAATACACCAGCATTATAATCATACATGTAATTCTATATGATTATAATACACGCGAATATCGTTACGGTCGCCGTTTTGTGTAGTTTGAAAATCGGCCGCTAGGGTCGCATGAAAGTTTCTTTACTGATAATAATAAAATTATGATTATTGTCATATCTGATAATAGTTTATTTTATTCAAAAACATTTTAAATCTAATCTCTTATATAACTTTTCATTGAAAATTTATCTTAAAATATAAACGATCGGTGATTCTCAAAATTGTTTCTTACAAAAGTTTGGATATCATCAAGATATGTCTCCGTACAATATCTGATGTTTAATCTCAAAACTCCATTACTTTCGTCGCAATTCTTGCTTTCAATCTTCAGTCTTGTATTTTCCGCAGTTTCATCGAAATATTCAGTCTCTACAACAACATCTTTTCCCAGTTTCACAGCCAAACTTATCGCTTCACAAGTTAGCATCACCGAATGTTGTGGAAGAATTCCAAAGACCCGGATCTTTTGCAACTTTATCATATTTTTAACAGCATTGCACAAAATCGTCGCATCTACAGTTGATTCATCGTAGAAAACAATGTCAATGGTCGACAAGTTTTTCAGTTCTGGAATGTTTTCTTTGGGACGAAATTCTGTAACTGATGAATTTCTCAAGTCCAAGCTTTCCAAATTCGGAAGCGACAGCATGGAATATAATGCATCTTCGCTTATGTAAAATCGGTCTAAAAATTAAAACCAATAAGTTGTAGCTTGTATAATAATAATAGCTTAATAATAAGCTTGTAGATTTCGAGAAATAAATAAAGAAAAACAAATATTTACCTAAAGACACAACTCGCAATTTTGGGCAGGAAAGATGTAGTTTTTCATGGAATGACGGCGTGTCATACTGGAGAGAACTATCCCGAAGTATAAGTTCCAGTTCTTCGAGATCAGAAAACTGATTGATGTAATTTAATATCGAAGTTGAATGTGTTGGTAAATTAATGTTCAATTTTAAGGATTGTATCCCAAGAACGTATGGGAGTGTCAGGGAAAATATTTGATCAAAATTGTGTAATTCGCATATCCTTGTGTATACTAATCCAAAGAAAAGTTTTTTCAAATTTGGAAAGTGCTGTAAACGTAAGGTTTGAAAAATCGTATACTCAATAAAGAACGAAATTATGAATTTGATATAGAAAAAGTTACCCACCCCTTGAAAAGACACAAAATCATCGCCAGGATTGATGAACCGAACTTGCAAGTTTTCAATGCTAGCAGTTGGAATTTCTGTCCAAAAACAATCGCTTTTATAAATTGCCAATGTTTTTATTTGGTTCTGGTTGAGCAAAAGCTGCAACAACTCTGTTCTTGGCGGTTTAATAAAATGAACTTCTGTCAGTTCAGTTGCATTCTCTGCCCATAATTTTATAGTTTCTTCGAGATTGAAATCTTCTATTTTGTAAAAGAAGTGCTTGCATTGGAGTACAACACCTATCGATTCGCTTGATACCAATGCAGTAAGAACGTTGCAGGATGCAGTAGCATGAAGTGCAATTTTGTGAGCAGTTTCAGCTGGTATCGATGGTTTATTAGAAACATCTGGAGGGTTCGTGTAAGAAACCTCGGTGAATTTGTTCCACTGTCTTGAAACTGCTGATTTCCAGAATTGGCATACTAAAAATAATAACACACAATTGAATAAAATAAAAATATTTAAATTTAATTTATCTACTTCTTTTGAATTTTCGTCTCAGTATCAATTTACAGTCTTGATAACAGAAGACTGAAATATCGTGTTGGAAAAAATATTACGAAATATTTATTTATTGTTATTTGTGTCATAAAAATCCACTCAGTATTGTTTCTTTTGAATATAAATGACTTTCTTTCATAAAGAAAGATTACTACAATTTCTACTGAAGTTCCATTACCTTCTGAAATCTGTATCCATTCGATAGGCGTGAGATATCCGAAGATGTGATTCAAACAATCCTCGTTAAGTTCAACCATATTGTACTCACTAAAGAATTTTATCAATTCCTTTTGTTGTTATCGAAACTATCAAAATTTACTATTCACAATGTTAAAACGACTAGAGAAAAAATGTTCAACACAAATTGAGAGATTCTAGACGACTGCTCAATTTCAACTTCTACTTATATTCTATTCTAAATTACTACGTCACAAAACTGTCGGTAAAATAAAATTGATCACTTGTAGGTAAAACTGAAAGCTTCTGAGTGATGTCAAGTTTGAATTTTCAAACATATTCAAACTTTTTATCGATTTTTCATTTCTTAATCAAGATTAACAATTTCCAAATAGAAATCAAAAATATAAACATGATTTTTTGGAACATTTTTAGACGATGATCAAGATGAATAACTTTTCTTTATAATTTTATTAGTATAAACAAATACCGTTTCAGTTCACTCAATTTCTTCTTAATATTTAATGTATGAGACTTGAATCAAATAAACAATGACGAAAAACTAATGTGTAAATTATTAAAACAAACATTGGAATCAATAATCACTAATCAAGACAAGAATTAATTTTCAATAGTAGTAAAAATCTCAAATCGTAACTCAATCCAGCTCTTCCTTTTGAATCATACAGCTGGTTGGTCCCGGTTGTCCTCAAGTACAACTGCACGAAAACCCTTTAAACTTTTTTGCACAAAGTTCATAACATCATTAAAGTAAGTTTCTTTATAGCAAAATCCAACTTCCAAGGTCAAAGTTGGAACGTCAACTTGTTCGACATTCTTTTCGCTTTGGATTTGAAGTTTCCAGTTACTCTTTTCAAAAGAATCTCTTTCTATTATCACAACATCTTTCCCCAGCGAGGTCGCAAAACCCGATGCTTCGGAAATGAGTGCCAAATTTTGTTGCTTCGAGAGACCGCTCACCCAGAAGTGCTGCAATGCCGGCATTTTTTTCACTGCACCGCACAGTGTTTTGATATTCACAGTCAAAGAGTCGATAAACGAAACACTGAAATCGGTTAGTTTTTTCATCTCTGGCAACTGTCCTTTAAACGTGAACTTTGAAAATGAATCTCTCAAACGCAGTTTTTCCAAATTTGGCAACGATAACAGAGATTGCACACCGACGTTTGTAATTTCAAATGCATCTAAAAAATGATACACGTTTTCATTTATGTCTTGATTAGAACTTGAAACAAGAGTAGAAGTAGAAATAACAAAAATGAAATAGTTACCCAATCTCACAAATCGTAAATACAAGTTTTTACACTTTTACATTTCGGAAAAATAAAAAATTAATTAAATTAGTTTACTTTTGGTACTTTATTTCCTGCTGGAATAATACCTCTGATAATGACACCGTAATAAATGACCCTTTTTATGCTTTGCCAAGCAGTACAAACAAATATGAATGTTTAACTGTATTTTCAGATTACCAGCCTGTCTGAAACGTTTACCGCACTACTTATATTCGAAAGGTCTCTTGCCTGTGTGAAGACTTTTGTATTTTTTCAACCCACTAGTGTTTTTGTCCATTTTGTTGACATTGTTCGTTGATGTCATTGTTGAAGATTCACTGCATTCATCCACATTGTTAGTTTGATTATTGCCTTTGCTTGCCATGTTCCTAATTCGTTTTCTTCAATCTTTCAAAAAATTATTTATAAATAAAACCAAGTATGGAAGAATAGCAATAAATTAGTTACATATAATACATACATTTTTTACAAACCTCAAGACTTTTTTTGCTTTGTTTGTACGTGCTCAAATTCTTAAGCTTGTTGCTACTATCAGTATCAGTAATAACAATGATAAACGAACAAAAGTATGCAAATGCAAATGGCTGCGATGCTGAGATCGACTGATGTTGCACCGTACATGGAACGTGAGACATGATCGATTTGTTCCTTTTTTTGTTTTCAAAAATGCAACCAAACAATGAACATTCAAATAACTTTGAATGTTTATTGCATTCTCTACTTTGCATTCATCTATTATCATTATTATTATGGTAAAGTTACAAATAATTTTAATTCAGTTTTATACCAAGTAAAAATTGAATTTCAAAAACTTGAGTTTTCGAAAATTCAAATCAAACGCGGTTCATATTCACAAATGTAGGAAAGTGTAATGTATACAGGGACCGGTAGTATAAACCTTCTGTTGTTCAGAATAAAGGAGAGGTCTGCCGGGTCGCTAAATCTTTTATAACGCTTCCATACCTCCTATCCGGCACGGCACGATACGATTCCACCTGCCCCTGCCTTGCCCCTTCATTTGAGCGTCGTGTTGCCGAGGAGACAGTCGCTCGTGTTCGGTGTGGTTCGGCGTCAGTCGCATGTGGTCGCATGGTCGCACGGCGTGGTTAGGAGAGCACGCGTTTTTATATCATTTTTATTTCAGAACTTGTAAACAAAGATAAGTCCAACGACTTTTTTTAAATATTCGTGTTCGACTTGTGTTCGACTATAGCTCCACAAGTGCTGTGAGGTAAAGTATGCGTTTTTATTGTAAATCATATAGCTTAATAAAGATTTGGACAAGACAACATTCAAATGTGAAAGAGACAAATAATTACACAAAATATTTAGTTTTGATTTGATGTTTACTAAAAAATGTACACGGTTCAGACGAAAATTATACATTTGTTTATATAATGAAATGTGTATATTTAAATCCAATTAGATTAGATTAGATTAGGTTAGATATAAATGAATTATCGTCTGAAATATGTTTGTGACTTTTTTTTAGTTATCCTCGGCCACGCAAAAAACGACGAAAATGCAGCAAGTCGTCAAGAATAAACGACCCCATCGTAGAAAAGAAGAGAAGCAGAAGCAAACGTCGGCCGAAGATAGTGGAACTGGAGCCGCTGACGTAAGCGAGAAGCGCCTCGAATGTGCACACTGCGGCAAACGTTTCATCCAAGCAAGCTACGTGAAAATTCACGAAAGAATTCACACTGGTGAAAAACCTTATAATTGTAATATGTGTACTAAGAGTTTCACTCAGGTGTCCATGTTAAACAGTCATATTCGAACTCACACAGGTGAGAAGCCATACGCGTGTAAATACTGCGCCAAATGTTTTTCTTCGTCTAGCGGGTTAAAATGTCACGTGAGGATTCACACAGGTGAAAAGCCTTACAAGTGTAAGAACTGTGGCAAAGATTTTACCCGACTCGATGGGTTAAAGATTCATATGAGAGTTCACGCAGATGAGATACCTTTTCGTTGTCGATATTGTGATAAGGGTTATTTCAAATTAAGAGAGTTAGAAGTTCACGAGATAACTCACACAGGTGAAGGACCTTGTAAGTGTGAGTACTGCGGTAAACGTTATGCTCGGCCGTCTGATCTGAAAAGTCACTTGAGAATACACACTGCTGCACGACCTTTCAGGTGTGACAACTGTGGCATGACGTTTAACACAAAACACGATGTCAAAAGACACATGAAAAGACACACAGACGAGAAACCTTTTGAATGTAAACAGTGTAACAAATTTTTCCGCGAGGCGAATACTTTGAAAACTCATATGCGAATGCACACTGGCGAGAAACCTTACGAATGTAAACCGTGTAACAAGAAGTACAGTCACGCGAGCGGGTTGAATTATCACATGAGAATTCACAAAAATGTAAAAACTCACGAATGTGAACTTTGCGAGAAACGTTTCATTACCTCGAGTCAGTTGAGAAGACACGAAAAAGTTCACACTGGCGAGCGACCGTTCAAATGCGATCAGTGCGATAGAGCTTTTATAACAGCGGATCATAGGGACTCGCATAAAAAAACACACGCTGCTGAAAAACCGTTCAGCTGTAGGTACTGCACAAAACGATTCAACTGGGCTGTGAATCGTCGAGTTCATGAAAAAGATCACTTGAAATGCAAGCTTGTGAAATGCGATTATTGCACGCGAATTTTCAAGTCAAAGGTATTTTTGACACGGCATATTCGAAACGAACATTTGAGCAACGAAGCAGGAATTGCACGTTTAACAAATTCGGATGTCATTTGTTTGTATTGCTCGATTGTTTTTAACAACTTGTCCGATTTAAAAGTCCATTTTGAAGATCATTACGACTTAAGCGAGGAAACTTTGCTTATATAATATGCTTATATTTTTGTGTCGATTATAGCAGTGATAATTATTGAATTAAACCACTTGTAAATTTTGTGTCAAATAAAAGAATGATTGTTGTACATTTCTATTTAGCCGTTTTTTTTCAGTATTCTAAACTTCTCCCTGCATGTTAATCAAAAAAGTTCAGTTATCAATTTCTTTCTAACACAAGAGTTATCACCTTAAGTCAGTTAAAGAGACATAAAAAAGTTCACACTGGTGTGAGACCGTACAAATGCAATCAATTCCATAAAACCTCCATAACAGGGAAACATAGGAATGCCCTTGCCAAAACTCATGCAGATAAAAAGCTTTTCAAAGGTAAGTAAAGCAATCTACGTTTCAACTGGGCTGCGAATTGTCAAGTTCATGAAAAGAGGCATTTCCGATCCAATCAAGTAAAATGCAATTACTGCGAGCAATTTCATAAATCAAAGAAATATTTGACCTGACATATTATAAACAAACACTTGACTTTTGTCGAAAATGAAAACAAAAAACCGATGAAACTGGACGTCATTTGCTTGTATTGTTCTGAAGTGTTAACAGTTGACGATTCGTATGTTCATTTTAGAAGATATTATAATGACGAAAAGCTAATCAACAATGTTTCTGATTTGAAGTTTCATTTTTGACGTTATTACGAGTTGTAGGCACAACAATTTAAAATTGTCCTGTGCCAACAGTTATTGAGTATAGGCCTCAAGTATAAGTCTATAAAGTATAAAGTGTCGTTTGCAATCGTTTTCTACTCACCCTGCTCCCACGGTGCAGATTGGCGTAAGTTGTACTGACCTTTGTTCGATGATTTCCCCCGGTGCAATCTGTTCCAACGATGCATCCTGATGCGTCCTGGTCGTCATGTTCAGCTGATCATGGTGGTTCCCTCAAACTCGTGGTAAAATGTTCCAGGAATCAGCTAGCTGCAAGTTGTGATGACGATCTTCCCGCTCGTTCTCCTCTGCTTATTTGGACTTAGTTTTTTCCGACTGTAACAATAAATTCATATATTCATCATTGTTATCTCATACTTGCTTTTAATGTACTCAAATTAATTTAAACATTAAACAACTAGTGCACTTCACACATTAAAATAAGATTTTTACACCAAAATAAACGCACAAAAAATGATCCCGGTCGCAATGTTTACTAGAAAATTGGCGGAACTTGCACTCACCGGTTTGTTTACATTCATGCATTTCGAGGTCACCTGCATCAGATTTTGATGCCCTGGATCGAGATTCGATTGTTCTCATTTTTTCTTTCGTCAAATTCGACCATCCTGAAATAACGATTCTCTACAAGTCCCACTTTAACAATGTTATGTTTTTAAGTGCTGATTTTTTGTTCTAATTGTTTCTTTATCAATAAACTCTAAAAACAGAACTGATCTGCTTAGGGCTCACTCACCTCATTCAACTATTATTTTATTTGTGCACTTGTATTTTGTTTTTGCATGTTTCCGTTTAGCGCGGCAACTGCTTTCTTGTCGGTGACGCCATCTTGATTGTTGTTGGAGGGGATGCGCGCGAATGTCACCCGACACCGTGACGCAACTCGATCAGACCTGTTCTTTAGATCTGCTTTAGATTCGCGGCCGGAGAGTCCACAATAATCAAGTCTAACACTAATTCGGGACAAAAACAATTAATTGTGATTGAGATTGCCGTTGAGATTGTTGGTGGGATTGTCGATGAGATTGTCGGAGGTCGGAGACGCGGAGGGGTTCTACAAAAGACTGCGCAAGACCGTGACGTCATTGTTTGTCGCGGCAGGTCGCGTCGGAGTCTGCGCGCGCAGTCTGCTGTATTTTTCGCGGAAAGAATCGGGTTGTTTTATCACTAACAAATACAATATTTATCCACGAAACTAGAAAAATTAGTCAAAATAGTCTTCAACAAGATTTTTAAAGAATGAATAATGTAAACAATAATTTGAAGTTTTCCATCAATAACAATGCGATTTTGGCGCGCGAAATAGTCACCCCCTTTCTCCAACCGATGCGTCCCCTGTCAAAAGGCGGCACCGTCAGGACAAAGAGCTCCCGCGGCAACCAAAAAGGGATTTTCACCGGGTTCTAACCAGGTCGAACGTAAAATGTCCAGCAATGGTGTTTGTTTTCGTTATTTATGAGCATTAACAATAAAAATGTAACGTCGGTTTTTGAAAAACGCGGCAATTCCGAGAACCGCCAATACAGTCGGACTCAGGATTCTCGGAACTTTTGAACAACAACGCGGCAACACGTATTGAAATGAGTTTCTTCTGGAGTTGATAATGTAATTTGCAGTCGATACTGAATTCAGTTTAGCTGACAACTTATGTAAGGTTGATAACATTTACTGTGACTGGTAAAGGAGATTTTCAGCGGTAAAATTAAAACTGATTTGTCCTGAAAATCAATAATTTATTTTTTTTATGATTATAATATTAAATTAAAAGATTTAAAGGTTACTATTAAAATCTCGGTTTTGCAAAATCAAGGTTTCAATTTACGTTTATTCTAACGGAGAGTTTTTACCAAAATATTAATGTGCACATCGTGATAAACGAAAGAATCAGACACCATTTCAAAAAATTCAAAGATCCATAGATATAAATCAATCTATAATAATGTAATAAAAAAAGTAAAACAAAGCTGAAATGAAGTAATAAATAGAGCTTGAAAAAAGAATGAAAGAATGACTGGAACTGAAAGTAGAAATAAAATAAAAGACCAAGTGAACGATACAATCAAACCGTTAGCCGATAAGACAGCAAAGAAAATTGCAAGAAAGGAAATAAAACTGGAAAGAGAATAAGTGAAATGGTATTTTGAGAATATTAAAATTCTAATGAATAAAAGACCATGAAAATCTAACATTCTAATCTAACATCAGGACAAAAACAATAAATTTACCTTGCAGCCAATAAATCCGATTGGTTAATTCAAGTTTCATTAAGGAAAGGTATATAGAACAGGTGTTTAATGAAGATTTCAGTTTCTTAACGTGTGCATAACTAAACATGAAGTTTATAACGCCCTTATACTTTGCTATTCACTATACAACGAGGCGTGTCACGTGAGAATGAAATTGGTTCAACCTTGTACATCGTTACAATTAAAAGTTAGCTACATCCTGACTTTTCGATCCTCTTGAGTATTAATTTTAGTTCACATTTTAAAATTCAATCATCTTCTTTACATCAGATACCAATATTGAATATAAATTTTAATTAAATAACAAAAAGGCTGCTAACAAATTCGCAAAATAGGATCAACAAATGTTTTCCTTCCTGCTTCTTCTTCACAAAATACAGTTTCTCTTGAATTATTAAATTTGGTTACCATAAACCAATTATCAAAGTTGTTATTGTCTCACAACAATATTCATTGTTTCGCCGACGTGTAATGAATTCACGATTAACACAGTTTAATAAAGGGTATAAATATTGATCAACTAATAAACCGTCAAGATTTTTTTTCCAATTAAACGCAGTGGATGGAATCAAAAACAAGCTCTTAAATAAACAAAAAACAAAATCAACATTTTTCTTTCGTAGCAATTTTACATTGATAATTCAGGTTGTTGTTAAAAATGTACATCATTTTCTAAACATTTTTTAAATTAATGATGACGAATAACGAAGAAAAGTAAAAGTACTTGAAGGCATAAATGAGGAAAAAGAGTAGGCTTTTATTTGTGCTGAATATTCTAGGACTTGAATGCATGAAGTGGTGAAGTGCCATTTGACGAAATGCCACTAAGCTCGTAAACAAAGAAATAGTGTATTATTACAGCGCCTCCTTCACTCTCTCTACTAAGCGGAGAAAAAGCAACTTACGCATTCCCAGCAGAGATGTACTAATTCCCGTGGGTTCTTCGTACGTACGGTTCTCCGAGAGCCATTCTGACGAGTTGCTATAGAAACCTGACAAAATGGCATTTTATCTTATGATCCGTCACATCCATAATAAACACGATTACAATTCGCTTCATCAACGTGCAGTTTTTATTCCATCCTTGGAACGACAAAACTGAATTTGATACGAAATTTCGAAACTTTTCGTTTTTTTATTCCTCTCCTTTGCTTTTCTCATTCGCGGATGAAAAGTTTTCTCTTAATCATGCCACCCTCATTTACATAATGACGCGAGAACTTTGAGTCGCCGGATAAAGTATTATGGAATTGAAGTGCAATCGAATTTGAATACTCCTGTTATGAAAGTGTTTCATGCACAAAGGGACAAAATATTCGAATAAAACCTTGTGAAAAAACAACAAAGTGTAAAGTGTCAAAGAAAAGCGCGAGTTGCGAAGGAGGCACGATGAATTTGCATAAAATTACATCAACCACTCTGCGAGAGCTGTTACACTCACTTTTGACGCGAGTGATGCAACTTCCTTCAAACGTCTCTCACTTGTTTCTAAAATGCTCACGCCTAGTGCAATTCGTTCTTTCCTTCCTTTAATATTTTTCCCCCCTGAGTATAAATCTTTCAAAAGCTGCCAAACTGAAAGGTCATTTTTTCAACAAAAATTTGATTAATTATTTTTTGATTTTGCGTTGCAGGAAATTTAGTTTCAAAGCTTGTATCAGGACGATGAATATTACAGATCAAAGAAATCGATGGAATTTCGTGTTTACCTGTTGTACATTTCTTATTTATGAGATTGAAATAGGCGCTTCTCAAATATCACTCAACTAATTGACCTGTATATAAATCAGGCCTGAATTGTGTATGCGCCAGGCTAATACAGGAAAGTGTTATGTAACTGGGGTATAATTTTGCAACTCGATAGGTTGAAGATGAATTTCCACCTCGGTAACTGATAGATTCTTCAAATACAAATACGCGATAAAGTTCAAGTGGAATTTGAAGAATTATTTTTTCACAGTTCTGTCCATGACACAAAGCATAACAGAGATTGCAAGAAAAAATAAAAAATTATCAACTCGCAGATAAACCATTTTTTGAACGTTCGCATTCCAGTGCAGAAACACTTGTAATCCTGACAGTACGGCATGTGTATATCAAAACACAGGTACTTGTGGGATTACTCGTTGTAAGTGCTGTCTCCTTCTAGAGTAAGTTGGATGAACTAAACATATGACGCCGTGCAATTTTGCTCTATCGCATGTTTAACCAAATGGTTCGTACGAAATTAAAACGTAGTCAGATACGACATCTAAATTAAAAAATAATTCGAATTATTGCAAACATTAAACTAATATCGAACAAAATTCACTTTTTAATTTAATTTTTAACTTCAAACTAAAATTGTAAACTTAAAAATAACGAATTTTGTTCGTCCAAAAGATAAATGTTCAAAAAGTTCACTAAAATTTTGTTTAACAAAACTAGGGGGTTAGTCAGATGGAATAACGAACATTCCTCGTCGCAGCAATCATTTTTTGGCAGACACCGCATTCGTCGTCCAAAACTTCCCGAACGCTGATTGACGTCTAGGGTCGACTCGAGAACTGCCAATGGGATCACTAAAATTCGGTCGTTTTCAACGCGTCAAGTTAATGATTGGTTTTTACAAGACTCCTCGTTAAATTAATTGCAAGGAAAATTGCTTTCAAGTTTGGTCCAAAAGTTTTGCGGCCGCTTCCTTTGCGCGAAAACTTCACAAGTAATGAAGTGATAAAATGAGTTGAAGTTTGTAGTTTATCCAGCGGAAAAAAACATTTCTTGCGTTCCTAATATCACGTTGTGGAGGAAAGGAAGGGTCAACAAGTTTAGTATTTTCGAAAAGTGTGTCAGTGGATTTTATACAACTTTTTTTTCATGCTTTGTTCCAAAAAATGGTTTAACAAAACTTTGTTACTGGGAGGAATGGAACTTAAACTGGATCCCTCGCTTTGTGCAATTTATGGTACGAAATAAATTTCGAATATATTTTAGTGCAGCTGTGTGTTGACACTGGTTCCTTATATAATTAGCAAACTGTGCCGAAAGTTACAAAACACTGTGTGCCATGTCGAATCAGCGTCTCTAAAAGCACCAAGACATGTCCCAGAATGAGTTTAGAGATGTACCGGAATTCCCGGAACGTTGCAATGAGCCAACAAAATGATGCTATTCACATAGTCTAATCACGTTCCTTAGCAAACTAAAAAACCAAATCGAATATCACTTTCCTTCTTATTATATTCGTCGATAAACGAATGACATTATAGAAAGAAAAGCAAAAAATCGATATGCAATTTTTTTTCTTCCTTATAAATCTGAAGAATATTTTATAACCGACTATCGTCTCGTTTCATCTTCTTCTTTTTCTACTTTTGCATTCTTTTCATTCCCTTGTTTTTCGTTACAAAATCATTTCTCTTACAATGGATTTTCTCATCCAAGTTTTATGCTCTCTGCAAGTTTAATCAAACTGCAAAAAATGTCCTTCAATAATAATCGTTCCACTTTTTTACTTCTGAGAATTCTTCTTGTCACCTCTTTTTAATGAATTAAAAAAGAGAGTAGATAATAATATTGTAGCGAACAAACAAGTTACGAGTTGAAATGATGATATTCGTGAGCGTTGAAACGTTTGGGTCGATCTCGAAGATGAACAGCGTATGGCTTAGTTTCAAATGACTAATAAGTTACTATTAAACCAACTGAGATTAATCACTAGCTTACTCTTGCTAGTACTCATATTAATGGCTTGGCAATGAGACCCCAAAGGACAAGTCGTAGAACTAGTCGGAGGACAAAACGAGAATTAATACATTGACAGATGTCGAAACGTAAAGTCAAGTGATAAAACATCACGAACATTATCAGTCCAGTAATACGAGTGTTATTAAAGTGATAAAGTTGTAATGACAAAAAGATCAACATTTCAAATTATTCTGTACAATTATAAATAGAGCCTTAGTAATTATTCTCGTGGATTTTCTTTTAGTTGAAACCATAAATCTGAGAGCTGTATCTTTGTGAGACGGACTCTTTTATGTATTATCTCTGTCTAACTTTACTTCGCCACTTAATTAGAAACAGTTACTTTGTCTCAAAACTGCGTCACTATTCATGATCACAAACGTAGTTAATCATGCACTAGCCCATAGGTTACCGCAAATTACATCTAAACTTGCTTTTATGCATGCACCACAAAACCCTGTTCACACTTACATCGTAAAACTGCTTTTTACATTCACGTATTATCGTACCTCAGACTTGGTGGCTTATTAAGTCTGCGAGTATGAAAAAAATTCAATTTATGATCTGAATATGATTTGAATTTAAATTTTCATTGACAAGTAACGTCAAATTAGACTTTTCAAACCTTGAACTACAGTTATTTTAAACGTTTTTCGGTTATTAAAAACTGTCTATATTTCATTTTGATTTGAAAGTTGATTTGATGTGGGTTTGATGTCATCTGATATGAGATCTTTATTTGACGATCCACCAGTCGCAATAATGCATGAATAAACCGATGATTCAGGTTGTAACATAAACGGCCTCCAGGTTTACGGCATCAGTCAGTCCTTTGCGTCTGAAATGAAACTGTGGGACGTAAACTGTTTCGGTGGCGAGTTTAAAAGCCTGATCATTCTCGGTATGTACTTTGTACCTCTCGTCTGCGTTTCACTCGTGTCAACGAGAGCCGCTGCTAAAATGGCGAAACAGACAAACGCAACTGTCAAGCATCCCTTCAGGAAATGAGCGTACAGAGCGATGTTGAAAGTCCCTTGGAGTTGGTTTACAAAAATGTTCTACATTTTGAGAACACTAATTAAATTTTACCTTTGATCGTTTTTTCAAGGAATGTTTTTGTGATGAAGACTGGATGAAAAAAAGTATGACTCGTTTCCGACGTTCTACGATTGGAAAAGTTGTCCAACTATTTTCTTCTCACGAGCATACGTTTTCTCTGGCAAAACAAAGTATCGGTCGAATGCGACCGAATAAAACAATTAACTAATTCGATTAGAAAAGTTTTCAAGGAGCGTGAAATCTCGACCCGAAAAAGTAGGACGAAAACAAAGATTTTTCCGTGCGCTACAAAAATTAAAACTCCACTCACATTATTAAGGATGTCAGGTTTCGGCCAGGAAATCTCATGTGACCACTAACAAGGCACAACCTCTGTTCTGAACTTTCCATTAAGTTTTTATTGCTACACGAAAATTTGCAGTGAAATAAAATACTGCGAAATGGAGTTCAAAATGAAACCATTCGATTTAAAGGTCGATTTTTGTTATTATACTTTTTTTGTTGCCGGTTTTTATTCAAATAGCCGCGTGAAATTATTTGGATGTTGTTTTAATCTGCGAATAGTTTAGTTTGGGTATTTTCAGAATATATGCTCATATCATAGGACGAAAACAAGATTCAAGTCTGTGTTAAACGAGTTATTTGTGATGAATCCTCTAAAGTTTTGAATTTCAAGTTTGAATTGAATTTTCGAGGTTGCATGGCTTGGTTAAATCTACATTACAAATTTTTCAACACTCAATATCACGTGGAATAGTTTTGCAAATGTTTCTAAAAAAAACAAGACAAAAAGATATTTGCATAATTCATAGGGATGAAAAAATTGCTCATCGCTTTTTTCACCTTTTGACGCAAACAAAGCAATAAAATTTAATATATCAAGATAAAATTCGCTTCAAGAGTAGAATAAACATTTTAATATACGCGCGACTCTTTTCGGCGCAAGCTTTTTGGTTAATGAAATACGTAAGCTCAGCCGTGCAAAAGTCAAACTTACATGTTCTAAACGTCCGCCAGCGTTTGCTCACGTGGAAAGCTAATTCAATGAGCGATTATAAAAAAAAAACTCTACGCCACTCGTGTTTATTTGTCCCAGTCTTTTTTGTGCATGTAAATAAATTCGTAGTTGAATTCCGTTCGAAAAATGTAATAGACGAAATTTAATTGCTCCGACAAAACAATGTTCACATCTTTCCGTGCATTTTAATTGCGACTTAATTATCTCGGATGAAAAAAGTCTGAATTTGAAAAAAAAACAGCAACCGTTTTGAAATTTGCAAGTCAGAATGAAATTAAAATTGAAGCTCCAAACGAACCAACTAGTCGACTCGTTAATAATCTGAAAAAAGGAGAGTATACAATCTGATGTAAATGAGATATTAAAAAGTGCGAAATAATCCGACGGATCATTTCGATAAGCGCAATTTACAATTATTAAAGCAACTCGTAAAATGCGCAACGTGTATATTACGCGTTAAAAAAAGTAGAGTCGTCGCTGATAGATGCGGTAGCATTTCAGTTTATTCTTTTCTTGCTTGAAATCAGGGATATCAAAAACGTATGGGTCGTCCACGCGATTCGGACGTGATTTATACACGGCGAACACGACGGAACAAGTTTATGTTAATATTATTGCCGTTGAATTGGTTTGGCAATTTGCCCACGTGTGCAGCTCAATTTTATAATCCGACTGTTTTTTCACTCCCCATGAAAAGTTCTAAGTATGTCACATCGACAGTTAAATGACGTTGTTAAATATTTACTCACTTCCGTTCGTGCTTGCACATAGAGCCTATTCGACTCGTAAATATTTCATTTCTATGAAGATTTTGCAAAATTTCGTATCCAGAATGATTATTCTTCTGAATAAGTTACAAAACCTGTAATTCAATATTAAACAATCTAAAATATCTAAACTCTTTTTGGTATTCAACTCTTCGAACAAAATTTCTTAAAAATAGTATTTTGTATCACAAAGAATGTAACAAAAACTATTACAGCAAGCAATTTTTATTTGTATAAATGGCGCAGGCGCTTTTTTTTTGAGGAACAAGTGAACTGTCATGTTGAAAAATGACTATAATACAAGACGATGAAATGAATAATTAGGATGTTTATGGATGGCTGGTGTATGTTCGACGTTGGTGACGTTTTATACGTGTCCTGACTGCACGAGAGAGTGTCGTTCGTCAGAAGTTAATAGTGGTTTGGCTTTCGTATCAAGCGATTCAGGTCAAAGTTGTTCTTGGTGGTAGTAAAGTCCCCTGACCATTAACCCTTCTACATCTGACCTGCTTCAAAATGATAATCATTGTCGCCGTCATATTAGCATTGATCGATCAGCTGATAATATTTCCCACTTCCTTCATTCTTGTTTACTGCTCGCTTTTCTCTTACTCAGCCCTCTCACCATCATTCCATTAACTCAACTCGCGTGATTCTGACTCTGACTTGTTAAAAAATTAACTTGATTCAATTTCTTGTTTCTCACGTTTTTTTCCACGTTGTTTTTCTGCCCATTAAGTTTAATCCACTTAATTCATTTGCTCAAATTCAGCGTCATTTTTCGTACAACTAGAACCGGGCTTTTAATATAACATTGCGAGTTCAAATATTTGATTCTGCAAAATGACTCAGAACAGAATACTGTACCGAATAAAACACATCTGCACGGTAAACAGCTCCGGTCACACAACATTTGTTATTCAAAAATGGGGAAAAAAGGGGCAAGGCAATTTTTGTGACACGAAACATAAAATATTGCATGTCGACTAGAAAGAAGAATGTTTAATAGGAAGATAAAACAGAAATTTAGTTCGCGTCCGGATGTAAACGCCGAGCAATTTGAAACGAACAGCCTCGCTGATAATTAAAACGGGAACAGGTGTGTTTCGTTATCTCGCGCAGATTTTCGTGAAGTTTGCGCGCGATATACGAGTGCACTTTTATGGAAAACAACGTTCTGTATTTCACTCTTACACGAGCTGGCAAACATTTTCGTTTGTGGCTAACAAGTTATTGTCCGACGGCGCGTTTGTGGCCGAATCGCGCCCATGCCATTTCCGATCGCGGTTTCATACAAACTTCCAAACAATGCCTCCGACCGAGTTATAAATCCCGATTGATGCATTTCAACTAATAATTTTGCACGTTTAGAATTTCACGTTTTGAAGTCCTTTGGATACTTTGACCGGCCATTCGGACTCACTAATCGATGGCTGAAAATTCGCGATCAAAGATAATAGTGACAAACAGTGCCAAATGTACCATTAGAAAAATCTCTGACTCGAAGATAACTTTTTCCCGGGTTTTTTATAGTTTTTTCCGGGAAAAACCAAGTCGAGCGTCGTTTTCGATCAATTACTTCAAGGACTCGCAGTCTCTCGACAGCATAGAGAGGGATTAGGTCCCAGCAACCCATTTGGATTATGTATAAGGAACAGGATTTGCTTATCAATATTTCAAACGAAGATTAATTTTTCTTCCAATTTTTTATTTGTTCGAGGATGGAAATCATGATCTGAGTTTTAACAGAATTTCATAAAAAAGATGAATCTTTTTTCCTCGAGATAACCAAATGAATTGTGATAATTGGAAATCCATCTTGGAGTTATAAGTAATTGGCTATGGGAAAAGTTGGTTGGGAAACTTTTTTCTTCGCGCCAGCACTTTTATTGGCAAAGTTAGTATTGATTTCTTTTCTCAAACGTGAGATATGGTTCTTGAATTTATAACAACAAGTTTAAGTTACGTCTGAATTGCTTAAATGTGTTTTTTTTAACTTTTTTGCAACCCAACATCTTTTACAATTTGTTGTTCAAGGTGATAAAAATGTTTTCAAAAAGGGATAGTTTTGAAATCGAGTTTGGTCTGAATGAAAAAACGATTGAATAAAATATGAAACCGAATCGTGAACGTTCGATTGGTATCTGATCGAAGAATGAAAATAAAACAACGACTTGGATGTTTCATTCAGTAAATGTCTGCTGAATGATCGTAACAGCCGCGCCTAGTTGAATTGGTAAACAATAGCGTTCAGTTGACTGACATGCACGTTGACCTGCGAGCTCGCAGGTCGATTAAAAATTGAAGACGCTACGTAGTAGACGCGACTTGAGTACATTCAGCCATATTTATAGAACTCAATGGCACTACTTGAAAGCTACTAACAAACCGACTCCGACACCTACGTGTCCTCGTGCAATCAAGACAAATAATTACTTTTTGAGTTCGCTCTTATAAATCACGACACAGGTGCACTTCATACTCCCTTTTTCAGGATGATTTTCAGCTAATTTTAGGCCAACTTGGAGAGAAGGGGCGAGGAAAAATGAAAGACACTCCTCTTACAAAACACCATTAATGTTATATTATATTCTATAGCTTTCTTACAAAATCAGGAATCTCGTATGTATATTTTGTTGTTGTTCATGTTTGTTTTCGGTTGTCATATTTATAATTTCGTATAATCACTTACAGTAATGAATTTCGTCATCCTTTTTTTGTGTGTCGTCTCTTTAACGTCGTTTTATTTTTGCGTACGAAAAAACGAGTTATTTATACAAAGTCGTAAACTTTCGTCGCAAAGTTTTTCATCGGCATATTCGCAGGGACTTCATCTAGCTCAAATAAAAGTAGTTACAAAACTTACAGAAGGAGCGTCGGAACCGTACAAAAGCGCCACATTTCATGTCGGCCACAAATCATATACGAAACTGCGACGCAGAAACAATGCCCAAAAATAAGCTGCAAACAGGGGATCGATTTTCAACTCGTGGATGACTCGAAACGTGATTTGTGGACAATTTGAGTGGAGGCAAAAAAACGAAAAAATATACATCGCAACGAAACAAGCACTTCGCGACCTCAATTTTTGTTCTTCTCAATTCAATTTTTGTTAGCGAATTATTTTGTAGCCCTCTGACAAGCACGATTTTAATTCGCTAACAAAACGGCTTCTCTGTTATCGAGGAAGAAACAAACGAGGTGAAGCGCGGTCAACGTCATTTTGTAACTGATAACCCCCTACGAGGGCGTGGGACATTAATTTCATTCGTAATACAATAGAAGGTTATTCGCGCAACGCCACAATCGTCAAGGTTACTAATAAAGCAGTATCTTATCGTGTTCCAAATTGTTTGTATACCCTTTCAGCACTCTTTCCTGCGCTGTAATCTAGGCTAAGCTGCAATTGAGGTCAAAAATATATGTGGTGCACGGAAACAAGACAGGTTTCACTTTTCCCCCTTAGGAAAACAATTAAACAAATCAATTTTGGAATGTTAATTTTTTTTAGTTTCCGCAAATACCATTTCACGCAGGACGACTTCGGTACGATTTCGAAACCGCTTTTTCGCATCACTCTGCCGTCAATTCCGAGGTGATCCAGTTATCTGAAAACGGATTTCAAATTTTCACGTCATAATTTCAAACATTCCGGCGATGTTTCGTTGAAAAAAAAGGTAGAGAGAAAGTTATGGAGCGCGCACTTCTTCCCTCAGCGTCAAAAAGTATTTTCCGATTTATAATTTATGTTACCTCGACGTTTCAAATGAATACGAATCAGAAGAGATAAAAAAGTAACGAGAATGAAATTGAAACGATCAGGCCGATTCTTTTTTTTTTGCGCTTTGATAAAACAGCGGCGTAAAGCCTCTAATCGAATCAAGTTTCAGGGACGATTATCTCTTTGATGAAAAAAAACTCTTGCCATGTATTATATAATACAACGGAATTTCTTTCAAATGAACATCCCGTCCCAGCGCGTCGCTCTCAAAAAGATTCTTCTGACTCCGACGTTTCTCTTTTAGACACTTCATTTAGAAAAGATCATTTCATTCTTTATACTTTTTTTAGTTAAAAGTTTCATAGTTAAACAAGTAAGAGTTATAATTTTTGAGTTTGCTAGATGAAAATAACATAGTTGTAGATTACGAGGCGATTACCAGGCAAGATAAATCAATAAATAAATTTAACGAAAGTGTTTTGAAATTTAACAGCCCGCGGGGTTTCGTTGGCTCGAGCGATTAAAAATGAAACGTTAAAAAGTGGAATTAAGCTTGCTAACGACTTTATTCGGATAATAAAAAAATACCTTGGCTATCAACACGAAGCAAAAAGAAAAAGAGAATGAAAAGTCCACAACGATTTTTATGGGCTGAAAAGCCATACTGAATTTGAATCAAAATTGAATCCCCTGTGCTCGCATATTCATAATTTATGGTGCTCTCGAAGTCGTCCTGCAATATATGCATCTTTGCATTCAACACACGAGCGAAATGTCGAGCCTGACGATACACGGGTCTTTACTACTTGAAATATATCAAAAAACGACCTCCCACGCACTTATGTCAAGTCTCTCGCGACTTGGAATTTATATGCAAACGAATCTTCATGGAGGTACAAAATTGTCACGATTCACCGAACGATTTGGCGTTGTAATTAAACTCGCACATCAACGTACAGTATCTTGCACCGAATGAAACTGTGGCATCCAATTACATATTCTCCATAATTCTCCGATAATTGGAATTAATTGTCCTCTAATGTGGAAGTCATAATTAAACGTTATTTTTTGATTCTTTTTGATTTCTCATTTGATTATGCACTTATCAGGTCGATCCAAAAATGTTCCAGACTCAGACTAAAGTTTAATTGATGCTCCCGAACGAGTGATTGGTAGGTGGTTTGGACACTCTCGCGATAATTATTCCAGCGCTATTCACTTAATCGTGACGTTACAAATTTGCCGGAAAACTTTTGCTCCAACTTTCTTATTATGTTAACATCGAGGTACAAGTTGCTAGGTAGCATAATATTTGTTTAAACGGTCCCTCGGGTCAGAAGAATTTTATCTCCTCCAGGGTTTTCAATATTTTTTCCGGAATTAGTTTTTTTCCTTTTCCTTTTTTTAAAACTCGCTATCGCAAGTGTGCCACAAAATACCTCCGAGCTATGGTCCACTTTTCGATCCTAAAAATAATTCATCGTCACTTTTTTTTAATGAAGAATTTTTGTTAAAAAACATGATGCTTGCTGCGAATATTTCTGTAACCATAAATCGTCATAATATATATTAACAAAACGTAGAACAGTCCCCTGTATTTAGACCAGCTAAATTTTATCGTCGGGTCTACGCAGTATTAGTAACATTTTCATAATTTTAGCAATACATAACATCTAATACATTTCACATCGCACGTGTCGTCTATAATTTCGACGGTTTAACTTGCCCTTCGCATTTGCTTCCTAACATCTACAATTATTTCCGCATCTCTCTCCTCAGTGTAATTTCGGCATTTCCTTTTTATTTTCTTATCTTCAGCGAAACACTTATTTATTTACGTTTATGTTCAGTACTTTTATTTCCAACTCAATTGTCAGAACAAAAGTTTAAAATCAATTCAAACAGAGTTTTTGCATTAACAAAATTAAGAAACTGAATCTTGCTATCATTACTGTTACAATTTCAAGTAGTGAATGAAGACAAACGAGATTTAAAAAAAAACACAAAACGAACAAGACTAAACTCTTCGGAATGGCATTTAATTTTTGCTGTGCGAGTCGACAGTTGATCTTAAATTTAATGGCTCGTTGATTGTTCCGCTGACGATTATACCCTTCTACGTCGTTTTATGCTTTTCGGCTTTGGGCTGTTGGTTTTCACATGGTAATTTATTTGGGCGTAACAATTTATACGCCACGTCTAAATTCATGTTTTAACTTTGTGATTCTCAGTATAAACTTGGTATTAGAACTTGTACGAACAACGGGTTTTACAAAAGTTGAATCCGTCGGCTAACGATAGATCCCGCGGTGGAAAAAATTTGTTTCGACGAGTTGAAAATCAGCCTGCGCGTGGACGTCGATTCACTTATAATTACATGTGAAATTTGATGCAGACGCGAGCTTGGCAGTGCTCTCGTGTTAATATCCGCTTTTAATTACTTGCACCTGAATTACTTCGTTATAAACTTTTAATCAAGGAAATCAATGGGTATCAATGTGTACCACACGCGGAAACTCACTTCTCCTATCCCAACCTAAACTCGAAATTTCCTCCCGCTACAAGTTACTTAAAACGACGACAAATTTTAACCGATAGAACCTCTACTCTTCGACGTTAGTAACTAAATTAATAAATTTCATATTTTTTCATGATCAAAATCAGTGTAACTTGTAGAATTATTATTTTTTAACTTTGTACGTTGTATTTTATGATAAGCTTGTTATGATTAATTGGACATTTTCAGAAAAAGCTTGATCTGAGATAAAGTAATTTATTTCATTATGTAAAATAGTTTAAAATAATTTTAAATCTGAAATGAAAGTAAATTGAAAAAAATGTAGGTTTAGCGAAAAATTGTAATAGGATTTTTTTCATTTTATGAAGAGTGTAAAGAAGAACGTGAACATTTTTTACTTTTTTCATTCGAAACGAAATAGTATCAGTGAAAACCGATTTCGCATAAAAATCTCATTGACATACGAGCAGAAATGGAATTCGCGCAGTTCAATTCGCCGTGAATTTTAATATCTCGCGGTCCCGCGGACTGTGTCGAAAGTTTTGAAGTGAGTTTCCGAACGTGATTAAACGTATTGTTGCATCGACCGAGTCTCTCTCCGCGGAAATAATTCAATATCCCAAATTGCTGCTGGCGACCAATTATCTTGAATGTGAAAACCAATTGTTAAAACTTATTTCTTTTTTACATTCTTTTTCGCTTTTTTTGCTATCCATTTTTCATTTTGAGTTTTATCTTTTATCTGGTTCTCCTTGTCAAATTTCAAACAGTGCAAATACTTACCTAATATAGATAAGTGAATGTTTAACTTTACATAATTTACAACGACCGTTCTTAATGTTAACTCTTAGAGTAATATCAACATTGCACATCGAAAATTAGTTCGCTTCTTTGCTTATTTGATTATAACGTCAAAACAGTTTTCTCTCGTATAATTTTAGTCGTTTGATTCTGTTCATCCGGCGGCTTTCTATACTCGCGTGTATTCGCATTTGCATAATAATTATAATCATCACGATCCACCGGCTGAAGGATTGATTTTATCTCACACACGCGCTCGCAGTCCACTCCAACTTGCACCTACGGTTATTTCGTGTTTGAAACAAAGGGTTTTTTCGTTTCTTTGACGAAAAAGTGTGTCTGTCGCGCTTTACATAACTTTAGTCGTTAACTATGTATCCAATTTATTTACATTTACAAAGTATAAAATATTGCTAGGCCTTCATTCACGATGTACTTTTTTGATTTCACAATCGATGAAAACGATGGATAATTTGCACGCGATGATTGTTTATTAAAATATATATATATAACAAAAATGAAACTTTCATCACACGCTCACCACAAAATTGGATTCGTTACCCGCTACCATCGGGACGGTTCGAAACGATAACGTCATTTTTAAAATAATACACTGATGGTTTTTTATTCCACTTTCCTCTATTTTCGGGTTGAAATAATTGTTGGTTTTTTTTCATCTACCGGGAAAATGCAATACTTCAAACTCAATTGCGTCTATGAAATAAATACCACACCATTTCGGTTCGGTGCTTCTTCGAGCGCAATTTTTGTTTATTCGCTCGTTGAGAAGACGGTCAACTATGAATTTACAATTTCCAATCATTTTCAATTCATACAAAGTCTCGCCGCAAGGAATTCAATAATTGTAAATTTTTCATCACATTTAATTCTTATTAGTTGAGAATTCAAGCGTTGGATAAGACTGGATTCTAATTCGACTTTTTGTTTCGACGAATACAAAATTTTGGTTACCCGTTTGATTGCGAAGTCAACGAAACGTTTTGGGAGTCACGATTTCAAAGTCGACTTTAATTCTATCAAAGTCAAAGTGCCGTAGTATTTCGTCAATACTCGCGTTCGCATTTTTATGCAGATGGCAACGATTTTCCAACAATTTCACTTACAAACTAAATTTCGATGCCACAGTGCGCGAAACGAAGATCTGCAATCTAATCTTGACTTGATCAAGTTTAACTGAACTTGGAGTGATTGTCACGAATCCAATTTTTTTGGTCGGTTAAATGAGCTAACAAATCAATATGCGATTACACGCACGATGCCACGCTGTGTAGGAACTTTCTTTTTTTGCTTTCAACTGCTGACGTTTCAATATAAGACACAGAAAAAATGTTACTGAGAAACACAATGCAGAAACCATTTTTAACAAAAGAAGATCTAAGGAAACAAACAAGTTTGAATTTTTCAAATTTTTTAAATCATTTCCTGCTTCATGTTTACAATTTTCAAACCATTTACTGATAGTAAAAAAGAGAGAAATATGATATAACGATTTTTGAGAAAACTACAAATTATAAAAGAGTCAAAATTTTGAATTTGTTTCTCAGAAAATGTTTTCATTTCCACGTGACAAAAAAGTTGAAAAACGCGTTTGGATGAAAGAAAAAAAGGAAAATTGATGATTCGATCATTTGTTATCGAATAAATTCTCGACTTGGTATTTTGTATCGAAAGCTAGAAATTCGCGACGAGTTGTTCCTCGGAGTGTAAAAGGTCCCTGAAGTGTCGCGTCTAAAATGAACGACTGCGGTGAGTGCGATCGTGCGGCAAAGTCAGTGTCGACATGGCATGCTGGCCGATAGTGACGGTAGTTGAATCAGGTAAATCCACCCTTTTCGCTCCAATTTTCGTCCATCTCTGCCGTCATCGTCCTGAGCTTGGAAGAATTTGCGAGTATTTCGGTGAGTTTGCGGCTTGGCAAACTTCCACGTGCATCATCCCCACATGACCTGCCCTGTAATATGCAAATGAATAATAACGGAGTGCCTTTTTTCTCTGTCCGTCGCAATATGCCTCAAATGTATTCCAAAAATATGCGAATAAAAAGTGTATGTATATTATTCACGTCCGATGACCAGTTTGCGTTTCCGATCAACAATACATATCATCCCCGGACAATGCTAAACAAAACCGATCGTATGTTTTTATGCATCGTGCCCGAAAAAGATACCTTCTTTCTTATTTTTCATTCTTTGTTGTTTTTCAAATTGCCCTTTTCATTTTATCAACTTTTTTTTCATTTCTAAAGTTATAACATAAAGATATCTTTCATGATAAAACGAAAAAGGAGATTGAGCCCGAATGATACTTTTATGTAAGATAAACCGATGTAGGAAAAAAGGAAATCGTAAACAGAAGAGTCGAGTTTTTAATTCAAAGAACATTTCAAGACCTTCGAGGGAAAAGAATACATAATTCATTTGATATCTTTTTTTCTTTTCGAAAAAAATTCTCTTTGATTTCGGTGATTTGATAACCACAGTTGAATTGCATAAAGAAAACGGCTAAAAAATTACAGAGTACATAAGTTTTTGAGATGGAGGACAAGCAAGGACAAGTGTACCGTACAGATTAATGAAAAATCGGCCAGGGTAACGTCTTGGAAGTTGAGATGAATATGCAAGAAACATTTTTTCCTATGCCATTTAACAAGTCTTTTAGATAAGGGTCTAGGAGTAAAACGAAGAATCCAGGTCAAGGAGAGGAAACTCCCGTAGTTAATGCGAATATATCCAAATTAATCGGGGCTCCTTCTTTTCATAATAAATTCGAAGGAGAAAAAATTGTGTTTGCTGAAAACCGTCCGAAGCGCATTGCAGATTTTCATTAATATTTCATAGTTTGAACTTTCGGGCAAAAATTAAGCGAACTCGTCAAGGACGAAATTTGTTATTTCATAGCAACCCAAAAACCAGATATTTTGATGCTTGCTTTCATTTGAGATCGCGCTAATCAGCTGGCAAACAGTTGCCAAATTGCTATATCAATTGAGTGATTTAAATGCTGGACCTTTGGTTTGAATCTGGTATTTATGCGAGCTTTCAAATGAACGAACAAACAGTTGAACCATTAGTGAGCGAAATGAAAAATCATGTGGATGTAGTGTACCTATTAGGCCACTTAAAACACACCACCCACAGATTAACCGGTTCAGACAGTGGTTCACGAATTAAACTATAAACTAAACAGCGCAAAAAAACTTTGACCCGCCAATCTATTCGAGTGACTGCTTTGTTAATGGAACTTTGAGAGTTAAGTATACAAGAACAAGATAATCTATGCACACGGACGAGACGAGCGAGGCAAAACCCCCTTATCACACTGTGTAAATATTCTTCCCAGAAGAGATTAGGTCGTAGAGGATTATGATGAGAATATTGAAAAATGAATGATTGGAAGATCATTCGGTCTCATAATTACGGATTATTTCAATTTCCATACTGGCAAGAATCTTTTTTGTGCAATTTTAGGATTATCATTATGACTCGAAATGAATCGATTCTAAAATTAAACTAACACACATGTAGCAACAACAACACCTTGATTTAAACCGCCCACATATTGTGATTAGACGATTTCGGGGCTTTTTTTCTTTATTCTCTGTAGCAATGAAGACCTACATTTTCTGAAAACAAGTAGCTCTGAGCCGGTATTAGTACTGGTGTGTTTACGTTACTTATCCCGTCGAAGTTGGTAATATACGTGCGAGAAACGCGGACGTGTGTAAAGTCTGTGATGCAGAAATATATCGCTACGGAAAATCCACTTGGTTATGTGTATTCATCGGTTCTGGCACTTTTTTTCCTTCAATTTGTTTCCGCGCGAATTAATATCGCAAAAAAGTGTACGTTTGTTAGTGAAAAAGTTCTTTTTTGTTTGTATTAACATTTTTCTTGTTACTTCCAGACGGATGGACTGATATCAGTTATGCATTTTTGAAAGGGTTCAATGTAATGAAAGATTATTTCAACTGAAATAATTTTGAACATGTTTGAACGTGATTTAATGTCTAGAATGATAAATAACGAAAAGATAGGTATCAAGATTCGTGAATCCACTCTGTCATTCTGAAGAATTTTGAATGGAGCCCCCTAGTGCACATAATTTGCCTGCCGTTCAATTTAATCGCAATTACTTGCGGTTGGGAGTGCCTGAACAGCAGGCAATTTCAAATGTTTCAAGTCATCCGAAATTTGCGTTACAGATGAAATTGAATCACGACTCTCGAGAGCAAGCAAAGAATTTAATACAGAGAACTTAATACGACTCCGAGAAAGAGAAAAAAAATCTCTAATCCGATTGTCTCGCTTAATTCTATAATAAATTTCTCAATGAACGTATTCCAAAGTCGTTAAACTCAAGTTTAGGCTTTAATTGTATTTAAGTTTCATGTTTCACTGATGTAATAACCCGAATCAGTTTCAAATGAACTTGTTCTCACTTTTTCTCATTTCAGATGCATCTGTTGCTTCAAAGAAAAAAATGACACTAAAAAAGAGAAGAAGACAAAGGAGAAAAAACAGGGAACATTGTTACAAATAATAATCATAAAGAAAGTTATTCAATTGCTCGGCATAGTTCGGCAAATTACACGCCCGGGAACATAATTCAACAGCGAAAACTTTATTTAGACTATAACGGATTTAATTCGCACGAACGAAATTGCTCTCGCCGGAGCGGAATTAGGGACTTGTTTAAAACGTTCCCCGAACAGATGAATGGCACTAATTATGATGATTAACGGCGTTCGAACGTCAGCAACAAGCCAAATCACAATTTTGCAATCCCGTTCAAATCAAAGCTCCCGTCTCATAAACTACACTCAAAGACAACACGATACAGTTACAATCATACCATATTTTCATGTGGACAACAAAATAAAGGTAAAAAGTAAGACAAAAATTCAAAAGAAGAAAAACAGTATCCATCATCTTTTCGCACGAGCGATAATCGCCACTTCGTCGTGCTTGCATCATTAATCAGTCGATCCGTCTTGCCATTAATTTTTCTTTCAAAAGAACAAAAAAAAGCTGAGTGTTTTCTACTTACTTGCCTTTCTTCCGTGTAATTTCCATCGGCGCATGAATGTGCTTTCGAATTCAGTTCGAAGTCACCCTGATTCACAGCGGTGGAGTGGGGGGAGGAGGAGAAAAAGAACGGAGGGGGAAAGAAGAACAATTGAAAGAAATGAGATTGAACAAAGAAAGCGAGCGTCAAAAAGAGGCGTGAAAAAAATAAAAGGATAATCAGGTATAAGGATGGGTCGAGATGACAGGGGCGCAATGAATCGGGCCGATTGTGGCGACGAAATTGAGGAGTTTTTCTTAGAGCCTAAAGGAAGGATTGAGAGTTGGCGAGAGTGCTCTCGGCCGTCTCCTCGCGCCGTCATAAGGGCCTCGTGACTTCGCCGCACTCGCAGCGCATGTGTCCTCGGCGATCCACTCGGTTGCTTATGGAGTGCTCGCTGTAACAAAGAATTCATTGTCCCTATTAGAGTCAATTCAACCGTGGGTAGACCGTTTTGATGCGCACGTGACGTATCAGGTGCAACCTCTCTTTCCAAACGAAAGTACGTCAGAAAAACGATTGTCAACGTTTTTCCTTCTTAGGGACGTTTTTTTCTTGACTTTTCTCTTTTGTCTTGTGAATTCGAGTTGCATGCACAAGTCTAGTCGACTGCAGAGACGAAGGAAATATTCATTGATTTGCATCAGACTTGAGACAAAGTTGTTAGAGATCTGGAACGCCAAAGTCAAAGTTTCTGGTGATGTACCAATTTTCAATCGAAATTGGTCGGTTTGTTTCGGATTAATTAAGAGGGGAAAAACGGTCGAAATTTGTAACAAAGAGGATACGAAAATCGGGAATCATTTTGAAATCAATCGGACGAAATTTTAAAAGCCAATGAAATTAATTAAATGAACCGAATAAACAGAATTTGAATGAAATCAAGATTGGCGAAATCCGAGGGATTAACTGGATGTGAAGTGGAGCGTGGCCAATCATCATTTCATATTTAAACGTGGACGTTTTTGTGTTTTAAATAACGTATTTCCACCTCGCCTACTACAGACATATAATTAAAATCCCATTAGAATTCAATTAAGCTGTGATGTGTTGTAAGCGTGTTGCGAGCGACAGTCAAAAATCACTGGTTTATAAATATATAACGAAATGGGTAACCCGTTAGAGGCACATTATTGACTTGTCATCGCAACGATTGTGTGCTAATTGAATTGTTTCATATAATTGTCATTTGGAACAATTCATTTGCATGTTGAATTTTTTAATAGATTTTGCCGATGAAATTCAACAATGATTCATTACAAAAAGTGTTTTGTAAATTTGTAACTGTAAAAATCCATAAGTATCGAAAAAAAAGTTGTCTATTATTTTTTACTTACGTACTTTTTGTGAAATTCAAAAGACCTAAGTGTATTTTCGTGTACGAATCCAGTGAGTCAGACGACTTTTCAAGTGAAGAATTTTTCAGAGTTCGAATAAGTTTTTAAATTCAATAACTCAATTTGTTCGTTATTGTAAAACAAAATAGAGGAGTTGTAATTTTGTTTTTATTTTAAATCGAAAAAAAGTATCAAACAAAACTTACTGATTGTGATGGATCGCAAAGTTATTGAAACACAACTATTTGCAAATTGCAAAGATCGAAAAAATTGATCTGAATATAAAACAAACAACTGCATCGATAATTCAAGGTAACATTTGAATTTCAAAATGTTTCCTTCATGATAGGTTGGGAAAAAATTCAGAACGCGGACGATAAATTCACTTCAGTTGTGTGGCGCTGCAAAGTAAAACAGTGAAAAATAAAAATGGTCGCCTTAATTTCGCTCATTCACTTCAACTTGAAACATGCGTTTTATTCCGGCTGCTGGTGCTATTGATTTATAGTTTAAACATCCGTATAGTGCTCCGACGCGATAAAAAATGAACCAGCAGATTTCAAAGACACATCGTCATAAGGAGCAAGATACGTTTCTGCTGACGCAAATAATGTCGACTAACAAATTAATTGCAAAAGTCCTAATTGGATTAATTATCGTTCGTTTTTTACGACCATCGACTTATTTGTTACCAAACATTCTACAAGCTCGTTTTTTTCACATCATCAAGAGAAAAAGTTTCCGATTCGAAAGAAGTTTCAACGCTGGAGAGAAAAAAAGTTTTCGTATTACAAATGGCTGGCAGTGTGGAAGTTGAGATTGATCGGACCACCTTCGGAACGACGCTGAGAGTCAACCTAAAACTCGGATGAAATATTCGACTGTCGAGAAAACATATTCGAAAAAATGACGGAGATGTGTTTCGCGTACGCAGAATACTTTTCTCCGTGAGATAAAACCCGCCCGATAGATGTTTTATGGAATCTTCATGACTTTCACGATTAAAAATTTTTTTACCCCGCTCGATTATCATATACATGAAAGATTTGCATCGGCAAGAGAAAACCGCCAGTGATAATTCAAACCGCAGACACTTTGTGTGCGACGAATGAAACCTCGATTTAATTCGTTGAAAATTGAAATTGTAAAAAGAGAAACGAAATTGTTCTAACCGCGAAATAATTAACGCTCGAACAATGAAAATAGGCAACGGTAATTAAAAAAAGTTTAATCAGACCATCGAATTGTTATCAAAATAACATATCCAATTAAGTTTTAAAAAGTTTGGTCTTAACGTCATCCTGTGAGATTAACAAAATATCTCGGCGATATATTGGAGTAATCCGTTCATCACACCATTATTCGTTCAACGGTGTATTCGAGTGGATTATAATGCGGGCTGATTTTCTGAATCTCCTTTTCGCAGACCATTTTTTCCCCTTTTCTGTCAGGTCTTACGTCAATGTCTCCGGCAAAAAGCTTTTCCAGCACGCTCGACCTTTTAGTCCCGTCCGACTGGCCTTCTGAAAAGAAGTATCGAACGACTTATCGCGATCAGACGTTTGGATATGAATATGCAATACTCTCGTCATTCCCGTCGAACAACTTGGATGCGACCTTTTTACAATTTTTTCATTAACTTCGTCCAGGAAAAAATGAAAAAACATGACGAATGATGAAATGCTACGTTTTACCGAACTCAGAAAGATATGATTCTGCTCACGTTTTACGTGCAATCATTAGAGGTATTCTCAAGAATTGAGGTTAATACATGACGGAACCGCGAAGTGGATTGGTCTGACTAAACGAGATGTCTACTACTGACATCGACAAAAATGCCCTAATTATGGTCTTTTCAACGGAAAGTTTGCTCGGGCAAAAATTATAATTCAATTTTAAACATGTTATTATGATATTTAAGAGCACTTCATTGAAAATACTTTACAAGAACTTCACAAGAAAGTATAATTTTGTAAGCGGAATTAAAAGAGTGATGTATGTAGAGCATCAATTTATGGAAATTAAGGTGAGGGAAAAAACAAATTTTATTCTGCCAGGATAACGTTATTACATAAATCTGGATTGAAGTTGTTGACAGAATTGAATTCTAATACAACCTCGATTTTCTTACACGAACAAATTTACTGCGAGCATTTTTTATCCTGGCAAGAAAGCGCTTTCGATTCTCTGGTGGGAAATAATTCTGCCGGAAATGCCTCGTCGAATCCCCGATATTGCTAAACTCAGTGGGCTACGTTGGATTTTGTTTCAAAGCGTCTGAAACTTGACGGCCTACATTCCACTATATCTAACGTCCACAGTACTTGAAAACAAACTAGTTTGAAATATCACGATAAGATGAGTTAGTTCAAATTTTCTATAAACACACATTTCTCTGAATTAAAATCAACTTCGACTCTAAAACGAGTTTACAAAGTACAAGTTTCAGAAATTTCTACAAGGTTGCAGGTTTTTTCTCAAAATTAATTAATGTAAATGTTATTAAAAGTAATAGTCTCCAATAAGACGTTTTAAAATCCATAAAACATATTTTAATTGTAGATATTTTCACCTCGGCGATGACGATTCGCCAAACAATTCTGTTTACGTTCATAATTTCGCACGAGGGACGAATAATCATCGCGCAAATTTTACGTCACGTTTCATTTGGGAAATTGCGCGGGGTGAAACGGAAATAATGTAAGTTTAATGCTCGACACGGTTGATTTGAATCCAAGGACTTTCTCGAGATCCGCCGAATCTTCATGCCAACTGATACGACTGCATTAGGCAAATTGTTCGCGTGATGTTGGCCCGACGTGCAGATGTAAATTTCAGGAAATCTTTGTAACTTCAAATATCTCCTTTCAGGAAAACAACACCGAGTCAACGCAGTTTTGAAACCAATTCCAAGGGATTATTTCTGAGAGCCACTAAAAAGTGTGTACCTGAATCGCTTAATGAAACGAAAAAAAATGAAAAAAAACGCGCCGTTGAAGAAGGAGAGATTAAAAATGAGAATGGAGATCATAAAAACATTTAGAATGTTTCTTAAACGTTAATTGTTTTGCTTGTAACAAAAGAAAAATATGGAAAACGTTCGTCCCGCAAACAATAAGAGGGCTTTAGATGTGCATGTTTCATTTTAAGTTGATTGCAACGTAATGCACAAACGAGTGTTTAAGCAAATTGGATTTTCTTTGTCACAGAAGCAAATTAACCGCAGAGAATGATAACGAAATTGCTCATAAAATTGTTAATAAATAATGATGTTCAAAGACGTTGAAAAACAGAAACGTCCATTTGTAATCTAATTTTTGATTCGTTTTATAAAAATCGAATTTCATTTCTATTAGATCAAAGCTTTTTATATAAGAATTTTCATGAATGAGTAGCAGCATACCATAAATAAAATAAAATCTTTCCTACGAGGAAAGCTATCATGATACTGAGTGTCACATAATGTGTAATTTTCAGCAAGTGTTTTATGCAATACTCTCGTATACCAAGAAGACGGGAAGAAAGTTAATAGCATCTAAAATGTAAAGAGAGGTGCTGCGGGACTTTGCATGTCAGAGCTTTCTCGCCGCCTGAATGCAAACCGCGATTCCACTTTGGAGAATAAATATGCCTTTTTGGAGCAACTCAAATTTGTAAACGTTTCTGAAGGCGATTCACAAAATTGGCTGTCATACGAAGCAACTAGTTTGTAATTAACGCTAAACGAAACTACTTAACGTGACTCAACAAAAAAGTTTTTCGTTTAGTCCACTAATTATCAACGGTCTAATTTTACTTTTTAATTTGTGCTGTTTTCCTACATTGAAAAAAGTGTTTTTTTGTGTTTTTTTCAGTGGATGTCAATTTTTGTTGGGGATGTTAAACACGAAAACTGTTTTTGTCGATAAAGTAATGATGTAAAATTGATGAAATGATTCGATTATTTGATAACCAATTCAAACATCATTTTTCATAGAATATCGCATACTCTAATTATACACGGAGCTTACACCAAAATGAGCTTGTACTGTCCTCTTCCCGTTCGTATGGTTTCAATAATTTAACCCACTTGTTGCACATTAAATTTTTAAACTATATAACCACAGTAAACGTCATTATACCTTTTAAGTTATTTTTTTATTAACAAAGATATGAATTTCATTTCAGTTCTAGACGTTCTCAAATAAATTTGCAATGAACGACAAACTTGCAATCGGAAAAAGTTTCATTTTCAATTCACACCAATTAAGGAATTAAAAATTTCTAATACTATTTTTTGAGGTATAAAAAACCAAGTTAGTGGGGCTCGTAGACATGTTGTTGAAGAACACATTAAATTTATCAGACTAAGTAAATATAAATGTATTTACTCGACCGCATCTCTCGCGAATGAATATCCGCAGGCGCTGTTTTTTTTCGCCTATCAAGATTTGAAAATTAGAGCAGCGCCTTGAAAACGTCGGCTGCGAAAAAAAAATATTTGCTGATTTATTACATTCGTTCGACCGATCGTTAGTTGCGTTCCTTTTTCGATTTTATCAATTTGCATTAACGTTCCAAGTGGCGTGCAAAAGAAACTCCAAGATGGATTATCAATAAAATGAAGGGCCGCGCGTACCTCGACGTGTGCAATTTCGAGCAATCTTGTAATTACGCGATCCCAAGCCTTGTAGGGCTTTAATTGCACTTATTGATACGCGATGCAATTACGATCCGACAACGAATCGTGCTATATCATACGATGAGTATGCGTATTGTGGTGGCGTATTAATTTGATTTCCTGCGTCGATATCTGTTTGTTTCGAACTTATTGATAAACGAACACTTTTTTTCAATTTTAACAGAAATACTCATCAATTTGTTTTTTTTTATTTTGAAATTTACTTCAAGTTGTTTCTTGGATTTGATTTTTGAATTTTATTTCTATTTGAATCAGGAGATTTTTTATGAAAAAAAATCTGATATTGTATCAAATACTTTGGCATTTCAGAAACGACGAAACAAGCACTTGGTTCGATTTCGCACTGACTAATTATTCCATTCGATTGTATGCAAACAGCTCTCTCTCGTTTGCGCATTGTAGAGAAGTTTTCAATTTGATTTCAACTTGAAAACACGTTTCTATATGCAATAATTAGTTCCCGAACAGTAATTAATCGATGGCGAAAAAAAATGCATCGTGTTTTAATTCAACTTGTGCCTATAAATTTCTACTCACGTTCAGTTTGTTTATTGCTTGTTGCAGATTATGCTGCTGTTGACAAAACAAACAAGAAACGCTTTTGGTTCCATCACATTTGCACGAAACGCAAAACAGAAATTATTCGCGTTGAATATTTGAATACAACTTTTTTGCCATTTATTTTTACATAAAACCGAAAACTAAAACAGGATAAAAATACTGAAGCAAATACGAATCGTTTTTATAGCAAGTTAAATTTGTAATAAAAAAGTGAGAAAATTTACCGACACATTTTCGTCGCCGTCAGGTGCAAAATAAAAGCGTTTATCTGAGATCAAACAGTAAATTCAGGAAAAGTCTCGGGCACAAGCAGCTCGAACGATAAAATCGTGAACAAATTCAAAACGCGAACTTTTTGAATGTGTAGGGAGACTCGGCGAATCAGTTTGAAGAATCTCAACTCGCTTGCATTGTGCATGCATGAAGTGTCGCAGTATATAAGTGCGTCTCCAGTCGGTCGAAATTTTTGTCTAAACAAGTGGCAAGTACTTGTCTTTGCCCACGCGTCGTACACATTTTAAGTACACCCTTGTTTGTACAACTTTGTTTAAGCAGCAAATCCTTCCAAACAAGTTTTGTATCACGTTGCCCGACTATATATTGACCCTCACTACTGTCGCCAGTACGGAAAGTTTGTTGATATTTAAGCCGGAACCAATTTTAGTCAGTCTGAAATTTGAGCGAAAATTCAATCGTTACAATCCACTTTTTGATGCTACAAAAATGTTTTTACGTTATTTTTGTTTTTTTTTCACCGTCCAAATTGAAGTAAAAAGTTGAAAACCAGCGCAGCACTCAAAATTTCATCATTTGACACAAAAGCCTGCGATCGCAAGTTTGAAACTGAAGTAACGGCAGAGCATTGATTTTGGCATAAAACCCACTAAACAATTCTATTGAAGTGTACGTACGTCTATCTGATAGAATCTTACACAATGCGATGTTGTTATTTGGGTGTACACTGCCGGTCATATACGCGAGATCGCGAAAATTCGCAAGGCCAGCCATTGTGCTGCGTCGATCGAATTTCATTATCGGAATTTAATGATTACGGCGCTTGACAAAATGTGCAAGTCAATTCTTTTCTCATCATATCGACCACGAAGGAAAAAGAGGAGAAAAAATAAAAGCAAGATGGAATCTTAAAGGGCAAAAAATGTATTCATCCATTTTAACTCGTAATGGCGGTGAGAGAAATATCCATTGGCTTTTATTTATTGTTGTAAGATTCGTTTACCAACTGAAATATCTGTGCGTTAGCAATAATTTTGCATCCACGTAGCAACGCTATAGAGACGTAAATTCATGCACAACGTTGAAATCAATTTATATGCTCTCAATACATTATTTGAATTCAGCGGCTATTCATCGCGTTTGGTAACAAAATTTTCGACATTGCAGCGGTAACCTAAGTGTAGTTGCACGATATTCAGTTTGATTCACTTATTGTACTCTTATAATGGTTCTGAATTGCATGACAAAAAATGCAATTCTTTGACAGGTCCAAATTCCATTACAATTTCATCTCCAAAAGTTGACGTTTCAAATTTTGATACTTTTGAGTGAACTTCAATCATTTTTATAGTTCAAACTTTTGAAATGTTTCGTATTTGAATGATTTTGTAAACTGTAATCTTGTTGAAACTCTTACATGATTGAAAGCGATGAAAGTGAAACGTTCCAAGTTCAAAACAAAAGTGAGTTTTGAAAAGCAACTGACCGCAATTATGACATTGCGACTGCACTATTAGCCACTCGCACCACTACAGAGTAAGAGACATTTTACGATCACGCGATCGCATAACCGCACGAACGCAGGTGAAACGTTTGCATCCGCTATTGGCAAGAAATTTGTCGACTAACGAGCGAATTCAAACGACGAGCCCTGACATATCGATTGTCGCTGGCACGCATTTCATACAACTTGCAATCGCGCAACAATCGAGCGCCCAATTCCTAGCTATGCTTTGACGTAAGAAATGAATGCAAATCTCATCGATCGTTCGCACCTTGAACGCCCATTAATCATCCTTTTCTTCCTTTTTTTTCCAAACAAATTTTTCGTTCCCTTAACTCTGTCAATCCTCGTTTTTCTGCGGAAATGAACGTCACAGATAAATAATCGTGTCGTATTATTGTCGGACAAAATTGCGCTGAAAACGCGACTGTTCGAATTTTACATACTGCTGAAAAGTTATCGCGGTCTGATTCCCATCCCGGCAACTGGAACGCGATGTAATACTTCGCTCCTCGTTTTCATTCAATATGATAAACTTATCCGATCGATATCGCACAGAACAAAAATTTGGTACTCTTTTTTTTCTCCCTCCTTTTTCTGGCGTGAAAGTTACGTATCTGAAAACGGATTTTCGGTTAGCAAATACGTTTGTACCGAGGCTTTCCAACGAATAATCAGTTTAAGGGCTAGGATTAATCAGACCGAGAATCAGAGGATTCCAAGGACAAATTTTGTGGGCCAAGCAGCTCGCGAAGAATGAACACGAGCGTTTAGAATGCCAGCGGAGGTTCAATCTGAACATTAATAGGTCTTCGAGTGTGGGAACTAAGATAAATACGGGCGCGGGAAAGTGGATCTAAATTGTATTCGAAATTGATGCAAGTCTGTATATCAGCGGGCTGTCTGAATGAGATTATGAAAATAGGGCGAGAAGAAATGGGATCGCTCGACGCGGCGGATCATTCAAATTGCATGGATGAATTTAAGGAAATTGAAACAATCACGACCGATGCCCTGCAAAAGTTCCAAGGCTCTTTTTGTCAGGCTCAAATTAGAGATCGAAAAGAAACAAAAAAGTTTCATTTCTATACTCGGCCAACTTGCAAAGTTACAGCTAACTTTTGTTTTGCTAAACGAAACTCCTTATCGAATTTAAACGCTTCTGATTAATCTAAGAATGCTAGTTATTAAATCGCATTATTATGTAAAACAATGTTACGCAAAGGAAAAAAAGTAGAAGAAATAGTTAAACAATTCAGCGAGTCGAACAGTTTCGAAACAATAATTAATACCGCACAAGTTCGAGTGCGAAACCGCGAAAAAGTTGGGTTTCCCTTTATTCGCCGTTCGAAGGGTCGAAATTACGTCGCGGAGCGATAATAGTGCTGTTTGAAATTATCATTTTTCTTTTGGTATTACGTAAGGAATCCAATACACTTTCTGTGGTTCGTTAAAAAGTTGGTACAAAGTTTTACATAGCCACTGAAATAGCACAGAGGACATTCACTGTTGTTTCATTTCGCTGCAACAGCTAAAGTTTCCTTCTTATGTTGTGCTTATAATGTTGGTTTTAAGTTCTCTTTTACCCATTTTTCTAAGAAAACAAAACAAGAAATAAATTATCCGAGCAGCAGTAGAAAGAAATCGTTGAAATCAATAATTAATCAAGTGCAGAATAAAAACGAAACTTTGTAAAACCGATGTCTGACTATTGCGAAAGTTGTATCACTGAAATAAAAATTCAGATTCACTGTCTAAATAATTAATGTTACAATGAAAAAAATGACACAAAGTGAAAAAGTATCGGTTGAATGTACGTTCCATCAAGTGCACTGAAAGTCATATTTTTATAAAATAATACACTCGGTCGTAATTTGATGACTCTCTGCACTGTGAAAAGTGTCTTTCCATTACGCCCGACAGAGATTAAGTGTTAAATTTAAAAAATGCAAGGATAATTTCGAATTGCTTTGACACAAGGACGGAGTAGCGGATTGTCCTGTTTTTGTTAGCAAAATAAAAACGTGTCGTTAAAGCTCAAAACCCGTACAAAAAATTCTGTGTCTTGTAATGATAAACTACAAAATTTTCGGAGAAAATTTTGGAAAAACACATTTCCCTTAACAGTTTTTTAAAATTCGTTTTTTTAGAAATTTGCAAATGTTATTTCATAATTCTGTGTCTATTTTTTAATCATTTCAAGGTTTTTCTAATTGACTTCTTATTTCTTCGGTGGTTTTTGTTTCGCATTAGTGGGATAATACATTCGCGGCCGTTTTTGTCTTCGAGTTGCGAATGTAATTTTCATTATCCGCGCTGCAAATTGTTCTTTGAAATTCGAGTCGGTTTATAATTAAATTAACAAAGTCAAGTTCCACCGATGCAGTCCGAAGAAAATCGAAAGAAAAATCACAAACCCATTTCGGAACGAGGGTCGTTAGAGACAAAGTTGCTGCTATTCTAGCTAACTCAACGCTCGGATCGATTAAGAGACAAAGCTCAAACGAAAGTTATGAACTTAGAACGAAACTTGTGTGTCATCGTTTCGACAGAACGATTAAGAATTAGAATAATCACAAAGATACTGGAAGTCGTCATTTCAGATGATAAGTCTGTCCGCACTTTGTGAAGTTTTTTCCCATAAAAGTTTGAGATCAAAAAATAAAGCTAATTTTTCTGTTTACGGCTCAGTAGGTGTTTGAATGTGCTAAAACTGTTTGCGAAGGTTTTTTAAAGTTTTCGCATCCCATTCATCTTATTTCGTGTGAAGTTTGATACATCTCTTCACTTCGATCGAATTAACTTGATTGTATTCGACGTAACAAGATACGAGGCAAAGAAAACTAAATGTTTACGTAACATCAAATTGTGTAGGATTTGTTTTCTGAAATAAATTTTTTACAGTCTTCCACGGTTGTATTTTTTCACTGCTGAAAAATATTCGAAATCGATTTTACTTCTCGTCGCTGTTGTTCTCATCGCGAATGAAAAATTGGCCGTCTTGTTGACGTTACGGTACATCGTACGGAGCAAACTCCAGCTCTTACATTTACGTTCAATTTTTTCGCGAGTAACAAAAATATATACAACCGTGCAACTTTTGACAAACAAATATAACCGTAACAAGTTGCGTCGCAAGAAAAGTATCCAACAAAAATATCGACGTTACTTCCAGCTCGTTATTTTTCAACACTGTAGTCGAATTACAAACTCGTTCTATAAAAATGCTCTAACAAAAACAACGAAATGAACCAATAACATTTAAAAAGTCCCCTTTGGATGACAAATTGCGTTTTGTTCTTGGTTTTTTTTCCTTCATTTTCCTCGGCAGTTAATAAAGTTATACAACAACGTGCGAGTTTCTGCACAGTTTAAATCGCACAGTCGCATTTTGCTCCAATTTAGACGCGAGATTATTCGAGCACAAAAAAAGAACACTAACTGAATTATCGAACCATTCTAATATTAACGTCCGTACCAATGTAAGCTTCCGAACAATTAGCTTATTACAAACGCCCGATGAAACGCCGCCAATTCGTTGCAAATTTCTTGCTGATTGATTCAATTAATTTTTGATCAGCCGAGTTAAAAAGATGATGAACTTTCATTATCCTTTAGTACCTTTTATTACATCAAACGAAAGAGATTCCGCTTGATCATCTTTTTTACCTTCTTCTGTCTGATATAAACAAACAATTTGTGGTTCTAGTAAACAAGGGGAAAACAACAAAAATCATTGGTAACAAATTTGTCAGTTTGAGAAAATTGGAAGATTTGTTTTTCAGTTGTAGGTGCAATTTCAACTGCAAAACAAATTTCATAGGATTCTAAATGGTATGGCAAGAAGATGGGCAGAGTTGAACCTTCGCGTGTCATCTGTTTGTGCGACTTATTGTGCGAATTGAATAGTGACGTTGGAAAATGTGTTGCACATTTAAAGCTCAGATGAAATGGCAGTGCAAATAGTCGGAAAGCTTGGCGCCTGTCGCAGTGCCCGCTATCGTATATCAGTTGAAATGCCAAACCAATAGCCCGATATTGGTCCATAATCATCCATTACGTGTGGGTAACAACATTATATCTAGTACAAAAAAATTATCTCGAAACCAAAAAACATATCTACAGATGTGTTTCTACAAACGTGTTCCTCATTTCTTACAATGACTCAATTCTTTTTTACGCTTCGATGATAATTTTATTTCATCGTTTCGACGTGCAGGTTTATATTCAAAAGAATGCATTCCATCGATTTTGCACTCTAGAAAAACGATAGATACTTTATTTTTTCGGTGACATTAAATTTCAAAGTCAAAAAGTATGCAGTCCTGTCACGAAACTTGAATTATAGTTTCTGCATTTAGTGACCTTTGAATGAACTTTTTAGTTTGAAAGTTCGTCATAAAAATGAAACCCGATTAGGATCTGACGATGAACGTTATTCGTCGCTATTTAGTCGCGCCGTTCACGTATCGTTTCAATGGAAAGCCATGAAAGAAAGGGCTCTTTCAGTTTTGCTATTTCAGCAACGATTTCGAAATGATTTTTCAAATAAAAATCCGTTACAGTGAAGAGGAGTAATGCGACCGAAATATCTGCGGGTTTTCACCGAGCACAAACCCAATTAGGATTATTTCAATTTTTCCACTCACATTCAATTGATCGAGCCGGTCGATTGAAGTTATGCGATTGAGTCGCTGACGGTAGCCTCTTTCATAAGAGGTAGCACACCGCACTTATTACAAATATGAGACAAAAAATTTCCGAAGCCTGGAGAAAAAAAAATTGGATCCTTGCCAAAACTCATTCCAAGCTGTCCTTTATTCACAGTTGATCAAAATGTACAATCAACTCTGATTAAAATGCTTTTTCCTCTTTCGTTTACTTTTTTTCATCAGTTTTTAAGGACGAAATTGGGACACAAAAGTGATGATTTTTGGTCATGATCCTTTTCAGACAACCACATTTTGGGTTAGTAAAAAATTTGCAAACATATATTTGTCCTGCAAAATGTCAAATAAATCATTCAAATTAATGTTTCAATTTCAAGTTACTCGATTTTCAATTGTTGTTTTTCCTGTTAGAAATATTAATTCGATTTTATACTTTTGGTGAGTTATTTATAGTGACGATGAACTTTCAATGGTAATTAAATTTCACAGAATGACAAACAGAGCAAAGTTCGTATTAAGCGTTACAACAAAGACGATATCAAATTTGAGGCGACAATTATCGACAGGTGTGCCATAACATCGGCAATTTGTTTCACGTTCAACAGATGCAGTTTAGGCTCGTAATGAAGCGCCACAGATTTCAAAACGAACGTGTACAGTTCGCGAAAGTAAGCCTGCCTACGTACATTTTTTTTTAGATTTCTACTCTTTGTCACGTGGAAGCTACAACGAGCGTGGAGCGGCAATTTAAAGCACAGAAAATGAAAAAGCTCCTGACAGTAAGCTCTGCTTATTATGCGCGTTTTTAGCCAGGCTTTGTCGTCCGTCGAAATATTACGGCTTTCTTTTCGCGATTTTCTACGACTAATTTCAAGCCAGTCTTGGCCGTGTAACTTTCAAGATCGTGGCCAATCGTCGCAATGACTTGTTTGTTCGTCGTAAATATTGCATTGTCAATTAAAAGGAAAAAAAAAAAGAGGAAGTGAAAACTTTGTTGCTATTTCTAATTTTAGTAAGTAATTTAAGAGAGTGATGAGAATTTGGTTTGTAATATTTTGGAATTAGTTGTTAAAAACGAGGCTATGCGAAAGAACTTGAACATTAGCGTTACAGACCAGAAAGACAAACGTCGCAGGACGAAAATGAAGAGAGAAAAATAAAAGGTTGAGGTCTGTGCTAAGAATGTCACAGTAATTTGAAGTTGAGAACGAAGCGAACAATAGTTTGAAGTGACGATGATGTCGGATAATGGAACGCAATTCGTGAAATATTGATGAATGATTTTTTTTCTCTCTCTACTTGTTTTCTGGGTCACTTTTATAGACAAAGTTTACATACTTGGTTCATATTCTCGGTAATGGTGGTTACATCAATATTTAACGTTTCGATCATTATAATCTCATCAGAGTTGGCTCAGTATTGACAGAGGAATCAATATTTACAAAGCTATCAATGAAACAGAGTCTAAAAATTCAAACGTGCATAGTCAGGATGTTTCGTGCATGCATTGCACTGGCTCGAGATAGACTTCTCATCTTTTACATCAAATTCAACTGTTTTCTCATATTTTTTGTTACTTTTTTTTCATACAGTTGTTTTTTAGAACTGTCTTCTGTACTCTCACCTTGTTAAATCGACTTCTTACATGAGCGTTAAAGTTTTGAGCAATTTGTGAGCAAACAGATTGAGACGTGAGACTCGAAAATTTTGGAAAAGTAGAGATCAGATAGCAGATACGGTATCGGTGATAGAGTAAACAAAATTGCAACTTGATAGTGCAAAGACATATAAATATCACACAGGATAGACATGTTTGACTTACAAAAGTGAATGTTAGAACGATCCACATGCACGTGATTATACAATATATCGATAAACTTCCACCATTATATTCAAGTACTACGTACGTAATCATTTGTCCTTCAAAGTTTTCGATGACTATAATATATCTATTTCTGTGACGTTAAAGCGGCATATGATCACAAAACTTCGTCGATTCGAATTGGACGTATTTCCATCTTGAAAGGAATGAGTGAGATTCTGAAACTAAATTAAATATTGATTAGTGCTGCTTCGGATCTTTGGTCTTTGATCGCATTCCGTTCATTGGTCTTTTGCATACAATTTTCATAGCTTATTCAAACCAAAAATCCTTATTTCAAAGTGCTTCAATTAAAGTAAAATCTTTTTCGTGGCTTACAGAAAAAAAAATTATTAAAATTGTTGCATAAAGCATTTTTGCAAAATGTACTTTTCGCACATTGTCCAGAGATATCATTATGCAAAAGTCATACGCGAGAAGAAACGTGTACAATCACATCACATCGGTGTAAATCTACATGAACTCTTTTTCGCAGCGACCACTTCAAACGCAAAGTAAGGGCGGCAGCTGACGCGCTGAATACTGATTTTGAGCAAAAGTTGGCGCCATAGCAAATGTTGCAGAGCGAAAAAAAAAGTTAAAGAAAAATTAATATCGCCTTTTTTTTCTCACAAAACGGAAGGCAACGAAAAAAAGAAAAGAAAAGGATGATTGATCTGGTGATTGGGGCTTGGAAATACGAAACAAACTCGAAGTTGGCCGGAAATAAATCATAGTTAAACTCTGCGGAGGCTAAAATAACAAACATTAGAAACTCATTAAGTTTAGAACCGTGACGACACAAGATATATGAACAGCCGCGACACGTAAACAGTTTCGGTTGCGAATCGATACCCCCCCCCGCCCCTGCTTCTCCCGCACGAAGAACTCGATTAATGAAGGACGGAAATTTTGAGAGGTATTTTCGGTTGCGCGAAGACGCGATAAATCTTTGCCCAGGAGTTTGCCCTGCCTCGATCTTGCCATCGGAACAAAAACATGTAACGTCGGAGCTTCCGAAGTTTCGTTCGAAAATTTACTTTCCAGATTTGTTGATTTGCAAAGGGAGTATAATTAGTTCACGTTTTGATCACTGGTTCTTGCCACTGTTTTGTAGACTTTTGTGACATTTTCAGTACCAGTTTGGTGACACTGTCTGAGCATGCGTTTGTAATCTATCCCTCATCAGAATATTTTATAACTTAATTTCACAAATGTTGCAATATTGCAACATCCCTTGTTGAAGGGTTAAAAAACGTTTATTTCTAGTAAACAAAAGATCACCTATTGAAAATATAAATTCATAAATCATATATTGTTCATAAACCGATAATATATTGATAGTCTATTGTCGATACATTATTCCGTAAAGGAAAAATGATGGACTTTTTTATTTTTTTCATATGCTTTTCTTCTTTTAGTTATTTGTAGGTTCAACAATGTTTTGAAATTCTGAAAATAGGAAAATCGTCTCAATGAGAAGATTCTCAATGCAATTACTAGTAATTCGGTTGGTTAATGAGACGATAAATAGATTCCATGGTCTAGAATGTATCGGGATAAAAAGAAAAAAATAGGAAGATACGGTCACGTTCGTTTTATCCGACAAGGCATGCGTCCAATAAACAGGACTATAGTTAGCAACGACAGTAGAACAGCGTCTCCTCAATTACTTATCGCGTCTCGCATGCTTGACGTGTTGGAAAATTCGCGTCTGGCATAACGATGCAAATTAGATCGCGGATCATATTGCGAGCAAAACATATTTCTCGCCATTTCTTTCCCGCCTTATTACAAAATGCGCAAACAAATTTTTCGAAGAACTGTTATGATATCTTTCACGCGAATTCACTGCTGGGTACATCATATACTTAGTTCAAATTCACAAGAAGTATATGAACTCGGTTACATATTCCGCGGTGGAAAATAACTGGCGGATTTCTTCGTCGCTTTGTATTTCATCCCGGTGAAAGAATCAAACTGCACGAACTCGAACGAGTCATTGTACGGTACAATCCAAGGATGAAATATTACTGGACGAGAAGAAAATTCGCCGGGTTACGTGCCCTTTGTGCTTCTTTTTCGAAAAAGTCTATTTTATTTTCATCAAACTTGTATTTGAAATTCTGATTTTTTCCTTTTCAATTTTCGAGTTATATGAAAAAGAGATTTGCATCGCAGTGAGAATAGGACTTTGTATTTTGAAGCGACAAGAAAAATGTATTAAACAATTTTAAATGTAGAATGAAAAACATGTTTTCTACTTATCACAGTGGAAAATTAACGAAAAGTTGGAAACTGCTGGCGAAATTGACGGGCAAAGTGGTCGTAAAAAATTACGGCCCAATCGAGTGGCAATATCAGTTAACCGCACTGGACTAATTTGGAAAAAGCATGAAAAGTTTGTTGTAACGGATTTTTCGGGCGTTTTTGCGATTCGGTCGCTGAGAATCTTACGAGATTATTTAAAAAGAGCACGCGACACAAAAAGCGAAACAAATCTGGGCAAACAAAAACAAAATATTTCGAACAAGTTTGCTTGCAGTTTACGGCGTTTTTATTAATCCGACGACGCAAGTTGCGCGCACCTGCGGCTTCACAAATGCACTTACGTCACTTCCAACTTGTTACTTGGAATTTTCCGTCTCAGACGTTAGAGAGCAGTGCTGTCATATGAAATGTTTTTCTCCGGACTTTTTAATTTGTTTCGACTTCGATTCGTTCGATTGACGTGTGAAAATATACTTTGAATTATTATCTGAGACAACAACGACTAACAACAAACACGAGAAGAGATATTTTACTGTTTCTTTGAAAGTTTACTTGAAACTTTAGAAATTCCACTTTTTAAAACTGATTCAATTTGGGAGAAAAACTTAGTCGGTTCACATTAACAAGTACAATTATATTTTCTAGAAAAGTTTCTTTCATCGTCAATTGTTGCTGTGAAGTTATATGCGGGCATGGTTTTCTGTGCCAAAACATCAAGAGTTCAAACACAAAGGCTACTCTTAGAAATGATTCTCCGCTAACGGAAATGCAATATCCTTTTGATAAGATATCAGATTGAACCCCATTTTTCGTCAAGAAAGAAACTCTCCATGTAAAATGTTTCTTTTTGAGTTGAATTACGTTACGTGATCGATACGTAACGACTGAACAAATTACTGCAAAATATTGTCAGTACAGCACATGCAAGCGAAATTACTTTTCCAGTCACTTTAACCTGATGTTTTAAAAATTTCTTTTATCAGAAACAACGTTATTCATTATCAAAATCGTAAAATAAAAAAAACTTCAATTTATGACTTCGCACAAATTTTGTTTTCAAAATTTGCGCGTGTTTTTTGGTGACAATCATGTTGGAATTACGCTTAACATCGTTATTAAATTTACAGTAATTCGTTTCATGAAACAATAACAATAATTGCCGGATGCAAAGTGTCCAATTCACACAAAACACGTTTCAACGAGCGTTATTTAGTTGTTTAGCATTGGAAGCAAAGCAGTAACGCACGTCGCTCATTGCCGTCGCAAATTTGGACGGAAACGCCGCGCACGATTATATCCATCTCGGATTGGTAATTAAACAAGTGCCTCGTCAGACAAATGAGCGGAAAACGCGCTCTGACCTCATTCCCTGTGCAAGTTCAGCTTGTGCCTTTGTCCCGTCTTTTATAATGCGCTTAAAAATTTGCTCTCGCGTCCTTTGTAAATGCACGTTGCACCTTTGTTGAACGTCCGACTGTGTCGTTTATTACTCGCTTCAAGTCCATTAAACATTCACGTTTCAATCAGTTAATCAACCTTTTTTATAAAACACGGCAACATTTCTTTTTTTTGTCCAATCAAAACTAAAAATCGATTCATGGACGAAACAACAATTGGCACACTTTTTCAAAAAATGGAATTTTTCTTACAATTTGTATTTTGCCCATAGTAGAGATGATAATTGATTGATAAACAAATGAGTTCAGTTGATTTGAGGTGAATTTTTTGTACGTTTGTGTGAAACAATTTGGCATGAGATTTGGAAGTGGGTTTAGGTGAAAGACATTAATTTTGGATCTTGCGAAATTGGCTGCAATATGTCTGGAGATGTGTCGCTCAGATAGAAAAGGGACGATATGTCAAAGCCTCGCGATAGTTAGTGTTTCGTGATGGCTTTATCTGTCACTTGTGTGTACGTAGATTGCGCACACATCACATGTGTAGCACTCAGCAATTAAGCTTCGATATTGTGTACCGCGTACATTCAGGTTACTGTGCCATCGCTGCACGCTCCGACTCATCGCTTTTTACTACTTGTTTTGCGTACGTTCGCACACGCTGCTCGCACTCTGCTTTCCACAACATAATATTTCAATTAGCCGATTGTTCGTACTTTCTATCCTGTGATTTTTGCGTTGAAAACAGCGCTGAAAATAGCCGGATCGTTAAAAATAATAATTTATGGGTCGTCAATCGAGTTTGAAAATAAATCTAGAATTATTTTAATGATTTATGAAATGTGATTTATTTGAATGTTATTTATCATGAAATTCATATGTGAACGTTGATAGCGTTGATGAAATTCGGAAGATGATTTGTGTGGCATAAATTAAAAGGCCGAATTCGAGCGGCTTTCAATAGCGATCGAAGATAACGCCTGAATATCGAAATTTACAGTGCCGATTTAAGGGCGATATGCTAATCAAAATTAGTCGCGATCGACCTCGCGTATTATTAGTAAAACAATTTAGTCAAGTTGCTGTTAACCTCGTGAGATATCATTCGAGCAATAATTATTATTGAAACATGTCAGCGTTATCGACTGGCCTTCCGGCTGGCTGTTTATACATGTGCACTTTTCAAGTGTATACAATTTGATACACGTAAGGCGGACGTTATACCGCAGTTCAATTAACATGTTATAACGAACCTCTCTGATTCGATTCGTGTTTCAACTGTCGAAAAAGTTAACAAACAAAATCATCGATTTTCATTCAACTTTGAAAAACAAAGTTTGCCTCCATCAGCGCGAAAAAAGTTAAAAATACATTTCCTAAATTTGGTCGTCCAGAGTGAAAAGTTTGTTTGTACAAATCAACTTTTTTGTTTTCAAAAAAGTCAGAGTTTCGGAAAAATGGAAAAAACCATGTTCGACATTTGGTTAAACACATTCTGACAAATGAGAATAACATTTTTCGCGACAAGTTTTTAACAAACGATAGAAAAGTAATTACATTGATGTCTGTCAAAAGGAATTGGTTGTGAAATGTGCAGACAAGTAATTTGTCGATGTAAATCAGTCCTGGTGAATCAAACAGAAAAAAGGAGGATGAAATATCAACGACTATCGGGGTGTGCGAAATCGAGTTCTTGTCAAACTGCGCATCTCTTATGTTTGATAACATTTCGTCGGTCGCATCGTGCGGGTCAATATACAGAAAGTGACTGCTACAAAGGACAAAGACCGCATTTCATTTTGAAATGGGAAGCCAACAAAACATTCTTATTGTTGAAACACCAACAGTTCTGTGAGCGAGAGGCGATAAAAAAAGTCGGCACAAATGCAGAAGGCATGATAGTTCCTCGCGAAACTGGGCCAAGTGGTCAAAACATGTTCCTATCCTTATTTCAATAACTTCATCAACTCACAAATAAACTTTATTAAAAAACAAAAAAACAAAACTACAAGGCTATAAGAATGAGCGATGGAAAAAAGTAAAGTTAGTTGGTGAAAGAAAACTACGTTTTTGTACTGAGTGGGTAAAAAATTGACTGATGCATTTACAAGTACACGTTGTAAGAACTATATACGATGCTGTTGGATTTTTTTCCTTCGATATGTTCCAATTAAAAGTTGCCGACGAGCGGATCGCCTTGCGCTCTTTCTTCCAGCCGCATTTGCATGTCAGCATAAAGTTTAGCCCCGAAAAAGGCTCATCATGCCAGAGCCTCGCTTTGTTCGAAAACTCGTAAACTTTGATTATTCGCGATTCGCACCGAGTGCAGGGGCGAACTTCGATAGCGGCTCATTTATACGTGTGAACGCGTACGGAGTCCCAATGAATTCCTCCCTCTTTGCATCTCTCTCTCTTTTAGCCTCGCTCCGTCGTTTTATCTTGACAATTGATTGATATCTATCATAGCGCATGCTGGATTAATTCACATTTTTTGCACAGCAACACGAATTCCCTTCAATTTCAGTCCATCAAAATCAAGTATAACTTTTATTAACTTGCATTAACTTTTAACGAGAAATAAACAGAAATTTGTTGTTTTTTTATTGATGCTGCAACAGTTTTTTCGCGAGTTTTATTGTCATTAAAAATGTTTCATAAAGGCAAGATCTGATAAACGGAAATTGTGCAATAACAAAAAATTGTTCCTGGTCCAATTTGGAAGATGATTTTGAAAATGGATCTCAATTATTTGATTAGCTTTTGTGACGTAAAAGTTGCGGAGGAATTACAAAAAGATGCTAGCAGAAATTGCTTTGTACGTGGACGTATAAGATTGATATTGGAGTATAAAATGTGTCCATAAAAGAGGTTGCACCATGAAGGATCCGGTGCGATGCAGTATAAATGGTATTGTGAGGGCAACGACGGCTCGCTTCCACGGATGATTAAGGTCTGACAGAAACGTTACGATAGCGCCACGTCGATTGTCTAACCGATCGCGATTTTTAAATAATACACCTCCCGAGCGATCAATACTCGAGTCTACGTCTCTGAGTTTCGCGTCTTCGTTCGACTTACCGTGTCGTTTCGCGCGCATCAATAAATAACAACGCAAAATCAAACCTTATTTTTCATCTCCATCTTTGAATCGTTCAAAACTGATGTTTTATTCTTTTTCGACCAAAAATAAAATCTTTCAAAGCTTTCATCTCAAATGATAAAGAACACTTTGAATTGCCTCATCTTGAGTCCTTTTATAATTCTATCAACTTTTTTTTTATACCCTGAAAGTAATCCTGAAAGAAATTTGTCTGAATTGAGGCAATTTTTATCGTTGAAGAGAATAAAACGAGATAAAAAAAGTGAAAAATGTTCGCGTAAATGTTGCATAGAAATTTTTATGAAGAAGTTTCATAATTGAACTATTCTTTCTAAACCAACTTGTTTATTATGTCTTTTGGTTAACCGTCATATAATCCAAAGTTAGGTCGTGGTTGCAATTTTAATATAAATTAACGTTAAATCCTCTTGAAATTTGTTATCATCTTGCGAATGACTTTGGCTTGGTTATTGCAATTCACAAACACAAAGTTTCACTGGATTTCAGTAGTAATCAGATTTGCCAGCAACATTGAGGTGAAAATGTAATTACATGTTTAACAAAAAATTAAATGAAAAATGCGCTGTTCGCAGTGATTGGTCGATTGAAATGGCTAATTTCGTTGCAAAACGATGAAACGAAGAAATCCAGGTAAAAATGAGACAAACAAAAAGGAAACAATCGGCGGGATTACTTGGATTTCGTTTCGGTTGGAACGCTAGTTTTGTTACGGCTCTATTTATCACTCCCACCTGACTGCTTCAATGGACCTCTCTCAATACATTTTCGCACCACTTATAAAATCATGGAGTGCGATGAAAATGCGCTGTTTGCTCTGGCTCGATGCTAGTGACGAGTGACAAAAAATGCATTTACACGACGGACTTTTGTTTGCTCGACTATCGTTCGTGCACAATCGACTGAATATTTTCTATTCAACTTCCATCAATTTGTCGAATCGGTGTTTTTACTATTCGAAAGCATTGTAATAAGCAATTTTTACTCCTTTCAAGAGTGAACATTTTTTCAATGTGATGTAAATCAGAGTGAATTGTTCAAATTTTTTTAGTTACTAAATGAACGAAAATTGATTACAAAGTAGAAATAGTAGTGGGAACGATGAAAAAAAAAGTAAATACAAAGATGACGGAAATAGAAGAGTAACAATTCATGAAACAACTGTTGTAAAGTGGACTTTTGAAATAATAATGTCTTTCAAGAGGGATAAAGTTTTTCGTCCGTGAAAAAGTCCTGTTTGCTCTGTCGAATTCATTGTGGTGAAAACGTCTAATATTAAAACCCGGTCTAGTTCCCCAGCAGAGCAAATTGTACGAATAATCGACGTTTTGAAAGTTTACCCGCGAATCAGCGCAAGATCAGCATACTGTACGGCACATTCAGCAAACATTTCCCAGAACCGGACCCGAGCTCTTCAAATAATCCAAACATTGCGAGATTTTGATTAACTTTTCTGAATCAGCAAACATTAGTTTCGTCACAAATACCTCTCTTTTACAAGAAATTGCAATTATTCAAATGAAACATGATGCATTTATCAAAATCTGATCAAACTGTGAAATGAAAATATCAAATGCCAAATCTGGATGACAAAAGATTTTACAGTGTGTGCAACTGAATTGACGTAACTTGGTGTTCATAATATTGCTCTCTGCGGCGTTATATACAGTCTCGTAAAATGTACTCTATCGGGAAGTTAGGTTTACGCGAGCGTTAACTCTGCAAAGCGATGAATTTAATGAAATACACACCTCTTGGTTTTGACGCACACACTTTGCACCGCCAAAGGGTATTGGATTTCATAAATCAAACCTTCACTCTCTTATTACAAATGACAAATTTATCAGCCAATAAAACATCTTGCTTATAAAATATAAAAACAATTTTTTCGTAAAAGCAAAACTTGTTAATAGATTTTATCAAATCGGACGACGACAAATATGCCAGGCGGACGAGATTTCAAACGGCTTTGAAATATTTCACGTTCAAGGCTCTGTAAGAAATGAAATCATTATCGAATGAAAAAGAAAATTAAACTACTACTACTTCAAACTTAAACAAATTCTAATTACTCATAACCAAAAAACTGTAAATAAAAAACTTATAAAAAATGATGTTAAATATATAAATCGGTATAAATCGGCGTTGAAAAAAAAAGGTTATTAAATGTTGGTATTGAAATATGATGGATTACCTAAGATCGTTGGGTCTGTGGCGTCTGAGACCCCGAGGCTGATGCTGGGGCGGCGTGCATCTGCAGTCGCAGTGCATCACACAAAGCGCCACGCTGGTCGCCAAAGTCACAACAAAGGGCGCCGCGAAGAAATGCATGATTGTCGCGACTTGAGCTTCGCGATTGTAATCTGCCATCACTATGCTGCCGTTCACTCGACTATAATGGCACGGGAACTTTGCGCCCTCGTAACCCAGTTCCCGAGTGAAGTTCCCGCAGTCGACGGCCGGCGGATATCCGCAACCCTTGATGTTTACCAGGAGCACCGCCTCGACGTCGTCCTCGTCATCGCCGCCTGAATATTATTCATTTTTATCACCCCACACGATTTCCGATCAGCCCGAATCAATAACGAGTTCTCTGATTCCCACAGAAACATCCAATTTTCCAAAAACTTTACTTTCCAAATTTTCAATTTCAGTCAAAACCTTTTACATTTGTTCTCTGAAAACTGATTGTTCGAGGAAAATATTGTGGACTTGGGTGATGTTCATTTTTAAACGACGTTTCAATTAACGAAATAATTAATGAATTGTATGCACAAACAAAAAGTCGATCAATTCATCTGCATATTAATTTTGCGAATTATTGACAAGTTTCTATACAAAGTTCGGTAAGACGATTATGCCACTAATTTTGCTCGGAGAGTTTCAATGGAATTTCCTTAAACACTGCAAATCCGTCTCGGTGTTGATTTCGTTGTCAGATGATAGAGAATGAGATTATTTATAAGATTTGTTTTTTGGGTCAGATGCGATTTGAAAAATGATAGTCGGCTTAGCACATTTGTTAAAGGATCGCCTTAGAATTTGGGCGTGCATAATTTGATAACGAGGTTGAAATTCAAATGAACAAAAATGCAAAGCAAAAAATTGAGATCAGTTTTGTTCGTTTTTAGAAGGGTAATTATAGTTTTTTGGTTAATTATAATTTTTCGTTATTAGTCGATCTATCTTGTCGTTCGACATGCCTCCATTGACACAAAAATCAAATTCTGTAACGCGCAATTAATGAAGCTTTCAAAAACCAATCAAGTACCTTGTCGATATTAATTATGAACTTCGCAATCATTAATGGGTTAACAAAATGCGATATCAATATTCTAAAGCCGCTGAAATATTCAACCAGTTTAAATGCACCCGTTAATGAAACTCTCGAACCAACATTTTAACGAGAACTTTTTGAAATCAAATATTCAATTAAACTCCCAGCGATGAAAATTAAAAGCTCCGCTGTTTTGCTAGACTGTAAGAAATGTTCTTCATTTATCTGCAAACAGGTACGGTCAAACATTAAAATTTCGAAATTGAGATAAATTCCAGAACAAGCATTTCATTCATCATCCGCACAATTTTTTGTTTCAAAGATTAAAAGCTTTCCGTGATTTTTGACGATTTTTTGTCGTAAATACTAGCAGAAACGGTTACAGTCGTTTTTCATCGAGACACGTAGATGGTGGATTGAATTATTTTTCATTACAACTTTAATAACAATTAATAGAATTTCTAACTGGACACGAAAAAATACTCAAAAAATAATATGGGACAGTTGAAATTTGATGCAATATCAAGCATGCTTTGATTCGAATTTTATACGTCCATAAAGTTCAATATTAAACGCCAAGATTACTCCGCATTTCAGCGCAAGTTTATGTGGCTCCAATTTGAAGTTTCATATATCAACGCGATGCCAAAGAGGACAAGTGCTCCGACAGTCAACGTCAACTCGAAGAAAATCGACTGAGTGTCAGCGTTAATGGCGTTTGCTTAAATTAAGACTTGGAAATTGATGGATATAATTTAAAACCACTTGACACGCGTGCAATTTGACCTCCTTCTTTAAAATCAAAATTTCCATTTTTTTCATTTGAACGTCGTTGAAATATGAATTTTAACGACAGAACGTAATCAATTGATTTAAATCAATTAATTATTATGAAACTGCTTATCGACTGGAAGTAACTTTTGACATTTCTTCTGTTTAATAAAATTTCGAGTACGAGATAGTATGTATGTGGGAATGTGAAGTCCAATTTTAAAAGTATGTGACAACTTTAGTTACTGTGAAGCGAATAAAAAGACACGTTCACATGACATTAAATTCAAAAAGTAATAAACCTCTACAGAAAATGTTACAAAGAACGAATTTTACACTAAATTTTTCACGATATAATGAATCATTTTTGTTACCCTCTTGATTTTTATTGCATTTGAAAAATAATTTAAAACTGAAACAAATCGTCAAATTAAAATCTGGAAAAGTGACTTCGAAATTTTAATTACATGGTCATTTTAACAAGTTTGAATACCAAACGACTGGCATTTTGACTGCTCCAATAATAGAAAATGACAAATTATAAATAATTATACACCCAAACATTGATAAATGTTAGGAACTACTTGTTTATCGATATAGTGTTGTGTGACAACCGTGTTTATCGTGATTATGTGCTCATTTATTAATTTTCTAAATGTCAAAAGCGTCAAGTACATAACCAAGCAAGCATAACGCTGACTGAAATGTCGCAAGGAACATCCATCTTTTCGACAAATCAACATAAGTGTTAACAATTAATTAGTGATGTTTATCTCTATAATGATTCACTGCAACTGAGTCGCGAATTGCATAATATCGCGAATTCAAGTGAAACATTTTTCGCTTTGTACATAACAACAATTTCACAAAATATCGTCAACTTTGAAGGCATTGGAAGATTGTAATGTTCCTGAATCCTCAAAAGAACCTGTCCTGTTGTTATCAAACTATTTTGTTCATCTTTTCTGTTACCATCTGAAATGTCCAGCCGCAAAATAATTTCACCAAGATCTCCTTTAACCATCAAGTCAACTAAAAACTCTTCAAACCCATTTTAAACTTGACGCAAGAAAAAAAGTCGAAGCAATTGAGACCCCCAAGTCCACAAGAATGTGACCAAGCAGGTCCGATCGAACTGTGACCGCAACTCGGAAATCGATTTGTTGCATTCTCATGCGAAAGCCCAACAATCGCCATAACTCGAAGCGAACCTTGCTGTCAGAGAACTCGTGACGAAGAATCGAGCCGGACTTACCGGAAGTCATGCTCGCGTTGATAGGCGCGATGGTAGTGGTAGTACTCATCGGATGGTCACTCGCGTTTCTAGAGCCACTGGAGTTCGTCCACGGTTTGTACGTGACGTAGATGTGGGTGCACCTGTACACATCACTAGTGCATCCCTCGCGACAAGAGCTCCAGGAGCAGTTGAACAAGCCCGCGAGGTCCTCTCTGCGCGAGGTGGTGCAGAGAACTGGTTCCGGTGAGAAGTCAGCCGCGAGGGTGCTTATCGCGGGATCTACATAGAGCGGTACCAGGAACAGGAGGGCTGCGCCGCCCGAGGTGGCTACCAAGGCCAAAGCGGAGGTCGCGTAGAAGTTGAACCGCTGGCGACAGGTTCGCCGGGGCGGTCGGCGGCGCGCCGCGCCGAATCCGAGCTCCAACAGTTTGCGACGTCGCACCTCCTGTTCCTGCACTGTTTGCAAGTCGCACTTCTCCTGGCTCTCCTGGCACTGGCTGCAACTTGCGTCCAGCAGAAGCTCCGAGCTGCTGCCACGCATCACCTTCCGCGGCTGTTCCGACCGATTGCGAACGGCCTCCAGATTGGAAGGCTCAGCCAGACGCCCCGCAGGCGATCTACTAATACTCAAACACGCAGCCCAACTGGGCCCGGCCGGTCGCTCTGGTCCGCCGCATTTTCGCACTCCGCACCCACCAAAGATTGACCTTCAACTTTGACCCCCCTAGGCTACCAGCCTACCCATCGCCAGCCTAGTTCTGGCCTCGTCGCACTTTGCGACAAACCCTCCACTCTATAGCTCGCACTTCCTAATCGATCTGGATTATAAGCTTTCTGACATTGGCATTGGAGACCACCTTGGCGTTGCTTTTTCTATTCTTCGTTTTTGCTCGCTGCCTCTTCGCAGCCACTTGGCCCAACCCCAAATCTTACACGTAGTAACTGTTGCGCCCTCGACGGTCCTCCGAGTGGTCCTCCTCAGCTTCAACCAACCCCCTCATGTGCTCTCATGACCTCATGTGCTCTTGGGGTGCGCCATACCGGCGGTCCAACGGGCCATTCTTTTTTAGGGCGGCGAATTCGGTGACCTTCGACCCGAGCTTTTGGCAGTTATCGATTCTCGATCGGCCACGCCGAATGCACGATCGGCAGTGTTGTCATCCGCGGGCAACCAGCGCGACGTACCATCGTCTGGCCGAACGCGAGCCAAACCGCGACTGCTGTCTGCACTCTCGCGGAAGCTACCCCGATAGGGCGGGGTTCGCTCTACGCAAGCGCCTTTAACCGTGCCCCTTCTTCGGCCTCACTTCCGCGTTTAATCCCCCTCGAACATCCACCGTCCAGCTTACAACACTGCCACACACAGTTATCACCTTTTAATTGCGCACCATGATTGAGCCAATTTTTGATGTCTTCGTCCTCTACCTTTGGGCCGAAAAATTTCCACCTCTTAATTCGCGCCACTTAATTTCGACGCTCTTTTAACTCCTCACTTTCTTTTAACGTTTCGGTTTCAGTCACTGAATTGAGTTTTGATTGCTCAGATCTGCTTTCTCATCTCCTTTTTGTTTGACATTTCGGTTCTTTCTTTTCGAAGTTGTTTCAACTAATAAACTTTAGTCATTAATCATTAAAATTTTGAAAGAAGAAATCAGATTTCTTTAAAGAAAAGGGGGTTTTTAAAAAATTCTCAGATCCATGAATTTAGGCTTAAATTCTTTTTTGAGTTTTTTACCTTTTTGGTGCAAGTTTTACTAGAGGAGATCTGACAAACGAAATAATATATGAATCTCGTTTCGCGATACAATTGGAGATGGAAACTCGCTAAATAAAGTGGAACGGATCAACTTGAGTGCCTGCGACAGTCGGGTTTGTAATTGCTATTCTGAATAGATGGGTTCTAATGAATGACAGATTTTAATATGATGAGTTCGGTTCACATTGTAGCTCTTAACGAGACAAAAGTGAAATGAAAAATTTGAATTTGAAAAGTCAACTTCGATCGGCATGCGAAAATTGTTTCGCCGACTATTTGTTCAGTTTTCATTTATTTTCTCTTCCAATCTCATTTCCATCAATAAACGAAATCAATACTGCAAAGTAAATTTATTCTATTGCACCTAACGGTTAGATGCAAATTTCGCTTGTTCTTTTTTTCAAATTGTATAGTTTGGTGAAACATTGCATATCATAAAAAAAGAGCTGGTGTCTTGATTTTTAGCGTTGATAAGACACGATCGATCGTCTCGGTTGTTTGTAACTTTGTAGAACGTAACTTACGTTTGCTGATAAATAATTCTGAAATATCAAATGTTTGCTAGGTGATGACTAATTTAGTGAGCATTTGGGAGGTTTGTGTACGACTACGAATATTCGAGTTTAGATATCAATCAAATTTGCGTTCCATCAACTTTTTACAATGTTAATTTTTCGCTGCCAACTTATATTCTGACCTTAACTTACATCTTTAATATGTAAAACGCACGCTGTACAGATATATTTATTAGTAGAGCTTAGATAATATCTTCAAGTCGCCGCAGGGTCGATCAATTAAACGCTCAAATCTACGCTGAACTGTATCGTACCCCGGAACAATATTTTAAGAATTATTTTCTTTCATGCCTTCAATCATTTTAATCTTTTTAAAGATTATTTTTTTCATTTTCTTTTCTTATCTTTTGATTATGAACTTTTGATAATAAAAAAGAAATAATCCATCTCAACTTCGGGGAAAAAGTTTGCAAAACATAAATTACAAAACAAATTACTTTAGTTTATGGAGAAATTAAAAAACTTGAAAGCAAAAGGTTTTGTCTGTCAAAAAACTGTGTTTGCTAAGTTATTGACGGAACCGGTTTCGTTTGAGATCAAATAAATAACTGGGAATGTTGATTTTCACTAATTAGGTATGGTTTTCGTGCTGGCGAAGCTTTGGCGTAGACCATTCGTGCATTCTTCAAGTATTGATTGGCTGATGCACAGTTTAGGAGTGTCGAAACTCGTGGAAAGTTAACCTTCTGAAAAACAATGCCCATTTGGAATCCCTCTTTTTTTCCAGCTTGTTTTGTTATCACAAAACAACGTTTTTCTTGTCATTTCAGATGATTTGCCTTTTCAAACAAATTTCCAAAGCTGAAAATGACAAGACGAAAAATTACAATCATGAAATGGTTATTAAACTTTGTTGGACAAAATTGAAAAGAAAAATATTTCTTTTTTAGGATGCAATAAACTTCGGCAAAATATTTTCGATGTTAAAAAATGGCTACGTTTGAATAATATATGAGAAGTCATTTTGGAGAAGTGACAAAATGAAAGATGAAAAATCATCAGCCTTGTGAAATGTTCCATAAAGAAAGAGCAAAAATTGATTTGATAGATAATTTCAGTTTGCGAATTTCGCTTTATGTCTGCGCCCGCATCGTGTATACAAAATTCATCGAAACGCCAGATAATCTGACAAATAGAGGAAGTACGAAACTATGCATTCGGGTCATCTACAACAGAATGCGATTAAAATTATAACAATTCGTTGTATCAGATAAAACCGATTGCATTAGTCGGATTGTTTCTAATTGATTAGTCCTGTTTCATTCGTCCTGTTGCTCTTTTCCAATAACAATTCTAACTATTCATCAAAAATCCATTTCAAACAAAAACGATTGTTTATAAATTTTTAGCAAGCCTTCTCTAAAATATTCATTTCTTATGATAAAATGATATGTAATTTATTTAGTTTGTAACAGTTTGTGACAATTTTTTATTGATTTTATACAAGTTCGTTTTTATAAATGAAACAGAATCTATTCTTGTGATGAAAAATTCATGATCGGCAATCAACTAATCGTCAACGGAAAAGATAAATTGGCACTATCATTGGCTGTTACCCAATATGAACAAACGCCAAAAAATGCAGTCTTTCTTATGGGCTCTAAACGGATAGTTAAGGAGGCTTCTGTGAATCCACAAAATCGCATCGTAAAAGCAACCAGATGTTTTTGGTCCACTCTAAAGTACATATATGAAAATTCCTGGCAGAAATCATAACAAAACATTGAACTCTCATTAAAAAACTGTTGCTGTATTAGCGTTGGGGATAAAAACTCTATTCAGCGTCGCTAAGAGAATCTATAGAGCTCAATTTAGTTCAATCGAGATCCGTAAAAGAGCATAAATTATTAATGCGAATCATTTTTCATTCAACACTTTCGATATTTCAATGTCCTAACCACCTTTGCTCTGTTTCTTTCTTCCCATTTATCAGTAGTTTTCTAAACAATAATTTTTAATTATCTAAAATAGTTTTCTTTGTAATTTTAATGATATATTCTTTTAACTTTCGTTGTTTCAATATTAATAATAATAATAATAATAATAATTTATACAAACTAATAATTTTGAATTTGTTATAACCGATAATTACTAATTAATTAATTTTAAAAATGTATAATTGTTTATATCATTCTAAAAGTCGAAAGAGAAAGTTTAATACAAAATTGTATTCTATGTTTGCTTAATTTGAATTTTTTCAATTTTTCATTTAGAAAGCACATTTGAAAGTCTGTCTAGCAAGTGCTGCCACTCTGCGTCAGTCGGTGTTGTTTTTACGCCGCTCGAAAAACTCGGCGAGTGTCGGCGAGTGTTGCTTGTGTCAATGCCGACACACGTTGATTGTTGATTGTGTCATTTGTTTAATTCATTAAAAACACTCGAATCACCATGAAGAACTTCGATTTAACTGCAATGATCGGCCAATTTCTTGACCGTCATCATGTTTTTCCCTTGCTGGAATTTTTGACAGCAAAAGAAGTAAGTGAAAATTCAAGCAACACATGTGAATTAGGTTATATTGTCATGCCTGCATCCTTACATTCATACCAAAATGGTGCATGTTGAATGGAATACACATTATTTATATAAAAATTAATTTCTTTCAGACTTACAACAGCACAGATTTGTTGCAAGCCAAACTGGATATTCTTAACAAAACTTACATGATAGATTATGCCATTGAAATCAGGCAACAACTCCACCCGGATCAAAGTATTGACGTAAGTTAAAAATATTGTTCAACAATTTTGCAAAAAGAAACAAGTTCGACTGAATGAATGCAAATTAAAATGTTATTTGCTGTGAAACAAACTGATAATAACAATTATTCAGTTGAAAATGTACATAAAAAGTCAATTGTTTTATTGAAATAATTTGATTAATTTTATTGTTTCAGGAACTACGTTCTCGTCGTGACAAAGTAATTGAAGAACTAAAAGGTCTGCAGGAAAGTGTAGCAGATATTCTTGAACTGATCAACAACGATGAAGTGATGAAAAAAATGACCAGCATGCGAGACTCCAGAGCTCTCAACAATTACCTCTCCCAGGAATTGGACGTGAGACATTTTGATGAAAACATTTTGTTTGCTCATGTTATGCTATGTTTCTTTTTCAAGTACTAAACAACATTCCTCTTATTTTAGTTCAAAGTTGAGATGATGGACGATTTTGTAAAACTTGCAAAATACCGTTACGAGTGTGGTAACTACTCCGTTACGGCATCCTATCTCTATTTCTACATGCTCGTCATGCCGGTCACCGACAAGGTATTAACTGAATTTTAAATTGAACAAATTTATTCAAAAACTACTCAGGAAATTAAAAAGAAGAACATTTCTCACAAGATAAAAGCTTGTGACTATGAAAGAGATTGATTGAATAATTTATTGCTCTTCAGAACTACCTGAAGGTCCTGTGGGGAAAACTGGCAACGGAAATTTTGACTCAAGACTGGGAATCAGCATTGGAGGATGCGAACAAATTGCGAGAGTACATCGACAGCAATGCGATCGGCGATTCCCTGCAGACTTTGCAGCAGCGCACGTGGCTCATTCATTGGAGCCTTTTCGTGTTTTTCAATCACGTCAAGGGACGAGATCTGATTATTGAGTGGTTCTTATACAGACCCCAGTAAGAAAATCATCTTTTGCCAAACAAAAACAAATCTTTCTTCCTACTAAAAATCGTTATTATGTTCCTAATTTTTCTGCTTTTATTTTGCAGTTATTTGAACGCAATTCAAACTACCTGTCCTCACATCTTGCGATACTTGACTGCTGCTGTAATTGTGAACCGATCAAAACGAGCTGCATTGAAGGATCTTGTCAAAGTTATTCAACAGGTATAGAAATCATAACAAGTTTGAGAAATTTACTACAGGAGCAAATGTTTGTATTTGATTTGTTCATGTTTTGAAGTTATTAACTAATGAGATTTTGATTATAGGAAGCGTACACTTACCGGGATCCAATAACGGAATTCATCGAGCACCTGTACATAAACTTCGACTTTGACGGGGCTCGTCAAAAGTTACAAGAGTGTCAAACTGTTGTGTTCAACGATTTCTTCCTGATTGCACTTCTTGACGAGTTTGTAGAAAATGCTCGTCTGATGATCTTTGAAACTTTCTGCAGAATTCATCAGTGCATTAGTATCGGGTAATTAACAATTTTCATATTATCTAAATACGTAGGAAAGTTTTACAGTTCTAATTGATTGAGATGTTTTTGATTTTTCACAGAATGCTCGCGGAAAAACTGAACATGAAACCGGACATGGCTGAGTGCTGGATTGTAAATCTGATTCGAACAGCCCGGTTGGACGCAAAAATTGATAGCAAATTGGGACACGTTGTAATGGGCGGCCAAGCGGTATCACCGTACCAGCAATTGATCGAAAAAGTGGAAACGCTTAGCGTTCGCAGCGAAGCGCTCGAGAATTTGATTGAAAAGAAACTGAAAACGAAGAATCACGATTCGTACAGTATTATCTGGTCTTGATAGCGAAACTCTGTTTGTTCATTGTAAACCAATTTTTTGTAATTAAATAAAATTAACGCTGGTAATATCAGACTTTCAACTTTTCATGCCTGTCCTTTTATGAAATTTAGACACAAATCTGTGCATAGTACAAAATAATCGATAATTTCAATCTTTTCATTTTGCCCTGTCGTTATAAATTGAAAATAATCGTTCGTTTTTTTTAATATTGCAAAATATCTTTAATGACACTCTTTGAGTGGCATATAAAAGAGCTGATTTCAATGGTTCGTTCATAGTTAAACTTTGAGAAACAGCAATTAGAACTAAAAATGAAAGTGATTGTCTTGTGCCTTTTTGCAGTTTCAGCTGGTGAATTTGTGTTTATTTTATTTATCGCTATTATAATTTTATTTCTTGTTTTGTTATAACTTTATAACGATAATATTGATTTATTTGTTCAAGCTTTAGCTGCACCTACAAACAAAGACGATGATCTTTATTACGATTATTGTAACGTTTCTTCAAGTGAAATTTGTGAAGATCCTACGTAAGCAATTTCAATACAAAATTTATTCGTGTTTGTTTCAATGACTTTTTATGATAATTACAATTTATGTACAGTTTGATAATCCAGTGTGATATGGAAAAATTCTGTCGAGAACAAGATTCTGAAGTGATTCAAGTTGTACCGGAAAACGAAGATGATGATCTTTACTATGATTATTGTAACGCCTCTTCAAGTGAAATTTGTGAAGATCCCATGTAAGTAATACTTTTGATGCGAAATTGATTTGTGATTGATTCAATGACTAATTTGACCTTTTATAACAATTACATTTTATGTACAGATTGATAATCCAGTGTGACATGGAAAAATACTGTCGACAACGTGATTCTAAAGTAATTCATCTATAAAAATGTTTGCAATTCTAATGAGAAAGTTGTATTTCTTTTTAACTTCAAAAATATTAAACTTGCAGATTCAAAAACGCTCAGTCACAGGGGGCTATTTTTGCGACCAGGGTCCTGAATACTGGTGTGAAAGCAAACAAAATGCTGCATCGTGTTTCGTAAGATTTTATCACGAATATTTTCACTCGAAGATTGATTCAATTTGATTGTTAATTTATTATTCATTGTGTTACAGAAAACTGAATATTGCGAGGAACACGTTTGGAACAAAGACAACTTTTACGAAGAATATTTTTTCCCTTAAACTGGAAGATAAATGAATTATACCCTCATGTAATTTCTTCATAAATAAACAAAGTACTTTACTTGAAAATATATTTGATATCTTTTCCAACTTTAAATATCAATTTCGAATTTGACATAGTCCAAACAACTTAACTCAAATGCAATACTAATTAATTACTTTGCAAAAACGTTTCGCTGCACAAAAATAGAAATGAAGAACAAGTTCATTCAGCTTTTAAGTTGTTATTATGAGTTTAATTATTTATCTGAATGAATTGTTTCTTATTGCATTTTATTTCTGAATGTTTTGGTTGTTTACAAGTTGCTACTTTGATCAACTTTGAAAGCGTTAACCTAACCTACGAATGCTGCAAAACACAAAACACAAATAAACGCCTCGGTGTGACGCTTAGCAAACTAATCAAACGACTGATAGTGGTTTATTATTAATAAAGAAACTAAACAAGAAACGGTGCGAAAATGTATGACACGTACTCCGAACAGGTACTGTCTGTTGTCTCAATTTTCTCAATAGTTTTTTTGTTTCCAATTCTTGCAATATTATGACAGATACAAGTTTGCAGAAAAAGAAAACAAACTAAACAAAGTGAAATTGAACAATCAAATAGAAAACAAAAAACAATTTGATACTCAAATCATTTGTGTTTTAAGATTGTTGAAATTGTTAAGAAAAAAAATCGATTATTTTTTCAAAGGATTAAAAGGCAATTGAAAAAAGTAAAAGGTTTTTCTGTAATCGATAATCTCAGATCATAAAAATTCCTATTAATGATATTAGGCAACCTTTTCTCCTCATTTAACTTTATACCAAACTAATCAATTTATAATTACTTTTTCAAAAATTAGCAAATTTGTAAGATTCCTTTCATTAACTCACCACTTAGGGCACTTCAAAGGAGACACACTTGCGATATTTTTTTCAACGATTCTTGATCCACATGTCTTCTTTATTGAATTGACTGAATAATGCAATTTTTTTAGTACGACGTCTACGATGACTACAGCACAGAAGACTCTCGTTACAGTCAAAACTACCGTCAGATCCCGGAGGCGGTGGAATCATTCCTCATGCACTTCCGCAAAGCGATCAACGAAGGTTTGCTCTTCAAAATCCAAAGTCTCTACGAGAATGCCTTCCCAAAAATATCAGAGACCTATTTCGAAAAGTCCTCCTGGCCCGACGAGAACGAAATCAAGCACATCGTAGAAAACGATACAGTATTCCTGATCCTGTACAAGGAACTCTACTACCGTCACATTTACGCCAAGATGCAAGGTGGGCCCACCCTCGAGCAGCGGCTCCGATCATTTTACAACTACTGCGACCTTTTTAACTACATCCTCCTAACTGAAACACCAGTGCAGCTTGAACTGCCCGACCTCTGGCTCTGGGAACTCATTGACGAGTTTGTATACCAGTTCCAGTCCTTTGCTCAGTACCGAGCAAACATCTCCAACAAGACTGTAGAAGAGATCGAAACTCTAAACGCACATGGCAAAATTTGGAACGTTCTCTGTGTGCTGAATGTGCTGCACTCGTTGGTGGACAAGTCCAAGATTAAAAGTCAGCTTGAAGTCTTTTCCAACGGGGGTGATCCGGATTCTGTTGCAGGGATCTTTGGCCAGCATTCGTTGTATAAGATGTTGGGTTACTTCGCACTGGTTGGACTTCTGAGACTGCATTCGCTTTTGGGAGATTACTACCAGGCGATCAAGGTTTTGGATAACTTTTTTAAATGAATCATTTTTTGGTTTATCACTAGAAGATTTCAATGTAAATATTATTTTTCAGGTTCTAGAAAACGTTGAACTGTACAAGAAAAGCGCCTATTCGCACGTGCCAGGTTGCCAGATCTCGACGGCGTATTATGTAGGGTTCGCCTACATGATGATGAGACGTTATGCAGATTCCATCAGGACGTTTTCCAGTATTCTACTTTACATCCAACGAACGAAACAACTTTTCGCAACGCGAAGCTACCAGAATGACCAGATCAACAAGCAGACGGAACAGATGTATCATCTGCTAGCGATCTGTCTTGTACTTCATCCGCAGTGCATTGATGAGAGTCTCCAACAGGCACTTCGGGACAAGAACTATCATGAGAAGATGTACAAGATGCAGATGGGTGACATGGCAGAGTTCGAGTCTTGTTTCCAATTTGCTTGTCCCAAGTTCCTGACCATGGTACCGCCGAGTTTGGACAGTATCCACGATCCGGACTCGTTGACGGAGGACCACGTTAAGGAAGCGACTAAGCACCAGACGCATGTGTTCATGGGCGAAGTTATGCAACAGAAAATGTTGCCCACGATCAGGTCTTATTTGAAACTGTACACTACACTGCCGTTGAGCAAACTTGCGACTTTTATGTGCAGCAGTTCGAGACCCAACGAGAATATGAACGTTGATAAGGAGGTCAATAGTTTGATTATTCATCTGCTTTGTTTCAAACATAAAATGAAGAACGTTGTTTGGACCAAGGGCGGGTCGGGGTTGGACGGAAAGTTCCAGTCTGGATCTGAGGTGAAGATGCAAAATTTAGTAGCAAATTAAATTAACAGAAGAACTGAAAGTTTTGAGTGAACAAATTAGACGAATTGTGTTTCTATAATACGAATTTGAACTTAAACAAAATGTTTTCTGTGTTTGTTTCAGTTGGACTTTTATATCGATCATAATATGATTCACATTGCTGATACGAAAGTGGCCCATCGCTATGGCGACTTTTTCATCCGCAAAATCCTCAAGTTTGAAGAACTCAACAGAAAATTGCATTATATAAAAATATAAACTGCAATTGAGCTTTTTGTGACTGCCAAAAAAGTTTTTCCATTGTCTGTATATAAGAACCGTAAGGATTTTATTTGTATTTTTAATATTTTTAATGTCAACTTGAGTATGCTTTAAGCTCTCACAATTATTCTGAAAAGTATTATTTACAATTGTAAAACGTTCTTGAACGTTGAAGTTTTAAAATAGGGAATGCAGTGTTTTAATTTTTTAGACGAGTTTTTTATACGATAACTCATTCTTTTTTTATACATTATTATATCAAATAATAAATTATTATACATCCTTTACAATCTAAATTATTTTATTTTCAAGGCACTATGATGCATCAATCTTTGGTCCCAAAAATCGCAATAATGTTTAACAGTACGAACACTTTGCATAATCGGTCGCAAAAACTTATACAACATACATTTCAGTAAATTGATAAAAAATATAGTAATTATATTATAGTCACCGAGATTCTTGAAAACATTTCGAATCAAGAAAAAAACTTTACATACTCAGCCATTGATATCAAGTAACTCAATTTGACTATCCATAAATCTCTGTACATCTTACTTTCAAGAATAAATAAAACCATAAAATTCTCACCCATAACAATTTTTCTCTAAACACATTCAAGTTTTTCAGAGACAAAATTCTACTTCTAAATGGTTCTGACTCGCAATAAACAATGCTGAGTATGTTATAAATAATGGAAAAAAATAATCACACGATGGTTGATATCAAAATACAATATACTTTTATAAAGAGAAACCATTTAACATATTTACATAAAACGCATCTCGCTATAATAAAATTTCTTAATAAAACAACAGGCATTAGTAGTCAACAGCTCTATGTCTTATCCTTTGATCGTTCTTGAAACATTCTACACGCTTCAGTGAAACAATGAGGCCTCGCAGTCACGATGCCCTGCATATAATGATAAAACCTGTTGGCCCGTTTTGCGTTGCTCTGTTGTCGGATCTCCTCGGCCCTGCATATCGCCCGGACATACGGTAACAAATCCACAGAAACCGCTCGTCTGTCCAAAGAGTTTATAACCATTGGCATCAGTGCCATATTCACTGCCCGATTAATCTTCTTTTTTTGTAGCATACCTTCTACACTTGTAACATCTTTTGCTTCCCAACAATTTTGACTTAAAGTTGACCTTTCGATCCAGTCGTAAATTTCAGAACTTAATTGGTCCATGGGACGATAATCGCACATGTTTTCAGACAACGACAGACTGTCTTGTTCAAAATGTTCGTCCTCCTCCAAAGCAAAATCTCGTCGCTGTGATAGATTTGCCATCAATGAAACGCTGTCGAGATTGCTAGCCAGATCTGCCAGAAGTTTTCTATTTAGTTTAGAGTCAGATTCTGGTTCTTTTTCTTGCGACTTCTTATTCTTTTTTGCTGCTTTGATGATTGGTCGGTACAGTTTTTGGTGAGTCTCTTTCCACAGGGATGGTAATAAATTTGAAATAGTTGGTGTCCGGTTAGATGCTACCAGAACTTGAAGCTGGAGCAGTGCTTTTCGAAGGTCTCCAGTTAGTGTTAGAGACTAAAAGAAAAATGTTGTTTTACATAACTAACTCAAAAAATGCCTCATTTGTTATTTCACAAAAATGTTTAGTTTTGTTTTTTACCTCGGCACATGCAGTTGGTAGTCTGTTTCTAGTTTCTGCTAAAGCCACAAGTTCCAGGAACAGTGAGGCTTTTTTGAAAGGCACAATATTAAAGTCGATAGCAAAAATTTGCGGAGCGAATTTGCTGGACTGCGTGAAAGAATTGTTGCAAGTCATAACCATAGGCCGTTTGGTGTTTGAAGCCAGCTGGTAAACTGCACCAACAAAACCGTCGTCTTCTTCGAAAACTAAATCGATGTCATCAAGGAGGATGAGCGTTTTTGTCGGTACTGATTTTTCTTCCAGTCCACTCTTGGTGCCAAAGCCAAACGATTCCATGCTGTGGTTGCGAATACGGTGTGACTTTGTAGCTTCTTCTAAGTCTTTTAAAACTTTTCGACCGGGTCTTTTGGACGAGGCGTTGACTTCTATAACTCTGCAAAGAAAGTTCAATTTTAAATAATCTGAAATTTAAATATGATTTAGATTGTTTTTAATTTTATTCCTGTACTTGTATCCTAATTCCTCAGCAACAGCATAAACACTGGAAGTTTTGCCACATCCATGTGGTCCCATCAGCACTGCCATGGATTTTCTCCCATTCAAAATTACCTCATCACTATTTGGTCGGTAAAAATCGTCATCGCTATCTGAGTTGCAATTCTCCTCAGTCGATTTCCAAGTTTCCAACCACTCCTTCAAACGTCTTACAGCCTTTTCGTTACCAATAACATCGTCCGAACACCGCGGCTTGTATTTCGAAGTCCAAACCAACCCCTTGGACGGATCCTCTTCCTCCAATTTGACACTTTCATCGAGCGAGGAACTTTTTTTCGGCCTACCACGTTTTTTCCTCTTTTCTTTTACCTCCTCTTTATTTTTACGTTCTACCTGACTCAATTTTGAAACCCTCTGCCAAATTTTTGTGGCGCTTGGATTTCTTAATTCCAGTTCTTTCACCACAACTTCTCGTTCCTCGTCAGTTAATATTTTTGGTTCAATTTCTGTTACTTTTTTCTCTTCAAGAGAATTTAGACTTTTCATTTCCGAAAAGTTAAGAGAAGGTTGATATATCGTTTCAGCTTTGAGTTTGAATTGTAGTTGAGGTTCTATCCGGACAATCTGCTTCAGTTGAGTCACATGGCTGATTTTTGGGAACAAAACTGGGGGAGGGAAAAAAGGTTTTTGGGTTATTGAACGATCAGGATCTGGAAAATCAGGTTGAAGGAATTTACGTCGAGCTGCAAGTACCTCCGGATCGGGTTTTGGACGCTTCACAAAAAGCGAGGCCAATTTCTCTGTCGGTTTTCGTTTCAGCGAATCCTCTACAATGGTAACTTCGGATTCAATGTCCTTCGACGAGTTTTTACGCATGAAAATCGGTGCCAGTTTTGTAGCTGGTTTTGGAGACGGTTGTTTTGGTACTGAATTTCCTTCCTTCGTTGATTTCAGCTCTGGTTTTTTTGATTTCAGCAGTTCTGCGTTTGAAGATTTTGGCGACTTCGAAATTGAATCAGACTCGGGTTGTGAAGATTTTTCCTTCTTCATTTTGATTTTAGAAGATTCAGGCGATTTGGAATCGGCCTTAGGCGACTTATGAGACTTCTTACGAGATCGAGAAGTAAAGATCTCGTCATCCGAAATATCAGCTACATCTAAAATGAGAAAAACATTATTTGATTAGATATCTGCCTTGGACAAAACATTCTTTTGATTATTAAAGTTTTTTTTCAGCGATCAAAGTGTGATTATCATTGCCATCAACCGAAGTGAAAATTAGATACATTTTTAAATGTTTATTTTCAACTTTCGGGAGACTCCCGCTTTTATTGTCATCATAAAATAAAGCTCAAATTTTAAACATTGTTAATTTAAAAATTTTATTAGGTATTAAATTACCTTCATTTTTAGTTTGATCATCCGTCGAATTCAACTTGATTTTCATAGACCACTTAGGTTTGACTTTTGGCGTTTTGTTTCCTTTAGCTGCAAACGGAGAGTCTGCCTTCACAACTGGCTCACAAGTACCGTTGCAAGGTGGTGGAGAAATATTTTCTGAACTTAGTACCTCTATCTCATCGGCTGTTGACAAGATAGAGTCCGTGTCAAACGACCTCTTTTTTGGCCTAATTGTTTTTGGCACTGAATAACATTTTGGTGTCAATTGATTCTCGTCTACTTGATGTATTTCTGCCTTCACTATCAACTTTGTCATCGCAGTCTTTTCTTTTTGGATCTGCTCCGGTGTTGCTTTGCTAAAAGAACATTCTCAAATGAAACTCACACATGTTCAATTCCAAAACAAAAGAAACAAATTTAAAAATTTTATATTGGGTATTGTTTTCAAAACTCATACCTAAAGTAATTCAACAAAGAATTGGAAGACCGTCTCTGATCCACAACGATATTTTCGCAATTCGAATAATCCTTTTTCGAAGTTTGTGTAAACACTTTCTTCTTTTCTTGAATTATCTCACTTATTTCATCTTCCTCGTCTTGTGCTTTACGTTTCCTCTTCTCTGATCCTCTCTTATTAGCCATCTCAACCAGTTTCTCTTTAACTTTACGATTTTTTTGTTTTGAAGTGTCCTAAAAAACGTAAACAAACCTTCAAAAACTCTAATTTAAACGAGTGTACTTTCATTTCATTTTCAAAAACAAAATGGATGTAAATAAACATTACTTACCTTATCAGAATCGGTGTCTAAATCAACAAACTCAATTTTGGCACAGTTTTCCTTACTCTGATCCTGTCTTCTCGGCGTCTCATCGTTATTAGGCAAGCGTTTTCCGTTGCAAAGTGGACTAGGCGTTTTGTCAACCAGGTCAAATTTGTTTTCGACAAGCTTGCATTCCACTGACTTGGAGTTTGCCCCGGTGATTTTGATCTTGACCCGTTCGCGTTTCCTGGCAGCTTCTTTCCCGCGCTCCGATCTAACCTCTACCGAAAATTTCATCGTGGCAGCTTCGCTGGTTCGCGGTTCGCTGAAGTAATGCGTTATATTCTTCATGCTCGCCATGGTTGCAGCTTATGCCATTGTTGTCACTTAAATTGTAACGTTAAGAAATAACCGTACACCAGGAAACGATTTTCTGCCGACCTGCGTTACTCTGTGTTTTCAACCAAAGTGTTTTTTCTTTGCCAACTTTTGCCGCCTTTTTTAGTTTCCCGACAGTGCTGCCAACTGTCGGTAAAGTAGATGTTTGAGACGCGTCGATAATGCAGATGTTTTCTTTGAAAATATTTGGTTTATTTTTTCGAATCCATCGCTGTATTCAAAATAGAACCAAATAGCATTTAATTGACTTCAAAAAGTAACTTTAATAGTAGTTTTTAGTTTACGTTCTTTTGACATTTTGGGAGGTTCAATAAACCTTAAGGTTTGTTCACAACGCAAGTGTTGACGTCAAAAAGAGAGGAGGACAAAACGGAGCACCCCAAGGTGTTTCTCGCACGATTGACGTTTTGCAAAACTAATAGCTTGAGTTGGCTTGAGTGAATTAATCGCGACGCCAAAAAAATGGCAACGTCCGAGAGCGACGATTTTGAAAGTGCTGACGAGGAGTGGAACATAAGAAGGAACAGACATTTCAGTCAAAATCGCCGAAGACGATCAACTCAGAGTCAGATGATGACGTTGAGAACTTTTCGTCCTCCGACCATGAGATTGACAAAGAACCTGTTCCGTCACAGGATGAAATTAAGGACGAATCTGATCCGGTTATCAAAAATGGTAAATCACAATTTTAGATCCGCTTGATTGGGTGATTGTTATTGATTGTGATTTGTTTCCTTAACTGTTTAAAGAAATCGAAATGTTTCTGTTTCAATATGTTTCTTTGCTCTTGTTTTCATTGGAGATCTCACAAAGTTTATGATTTGCGTGAGTGAATTTTATCATTAATGCTATTTAAAAGTATTTTTAATTGTTTTTGGATCTAATTTTGACATTTGTTTAATGTTTCCTTATAATAGTTTAAATGTCAAGAGTTGACAGTTTTTTTTATTGAAGGTTACGTTTAATGAAGATAGTGATGTAAAAACAATGTATGTTTTAACTTCCAACATCATTCTCTGATTAAACTCAAATTATAAATTTCTGAGGAAAGACAATATAGAAAGCCTTAAAAGATAACTATATTTAAAGTAATTTTTGTACCAAAAAACACCTGTGCAAATGAAAAACAACACATCTGGTTCATAAAATAAACTAAATAAAAAACGTTTTTTCAGCTATTACAGAACAGCCAAAAAAAGCTGACAATCTCAGTGCAATAACATCAGCACCTTCACTTAAAGAAGAGCTAGAGCCTTCCAAACCACGTCGTGTAGTACAACGTGCAAAGAAAAATGGCCCAAAAGGTTTTAAATTAGGAGCAAAGAAGGTCGAACACCTGGAAGAGTCTGAAATGCCAGAGGAGCTGCGTTCAAATTTAAAATTTAAGGATGTTTTTAAAACGGAAGGCTGGGAAGGCTTGGAAGACGACAAAGTGTTTGCCGAGGAGGAGTCGCGGAATAAATCGTCTAAGTCGTCCATTAGCCCGTCGTCTGATAAGGTATCTCCGGACAGTGACAGCCAGGACGGTTCGAGCGTCTCCGGGTGGGGTGGATGGGGCGGTTGGGGTGTGTCTTCGCTGATAAACACTGCCACAAGCGGCGTCTCTACGCTGACGAGTACCATGAGCCAGGGATTATCGCTGTTGGAAGAAACAATCGGCACGACTGATCCCGTGGAATTGGCGAGGCGGGATGCGATAACATCCGCCGGGCATCAGTCCGAAAGTAAGACAGCCGGCGTAATGGAATTTCTTCTCGCACGGATTTAACACTAATGAAACGGGTTTAATCTTACGGAAAATTAAAATTTCATTTTTTCCTTTTTTTTTCATTTTGTCTTCATATTATTAGTTCCATAAAACGAACTGTGATTCGTTTAATAATGTCTTCTTCTATATTTTATTGTATTGCTAAGAATTATAAATTCGTTTTTTCAGCGAAGGAAAAAGAAGAGCCATCAGAAGTCTATCAGGAGAGTTTCCCGACATCTTACATGTTCAGCAACATAATATCCGGTGTAACATCGATTACCAAACTCGTCGAATCCACATCTAGTAAAGTTATTTCCGGCGGATTGGACACTTTGGAAGTAATAGGAAAGAAGACGATGGAAGTTCTTCAGGAAGGTGACCCAGGGCTTAAGAAGAAAAGAGCGTTCTTCTTGTCTGAAACAGACAAACCAATTCTGTCTCACATTCTCAGAGAAGCCAAGGAAAAAGCCGACACAGAGGAGAAAACTCTCGAAGAAAGAGAGATGTCAAGGAAGGTGCATTTTGAAAGTCTTTTCGATGATTATCAGGGTCTGGTGCACCTTGAAGCTCTTGAGATGCTTTCGAAACAGTCCAATATGAAGATCGAGCATCGGTTAGTTGATCTCAGCGACGAGGAACTGGATTCGCTCCAGGAAACTTTAGAGGAGATTAAACAACTGTGTGATTTAGGCGACGAGGATGACGAAGAAGAGTCAGGGAAAGATCTGAAAGAACGACTGGACGAAGCTTGCAAAAGTTTGGGCGTTGCGATTAATTGTGATAAATTAACTAATGTATGTATTTCTCCCAACATTTTTTAAGACAAAACCATTGACAAGAATTGTCAATGGTTTGGAATTGAAAATGTTTTTCTCAAATTGATTAACGGGTTTGTGGTTGTTTGTTTCAGGCACTTCAGGAGATTAGAAAGAATCTTTCACCGGACGAGCAAAGTCCCACACACCGTCAGATATTCCAGCAAGCGATTTCAGCTTTGGCGCAATTCACTGCGTTGTCTGTTGAGAGGTTTCACAAATCTGCGGAACTGCTCTTGGTCAAAGAAAGACGGAGCACTGTGAACGAAGCTGACGCTCTCGTCCAGCTGACTCGTATTTTGTGCGAACAAATCAGCGCCATTGCAAACCTGTTCGGAGACCGACTCAATGAATTCAAAGATGATGCCATTAAAGATGAAGTTAATTCTAGTATTACTACGATTTTTCTCGAAGTAAGCTTTTTGTTTTTTAGGAACGTTGGTCAAATGAATGAGAATCAAATGAAACTAAAAATTTGATGTTTCATTTTTGTTTTAGGCGGCTAATGCTAGTTCGTATATCCAGGATGCGTTTAGGTTACTAGTTCCAGTTCTACAAGTTGGAGCGTTATGAAAAGTTAGACCAGACAATGTCGAAAAAGTGTATTAACATTAAGTGTTGATGGATTGATGTATTTTGTAATAAATTTTTATCGATATTCATATTTTTCACGATGATTTCCAAGTTCTTATGGCGAAATTTGTACATATCTTTGCAGCAAATAAATCTGACAGCGTGAAATTAGTTAGTTACAAAAACTACGACAAAACTAGAATACACAACCTTGACAATTTATGGTTCAACACGAAATAGCGACGATTGAGTGGCTCGAACTTTCAAGCATGGAGTTTTTTTTCAACATAAAGTATCTGTTGCAACAGACGAGATCACTGTTTTCCCTTGCAGAGAAGCTTTTACTTTATTTGTAATACAATAGACAATAAAGATTATGGCGAAGTAATTTTTGATTAAATTATAAATATTCAACGGCTCATTACCAAGATGGAATTGACTTATTAATTTTATTAGAGCGATTTTGTTCGAACGGTTTAACTGGGCGCGCAATTTTATAGTCTTAATTAAACGTTCAGCCGACGATTATCTGCAAGTAATGTCCTCAATTATATTGAAACAATGAAACCTTTTTATTCTCCGTTACTTATTATTTTTTGCTTCTTACGGGGTTTTTCTCAGTTTCAATTGTGTAACGCCTTGAGTTTGAAAAAAAATGTTTGTTCAGCGATACACATTGTAAAGCGAGATATCATCATCAATCACTTTTATTAATGGCCGCGGATTTCCGACTTTATGTTAACCCAACCGTTCATTTTACAATCAGATTATAAAAGTTTACAGCGCCGATTGCATTTTTTGTCGTAACTTCCATAGTCGTTGAAAGTAAAACGTGTACGATAACTTAGACTTCCATTCTAATTAAGCATGTCTCTCAAATGAGATACATTTTTACAGCTCGTAAATTAAATCTTTGAACAAAAAAAAAGAACTAACATTTAACATTTTTTCTTCCTTTCTTCAATAATTTAATTTGACACAATTCCTGTGTTCTTGCTTACGTAAAAAAAATTGTCGGTGAAAATGATTTCCTTGATATTATTAATTAAGGTAATTGAAAAGATCTGATTTGCGATATCATGAATTTTAACATAAAAGAAAAGGGGAAGGATTCATTTAGAATTTTTCATTATCGATTGTCCATTGAGTAACAAAGTTTGTGCATAATTTTGATGCGGAATTCGCAACCGAACATCTCAATCGACTTTCAGTTGAAAATTTCGCTGAAGAAGGGAACAATGCAGTTTTGGTAAATGCATACCTTTTTCTCGCGTTACGAAATCAGAATAGACCGGAGAAATGCTGTTATGTACCGATTTTCTCGAGCTGGGACGTTTCAGGCAAATTCCACAATCGGATTCGCACAGTACAGCGTGTTGTAATAACAAACATCCGAATGGTTCATTTTTGTTAAAGAGAAAAAAAATATCGAGCAATCAATTCTATTTGTTCGGTTCAAGGCGACGAAAATTTCTCAGACATTGTAATAATGTTTTTCTTTTCCCCCTTGTTTTTTATTTCTTCGTCTGACTTTTATGCCTTTGTTCATGAAAAGATGTCGGATAAAAGTGATTATGCAATTCGTACAACATTGTCTATTGAGAAATGTATCAAGTCCTAATGATCTTTCGACTTTTTACAGTACACTTTCGCTTTTGGTGGGCTCGTCTACCGAGTTTGAGCGACGCCAAAGCTCAGCCTGACATTTTCAGCTCTTGCGTCCAATTAATTAAGTGTAATTAAAATTCGACATTTCTGTGGTTGAGCGGAAGAACCACATCATTCTGAATTTTTAAATTAAAAACCATCGAGAGTGAAAAGTTCAGATAATTTAGAAACGCTTTATCAGATTTTAATTTTGAAATTGTAATACGCAAGTTATGTCAAAAATTGTAATTCCATAATTTCAATTTTCATTAGAAATTATGTTCTCTTGATTATACATTCATTACAATTAAAAATGAAGAACACGGAAATTGTATCACACATTTTAATTATTCTTTCGTGTTTTTCAAAAATGAAGTTACTTGTTACATGAACCAAAAACTGTCAAACATTGATTTTTAGTTTCTTGAGATTCTGTAATGCTCCGTCAACTATTAAAGATAGGCGAGAATTTGAATTTTAATGATACCTGATTCATTTAGTTATCACTAAGTTTGACATGTTAACTAGTTTATGAATTAAATAAATTTCAAACAGGTCGAAAAAACTATAATCAGTGGAAAAATTATAATCTTTTACAATCGATGTAACAGTTCAAGTTTTTGAGATTTCAGGAATTCGTTTAGCGGTGTGAAAAATTATTGATAAAAAAAGTTCGTTATGAGTTGTTATATTAGACTTTCTACAGGAAAACTCGAACTTCAATTTACATAGTAAAATAAAATGTTTGCGCGAAAGCCTTCTAGATTATTCAACAATGATGTATGCTTTTATTAAACCGTTCTTTGTATTCACATTCAGCGATCGCATTCTGCCAACGTGCAATTCTTTTACGTATTTTTCTTCCAACCATTATTTCAATAATTTTTTCGCAAACAAATATTTTGTTTGAAAAATAACAGTCAATTTACGTTAATGAATGCCGACAAAAAATCATGATCATTATAAATAAATAATCAGGGTATAATTTGCAAAGTCGAGACCATAAATTTACACTTTCCTGCCAATAAAATAATGAGTCACAAATCAATGATTTGATAAAACAGGATTGACAGACAAGCCCTCGCCTGTAGCTCGAATGGCTTATTAACGTCGCTACATTCGATCGAAATAAAATTATTGGAACATTTTTTTCTACTTCTCGATTCTCGTTACTGAAACTGTTTACATAATAATTTGTATCCAAATAGTTCACAGTGTAATCGCGCCTACATTACGACACAAATCAAGCCATCATTCGCTCAAAAATGCAAGCCAAATTCCTGCTGAATCTAAGACACTGACGAGTTTTATGTGCAATAAAGTCTGGAAAAGCAGACCGGGCTGCCGGTTGGAAATCAATGAAAGTGAAACGCAATGCAATTGACCGTTTCTGAGGGATCAGCTTGGTGTATTCATAATTACTCAATAAGCAAATTAAAAACAATCAGGAACAGAAAATGTTAACAACACAAAATGAATTGTTTAGTTTGTTATTCTGAGTGTTTCTTTTTGAATGTTGGTTTATGTAAATGCAAGATGTAACTTTGACAGGGGGGATGAATTGGAACTGAAGCATGATATGTATAAGTGACTGAAGATTTGTTGGACAGTTCTCACGCGCTCATCCTAGGCTTTATTCTTTTGCAACTGCTGCAGAGCCGAACGGTTGAAGACACGCAGCGAGTGAACGACTTCGTCGCCAGCAGAGAAAGTGCTAAGGCTATTATATTGGGTAGTCGAGTATATAAGGCTGCTTCTAGAAACCGTAGCGGTTCAGTCAGTGGTTGAACGTCAAACTCGCTCACGTGATAGATAATGTACCTGAAGGTAAGTTATGGGTGCTAGTTTGCGGCTTCGCGAAAAAACCATTTTTCATTCTTTCTGTTGAATCGACCAAGTGACAGTGAATTCGCAGTTACTACTTCAGTCTGGTATCGTTTTGGGATTTCCTATTTCCTATTTTATACTAAAATGAGATGTTTTGTTTTATAATATTTTGTATAATATTTTTATGATCTATTAATTAGAAAATTTAACACTGTTTCTTTTTAATTCCATATCAGTTATCAATGATTCATTTGTTTATTGTAATTCTTTATACATTTATAAGTACAGAAATTCGATTGTTTTGATCATTCAAAGAATCTTTTAAATTTTCAGTTAATTTGAATGTTGCAATGTTTTCGAAACTGAAATTTGTTTGAATATCAATCAATTGTCCCATCAACAAAATGACGAAATAAGCATTTCATTTCTCAGACTTTATTAGAAATTTTATTAGAAATCATTTTTCTCGTGTAATGTTTTTCGATTGATTACATTGATTATGAAATGAATATTTCAAAAGTTCAGTCTATCCATCCACAATTGCATTTTGATCCCTAGTGACAGATAAAAGGAAATCAACTTTTGCATCCATACTCAGTGCAATAGATAATTTTACAATCCACCTTCTATTACCTCTGTACCTGATCGTATCAAATTATTTTGAAACATCTAAGATCACGATAAAAGAAAAAAAACATTAGAATGACTATGATTATTAACACGATTATTTATTCGTGTCAACAATAGTTTTGTTCGAGATCAAAATCTGAGGGGAAAGATCAAACCTGATCTGCGGATGCCAGTCGGATAATTTATCTCGTTTTAAATTGACATGCAAAAAGTCGACATTAATTATGTAAAATTATCGATTGGTTTTGACTGCAGCACATGTATTCAAAAATGCTTTTAAATATCAATCAGATACCGCAAGGTAGTCCCAGTCGAGCAGATTAATGAGCTGAATTATTTATATTTACATCGCACCTTCGTACAAATCAGTGCTTCTAACTTATGCGTTATGTCATACGAGGAAAGCAATTTCACTGCATGTTGTAAAAAAACAAAAATAATTCTCACTCGAAGAAAGCAATGTAAAGAGGCGTATAAAATAAATTAGTCTTGTAAACAGACGGTTGCGTAAATATTTTATTGGTTTATGTTTTTATTATTCGCGTTCGTACTTCATTAAAACACAATAAAATTTGTTCAATTTATGGGAAAGAAAAGACACTTATGTTCTTCAATTGAATTACACACTTTGAAACCATTTCTCATTTAAACGTAACTTAGTAACATTATGTAAAGTTTCATCTGCATGGAAACTGTCTGAACGCCATAATTTGATAGGAAAGTGGAAATCAACATGTGACGAAGTTTCGTGAAACTTACGGTGACATCACTGACAATTGTAACGTTGCGATGTGTAACGTTGACAAACGACTTATATAAATATACAGTCTTTAACCATAGAATAAAAACCGTGACACAATACCAGAAACCTGACGACAATTGCACGGCTACTCATCCAGATGTAAACGCGTTGAAGCCTAATGACACCGCGCTGTCGTTCAACTTTGATGTAAAATCACGTTCTACTCCGAAGAGCATAATTAGAAAGTGTATATTCACGTACGATCCTGATATACCATTATATAATCGTTCAATTTATCACACGATTTCAAATACCGGTAATCATTTTACAATTTACCATACACTTCCTGAACGTTTCAATCCCTTTTTTATCGCCACGATTCTGCTTTTTCTATCTCTCCCTTTTTTTTCATTCTTTCAATCTGCCTCGCATTAACCACCTCGTTTTGTTCTTTTTCAATTTCACTGATGAATGTAAACGAGATTCTAATGATGTCGATAAAAATTTTTTTTCAACGATACCAGATTAACTGATTAGTTACACCTTTCAAGACTGTTTATCATGCAGTTTCTCGACAGGCTCTTTAGCAAAGTGGACAAACTAAATATTCTGTTTTCGTTTTCAGTTTCCACTTTTACTCGTGGCACTACTAGTGACCACGGGTCATGCCGAGGAGGCCAAGGCGGAGTCCAAATCCGACCAAGCAGCTTCTGAGTTGAAGAACAACGAGAAGCGAGGTTTGGGTCACCATTTTGGCGACTACGGCGGTCACCATGAAGAACACCACCACGACCACGTGAAAACTGTGACGATCGAGAAGAAAGTCCCAGTGCCCTACGAAGTGACCAAGCACGTGCCCTACCTTGTGGAAAAACACGTGCCGTACGAAGTCAAAGTCGGCGTGCCGCAGCCCTACACCGTCGAGAAACACGTGCCCTACCCAGTGAAGGTCTTCGTGAAAGTCCCAGTTCACGTGCCGCAGCCCTACACCGTTGAGAAAAAGATCCCCTATGAAGTGAAGGTCCCGGTTGACAAGCCCTACGAAGTGAAAGTGTACGTGCCCCAGCCGTACACCGTGGAGAAACATGTGCCGGTTCCAGTGAAGGTTCCAGTGCCGCAGCCCTACACCGTTGAGAAACACGTGCCCTACCCAGTCAAGGTGAAGATCCCAGTGCCCCAGCCGTACCCAGTTGAGAAGCACGTGCCCTATGAGGTGAAGGTGCCGGTCGACAAACCGTACCCGGTCCTTGTGCCAAAACCATACCCAGTGACCGTGGAGAAGCCATACCCAGTACCAGTGGAGAAACCGGTGCCTTATGAGGTGAAGGTGCCTGTTGACAAACCATACCCAGTCCCTGTTGAGAAACCTTATCCAGTTCCGGTTAAGGTACCAGTTCCAAAACCATACACCGTCCACAAACCAGTGCCCTACCAAGTAGAGAAACACGTGCCCTACCCAGTGAAGGTCTTTGTTGACAAACCATACGTCGTTGAGAAGGAAGTACCTTACCCGGTCGAGAAGGAGGTGCCCTACCCAGTGAAGGTGCCTGTTCCAGTTCACGTTCACCACCATGAACACCATGAACACCACGGACACCAGGAACATGGACATCAGGAGCATGGACATGGAGGAGATGGCGGTGGATTCGAACCCAGTTATGGATACGGCCACCATTGATGGGATAGAGTGTAGGGACAGTTAGAGTTGAAGTGTTCAATCAAAATCATCGATTTGTAATTTTTGTTTGTTTTTTGTTTTGTCATCGTTCCATCGGTGGTAATTTATTCTGAGAGAGAGGGTAAGTGCTTTGTGTGTACGACGGGCACTGGAACTGGAAAACTGTTTTGGCGCTCAGGCTGATGGATAGTTTGTTGGTTACAATATTTAGTTCGATTGTAATTGTACAATTATCTTGCGTGGGTTTTCATTGAAACGGTTCATTGTGACTGTACATGATGATTGTACGGTCACGATGGTCTTCACTTCCAGTCCAAGTTGGACGTGAATTTTGTCTGAGCCAAAATGCAAAATTAAGGATGTAAACGAATTTTTGATTGTGAAAAACAATGTCGATATTTGAGATAAAAAAATTTTATGGGTACACATACGTCGATGTCAGTATAGAATTAAGAGATGTAGCTCTATTGTAAAATATGAAAAGTATTGTATTTTTTTATAAATTAAAGAAAATTGTTTTTTAACAAACATCCCGCGAGGTTGTTCACTCTAATTATCTAACCCAATTTTTTGCGCAACTGCTTTTTTTACTAAGTGCTCGTTTTACTAGGTGGAAAGAAAAAAAAACAGCTAAACGAATTGTCGCGTGATTTGTACGTATATCACACACGCTGATATTCAAAAAATGGTACTTTCACAATGCAAGCAACAGACTATTTGTACACACATATTTTGTGAGTACTTTCTCTAACGTGAAAAGTTTGTGCAAGCACTGTAACGCGAGTGATGATATCTGAACATTTTCTTTGCGTCACGCTTCATTAATCCAAATCGGTCCTTTTTTAATTCACTCTGCACTGTTGACAATTGCTGTCTCAAATTTTAAACTGAAAGAACGGAAATTTTTGCATCAACTCTGTTGTATTGTTTAACTTCTTGAAAAAATTCCAATGAAAAAGAAAATTCTCATTAATTTGCATCATGAAGAGTTGCAAAATTTTGTGCACAAATGGAGGTTCAAGTTACCACATTGTCTATAAAATATAAAAGAGAAAAATGGCAAGATCGAAATCTCACACTGGGCTCCCATAAAAGTGCCATTATACAAAACGTTGCGCTCGGTCGTTAGCGGCGCTCGACGGAAGTTAGCTCACGGCCGCTTAATTTCACGTTGAATAATAATATCATAAAAATTAATAAAGTGATGCGGTACCTTTCCGTACTTTCTAACGACTGGTGTCAATTACAAGAGCGTAATAATCCACGTTCGCGAGGCTGCTTTTATTTTCATATCCCATAGCCCATGAACGTTCGGTTGCATAACCGCTCGATTGCCATGAATTTGTTTCTTACAAACAATTGGCAATACGTTATATGATTGGCTCGCGGTGACCTATTGTAAACATCATGATTTATGGGTGTGTTTATGCAAGAGATATTACCGAACCAAATTTATGTCTACCATTTTGGGATATTTATCCTTCAAAGTCGGCGGCTAATTGAGAGCTATCCAAGCTTTGTTTTATTGTTTTAATCGCCGAGTGAATGTCCTGGGATTGAACTGTTTTTTCTTATCCGCGATGAACCTCGTCGTTTAAACGATCTCGGCTTGATTGTTACTTTCATTTTCGTTTAATGGGATGCTATAAAACATGCAAAACAAGAGAAGATTGTTCATTGAACGGCGCGGGAATTCGCTCATTATTTCTTTGATTAAACCGATGGAAATCTGTTCGTTTTTACAATCAATGAGTTAAAATTTTGTAAAAATCATTTTTTTGTTTTCATCTCATCAAAGTGATAGTACTTGTGAATCTTTTGATTTTCTAGTCACGTTATGTGATAGGGAAATTTATGATGCGAATATTTTTCATGCCAAGTCACTTCCTCCTTGAACGTTACATATTTTTTTCAATAAAAATGTTCCTGATGGATTAGTTATGTGAGCTTTTAGTCGAAATAGGAAATGAAAGGTCTCTTAAACGCTCCGGTAAACGTATTTCCTTTTATTTTTATACGAACCAATTAAATGACTCGGTTGAAATTCGAGAAAACATTTCTCGCGATCAGCAATAAAAAAAGGAAAACATGTTATCGGACATTTCAATCGCAAACTTGAAGTAATCCGGACTGCCGGTTATGCAAGAACGGAAGATCCGTATTACGCGCTGGAAATAAAATGTTTTGAGATTGAAAAAGGCAACGATTTAATAAGATATTGCATATTCAGAACAAACGACGGAGGGGGTTAATTAACACAAATTGTTCGTTCCCCAAAGCGGACTGACAGTTTTGTGAAGATTGTTTTCGAGGAACGGTGTTTAGTAATCGGAGCATAATTGTTGAACAAATTTGGACTATGAGAAAGTTTATTTATTGTTAAGTGAAAATAACGTTCCTTCTTATACGAATAACCGGCCTCAACGTTGCAGCGTTTGAGGTGTAATTTCATTTTTATGCAGGATAATCCTACGGTTTGAATGGCGCATCTGTTTTGCAATTTTCGAGCAAAACGTGTAATTACAATTTTTCAGTCGACAGTTTCCGAACAGTGAGTTTGTTGAAATCTTACGAATTGAGATAGAATAGGCGATTTTCACTTGACCTTTAAAAAGGCAAACCAAAAGATACAAAAATTGAATTCAAACTAAGATTAAGGAGTTGAATTTTAAAACTAACTTTCAATGTGGAATATTTTTAGCTCAATTTGGCACAGTTTTATTTCTGAAATATGGAATGACATTTGTATATAATTTGAGTAAGATCTCTCGAGAGACAGGAAAAGCACGTTCCTGGAAAATTGAAATATTTCATCAATCATCGCCAGACATATCACGCAAAAGTGATTTGTAACATGATCATAATGTGCAGAAATCGAAATTCGTAATGACTATAATTTACACTTCACTCTCCGTTCAAATTACTCGATAAATTCATAACGAGTCGATAGTATGTTATAACTACTAAACGTAGATCAACTATTTCTACGTTATGAAAGAAAAAACAAAAAGAAAGAAACAAATTCAAATAAAAAAACTTGACCTCACACTTTGCATTTTATTGTTGTGCGATTATATTTTAATTTCGATAGAAATCACTCCGAAGTTAATGTTCCTATGAGCAATTAAGTTATCATGAAGCATGGCGTCCGGTTTATAACACTTTCAATTGGAATCTCGATTGCCAGTAAATGCAATTGATACGCCTAAGAAAGTATAACTTTCTCTGCAATAATTTCTCGTTATATGTAAGATTCGTATGCTTAATTTCAAGCCACAAAACTTTCGATCGCAACGACGAGCGCCAATTTTGGAAACGAGCCGCCCCTAAATGGTCGACGCTGAGGAGCAACCGAGTTCCCCCTTGTGCAACTTCCGCAGGAGCAAAAACGCGCTCGCACCTTTTTTCGCCGACAGTTTATGCTCGTCTTCATCTGATAAGGGTGTCGTAACATCACCACCTTATTTGGTGACACAATGCTCATCGACTTTCTATACATGTTTTAAACAGGAAAAAATTAAAATTTCAGATTTGACTAAACGTGCAAAAATTTTTGAGTTTACTTTCCGGTAAGGAAAAATCCAACAAGGAAACTATAAGAACGATTGAAACAAATGAGCGTTGAAATAATCGATTCTTTTGTTCAACCAGATGATGAAAATGATGGGTTTTGTTTGCACAGTTTTGCAATCGTTATGGCACGTAATTTATACACTCGTAAATAACACAAACTGCATGCGTGTTTGGCGCATATTCGGGATGATTTTGTGCGCCGATATGTTATTTGCATGTTTTTGTTACGATGAAAATTTTCTCAAGCTTCGTTGATGTTTTTTTTTCTCAGCTCGAGAAATAATCACTTGCTTTTCATACTTAGTAGATGATATCTCAGATGAAATCAATTCAAATGCAATTTGATGGAAAGAAAAACTTGAACGAGAGCTCAATAAGAAATTGGAAATCTAAATACAACTCCGATTATTCTACTTTTAATAATGGTTTATTTTTAAGTGTAACTCATAAAGACGTTGTGTCTTTACGAAATAAAAGCATTAGAAAATTGAAATAATAATTTGGATGGCGATGTGAACTATAATTTTAATTGTTGTTAATCGAGGAATTGCAATGGTTGGTCTATTACAAGGTAAAAGTTAGTTCTATAGCTTGAAATTGATCGGACGAGATTGAATGCCAATTAATAACGCAGCCCCATCTAACTAGTCGCGAACAATTCGAAATGATATATAGCTGCTGGAGTGATTTCTCGTTGGTTGATGGAGTTCTCTGTCGTATTAACGGCCTCGTTTGATTGGCGGGACCACGGAACGCCCAGGAAAGATGCGCATTGCATTCGCCACCCTCGGCGTTGTATTAGGACATGCGTAATCCACTCTTCTCGAAGAAATATCATGGCGCATTGCGCTTCGCTAGTCGAATTATATTCACTTTTTTAACAAAATCATATTATTGTTTCACAGTAAAGCTTTTGATTTTTTCCCTTTTTTTAAACAACATCTCAACATCCATTCTCAATATTTTTTAACCCATCTTTATATTAAATCATACAAGGAGAGTACAAAATTCTATGAAATGACATTTTTGTAAATAAATAGATAAATCACATTAAAATTAATCGGTGAAATGTTCGATTGAATGAAATGTGATATTTTGTAATTGAAAATGTTTGCAAAATGGTTTTAGAGTGTGACATTACGGTGTAATATAGAAATGCGTATGTCACGGAGTACAGAAATCCTGTTTAGTAGAATATTACCAGAGGATTATATGCGCATTCTGGTACTACCAGATAAAGTCGTGTAAATTGTCAACTGTTCATAGCCAGCTCGTCGGCGACCCTCCACGGCTATCGCTGAATAATTGAATGACTTCCCTATTATCTAAAGATGAACGATAATTATTAAATTGAATGCATCTCCGGGGAAATGTGAACTCGAGCGGATTGTTTGAATTAAAAATCACCGAGTTTTATCTTCACTTTAAATCAGAGTTAATTGAATTTGCACGTGTGGTTCAGTCGCTTTTCTTTTTATCCCAGCAAATCCAAAACAACAAAAATAATATCATTTTAAGTAACATTGGCCATTTTTCGTTAGCCGGAATTCTAAAATTTGTATAGTTTATTCGGTTAACTGTTGATAATTTGAGGATCGTTTAATAAAAGTAAACAATCCTTTGAATGATTCTTAAATGAGTTCGAAAAATATTTCACGTCACGTTAGGAATGAGCGAGCTCTTCTCTTCCTGCTACACTTGAAGTCTCACGGATCGTTGGATGCACTACTTGATCCTGTTAGAGATCGCCTTTTGTGTTTAGTGTTAGGTAGACCATATAACAACTATAGCGGGCGATTAAACTGCCACTCAATTTTCACACATTGTATTTTGAGAAACTTTGCAGTTCACCGGACAAACAATACGCTCAGTCGCAGATAAGTAGGGAGTTACAGATGTCACCTTATCTCATCAATTCATTGACCAGCTACATTTGAAACCCATTCAATCATTAAATCACAATCTTGAATGTGCCTTCTTGATTGATGTTTCCCATTTTACATTCATCTATTAAGCAGCAGATAAATTTTAGTTTATCAAAAGTAAATATCAATTATTTTATTGATTGGAGCGAATCAAGATAAAGATAAGTGAATAATATTATTTTTAGAAACTACTTTTAATCTCAACTTTTGCACAAACTTAAAAAACAATGATGTTATAAATTGAGGACGATTTTTGAAACTTTTCGGATTATGTATTGTTAATTAATAGGTTATAAATAATATTTTGGTTGAAAATTGGGTTTTAATTTGAGAAAACATCAGCTAATAGTTAGTTTTGACAAGATAAGAAAGAAGACTCTCGGAACGGGTGGGTGTGAAGTGGAGTGGAAAACGCAATCATGGAATTACAATCTATCTCCGCCCTTTGTGTCCCGTGTGAATCTGGGAAAACCAGTCGCGCTGGAATTGAATGCTTGAAATAGAGTGAAAATCAATAATCCCTCTGTGAAAAATAAAAAAACGAATTATTTGATTCCACCGTTACATTGTATACGCTAAATGGATTTCTTTTTGCTCGCGTTAGAAAAATAATTAACGTTTTTGTATTCATCGTATGGAAACTTCGTCAGGTTTTTATTAAGGTAAAAAGTTTTTTTTATTTTTTCGCAAAAGAACAAAGAATAAATAAATACATCAGAAATGAAATGTGTAAGCATTGTTACTTTCTATATATGTTTAATGAAATAAAGAAATTAAAATGTGCAGTTGTAATTAGTTATAAGAATCTTTAATCAAACAAATCAGAAGTTCTTTTTCTTCATTATTGCTTATTAAACAGACTTCATAGTAATATAATAGAATTTGAAACTTCTTCGCAAGTTGAATGTTGAAAAATTTGTTTAAAAACCTTTTCCAGTTTTCAGGTTAGAAAAAATCAGTAAATTACTGTTATAAATGAAACCAATTCTTTGAAGGTAGACTAGTAATAAGTTACCTGTTTAGGAACAATAATTAATAAAGTAGGATAAATGTTTCGTGAATTATTCATAGTTTTGAGATAAAATGTAGAGCAAAAGTGTAAAGCCTGATGCTTGAATACACTTCATACACTTACACAAATATGGTTGCAGCAACCAGGAGTCGCAGTTATTCAGTCTACTCTACTTTTAGTAAATGGAAAATACTGGTCAACATTAAAATCGTTGTGAACGAATCTTTAACAAAAATACATAATCTGACTCGTAATGATGAATATTGTCAAATGAAAGTCGCATTAATAGCGTTAGCAAAACAAGCAGCCACTGTTCTACATTTACAACCAACGTTCAAATGTATTTCGTTTTCAATATTAAATCAGTAGTTTTGGTCAGTATTTTAGTGTCCAAATATTTCAGATTTTATTTTACCCATTTCCTGTTGCACCTACCCTAATTCTATTACCATCTTATCATGTCACCTTATCTTCTATTTTGACACTTTCTCCGTAACTGTTAGAGTGGTGTGTTGAGGGGTGTTCCTCTGTCATTCGTCAGGACATTATAATCATCGCACCACAGTTGCCACCTCCCTGGATTCGCCACCAACACCGCTGCTATTTGAACCCCGCTATCAATACCAAGCGCCATCGTTGTTATGAGCTTTACCACCACCAAAATCACGTTGCCTCCACCAACGACGTCACAATCGTCAACACCGCCATCGGACCACTACTCACTCTTTACAGCGACGGCTTCTGTGGCACGCCTCCCCAAAGTCAAACTCTACTGATCGTTGCGAAGGCTAGTCAAATTCTCGTCCATCCATTTTCAAATCCCAAATCATTTATTTTTGCACCAGTTAGTTGTTCTACTTGGGAACTCTTTTTCTCAAAATGTTGTGCTAATGAAAATTAAAGATCGGGACAAAAGTTTTGCGAAAACGTTGAGTTTTATTTCATTTTTTGTGAGAAGACAATCAGTTCGGTGGTTAAGATGTTAGGTGGTTAGAAGTGTTTCTTCAGATGGTACGTCCAAGCTGACGCAAATTCGAAGGAGCCACAAAAAATCAACAGGTATTAAATAAAATTGCTGAATGAAATTTTAGTTTGTTTTCGTTGTTTTTGATAATAAGTGTTGGCTCGTATCTAAAAACTTTGAAATTTTTCAATTATTTTATTGTTTGATAATGATGAATTTTGTTGCTAGGTTTCATTTCTTTGCGATGTCACTATGTTTGGATATGTAGTTTTTTTTCAATTGAAATTGTAAATTGACGTGACTTTTATCGTGGAATTTGATAACAAAGTTTACGTTCAATCAAATGAAACAAATGAAGAAGTTTGACATATCATTTGCTATTCGTTCAAACTTGAAAAAGTACTTGAAATCACATTTATGCAAAAAAATAAATAGAAATACCCATCTACTTTACTCTCAGACTTTTCAGAAGAAAAGAATGCGAATTTCTTGCAAAGTACGCATTATGCAGTAATATCAATCGAAAATAAATAAAAATTTCGATCATTCCATACCCTTAAAGTGTTATTTCGTAGAAAAAATGGGCATAAACTACACAGAATGGATACAAGCAAAGTTAGAATAACCCCAATAGTTTGCTCCAGTTAAATAATAGTTCGAACAGTTATCAACAATTTTATATATTCCTTGTTCATAAAGCGTGAGCAATTTCGAAAAAGTAATTAGGATAATTCGAAGCACCGTGGTTAACGCCACCGGAGCGAATTAGCATTTTAAATGAAGTAGTGGCGTGTCAAGCTTCACGTGGGGACTTTGTGTTTCATAAGAACTTTAATGCTTATCGCATATCCTCTCGAAAAATCTACACTACACCTTCTTTTTTGAACTATCACGAGAAGCAAGCGTAAAATATGTACAACATTTGTTATAAACTGAAAATATTACTGCTTGCTCAATTTTCCACTTCAACATCGTTTGAAAAACAGAAAAAACGCTTCAATGTAAATGAAGATGTACGGTCGATTTTCCTTGATACAATGTTTAGTGTGGAAGATGATTTGTTTTTGCACTTCCAACACAGTTAAATTTGTCAATCTTAACGTTTTACAAGCCTTACAACACTAGCTTTGATAACTTGACAGACAGCGTCAATGGATTATCAAATGTTGAAAAAGGTTGTTCGATCATCTTCATAATGGAGGTAGCACGTTGTATCAGGGAACGACGAAACATGGTGTTTCAGCATGAGCTATTGACATCAGAAATACCAGGGAGTAGATAAGTCAGAATAGATAACCAGGAAATTGGGAAGCTCATGTCTCCAAGGATATAACTACCTCATGTTATAGTTCACCGTGAGGGGCTTATCTATATACGAATCTTGTAGACATTCTTATTGTTCTAAGATCCTCGAACATGTCATAGAAATTGGATGCAGAGCAGAAACCCAAGCCTAAGTTTGAGAAGCTGTGAAAAATTGAAAAAAAAATAACAGAAAAGAAAAGTCGCGATTCGTAACGCGATGTAAGTTTTTTTTGCTTCTCTGTGGAGGCACAGATCGATTTGAAGTGGTTCTTAAACATCACGCACAACTTTGAAAATAATATATTCACATTTTTATAGCGAGCAGCGTATCAGAGATATGGCTAGAATTACCTACCCCCTGGTAAACCTGAACCTGTCATGTAAATGCACGGTAGTCAGCTAATGAATAAACAGAAGTTAAATTTCGCTTAGGGTTTACATGTAGAAGCGTGACCTTAACGATACAGGCTCATTGTATAATTCACGTTTTTATAAGCTTACGGTAAAGTATTCCAAAAAAATAACTTGACTTGGATCTATCGATTAGTGTATTCGAATTTCTCTAGGAGATTCGAGAATAAAATAGAATTCATATTGACAGTGAAGTTTCTTTCATTTAAACTTAGTTATAATTTTATTGATTGAGAAAACTTATTTTTCTATTTCAGATCGGCTCCAAAGCTTTGCATACAATGCCACACACAGGTGAGATTTTTCTTCATTTCTCCATTACACCTTTGACAAACTGTCTCGAACTGAGGTGTCAGCCGTATGCATTTGATACATTAAAACATTTTAGGTCAAGCGGGAGTCAATCAATTAGGAGGCGTTTTCGTCAACGGTAGACCTCTTCCAGATTGTGTAAGGCAGAGAATTGTTCAATTAGCATTAGTTGGAGTCAGACCTTGTGATATTTCACGACAACTTTTGGTCTCACATGGATGTGTCTCTAAAATTCTAACAAGATTCTACGAAACTGGCAGTATTCGACCTGGAAGCATTGGTGGTAGTAAAACCAAGGTGATTAATATTCTCTTTTCTTTTTCAACAGAAAAAAGAACAACGAAAATTTAAATTTTATTGTTCGAATTTATTTGATCAAATTTAAGATAATGTAAATATACTAGCAACATCGTGAAACTTGTAGTATTTCGTTCATTTAAGACTGATATGCCTTGTGAATAAATTGATTAATGCCCCTGCATATTTGCAACCCATTACTTCTTAACGGTGATCACGAAGCAGGTAGAAAGGGCACGATTAATCTTTGCGCTGGTCATTTTATGAATGTACAGTTAGAGTTATACTTGCACGTAATTTTGATGAAGTTATTTAATGTTTCAATCCTTCATTAAAGTTTAACTTTTATCAAATGCAATGTTACGTTCGTATCCGACAACATGACAAATCTAATGACTAATAATCTTGATAAGAAAATTGATTTTTTGGCGAAAGTAAATGATAATAACTTTTGAAAGCTCATAGAAACAAGATGAATGATAGTCAAAGAAAAGTAGTAAAAGATGTTTAAGTAAAACTTGAAATACTTGAACGATATGCTTTCAGAAACAGTGCCAGGCTCACATTGTCCTGAAGACATACCATAACAACTTGGTGACAATGTTTCAGCAAGTAGCTACGCCGAGTGTTGTCAAGAAAATCCTTAAAATGAAACAAGAACAACCGACAATGTTTGCGTGGGAGATTCGAGAGCAATTAGCACGTCAAGGGGTATGCGATCCCGACAATGTGCCCTCTGTATCCTCCGTCAACCGGATTCTTAGAGGTAGTGGATTGCACAGTGACCATCTGCCTCCGGATACCGGCTCTCCTTCGAATTATCAAAACAGAATTCCAACCAACGCATCGGGCCTTCGAGGTACATTTCTTCTTCATTTACCAAATACATTTCTTTTTATTAGCACTACAACAGTGTTAGTGTATCAAACTATGCAAGTGTAATTTGCTCTTTCGTTCTAAACTTTTAAATAAATTTTCAGCAGGACCAATGATGCAGGGAGATTACCAGTTGTTCTATCCGAGTCTCTTAGGACCACTTCATGTTTCACCCACATCAGCAAACACAAGATCACCAACTTGGAACTCTAATTTCTCATCATTGTACCAGAGTAACCTGTCTTCAAGTAGAGATAATAAGTACGTTGTTTGCATTTCATAGAGAATAACGAACCCTTCTGTTTATTAAATAGAAAACAAACTTGTTGAGGATAAAATTTTTTCAGGATTCCTGAAATGGATGAACTAGCTAATGACCAATCTAATGAAACGAAATCAACTTATCCATACACAGATCTAAAATCTGGTCCCAGTTCTGTTAACGTTAGCGACGATTCTTTAGACAAAAGCGACTTCGATGATAACACGGCAGACGTTCCAGAAAGCGAGAAAGTTCAGCAAAGAATAAACAGTGTTTTAGATGTAGGAAAACTAGACTCTACAGAGCGAGAAGCAGCTGTGAGACATGCCAAAGAAATGACTTCTTGTGTTCCTAATTATAATACGTTATCAAAAATGCCAATGCCAGATAATCTACCGGAAACATCCAAATTGTCACGCTTTTCGATGCTCACATCGGACGATCAATCAAAAAACATAGCAACTGTTCAAGACACTACATCAAAAGAAAACACGACGAGGATAGCGGAAAAAGTAATGAATGAGAATCAAATTTTTACGCAAACGCCCAGAAAAAGAAATCCGTACTCGATTGAGGAAATTCTTAGAAAAGATGAAGTAGAGACATCTTACAAGCGACCGAAGTTGACAAATGTTTTACAACCATGCGGAATAATCGTTGGGAAGGATTTTCACTAAGCGTTTTTGTGGATTAGAAAGTTGGTAGGATTTAATTATTGTTTTGCATAGATGATGTTTAGTCTTCTAATAATCATAAATAAAGTCCATCGTCGTTAAAGTTTTGATAATATAGTATAATCATAACACGACGTATGAAAAAGTTCTTGTCTTGATCAGAATTCTCTAAAGTAAGCAAAGTTTTGCATTAGTTCGATTTAGTGAATAAAATAGCAGGAAAAGTTATCTATAATTGAGTGTAAATAATTTAAATTTGATATAATGAAATCATCTACGTGATATTATGTTTTAAAATAACAAGAAAATGTATCTAGTCAGAGTCTAGTATAGGGTGTATACCAATCAATAATATAATTTTCTTATACGCTGTAAGTATAATGATTATACATGTAAGAAAACAATTTTGAAAATTAGTTAAGAGATCTCAAATATGATTATTGATTTCATTAATTATAAAATCTATGTGATGAAAACTATTTGAATATTTCTAAATATTTTTGTTATTGTAAACGTTATAAATCAATTGAATTCGTTAAAAAGTAATTGAACACTCACAAAATTTACGTTTTTCTAAATGGGATATTGAGTCTTCTCATTATCAAAAAATATTTTATGACTAGATGTTACGATGGATTAAACATCAATTAAAACTCAATGCTTTCTTTGTATTTGCGAATTTAATGTACTCGTAAAAGTCAATTCGTTTATGCAACAAATTTATACAGCAAGTAGTTGCTTATAGTGTAACATGTGTAATTTATAGTAAAATTTTATAAGTGTGATCCTATCCAGCATTTATGTATAAATATAAATAATTAATCATTTATAGTACTTCTGACGGTTTTTGAAATTTCGTACGTTATATGAACCTACGATTTGTCAAATTTGATTTTATTGTAAGAAAATTTTTTAATCGCAGTGACGAAAATACTCTTATGTTCAATTACATGTTCTAACTTTCATCACAGATTAACATTTTCTGCAATTTCGTTGTAATTTATACCAATAAAATTGTATTAAAAAAGTTCATTACCCATAATAAGGTAAAAATGTCAAAGCAAACACTGTGCCATCTCAAATTCTATCATTTCGCACCCTAATCCCCTCTACGATTCCACCCACCTTCTACATTAAATGAGGCGCTTTCTTGAGCGAGTATAAGACCGGTGAAAGCAGCAGCATACCCTTCAGACTGCTGTGTAGTCAGACAGCGATAACACTTACTTAGTACAGCCTCTCCTCAACTCACCGACCCGCAAACGAATGAAAATTTCGACTTATCTCAAGTTGTCAGTCGCAACTCAATGCGCAACTTCAAAGTCGGCAATAAAACAACCGTGTTTTGACTAATCGCCAGTTTCCACATTCGATTGGAAATTTTCATGTGAATTAAATGACAATTCGCTTCCGTGATTAGTTCTTTTGTCAGTGAAAATGAGGATCCTTCTGGTTTGCCTGGTCAGCGTGTACTTTTTGGGATGTTACGTGTCTGGATATCCTCAGGAGCATTCAAAATCAGGTAAGAATTAGAAATTTGAACGTCAGACAAGCGCGACGAGTTACTTCATAAGAAAACTCAATTGAAGTTTACCCAATTCGAACGATTGAAACGCGGTGAAAACAAAAGTTATGTCAGCGGTGCCGATTTGTCACGTGCCGGTCGGTGTTGTTCCTCGCATGAAATCACTCAAAGCTCGAGATAATCGAAAAGCAACGCGAGTGACATTTAAAGTGTACGATTTGTTTGAATAATATTTTTTATTCTTCGGCGCGGATTATTTCTTCGTTCACACACGCGCCATTATCTTGGATGTTATCTGTGTGTTCGTGGTGGGAAAGGCACGGTGTTAAACGTGAACTTTCGGGCGCGCGAAAAATATTCGGAAGATAATTCGAAATGTCAGGACTCGCTCCGCTTCTCTGATACCATGATTGATATTTCATTTGCGTGGATGATTGAGCGTCCCAGATGAAAGCCGGGAAGGTCGAAAATGGAGAAGTAAAAATTTCAGTCAAAACTCCCCTCTGTTGATAGATCCGCCGGGATTCCTAGTCGATGACTTAAAGTTCACGGCTGGATACTTGCACAATGCGACCGCATGAGAACTCATTACAGCTCTCGTGTGGCTCGCGAGGCAATATTATTATCATCGCGAATCGATCACCTGAGTCAAGCTCACGTTTTTGAACTTAAAGACATGTCAAAACGTAATCATAAAAATTTATTAACACCGCTCGGCCGGCCCTATAAGGTCACGCCGAATAACATTTCGACATTTTCCATTTCTTTTATCACGCTTAATTATGGCATTTAGAGAGAAAACAATGGGTCTCCGCGAGTTGTTGGCAGATTTGTTAGTAACCTGTCGCGGATCTGCGATTTTTGACCGATAAGGCCCAATTAGAGTAATCGGTGTGGAGCAACAGGGCCTCGTTAAAATTTATTTCATATTTCAAAACTGATAAGGTCTGTTTTTTTGTTTCATTTGGATCGTGAGCATACAAATCTGTTTTTCGTTTTACGCGACTAACAATTTATTTGTAAAATAAAGAATTGTAGATTTCGCAATGATCATGGTAGATGCATTTTTTGTAATTAAAGTGCATCATTGAGAGCACAATAAACTTTTACACGTTCTCGTAAACAATTATGCCACTTAACCCCGTTCCGTCTGAAAAAATGTTGGATTTACATCTCGTATGCATGTTTCTTAACTGCTCACGGCTGTTTAATAAGGATACTGTGATTGCTCGTCTGAGCGTATCGCTCAGGGCACTTTAATTCTTTCTCATTAGCTTGATCTTCTTTCGTACGAGCGAAATTTCTTTATTTATATAGCCTCGCTTGCTATCCTTCGCAGAATGTTTAGAGGACTTGAAAACCTTACGAAAGTTGTATACTTCCTTCTGCAGATGTTAATCTTCGTAATCTGTGGGAAAGAAAGGGAGAGACAACAAAACCGTAATGATATTCGGAATTGTTATGATTTTTCTGTCTTGCTTGGGATGATGCAACTGCTCTTGCATCAAACCGTGCATTAAATTTGCTCGCGCGAAGATCATATCGACGCGCGTCTTGTAAGATGACAGAGCCTACGTGGTCGCATTTGCGGTCTCTTTGTCACTCGTGTTTTTCGCACTTTCGTTTTTGCATTCAAACGTTCGTCTAAAATTCCACCTTTTCTATATGTACTACCTCAAGTGTTTCACGTCCAACTACCGATTACGGTCGTAAAACGGGCCGTATTTTTACATTGCACTTTTTGTCTCGCAGTTGTTTATTCCCTGTGATTTGCATATTTATAATAGTGCTTCTTTTATTTCGCTTCATTGTTTCTTAATCTGATAGACCCAATTCTGTGGATTTATATATCTTAAGCAAACGAACGTTGCAATAATGATTGCCTTTTTCTTCTGACGTGTGAGTATAACATAACATAACAGAGCCGGTGCCAATGTGATAATAAACATAGCACATTTTTTTTGCTACTCTCGCCCGTTTGGTAACGGCCGCTGAAAATTATTTAATTAGCTTGTCCGTTCTGGCATTAATTGAAGGCGAAAAGTCTTTTCTGGAATGATGATTGCCGATTCGAATCTATACCTTTGTCTCGATTTGGCTTACGGATCTAGATATCGGTTTGGTGTTTGGAAACGTAAAATAAAAAAAAAGTAGAAAAAATCGGTAAGAAACTAATAGAATTTAAAAAGGTTAATGACTAATTATAGAAATTATTAAAATGATTCGAAGTTATTAAATTCCAGGTCTAGATTGTTAAGAAAAGTAATTGACTTGGTATTATTGAACTGTACTTCAACACTTCGTTAATCATCGGATCTATTAAAAAATTGTAATAAAATAATAATGAAAAAATTGTCCGCCTGTCTTTTCCGGCACTTCAATTAATCAAACGATTTTTACCATCGTCAACTTTGTCATAGGTGTGTGCATAAATGCGTACCTACAATAACTACTAAGAGCGTGCGTTAATCATAACATTAGTTAACTCTTTGCGAAAGGAAATGTTGCAACAATAATAATCTCGCGAGTATTATAATATTTTGTAGTAGCTCGTGCGATCGAAAAATCGGTTAACTTGTAAATTTTATTACCAATTTAAAATTTTATCTTTTTCCAAACTGTCTGCTACTAGTAGAAAGATCGTTAGATTGGTAACAAAAATCGGCAAGAGAATATCGGTTAAAAATGGGTCAAAAAGTTTCAAATCGGTAAACTTTACCAGATATTTTAATCTTTAAGGTGTAAAATAGGTTTTCAGATCGATCTAGCTCATCACAGTTTAGTTAAGATGAGGGCTTGTTTTGATTATCAATTCGGTGATTGAAAGTCAAGTGGTTGAATTGCACAATGTCACGTGCCACACGTGAGCCATTGGCCCTCCGCACGTGCGGCGCCACGCGCTTTGCGATTCGACCGGCGATATCGCTCGAGCCGCATCTATCCCCGTGCGAGTCGACGTTGAAGTCCGCGCAAAACCGGTGTTTATGCGAGAGGATGCGAAAAAAAAGTGCAACAAAGTTAGACAGACGCGCGCGCACGTGTGAATGATCGCTCGGCGGCTACACAATTCACGCGATTCACTGCACAAGTCTCATCAGTAATTAGCTCGGCCATGCATCCATCGGTCTTGCGATAGAACGCATGCGTTCTCCCCGTCGAATGTTAAACACCGGTTGTGACTGCAATCAAAATGGTGCCGTCGGGCATCCGTAACTGTTATTGACATTGATTACCAGCAAGAAACGTTTTGCGTAATTTTGCAGCAAAATGTTATAGGTGATCGGATTCAGCCTGCCTCTTGTGCACTAATTTTTAAAACAAATTGAGTTTCGTCATTCGGAGTGAAAAAACAATTTTTGTTAGAAAAGATCGTCGGAAAAATTATACGGTTTTGTGTAACTGCTAAGCTGGTAACGAATTTATAATTGAAAACTGATGAGAAAATCGGTACCTAGAATGAACATCGTCAAATGTGTAAAGTGACGTAAAAATGACGAAAAATCGTTCAAAATTAATAGAAAAGTAAAAGTTAATTAGTGGAATTGAAAATCTCTGACAAAACGGACTTTTACTGTTGCGTAATGTCAATCGTCTATTTTGAGTTACGTTTATGTGAAATTGATAAATCTATTTTAATTTCACTCGTGGTTTTTTGATTAAACAGACCTTATTTTCGTTGAAGACAAATCGGTTTTCTAACTTGAACTGAATCGAAATTTAAATTATGATCAACTAAGAATGATTTTTTTTCTAGTTTTAATGCAGCGTTTATGTTTTTTGTTATTTTTGATACCATCTAACTAATGTGTCTGCTACATTAATATGACGGTTATTCAATTAGTTCTTGAGTTGTTGCAGCGTCATTAACATTAATTAGAACAGAAGAGTGACATTAAATTGAAAGACTTTATAAATCAGTTTTGAATCGCTGGACCCGCAAAATGTTTGAAAAATTTTAGTCGAACATTAGAAATCAATAAAAATCATTTAGCCTTCTTAAAAGAATGACTTGAAAATTACAAGAATACATTGTCTAATTGATTAATTGATGCATAAATGAAAAGAAGGAAAAGAATTTATTTCTTTGATATTTGAAATAATACTGAGAACTATCCCAGACTCGAGACTAAAGACAAATATTCATCATTGTTTTGAACTCTTTGTATCCAACTCGATCCATTCACTTTTTAACTCTACCTGCCAGATTGATTAGTAATCGATTGACAATTGTTTCTACCCTTTTTGCATAAACCCACTCAGTCTCCAACTAATCCTTTATCTCTTAAGAATCTCGAAAAAAGATGTTTATCAGAAACACAGCTCAGAATGCAAATGACCGCAATAATACACCTGCAAAAAATGCAAACATTGAAACTAAAGTAATTATCCTTTTCTAAATCATTAACGATGTTTTAATTGAAAAGGTTAAAAATATAAATCAAACCGGGGATTTTCCCAACAAAAATCATGACACTTAAACGGCAGCTGGATTTTATAATTCTGAATCATGTTCTTTGCGGTAATCTCTGATAAAGTTTATTAAAAATGAAAGAAAAAAACAAAATTTTGCAATCCGAAAAGCCGAATTTTATAGCGGTGCGTTTCGTCAGTGAGATTTTAATGATTTTGTTTATCATACGTAAATTTTTTTTCGTCTCCACCCTCGATTGCGTCAATTCCATTAAACTTGCTTTACGATTGTGGTGAAAACGATGATTTTCAGCTTATTAATTCAGGTATGCGCCGAAGACGTTCCCTGTTGTTTATTTATACTTTTGTTACGCCAGAAGGTGTCGCTTACAGGGACAATGGCGCGAACAAACTGAAAAGCGGTGTTTTGAAATGTACAGTGCATATCAGCTAGGACTAATTTGATTTGTTTGAATTCATTATAGAAAGAAGCGACACGAAGACGATTATGCAACAAAAGTTTCTTAGCTTTGATTTTGCAACAACGTTATAGCAAGCGTGCGTTCAATTATTTCACCGTTACAAACACTTTTTCCAATTATGTTTCCATTATTTTCTACGATATTAATTTCATATTATTATCGTGAAGTCTCTCAGCGTGCTGATTTAATATGATTTTATAGGCTGGATGGAATTTTTTCTTCTGTCCGACATAGAAAACGAAAAATCAGAAACAGATTTGAAATACGCCAAACTATTCGCAAACTGACACTTTGACAAATAATAACCAATGAATAAGGTTTGAAGGACTGTTACTTTTGTTCCAGATGATTTGAAAAATGCGGCTCGGTTAAAAGAAAAAGGTGTTATCTAACATTGTTAACATTGGATCCGATTTCTGAGGCCGGTAACGACTGACGGTTGTTTTTTTTTCATTTTGCGAAGAATTTCTAAAGAATTTTGATTAGTATATTAGTTGTTGATCAGACATTTTTCTACACAATTAAAAAGTTTGGTTTTATACAAAATTATGAGATTTTCTTCGATGCAATGTTTTTAGATGACTTTTTGAAATGTTGATTCGACAGGTCTAGCATAGTTGGACTCAAGCGCGTTCATTTCTCTAAGACGAATTAGAATTCAAGCATTCGAAACATTTCAAAAGAAACTGAAAATTCCAAAAAACAATAATTTATCATCAAGAATTTCCAGATCGGTGAAGAAAAAGAAGAGTGAAAACAGGAAATCGGTTCACGAATCAATATCAAAAAATCATCTTAACCGAACCGATCATTAAAATTCAAATAATCGGTAAGAGAAAATCGGTATGAATAAAGAAATCGGTAAGATTAAAGTCATGTAACGATATCAATAAAAGGATCGCTGTACATTAAAATCATTAATGGATGGAAACTTGACAACGAAATCGGCAAGAAAACCGTGCTTCTTCAGCCCGTGACTTTCTTCTCGATTTTCAAAGGCAGGGAAAGAAAATCGCGACCCATGATAAATCAGTCGCAAATCGGCGTGGAACCGATGCCAAACACCAGAAACCTTTCGCCGGTCGGTGGCAATAATTCATCACGATCGGTTTGCCGTACATTGCTATCAGAAAATCAGCAGGGGTAAGGTACTTCCGAACTAAAGACCGGTCGAAGACGAAAATGGCGAGAGCATTAATCGCGGGCGAAAAGTGAACGCCAGCCCGGGGCAGATCGGCATTTCCGTGAAGCGAAATTTTTCGTAGCCAAGCGAAACTTTATGAAAAGTGCTTCCAACGGCGGATTTGATTTAAACATCAACTTTCTACGCGAAATGTCGTTGGTCGAGTCGAGCAAGTTCGTGCCGGCCGATTCTTCGTCGAATATGGCGATTCGGGCCGGCCCCAGAGGGGCGCTGGCACCAGAAGCAATTAACATTGTCGCGCGGCGGACCAGCGCCTTTTTCGAGGTGGTCCCCGATGTGTTTTTTTTTTCTGCACGTTTCCTATAGTTCACTTGTCCGCGCGCATTTTGCCGATCTCGCCATGTTCACTTGTTCGCGCATTTTTTGTCTTCAATTACCGGTGCCTCGCCCGCGGCTCGCACTTTTGCTCTTTCAAGCCCAACCCCGCTAGTCCAGGTCAACTCGAGAAGAAAACTTTTCGATCCGAATTTTTTTTCGATTCGGAAAAATTGCACCATCGCACGCTTACGCTTGTGCCGGTGCAATTTCAATCTACTTATGGAATTGTAATTGAATTACATAATTCATAATAATGACGAATTAAATTGCGCCTGGGCTCTACGGTTCTTTTCAATTTTATTGCCCAATACAATATTAAATTCCACAAAGTAATCTAAGATACCTGATAACACCATTTGTCAAGCTTAATGATACGTATTTTCCGTAAATTCATTATAGAGTTCAACTGGTTCTTTTTTCCCCCTCAAAATCACCTGTGTGATAGCTCATTAATTCAATTTTCATAATGTCTAGACAATCGCTCCTGTTTCGCCTTATTTACTTTCCGAGATTGACGGTGTGCACTCAAACCGAATGTTTCATTCATTTTTTAACCAGATAGAAAAAGCGAAGTCGATCATAAGTCGAAATTTCGAAATACCAAACCAGGAAGTTACAAGTTTTTAATCAATGCGATAACAAAAACAGACAGAAAAAACCGAATGTTCGAAATTGACATTATAATTACTGGTAATTATAAAAAAAGGTAATTGGTTAAGTTTGTAGAGACACACTCGTCCGCCCTTATTTGGGATGAACATTGTAGGCATTGCGAAAATCAGCCATTACTTTATCATTACCCTTCTAATTATCAATCGGTACACACGGAGAAACGTAGCCGGTTCAGACATCAACTTCTGCGGCGATTTCTGCGGCGAGTTGCCGGCGCGAAACACCCGCATCGAACGCAGCTTTCTAACATTTCACGTGCCGTTTTTACGTCGCTTTTTATATATACGTGTGTATCAGACATCCGAACATAATCAAGGGGGAAGAATAATGAAAGTTTCCCACAAATAAAACACGACGCGAATCAACAAACTAAACGAGACGTCAAATTTATGGTCATTTGTGAAATCCAATTTATCTATCTCTTTCATGTGACTTTAAACGTTTTTTTTCTTATATTTGTTTTATCGAAATCAAATGCAGTTTTAACTTAATAAATTTTTTACGATCGTGTTTGTTATTAAATCAGAAACGTTATTTTGTAAGTTTTGCAAAAAACTGTACAAAAGTTGTGCTTTTCAGTATCGAGTTAGGGATAATAATTACAAGTCGTAAGGTTTAACTAGTGTTTATCAAATCTGCAGCAAAGTTCTGGTTCAAAATAATGCCAAGGCTCAATTCACGTGCACGTGAGTGCGGTGCAACTAGACTGTCCAATGCACGTGACATTGCACGCCGTTTGACTGAGTCACGTGTAAGTGAACATACACGGTGCGCTGTGTTTGCGTTATAACCATAGAAAAGGAGAACGTACGATGAAGCGGCATACCACGCCAGGTATCTCTGCTATTCTTAAAACGTGCGCGAAAAATACACGTTGCCGCGAGACTCAGTGAATGATTTTATTTTGCACGCAGCTTGTTATTACCGCCGAATATCAACTCAACCAAAACACCAAACCGTACAATTAACCATTTATAATCAATAACAATTTTTGCAATCGACAGATTTTATGGCCGCGATTTCATGTGCCATTGATTTTGGTCGATTGCAACTGGTTACTCTCGTTAGAAAAAAAAACTCGTTGCAAAATGTGTTTTTAAAATTAGAAAAATGTAATATCCGTTGAATTTCGTACTTTCATTGTTTGAGTTCACTGGACCAGTATGAACTTGATCGATTAATTTCCCTCTAGTTTTAAAATCTCGTTTTACGAGCGACAATGAGAACCATTACTTTAATATGATATCGCCTGCTTTGTCAAATCACTTTGCTACCGGTTGTCAACAATTTTTTCCACACTGGGAAAAGTAGAATGAAAAGGTTAGAAGAAAGTAAATCTCAGAAAGTCCAATTACATTCGTTTCCAAATCTCCACGTGAAAACGAAAACCGACACTTTTTCTTTACCTTTGTTCTGTCAAATTCAAAATCGAACGTTGCAGTAATTCAAGCCAAACGAGTTGGCTAGAAAAACACGAGAAAAAATGAACGAAAAAGAAAAGAGATAAAAAAAGAATGAAAATTGTGTACAGTTACGAATGTTAAAAGAATAGTCTACGACTTTCGATGTCGACAATTTCTCAAACGGCACGTATCATTACATTGTAGCCGAATGTATGAGTGCAAGACTGCTCTCGGTTTACTTCTATTAAATTAGCATAATCGTGGCACGACGCTGGGATTAGTCGTGGCGCAATGCAATTTTCAAGAGTCACCACACGCCGGCCACGCTTTGAAATTCTTTTCTTTTTCGGTTGTGAAATTTCGCGGATGAAGAGACACATCAATAATCCCCAACGTTTCCGAGCCAACCGATTGCGTTTCGTTTTTTTGTCTGCGCTCCGCAACACTCGTAAGACAAATCGATTTTGATTTATTATCATAACGGTTGCAACAGAATATTTGACTGTTGTTTCGCAAATTGCAGCGCGCAGATGAAAATATTTGCCGCAACAAAGGAGAGACAAATTATGCGAGAATGTCAAAAATGTTCGTCGCACTTTCGTCACTGAGCATTTTGTTTCGTGCGATTGTGACCGTTTGTTTTAATTGCGACCTCTTTTTTTGTCGAACCAGACAAAAGTATCGGGTAACTGTTTATTTTCGTCGGCAATGTCCTGCACCTAACCGCTAATTTCACCGTCCCAACTATTGTTTTTGTTTTTAAACACAGTACGTGTGAAAAGTGCTGAAAGTCGCTGATACTTCTGTTGGGAAATCGATATTTATTTTGCGTTGCAAAACTCGCGGTTCGGCTTGTCGACCGAACACCGAAATTAAACGCTCCTAATTTGGTTTGCCAACTTCTGTATCACTTTGACAAACGATTTATTGCAGAAACCAAACACAACAGTGTAAAATACTGTTTAAAAAACCTAACAACTTGAATGCAAAAATATTGGACATTAAAAATTTTACGATTCATGAACGTTGAAGGAAGCCGCATCGTAATCAAAATCGCGATGCTAAATGATAGTTTAATTTCTGTCAATTAGTCAAAATTGTTTGCGATTGGAAGAAAAAAAAACCTGTAAACTTAGTGTACGCGTTTTGAAACCAATTATAGTTTATTTATGCGACATAAAATATTTGAAATGGCTGTCAGTTATCGGCTCGCAAACACCCTGAGAAGCTTGTCTGGGCTAAGTGGACGTAATGGATTTGAAGGCGCAAAACGTGCCTAGAACACGATGGCGATAACGGATTGAGTCGCGAAGATGCATTGAATAGGTTACCCAGTTTGTTGCACAGTTCGATAACGTGGGGAAATCGGTGGTGAAATTGTTAGTCGAGTGTTGTGCTCCGTGAATGCTTTTTCGTATCGTCGATGAGATCAAACGTTGTAATGAGATGATGTATTTATGTGTTGGCGCGATGACAAGGCGGTTTAATGTACAATTCGAATTAGGATGAGTGTCGTAACTTTGGCTTGAATATTCTTGCTTGCAATGGAGTCATCATTTTTAGCCGATTGTTGATTATCATTTTACAATTTCATCGTGTAATTATCAAATCGACAACTAAACGAGTTGAAGCTGATGATTTTAACGTTGATAATGGTATCAATTATTGCGATTTTATCACGATCAAATTACAGGGCGAGATTGGTTTTTCTCGTTTCGCCCTCGTAACGTTTGGAAACAATAAATTTTATTGAATTAAAAGGTCGAGATGAATTTATGATCGTGTTTGCTTTTATTTTAATTAGCAACTAATTTTGCAGATCATTTGTTGATATTTCGATTGCTTTGAATGTCATTCGGTTGCACGAGTGCAGCGGGAGAATTAACTTTTATTGCCTTTCATTGTGGAAAACAGATTTTGCCATTCAAATGGAGAAATTTCTATTCAACTTTTTTTCATTCGACATTAAAATCTTATTATTGTTTCATTTTTACGTTTGAGTTCTGGCTGTTTCTAATAAGGAAAACCGTAAGCCATGAATGTTTTGAAATGTGTGCTAACGCAGTTCTTTTTTTGTTCATTCCGTCTCATTGAAAATCCATTGTCAAATTATGAAACCGACAGTTTCACTTTTACAATTTAATATTTCCAGGCATTACACATACCGAACATGTGATTTTTTTCAAGTTGTAAGTTCGCTATGAAATTTGTACCGAGCTTATTCGATATTAATAGATAATAACATTTCACGTTCGGTGGGTAAAAGATCGCATTCAAAATCCGTTAACATTTTCGCACGCGGGAACTTAAGAGTGAAACCCATTTTAATATGAAAATATGTAAAAGTTCTAATTTATAACAAAATTTTTTACCTTTCCAGCCGTCAATGCTCAAGGCCTATAAATTTCTTGATGAATAATTAATTATACGTGAATAAATTGAACTGCAAACTTTTTTTGAAAATTTAAATTACATGCTTCTTTAAAATGTGGAAACTTTTGTCCGCTGATTGGAAGACTTATCGATTTGTTTATTCTTGTAATTGGGAGAGAAAGATGTTAAAAATGTTTCTCTTCAAATTGGCTTTTGTCAGAAAGAAAATGCGCATGACTGATTAATGATCGTTACAATTTTCCATCACTCTTTATGTCTGCATTAGATGGTTATAGTTATAGTACAATGACCGCGCAGGCGCTAACACGTGTATCCCTTTCTCTTAGCTCTCTCACACACGTTTCAAACTTACAGGTTGTAATCCTCACCAAACCAAAAAAGCAAACAAAAATTTTATAAACAAAATTTAATGTTTCATTTCAATTTAGATTTTACTACGTTTTATTTTTTCATTACAGTTTCGATAGACTTTTTTCTACTTTTATTTTCCACTACGAGCGTACACAGTTTTCACTTTATATTGTTTCCGATTACTTCCTTCTACTTCCTCCAACTTGCAGCAACGTAACCGAATTTATATGCATCATTCAAATTCAACCGGAACGAATCATTTACCTAATGAGGTCTGGAAATAAGTTCGCACAGGATATACTTCAGTGTGTAATTTTTAGCTTAGCTCTTATTGCGTATTTAAGAGTTTGATCATAATAAGATATAAGTTATAGAAAGTCGCGAAAATCAATTCCAACAATCATCATTAAAAGGCAACGCGACCCAATCACGTTGATTGAATCGTTTAAGATAAATTGAAGATTCCTATTGTGTTGACTTTTTGATCGGTGTGATAAAACCGATAATTTACGGTCTGTTGGTCGTGATTGAATTGGTACTTACTTTTTAATTAAATCCATGTTCAGTACAAGAAAAAGCATCAGAAAAAGAATGATAAAAAGAAGGTGATTGTTGACAATGACATTCATGTGTCAAGTTTGAGTTCTTATATCAAAGACAAATTGTGCTTTAGATTGCATTGCGATAGCACAATCAGTTGGCAAAATGATAATATATGAATCGTTAAAATGCCTATCTGAAATTTGTCGTGTCAGGTTATCGGGCCGGTGCACACGCTAGGAATTTCCTTTGTCACCAAGCTCGGGGGATAAAAATCAGACGCCGGACAAAATATATGGTGCTGTCAAATGTTGCAACTGTTGTCAATCAGCTCGCTGTTCCTTCAATATCGTAGTGCCATTGTGTGGGCGTTTATTACATTTGGCGCAGTCGCGGAATGCCAACTGGACCCGCCGTATTGTATGATTTATCGCGATACGTCAAGAATTAGAATAATAAGCGCCGTTTAAAACATGATTTATGCAATTGTTTCAGCAAGTTTAGATTTTTTCCTGCTTCTTCAAGAGACCAAAGGTTAAAGAAAGCGCACAAAGATGACTGTGCAGATTTGCAACTCTATTCTGATTGGCTACTCTATATTTTTACATTTTTCATTCGAATTCAATGAAATTGTAAAAACTTTTTTATGATCGAGAGATTTCAATTTTTTAATCCATCATGACGGAAGGGAAATCACATAATAATTTCGTTTCGAGATCAAATCGTTAAAATAGCGTAATAAAAGTTGGTTAATGAGTGTTTGTAATCGGGATAAGTTTTAAATACTGGTCGTAAAGTTCTAGTCTATACCTAATTATATTGATGGTTCATGTTAACACCTTTAATATGCTTATCAAAGTCTGAAACAATTTTTCAGTCACCTGTCAGTAACTGCCTATGAAAACTTTTTCAATCCCATCTAACACTTTTTTCTAAATTGATCACATAGGAATAATAAATCGAATTCAAATATAGTTTCGAAAAATAAGTTCTTATCTTTTTTATACAAAGTATAAGATATTTATATCTTTCTCTTATCAAAAGATCAATTTCCTTTTTCGAAATAGTCAACTTCAATGTTACATAAACATCGTTGAAAAGTAGAGACGAGAGAAAAAAAAGATTGAGAATTATTGAAACGCACAAGCGACTTATCAGATGGATGTAAATCGTGAAAAACCTTATACGACGCTCGGTATTCGTGATTATTTGTGTCTTAGGGATGACTACGTGCGAAATATTTATTGCCGAGTGTCGTTACCGCGCGTAGGCCTTGAGAGTCGAGCCCCTGGAATGCAATGCACCCGCGCCTCAAGTATTGTTCAACGATCGGGTTCTCGTGACCGCAGCGAAAAATCCCAACGATTTATAGGATAAGTGCGGTTTTCTTTTTCTCTCGTATACGTTATTAACAAAGTGTACTCGGATTACCAGCCGATTCATGCGCGCTTTTATCCCATTGATATTTGCTCCAACGATATAATATCAAATGAGCCAAGACGGGGCATAATGCTCGATGCATTTTACAACATCATTATGCTCGGCCAGCATCAGATAAACCACGGGCTCAGTCTGAATCAACACTTAAAGGACAATAAAAGTGCGAGCAAAGGTCTCGCGAAAAGGTCGGCAATTAATATCACGAAATCGACAAAAAGTTGAATCGAAAAACGACCAAATTGATCGACGCATTCAAATCGTCATTCGAGTTTAAACAATGCACAAAAAAAGTTTCGATTTTTATTTTAAGCGACCCGGTGTAATCTCGCGCATTGTCTTGTCTCGTAAATATTGGTATCCGAGTGGCGTTTCTATTGAGTGTTGAGTTTAAATGTTACAGCGGATTCCATGTGAATTCTCAAAGATGATTTGTGGTTTTGGTCATTAATTATTGTTTTTTATTACCCGTTTCTCCAGGTGAAAACAATCGAAATTAATCGTCTGATTGAATTAGGATTATTTCGAGTTTCAACAACCTGCTAAAGATGAAAATTTAATTGCTCGTTAATTTATCAACTTGGCTCATCTCGACACGCGATTTATAATGGTGAATTTTTCCCTTCGAATCAACGGTTATTGAAACTGATGATTCGATTATTTTCGCAACAGAGAACGAAATCGAAATTTCACGAAAATCGACGAGTTCTTTCAAAATTACTAGATGCGATCCCGATTGTGTCTCGCGGGTTACACCATTTGAAAAGTCCAACTTGGACGATCGCCGAACACGCGATATTATCACGATTATTGCAAAATCGTTATAAAATGCTAAGACTGCAATTCGAGCATTTCTTACTTTTGCTAACGAAAATTTGGAAAAAGTTCGGACGGAAACATTGGCCGACCATTTTTAGTTAACGTCTGTTGAATAATTAGGTATCGGACGTAATTAGAGAAACAACATCAGGGCTTGCCTAAGAGAGGTCAATTAATTTCGAAACAATCGACAAGCGGCCGGTCATTTGTTTACTGGCAAACAAGTCCCGGTCGGACATCTTTGAAATTTATTAAGTGAAGATAATCGTGGGAAATGCTTTTCTCACGCGATACACGAGCCACGATCATTTTCAACGTACATCGAATTGCACTCTAGGCCATTTTCTTTTATCTTTTCTGATTTCTCCGATTTCTTCCTCATGTTTTGTTCTCAACCTTTATTTAAAAAAAATCTTTTTCTTTCCAAAATCATCTCATTAAAACCATAATCAGCTTAAGAAAACCATTTTTTAAATTATGTTTAAAATTACACTGATGGTTTGAAACCTAAAACCACACCTAAACACCTATAACCTTTTTATATTCTCGGGTTTTCTGTATGCAAATGTAAAAATGAATGATTGTTGTTAACATTCTATGAATTCGGGGCAAAAGATTCTATTAGATTGTCTGAGACACGATTTCTGTATAATTAGAGCCCAGAGAGAGAATCCGCGATTATCATCTGACATTTGCTGTACGCCGTGAGGAGAAAATATGTCTGCACTTTGAGGTGTACAGTACAGGCGCGCTGTGTGCATGTTTTCTGAGCGCAATTACGAAGCACGTGTGTCACGTGAAGTGCGTAGCCCACATGTGCAGTGAAGGGTTCAAACATGTGACGAGCCGGCGCAAAGGTAACATAATGCAACCAGATCGTAATCTCAGCAACGTGTCATTTTTGCTCCGCGCTAAAAACGCATTTGTCTCAATTGAAAGTTCGCCGCGACTTTTCCAAGGTCACCGACAGCAGGTATCTCTGCAGCTAAAACTCGCACAACCGCGTGACCGGAAGCAAACGAAATTGTTTCAGTCGAACAGGTTGTTGAATACTCTGTATTCGAGTTTCAATTAAATCTAATCAATTAAAACCGGGTGCTGGTTATCGTGAAAGAAAGTTTCGGCTGTTCGAATTAATGGGAAAAGCAGTTGCACTTTTTTTTCGTTCTTTTTTTAAGTTTGTATTTTGACGTTCACGCTTGATTGGGAATTAATTTGAATCGACCTATAACTAATTGGTATATGAATGTATAATTACGATGATAAGTTATTTTTGATTAGGTGTTATGCGATAAGTCACGGGGATGTATAAATTACCGCGAATGATAAATGCAACGGCTGATATTTCGATTGAGATGCTACTCTCACGTGGTTCCGGTGTATTTATAGAGGCTCGCCAGAAGAACTCTCGCCGCTCGAGTGATATGATTAACATTCAGCACGAGTCATTTTAATTACGCGATCAATCAAGACAAAAATGCGTGTGCTTGTAACTCTTATGTCTCGCGCGTTTTTACGCCAGTTGTCTCGGTTCTAATTATCTAATAATTTCACTTGACTTTGCAAAGCTAATTATTAAGGAACAATTTTTCACTGTAGATTTTGCGATTGAGAATAATAGTTAGCTTTGCGACTGACACTATCGCTGATTGGACATTTATTTTTTCTTGCAAGATCATATTAGTGTCTATGAAAGTATTTTTTTGAGTTGGGATATTGATTGTGTGTTTAGAAATGCTCTGAATATTATTAATGCGAAATTGATAAGATCGAAGTAACAAATAGCACTGAGAAGCTAAGAATCTCAGGCACATAAATATTATTGACTATTGATACTGCGTGTGCAGTCATAAAGATAACCAAAATTGTTACCTATGCCACAAAGCGTCAAACAAGATTTATGACGATAGATTAAAACTTATTAAACGGTATTAATCGTTCCATAAACTCCGCCATGTCGTATCGTACGTTCACGTTTTGCTGCTGCGGATTTCAGAAAAATTTGTTTGGCTGCGATATTGGCGTTAACTTATGAGCAAGTGCGAAATTCATTGCGTAGTAAAGTTCAATTCACTTTAGATCACTTGCTTCGGCTAACAAATCATCTTTTTAGTCGTTTTTAAGTCTTTGCAATTTGTCATTACAATATTGTGCGTTACGAATATTAAACTTCTAGATTATACAATCATTCCCAAAACTTTTCTATCTTTTTCCAATTGTTTCATTTTCTATGTTTGTAAAAATTGACTTAATGAGTTCTACTTAAACAAAGTCTATCAAGATGCTGTAATCGTGCAAAATTGTGCAATACACGACAAAGAACTGCTCTTCCTTCCGCAGCATCCTCGCAAACTTTCAAAGCCCGATTTTGTAAACGACCGTCTAATTATTTTATACACTTTAAAGCGCTTATCTTGGTGCAAATTTAATGATGTAATAATGAAAGCATTGCTTCATGCTATTGCCCGTATTTTTTACGATCTTACGTTATGCACACAAGAGTGCAAAAAAATCACAACGACGTTACATAATCTCTTAGATTTTGCGGAAGTACGCCAACTTGACAGAATTTGGATGATGAGACTTGTTGTCCGAAGTCGATTTTGTGTCATTTCGACTGGAAATTCTCGTTCGGCCTTTTGTGAATTATGTTATCACTCTCACCTACTTGTTCATTCGGTTTATGTAGCCGTTAGACAGTTTGGATCTGTCGGAAAAAGAACGTGTCGCGTGGACAGCTTGCTTACCACGGTATTAAATATTTTTGTCACAACTACGGGAAGTTCCAGTTGTTTTTTCGCCGACTTTTAATAGCTTTATTAAAGACTCGTTTTCCGCCGCCATTCCCGAGGCAAAAGTTGAGTCCTAAAACGTAGACCACATAAAATGCATGTTATTATTGTAAAACATCATACCTCGCAGGTACTTCGGCAACGATTTCTAACGAACGCTTTTTTGCGAAACAATTTACGTAATTTTTGCACAAAAAATGTTTTGCTCCGATAAATCACGTTTGGTTTGTAACAAAAATTGAATGCATTTTCATATTCATCCTAGAAAGTTCATTTCGTTTGTTTCAGAAATAAATTTCTGTCGTCTCGATGAATCATTGGGTTGAGTTGAAAAAAAAGCAGGCAGAAGAGCGCTATCAAACGCTCTCGGTGTGTTGCAAGAAATGAAAATAGCGTGTCAAGATTTACCGCGTGGATCTCGATTGCTTTACAGGATTCGCATCGTTGAATGCACAATTATCCTACTACAAAGACGACTCCACTTCTATCTGTTCTGAATCCAACCAACACTTCGACATTAAAACCGTGTCCGTGTACTTTGTATCCTTGTACTCACCCACTATGAAAGTATGAACAATCGTAATTATAATCATAAGTTGAACGAGCCGCGTCCGACTTTGTATTATTATAAAAAACAATTATTATACAATTTTAATTACAAAATATAAATATCAATAATCTTGATTCAACGTCCCTGAAACTCTTTTCTTTTTTCTTAAATAAAAGTTCATTTTTCTTATTCAATTCTACCTAATAAAAGTAATTTGAATACAATAATTTTTTATTTTCCGACCTATCGACATTTCGCAATAACATCCTTAATTCCGAACCTTTATGAATTGGTGTGATTTCGTAAAAAGAGAAAGTGCACAAAAGAGGTGCAATGAGCAGTCGTAAACACGAGTTGGTGCTAAAAAAAATCTGAACTGAATCGGTTATTTCGAATGCAAATTGAAAATAAGGACGTGGGCCCAGTTACAAGTTTTCAAAAGGGTTGATCTCGTGATGAATGATCGGATGGGTTTCACGTTATGGATCGCGCTGCATTAATCCTTGTCGACGATCGAAAGTTGAATCCACAATCGGGCTTCGTGACGAAAGTTTGTAAAACGTTACATGTTCATTTCGTGCTCCCGCGTCTGCTGAGATTTCCGCGATGTCTTTTTCTGCGCTTGCAGTCGTGAGTGTTCGTCACAGCGCGAACAGACCGTTTATAAAGAGCACGATGAAGCGTCTAAAGAGGCAAAAAAAACGTATGATATTTTAAGCCAACATTAATGCTAAAGTGTGAGGCTTTGGTAATGCACGCTGTGTACACATAAATTGTAGTCGAAAGGTTTCTGGAGATGCCAATATTACTGTCGATGGTTTACGAGGTTTTGTAAATCAGATAAGAGTGTTATTTCCAATAAGGATCTTCACATATATTTCAGTCGAGATCTTGATTTACGCGAACTAACAAAAGGGAATTACAAAATACACAATGTAAAAAAAGTGCAAAAAATTATCAAACAGTCACATTTTCAGGTAGTTTTTTTTGTGAAAATAAAAAGCTGCTTTTTACTGTTATGTAGACAATTCGCACGAGTGAGAATATAATCACTCAATCATTAGCAGTGCTTAATCACGGAAATTATGTAGTCAAACGGCTACCTTATTATCACACTGCATCAGCAGTATTTAGAATGCATTTTTTTGCATCTTGAATTTGTAATAAAAGGTTGCGCTGCAAAAATTTGCGAAACAAAGTTTGGACTTTCGCGTACCGAATGATTAGCACTTCCAAATTATCACACGCAATATAATCGCGGGCGGCGGCGACTACAAGTGGACGGAATTGTGCGTAATAATTCATTCGATTGGCATCGCGAGTGAGTTTCGTCAGTGGGGCCGCTAGGATTGTGAAATTTTTCGTCGGTACATTCCTAGGTATCGCCTGCAGATATGCCGACCAGTACCGATACTTAACGCCGTATGCGGTAACCGCTGCGTTTCCTTGTATGAAGACATCTTATTCTCTGGCGGTGCGACCGGTCAGCCAAATAAGTGCTTTACATAAAAGCTCCTCCAATTAGAAATAACTGATTGGAGGCGTTCGCGACTCAAGTGCGACAATCGTTATAACGATCTCGTTATCGCAGACCCAGAAAAGTTAATCGTTACAGTCACACCGACTAATTAACGATCCCATGAGGTAACGCGAGGCAAAAAATTAATTAGAGTAAAGGTTGAGTTCGCTTTTTTGTATCCTCCCTAACGGTCAAACTGTCACTTTCCAGTGTTGACATTTTTCTTAACACCACATTTAAATTGATAAAAAATGTTGCAGTTTCTGAGAGAAAATCACTTCACCGTGCTTGAAAAAAATTGATTTTGACAGTTTGAAATACAGCATATTAACCTTACAACTTTGGCAATTTTATTTTCGTAAGTTGATAATCTATAATAGTGAAATCGATTAGAAATCTGATTCAATGTTTCATCTAAAATGTTCGTTGCAAGTAGCTGGTATTAATTTGACATCGTGGCCGTTGGTTCGTTGACTTGGTGATTTAAACTCCGATTGCACCGATTCACCCGACCTTATCCTACTTAGTTACATAAGTCCAAACTTCCTTGCGCCAAGCACAGATATTGTATTAATACTTTACGTAACGATTTTCGTTTGAATAGAGTCCAAGTTCCGTGGAATCGCGCGGTTCCGGTAAACATGTTTCATCCACTTTTTCATCGGAGTGTGCTCGCGCTAATTACCGATCAAGACTGATCGGCACATGCGAGCTTACAATCTGCAAGAGAAAAAGAAAAGCGACGACGCATGGAAAAAGAGAAGATTTCACTCGATGGCATCCTTCTGTGCCGCCGACTTTGAACAGGTTTCCGCGATCGCGAATACGTGCGCCTCGAACCTCCAGGAAGAATATCAAGTCGACTTTCTACTAATAATGACACTGTTCCATCCGCACTATCGGAAACATCGCGACGATTTTTACCGATGCAAATTCAATCGATCAATCTTCGCACAAAGTATAAACCGATCGCGAAAATGTACCGTGGAAAAGTCTCGATTTTTTTGAATTCAAAGGTTTCCATTATCAATGTTATAGAAAGTTGATTTTTATAAACTTTCAATTGTGCTTTTTATCTTCGATCGCGAAATTGAACATTTGCAAAATCATCGAACAACAAATTAACGAGTTCAGTTCGGTCTAATGGCAGTGCCTCAGCCTGACATTTAATAATTTCGACGGAGGAAAGTTTGATTAATTAAACACCCGGGTTTAAATGGTAACCTAATTAATCGGATCGCACATAATGAATCGAAAAGTGCCGTCGATGATTTATACCGCGTCTTGTCGGAAATCGTTCTCGAATCCATCTTAACGGAATCGGCGTCCTGTGAAAATGATATTGATTAACGAGATTTTTTTTAACGTATGGTTGATCATTGATAATAATAGTTATTATCTTGGCAAAAAGCTAAACCAGTTCGTTAATACGGATTTAATCACGGTCAATGGTTAAACTTGTTATTCAATTAATCGCATGCAAATTCCTTTTTGAAATGATCTGGGAAACGATCTTTAAAAAACATTAAAACGCATTTTTTGATATTTGTTGAATCGTGAAACTATCATGTTTTAATTATTTATTGATCAATATAAGAAACATCGAGCACCGTAATATGCAATGATATAAAAACCGAACGTTTTCGTAAGCAAATATTTATTGGATTGCAGAATATTGATTATTAAATCATTAATTTTTGTTTGATAGTAATTTGGAGATACAAATTGAAAAGTTTGATGCACGAGCATTGAAGTCGCTGAAACGCACGATTACATGAATATTTTATATAAAATAATAATTACGCAAATGATATTACATGAGAGACCATTTCCCCGAGTTTTCCTCAATAATTTAATCCAATTTTCGCGCGGTTACAGTTGAATCTGGATTGTTCCTTCTAACCCAGTACGAAATTCCGGCGAGACAAATTTTTTTATGTAATTATGACACAATTGTAACGGCTGAGCAGAGTTTCGTTCCGATCGAATTAAGATCCGTCGGCACCGCTTTCTCCCGCAAAATTTAAAACACCTTGTATCTTAACAACACTATTGAGCTTGTTGTGAAAACTCAACGTTAAGCATCGTCGCAGTTCAGTCGTTATCAGTTTTCAGTAAAAGTCATGCAACTGATCCTTTCTTCGGCGCCAATGGATTTGGAATGAACCGTTACCGTGTTCCTGCCACCTGATAAGTTTACAAGTTCAAGCAGAAAAAAAGCATAGCAAAAGAAAACAAGATCGAAAGAAATTTCGCGACATTTTTTTCGGCATTTTCCGTGTGCATGACCACCTTACATAAACCGGTATGAAGAAAAATCGAGCTCTCAAATCGACAATATTTTCTGTTGCAAATTCTCGACCGCTTGTTTTTGTCGGCCTAATGCTGATTGCACCGGCCTTTTTTCACCACGAAAAATAACACGAATAATGATCGATAAAGTTGCACAAGCCATTCATTATCCCTTTACAACACCGGGAAAGACTACACTTTTTGTTCCACAAAAAAGGAGCGAAGATGAAGATGAACAAAACATGTTTGTAAAAGCATACGAATTAGCAGTTCTATGACAAGAAGATTGGAATTTTTTGTTGTTCGCCGGAACCTAAACGTTATTATACTTTCCATCATAAAAGGTTAATTGTGAAAATGTAACGATTATTAAAGGAAGTGACGCTAGGGTATAAATTGTGGCAAAGAACGGCGAGGTTTTTTTTGCACGTTTATGAGACAAAATGTCTGTACAGAATGGAATCGAAGTGTAATTAATTTCTCTTAACTTTCATCGTTGCTTTGAGGAAGCGGACAATTACAGTCGGAAAAAGTTCATCGGGCATCAGTAAAATTTGACGAGTGACTAGAAAAACAAATGTGTAAAAAAGTATGAACTCTCGATTTTTCTCAAACCAACTAGGAGAGTTGAGTTATAAGGTTGTTTGAGAAAAATGAGTGAAATCAGTCGGATTGACTTTCGCCTAATTGTGAAAACGATCGACTAGTTGACCATTATCAACAATTATCATATAAATCTTTATCGGCGATTACTGATATAATAAACTGCAAATCGTCTGATTAGTCGAAAGTAATTATTATGAAATAAGTCAAAAGGATAATTATGAAGGGTAACATTCGATGTACAGTGTACGAACACGTTTGTTCTACGAACACGATTGGTTTTTCTGTTTGATGTAACTATTTTTTCTTCAAATGCCACTCAAACATTTCAAAATTTTGAAAAGTGTGAAATTAAGATGTAATTGGCAATCAATTACACGTGTTTTGTATCCAACTTGAATTTTCATCGGAAACTATTCATGCGAGATTACAATTTTTTACGTTGGGAATCAGCGGACGATAAAGTTTTGCTCGATGAAATCAGAAAGTGTTGGAGAACAGTCGTAGAGTAAAAAAATTGGGAGTAAAAAAGTGGGCTCTTATGAGGAAATACTTATTAATAGGCGATTTTCCTCGCGGCCATTTCTCCCCTTTTACCGAACAAAAAATTCGCCCCAATCAGATATGCACGCGCCGATCTTTAATGTTATTTCTTTTTTTTCTGTTACAGGTAAATATCTACCGGAACTATCAGTTGTGCAGGATCTCTTTTTGGTGCGACGTTTTTTCCCAGCCAAAGCCACTGCGAATGATTTCACGACCGGAATGTGGTATTGAATACTAAACTAGAATAATAATCGGGTATTATTGATCGTTAAATGAACTGATAACGATTTTTCATGACGATCTCATCGAGTTGCCAACTTCACGTAATTTTGCAATTGCTTTTTGAAACGGTTTTCCTGTTCTACATGATCAACGAAAAATTCATTTTTGAATTTATATTAAACTTTTAGTTGTACAAAAAAAGTATCTAAATTATGTTAGTAATAAAATTACATGTAAGCACTCTTTAGCACAATGAAAGTGAAACCGATAGATTTTAAAACAGGCTCTTTTTTTGCGCGTTGTTCGATATTAAGTTTCTTGCAAAATAAATCACGTTCAATTAATAAACTTTTATGTTTTTGTTACATCAAGGTAGGAAGTTCGAGTGCTGATAAATGTATCATTTTCTGTTACATTTATTTTGTGACAGATTGCACGCTCTGGAATAGAGTTTCGTTCGGTTTCACAGCCGGAGAATACAATGAATAAAATCTTACTTCATAGGTAATCAGTCTCGTAAGAAGGGTTATGTCACTGATCCGCAGTCAACTTGATGGCCAATTGAACATCTTGAATTACTTTTACGATCTTTCCTAGACCGGTATACTCCGTAGACGACTTCCTTCTTCTTCTAACAAGTCATTTTAAAATCAAACATCAATTGTAAATACATTAAAAAACGACTTTTATAAGTAATTGCCATTCCCATAATTTATTATAAGTCGTTTCAATATCAATAATGCATCGTTATTTAAACTCAATGTATAATAAGCGAAAATAATCGAATAATAAGATATCATTATGCACAAATTATAGCTTTTATATTCGCTTTTTTTTCAACTCCGGACTTCTACATCATTTGAATACCCTTCAGTTTATACAATTATGCAACGATAAGAAAACAGTTCAAGTGTTAAAAAACTAAATAAATAAATCAAAAATTTGTAATCGCCTTCTTACTCTCCAATGTTTAATTGATCTGGGAGGAAAAATAATTGACCCAAGATGGATGAGAAAAAAAGTTCTCATCGAGATCCGTCGACTAACGAAGAGAAATATCAAAACTCCTTATTATAAAAGCCATTCTCCGAGCTGAAGGATATTGCTATTACAAAACCTAAGCGCGGAGTCTCTGCGCTTTATATAGCACATGTAAAATATTATAAATAAACATGACTTAGGAGTTCACATCGATTGATGTTCAATAAGGCAGTCGAACATCACGCGAACGTCACCGGATGAAAAATTGTTCGTGTGCAAACACTCTGTCCCGCCGAGTCGAAGGGGGTAAAAGGAGAGCGAGGTTATGGGAGACTCTTCGTTCAGGCGATTGCAAATTAAATTCAATAATACGATCTCAACTTGCAACGCAATGCTCCAACGATTGCAGACATTATCTCCTTAATTATTTTTACACTCATTATTTAGTTTCTCTTCATTACAACTAATATTACATTTTTAATGAATCAAAATTTGTAAAGATCAACAAGTTTTTAATACTTCTATCGAAATCGTCTGTCAACAACTCATTTTGAATATGAAAATCGTTAAAAAAACCATAAAAATTCATGACGAAAAAAATGGTTTTCGAAACTTAGTCCGATTTAGCAACTGTAGTTGATTAGAAATCAAAAAGCGTTCATAGATCTTGACATATACAAAATGGTGCATTGTGCGCGGTTGATTCAAGAGCATCCTCGTTGATCTGAGATTGAATTCAGTACGACACGCGATATTGCAATGCGCCGCCGTCGTCTATACTAATATTTGGATACGTGTCAGTGCAGTGTTGTAATGCAAATAGAATAACGATGTTAGAATGACCGTTAACGTTGCTCAATTGATCGTAACTGGATGAATCATGAATCCCTTTGCAAACTGGTGTAACAGGCGCAATTTGTACGCGCTTTTATCGCCGCCGGTGAAAGCGATTATTAAACTTGTAAACGATTTCATTCGGATATTATTCATAATACAACGATACGTTCGGCATCTTGCCGATCCGTTACAAAACTCTCTCGTCCCTGCGATAATACGAGATTCAAAGCGCCACGTTTTTACGGGATCGTTTACAACTGATAATGAAATCAAACATCATCGCACGGATCCACTTAATAGGTCTTAATGATTCGTTATTTATCATATTTAAATTTGCATAACAACGTGTAAATAGAACTTTATGTAACTTTGCATAATCGGGTGTTAAGTACCGAATAAAATGATGTCTTTCTTATGCAACACTTTTTTTCATTTCCGGGTTTTCTTTTCGATTAGAAGATCCTTTGATTTCAATCATGTTGATATTTGCATTTCAGACTTCGTCAATTTCAAATGTCGGATGTTTAGACAAATCCTAAAGATTTAATATAGCAAAGTGTTTTGTAAAATAAACTATTTTATAACTGAGACGATATTGATTTAAAATTGTATGCAATTCGAACTATGTTTATTTACTTTAAAAACCACATTATTGTATGTTACTTTAGTTAGGGTGTTTGTACAATATTAGTAACAACTTATTCGCATAGTCTGGGCGGTAAATTTTCTTCGTGCCTGTCTCGATTCACTTAATCAATCTTTAGTGGCGAGACGGGAATAAAGTAAGGTGTGCGTACATAAATTAAGCCGAACTAGGCAAAGGCGAGACGCGTGCGTATTAGATAATCGAGACTGATGGGAGCGAAAAAAAAATTGGAAAGGCGGCGAATAAAAAAAATGAGCGGCGTCGCGTTTCAAGGAGTCGAGTTCCTCATATCTCGGCCCTTTTAAGCGAGTCGCAGAGTGAAGTAACGAGCCGCGGACAAATATGCCAGCGCACTGTTAGTGGTAGCGCGAAAACGGCGAAACTGCTCATTCTTCGGTGACAAAAAAAGGGAACGAACGCGACATAAAAACAACTGACATCAGGACGTACAATTTGTTAAAACGGCATAGTTGTCGTGATGTTGCGACGTAAATTGTATTTCTTCTTTTTATCGCCCCTGTTGGATAAGTTGGCTGATCATAATTGGAAGAAGCATTGATTTATCGCTCGAATTGTCTTCTGTAAAAGTCCATTTCGATTCTGTTTATCCTCAGACGCACCAGTTGAAGCAACACCAACATTTCGTACAACAACGCTCACACACAAGACAAAAAAAATTAACACAAATCTTTCTCAATGATTTCTCGAACTTTTTCCACGAAATTATTGCATGATAATTTCGGAATTAAATCTATCCGTCGACTAATGTCTTCGATCCAAATAAACAGGTTTCGAGAAAACCAGAAACCGCACGAAAAAAAGTAACCCACTTTTCTGAACGTGATTTTTGTCTAGACGCTTTTTGTACACATTTAAATAGTCTGCAGTTTCTTTTTTTAACCGTTTACTCTACTAAAATAGTTAAATTACATGCCCGTTTAACATAATAACAAGTTCTCATTAGATTATGCCCCTTGAAATAATCGAAACGAAACATATCAAGATCATAATGAGCTACCAGAACGTATCCACAGCTGAATCATCGACCCAGCTTAAATTCCTACTTCACTTTTTTCCCAAGTTTTTTCTTAATCGCATCTGAAAACATCAATCAATCATCAGATCTACTCACGTCAGTTATACTAATTAGTTGAATGGTTTAACAAAATTTTTCGATACCGATTTGAAGATTGAACTTCCTGGTTCCTAATTTCGTTCGATCGTTTCTTCTGGGGCACGAAAATAGTGTTTTTATTAGTCACGTAACATATTAGGAAGAGATACCGAGGAGGATGTACGGACACTGTTACAAACGGAGAAAGTCCCGTCTAGAGATTGAAGTGAACGAACTAAACCGCGACTCTCGGCTGTTATTAGAATCTACTCGCACGCAGACCAAGATTGAAGATACCGCGCGCCACAAAAGTTATCTTTTGCTTCCGCTTCTGGTGAAAAATGGGATTCAATGTTCGAACGCATTTTTTTGCTCTTCGTTCGACAATACTGTTTATAGCGCATTGTGCATTTTTATACGATTTTATCACCAAGACCATTAGTGACAAGTTGCGATTCGCGATTTACTGTACTGATTAACACATTTGTATAGCTAATTTTTGGGCTTCGAAACAAAGTAGTTTTTTAATTATTTTTCCACTTTCGCCTTCTCTTCGTTTTGCAAAAACTAACCATTGAATGTTTATGTAAATCATTACTAAAAACAGGAGTCATGTAAAATTGTAGAACTAATGAAAACTGCAAACTTCCTATTTCAGATAGACAGTTTCACTGAATTAACAACCGATTTAACAGTGAACTTTTAGTCGATCGACAAGTAATTTTTGGCACTCGCGACTAAGTGATCGCGAATAATTTTATGCATGCCCAAGCACTTTATAATGTTTCAGCACATACAGTTCGAGTAACGTAGCATATGTAAATTTGTGGCTGCGATTTTTCTTGTAAGTCACGCTTTCTATGCCTTGGTGCTAGTCTAATGTGTGTTCAATCAAACGAAAATCTCCACGTATTGGTTAAAAAGGCTGAAATCGATGTTATTTATAATAAGGAATGTAAAGCACACTAAGATGAATAATTATGATAATATGGTAATTATAAGAGATCGAATTAGAAAGCATTTACTCGCATTATATTGATTATCTCAATTTTCTTATGGTAATTTCCCAGTTTACTTTGCCGGGTACAGATTCTTTTAGATTCGAAAATTACTTCCAATCACACTAAAACACCTAGACAAGTTTGTTAAAGTAAAGAAAACTTCAAACGAACACTTTTTTGAAAATGAATTTCCTTATTTATAAATTGTCGAATCACGAACGTCTGTAATCACTTAGGCATCACCTTTTTTCATTTCGAATTTCACTTTTCTTGGTTAATATAAACTAGAGTTTATAAAAACACGATTAATATACAGCAAAAAAATTTGTTTCACAAATTTTGCAGCCCGGAGGCTGTAAAAAATGTTGACATGTAATTACGTTCCTGTCAAACTGCAAAAAAAAGGTCTGTAAGGTAGAACAATCAATTTATACATGACTGTCGAAAGTTAGGGCTCGAGGAGAATCGAATCATAAAGAATAAAGTCCTTAAAATTGTTAATAATCTCTTACTTTTTGTTTTACATACCGATCACATACAGTTCATAACGATCATGCATTCCAACGAGAAATTTACCAGAAATCGAGAGTATGAAACATGAGATGAATTTACTACAAAACGAAATGGCCGTGTTTGCAGTCGGCTGCAACATTGTTCCCCTGAAGATATTAAATGTTGGTGCGTCGAGCCAAAGACAGACAATAAACATCGAAATAAAAGTCACTTGAAATGAAATATTAAGCAACGTCGCCGACGTTATGAAATGCATTATCCCTTTTTTTATCCTTCCCACAAAAGTGGTGTTGGTATAAATAATTTTTTAACGCTGTTGCGCAAAGTTAATAAGGGATGCTGTAACCGTGGCGTAAAACCAGGAACTATTAACAGACACTAAACGTCACGAAGTTGCAATGTTGCTGTGGAACATCGTAGGCCTCTTTTTCGACACTGTTTATGAGAGAAGGAAAAATTCTTTTGATTTTGATTGCACTGTTTCTTCGTCATTGTTTATTTGAAACAAAATTGAAATTGAAAATCGATTTTGCAATTCGCATAATTAAAAACGACTGTTCAATTAAAGATTCACGTTTGCGTGGATTGGTCGAAACTCGAGGCGTCAAACGAGGTGATGAATTTACGACCGATGGATCACGACTTCCAGCGCGTAGTTGATTATAAAATCGATGAAGAAAAAAAAGTTTGTTCTCCACTGGCGATAACTTATATTGATGGGCATCGCCTGCAACTGCAGCGATGCATTTTGCACTCAGAGAAAGAGAGACCGCAGAGGGACAAAGACGAAACCCGACGAACTCTCACGAACTTGCCAAACAAATAACCACCCGGTCAAACCTGTTCAGAGAAAGTTGACAAACGGAAGTTTATCCCTTGGCGCATCTTGCGGTGAAAATTTCTCGCGTCGTGATTGATCGACTTTTGGCTCATCGCATATGATCATGCATTCAGCAGAGCCATTTATGGTGTGAATTCGTACTCAAAACTCTACTTTTGAAATTTATGGATTCTTCGTTCTTCATGCTTACTCATCTGGCGCCCAACGTGAGGCCCATTTTAATATTTGCGAAATAAAATATCGTACCGATTTTTGTTAAAAACATCGCACGCAAGACTTTATGAATAATGGAACGGAGCAGAACAATGTTCGAACAATATCGTTCAGTTTCATAGAATAATATCGCCCCTTCTTTCTCAACGATACTTTCTAGTGTTAATTACATTGTGACGCAATTTATTAAATATATCATTCGACTTAGATGCGAGCATTCTTCGCTGTTCATAGTCCCATTACATTACTTATAACGGCGAATTTATACGAGCGATTTTAATCGCACTTTCCTGTGTCGGAAAATACTCCGCGCTTTTCATTATTCCAAGAGGGCCATTATGGGGCCGTTTTTTGTACGCCGTTCCGGTACTTTCTTCTGGGTTTTGAGTCGGATTTGATTTATTGGCCCATAAATGGCGGTCAATTCACATTAGCGCTAATTGAACGTGACGATTTTTACTCGCGATTATTTTCGCGTATCAAAAAGAGGCGCGGTGACTTGTCTCGGGTTAACCTCGCAGCGAGGTTCAGTGCCTCTAAATCACTTGTCCTTACGACTATCTAGATCCGACCTTAGGTTTCCGTGTTCACCCGTTACAACACTCGAGTGATAAAGCGTATAATTATTTGCCCAATTTTGTTTACAACTTTAGGAGTTTCTTATTCAACCTTATCTTTTCCTTATTGAACCAAATTCAGTTTCGTTCAAAAGCCTAATATACCCGACTATTTTACTACATTTATGCAAGATTGTTATCAGAGTCGACGAAAGGATAATTTGAATAAAAATCGTATCTATAAACAATTCAAACAAAAAACTCGTAGGTTACAATGTGAAATTGTCAAATTTACAAACTCTGAATGTTAAACATTGAGATATTAAAGTAAAGTTATTGTTACCAACTGAGAAAATTTTGAATGATTATAATTTTTTATGGTTTTAATGAAGCGGTGGAATTTGATTTTGGAATTGAGAACAGGAATGGAATTCCAATCCAGACGGAATGGTAATGAAAATATGCGACTATTTTGCAGTCGACAATACAATTGTCGCTTTTATAATCGTGGTGTTACGAGAATTTCATGCGAAACGCGAGTAAGATGGCAATTACAATAGAGCGGAAGTGTGCGCCACGAATGGATGTTGAAACACGTAATTCACGAGTCGGTTAATGAGTCGGGTTACATTGATAGCGTTAAGAAACAGACTTAATTTCATTATAAAAAGATGGTTCATGGGATCCGCGCAGGTCCCGGCGCAAGCAGTTTCTACGACAAAATGATGATTGATAGTCGGCCTGATTAGACGAGATTGTTAACTCGGATAAATTGTGGATGTTGATTGCTAGAAAGTGCCGCGATGTGCCCACGTTTCTTAGCGGCCAATTTTTCCCTGCCAACTTTTGGAATCAAAAAACCATCATCAAGATTATTAAATCGCGCGAATTACAACACATTTTTAATCCATCAAATCTGTTCGTTTTAATCGGGCTTCTTTTCTCGGCTCAAATCACTTTTGATTTCGCGATCCAATGAAAGTACACTTGTTGAGAATTAATTCGAACATTGCGACTGATTGAAATGACCGCCTAAAATATGCACAGTCGAAATTGAAAGCAACAAGGGGTGGGGGCAAAAATTGAATCGAAAAATTCTTTTGCCAGCGTGAAATAATCGGCACATCGTGCAGACTTTCACTGGCGAGACCGATCGGTGTTATTACAATCAATTTTATATCCGTGCCATCTGCGGTGTGCGATGTTTCACACCACGTGTATATTCATTTCATTATTAACTGTGCTTTCTACGCACTTCAAATCATTTTTTCGTTACTTAGAAGAATTCAAGATAATTCAGTTTTGAAATGAAACAAATAGTTTGAAACTAACAGTTAGACGGAAAAAATTATTGACTATATCATTTTATGACAGCGTGTAACAATAAACTTGTCGTTTTGGCGAACCGACACTATGCACTGAAACAATTTTACTGCTCTTTTTGACTGCGATGAAATAATTGGAAATAAAAAGAGACAGCGGAAAAAATGCTCATTTACAGCGGATAATGATACGGAATTTGGCTTTTGTAATAAATTATTTTGCAAAGTTTACTGGCAGTAAAGGTAAATATAAATTATCTTGATCCGCTATTTGTAAAAGTCACTGCGCCTTGTTTCCTCTTGTGAAAAATGAATACAGAAACTGAATCAAGTTGGCGCGTTGCACTGATGAGTAACCGGATCGGGTGTCTGAAATTTATTTAAAAAAAAATTTCCACTCAAACTTTCTCTGAAAAAAGAACTGAAAAAGTTAAGCGATGTCCATTTGTTTGGTCGGTTTTTCGATTAATGAAAATTTATGGAATTATAAACAGATGGAATTACACTAAAAGAGACAGAATCGAAGTGTGATTTTATGTTGATTTAAGAGAGTTTTTTTAATCGTTCCAGCTTCTGGTCAATAACTGATTAATGTTTTCCTGTTGATCAGGAATTTCTATTATCGATCAATGATTCTTTTCGCCATTAATTTCTCCTAGGATATTACTATAACCAGTTTTACGTATCATGATTAAATATAATTTGTTTAATTATGGAAGGTGTAAACAACGAATCCATAAGCGTCATTTTATCACTTAGAAATATTACGTAGACTTAACTAAACTATAAAGATAGCCACAATTCAATCTGATTTAGTGAAATTCAGATTTTCATATTCGGACCAAGGTATTCCAGAATTAACCAGACTGACTTTTATGACTGAACTAAGCCACTTGAATACTAACGATCGAAACGTGCAAGAGACTATGCCTTGGGTTCATTTTACATAAACCCAATTTGCAATGTAGAATGCAATTGTTCAAAATTTTACGATGAGTATCATTTATAAACAATCATCGGGCGGAGCTGAGAAAGTTATTCGTCGCACAACGTAGGGGCAACGAAAATGAGTGATATATATCGGAAGATACAGAATAACGAGGGGAAAGTTATAAAATTCGTGATTGTTCGTTGTACACTCGAAACCGGAATGCCCGGCGAAAATTCTCTTCCACGAACTAGGTCAGTGTTCGTGTGCCGCCAGAGGTCTACTTGCTTATCGTCGGAATTTTATTTACACATGCAAAATGTCAAGCCGAGGATAATATCGTGAGTTTCATTAGTAACAGATGTCGGCGTGTCAAAATCTCATGTTTTTCCTCTTGATGAAGACGATAAACCATGTCTGACGGATTTTTAGTAATCGTATAAGTGTTACAGCCGGAACGATGAATTTCATTGACAATTCGGACAACTTGACAACGTTAAAAGTGAGCCTGATTGTGAAATTGGGAGGCTCATTGTGTCATACGAGATTGGACAAAACGGCCAATAACAAATGAAGACATCTCGCGAGCCATAAAATGTTTTCTAGTTTCATGATTCGTGCTGACATGCCTGCACGTGAAAGGTTAACTGAGATTGCGATTTATTATTATTCTGCGAGATCGGTTCTGCTGATTTTGCTCGACAAATTTGATGGTCATTTTATGCTGAATTCTCGACAGCTTTTATTCCATTGTTATGTTTCCATTGCAAAAGAGATAATTAATTTAAAAGACTGTAATTAAATAAAACTTAACGTAACAATAAAGAAACGATTGAAAGAAAAAGCGCGACTGTTATTTTGCATTCATTTATTTACGATAAGAAAATATGATATCGCGCCTAATATCTGCGACTTCACACTTCGCTTCGGGACAGCCACTTTGTATCGCTTTGTATTATGTTTATAATCGGCGTTGATTGAATTAATATGTAATCATTAACATTATCATCGACAAGTGGGGCAGTTGCGATAGGATTGTAAACAAGTTGGCGATCCGTCTTATCATCGAGTCTGTGATTCTATTTTATTTTTCGTTATCTTTTCACTGATCCATAAACTTTGTCTGCATTCTTTATCGTACTGCTCCCTTGGCGACCCAACATCTCACGGAGATACGTCGATTCATTTGCGTAATTTGCGCGCGATCCTTGACACTTCTATCGCCGGCACAAAACAATTACTCGGCGTCGATGCCCAGTGCGTTTACATCTGGAGGTCACGTATGTGTGAAATCACTCGACACTTCGTATACCTCGATTTTTATACAAATCTATATGGTGACTCAGACGAACATTTCAATATTTCTTCATGAAGTTTAAAAAAATATTTCCTTTTCAGAAATCAAGGAAATCAAAAGAAAATATACACTAAGAAAATTTCCATAGTCAGGTTGACTGAAAAAATATAGTTAACAGAACTTAGTTAGTCAATCTAAATATATAAGTTAGAATAAATAAATTATAAGGCTTGGTTAAATTCGAAATTGTTGTCACATTACGAAAAACGTGTTTCATTTAATTGAAAAGAAAATATTTCTGACATAACTTTTGTAATTGTAAAAATGAATGAAAAAAAAAGAAGTAAACGCTTTCATTGATGTTTTTCCTTTTTGCCACGCCTACGAGGACACACGTTAGTGACGAGACAGCGCGTGGGATTTCTCGGTTAGCTCCTGGGAATTACGACTTGGTTGTGGCAGTAAACCGACAATGTTAAATTTCGGTCAAGACTTAGCTCGGGGGTAAAAAGGCATCGTCGATCAATGATAAATTCGCGCGTATTTTCGTTCAACGATGAAGCAATTTTGTAATTGCTCATTAGCATTGAGACGAACTTTGAAAAATTGTCTCTATATAATTGCGAGGGACAAAAATTTAGCACAGTCATAATAAAATGAACCGAACATTATCTCCATCTCATACGCAAATGACCGCAATAAAAATTGTCATCAATATGCCACGGTGTCGAGATGATAAATTGCTCTCTTATAGGGTATTATTTATCTATCCGTTATCGTTGGATTTATGCATCGAAAATGTCCATCGACCAGCTGCATTTGCGATGCAGAAAGAAATTCTCGCAGTCTTAATTATTATTGTGACTTCAGCGACATTGCATCGACGTAATAATTGTCCAAGAGACATTGTCGACTCGTATAAGTAATTATAACAATTATGCAAATTCAGTGACATTTATGTTCGAATGGCCGCGCAGTGATATCATCCGTGTCCGAATATATTTTGACCTCGATTTTTCTCGCAAGAAGAATAATGGCCCGCAACATGTATCGCTTGGAATTTTTTCTTTCTCTTTCAAATTTGATTTCTGACATTTTAACTTACACATTCCTTTTTACCATCGAAACAAGAACGTCAAGATTGAGCATCATGATATCGCACAGCGTTCAACTGTTCCTTTTTATTTCCCATTGTAAAGACAGATATTACGAAAAGCTGTTCTGACGATGCACAATGCAAAGTGGCACAAAAGTACTTACTTTTTTTGTCTGCGCTACAACTTAAATGTTTAATCACGACAAAAAACTGCGCAATGTTGCTGAAACAAAAGTGTTCGAACTGGAATAAGAAAAGATGAGAAGTTTCGGGACGGGCCATCAATCAAAATTACTCTCGAAGAAAAATAACGTTCTTTTTCCTAAACAATGAATCATTAGCGATAGACAGTTTGTAGCGTGCAATTATCCGGTTTCTCGCACAATGCTTCGTTAGCAAAATCGACCAAGGTGTAATGAATCAGAACAATGAAAATGAGCCTTAGTAAGGCAAGCCAGTTGCGTATCACTTTCGTTTGATCTGCTCTGAAGCATGCGCTGCGAAAACATCCACGTGCATTGTACCTGCAATTTGATACGTAAGAGATTTTATGACTGATCCTGGTATAATGTCCAGCTTGCTTGCTGTAATGTGTAGTGATGGTTGACAACTGCTTCTCGGCGCGAGCGACCGTTCGACGACATTAATTGTGCGTAAGAAAAGCCGCGATGAAGAACTGGAGCGCGGATGCCGAGCTTTGATCGACCAGAAAATGTCACTTTTCATTAAATCACACGATTGATGAATGATTCGTTTTAAAACCTTTGTTTTTGATCGTGAAGAAAGTGGACTGAATTGTGTTCTACCTTCGATGACAAAATGTATCCCAAAAAATCCCTAAAAAACGAATGTTTCGGTTCTAAAATCAAAAACTAATCTAGTACAAGCCAGAAAATTCAAAAAAATGTATAGTTCGAAATTTGAGTGGGTTTTGGGAATTGGGTCTTAGGTGTCCTACGGACAGTTGTTGGCTCCAGCCTGGGAATGACTTGTCCTTTGACGCTGTGGCAAATTAATTCGTTCGAATAGTCAGACAGGCGCTATTATAGAAAACTTCAAAAACAATTTCTCTCGAAACAAGCCCGACAGAATGTGCAACTAAAGAACCCTGAAAATTTTTCTACAAAAATGTAATCTAATATTAGCTTTGTGCAGTTTGATTTACCAGACAGTTTAGAAGTCCTTTTTAGGAACACTTATTAGTAATGAACAAATTACAGCATGTAAATGTTAAACGATCACATTTTTGCGTGTAGAAGGAAGTTAAATGAACTTGTTATCAGGTATAATGTACTACTGAAGTGTCAAACTGGTTTGTTAACTTGCAAATAAACATGTCAAAGTGGTCAAAAAATTGTGACATCTCAAGCGCGTGCGAAAAAAGGTCACTTGAAGTATAAATTAAAACAAAATCGAATGCTTTTAATCAGATAGATATTTGTAGAAAAAATCATTTCCCATGTTATTTTGTCAATCAAAATTATTACTCGAAAATACACAACACGACAAGGTTTATCAACGTGGTGACAATTTATTAATCACTGTATATTATAACATTGAACGTTCGTAATGAAAATTTATTGCGAAGATTGAAAAGGAATGCAATCATATTAGCATAGTCGTAAGAAACTTGATTTTCATTGACAAATCGTTAGGCTATCTTCAAACCAAACTCAAACTTCTCAAGAGAAAAAACTTCAGATCCTCATTCGCTCAAATTTTAATAAAATTTAAATAGTTTTCAAACGACTGTTTTTGCCTGTCGCAAAATAGCTGATTTTTTCTCTTTCTAGCTATGAGTGTACGAAGAACGCAGTTACACAATTCCATTTATGACAGAAAAAAGCGCTGGGAGTATAATCAAGCTGCCGCGGGTGTTAAAAAACGTCACTTGTTAATTGAAGAATGGAAAATATATATGCGCTGGCTTCTTATAGTAGCGGTCATCGTAGTGCGGCATAAATGGATTCCCCGGCGAGCGAGTAATGATAGCAGTGTCCTTGCGATCGTGATCGAGGCGTTCCAGATCCCTGGCGGCACCCATGTCAGGAAACAAACGGTAACAAGGATGTCACGTCCTTGTCCCGAACCCGCATTCTATTTTTCAGTGAGAAAAGTGAAAGACTCCTTAGGTTCCTGTTTCTACGAGACACTTTGAGACAATGCAGAGTCGATCGCGAACTCGCACGTTTGACACGCTTGTTCAAGTCACATGTACGATAGTAAAAAAGTCCTCCAGTTCTTGCCATTATTGACATTGCAAAAAATAATAACACAAAAAGCTCTAAAGATGACGATTTTGTTAAACATGAAATTTCTTTTACAATTTAGTAGCTCAGTTTGGACTAAATGAAAACACTATTGAGTAATAATCGTGTTTTGAATTATGCATGAAAGCCTTTTTGCGAGGCGTAAAGCGCGTAACATAACGTGCTATTTGACATCGAATCCTGAGTCAAATTAAGGCGATTTATGACAGAAAAGCCACTGGTCATAAAATTCGTCGACCATTCTGCCCAATTTACGTTGAAATTCTGGATTGATATCTAAATACCAAAATATAGTTGTTGCAGTGACTTTGGGTCACCGACAAATCTGGATTTTCTAGTCGTTTTGCTCGCCGGGCTGTCTCATAAAGCTCCAGAACCGTCAACTAAACTGGATTTCGGAGTAGTAACTAATGTCAATGGGTTTATTGTACAAAAGAAAAGCGGCCGGGTTACTTTTTCTACGTCAGTTTAAGAGCTCTGCGTGAGGTGGCACATAAATGTATATCTGAACGTTAGGATAGATAGATAACGAACTCAATTTCTCCATAGGTGGGAAGCGCCGTAAAATATCAAGTCCGGCGTGATGTTGGTTGTGGCTTATAATTGGCCTGTGGGCATTCTTATATCACCCGATAACTGTTAATTGAATGTCAAGCTCATTGTCGATGGAGCAGCGTGATACACACGTCGACGAAAAACAGACAAAACGAGATACCTCTTAAGTGACTTAAATTGGCGCGCATTTTCCGGCGATATCACTGCATTGAGTTAATTATAAATGACGGAAATTGTTCCAACTCTTTTTCGCTGACTGTAATCTACTTTTACGTTTATTTACGGTTATCGGTCGCGCGCCTTACAAGTATTCTGAATAAAGCGATCAAATTCGTGGCTTTCGCGGTTGCTAATTGGACATTTCTGGAATGTTGATTAACAGGTGCAGATAAATGCAAAATTCGAGTCGATGTTGCATTTGATAACACTAAGTTGTTATATCAAAATCAAACTTAAACTGACTATATACGAGTTTAATTGCCCGATTTCCTCTATCAACCAGATTATCCTCCAACTTAAATTTCGTTACTAGTCCACTGATACTAACTCCTTCTGTAGAACAATTCGTTCAGAAGTAAATTTATGAAGTACTGAATGAAACAGTTGGCTGTGTCTAAGATGTAGATGCTCTAAGTTAAGCTTGACACTGTGCACGACACTGAAAGCTGAAGAACAAAAATGAAAAGCGAACTTTCGATTTGTGAATGTGTGTCGTGATCGTCCGTATCTGCACATCAGGAAACCGAGTAAACGATGACGAAAAGCGACAACGATGGCGAGCTGAAACACAAAGCGTACTTGTCAAGAGAAAGTCATACAAAGGTGTGCAAACTGATGAACATCTCACTTCGCTGTTTCACCTTCCATGGTTCACCTGAGAAACCACGAAGATTGTTCATGTGCAATTCGTGCTTGTATCCAAGTTACACCGAACTATCCCATCCCGCATTCACCAAGTATAAGTGTAGAGAAACGCGGAAATCGGTTATCTATTTCAGAAGACGCGAAATATAATCACATTCGGATGATTATGTTTTGAAGATGCATCAGACAAAGTTGAGTCATAACAAGAAAATTAGTATGCTGACAAATAACACGAAGATAAAATTATCTGAATAAGTTTCAAGGAACAATGTTTTTTGCCCTTGCTAGATATGACGAAACCCTAATGACCACAATTAATGCAAAAGTATCTCACTCTTTATCGCTCTTGGAATGATTTCGAATGAGTGATTATACACGTTGGTAGCTCTGAGACTATTTTGTAATGGTGATTGAAGAAAAAGCATTTATTAGTTAATTGGAAATTGCTTTTCCAATTGACCCTGATCGGTTCTCGCAACGATTATTTTTCTTTTGCAAAACTGATCTATTTACACACATAAGTTGACAGCTCTTCGTTATCTTCACTCTAGTTTTCATTGCGCGAATTCGTATTGGAACTCTGGGAAATTTATTATTCAAGGTACAATATCGGCATGCATGAATACGTCGTGTACGTGGATTGACAGAAATCTTCATGCGTGCAATGCAATAAAACAGGTTTTGTAAGTCTGTACTTGAGACAATTCTATAGTTATTGTTTGTGAAAGTGTCATCGAACTCGAGTTTTCTTTATTGGATTATCGGTCCCTGTTTAACGATAGCGAAATCAGTGTCTCGGCCGCACTGTCAAGGCCAATTCTTTTCCGAACAAGTAATGAAATCTTATCGAAACTTTAAAAAAAGGTCCAACTATTTGAGTAGGCGAAAAAATTTACGACCAATAGTTTCAATTATTTCTTTCAACTGTTGGGCTCGGAGAAATGAGCTAACTTTTCCCGATGCTTTTGATAAAGAGATAAATGACTAATCTATTAGCGCAAAAAAGAGAAAAAACTGGAGAGCCATAAAAAAGAGTAGCCTAACTCGATGCTATTCGACGATTTAAATCACTTCCTCATTCTGCACTGTAGCAAAATCTCCTGTGGATTTCAGTTACATCGTACGCGGTAGCACAAATGCGGACGCATGAATTACAGTTTCTGAACAGTTTAGGAAACATTAAATAGAAATCTGCGGCTTTTTTTTCGCAATACGTTTTTGCGTCAATTGAGAGAGAACGAGAATTCATAGATACGTGCGTATACCTTGTATGAATCGTGCGAGGCACGTGTCAAGGATATTGATGAGTTCAAGAAACGTTGTGAAAATATGGCTGGGAAAAATTTCTTCTCTATGACAGCTGTCGTGCATATGTATTTTTTTCAAGTAATTACTTTTTTTTAAACGTAAGACTCGAATATGAAAGTAGAAAAAAATGACCGCCTTATTCAAATGAAGCGAGATAAAGTGAGGCAGAATGACATCCAATAAAAAAAAATGTAAACATGCAAAATTCAACAAGAAGATAAATATAATAACGAACTTCCTTCGATGACGACACGAGATTGCAATTGTGTCTTTGAAAATTGAGGCCAAGTCATATACACGTGCATAGATCAAGAGTTAATAACAAAACATCATTGTGCACAGAAATTTTCACATGAGAATTTATGCACAAATGATGCTAATGACTGAGTTATCAAAATATTATTGAATACATTTTTGTACACACTAACCGTTAATTATTCGAAAATCTTGTTGAAAATCTTAGTTATGATTTCATAATAACGCTTACAGTGGCTGACAGTAATGAGTGCCTTTTTTTGTTTCAGACGAAAAAGTGGATACAGCGACCAAAACAGTTTATGAGGTGGGTTTTCAAGTGACTTTACAATGAATCATTCAAAACGTCTTCGAATTATGAAAATATAATTTTGAATTGACACGATTTGATATGATACTTTGAAAATTTTGCTTAAAATGTTGCGAGGTGAAGATATTTGAATGATATACTTCTGTTGCCACTGCAGACACCTATAATGTACTTGTAATAACAATGCTAGGCGTGTCAGCCAAATGTTGCAATTGGCTGTAGTAACAATCTATGAACTTATGTCTGTGCTCCGGTGTGGTCATATAAATCCGCAAAGTCTTTTACAAGTATAAATACAAAGTTACCATTTGATCATTTGGTACCGCACGTGATTGCGTAGGTTTGAAACACAAAAGAATAACAAGAGAATAATGAATATTTATAACATGTAATTGCAGTATCGAATTGGACTAACCCAAAATTTTTGCCTACTTAGGTTTACGAAATATCTTTCCTTCAATTTTACCGTTACACTTTTTATGGTCAACGTAAATCTCAATTAGGTTAAATTTAATGTAACGAAAGTTTAACTCAGACTTCCAAATTGATACATATTTAAAGTTTTTTTGTAAAAAACGAAAACAGTTCAATCGATACATTTTTGCTAATTATAAAAATTCTAATGTATTGTAAATGTTTACAGGACTCTGCAGCGGCTGCATCTGAAACTGGGGAAGAATCGTACGACGATGGAGATGATTCTGACATGTATATGGAACCTGATGGTGCAGAATCGACCCACACGGAACACCAAGAACCCACACAGCCTCAGTCCGATGTAGTAACAATTTTGACAGTACAAGAAAAACCGACCGCAATGGTCACCAGTGCCACTAACCAAGAAGAAAATGTGCACGATGAATTGCCTGAGACAACAGGAAAAAGTTTAGAAACTGAGAGTCAAAACTTTTTCCCCTCATTTGCTGAATTGTTTGGAAATCATCGGCTACCTTACACTGAGCATCAGCAACGTTATAGACCAAACCGATTTCTAGGATATTTCCAACGAGAAAGAGGTTATCAACCTTCAGCGTCATCGACGTCATCATCTAAGAATTCTGATCATCTATTATTAGGATCTGGAAACTTTGGAGTCATTCCAGGTGGAACTTACTATCCAGAGAAAAGAGAAAATGACGAGTACTCGCTAGATGAAAGTGTTTTTGGACCTTACTATCAAGGATCCGGTGGAAGAGGAAGGAGTAATTACTACAGAAATCCGAAACCTCAACCAGTTCGTGATGGTGATATTTTTGCACATTTCCGCGATTTCGCAGACATCACAGCGCCACCGAAGTCGAGTTTCTCGCACCTTTCGGTCGTTTATGCCAACAAAAATGGTAACGGTGCGAATCGTGGGATCGAGCAACCTAGAAACATTATAGAGACATTGAGAATGCTTGAAGAACAAGAACAGACGACGAATGCCATTACAACAACAGAAGAGCCGCAAAAGAAACTGAGCCAGGGTAAACGAAAACTCCAGAAGATGAAGAAATACGAGGAGGAAAAAGGCAGAAAGTACCGTTTGACAGTCGAACCACTGCTCGCACTTAGTTGAACGTTTTAAGAAGAAACTGGAATTCATTTTTCCATGATGTAAATAAATCAAGCATAGTGCACGGGACTATGTCCCAGAATCGAATCCGGCAGATCGAGATCAGAACCAAAGTCTGAACGAAGCGTCATCCAAGGGCTGATTTTATTAAATTAGAATTATTATTGAGACGTTCTATGAGACTGGATTATTTTCAATGGGGTTAAAGTCAGAAGTAAATCAATAGAGTATTATATTCATTATTTCCTTTCAACAATACTCCAATACTCGAGTAGACACTTACGCAAACCAATTTCTGTATTCTGACTTTGACTGGATTTTGTAATAAACAGTTTTTGTGTACCAACTTAAGTGCTGTCCTGTCGAGAATGCTTCTCAACGATGAAACCAACCATTCATAGATAATTAAGATGTATTATCCGATTTAGTTACATTTAGAGGCTCAATTCGTGTCAATTCTTAACTATTTTAGTAATCTTGACAAAAACATTGCTATCACTGAGGAGACAAGTGTTTTTGTGAAATTTGGTTCATTCATTCATACAGCTGAAAGTCAACTTGAAATGAAAATAGTTGATATGATTTTGACAGATCGATTCAATCGTGTTATCAAATACTAAAAGAGTTAAGATCGGTAGGTTATTATCAAAAAAAGACTATTGTTTCATCGTCACATATACGAATTTGTAGATAAAGTAAACTGTACCGCACATGAAAGTTGCAACACATGAAACACTTTATATTCTAATATTTCATGTCAATCATCACTTATGTAACAACAGGCTCATTCTGCCTTCGAACAAATATTTCATGTTAAAGCGCTATAATTTGTTATTCATTATATATAATTTTAAGATTTTAATATATTATTGTAATTGAATATAAATGACTTTGATAAAGTAATTAGTGCGGTTGTAACGAATCTACTCTAGATCTGTAACTTTTCTGACATCGATTACATGTGCGTTTAAGAATTTTTGTCATCAGTATTTTAATTAGGTCAGTTTCATTTTGCATGGGAATTGCTTTGATTTACAAGTAAATGAGATATTTTATTTAAATCATAAAATTATGAAAACATTGTATGAGATTTCATTATGATTTCTGAACGCCAAAAATGTGTCGTTGTGAGTAGACAAAATTACGTTACATATTTGTTATGAGAATTTTTATTATTGAAGAATAAAATAAGTCTGATTCAACAATCGTACCTCCAATCATTTTCCTCTCACTTATTATTACAAATATGACAAATAGTTTTCATTCACAAAAACGTTTTCATTTGTTATATGTAATAGCGTAACGTCACTATGGAAAGTTAGATTTCAAATCATTATATTTATGATTTATTATTATTAATTCTTCAAATAATGAATCAACGTTTACCATTATTTCGTACTAAAACACACAGAAATTCAAATTTAAATCACCCGCCATTCACCATCGAAGTCAAATAACTTCACTAGAAAGTCGAGATATCGAAAATCGAAGTTACTATGAGTGACTAAGTTCACTCAGTTGTCAAAGTGATTGTGTGCTTGATCAAAAGTTGTAAAATGTAAACATGTTTCTGGGACAATGAAATTGCAATCAATTTTCTTTTAATTTGCGTTTTAATTGCAATAAGAGGAATGCGTGTCATCAGAATAGATTCGAAAAACATTGTTTACGTCATACTGGCTATACTTTCTACGAACGTCAAAGAAGCTTACATGGGATATGGTGAGAACTCATAACCTAACGTGCATTTCATGATTTTCAAGTTTGACGATTATTAAGAAATGCTCTCCTGTTGTTTACAGAAACCGTCACGCAATATTCTTTGAAGGAAATAAATGTGAATTCAACGCCAGCTTATAGCAAAAAGGTTATTTCAATTTCGTTTGTGCCAGTATAGATAATCCGGAATGTTCGATTTTGCCTACTATCGTTTTATTGCAAAGTTTGTTGTTATTACTTCAACGCCTATCCTTTGATTATTTATTGATTTCTATTCGAATTGATTCATAAATGTCTCTGAACAGCAATAAAACAACGACAACTTGATTACGTTATGATGATATGGCATCAATGAAACATGAAAATTAATAAAAACTGTATTGTATTTTAGGAAGACTTAAAGGAAGACTGTCCAATCGGAATACCATGCTCCAAATTAGCCAGCGATTGTATAAAGTGTAATTTAACATACGATTGCATTTATGGTAACACCTATACAACAAATTGTACAGCATTAGATAATGTAGGATGTGTGGTAAGTATTTTATATTACAATGAATGAAACCGCCTATCACGAATTAACTGCGCTGAACGGAAATAATAATTTGAATCATTCATAGGGTGACAGAAATTTTGAAAGAAAGTACGTTTGTCGGTTCTGTTATCAAACAGACCACTGGGAGCATGATTGTCATCAAAAGAATTCCTGCAGTTCGGTTGCATCGCCTCAGCAGAATTATAGGTAATTCAAAGTTGAGTCATAGATTGAAATATCGAAAATTCTTATACATCGAGAATGATAATTCAAAAATGGATGTTTTCAGGACAAATTGTACAGTAAAACCGGACGTACTATGTCTAGGAAGAAGAAGATTTTTAAAAAACCTGCCGTGCAATTGGACTGGCGGATTTCGTTGGTCCACGGCTTTGATTTTGAGCATTACTTTAGGAGGATTCGGTGCAGATAGGTGATTCATTCGCTTGTGATCTTAAAATAGTGCAAACTCATACTACTACTGAATCATACTGTTCCTATTTCTGATCAAACTATCAAAACTACTATTTATAACTTTTGAAAAAACAACGATTTTTGCAAATCTGATGTTCTGAAATGTTCAATATCTAATGAGTTTTTCTTTGTAGGTTTTATTTGGGCCATTGGCAAGAAGGAATTGGAAAGTTATTCAGTTTTGGAGGTCTAGGTGTATGGACGTTGATCGACGTCACTCTCATATCAATGCGATACTTAGGACCAGCCGATGGATCTTTGTACATATAACATCTTTAAAAACTTTTCACAACGACATGAAATTAACAATAGTTCATCTACGGTATACAATTTTAGAGACATTTCTAAGTTTTTATCGACGCCATAAGATTGAGAATTCAATTCAAGCATTATTTCACAAACCAAAAACGTTTCAAATTGTAAATGATATTAAATTACTGAACTCAGATCATATTTATAAATCTATAGAATGTAACTTACTTCAAAAACGACAAAAATGAAAATACAAAATCGTCTTTAAGATTTAAAAACATGTTATTATGTGAAAACTTTGTTCTTAACGTTTCGACTTGGTTTTTGCTTTTCCAAAAACAATTTTACAAAGAAAATTTCTTGATACAAAGTTTTCTATTCATTTTAAACATTACTAAAAACTTTTCTGTGATAAAAACTGCAATAAGTTGAAATGAATTATGTTTGTATCGACGTGACATATTTTCTTTACATGACAACAGGCTATTAAATTATACTAAGCTGAATAAAGTGGAATTGTTTTAATAATCAGCCCTTTTCTTGAACTACTTAAACTTCTCTCCGTCCTATTATGTCAAAATAAAGTTATTGAAAAAGTCTGCAACAATTTAAATATTGGAAAAACAACAGACTATCGAACAGAATATCTTTTATTCAAATATCGAAATTCAACTTTTTAACCTCAAAGTATAATAAATTTAGATACAATAAGCAAGCCGGTCGAATAATTGAAATGTTCGCCAATTATTTTTGTTTCGAATTTATTTGCAATGATCCAGTGGGTCAATTAATTCTGCTAGGAATATCATCTTTTCTGCTGATGTTCGCGATGTTTTACCTTATAACGTCTTCAGTTTACATTATTTATTACCACTTGGCTCTCATAATTATTTGTGCTTATTTATAATAACAAACCTAACGAAGGTAAATATAAATTTGCTTCAAACCTCGTTTGGTTGCAATTTTAATAATTGTCATTTAAATCATGCATTCACGCGACTTGTACCATTATTTATCAAATTTTCACTGTCAGTTTTTGTATGTTTAATAAAATAGTAGCGTTACTCAATTATCTTTAACTTTTAATACAATTTGTAGACTTGCTCGTTTGCAGTAAATAATAGTAATTAACAATATAATTAGTACCGTGGTTATTATAAATTCCCGAGCTCCAGTTTCCTTTCGTCTCATCATGCAGGGCAAAATTATGTTATTATATTTTTGATTAACTAGACATTTTGTTGCATTTTGAACTTAATTAATTGAATCTTTGTCCGGGAATTAGATAACAAAACAATTAATTTATATGATTCATTTCAGATTATTTCTCCTGATGACTATCTTCATTCTATACTGCTGAGCTGGCCGGGTCGTCTTAACAAGGGGCTCTACCTTCACTACGTCCTACATACACCTTACGACGAGTTAAAAAGCAAAAGAAACAATTATATTGTATAGAATTGTTGAACGATCAATTTCAAATTGTAAATAAGTTTTAATTAGCATTAGTGTTTTGTTAAAGCAATAATTGAATTGGCATTTTACTACTAATTGTGAGAATGAGCTTTATTGGGTGTTAACAAAATTGTGTTGGAAAATGTGGAAAATTATTCATTGCTGTTAAAATGAATTGAAAGCTATTTTGCTGATTATAGAGTTATGAATTTGTTATGAGGGTTTTGGTAGTTTATGGGTAACATTTTGCGTTGAAATTTTATCAGAAACATTTCTAGTTCGATTTGAATTTGAGCTCTATTGATTGAACCGAGCTTCTACGACTGCTTTAGATTTGAGAATTCAGATCGACCACGGGACCAGAATGCCGTTGACAGTGGTAATCAAACTACCAGGTATTACTATACCCAAGCTGCTTGTGTGTTTTGATGGAAAGGCTTGAATAACAACTTGAAAGGGGTTCGATGAGATTTGCAAATTCGTGTCACGTACTTGTGCACGCGTCCTCATCTAATTGTATTTACGAAACCGCATGAAATTTTATTGCTAGCTAGCGAGAAGTCTTGAAATTATGTATTTCTCATTGATTCATCGACCTTGTTTGCGAAAAACTACACCCTACTGACAGACCGATCTCAAAATAATTTTTCTTCGATTGACTCCGACTCTTTTTTGTATTCATTCAGTCACAAATAATGCGTAGTCATTTCAGAAGTAGACACTGATTTACTACAGAAACATCGGCGAACGTTTCAGCGCTATCGCACGGTGAGCGAATGCTGCCGTTCTTTCGGTGCAGTTGATCAACGTCACCAACAACCTATAAACTTTACTCAGTTAAACACAATCTTCTCTACTTAAATTCACTTCCGCAGTTGATCACAATTTTGTTCAACTTGTTCGTCTGCAGATTGTTATCCTGTCAAGCTTCTAGTCGTTTGATTTAGATTACTCTCGAGCAAAAATACTTTATAGTTCTCAGCGAACACCTTTAAGTTTGAATAATTTATTAGGTGACGTATTGGCTCTTAATGCAAAAGTTTCTGATGATAAAATTGGACACGTTCTTTTTTGCGAATCAAGCAATTTTGCATGACGGTTATCTTAATGATTAGTTCTTTAGTTTAAGTACAACTGAGATGCAAAATGAAAAAATCAAATTATTTATTCAAAAATCAAAGTTGATATCAATTGGGAAACGAGGCATCTAGTTGAAAAACAGGCAAAGTTCAATAAAAGTTTGATAAACAAACTATTTTCAAACGAATGTTGATAAAAGTGATGATTGAACGTTGACTGTTGCTGTTAAATGTACTTTTTTAATTGAATGTCTAATGCCTTGATTGTAAAATGGTACGGAACTCATTGATTCAATAGAAAATGGCTCAAATAAACTTAGCCTTCATTGAAATAGGCGCCTGAAATTGTGTTTTTGTATACAACTCACTCAATTTGCGATCCAACGGTGCAGATTGGCGTACGTTGTACTGACCTTTGTTCGATGGTTTCCCCCGTTGCAATCTGTTCCAACGATGCATCCTGATGTGGTCATCATGTTCAGCTGGTCACCTCCGTTCCCTGGGACTCGCGGTAAAACGTTTCAGGAATCAGCTACCTGCATGTGATGATGATCTCCCATGATGATGCTCGTTCTTCTCTCCTTTGGATTGGATTTCTGCCAACCTGAAATATAAATTCATTTTACTTCCTTATTCATTTATTTTTATTAATATTATTTCATATTCACTCGATATTTTTTAAAATTAATGCAAACATTTAATGTACAAAAAAGTAAACAAAAGTTTAATTTGTGGCTACATCAATTAGACGTAAACGAACAGCCACGGCTTCTTTTTAATAAAAAAACTTGCTTTTGTTGAATTTATTGTACAGTTAAATATACAAATAACGTACGTTACATCATTTTCAAGCGTTTTTTAGAAAAAATAATGAACAAACAAAATGGTTCCGGGCGCAAAATGTTTACGAGGCAATTGCCGCGCGAAGTTTCACTCACCAGTTTGTTTGCATGTTGTTTACATATTTGTTCGGGTGTTTGTTTACAATGTTGTCGTAAACCAGAAGCCAACGTTGATAGCGAATACTTGAGGCCAAAATTTTCATCGACAGATCTGATAATCTTGAATACGACATTTGGCGAGTCTCAAAAATGCATCAACAACGTTATTTCGTTAAGGGCCCGTTTGATGTTTTGAGTTTTTTATAAAATAACACAATAAACAAAACTGATTGGGATCTAATTTGCTCATGTTTTTTAATTGTTCGATTTTCGCGATTGAACTTCGTTTCTAGCGGTCTCGTCTAGCGCGGGAACTTCCTTCGAGTCGGTGACGCCATCTTGATTGTGGTGGGGGAACAGCGCGTGCGCGCCCTTTTGCCGCCATGACGTCATTGGCGCGGAGCCCATGGCGCCAACGACAATGATACCTGACACCATCACGCAACCAGATCAGACCTGCTCGTTGAATTCGTTGCCGGTAATCCGAAAAAGCACACATTTGGAACGACAATAATCAAATCATGGCTGAAAATGTTGCAGAAGTAAACACGCTTCAACCTGTTGGTAAGAAAAGTTTTGTTTGTTATTTTTTGGTCACCGCGAATATGTAGGATTGTTGCAAAAATTGTAAATTAATTTTTCGGTTCTTAACTTTGATCAAACTTTGATCAAAAGCTGACTTTTCATTCCACGACGTAAATAAACAAATGGAAAAACAATAAAAAATATTGTGACTCATCGTGCGCAAAAACCGATGCAGAAGCCGTTGCAAAACACAAACAAAAACATTTCACGACATTGTTTTGATTTCTATATGAAAAAATGACTACGATGTTTTTCTTGTGAATTGTGATGTTGTTGTTTGCGTTTACAATTCTTTTTAACTTACATTGTTGGTAATTATTTTTCGACAATGATATATCCGGGGTGCGGGGGCTCGGGAGCGCGAGTTGAGCGCGGGAATATGACCATATGACGTCACAGCTAGTGTCTTCGTCTAGCGCGGGACCGCGCGGCATATATGTATGCCGCGCGGTGGTGATGCCATCTTGATTGTAGTGGGGGGGGGGGGAATAGCGCGTGCGCGCCATTCGCGCTATTGCATTTAATCGCGGCCGTTGCCGCCATTGGCGTCATTGTCACGGCCGGCTGGTCACGGTGCCCATGGAGGCCCATGGCGCCATGGCGCCAATGACACCAGGCACAATCAAGCGACCACATCAGACCTGCTCGTTGAATTCGTTGCCGGTAGTCCACAAAATTCGTTCAAAATTCAATTTTAGCACAAATTTGTTGGTAAGAAATGTTTTGTTTGTTGTTATTTTCTGGTCGTCGCGAATCAGTACGATTGTTGCTCGCAAATTCGATAACGATATTTCCGGGTGGAGGGGGCTCGGGAGGAGCCAAGGGGTTGTGCGCGGGAATATGACGTCACAGCTAGTGTCTTCATCTAGCGCGGGACCGCGCGGGACCTTGTCAGTGACGTGATCTTGATTGTAGTGGGGGGAATAGCACGCGCGCCCTTTTGCCGCCATTTGACGTCATTGCCGTGGCCCGTGGCACCCATGGCGCCAAGTGCGCCAACCACAATGACTCCTGACACCATCACGCGACCAGGTCAAACCTGCTCGTTGAATTCGTTGCCGGTAATCCACAAGAGTCAATTAGAGCACAAATTCGGGAAGACAATAATGAAATTCTGTTGGCATTGTCATCGTTGTGGCAGAAGATAAACCCGCTTCGACCTGTTGTAAGAAAAGTTTTGTTTGTTGTTATTTTCTGCATGTCGCGAATCATCAGTAAGACTGTTGTGGAAATTGTAAATTGATTTTGTCGATCTTTCAAGTTGATCAAATGTTTATGTTTCATTCCACAACGTGAATAAACAAATGAAAAAACAATGAAAAATATTGTGACTCATCGCGAGCGCCAAAACGAATGCACCTGACCAAATGTAAACAAAAACATTGCTCGGCATTGTTTTGATTTCTATGATGTCAACGACTTTTCTATTTTGAGTTGTGGTGTTATTCTTTCGTGGAAAAATCTTTTTAACTAAAATTTTTGGCAATTATTTTTCGACAACGACATCCCCGAGGGGTAGGTGGCGCCAAGGGGTTGCGCGCGGGAATATGACGTCATCGTTCGCCGCGGCACGTTTGATCACAGGAGGCTGCGCGCGCAGTCGGCTATCCTTTCCCGGAAAAAATTGGCGCGCGTTCTCTCGTATCAATAACAAATGTAATAATTAGGTTTTGAATGGTCGGATGTCTATTCAAAACCAAGCCTAGAGTATTTATTGTCAAGTATGACATCCAGTGCAGGACGAAATTGACTTCGACATGCACTGAATGTCAACAAACCGGTGAGTGCAAAAGTTGCCTCGCGCAAATTGTCTCGTGAACATTGCAACTGGGACTATTTTGTTTGTTTATTATTTCACGAAAAAATTAACCGCTCACGATTGATCTGGTGTTATTTGCACGGTTATTTATTATCAGTAAATCTGAAATCTCAGATCGGAGATCTTTTTTTTACTTATGCTTGTTCAGTGAGGTGAGCGGAAATAAACTGATGTTTGTTTACATTCAATAAAAACCAGTACAAACGGGATGGTAGCTTTTGTTTATTTTTACGTTAAAACGAATTTAGTTGTTGAAATTGCACTAGTTGATCAATGTTACATAACAAAATGCTGAAAATGGTTGCTTTTGTTTATTTTTGTTTTAAAACGAATCTAAATGTCAACATTGCACTATTTGTTCAGTGTTTACAATATATTTAGCAAGCAAATATGAGATAATGATGATAATAAATGAATAGTAAACTAAAATCAATTTATGTTTCAGGTCAGAAAACAAACAAGCAAATGAGAATTACCAAGCTGATCATCATCACAACTTGGCCGATAGCTGATTCCTGAAATGTTTGACCACGAGCTAAGGGAGACCTCGGTGACCAGCTGGAAACGATGACCACAGCAAGCATCATTGGAACAGATTACAGAAAAGAATGTTAAAGGGAAATCATCCAACAACGGTCCCTAAAACTTACGCTGATTTAGTGAGTAGCAAAAGAAATGCTATTTGTTATTCGAGCCACCTTATATGAAGTACTAGATTTGGTACAGATGCAAATGTTGTTAAATGTTCTGAAATGTGATAGTTTCTTTGTTGCGAGGTGGTCGGTCGTGTACGACACACAATATTTTTTTAGTTCATACAAATTGTAAACAAACAATTGAAGTAATACCACTTTTAGGGTTCAATCTGAAATTGAAATGAAAATATCATTACATTGTAATGTTTTACAAATTACCAAACAACTTTTGAAATATCGTTAGGAAATAGCCAGGCAATTTAAAGTCTCCAATAGTACTAAGCCAGTTAGTAAAACATTCTTGGAAATAGCATTTCTCATTATTATAAATGAACATATCAAAATCTATCAGTTTTAATCACCAACGAGGAATAATTCGGGATGGAATGGGTTAAATTTTTCAAACATTTGAAGTATTACTGGATGGCGACATTACCTATTCTATCGTGTAATTAAATAGAAGGTAATTGAGGGACATACTGGGTATTACAGTTTCTGAGGGTTGCAGGAGAATTGAGTGGCACAGAGGAATTCCGAGAGAAACGCTGACGCTGACATGCGCGGTCAGTCGTTTGATGCGAAATACAAGATGCTTGGTCTTGTTAAATTGAGGGTAGACGGGGACACAGACGCGAATGGAAAGTTTGACACAGCGGGACAGTCCGGGGTGCAAGTTACTTCATACATATGCTAATCATATTCACAAGTGGCGGATTTCAAATAAGCAGAAATGCTTTCCATCAGAGATGCCAATTTTTGTTCCTCATTCAAACCCAATAATTCCTTCCGTCATACCTCATTTTCGTTCGTCATCATTTTATCTGGAAATTCTCACCTTAAACATTCTTCTTCCATCATTTTAATAATAAATTAAACAGAAAAATTTTAACCCGATCATTACAAGGACAATTTGTAGGTTTCCAACCAGGACGACTTTTCGTTTGTTTGAATAGCGAATTCCTTTGATTTTTTTGTTGTCATTTTGTTTGGTTTGTTGTTTTTTTCGTGTTCGTGCAATAGCTCATTTGAATGCACTGTCTCAGGCTCGAGGCGGACGTTAACGACACTTTTGTTTTACGTACGTTTGCGAGCTCAAAGTCAGTCAGTTGAGAAAAGGAGGATCTGATTTAAAGCCCCAGCGATATCTCGACGAATCGCACTGGACTTAACGAGCGCTACCCCAGGTGTACGTATGCCGCGGTTGTCCGCCAACATTTTCAAAAAAGCCTGAGATATTCTGTACGATGAGACGCTGCATGTCTTGGCATCTTCGCTGTATCGCATTTGGTAACTATCTATTTACATTTTGTCCTTTGCGTAATTCTCCACGGCGTTTCATCGCACAAAGTTGAACCAGGTTCTTTTCTTACTTTTTTCAGTAAACCAAACATTCGTCCTCATCAAGTTTAAAAGATGGAACGTTGGAGTCTGGTTATAATTAATTACTCCTGTGATTTGATATTAGTGATGGTTTAAATTGAAAACCGTATGATAGTGAGTTTTTTGAAATTCCAGAAGGATGACTATTTTTCTGATCGACTCTTTCGAGAGAGACGTACTTGTCTCCACGGGTTCGACATGTTTCGGATTTCAAGTCATGCGATGTGAAATTGTCAAGCGTCCCTGGAGACAGTCTACGTTAGCAGTGCCAATTTCTCAGTTAGTACAACTATTTATAAGATTTTGTAAGGATCGAGGAGTGTCCCTGCGGGAACAATCGGGCGACACCGTCCCCGGGATGTCTGCCTACTTGTTTCGCAAGACAAATAAACAATACGAAGTTAGCTTTAGAATTTTCGGTCGCCAGGGACGTTTCCTGTTATCCTGTGAATTAGGGACGGCGCATTTTCGCGGTTCATTTATTATTCTGTCAACCGGATTGTACGTTATTATTTGGTTTGGACAACTTGAAAGTTAGATAACAATTTGGAGTATTGATTTGTCTCCCAAAAGTACAATCAAAATCAAATTCAATACTCAAAGAAAGTTAATAATTTTAATATTCAAATTTTGAAAAAATGAACTTACTTTAGTTTGATTCCCTACTCTACTCGTTCACCAAAGTGATGAAAAAAGAGGAAGAGGGAGGGGAGAAATAAACATAATCCACACCAGCAATGCTATAAACTAAAACAACATTGTAGAGGATGTTTTTATTTGAAGTGGGCAAAATAAACTTGCGCGTCAGATTTATTTTGATGTTTGTACTCGAGTTTAATACGTCGAGGGATTTATTTATGCGGACATGAAAAATCTGTACTCGGATAAGGGATCTTGGCGTTTGGTGCGCGGACAAAAGGCCTGCCTCGGAGACAAAAATCAATTTCACCGGTTCATCAGGACGACGAAACTTTTAAATTTGATTCAGCAATGCCGTCCGGATTTGGCAGTCGTTAACGGTGGATGTCGGCGGAGCAGGCTCAATAGCGGCCGGTCGCAGCGGAGGAATCGCTCATTTTGGAAAAGCCTCTTAATGCAATCGAGCGTTCGAATCAGCCGGGAGTGTTCCGATGGGCCGTCCCCTTCTTGTTTGACGGAAGCCGATGCATTCCGCACGACGTAACGTCTGTCTTGCGTACGTCTTGGCCGGTGCGCGGCTCTCCCTTATTTATTACTACGAGATACGCCGCAGCGAGGACAAGAGCCGAGACGGACGCTTGCATCTCGCGAGCCGTGCCCGAGCGACGCGCGACGCTAACCCACACGATGTTCGGCATGTGCGTATTCAAATAGCCCGTCCAATCGCGACGTTGATTGAATGAAAATTATCTCTCCGCCGAGCGCTGACGAAATGTCCCGCCGCACAGATCATACGATCCGCGGACGCCAGCAATTATGCGACCCAAACAGAACATGTCATTTTTAATTAACGTGGGACGCGCTCCTCAAAGCTAATTTTGCGATTTTAGATGAGATGACCACGGAACAAAAAATTATAACTTTTTCTTTCATTGTGTTTGTTCTTTTGGTCTCTTATTAGGGATGCATGATCTGATTAGCTTTCTGCCTTTGTTCAAAAATCAATATGTTGATTTAATACACGATTTTTTCCACTCATTTAAATTAGAATCATTAATATCGAAATCAAATCGATATCACTTTACAGTCAATTTGAATCAATCCAAAATTTGAATAATGACTTGTCTAGACAATGTTTTAATTGACTTATAAATACAAGCTGTCAGATACTTTAAAAAATTAACGTCGTTTGAAATATCATTTACAATTTTGGATTTTCGATATTTCGTATTGTGTATGGATGATGACTTTTTGAATCCTCTAGAAATATAGACATATTGTCTAAGCCAATCTGCACACTGGGGAGTGATATTAGTATACGCGGTACATAGTTTAAGACCTACGATTATTAACTGAATGATATTGCCTACTTTAATTAGGTCATGTTTCTGGAAACTTCATTATCGGAAGGTTATTCAATACGGCTTGGAGATAATCAAGGTAATTATCAGGAACCCGTTTGTTCCATCGACCAAAATAAGTTGAAACAAAATCGTGTTAATTTGTTGATTAAAAAATCCAGTTTACAGTTCAAAAAACAGCTAAATCACTCTGGGGTAGTGCACTTTTAGTAACGAGCTGACTTTCTATTCCAACACACTTTTATTGAATTACTTTATCTTTCTATGTTTTTTTACAGTTCCAGTTTTTTTTCATGGAATCAACCTATTTTCTTTGGTTTTGCGAAAATAGATGGCCTGACGTTCTGCATGTAGGTGATTTAAATTATTACCACTCAGTGGAAATGTTGGTGCAAGTTTTCTGACGCGTCTTGCAAGTTTGCTCAATGTTTAACAATTAATATGTTTAGGAGACGATTTTCATAATAGAGCGAGGCTGTTGCATCGCAGTTTACAATATGCAATAGCTTGCAATGTAATTTCGTACTGTCGAATTTCCATACCATTAGTTGAGAAAGTGAAGACACGATAAGGGTTTACTGCATAAGTTGTTCAAACTGGTTGTAAAGTGAAATAAACAGTTTCAGCTTTGAATATCAAGCTGCAAATTGTTTATCAAAAATGAACGACTTGATCTGAAATTCAAAAGATGTTTCATTTTGATAGTGTAAATTTCCTCCGAGCTGGTCTAATCCTAATTCAGTGTTCTAGTAATGTCCCAGGACATGTGACTGCCTTCCGACTGTTCTAATAAAGTATGCAATTTGAATAATAATGAGAACACTCGTAGTGTCACACGAACCAATGATAGTCACTCTTAACTTTGTCATTCAGACTCGTGTATTCCTATCTATCTGTTTTATTTCTCGCTTGAGTATCATGATGGCAGTTTTTTGATCCGTTGTTGATATTCAATTATTTGTTTCATTTATCTTGATGGTAATTACGCAAGATGTTCGGTTCACAAGTAGGTCACTGGGATGGCTTTTTTTGAGAGTTTAATATTGCGATGCGGAATTACATTAATGAATGTAATCTATTGTTGAAATTAAGAAGCGTGAAAAACAGTGATGCTCCAGTTTCTGCATCTAAGGATGTAAATTAACGTAAGAAATGTAGTTTCAGAGGCGCCTCGTATTTCATCCACCTCATTAAAAGAAGCTACGACGTAAGAAATTCCAAGATTCGTATGGCTCGGTGGTTATTAAAACTTAATTCTTCAAATTGTCCTCCAACATCATGACACATCTTTTTGTATTTTTCAAATTCAAATTTCGTTTTCTATTCTATCAGATGATTTGAATTTCAAATTTACGTCTAGAAGAAACTAGTTGGATTTATGAAATAACAACTGTATTTATGAACCACTTATTTTCTCTCAATCGTTGACTATTGAAAGTTTGACTTCCAGCTGGTGATAAAAGTCAGAGCCCCCGACAATCGGTGGAGATGCATTATCACCTGGGGACCGCAAGTGGTTTGTCCTTTCGGGCATGTTTTGCGGCCGTGTTGTTGTCGTAAACCGAAGCGTAAATTTTTGATGTTCCTCGAGATGTGGTCAATTATTGTTCAAAGCACTGAATGCTTTTTCGACAACGATAAAGACCGAATCACCGGTCCTATAATGCTATTTAAAAAGTCGTATATCACTTTTGGCTTAATGCCCGGGCCGTAATATATTGGCCACGATTTCGTTAAAGCGAATATGTGCGTGTAGTAAAGGGTCGCGCTTTCACTGACATGAAATATTCGAGGAACACGCGTGCTTGTAAATACAGCACATTTGCAGCCAAGTGTTGCTCCAATGCAACGTTAAAATTTGCAAAGTGACAACTTTGATTTACAACTTTAACGTATTGAAAAATAGTAATATTCGGTTCCTACATTATTAGTATGATAAGTAATAAATGAATAGTGAACTAAAATCAATTTATTTTTCAGGTCTGACAACAAACAAGTCTAGAGCAAATTAGAACTACCAAGCTCATCATCACAACCTGGCCGATAGCTGATTCCTGAAATGTTTGACCACAGTTCAGGGAGACCTTGGTGACCAGCTGGGAACAATGACTACTGCATGTATCAATGAAACAGATTACAACAAGGGAAACCATTCTACAACGGTCCCTAAAACTTACGCCGATTGAGTGAGTAGCAGAAAAATGCTATTTGTTATTTGAGCCATCTTATATTGAAGTACTAGACTTGGTACAAATGCAAATGCTGTAAAATGAGGTTGTTTCTGTGTTGTTCAGGGGTCGGTCGTGAACAACTCAGAATATTTTTTTTATTTTAGTTTCTATGTGAAATTTTGCATAACGCTCTTTTTCCAAAGTGAACTTAGTAACTCTGAACATATTAACTTTTCGAGTAGACTTTATGCAAAGTTTTTTTTTATTAAAAATGAACAGTAAATCATAAGGATTTATGAAAAAAATGTTGAATTTCTGTAAAAAGAGAGGATGCATCCAATTAAAAGTCTGAGGTGACATGAGAAGCACGTATTAATGATTCTAAGAACCCAGGGAAGGAATTGCTTGAGAATGTTGCTCGTTTTGCGAGTCGCAGTCACATGAAATCGACAGGTACCAAACAATACAAAACTGAGAGATACCAGTCAAATTTCCCTCCGACTGTGAGAATCGAAAAAAAGCAGATTGTTTCCGAAATGTCGTACAAATGACCTTCGTTAAACACAAGACCTTTAATTGCCCGAACATTGTAGCGTCAAGTTTCAAGCACGTTCTCGCCAAAATTCCCGACAAAAACATTAATTGCCGCCGAAATTATAATACCCTCCCGGGTACCGTCGATGAAGCGCGACAGAACCCGAGAATGTCGACGATGTCATTTGTCCGGCAAGAAATTTTGTCGACCCGGGCGAAATCGTTTCTTCAAAACCATTCGATTTACGAGGCAAAATGGACAAAATTGTTGATTCCGCGATCGTCCTACGAGGATTCCGTGATGAAGCTATAGAATGTAAAAAATCCGAGCATGACGGTTCGATGGAAAACATCTCGGCAAATGAAAAAAGAAAGAAAAAAAGAACGATGATATTCGAGCGGTCTTGGAACAATAAAGGGTCACAGGTCTCAAAGTGATACATTCATACGGAACAATTTGCAGACTAATGTACAAATCTGAGGAGCTTTTTGTTTCGTAAGGAAAAGAGCCCCCTGGGGCGGTCACAAAAGAAGGGGTACAAATTGAAAGGAGAAGGTTCCGCTTCGCACCGGAGGGACGAAGATGAGGGTAATAAAAAGAGCAGGAGCGACAGCAATGAGAGAGGCCAAAGCATGCGAGGTTCGAAAGGGCGATGGGGTGTTATTAGCGAGTCTGCCCTGGCGGCTGCTACGTCACAGACCACACACATCGTCGTCCTTGCTGCATCCGAGATGCAACGCTCGAGAGAGCGTCCCAACCGATTAGACTTTCTGTGCGCGCTTCTTTTGCAGCCCACCGTTATATTTTATGTCTTTATTCGCGTGCTATCGCGAATTAACAACGTCAGGGTGAGATTCAAACCTGAAAAAATTGTCTCAATAGTTTTTACTCCATTAGATAAACGAATTGCAACAGAAATTTTGCATAACATTCATATCATTTTCGTTTAGTTAGATTGGGTGGAATATTGAACAATTTTGTCAGATCTAAGTTTTAACTTTCATTTCCAATCATTTTCATTTTCAGTATTAATTATGTTCATCATAAAAAGGTTTGAGTAACGCCTTTTAAATTTGACGCCCAGTTCTTAATTTCCTTAGTCCAAGACGGTCCTGGCTGTTGTTCTGCGAAGTGTAATGAACCATAATGCAATCCTCGAAATCATTTACGAGCCTCGTTGGTCCTTTTTTATCCTCTCAAGGAACCCAAAATACCTCGTGGAGTGTTAAAACGCGCGCTTCAATGACTCGATTGTTCCGAAATGAAGTTCAAAATGTTGACAGATTTACAATCCCAGAAACAATGACCCCGGCCGCTCATTAGATTGCCAAACGTCAGGACGGCAGGCCGCTGTAAACCTACGATTTACAGGCCATTCGCAATATTTTAACGATTTAGCGTTTTGATAGTGGAATAATTCAGTTTGCTTATAAATCCGTAACGTGCGTTTACGTTTGTATAGTTTTGTGAAGTTGGGCAAAGTGCAGAGGTCAACGTGACAGGCAACGATCGCTGGCGGGTGCCTGCCAATAGCCCGCGCAGTATTTCATAATTAGCTTTGAGGGAACGCTGCGCTGCGTTCCAGTGTGCCCACACATCCTCGATTAAATGGCATATTAACTGCAGGGCGCGTCATATTTTAGGCGATTGAAAGGGTCAGTCCTTTTCTGTTGGCGCGTGCAAAAACTGATTCCGATGAGGCGAAATGAAATCGCGCGCGACCTGACAACAGCATTCTTTTTCTTCTTTCTTGTTTCTTTTTTTTTGAAAAAGAGAATGAAAGAAGTGGGAGGTATGGCACATTGTACCGCCAAGTGATTTACGTGCACGAATGTGTGGCGTAGGTACGGTAATTAAGCGAGATGCTTGGGATTAGGGTCCGATCGCGTCAGACTTGTTTTCACTTTGCTTTCTTGCAGCATGGGCGGTCTTCGGCTTCGTCCAAATTTGATACGCGTATCATAACCCTTTCGACTTTATCCTGCCACTCGAGAGTATTGCTTTAGGTGGAATTACGCCGCGCGAATATCGGCCTCGAATCAAGCGTACCAAGGTGCTCGATACAAGTGTGGGAATCGCACATTGCAGTTATTTATCGGTCAATTATCATTCTCGGCCAAAAAAATGCCCTACAAAAACCTCGCATTGTCTTGCAAAATTCAATTTTAATCACATCTCTATATTTAGTTTCTGTTTATATTTGCGCACTTGCAAATAAACAGATTGAATAAATAATGACAATCAAAAGTTGACTAGATCGAGTACTAAGTTGGATCAAATGGTATAAATAGTTTCTCAATCGATGAAAGGCAAAAAAAGGTTCATTGCACTTTGAACACCAACGTTGCATTAGCAGGGTGGTCTTGTTGTCTAGTTCTTTTTGCCGTCAACTGTAGCTGTTAAGGTGGATCGCTGCATGGGCTAGAAATTCGCGAAATCCAAACGCAACTGGCAAATTGCCGCTCGAGAATTCGACACTGGAATCCCGTTCAACAAAATGCCATTGTTGTGTTCTTACCTGTCCCAAGGAATGGACAAAGAAAGCGATTTCGACTTCCCAAGTCACGTGAGCGTTAAAACGCTCAACCACTAGACGTGACACTCATGGAGATTCGACTGTTGCCCTCAGCCCTCATTGATCTTAAGACCAAACTCCAAGTCACACGAACAAGACCAGTTTCATCAGTTTCATCGTTGCAAGTAGTGCGCTCGGAATTTAAAACCAACTTCGCTAATCGAATTGTTTGTCATGCGAACAATCAACTTGATTATACAACTGCAAGCTCTTTTTCTTGCTCGTAAGAAAGCGAGCGTCATATTTGTTGTGGGATATTTACACGTCGGTCGCTTTTTTTGTACCTCACGAAAAGTGCAGTTTGCAAACTTTCTTAGATTTATCTTTTTCAACTTGAGATGGGTTTAACCAACGATCTTCGGGCGAATCGTTTAATTTGTACTGCTAACTTTGAGTGGCAAAAATGCATGCCAGACATTTGGAAGTCTTTTCACGTTTTAATAACTCTTAACTGGGCTGCAATTTTTTGTTATCATTTTAATTACGTTTTGTTATTTAAATTTAAAGTGTCCATACACTTTTTCTTTATTTTCGAGAATCGTATAAAAAGCTGACGATGCACGTTTTTGCCGCATAATATCGGCGAATCGTGATAAATAACGATTTGTGATTTTCGTGTTTATTATCCGATGAAAAGCAGTGGCGATTTGTTACAAAGGATAATACTGATTGACAATAATTTTCAGCTTTAAAGAGCTGAAAATTGTGATTTATTCACGATTTCCAATTGAGAAATTTGTTTGCACTATAAGTTTCTTTTATTTCTGGAATTGTTTATTGAAAGCAAAGGGGTGCACTTAGGTTCGATTATTTTCGTTAAGTTCAAATTTGCAACGTCGTTGTCAAGTACATAATATGTGGGCAACTGCTAATAGGATCAATTTAACATGTACGTTTGATCATATCGGTCGAATATAACGTGAATTCGCCACTGCATACCATCCGGAACTCGATTAGCGCGACTTACTGAAGCATGTTATAATGGATTGCGTAGAATTATTAATTACACACCCCACATGTTTTTACGTTCGTACGCGCAATTATGTTGCACTGCATTTGCGAGCAATTTCAACAATTTTATAAACCCGACTTTGCACAACGCTCCCAGTCGATGATTTATTCGATATTTCATAAAATAATACCCCGGCGTGTTTTTTTTCGATCGAAACGTTTGTTTTCCAATTTATTTTTGTTGATTTTCAGTTTTTTCGCCCCAATCAAAAATTTTTGGTTCATTTTATATCACTAAACTATTTGTTACATCGCAAACATTTCTGATATTTTTCTCCCACTCTTCATGCCCTTTCATTTCGCTTGATATTTTTGTATCGTCAGTTTTTATTGCTAGGAAAATGATACGTTGTTGGAACATGTTTATCAAAGTAAGCAAGATGAAATTGATCGGCGCGGCGATTGCAACGTAATTAATAGACACCGAAGACATAATGTTTTTATTAGACAAACAGGTACAACGACGCAAATAGCTGCGTTATCTGACGTTGCACAAAGTAGAATGCACGTCAGTGGTACTTTATTCTGAACACTAGAGGCTGTTCAGACTATTTTACTTTATCGCGAGATTTCAAAGCTGAAAGCGTGCATGCTTTTCATGTAAATACTGCATTATAAGGATGCCCGTCAGCCGGAATAAGAGTAAATCTCGCGTTATGTTGTTTTGAGCCACCTTAAAACACCTCGGTGTTATTAATCATGGCATTTGCGTAAGCTTCGTTATAGGATTGTACAAAAAACTCAACTCACATCAAACTGTACAAACAAAACAATAGGATACAAAGACCGAATTCAAAGTTTTCAAAGTTTACAAAACATGTCGTTCTTTAAAGCAGTTGTATATATTCTCGGTGTAAAAACAGTTAGGATATTCAAAAGAGTTACTAAATTTATAATCCTTTCAGCGTTGTCTAAAACTTCATTAGCATCTGTTCGTTGCAATTAATAATTCGCTGCTATCAGCAGCGTACGTTTGATCATTTCACTGAGATTGCTTTGTTTTGTTGTTGACTACAAAGGGAGTCGGTTCAAACAAACCTCTTAAACTGTACCGAGCAATCAGGGGGGTGCCTTCGATTAATACTTTACTTTCTAATATCACAGCGGAGCGTTTTCATGTGTCGAGCACATCCTTATCAGAAATGATTATTGAAAGCCAAGATAGATTGCTGCTGAGTGAAAGCGTCCATCCCAAGACGCGAAATTGTTTCGTAATTAGTCGATCAAAATTCGAGGCAAAAAGGAACCGAAAGAAAATGTATAACGACGGACATACTTGCGGGCTTCCATAAACAAGGAACGTTTTCCATCGACGAGCTACGAGCTACAAAATTTAAATACCCTTAAATCAATTTCTTAGAAAAGTAATGGGAAATGATAAAACATTCAAAATGGCGCTGCCAATGGAACGAAAGGCATCAATAATTCATGAACGAGAAATGTGTTATTTTGATTTAGCGACAGGCTGCGTGATATAAGCGTTGATACTTTGAGGGGTCGCCTCGTCTTTTCGTCTACGAGAGTATAAACTTGTAAGCGAGCGGATTTTTAGGGATGGAAATAATGTTGTCAACGGTTGTTGCGCTACAACTTTATTTTTTACAGCCGACGCGAAAGCCAGCTGGTGCATTTTAGCGGAAACGACCGGTGCACTCAGTTATCGCCCCCTTTGTTATTTTCAAATGACGTACCTGATTTAATGGTGTGCACTATGCCGAGAACACGTGTACTCTAATTAAATATTAGACATTTTCTAAATGTTTTACGACGCCGGATACTGAAAACAGCGCTTGCTTAATTGCGCGTTAACGGCTGGGAAACAAAAACACCTTAGAGGTGCGATTATTGATGTAACTATCAAATTTCAACCATTCATCGACAGGAAGACACCTCGACTTCATGAATCATTAAAATTTCATTTCAAAGTTCCGGCTATAAAACTAAACAATTCTTTTTCATAAATTGATTGATATTTTGTTCTTCTTATTTCATTGGTTGAAAGTCTTCTTGTTCATTTTTCACATTGTTTAAAAAATTTTGTTTTCACCTGTAACAATAAGAAAAGCCATCATAAACTGGGCAAAAGTGTAATGTACTTCGCGCTTGTAACTGGAAAACGAAGCCAAAAAAAGCATCTTGCACCTTACAAGCTTTTATACTTGGCCTTATTTTTCGTTCATTCGTTTTTCAGCGCTAGGTTATATTGTTTAGCACAAGTTTCACGTCATTTCGTAAATGGCACGCAATTTACGGTGACCAAAACAAAGTGAAACGAAATGCATTACACTCGGAGCATTTTCATTCTGAGAAACTGTTTGTCTGATTCATAAATAGATGAAAAAAAAGGGAGCCGGAACTCGACGACGGCAAAATTTTTGTCGAGCTTTGAATAATAGGCGACGAAGTTTTTTTATCAGTTGGGTCGGAGTGCGACTTAATTTCATACATTTTTCATGAAAATATCTTTCCACTTTTCAGTTGCGCGGAGAGGCACAAATCGGCGCGGCATTATGCAAAGTCATCCGCTAATATCTTTCATTTCAAAATTGTCCAATTATATTGTCTTTGTTCTAGACGATCAGAAGAAAGCGACGAGGGCGTCGCGAACAATGCAAACGTTCGAAGCTTTTTGCGATCTCGCTAGGCCATCGAAATTCATTTTTGCCGTTATGAAAGAATTTGCCCTGCGATTCCCATCCGCTCTGGGTGTGAGTTATTCCGGTCGCGGCGCAGGGTTAATGCAGATTAACGTCAGAGTTAATCTCGAATTACATAGTGGCGAATCAAGACGGTAATTACAAATAAGCTTAACCTGCAATCTCGTACGGAGTTAATACCAGTATTCATAAAACACAAGGCGAATTGAATTTCAGTCCTTTGACACAAACCATTATGTTCCTGTGTCACGACTTAGTTTGAATAGAGAATCGGTCGGCTCGTGCATAATGCTCTACATGTATGCTCGTATCCTATCGTTCACTAAGCTACGATAAGTGACAATATTAACACGCTGTCGTCTAAATTAAACGACCATCTTCAATTAGTTACATAACTTCTTTCATCAGTAAACCCCCTCTCTTTGATAGTCGCTTCCAAACCAAACAGTTTTTGGTACTTGTTATATATATGAAATCTGAAATGTTTGTTTAAACCGTTATTTATCATAGATCAATCGTAACTGAAGTTGAAAATTTATGAATGAACTAATTTTTGCAGTTGCTGTACTCGTTAAAATTATAAAATGTTAATCAGACATGAAAATCAATGACTCGATATGATACTACTTGACAAATCACAGATCTGCATCGTATAGACTCACACACGCGAACGCCTACTGATAGACAATTCGGGACCATGTGTGTAAGGCTGCTTGCTCTACAGGTGCATTGAATTATTTGCCTTTGCAAAACCGTTCTAAGCAAATGGATCAATCTCCTCACTTCTATTTCATAAATATCATATCAAATTACATCAGATCAATAATTGCAATTGTACAAATGAGAATTTAAAGTATTCAATGAAACAGAAAAAAAAGGGTACTTCCATTATTGATTACATAAAAAAGTGCATTTCAACGTGCTTAACTTGGCAGCAAGAAATGGTTCGGTTGTATGAATGTTGGAAATAAAAAAAAGAAGCAAAAAAAAGAGGCGGAATGAGTGCAAGTACGTCATGCTTGTACCTGCGGCGTTTTAAGGGTCACGTATTCGGCCGGAACTTGGACTCGTCGGGTCTAATTGTTACTTAGTTTTAATTACGAGCGGAGGCATTATCGTGTACAAATGGAATGAGCAGCCTATTCTTCCGTTACATAGAAGAATGCGCGCAGACATTTCGAGGGCCCCGAAATCGCGCGTCTGTCATACACTCACGGCTTGAGATTATAATGATGGAACTTATACACGCGAATTAAATGAAATTAACGCGGCATGCAGTCTTGCCCGGCGAGATACAAGATACGAGAACCCGTTTCTGATTAATACCGGATTCGCATGCATTATATTCATTTTGGCAACAAATATATCATCTTATTGTTTCTCTTTTTCTTGTCCCAACACAATTCCAGCTGTAAATTAAAGCAACCCAATTAAAACCAATAACATCATTTCAATGACTCGAATCAAGTTTCGGCCACTTGTTTTTTATTCAACTAACCATTTTTTTGTCCTTTTATCAGTTGAACAAGAGCTCTTGCAGTTGATCAGGAATTTAGCGGATAGACGGTTACCGTTAGGCATGTTTCAATTGGTTTTTACGAGCGTTTTAACGGTAGGATCATTTTCGAGGCCCGGCCAAGTTATTTTGTTTGCGAAAAATCGTGTCGGAGGGGCAGCGAGAGGTGGCGTACGAAGCGATGATGCCGTATATGAAGTGTAATTTAAGCTAAGCGTATGCAGCGTTGCCTTGGCTTTGTGTTCAGGTCGGTGCTTGGTCATGCTAAACCTGACGCTTATTAGCGTCGTCATAATCGCCCCGGCCAATAACAACGTCGCAAAATATTATTAACTTTTCATGTTGCTGCTTGATCGATCCATTATTCAACGACGCATTGTGCTCTGTTTACGACTCGCTAAAGAACGTTTATTCCATTTCGTCTTCGTTCTCTTTGACGCCCCTTGTTATCATATTGTAAATTTATGATCAAACATTTGATGCCATAATCTCATACTATCATATTGTTGTAATTCATCAAAAAGCTACAATTATTCAATTGCACTTTTTAAAACCCTTTTTGTGTAAATTTATTCTTTGTTTTTATTCATATTGCATTAAATTTTCTGCGTGATTAATTAAGTGGAACAAATTGGAGGCTTGCAAAAAAGATGAAACGAGCGTGATCCTCCATCATAACAAATTTCATTTGTACATATTTATATTTCAGTAAATGTTATGAACAAACGAAATTTCGTACAGCAAATCGAGATTTTAAATGTAAAAAATGTTTTAACCCCGATTGATGTTTAAAGTTGGACTAAAGTAATGCTGGATGGGTTTTAAAAATGGACTTTTTTCGATTCGATTAAGATGATTCGAGCGATATTTTGGGTTATCAGGAATGACATACAAGAGGCTCGCGCGGTCGGCCCTGAATTACGTCACAAGACGAATAGCTCAAAAGCCGCGGTGAGTAAATTACAAGGCAATACTAACTTGCCTGCCTTCCTTCTCGGTTTGACTCTGCATTTGCGTCGTTTATTTTTTACTCTGGTTCCTTCGCCTTCCATAACTCCACTTGTGCTCCACCTTCGGCGCTCGTTCCCCCTGATACGGGGCTATTATTGCACTGTCCCGCGTGTAAGTGAATGCAAGTGTGCACACACGCACGTTTGCTCGCCCGTACGTCAAGGGGATCCGACACTTTTGTCTCAAGCGTGATACGTTTTTTTCAACGGCTACTGCACAACGCTCCTGATTTCTCAGTCCGATAAAGTTAGACAACAATTTTTTCATCACCATTTTTTTGCGCATCACTTTTTATCACCTAAGAACGAAAAAATATTAATCAAAAATGTGTTGGCTTTTGTAATTGTTCGCTCCACGACAGTTGGAAATAATGCTTCGTGACATTTCGCATAGGAAGTGAGAGGGACCTCTGAAATTTGATTTCTCGGACGGGATTTCGTGTGGCAGGTAGATCCAGTCACATGACAATCAGGACAACATTTTTTACTCCGCTCGTTTTGCAGGTCTCAACTTTTTTTTTTTGATTCACGTAAATTGAATTTATTAGTTAGTGAAGCGGCAAAATTTTCACGTCACGCCAATCCGCCGATCTATTTTTCTGGCATGGTCAATCGAGCAAGTCATTCAGCGTGCTAATTGATGAGATTGTGTTTATATTTTTACTCCGACTCACGTCGTGTGTTGCCTCTTTCAAACAACGACATCAATTTGTATTTATTTTGTTTGTTCGTTTTTTGAAAAAGAAAGTACATTTGAGTTGAGTTAATTTAGAATTATTGTTTGAATGTGGGTCGTTAAAGTACGTTTAGTCTGGTGACTCAGTACATTTAGCGAAACATTATATTTTCGTTATATATCTGTCATATAAAAGTACAGACAACTAATAACATATGTCATAATGCTCTTTTGTTACGATTAGCAACACATGCGTGAAAATAACAGCGAGCAAGCGTTTTAGTGGTTTGCACCGACGTGCTTTCGGTGCGACATCTGTCGCCGTGATGGAATTGTCATCGTGTGTCCCCCAATGTACAATTGGTCGTATTTATCATCAATAAGTCGACGGATATCTTAATATCGCGTGACATTGCTGTGCATTATCGATACCACTTTTTCAACGATTCGTCACAGACATTGTCAGCATGAAAGCCTGTTCGATACGGCTCGGTCGATTGACAGTAACAAGTTATGGATTTTACGTCTTTATTCGTTCACAAAACCATCGATACGTTTCAAAAACAAACTTGTCCATTTCACTTTGCTCGTAGTTTAATTCAATCTCGACTTATCGATTGCTGGCTTTTCAAATATTTTTAAACAAATTTAACTCTTGATACACTAATTCGAGATTAACTTTGGTAAATACTTGTGAATGGTATTTTCGAATGGTACAGAGGTGCGAGACCTCAAATTCAATTAGCGAAAGGTGAAGTTGACTTTTTGTTTATACAGATTAAGAACATCCGGAGTAATGTATCTTTGGCACAGTTCAAGGGTAAAGTATTTCACGTTGAAGCATTAGCCGAGCAAACATATTTCGTCAGGCAATGTTAGAATAGTGGAAACGTCGACGGGATGCGGACGAGAAAAGTAGACGGAGTTTAAACGAAAAGATCTTGAGAGCGCCAAGTGGAGGAAAGTCCGAGATAGATACAAAAGCGTTTCTACACTTTTCTCTTGGTCGCTGCTATGAAAAATGGCCCACTTTACTTGGGCCATTCTTAAATTCCATACTCGACCCAAGTTTTTACGATCAAAATACGTCTTTTCTGCAAGTCGTAAAAAGATGATCCCGACGCGATTTTTAAATTTCGTGATTTAATTTCCTTCGAAGTGAGAAGTTTTTTTGTATAAATTTTGAATGGGTTTTGCAGCTTGGAAAGTATGAGAATTATTCAAGATCAAATATTTATTCGGATGGCCAAAATGTGCAAGTTGGTAGAGGGTCTCGAAAGTACATCAGCACTAGCCCCTATTATCGGAAAATTAAAGGCAGTAATTCATCCCTCGGCTTGGATAGAGCCGGCTAGACTACGACTTGACTTCTATTACCGATTTTCCCCACTGGTCAGGCCACGAAAGTCGATATTACTTTCGATATGAACGAGCTACTAAATTAATATCTACAATGCACTAGCAATTACAAGACTACTCCCCCTCACTTTGCAAAGAAAATTCTTATTCGCAGGATGATTCAAGTGTTTGCAATTTACGGCGCTCAACATATTCACGCCGTCGTAAATTTTCAGAGGGGAGAAGAGATGAACGACCGGCAAGGAAATGCAAATTTTTTCGACTCAGGAGAAATTATTATCGGAGAGAGAGCAAAGAGATGAGGCAGATTTTAATATTTATAAAATCAGTTTTATTACGTTTACGGGGCACTTTTAATTTCGAAACGAATTTCACCCACGGGCTCCAAATTTTTGTTCTACAATTTTGTATTAATGCGAATTTTTCCGCTCACCCTCGGTCGTGGGTTTTTAATCAAAATAGATAGATTGCAGTGTCATTCAAATTGGGCGATAAAAATTGTATAATCATCTTGGCGGCTTTGAGCTGATTATCGTTGTGGTTTTCATTTTCTGGTGTCGTGAAATTAGTTGACCATTAAATCAACTTGTTACAAATCGCTTTTTCAATGCCGCGAATTCGGCTGGAATTTAATTTTTAGCAGCCCCACGTATACGAGATAAAGAACAAGCGATGAAGAGATAAAGGAGATATATAGTGAAGATCGCGTAGAGATTGGGAAGAACTAGAGTAAAGATAAATTGCCCAGCGGTTATAAATCTCCGCCATCCAATGCCGAATTGTTTACGACGGAACTACATATGGACCCGTTTTTTACAAGAGTCGACCACTCGAAATCCCGAAACTTAAATTCTTTTAAAATTCACGTTATTTACGACATTACAAATCATCGCAAAACTACACTGGGGAAAAAAAGATAGGGACGAAAAAAATGTGTTTTTGGTTTCAGTGAATTTGAGATATTTGAAAATATAAATTACGCTTAATCAGAGTATACAATTTCGGGAAACGGGATTTCATTTGCTGGAGGGGTTTTGTTTTGTTTTTAGCACTCAGAATTAGATGAAGAGTAAATCTTATTGTCTGAAGTACATTTCATTTGAATACACGCAGGCAACATGGGAGCCAAAGTTTGGGTGTGAATAAGTTTAACAACGGCGAACTCGGCGAGCGTAATTCATTCCCAACGCAGGATTTGGACAATGAGATTGGCAATGCCGGTTGCTCTCGGACGCGAGAGCAAAACCGAGAGCATCAAACTAATGGTCTGAACGAAATGAGAAACGCGCCGCTGATAAAATATATCTCAAACTTATCCGTCAGCCAATTACAATGACGTATTTCATTATTTCGACGATGTCATTATTCTTGCGAATTTCACAATCAACAAAAAGAAATACAAAATACGAAAATTTATCTCGGGTCTAATTCTTAATTGAAACTTAATATTAATTTAAAACTGAATCTAGAAACATATCATCATCATTATTATTAATTATGTAAAAAATGCTGAGATTGAATCTGAACTGGTTTTCTCGCGATGTGGTTTACAGTTATTCACAATTTTAATGATGATTTCATAGTGGGCCGTTGATTTAGGAATGTTGCCTATTACGAGTTCAAGTTCCTTTTCGGTGTTGTTTGAGCGATGATTTATCGCAACGCGAGTGCCCAAGCTCTCACGAGTGTGTGCCTTGTTTTCATTGATTCATCATGATCAAGTAACGGAGAATAGGGTCGCGCCATTGTTACGCGAAAATGATAGTTCATTCAATTTATTTCGCACAATGGCACAGTTTTATAAAGCACGAGATTGCTGCATATTATTCTATTAATAGCTCAACAACAACGCCAGCAGTGGTTTCTTTCTGCAGCGCTGGGGGATAAATTAATGACACCTTCGGTGCATCGAATTTGGGATGAATGATTCTGATCAGCGACGTGTAATTGAATTCCAAACTTCACCAGAGTTCACGGATATCATATCTCCAACACCGATAATTCATCATCCGAATATCAATTTTCTCCTAGACGCACACCGGACAAAATTCACCAAAAAGAAATAGTCAATTTCAAGCAGGATAACGTTGAGTGAAAATTTTGCGATTCGTTGTTTTTTCAAAATCTTCATTTCGTAATTTAGTTAGAGACTTAATCAGGCGTAAGGCTAATTATTGCATAGTTTCCACGATGCTATATAATTAGGTAGATTCACATCATCATAATTGTTATTATTATTCGTTAAAGCATCAGTGAAACCAAAATGAAATTATACATCCACGTATGCATAATGCAAACACGTACGACTCGACGGCGCGATACATACAACACCGAACTGACACCAAATTCGTAGCACGTAGCTATTATGTATTGGCAAGTTCATCGCTCGGAGGCTTTGACTTATCAAAATAGTTTCTGCCTCTACCTGCGTTGAGAGTCGGCAGTAACATTCACCACCCATCATTTCAATGAAACTGTTACGTATGTGTATTAAACATTTCCAAACATATTATCAAGTTTCAATTGAATTCCAATTTTCGTTAGCAAAAAATTATTGATAATCTATTAGGTGCCCGGGCTGTGTAAGCGCTGCCCCATCGCTTTGCTTTATCAAGGCGAAAATGAAGATAATGTGTTCACTCGTGCAGTTATAATAGATCGCGCAAGATAATCTTTTGACAACTTCTCTTACCGGTTGATCGAATTATTATACTTGAAAAGAATAGACTACTCTCAATCAATTTCTATCATATTTTGTTTTAGTAAAAACTTTTTTTTTCTCTTTCTAGGAGCAGTCTGGATCGATCTTGTAACTCAACAATGTAAGTTTTTTGCAATCATTTTGTCTTATTTTTTAATTATGTTTACTTGATATTTTCGGAAGCCACTTAGTTAAACACTTGGACTTTTTAAATTATTGATTATATAAAGTGACAAATGTGATTTGTCCATTTAACATGAAAAGTTACTTGAAATCAAAGTTTAGACCAGCTGCGATAACAAGTAAGCCATTTGTTATTTAGTCCTGCGGGAAACGACGGGATAGTACAGTATCAACAATATAAAGTCAAACTCTAGACTGTACACCCTTCACAATTCTCCGCAAGGATGTACATCACAACCCCGATAACTTGCTGGAAGCTACGCGTGCAATTACCATTCTTGATTGGATTAGGTTGAGTCCTTGATTTGAACCTAGCGTGGCGTCACTGATCAAACCTTGTCACCAGACTTTACAGTTTAGTAAAAATAAACAACCGGCTTGACTTAATTAAAAATACATAACAGACTAGAATCAGACACAAAATTCATTAACAGAACAAACAATCAAATTGATAGCATAAATGTATTTTCATGATCACTTTTTTTAACTTTTGCAAACATGATTTTGCGACTGCGAAGCACTCTAGGGATTTCATTTTGATGATTTAATGTGGACTTAGAAGTGAATGCCACTCATGATAGGCTATTCACGAAATCTGAGCAAGGTTCGGCAAGATCGACGTTGAAAGGTCTCTCACGTTCCATCTATCTTGAGAGAGAAAACGACGGGCGTCAATTTCAGCGCGAAACGAACGGTCAAGCACGTACGCATTTGCCAATTCTCGGAGATGCTTGAACTAATCTTAATTCGCTTTGTGCTCTTTTCTCTGAAATTTTAGCCAGAGAGAGCCATCAAACGTTGTAATTGTATTGTCGATAAAGTTTTAACTACTTCCATTATCTTGAATCATTTTCGTTAAAAAATTTAATTCACCGCTACGAATCAAATCTGCGTTACGTCGAGAGAGAATTGGAAATTACATTTTCCATTCCGAAGAATTGTTCGAACATTTCTCTCGCAATTTTCGAATCAATATGATTGTTCAGTTTTGTTTTATTGGTTTTGTTTATCGATAAAAAGGTGAAACAAGTGGTCCCCTCTTTTTGCCCGACATTTGTTTGGCAGTACATCCGTTACAAATACTATTTCCCATTTCGGCAGATAGAAACTGACGAAGCTAAATTAAAGTCACTTTATGGTGCGCCGGCAAGAAACAGAATGCTAGCCTTAGCCGTTTGGCAGCAACTGGGTAAACCAGTCTTGCTTCATTCTCCAACTTTAATTTAGTTGGCTTAAAATGGCGGAAGACAACACGCGCGGTGCATTCAATGGCTAAAGAAAACAGAAGGCCATCGTTCCAAATCGAATTCACGACTCACGTGAGAATAATCGCTTGGCAAGTTCGAATTTTTCTGCGCCAAACCATACCGATCCAAAATAATACCGACAACATAATTACCCCCGATTACTAGTGAATTTCTCCCACTCAGTTTGCAAAATTACAAATGCAAGTGGAATTTTTGTTAGTTTTTTGTTAGTAGTTCGAAAAGTAAATCTGTGTATAGGTTCGTTGCTTTTTGTTTTATTTCAAGAGCGCAGTTAAATTGTTCGAAAATCGTGCGGTGCTTGTCACGTGAATGTATCGTTTCATGTATATCACTTTTCAAGACAAGTGGAAAATCCACAGGGCCGACCCCTCCCGAGCAGAGAAAAAATCCCATCTGGCAGTTTCTCCCCGGTCGAAATTTCACATGTGTACTTTATTGTTCTTAGTTCGCGAATATCACGCGCTATTTACCCGAGGATCAACGATTGTACTCATTTGCAATAGGGTTTGACGATTTTTCAAACCAAATGCGTCAAAATATTGTCGCATAAAAAAAGATTAGTATTTCAAACTAATAACATTGGTGATTTTTGTCAAAAATCTTGAATCTGTGCAGTCGAATAGATTTATCAGTCACCAATGTTCATTTCCAGTTGTTGAGTTTTTTCGTCATTTTGTTACTATTCAATCGAGCGAATTGGGACATTTAAAATATTTGCGGTCTGGTGAATGGACGTACAAAAATTGGAAATTGATCGGTGCGTCCCCTCTGGAGCCTTTGAAAAATCTCCACAAATGAACCCAATTGAACAGAGTATCTGCGGTCATCATATTGATCAGTCAACTGCGCCGGTAATTCATTGTCGGAGCGAATTTGCATGATATTGAAACGCGCAGGCCATAGTCTTTAGAATCTCTCATAATGCAAGTGCACAGTCGAAAGCAGCTGAACATCTACGATCCGTACGGCAAGGATGTCTTGCGGTCACGCGAACCACATTCGCGGTAGGACATTATTGTACATCGCACTTATAGATAAGCAATACGTTGACGCTCGTTTTTGAGGGGATTTCAAATTAATACTTTACAAGCGTACGTGACGAGCGGCGCTTGGACTTCTTAAAGCCACGGCTAACTAAATGCTAAACCGTCACGCACAAGCTATAAAATATTTATTAGTCCTATGTGTTTTGAATTTTTTATCCAAGGGCTGGATGAGATTTGAAGTAGCAATTTATTCGGCCGAAAATCGACTGCTCGAGTCAAAACATTGTCTAAGTCAATAATTACGTGCTGGTGATTTGCATGAAATAGCCGTTTCTCTTGTTAGATAGTGGGTTGAAGGAAAGTCTGCAAGTTTTTCGCTCGTTATGGAATCCTCGTTGATTAAAAAATATCGACGGTGAGAAATATCAGCTGCTTTGAAGCGTTGTCACGCATATCACACGCGTGTCTCGATTAGAAAGCACCCTGGAAAAAAAGCGTGAAGGATTCCGAGGTAAGAGCATCGGTTCTCATCACCAGGGATTAAACTGTTATTACGGTCTTTTGCGAGCATGGCACCGTCGCATATTGAGCGAGCCAGAATTAAAATACAGAGCGAAAGTTTGCGCTAAAGATGAGGTGCTGCAATGCTGTCAATATTGCAGTCCCGAAATTGCGACACTCTGATATGAAAAACTGTATTTTTATTTAAATTTTTTTCATATTTCAAAATTGAGTTTCAATGAAGTGAGAAAATTTATCTTGGTTATTCTCTTTGTTGATGAGAGCCACTGTTATCTATAGGAAAGTAGATTTCATTAGTGATATTTTTGATAAAAAATGACAAAATGTTGATGGCACATCTTGAGGTCAATTTTTGTTTCGCGAATTGCAGTTGAGGTTTGCAAGTTGGAATAGTAACGAGCGTTTGCATACGTCAAAACATTTTTGCATTTCATAAGCCCAAAGGAATTTATAAAGGGATATTGAGTTGGCACAACTTCTGATCACAAGCCGAGACGCAGACTCGGCCACCGACGATAAAGGCTTTGATATGCTAAGCCGCAGTGATTTGACTAGAAATGCGTGAATATTCCGTACAACCCAATCGAAATAAATATACAAAGTAGTTTGTTTTCTTTTCATTTTTGCTCCGAATGTCTTCTATGTTAATCTTCCAAGATGTTACCACTTTTATCAAATCATCAAACCGTCGATTTTGCAACGCAAAAGGATTAAACGAGATGGGACGTGCTAACAATGATATTCTCTTGAGTGTTCAACAATGGAAAATCGATCGTGAGAATTCGTCGTTTTGATCGTCGTTTCCTGTGTATCGATATAGAAAAACGGCATTTTTCATTATTAATATCACATCATAAACGGCGTCGAGTGAATTATACATTCGTGAACGGAGCAAAAAATGCGAACGAGCACGTAAAAAAGGTAGGGCCGAGAGTAACGCGATACCGTCATATTCATCATAAACCATAACGCAAAACACCATAGGTATTCAGCTCACGTCAAAAGCCTTCAAAGGAAATTTCATAAGATTTGCGGAAGCTCAATTCAAAAAGGCCATTATGATTTTAGACTGAGCTTAGAACCGGAGGTATACACGCTGCGATCCCACTCTGTTTTGTTCTTAGGAATCTACGAAGATGAAAGCTATGAGTAATTATTATAATGATATCCTATTCGGGCTGCAGTCATTTTCTATGTATTGAACGTTAGAAATAGTATACTGTGCGCTCTCTGTTTGAGACCCGTTAAATTGAAATTGCTCCGTTAAATGTACTCCGACCCAAACTACGCTTTTGAGAAATATCATGCCGAATTTCAGGGATGAATAGATTTTGTCGCATTATAAAAAACCGCTGATGTACAAACGCAAACAAGTTCCACTTTCTAAGGTAGTTTATTTGAGAGAAAAAAAAACTGAATTCCACAGGTTTGTAATTGCGAGTGAATTTATGGACAACGAATCGAGACAATTGAGAGGGGTGTGTGTTTGCCTTATATCTTTCGATTCAGAAACGCTTGTCTGTGAAACTAATCGAATAAGATTCTTAGCATGACTTGTAGTATGCAAGTAGCGTAGATGGCGCAAGTTGAGGGAATAGTAATTTCCTAGATTTAATTAACTAATTTGTAAATGTCGGCGGCGCGCTATGCCAATAACCGAGTCACGTAAACAACGAAGGTCCTCTTGGATTTCACTAGCGTTTAGAATGCATTCGTACCGATCGCTTTTTCCTTCATATGTATACATAATTCATTGTCAGACTGACGTCTTGAGATCTTCATCTTGCACTTGTGTTTGCGAATGAAATGTTTCAACGACATTGATGAAAACAAAGAGAAAATATAAATAAACGGATAAATTGAACGGAGCAATTTAACATCTGTAGGCGGAGCTGCAAAAAATGTAAATAATTCAGAAGAAGCTGATCAACAATTCATGCGCGATGGCACTGTGGAAGCGAAAAAGCATTTAAATTCAAGTTGAAATTTTATACGACTTGCGAAATGAGGTCAGATGATATGAATTTTGAAAACCTGCTCAATCCCTTGCGACATTTACTAACGAATAGCGTATTATTCATTTACAAAGACCATTTTCTTGATGAACTCGCCGTTCAAATTCCGACGTGCCCGATAAAACGAGAAGTTTGCTGCAATTGCGACGTCAAAGTTCATTTGTTACAGTCGTGTAACTCATGAAAATACAAACGCAATTCTGAGTGTAGTACAGTAACAATTACTAATTTCACTCAGGAGTTTTCTCAACATAAAGTGTACCAGATATTAAAGCATTGTCGGTTCGAGATCGCAGATACCGAGCGCGGATCAAATAACTCAACAATTACGATCGAGCGTCTATTAAATTAGTCGCCGCTTTAATAACACACATGTATCATGTTGCTTTTTCGAGTGTCATCGTAAGTTGAGTTACCACGGTTGTATACAAACGCGATAACATTTTAACCGTGCGATTTCTAATTTCTCAATTTGAGGAATTATGACTGTCGGGCTCGACGTTAACATCGCAATTCTATTGATAATAACATTTCAGATTACAAAATAGAGACTGATCGAAATGGCAATCCGAAAGTAGCAAAACATTTTTTTCCTCGTGTGGGAAAAGCGCGTTTCAACTAAAATTAATTAACGAAAACAATCGGAGGCAGTAGCAAATTGCAAAAACAATTTTGTTCAATTATCTTTTATTTATTTGTATATTTATGGAATAGTGATTAAGGGTAATTCAATTGGACTAATTTCGAAGGAATAAATCAAATTAGTTTATGTTGAGGAACAGATATTTCTTGAATAAATACGAATGAATAATTAAGAACGAAACTCCATTTTTGTCGGTGGTAAAAAGGGTTGAAACGTGGCGTATCAGAAGCAGAACAAAAATAACGACACCGATGACACTTACGTAATTATCCCGAACTAGTTCAATTTGAAACGATAATCTGGTTTATCTCAGAGCAAAATGAGCGCTGGTAATTCTTAATCAAGCTGTTACCGGGAGGCGCGCAGCGGACGCGTTTTTCTTGTTCCTCTTTTCGTTTCCACGACCGTTGCATTACGTTTTCAAATGTATCTGGTAATCTTTGCTGATGCCGGCGATAGGATAAACGGGCCATCACAAAGCGATATTAGCGCTCATTTGGTGCGATAAATCAGTCTCGTTTCGCCTTCTTTTTTGGCGAAACCTGACAGGCTGGGAATGGGACTTATTTATCGCATTTGAATGCAGATGATTCGAGGGCTGCGAGTAGGCATAAATGGGTTTAAATGAGGATAAAGTGGCGGAGCGTTTTCCCCGGGCCGCGTTGTCAGGAAGTAGTCGAGTGATCCATCTCGGGCCCGCGGCTAAAGGTGCACGAGCATTTTCTACGCGCGTCTTTCAAACACCTCTCTTTCACAAGTGTACCTGATCCGCAAGGATAAGCGAGCAACCGTCAAGCGTCTTCCTGCCAATCATCGCTGCTCGGCCACTCGCAGCTGTATATTATTGCCGCGATGTGTATACCGCCGGAGCATTTTCTTTTCATAAATCATAAGATCGCGAAATGAGATACGCCGTGTTATAAATTTTCTAAACAGACCGCGTGAACCCCTCAATGTCTTATTTCTGTTTGTATTTTTTTCTCGAAATCATTTTTTTTTATTTCTTTTTTGAATCTCATGGTTTCCTATGGGAAACCCCTACCAAACAGAGATCAGATTTTTCTCGTGTAGACAAAATGTATCATCAAGTATGATTTCTTGATTCGAGAATTTTTGTTGAATCTGATGGTGAGTCTTAATTGCTCTTAATTAGACATAAAGTTATTGATGGGTTTACACGTATGGAATTATCTCTTATGAAAAAAAAAGGAAAACTAAGTGTCGCTGTCTGTACGTAAATTGCAGACAAAACTGCGAGTAAACAGTAATTATAACGTTTTATGATAATGAAATGGTGCGAGCAGAAAATATAGTTCTACATTTAATTGGCGATTTTCAGTTTCGTGAGTAATGTTTCTTGGATTTACATATTAATCGAAAATTTTTCTACCAGTCGTATTATATCTGTTGGAAAAAATGCTGGTTTTTTGACGTTCGCGGATGTTGCGAGGAATTATTGACAGGCCATTAGGTAGCGGCGGAAAAAGGAAAATGAAACTTGGCCTAGCATCCGTATAATTATTTGATTCTGATCACACCCGTTGCTGCAATTACACTCACCTGTCGCGAATCAAACTTGAATTAGCTTAATTGTAACCAAACGGTTACAGAAATACTCGAACCAGGCAGATGGCTAACTCTGTGACTATGTAGACTCAACTTGCGTGTTGCTTTTTTTTTCTTACCAAGATTTACGTGTTATTCAAGGCACATGCAATTAAGCCAATTTCTTAAACGCAGATTCATCATTTCAGTTGCTTTTGCAGAAAAATGAGCATCCTTTTATTTTCAAAATCATTTTTGCATGATTTAACGGCAGGGGACAAACATCCTGTAAAATTACACGAACATACATTTTCGTTCGAATTCTTCGGTCTTTTTACAAAAGGCCGGTGTAATTGTTTGAAATGTAAAAAGGCAAAAACATAATATATGTTATGATTTCGCAGAATTCCAATTATTAGTACCCGATAATTTGTTCGATCGGCTGTAAAGCTGTAAAGTTAAGATTCCTCATTGAAATAATAACCGTGTCTCGTCTTTCTTATTCCATTATCATGAGGATAATTTGGTGCAACAAATTTCTGTTTTCGGGGCCTTTAAATTTTCTCAAAATATATGATCCGCCGTTCGGCCAACATTGTTTCTCGGAGCATCAGTCAAATTACTCAATTTACTTATATTAATTCCAGTCCTACGGCCTCGCGATCAGTCACGCAGCTCGCTTTGCCCGTAACAGTGAAGTCTCAACTACTGCTCAAAAGTGCCGGAGCGTCAATTTTAAAAGTGTCAATCCCATTTACGTGTCAGTCATCGTTTTTTTCGACAAAAAAACATGATCTTTAGAAATCATGTCTTTTTTGCTCTCCACGACACGAATGCTTCAAAAAAGATGACACTTAATGGGACGAAAAAAGATGACAAAAGATACAACAGAAAGTACGAAAAAATGATCATACATAGTGAGAAATTAAGTTGTATGCATTTGGCCAAGTCTGGCTTTTCGAACGAGTAATCCCGCGGATTGGCTTGCTTTTTCCGTTAATGCGTATCGATTCTTGTAGGCGTGACCGTAGAGCCGAGTCTCCACGCTTCGACGATGCAATTAAATTATATACCCGGGAGAGCAATTATCGCGCTCGGATAAAGAAAACTCGGAGGGTCTTAAACCGTTGTCAACAGCTTGATAAAGGAACGACTGCACGGCGCGCGCGTCCACGTTTGTTGTCTACTAATCGCAGTGTCGTTTGCTTTAATAGACAAGCGTAATGGGAAAGAGCTCGACTCTAATCTGCCCGACGAAACAATTGCCGATTAATTTGAATGTTTGGCAAGAGATTTACGGCGTGATATTTTGCCAATACCGATTACGGCGCAACTTAAACTTCCGCGATGTTTATAAATTAATTCCCGTCTAGGTGATTGCTATAACTATCCCAATTTCAGACTCTTCCAGTTTTGTTCCGTTGGCAATCAATAACTGAATACTATTTGATCTATTTATTCTGAAAAAATGGAGTTAGAAATAACAGTTATTTTCTGTAATTAACAAGTTTAAAGTATAGTACGTACCAACATCAACTACAAATTTTGGATTACTTTTAGTTGTTTTAATTTGCTAAGAGCAATTGAGGTTAAATTCAGCTTCATAAACTGAACAACTCAGAATACATTGCTAGTCTCCATTTATAGGCCATATTTCTTACATCTCGACATAATTGAAATTAACGATTCATCTATGTGTATCTGAATAGGCAATTTTACAAAGTTGACCTGAATTTAATTTGACAATAAATTTTCATCTTAAGATTTGAGAATGAAAGGAGCAACAAAAATGGGAGATAAAAAATCGAATAAAATACGGTTTAATACTTTTTAGGTTGTTATAATTTATGAGCGGCAGCCGCAAGGGTGCAATATCATTATGGCCTAGTGGCGACTGCGAGTAAAAAAGGTCAACCTTGTAACATCGCAAGAGTGTTTCTGTTACGTATGCTAATCCTGTTTTTAACGGAGTTAGTTTGAGTCAGGATCGCTCGGACTTGAATATACAACATTCTAGTTCAAAAGTGCCAGGAACAAAATATTCTTCGTATATGACAGCCTGGACTTAAATAGGTTACAATTTTAATGCCCGGGAATTCATTAACACACTGGCTGACACGTTGGCGCGTTTCATGCTAGTTTCTAAATGAAACTTCTGCTTCATAAAAGTAATTATTCATTCAAACATTAATAGCTTATGGTATTTTGCATTCAAACAACTTAATGCGCAATTAAAATTTGAATATTTCAAATAAGAACAGATGCGTTGCTGTTCACTTCAATTTTTACTCCAGTTTCTTTTGTTTTTATCAGCCTGTTTGTGGTTTTGACGGTTAGTTTCTTTCTTTTTTCTTCACTCCCTTAACAAACCATTAATTTTCGGCTTTTTGAAAACGCTAGAAGACTTTTCGTGATTACAGTTCTCTGGGCAGGTGAGTCGAAACGCAAAGTGCGCCAGCATAGTGAAAAACATGGGTTCATTAAAAATAATTGTTCTTTATCGTTCGGTCTTTTTCAATTTTTGGGTAATTTAGACAGGTGTTTGGTTCACGTATGGAGAGTTGATGGCTTTATTATGGTACCGATAATGGCCAACACTGTCTTTAAACGCTTTTTAATAACTGACATTATTAACGTGATTTTAAACAATTTTAACTCGCGAGATATTTATGGTCGTTTAATTGATACCAATTTCCAAAGATTGATTCGAATATTCATGTATGCAAACTTGATACCTTGTTTATTATAGTTTTTCCCTTCATCAATCCAGCCTTCAATAACTACAGACATTTTAATTCCACATTTTTTCGAAATAAAATTGACGTTATTTGCAATTTACTTTCCATTTCCAAGTTTCGTAACAGAGCAATTTTTGTGTCACGAAAAAGCGAAACAAAAAACTGGATGGATTTGAAAAAAAATTGGAATAGTCAAGTGATAGACACTTGTAAATCGAAAACGAAGATGAATTTCTGTCTTTTTTTGTAACACGTCAATCTCGTGGTACATTTGGAGTGTAAATGAGGTAAACGCGAGAACGATTGCGTAAAAGTCGACGAGGAACAAGCGAAACGGTCGGCAAGAAAGGTGAGCACCGACAAAGACACCGTCGAGCTCGAACGTGGGGGCTAAACGCAAAGACGAGAAGTTGCGAGCGAGACGAGAGGCAACGACGCAAAGACACATACTCGACGACTGTGTAGGAGACCGGAGATTACAAGTATGTTGGTACGCGCAGCCATACGAAGGCAGAAAAAGGCGAAGACGAAGAGAAAAGAGAGGAAGATCGGGCCCAAGCATGGCCGATGCACGTAGCGAGATAACTGCTTTCGCGGAGCCTACTATCATGGCACTCTAATTACCAGCCATTACACCCAGCGAGAGAGCGAGTCTCTTTGAATTGTTGCGTTCTCTACCTACACTCGTACCAGCGACTCGACCACCGAGACCGGCGAGCCCTGTGTGCGACCGCACCTTTAAATGTAGAATTAATATACCGGTCGGTACTCATTTTGTTGCCGGAACACGTGCTTTATACCAACTTGACCCCCCACCTTTTTACACCAAGGTCAAGTTCTGCTAAAGCTTGCATCCTCAATGAAAGACAAATTTAATTAAAATTTTTTTGTCCTTGTTTGAATAACTTCGTGCAACTTTTTTTTACTCGTTTCGTCAATGAACATTCGAATTATCAATTGATATAGCAGTTGTTGACCTATTAAGTAACTGCAATACTTGAATAGAAAATGAAAAACGAAAAATAGAAAAAGAAAAACATAAGAACTCAGACAAGTAACAACTGACGAGATGTTGAATGGGAAGTTGAAATCGATTTTCAATTTTTTTTGACTTGTGTGGAATTCTTAGGGGTACAGTGTTTGTTATTAAAAATGATGAAATTCGTTGAGCAGATATAGCAAATTTATCAACATTTTTCTAGATAAAAATAAAAAGATTGAATGTTGAGTGTGAGAACCGGTATAATTAGATGCAATTTCGTTTGGCACCGTGTTTGTAGAAATTGTACAAAATTGTATGTTGGAATAAGGCATTAGCTATAATTTTAATTCAACAATTCTGAGATCTAGCGAAAGAGTCACATGGCTTTAATTGCAGAAGCATGGCTGAGACAGACTTGATTAATGGAACCTAAGGTCACCCGGGTGAAACAAATTCATTTTTGCAATTATTGGGGTAGTTTTGCTAGAACTAACTGATTACTTTGTTCTTCTTTTTTCCCCAAGATTTTCAATATTTCCTCATTGAAAATTTGTATCATTTTGTCATAAGTTTTCGGGGTGGATTTGTAAGAAATTTTGTAGAGAAGACCTTTGAAGAGATAAATTATTGAAATGATGATGCATGTTACAATGCAAAGTGTGATTCTCGCAACCTTGCAAATATTGTAGAACAAATGTATAAGTTTAGTCCGAATATCGAAGGTCCGATGTAACAATATAACAAGTTGCATGTTTTGCGCTCATTGGTTCCCCTTTCACATGAACTTTGAGAGGCGTATGTACACGAGTCGTCCTCGTTCAGCGCGGCAGTTATAGCCTAGAGAGCGTACAGGAGTTCTTACGTTACGATCGCAAAAGGCTAATTAGCTCGTGTTCAAACGAGCGAGCCTTCCTGATTGAAACGTATGATCGTATGTACAGAATTCATCGTTTTGCGATTCACTGTCGATAACTTTGGACACGCGAGAAAAATGTTGCAAATGCGGCCTCGCACTCAGACGAGAATTCGTAAGCCTGTTCCCGCGAGATCGGTTTCCGATTTTTCTCCTCCTCACTTCCAGCCCTTTCCAACACTTTCGAAAATAATGAACAATTTTTCACACTCAATTCTTTCTTTTTACACAACCAATTCAATTACATCGTAAAATTGTATTCTTCAATTCACATAACATTTCAGCCAGGCCTAAAAAATCATTTGAATCTGAAGAATTTTACAGTTTTAAATAGTATGTACATTTTTTGGTACAAAAAAAGGAAAACGAACGCAAAAAAGAAAAGAATTGGAATGATGCAATTCAGTTTATGAGAACAAACCTTATACAGTTCCAGTGAGTCGTTAGTTCGGAAATTCAACTGTACAGTCCAATCTAATACTAGGAGTGATCTTACATATCCCATTCCGAATTGACTTCAATTACATCCCAACTGACACACGTTTGTGTATTTTAATAGAAACCTAATTTGTACTTGTACTCCAGTCAAACAGTACTTCAGTGCAACACCTCTTGAACTTACATGTAATTTGATTATAACTGTAACATACAGTTTATAATATTCATTACCTTACTCGTCTGTTGGAACTGCAAAAAAGATTAGTTATTAATCTACCTCACGTGTTGGTCACCTGAGAAGTCGTTTAATTAAATTAGTCAGTGCTAGTATATAATCAGCAAGTGCAGAGTTAATAAACACTATATCTGTCTGAGAATCTTTAGAAAGTATCGCTTTTTCATTTAGAAGTATCTTCTCCGTGGTTTTCCATTTTGATTTTTGCAAAATCTCTGTTTTAGAAGCTTCAGTACCTTTGTTAATTCGTTCTAACAATAACAGAGGGAACAGAACTCGATTGTACGATGGCCGAACGTGTGTTTTTATTCAAACGCGTTTCAAGTGCCACAGCGAGCTTGAAGGAGCGTTGCTTAATATCAAATGCCAATTGGCTTTCAATTTTTATACTCCAGAATAGTTTTTTTCAGTATCACCAGAACCGCCATTACGTACTGTCGATTAAAACTAACGTCCTATTTTGTTCATACTTCGAGCTTATGTCTTGGAATTACGGCATGTACGAAGACGTAATTACAATGCCGTGGAAATTGTCCGTTCTGTTACGATTCGACGCTGTATCAGATCCAACCGCAATAGAGCACACGCCAATAGATTGCGGATTTTCAAGTTATACATTTTAATCAACGTTTGTCGGCTTAATCAATCTCGATCGCATAAATTAATGAATCATCGTGACGGATTTTTGCGTGAGAGCAAAGCCTGGTTTTTCATTCGAGAAATTGAAACAGCTCTTTTTCAAAGCAATAAAGAGTTGCGAAATAAAAATGACAAATCGGAAAGGTCTCGTCTAAACAATAAACTGTATGAGATATTGTATCATAAACTTTGCACATTATTCAGAATGTTTAGAATTTGAACGATCACGAAGTGGAAAGTGAGAGCGATCGTAATTTTTCATGCAAAAACGCGGCCATCGACGAGTGACGTATCAAGCTTACGAAACAGGCTAGGAAGAGTGTTTTTAAGACTGTCAAATACTGCAACATATAGGCTGCGTAGGTGTCAAAGACATGCGCGCTTGCTCGGCATGAAAAAAATTCGAAGCGTGATGCAACAGCCTGGTTGCGCCGCTGATTTACCACGACGCGGTCCAGGCGAACACGAAGTACCACGATTTTCGTGCCACTCTCTCGTTTTCGCCATTGTTTCGGCCCATGATAACGAGACAATTGCAACTGCGGCTGTTTGTTAAGATCTCTAATTTTGTTTAACGTAATAGCTCTATTAATTGGCAATTAACATTCTAATTGTTCGACGGAGTTGAATCGCTTCATTGAATTATTATTTTATGCAACTCAGAAGCCGATGTTATGACAGCAATTCATTTATTTCATGCTAACACGCTTGTGGGAGAAACATGTCAAATTTCACATTCAGAGTTTGCCGGTAGATAAATAATGCTATCCAAGTGTATGGTCTTATTCAATCGATTTGACATTTTTCTATCTGTTCGAGGCTTAATTACGTGAGGCAATTCAAGTACAGCTGATGAAGCAAGACCCCGCCGACGGTTAATAAACATTGTAATTATGTGCCATGTAGGTGCAGACAATTAGAATTCCTAAGTAGCGGTCTGATAAGAATTGGTTTCGGAATAGGGTACTCTTTTACTGTTATTACCAATTACTTTACTCGCAATGTTGTATACGAGAATGTGCTTCGTTAAAAATCGAATCTCATTATTACACCAAACTGCGAACCCTACAATAAATACATTTTCAGTCGGGACATGATTTCCATCTCAGATTTCATTACAAAGACATTACAGAAAAAAATTACATTCATTTTTAAACCTAATCAAAGATGAAACATTTTTCTCAGCAACAAAATGACGTTCTAAACCATCAATACATTCTAAGTCAGTCCCTAAAAACGGTTTTTAAAGTAGCTATCAATGAAAAGTTTATGATTTTCGAGAGGAAATTACATGGGCAAAATTTTTCTTTGTTCATTTACATGAGAAAACTGAAATTATAGTGGTAAAAGAATTGGCGCAAGACATTTCGCGCCGACACCTTCAACTCGCCGAGATGTCCAACATTCACTTTGCAGACTCCATCTCCATAATTCATAACAACTTTTACGAACCGCTGATTTTTGCTCGGACAACAAAAGGCGAATGCAAGTGCAAAACGCAACCACACGCACGGCTTAACATCGAAATTTACATGTTACTCCACGCGTTTCGCTAATTCTGACACGACTGAAGGAACGAAAAGTAAAAAGGTTCGCGGTCGGGCTGTCGCAATCGCGACCCCGACCGTTGTTTGCTGATATCTGCTTTATCTGTTGGCTTTACATTGACAGCTGGCATGCACGCTCTTACACATTATAATAGCGAATAATACGCCGATGGGAGGCCAAGTACGATTGTAGTGCACCGCTATCAGATCCTATAACGTGAAACAAATGTAAGTCAGCTGGGAGTGCCTGGGAAACGCACTTGTGTGTTCACGTCTGTGAGAAGAAAAATCGCACGTTCTACACAGTCGTTTTGCCAGGCCGTTTTCAAAAATCAACAAATTAACTCGACAACTTTTTGATTATCAAGTTCAGCGACTTTCGAACCGAGTATTTCTTCACGATCATGTTGATGCATTTTTGAACGAAAACATCACGTCGTGTTTTATGGGAATGCGTAAGAATGGATGGGTTGGGTGTTGCGAGAGCGCATATTACAGTCGCGGAATTATTGGGTTCGAATTGGTGTTTGCATTGTTGCGCTCAATTTTGTAAGAATGAATCATAGGTGGAAATAACGCTGCGGGTCGTATATACATATAGACTCGGATGAAAATCGAGTTCGCTTGGTCACGGCGCGCAAGGCTGTAATTCAAGTGAAAATGAAATCCCGTATCAGTTACGACTTCGGAATCCCCCGGCCGAATCTGTTTGACCAACTTGCAAACCTTTTAAGCGGATTTCATTTTGCAGCCCCAAACTGTTTTTATCCCGTGAGAATTTTGTTACGCATAGCGAAAGAAAAAACGCTGATACAGGGGGAGAGGGTTGTTTATGTTTGAAGGATGGCCATAAATATGAACCGGTTTTTTTCGCGATTTTAATTACCTGGCTTGTGTTTATAACAAACACAAATCATAGTTGAAATCTCACATTTGCATACATCGTGGAATTGCGAAACTCATCAAAGGTACGCTGAGTTGAGAGAACGCCGAGTGATTTGTGGACGGAACTATGGAATACAGATAATTATGATTTATGAACGAAAAATCGGTACGCGATTGTTTTGCCGCGTCTAGTTGATGCCACGTGAATGATTTTGCTCACCTTTGTCAGTGGCGCGATTGAGCAAGTTTATAATAAGTTTGTAATGCACGCTGCGATTGGCAAACAGACAATCGCGGTGGGTCGTCGTTGTCGCGCCAGTGATCCCTGTCAGGAGAACTTGCTGATGCAACGTGCAAGCCGCGAGACGCGCAGAATAGCTCGCCATTGTTTAATCCAAGATGAGCAAGACAATGGCACGCCAAGATCCGATCGCGCATCGGCCAATTTTCAACTAATGTCAGTCATCGATTGCAATTGACACGATTCAGACGTTTTTTTCAATGTTTCGCTGTGCTGCAAATAGCGTCATTAGAGTCATTGTGCTAACATTATCCCCGCATCCTTTGACACTTTTTTGTTTTCGTTTTTAGCCTCTTTGTATCCCCTTTGTTTTGTTTTTGTGCAAAGACGACAATTGGAACGGAAATTATTTCTCTTCAAACGAGACAAACTTGTTTGTAATATGGATAGCGCAGTTATAAATTTGTGATTAATGTTGTAGAGAACTTGTCATCCGGGCACGAGTTGCCTTTTTTTCGCTTAGATTCGAGCGGTGCTTTTTTTTTCTGCCGTCCGGTATTTATTGCAACGGAAGTATCTCTTTGAAGCACAAGAAATGATTAAGTATTCATTCGGAGGATGTTTCGGTAGAGTTCGTTGGGATGATTAAACTAACAGAGGATAATTGCTCAAAGGACAATGCTAGATTGGATTCGGCGAAAAGAAAACAGTGTTCGAATTTTCCATCTGACTAAGCCAGATTGCGGCTATATGAAAAGCTTTGTTTTTAAACCAACTCGGTTAGGTTTGATCGGTTGAAATTAATTAACATCTTTGATACGGTTCGAATAATTGAAACGGGTTGTTTTGTTTATGTGCGTTGCAAAAAAGTGCATCTACGTTGCATTATTGAAAGAAGAGTTTTTTCACTTGTATGGGTATTGATTTGCGTAGTCTGTTATCTAATATTAATAAGTGCGTGGAATGTTTATCGAAACTGCGAACCTCAAATGCACGTAAGAAATCGTGGGCCGCAGTCGCCAGGATCAGTGAAAGCGGCAGGTCTTGATATTTAATAGGCCTACATTCTACATATAGGATTCTATTGTCTGGTCCGACCTCAATCACCTATTCAAATGCCATTTTTCGTTCAAAATCAGATGATAGTCTTTTCACATAATCAAATCTCATGACAGCTCTGAACTTTCTATATATGTATTAAATTATTTATACAGACGTGGAATTTCACATTTGTTCACTTTCAGCTAGCATAAGAATTGATTTATGAACCATTCAACAAGGTATCTTTTGTATGCAGCAACATTTTTGCAATATTTTTGATGAATTTCAAATTTATTGTCCTGAATTGTTTGGAGTTGTGCTTTTGCACAACTTGATTCATAGTGATTGATCCGAAAATGCCAAAATCTAATTCTAACATTTTTAATTTCGATGGCACTTAATCAACACTGATTTATTATTTGATTTAAACACTCGATATGATCTGAAATAAATGTTTTCCTTAAGTAGAATTTTCATTTTTCGAAAATTTGGGTTATGAGGGTTTTATAAAAGTTGTATTACCCATTTTTGAATAACATCAAATGATGGTTTATCAAGGCATTGTATTTGTTAAATTCATTGTTTAATAATTTAGTTTGCGAAATGTCGTAACACATCTATTGTTCCATCCCTGAATTGTGACGTAACTGAGCATGCCCAGTGAACCGTCCTCGTCTTATTCTTCTATTATTAAATATATAAATTGCACAGAATCATTCGAGCTATTAAATAAACGATGTTTTAATGGTAATGCTATCTTTGTGAAAAAGTTGTCAACCGTGAGCGGTTTTCTAGATAAGAGTCATTTCATCGCTTCCAGCATTTTCATTGAGGAGACAATATGACCACCTTTTAGTCAAAACCGACGAAAAAATCCGAACGTGCATCATTATTTTGTACTTTTGCAAGCCGCGAGTCATAAAAACAACAGAAAAAAGTTGTTGCAAAACTATCAGTGCTGTTTTAGTTTGAGCTTTTGTGAAGAAGATTATAATCGCGACTAAGTTAGAACGGAAATTCGCAACGTTTGCACATGATTGTGTATTCAGGGCATGGTGTAAGGTAGAACGAATTATTTATTGAGCGTCAATGCCGCGGGATTATTATTTATGTATCAATGTAGATAATTGATAGATGTTGATGAGGCGCGTCTGTTGTCAAAAGAGTTGATGATTGAAATCCTGTTATACAATGACGATGTTACCGTTGTCAGGAAAGGTTATTGATTGATGTTATACACTTAGCAGTTTTTTCCTCGCGAATCACGAATTGATACACATGATAGAAATGAAAATAAGACAGAATGTATCAAGTCAGAGTATAGCGTCAAATCGTGAAAAACATTAGTCAAAATGACAGTGGTACAAGTTTCATAAACTCAATATTGTATTGAACGAGCGAAAGAAAATTAATACAATTTCTTTCGTCCGACTTTGGCATTCATACTTACAATAGCATTTTTCTTTTCGAAACAAAAAATTAAAAACAATGATTAAAAAAAGGGCGTTTTTCTCGCCGATATTAGAATACAGATTAACTCGGCAGCAAACGCAGTTGTTGAAAAGACGTGATTTTTCGATAACTGCGTTAGCGGACCTTTCTTTATTCACACCAGTTCTCCAATTTAGATTCATGTCGCGGTGTGAACAAGTTTCGCCTGTTAACTTTATTGGGGTAGTAAATTAAGCTTTGCGAGTGTATAAAATTTGGAAAGTTCCGACCTTATTCACAGTTATGCAATGCGAGCGTGTCGCGCAAAATGCCACCTTGCAGCATTGCCGCAATCATTGTGTCGACGTCTTCCTTTGCCAGCTTATATTCGTTTCATTGTCATTCTTTTTCATCCCTCGGGCGTGTTCGCTGTTTTTCTTTCGACGCGTGCGTACCTTTATGCTAATGCTACAAAACGCGGAAACTTTTCGTGTTAACGTGTCCCCGCGCTCGAGAGGCGGCACCCTTGTCTTTGGCTTTACCGCGGGACAAAAAACTTTTTTTTCCACTCCCGACTTCGGTCACAAATTCAACTTTTAAATCATTCAGCCTCATGCCCGTTACATTATTCAACCCTCCGGCATTACAAGATACTGACTTGTGGATTTAAAGAGGCATCCGTCACAAGCCAAACTTCGTCTTTTTTTCTTAGTACAGCTGACTTCTGTCGTCACAGTTTTCAGTTCCCTGAGACATTTTTCTTCGGGACGAAAGTATACTATCTTTCGAGTAAACAAGATTGAATTAGACAAAATTACTCATAAGTTAGGTGATACAATGTAATCTTCATCTCCGTGTTTTTTTGCTACTTTGTGAGATCGACGATAAATCCCCGCTGGTACATTCAGTTTGGAACAGTTTTGGATACCCTCCAAAGATGCTTCCAACTTGCGCATTTCGCAGAAAGTGAACTGCAAATTCGCTCAAGTCGCGTTGAGATAAAACGTATGTTTTGTTATACATATATTTAGATTAGTACTTTGCTTGTTTGTTCTGTAAAATGAGACTTACGTCAAAGCAAATTGTTTAATGATTATTTAATAGCACGAGATTTAGAGCACTGGAAAGATGGCATTTTATCAAATTGTTTCTTCCGTTTTGCACGTTTCTCACGCGACTAACAAAGCCAAACGTCGCACAAGTCATCTGCATGTGACGCAATTATAACGGCAACATGTAATGTTATAGAATTAGTCGCGTGACACCCACATGCCATTCCTTTGTTTTCATTATTCGCTTTTTTTTCTATCCCTTCTGTTTTGCATAAAGGAATTCGTAGAAACGAATTGCGTATAAGTAAAAGGAACGGCAGTCTGTTGTGCATTAAAGTGAAAATTATTGGAATCATTAGCGATTCGGACGATAACCTTCGATCCGCGCGCCATTGATACAAACGCCACGCGGATACACTTGACGGCTCTCTCACCGGCGCGCGCTGACAGTACCAATTTTCTGATACACACGAGAAAGTTCAATTGTTCAATTTATCGCGCGAAATAAACGGACAATGAGGCCCGCGAAATACTCGCGAGCAGCTTCGGGCTCTGCGCGATTTGCTTTCCATGATAAATCGTTAAGAGGGTTTCTGGTTGAATCTTGAGGTTGCGACGAAAAAATTGGACGCCACTTTCTTATTGCTTGACTGGGGATATAAATTTTCGTACTGTCGGCAGCTAATGAATTATCGTCATCTCTCAAATGCGCAAGTGATCCACGTTTATAATCTTGAGATGAGGAGTACAATTAAAAAGAAAGTAAGCAAGTTGAATGGGAAAAGTTAGATTTATGTGGCAACGATTTCTATAATATTAGCGAGTTCGAATAAATTCGAACCGAATAGTTTCCTACTTTACTTTCGACGTCAACTAATTCAGCCGCTATCGGCGATTATCGTAATTATAATCAAATTCGATTACGAGAATTCTTGACGTTTTCTGTTTGATTTTCTGAATCACGGAAATTTGAGGAAAACGTTGCAGAATTAGTTACATCATCTAATGAACTTTAATCTAATTAAATAGCGAATAATTTCGGCCAAAGCAACTCATTTCATCCGCGCTTAATTTATTGCTAAACCTTTCAAATCAGCCTAGTTAATTGCACACGGCAAAGTTCAAAATACCACACTTCAAAGTGGAAAACAAACCATCCAAAGAATGCCTTTAGAATTTAATATCTTAATTTAGTTGATCATCAATTTCAGTTCGTGACAAAATTTCTAACACTGAGTTGGAACTTGAAATTTATCGATCGGAATTCCGATTGCGCTATTGACTGTCCGGGCCTAAAAGTGGACACTTAGGAACAAGCAGTCTGGCAACAACAAATCAGTCGCGCGCTTAACAAATGTTATACGACTTTAGTCACCTTAGGTAACCAAGGCATGCAAGGAAGTCACGGACCTAAACGGCTCCGTAAGTTGATATATATGCCGCGTGAATGATTCATCGCGTCTTAACTCTGAGATAAACGCTTATGGAGTTCAGAAGATTAGCGCGTGCAAAAAAATTTGTGGATTTGCCAATAATTCTGGCAAAACAGAGTCAAATCCCTTCTTCTACAAAAAACAAACTTTTTCTTTAGAACTTGATTTTTATGTTCTACCATAAACATTATAATTTATGATTAAGTGTGTGTGTGAAAGAAATGTAAAGTTTTGCGATTGTGAAATGCGGATTAAAATGTTGATTTTTTGTTTTGTTTTAAAAGTTTTATGATGTTTTGAAAGTGAAATAAAAGTTAGGCATCGATTAGTACTATTTTAGTGTGTCATATACGCCTATTCGCACGGTAATTAAACGCAGTGTACCAATATGACTAGGAATTAATGCCGCGTAATGCCGATGTGAATTTGCGATTAACATTGGAACTCGAAATCCCGCAGATCGAACGTTTTAATTGAACGTGCCGCTGACGAATGACTGTTACAACTTTATATATTCCGCGATTGAAAATTTGATAAGAACCAATTGTTAAGTCACGCTGGCGCACTTGAAATAATCTCGGCGCATGATTCGTAACGCTCGCATTGTCTAAACAAAATTGCCGCTCTCAATTTACTTATACCCAATATAATGATTTGATATTGATTTCATCTATGCAAAACGGAATACGTTATTGGAACGTTAATATGCGCCAAATGTGCTGCTTTGTTCCAATGAAATAGACGAGATCTAACGGAATGCATATTCATGCATTTTAACATCCGCGATTTATTGATTTCAGGGCTTTAATGCATATTGTTACTCCATCGAACAGTATAAACAGTTCTTGTTTAACTATACAAAAATATGCACTGAACTATATTACTTGACAAAGTTATAAAATGTAAAACTTTAATTAGTAGACAATATTCCAAGTCATAGACTATTAGAAATTAAAATCATTTGTTTATTTTTTGATTGCAGATACTTTACAGGAATATTGCAACCACTCGACTCAGGTATTCTCGTATTTTACCTCGGGGCGACCCAACTGAATGGGCTACGGTCGTAGGGTGAGTAATGTGCCATATTTTACTTAATGTAACAGCTTATAAGCACACGAAGCTTATTATACGATTCTATCCTTTCGCAAATTTCATTGTATAATACGAAGTAATAAAACATTGAACCAGAGTTTCTAGAAAAATAAACATTTTTCGAAACTCAAAGCTTTCATAATGTTTAAAATGCAAAAAGAGTGTAATAATCACTCGAAAACCAGTCAGAATACATTTTTCAGCTCTGCGCTAAGAATATTTACTGAAATCTTGCAAACATTTTAGTCGCAAATTTGATTTAAAACATGGCATACATTTTTGCTACGCTATGAATAGACATTTTTGCGAAAATGATTACGAAATTAAACGACGGCGTTAAGTTTAGTAATAATGAACTTAGTCGGTGTGAATTAAAATTGCATCGTATTTGGCACAAAATCGTAGTCGAAAAATGGTTTACGTGTCACGTAACTTTTGATAAAATTATATGCTCGTATATATCGTGGCTGAAAAGCTGACGTTAAGTGAGTGCGAAAAAGGTCGCCGTTGTCGTCTTAGTCATTAAAGGTAGTGCTTGAGTCGAGATGCTCGCGCGTAAGCAGCCACCGAGATAAGAACGATCGAGAAAACAACGACGACGAGAGTTTGCCATTATACTCTTTTATTGCTGACATAATATTCAACTCTTATTTTCCGTTAGTCGCAGTTTCACTCCAAACTCAAACTCCGCAATACATCAGACTTCTGCCGTTATTTCATCGCGATCAAACTTGAAACCTCTATCGGAGAAAAAAAAACAAAGAAAAAGTACGGCATACAATAATTGCACTCATCAACAACCAGTAAATGCTTTTTATCTTTCGTCAAAGTTATTTATTTGCCTCGGTTTTTGTGATCTCGCGTTGCTACTTTTTTGGAAGACGTGTTCCTACGAATACAATCCGGCAATCCGCAAAGTCCAGCGTGCGAGTTTTTTTGCGCGAACTTTAATCATCGACACGGACGCTTGCGCACACTATTACGGATTGGTTGATGTCCGGATTAGTTTAGGTCGATTCTTTGACAAATTCCTCGAACCTAATTAGTGCATTCCGATGTCTTTTCTTACGAACTTGCGGAATGCAACACTCGTTGACACTTTTATGCTCGGATATTATCTACCGTCCCCTACGTCCCGCTAAGCCCGGCCACTTTTTTTTGTCCTCCCATCGGCAACGTTCGACGCTATTCATTTAGCTTTCGGCGGATGGCCGGGTGGATGCCTCCGTTTTTGGAATACTTAAGATAATATTCGAGGTCCTTGACATGCTCGACACGCCGTCTCTGGCTACTCATCAAACAGCAGCCTTGTAATCTGCTAACAACGTATTGGCATTAGAGATTACACGAAAAGTAAATCAAGACTTGTCTTTAAAACACTGATTTCGGACACTCTTTTTTCTTCGTTCAATATTATAGTTTTGTTCGTGCAAAAATTACTGTACTTGAAATTGAAGACTTTTTGTCTTGTTCATCTTCGCGTTTTTTGTTATTTCTGAGCGAAAAATGTTGCAGCAACTTGTTTTGTCCAGTTTTTTGTTACTTTCAAGTCAGTTCATAAAAGAAAGATATTCACGGGATCAAAGTTGAAAAGTTTGTGCGCTCATCCGTCTCGCCGGTGTTACCTGGATTTTTAACTTTTCTCTTCTCAAGAGATTAAGAAAGATCTTGAATGAAACGGGCCCACCCAGAGCGAATGAGCGCTTTCGCAAATGATAATTGAAATAAAAATGAGACCGCCCTGAGTCACACAAACAAATCTTCGCGCGGTAGTTTTGATTCACTGGCGTGTATCTCGGGAGTAATGGAGCTGAATAGTACAGTTTTTAACAAAATTATAACTTCCTCCTTTGGACGCAGTTATGCAGCAGTGATTAAACACTGCCGAGAATTGTAGTTTAAATTCTAACATTATTAATCGAGCGAATGTTCAAATGAAAAGTTTGTTATTAATTAACTCGGTAAAATTACTTGTTAAATATCAAATTTGTTGAAAAATTGGAGTTTACTTACAAGGATTCGAACTTAGGTCTCCGGGGTGATAGTCGGCGTCTTATCCCTTGCTCCAAAGTTACTGTTGGTTAAAAAATCGTTAAAAAACAAAATGTTTCTTCACTTTTCAGCCAATGCCAATTAGATTTTAGGATACTACGACGTATGCAACATTGTTCAGATATGTTTGAAATTTGAAACGCGGCCAATCGGCTTTGATAATGCGGAACACGTATAAGGCCGAGGTCACAGGTTATAGCCAGGGAATATCGTGGTTTGCGTTCGTGTTACAACTCGGCCAGAATCTTTCATGTGAGACAAATCGCGGAACAATCGTTAGTGCCACCAGGCGGTATGTCATTTGTGTGTCCTTAGCCTCGTTCCAGCGCTTATGATTTCATAAACTCTTAAATTTTGTATACGCAACTCCATTGGCGAGCTAGCCATTTCAGGTTTATGTTTCTTAAGAATAATCAAACGAGCGTGATGATTTCTCGCGTGTAATTTATTCAAAATGCATTGTCAAGCGGATAAAAACGTAGCCGCTGGCAAAACATTGGCGCGAAGCAGTGTCAATAGTTTTTGATTAATGTGGTTTCGTGGTCTCAAAGAAACAAATGTAACCAAGATTTATTCCGAGCTCTTTACTGTCACAACACTGGTTTATACAGCGTCCACGCCGAAGACAGCTACGCGTTGAATAAAAATTCATTATTGAATGGGGACCAGTTCTGGCGAACGCGAGAACGATTATTTAACGCCACCCGAGCAAGTGTTAAATTAGAATAGATTGCTCTTTTCGGTCGTTTCAATAGCCTTTACACGATCAAATATTCATCCCTTAAATGAGAGACGAATGAATCGGAATAACGAAAACAAAATGAAACATGCGAACCTGCACTCATGACTAATCGGTCCGGCGATTCGATCATTTTTTTGTCATTCTTTTTTTTCGCTTCTCGTTCTGCCTGCTTCTATAGCGTGTTAATAATCGAAGTGTCTTTGGGGCCAATCACAGGTTTCATTTGTTTGCGAAACAAGCGACTTTTGTGCCGGAAAAGCGTTTCAAGGAGGGCCAATTTTTGCATCAAAATGTTTTTCAACGTTGCACCGCTCGTGTGCCGGCAAATCATCTCGAAAGAGCTTTCACCGAATACGATCACGAAATTAGATTAAAAAGCACTCTAGTTTCACTGTAACTCGATTTTACGCTACAAATAATATTGCACAGCCATCGTTCTTTACCAACCAGTGCTATTAAAGCGGCTAATTTTCAATTACTCGTACTGGTTAAGCGATGTTTACGAGCTATGTGACATATTTCATCGGAAAAAATGTTGACATCAATCGAAAGTGAATTTCTTTTGCATTTTGACGATCAAAATTCTGATTGGTTTTATTTTTTTGGGTAAGCAAAACGATTGGATGAGAGTTGAAATTGAAATTATTTGTAACTCGATTAGTTTTTGGAAAAATTGGATCCAAATGTTAGAAACGAGTTTGAAAACAAAACCGAGGCAGAAATGTTGCAAACACTAGTTCGGCTATGGCTTTTTTTACTCTGGATGAAAACTAAATCGTAACAACGCGTGGGGTTGGATGGAATCGGTGCTCGCTCTTTTATTTCTTTATCAGACGAAGAGACAGGTAACAAGGGTCAATGTAATTATGTAGCAACGAAGCATCGCTGCTAAGAGAGCGAGTATATCTATTTTACGCGAATGGTCCTCGTGGGATTGAAGTCCAGTACTGGTTCGACCCTCTTCTATCGGTCCTAACAACTTGGTTGGTAATAAAATGTTACACATTGTGCTGGTAGGTGGAATCCGATAAAACCACAATTAAATCAGTAACAACACAGATATAGGTTTTTTTCGTTGGGATGAAAAATTGTTGCGAATACATAACTGTTGCATTTTAGCGAACAGATATTGGGTTTCGGTTCGCGTCGAAGTCATGCGCCGGAGGCGCATGCATGCATGCCGAAAGCGCTCAGAATTCGAGTAATGTGTATAATTTGGTACATTTTATATGAAAAGAGCAATGCTCGGAAATAGGCAAATTAACCGTGCGCTAGCAAATTAATATCTACCGTTACGTGCAAAATATTTATACATGACTGAATATTCCATATTGCAGTGTGATTAATGCTGTCGAATATTGAACATAATTAATATTTATTTAAGGCTAGCGATACAGCAACCAGCGCATAATTCGGTTTTCGAATCATCTATTCCATTTTTTAATCAGTCAGATTCAGTTGTTTTTACAATGTTTGATGTTTGACGAAATGGTTTTTAATTCGCGATATTGCAGTTCCATTAGTGATGGATTTTCTGTATTGATTTGTGGAATTTCTATTGTTCAAACAATGAAACAAACTTCGTTTCAAATATGAGAGAAAAAGTTGTCCGAATGGCTAAAAAGTTTAACTAGTTCTAGTCATTCTCTTGAAAATTTTAAATCTGAAGACACAGTCAGTGTATTTATGAGCAAATTTAAAATTAAACATCTCTAATCGTGGATCCACAAGTCACTTGATTAAACTATGAACAAAATCTGACGTTCTCCAATAAAAAATAGTTAACGCAAAAGCCAATAATGCAAATTCCATGAAATTTTTACTGTTTGAAAAATTCAATTAACTTGATACAATAAAATCAGCTTAATTTTGATTAAGAATTCAACGTGTTCATTTTTGATGTGCTCTAGATGGCTAATAATGGCAAAGCGATGGCAGACTAAACTATCGTCGGACTGTGGCTTTTGTCTGAGAGTCAAAACGAATTATAAACTGATAAGTTTGTCAGAAGCGTTTCTGATTGTGATTTAATTGAATGAATTAGTGTTCGCGGCTTGAAGTCCTCATCTATCTGAACTTGCGTGTGATACTAATGGGTCGAGTTAGGCTAATTTCTTTGTCGTGGGTCGAAACACCTTGCGTCAAGATGGGGTTACCTGGTCGAGCGATAACACGTGCTAAAGGGACGAAAGGTCCCTTTGTCCCTAATGGACGCTCATACATTATCACAAATAAGGAAAGTTGGAGGCCATGTAGCGTCAGCTGCGGCGCTCCACACGTTTCAACTTTATAACTCGCCGCCACCGACCGGCCATTCGTTCAGCAGGAATTCACAAATTATTCCGTCGATCGTGATACATCATCCAAAAATTTTCGCTTACCAATTAGGCTCCGATGCAGCGTCGCGCCAATTTCAATATTTCATCTGTAAACTTTTTGATTTAAGACATTTTTGCAAGCATAAAAATCGTGATCGATTGTCGAGCCGATGATTAAAAAGATATTATATTAATTATTATTAATGCACAAATTGATCAACGAGTGGCAAGGAAAAATTAGCAATTGTTTTGAAATTTACCTTGTGGCTTTCAGATTACGAACATAAATTGTGCTAAGTTGTTCGCTCTCCTGACATCAAGACAAGCCCGACAGCAAACTGCGTGTCCAATTTATTTACAATTTACACATGTAAAGGTCACGCTACCACCCTTAGCAAACTTATCTAACAAATAGTTTCATGTAAATTCTAGCTATCTCCTTCTATTGTTTCACACTAAATTATTGTTTCAACTTTCGAATTGCAAATTTTGCTGTTTTTCAACTCGTGAATTCATAATCTAACAAATGAAATCGAAGTACAATTTTACAAAAATAGCTAATCAAGCTTCATTGACCGTCTTCAATTTTTAACTGTCCTACGTAGGATGTTTTCATTTTTTTATTTAATTGTGATTGATATATTGAATCACTATTTTAACACGAATCAAGTTAACTCTTTTTAAAACGGAATAAATAGATAAATTAGCCTATCTTTCATCGAATAACAATCAACCAAATTTAATGCCGACAGAAATATTTAGCTCATGAATAAATCTCTGTGGTTATTTTTGTGCGAATAAGTTATTTAGCTCAAATGTTACTTGTTATTTATCAAGAGCGTTCCACTAATCCAGCAGTTAATTACTAAAGAAAATGATTTTCTCTTCTAATTGAATATCCATGTGCGGCATTATTTTCTCGCGTGTTTTTGATCGCTGTTCCATCAGCTCGCGGAGATAAGCGACCAGAAGATATGAAACAAGCGGATTAGAGGTGTATGTGTTAATGCACCGCTATGTATGATGCTATTCAAAGTTTCCTTCGACGATTGGTATGTGCGGCTCGGCTATGCAGCTCTATTTAGCCCTGTATCGCTTTGAATACATGCAAGTTTATTTCGAAAGTAATCGATAACCAATTGCGATGCCGTGAAGTAAGCGAAACTCTTACGATTTGAATCTATGTAATGTAATCAATATAAGTCACATGATTTATTCATACAAACTTTATACATTATTTCAACAGTTGATATTTACCGCCAAGTTGCGTTCTTTAATTAACTTTCAAAGTTTTTGACGAATGGAAAATATTACGAAGAAAAAACAATAATTAAACTAATTATGCAAATTCATCGTATTTTCTTGACATTGGAAAATTATTAGAGACCAATTAAACCGTCTAGGCAGTCACTTCTATGCAGTAATATCACAATTCATACCGTGTTTAGAGCAAGTTACGAACGTATAATTATCTGAAAACTACTGTACATTTCTGATTGATTAACTAGTTTACACTTTGCCGTAATCACTAGACCGATCACGTGAAAACATTTCGCAGACTTGTATGAAAATATCGTTCGATTAGCGTGAATGGAAAGCAGCCGAGTCATTAAGTTTGTCGTTACAAATTACGTGTTAATTACAATCATATCTTCATCGTTATTAGAAATCGGTTCAAATTAATAAGACGTTCGCCATCGGATAAAAAAGTTCAATTTTCTTTCAATTCCGTCGCGATAATGCTGGCTAATTATCAGGAAAAGCGTGTCGTGGAACATAAATTTGTCAATATCGATGTAAGACATCGGTTCGGGTATGCGCGCAGCTTTGTTTGCAGAACCGTAAGCAACGTTGCGTTACCCACGCAACTGACAGAGTATCTTCGATCAGCGATCAGTTTCATTATCACCACTAAATTTTGTTTGCGCGAATCCAACGCTGATCTGAGCGCGGCTAACGGTTGCCCCTGTCGGCGACGCAAAAATGTTCTAATCTGCGCGTGTAAACTTATCAGCCAACTGCCGCGGTTACTATCCTCGTTTGAATTACGCGCCTATGAGTTACGGTAAATCGCAAGCATGCGGTGTGCGAAAATAAAACGAACGAGAGAAGAGAGAGGGAGCAAACAACGAAGCCCGGGCTGCTGCGATGAAACTGCCTCGGCGGTTTAGATGAAATTGATTCGGCGAAGTTGTAAATTTGTATCGATATGCGTGTATATCTCGCGATATAATAAAGCCGACGGCCGAGTCGTTCACGCTTGCCAGCACTCGTACAAAGCTCGAGCGTTCACCCTATTCTCTTGTGCGACCATATGCCGCATGCCGATATGCCCATTAGCCCACGATTTCTACAAGATCTTATATTGATACACGTTTAATAGATACCGTCCCGCTACTGCTTAGATCGCTGAATCCACTTGGAAATTGCCGGATGGACCCTAGTAACGTTCAGCGAACCGGGTGCGCGTTAAGCATCTCGAATAATAGCGATGTCAGTTCGATACGAGTGCAGTTATGTTCGCAGGCCAAACAATGCGCCCGCCACTTGTGCTGCGTTTTTCGGTCGCAGACTTTGCATCTTTTATTTCGTTTCGCCCGAGCTGTATTATTCAACACTCGCCTCGATCGCACCATTTGTATGTTTTAAGCATCCAACAGTTGATTCGCCGCTCTTTTATCATACATTTCAACTTCGTGTTTTTTTGGTATTTTCGCGGCGCTGAGTAAAAAATGGGTACGCCTAATTCATTGATTTTCATGATAAAATCGCTGTTATCATCTTACAACTTGTTGTAGTAACAACGGTTTACAGAATTTTACATTTTTTTGCGATTAAAACAGTTATACTTGCAGTCGTTACTCGTGGAGAAGTGGTTAAGGCATCCGATTATCATCTCAGGGACTTAAGTTCAAATCCCCGGAAATTAACTTTATTTTTATTCGAGTCGAAAGTACTAATGAGTTCTAAGTATCAATATATGAATTCCAATCGAATTTCATTATTTCGAACCGTGTTTTATCATTCACGAAATAGTGGAATTTAAGTTACCTCGCAGATCGCCAAAACAACAAAAAGCGATAATACTGAATGTTTGTATTCAACGCTTTTGGGAGCATTGATCGTTTCGTTCAAAATGTTAAACAGAAATTTTGCGTTTCATGATTGAGTTAATTTTGATATTTACCTTTATCGTTACGGTATGTTTTGTTTTTTATAAACCTAGGAGGTATTGAAATTAAATTTACGAAAACAGCTTGATCGTATTATGGCTGGCTTTCACATGTTCTCCTGTCAGTGCATTGTTTTTGATGTAAGTGAAAATACCTGTAACAAGTGAAATCTGTAATTTGCCTCTAAAGGTTTTAACAAGCCCGGCTACTGTACATGAACGTATTTCCAATATTGATTGCAACCCCTTTATGATAACGGAAACTCAATTTGCTTTTTACATGGAAAATGTCACCTCTTTGTTCGACTGAAAAACAAATCAAATTAAAAACAATTCAAAGAGCGGCACTTCAAGAAAATTTCGTTTACAATTTTTTTAATCAATCGTAATGAGATTAATTTTCGCAGTAGTACTTTGTGTTCGCTCTTTAATAACTTGTAAAATTCGACTCGAGAACAGATGTAACGTCAAGTGTATAATTAAATAGAAAGTCCATCGAATGCGTCATCAAACGGTTGCCAGCGAGTACTTCAAACCCATGGGATGCACGTGCGGAATAGAAAATATAAATCACCGAGCGATGCAGGGGTAGGTTAGTCGCTCGTAGTTGAAGAAAGATTATGGTCCCATGCGTCGTTTGTGTTTGGCTCATTGGCTCTGGCTTTGCTGCGCTCAGGGGTAGCTCCCAGCGATACCGAAGGACAAGGAAAAGTGCAAGTGTGTTGTTTTATGGCGCGGAAGGATTTGATGGAAATGTTAATGCGAGTCTTCGATGCTCATCTAGCAAACTTAACGACGTTTGCACGACGTTCACCAAATTCTTTCGAGTTAAGTAAAACGATGAGACTAATATGGTTAACTCTATAAAAAATATCAAAATTTAATCGTGACGAAAAGCGTCTACATTTGCAGTAAAAAAATTGTATGAACAAATTCAAATAATGACAAAGTAGGAAGAAAATTGATGACAAATATGAGTTGTGCAAAAGTCAAAGTTTTTAGATGAAGTGGGCTCGCATACTTTTAGGTTATAATTCGATAGGGTCGTTGGATGGAAAATATTAGTCGACAAATTGATATAGAGGATACTGAAACCGGGTTATAGACGAGTCATTCAAACGACGAGACAGCGAGTATTCGGTATTTTGGAGGGTAGACTGCGACGCTTTGGTGACGCTGGGACAGCGTCACTGGTGTACTTGGCACAAAGTGCTTTTCATCTCGGTAAATGGACCGACAGTAAAGCAATTTTGATACATTACCTATACCTTACGTCTCTTTCTTCTTCGCGTTTCAGCAACTCAACAGTGGCAATCTACTGCCGTCGTATTTATCGGTAAATAGTATGACGATAATTTTTGCAATATTAAAACCGTAAAAGAGCTGTCGATGTTCAGTTTACTTTAAAGGTTTTGCAACTTTATGAAAAATCGAAATTGTATCAATTTTCCGAGTTATGAAACTATCTAAATCTACGAAACTGAGTAATAAACTGATGAATGCGATACTGGCGATGAAACGTTATCGTTCAAATCGGAAATATCAACAATTCTCGATGATCGTAGAGTGTTTTGCATTTTCAACATATCGCTGTAATTGTCGGTCAATAATTGCATACGCAAGTCGACCGGCTGTTACACGAACGGTCGATATAAACTCTTCGGCGAGTATCATCGTTACGTCCATCTCGACTAGAAACCTGAAGTTAAGTGGCGAATTAAGGCCCTGATAAGATCGCGCGCTAAATTCCAGTTGAGTAGAAATGATTCGGCAAGTCAGAATAATTAAGTGGCCGTCTTGGAACCGTCAAGTACATGACAAATTTGTCTCCATCAAGGCGCTCGTATGCGATTCTGTGAAATTTTTATGGTACTTCGAAAGTCATACATTTAGTCGAATAATGGTCTTTTTTAATCAAACGCTCCATCAGGAATTTATTTCTAATTATGCGATTTGCAATCAGGTTACAAATTGTCAAGTCAAAGATGAAAAAAACATACGGCGTTGTTCGGCCAAAGTGGCGCTTTCTGAATGGGTATAATTTGGCCTTAAGATCGGGTTGAATTGGTCTGTCTTGGCATTATCAACGAGATACGCGACACACCTCAATAACTCATGATGAACCAGCGTTTTATTCAGAATCAAGTTCTTTAATCAGTTCTGTAAGACTTCGAGACAAATGGAAATCTTGAGACAGCCTCCGCGGAGGACTTCTATATTAAGAGTAATAAATTGTGAAACTATGAAATTACGCGAAGAACCATGAAAGGATAATATACGTTCATGAAAGAAGATAACCAGTGACGTGAAAAGCCTTCATAGTACATTCAATCCATGAGGATTATCCGGATGACCGGGATAATCGATATTTATATCAGAATATGGGACGGAGATGCAAGATGGCGAATAATTCCGCCCCAAGTTATAACTTATCGCAGCCCTTTTCACACAGACACGAATCTCCATTCAAATATTTATCTCCGTTGGATACAGTTTTATCCCAATTTAGTCGTACCGAATTGCGAAACTCGAATTTTTCTTTCGTTTCCAATTTTTCGATTTTCAATTCCAGTTTGAACACAATGGTCGGACAAAAACTGATATTGCAAAAGCGATAAACGAAAAATCGCGTTTCGTCAAATCAACAAAAGTGAGAAAAAAGTAGTCAAAAGTTGGAAAAACATTTGCAAAAGTTGGACCGTCATTTAAATAATTTTCATTGTCGTAATTCAAGATCAAACATGGGTGTATACCAAGTCAACATTTTTGCTCAGAGCTTGATGAACCCCAATTGGATTGGCGCGTTTTTCTGCCCGACTCTTTTTGACGTGCGTTTTTTCCCTGTCTAATCTCAAAAGTACACGTTGAATTAGAGACACACTAACGAGTTGTAAAAATTTCCACTGCTCAGATACAGGTTCAAGTCACGACACTGTTTATTTAATTAGCGCGGTACTTGTGACGGGAATTATGGGTTTCGAGCAGAAAAGGGTAGCTGGTGCTTGGAGCATGGGTGGTGAAGATTCGAACGGCTGTTAGAATGCTGAAGAACTTTTCGACTGCTCAAACACTCGAGGTTGTTATTTTATAAATATGCATTATTACTAGTCTATTTACCCTGTTTTTAGTCATTGAAATTTCGAAGTCTTTGGAAACTGATTGACAGGGCTAAAAAGTGGCTTCGTTTCGAAATTCCGATACAGGACAGAGAAGATGAAAAATTTCTAATGTCAACTTCAGGATATGGTTATTGTCAGCATTGTTGTGCATCGCGATAGGTTGAGGGTGTCATCAAAGAGGAAAACAGCAATCTTTCGTTTGACGAAATCGAAACGTCAAATTAGCCGTTGAGGCATTTTTGAGCGCAGTCTTGAAAAGAAGTTATCGCAAGCGCATTCGATCTACCCTTGGAAGTTACAAAGTGAACTTCTCGACTGAAGAGAGTCACTCAGGAAATGGGTTTCGCGGCGTAGTAAAAGCAACGATCAATAGTTAAGGGCTTGATAAGTTAGGGTAAAAATCTATCAATAAACTGTGTCTCTGGATGAGGGTGATCGAGACGGGGACCGCTAACCCAGTGCCGCCGCGGGCCAGACAACCCCGCATTTCCTCCGCAACAAGCAGTATTGACGAAATTGATTGCCGGCGCTGGTAGAGGGAGGGGCGCGGCTGGTGGCGTAATCAAGTAGGATAACTTTGGCGTTTCAGTGCCTCGCACTGAGCTTCGACATGGTTGCTAAAACGCAAAAGGGTGAGAAATCATAGTTACCAGCAGTTACTCGAATTCGCCGGAGGAACCACTACCTTTTCTTGCACGTGCTGTTGCCCTCGGGCGAACCCGCGATTACACTCGAGCGCCAACTTGTCGCTTTATTTATGTCTACCATTGAACACAATACCACTTATGATGACATACCTTACAGTTTCTTTTACGGTTTTATACCATCGGAAAAACAAAATGTCGTCTTAAAACGATGAGAAAAAGTTTTTTTGTACGGTATTTTTAGTGGATGAAAAATTAAAGACTGACTAGAGCTCTTACACTTAATTAATATCGAGCAAACGCGCGTTGTTGACAAAAGGGCGCAATTTCTTTTTCATTCTGAACGTTAATGTCTGTCTTTGTCTGCGTTCAGAGAGCCGTTTATCAGAGAATGATTAAAAGCACACGAGACTTTTCGTCGAGCCATTAAATCAGAGGCCTCGCATTGACTCCTTGTTCGTTTCCCCGCAGACGCGAGATATTAGAAAAACAAACGCCCAGACATTTTTATTAGCGCGAATTGACGTCTCGCCGCATTTTGTACTCTACGCGCTCGCAGTTTCATTCGGATAATGATCCGGCAACTTTGTCCGACAACATTTTGGCGAGCCTGGTGTTGACAAATAGCGCGTGCTCAGTCGCCATTCGATAAAGGATTAACGAAAGGCAACCGAAAATCGTCGCGTTTTAGGAAGCCAACTAATGGCAAGGATATTCTATCAAAAACCTTCGGTCGTCGGGTACGTTTTGTCATCGTGCGATTTTTCAACGACACTGCTCCGAACCCCTTTTTTCTCCCTTCAACAAATAGCGTATGTCGAGTTTTTGCCGGCCGTAAAAATATCGGTTTTATTGAACGCGCCGAGACTTTTTTTGCGCTTTTGCCATAGTCACATAAGAGATTAGTCTAGATGGCGAACTAAAACAAAATGGATTACAACAAAGATTTTTCCGTGACGTCCTTTTTTGACGAATATTAATTTTTTTATGAACTGATTGAAGTGCTAGTTTCGAATCCATTTTTTAGCTGTTAAATAAACTATAATAATGAATAGAGTTGAAAAAATGGTTGAAGAACATGTTGCTAAACGTTGAGATTGGTTTAATGAGCGGAAATGGCAATGGTCTAATCAGACTAATTCAAACGCAAATTAGAGAAAACAAAAGGCTTAACTTTAGTACGCTGGTTAAAAAGAGGCCAGTTAATAACTCTAAGGCGGAGTAATCAGCAGCGATTTAGCCATGTTGTTTAAAGTGGCGCTTGTTGGCACTTGATGCAGCATTTAGAATGGCCAGACGGTTAGTTCGTGTATGTCTGAATGATTATCATATAATAGTTCGTTTGCTATACTTGTGGTTCGTTTCCTAGTCTCACTCCGTTGTTCGCGTAACTATAACAACTCGAACTAGATGAAGTGGAATGAAAATTATCGTTCCGATCAATTTTTGTCAAATATTTTAAATACGATACAATGCAACGAACAAGACTGACTTAGCAAAATTGTTATTACTTCTAAGATCCAGGTATGGATGGAAAAAACTTGTTAAGTTTCGGCGCGAATTCTTCTGGGAAACACTTGTTTCAAGTGGTCGGGAGATTCGGGGTTTGAAACGAGGGCTCTGAACTGACTTTTATTTTTTAATTTGAAGATGAATTATGCAGTCGAGGGAGAATAATGTGTCGAGAAAATTGTAAGACGTTTTAATGTGATTAAGAGACTTCTGTGCGCTATGCCAAAAGTTGTTCATTACATTTTCAAGTGTCGCAGACATTTTTTTCAATTAAGCATCATGAAAAATGTTGCCATCACGGTCATCAGATAATTCAGCAATTTCGGGAAATAATTTTCATTTCTTTAGGTTGAAATTATCTTCTTTGTGTATAATTTAATAGACTTGATGAAATTCTCGTATATGATTAAATTAAACGGACGGTTGACGCGTAAATATCTTACGCTTGATTAGAAAGCAACCCTTCCTAAGTCATAATACTTCAATGAATCTACGTGGATCTCATTGTGCTATAAAGTTAGATCGTTTACAAGATAATTTTGCGCCATTATCACGAGTCTCATCATTTATGATAAAATTAAACTGACCCTTTATGAATCCGGAGTGGTTTCGTACAGAACCGTGCTTTCATTTTGTCCACAGGGACAAAAATATATACGTTTGATAAATTTTGTATCATGATATATTAATGCTTAAGTTTGTTACAAAATGAAAATGAAGGAAATTACGTATTTTAATACCGAATTGTTTCACAATTTCCGATTCAATATGTATCATCAGAAAAATACCTTTTTACAACTTGAATACGTGTAATTTGCATAAAAAATCAAAATGTCGCTGCAGTAAGAATGTTGCCGGGTAGTCTATAAATTTAAGTAACTTCAAGAGAGGCTCAACTTTTGCGAAAGGGGATAATAATACTATGACGGCGGAAGGCCAATTGTCTCCTAATGCCCTTAAGTTTCCATTGAGAACATTTTTTGTGCTTTTTAACGTAAGAATAAAAGTCATATGAAGAAAAAAGCACTCCTTGGAATTGAAGCGATGGAGATTTTCCAACTTTTTCACATAGTATAGCAACCTCCATTGTCGCACGTAGAAGAAGAAAATTGAGATAATTGTCATGCAAAATTCGCGATCATATTTTAAAGACTGTTTAGTATTTTTTAAAAGATTGAGCTTTGTTTGATAAAGTTAGTTTGGAGAAATATCGATATTCGTGAACATAGCTGTCGGACAGAAATTTAACAAGGGATGGAAAAGGCGATGGACGCACACACACCGAATCAGCATTTATCACCCCAACAAGTCGGCTTTTAATGGGTTGTTCGAAAACTACGCGAAATAATCCGGAGGGTCGCCGATGAGAAAACATCGCGAGGGGTTTGCTCGCGTCACGACAATGCCGTTCGCTCCAGCGCACTCTACTTTGGATCGCAGTTGAAACGAGATTCGAGTTTGCGTGTAGCCTCTGTTTAAACTAGCCACGTGGCTGCATTTATGTAACGAGGGTATCTTAATGTCCCTTAAAAACCTAAATCAAATATATCACGGAAACATCCGTGTCATGAGAATCTATCTCAAATCGCACAATCATATATATATGCATTTTAACATTCACTCGTGGTTACGCAATCTTAAACTTTTAATCCAATCGTTACCCTTTGTTTATCTTGTTGACTTATTTAAGTTTTTCACCAGCTTCGTTTAGACCGTTTTTGAAGTTGTTTCAAGTCTTTTTACTTATTTAATGTTTTTCGATTGAACAGTTTCGTTGGCATGTCCGTTTGAATTTGTCAGTTGTCACACTAATCACTAACGTATTTACCGTCAATTACAAATTGCGGCGAATTAACGCTCATATCTCTAGAACTCTCAATTACAAGTTCAAAATGTTTTAATTAGTTGCGCATGTAACTTTTAGTGAATTCGGTATCTTGCAGACTGTAATTTGTCATGTGATCGAAAATGTCACCAATTAATGCGAGAACTGATTTACAACTAAAATGATGAGCTGACATTTATTTACAGCAACACATATTTATTTGAACGGAATTCAAATTATTCAAACGGGAACATGTAGTATTCTAGTTATGCATCCCAAAAATCAATCGAAATGTTGAGTTCTGGGTGATTGGGTGGAATTGCAAAGTTTCAAGAAACTATAGCTTTTTTGAAAAACGATTTGAAAATGCAAAATCGACGCATAGTAGGTGTAAAGTGACATTATACTAAACCCAGGAGACAATCCTCTTTACTCAGATACGGCGTAAATATGCAAATATGATCGAGACAGCAACAGAGCCGCCGCGCAACACAGCTCGGTCGATAGGATTCAATTTAGCGCTACCAAAATGGTGTAGTTACTCGATAATACACTTTAAGAGCATAGTTGTCGTCGTGATATTATTGCCCGGCTTACATACCGACAAGTTCGACACAAAAATGCAATTTTCGTCGCGCTTTTAATTTCACTCGAGAGGATGGAGCTCTGCCAGGTGAAACATGCTGGCTTCAAACTAATTGCCAAATAGAAACGTTTAATATTGAAACACCCGCGTTTGTTTTGCGCCTCCCCGGCAAAACTTGAGAACTGCGCGCACTTGAATTTCGTATTACGGGCGTGAAGTACGTGATCAATTTTTTAGAACCGCGTTTAAACATTTTAGTTCTGACGAATTATATTTCATTATGCAAATTCAGCGCGAGTTCAACGTAAAAATATAAAATATTCATGTTTAAATTTGAGTCGGATTCTGTGGGACTGCGAGAAATAATTGAAAAATAAAAATGCAAAATTTCAGTCATTCGGGCTTAGCGAGTAATGAATGTTGCATATGAAATGAAAATCGTAAAGCAATTACGAATATGAACATTGGAATTCTACGCGCGAGAATTTCAAGAAGATTTTAATTTTTTTTCGAGGCGGGTCCGAGTGAAAGCTGGATCGAAGACGAAAACGGCTGAGCAAGAAAAATGCCCTATCGACATTTGTGAAAAACAATGTCGGACGGAGAAAATTTATTTGGCTCATCCAATTATACTTTCCTAAATGGAATGCGGAGGCTTTTTTATCGATGGCTCATTCCGCTGAACTACCTTTTATCTCGTCTAAGTGGGTGATGGATGCGATTCCCTGCAGCTTCCGCGGATCTCGGAAGAAGTAAGAAAAGTGAGGAGCGAAAAATGAAATAGGTATAAGGAACGTGATGCACTTGAAACAACTGACTTTTCGAAACTTTCCGCCCTAGATGTAAATCTATGCTAAGCTTTCTTGAACCCTGTTTGAATTTTGTACTTTGTTGGAATAATGATTAATATACACAGCGTTTTGGCAATTGTATTAACCCTCTTTTCGAGAAGCAAATACACTTTCGTTTTAAAGCACACATCAGAATCAAAAAATGATAGAAAAATCCAACAGATATATCACCCTTTTTTGAAGGAAGAATTTTGAATATGCAAAATTGACGGGAAAATAAAAAATAAGCCTGAACTAAATTGTCGACTTTTAAGACAATCAAGATAGCGGTGTGGAAATTGAGTGCGGTATTAGGTTGTCAGATTTCAGATTGAAAATAGCGAGGATAAAAGCAACGCATAATACAAGCTGTAATGCTTACTGCTGTCGCTACGACGTACATTATAGGAGAGTTGGAAGTCGTTGCTGTCTCATATTGAACCGGGGGTGCGGAGGAAATCTCACTGAAGTGGCTGATAACCCACGGCGGCACCCTTTGCGAGAAGATAGACGCTTCGGCAGCTCGAGGTTTCACTCAGCATTCATTCAATGGCTCGCTCGTGATAACTCTCTAGGGTTCACCACTTTGATGTCTTTCAAAGCGTCCGCGCTCTTATATTTCGGAAACTTGAAATCATTGACCAACGGTATAAGCCGTTGTTAATATTAAGATTAATATATGCGACAAAGTCGCATGTTTTCCTGGATGCCCGGTCTGCTTGTTTAGCCCGCTTTCGTCTACTAATTCGCTCATAAATATTTCCGTCCGCATCATTGCCAACACAAGGCGAATTGAACGAATCAAAGAGACTCCCGTTTACTTTGCACAACCTGTTTTTCCTCTTTGCCCAAATTTTTCGGTTTACTTCAGCTCCACTTTTTTGCGTTTTCGCGGCCTTGTCAAAGACCGGGTCACCTTATAGAATAAATCTTTTCTGACTTCGCCAGCTTTGCATGAGTTAAAATATTCAACCTGCAGAAAATTTAGCAAGTTTAGCAGGATGAAATTGTGTTTCGATAGACTTTTCTGATTAACAAATGTTTGTCCTTGTGGATGTGGACTGGTTGGGGGAAAAAAACTAGCGTTGCTGGGTGCTGATGGAACGATGTAGCCGGTTTAGATGAGTCGTTTGATAGAGACGAAGCAAAGAGAGCGAACAGAACTATACTTGATTGACACGACCCCGATGCCGGACTTGTCGTTGACGTTTCACGTAATTGGAACTATCTCGGGGTCCTCCATTTTCCAGAAAGAAGTAGTTGTTGTAGACGTAGCAGAATGAAATTCGAAAATAGCTGCCATCAGACGATCTCACGTACAACATGTCCGACTTAATGCCTGGATCCGAGTTTCTTTTTTGTGTACACTGTTCCCTGAGGAAACGGTCATTATAAGCACTCCAATTCGCACTCGAAGAGACTCCCCGCAAAATGAGTAGTTTGATCTCAAAAATCAAAGACTAGAACTGAAAACAACGAAAAGAAAACATTTATTTTCGAATTAAGAATTTTAAATTGTGAAATATCTTCTACTATGCACCTCTGGAGAGGAATTTGAAAACCAAAATATTAATCCAAACGTCGGCTGACTTGAACTGACAATCCTTTTCTTGGCTGCGTATATGTGACGCGCGATCCGATTTCTTGCTGAATAGGAAGTCGCACATTGTCATGTTAATAGCGCAACTCCGAGGCTGGAGTTATATGCGACTCGGCACTTTCGTAATTTTCCCTAAAGGAATCAATTCCCTTTGAGCGTATAGCGTCTACAAATCGCTGTCATCTGATGCACGAACTATTACTTTACTTTTCACTTCAGTGGGAGTGGTAGTTTCTTATACTAAAGTAGTTCCTTTTTAACATTTTCAGTTTACATTCTCAAAACAAAAATAAAACATTTCTTTAAATTCCCAGAGCTACCAGATTTTTGCAAACTGCAAAGTAAAATGTTTGTTGTTCAATGCTCTAAGTCATTTTTTAGAAGAATCCTGTACGATGAATCATGAACAAAATGATTCATTTAGTGTTTGATGCGTATTTTATTCTATCATATGATCCGAGTCATGGAAGAAATAGAGTGATGTTTAAACAATGTCACACAGGGGAGAATGATGGTTGTTAGAAACTCAAGATCTGAATGGAACGCTGGCACAATTTCGACAGCCATATGGCACTGGAGGGTTACGCGTTCTCAAATCTCAGACCCCGTTCGCGTACTGTCGCACGCACTACGGATAGGTTTTGTAGTTTTTTTTGTTTCTCTGACGTTTAGTATGGTGACTATGCAGTACATTGGATACCCTATGTACGAGCCATCCTTTATTTTGATCAAGTCATCGTCCTCTCACTTTGACAGTGAAATAAAGATTAAAAAAATAACAATACGCATGATATTATTTCAGTGAACGACTATAAAAGTATGAATTCGTAAGAAATGCCATTCACGGTCCAAAACTGTTCGCTTGAATGAGAATGCCAGGAATACTTCAAATGATAAACTGCTCAGGAGACAGTGCACTGATTCTTTTAAAATATTTATAAGGTTGTATGAATTAAAAACATTCGTTCGCGTCAGTTTAGCCAACTCGATTATCGCGAGATATGAGCAGTCATTGATAAATTCTCCGTGACGCGACAGGAGTTGTTCCATAATAATGAATGCCAGATCTGAAAAAACGAGATTCAATGAATGTTTGATCAGCCGGCCAAGATTATTGAACATAAATAAATCGCATCGTTTATTCACTTCACTACGAGGGTTCGGAAGAAAGTTCGCCACAATTTCGTGGCGAATAATTTAATCCGCCGAATTATCCCATCGAAATATCGTCTGCTATTTTATAAATGACTGATTTGAAAAGAAGTGTTTGAAAAAGATTTCAGTGTCGTGTTTTTGTCATGACAAGACCATTCAAGTGGTGAGCTATGATACGTATTACGTAAGGGCATCAATTCGCACGGAAAATCGATGCCCGGTATCTCGACGTACAAATTTCTGTTAATATTCCTGCCAATATCTAACATTCGGTGTCGAGAGCGTACGAGTGGGGACAAACGGGGCCAACGAAGAGGGATGCACTATACCTATCAATAAAGCTGCGAACACACGTCAGCCGCTCTGCCTCACTTGGTTATTAATTCGCGTACGCGTTTGCGAACCATTTTCAAGAACTCGTTTCTGTCAATTAACAACTGCATACGCAAATAATCTCCACGCTCACAATCTCTCGTTACGAATTCATTTCCTGTAAATGTAAAATTAATTAGTCACCTACTTTGCTGTTCAATAGACTCGATCTTTCGAAAAATGAAATTCTCAGTTGTATGTTAATTCTCATTTGCAAAACTAAAACTTACGTAACATCCACTAGTAAAATTTCTTAGAGATTTCTCTGTCGGAATTGATGCTAAATGTTGTCTTGTTTTTGTTCAATCAATTACCTTGGTTATCAACATTACAAGTGTTCATTTGTTCGTAAATCCACATTTCTCCATAACTCAAATTAATTGTTCAATTTTGTAACAAAATGTTTTATCATTTTGCGTAAAATGTACATGATTGATAGTGTTGTTTGGCGTTATTGCGCACAGTGCAGTGAAACATTAATTTTAATTTGCGTTGTCTTTGGTTTCCAAGCTCCGATGCTATTGTTAAGGCCAGTTAATTTAAATGCGTTTATCCGAACTTCTCGTATGAGCGCCTCGTTTGAATGTTTGTTGCTTCTACACTTACCATCATAACCAGCTGCACTACGGAAGTTTAACACAATGATCTTATATTTATCGGACTACATTTGAATATGTATACGCCTCTATTATTGTCATCGTAATTATCATATGGCAATTATACAAGAGTTATGCCAAATCGCGTTAGCGTCCTATCCGCAGACGTCTGATTAATATGGCAACGTCGGCTGCCAACTGAATATTCGTCGAATCAATCATATTTGCGAAACGTTCCGACATAATTTGGATAAGACCGCATTGCACTGTTCCGGTATCAGACTATGCCTCGCTAGACACATTATCCGCGCAAAGATTATTGGGATAAGTTCCGAGCATCTGCCACCGCTCGACGAAATCATCCGAACGTTACTATATGTTTCGGTTTCGCATTACAGGCCATCGACATTACATCTAATAAATTGGGTTATTTTGTCAACTTTGCTCGGTTTATCGACAGACGAAAAAGTCCACGTCAAGTTCGAGCTGGGAATCAACAGGGAACGCAATTAGGATACACACGTTAGGTCGTCCAGATAGTATAGCTAAAGTTTATTTTCTCGATAGTCGATATGTTATTGATTCCGACTTATTGCTTTTTATTTTGCACGGTATATTCTTTGATCGTCAACAGAACGAGCGTTTCAGTTTTTTTTCGTTGTTTTAGAAAGAATCAATCGAGTAATTTCATAATGAAAAGTATAATATAATGATGATGAGATGTAGTGTTCTAAAACGCAGTCAACTGAAACTTGACTGCGTCGATTTAATAAAAAATGTATGCTCCCGGAAATGAGTTCTGTGAGTCGAGATAGCACAGATGTCGGAGATCCTGGAGAGGTTATTACTCTCGTAGAAACGTCTGCCAATGATGCAACTTCACAAAGACAAACTCGCGTCTCTCATTTAAATAACAGATAATTGTCGGTTCTTGTTAATTGATGCTCCCCGGGGTCTCAAAGACCGACTAAGATTTTACCACACAGTGTACCCAACACCGATGCCAGATAATGTTTCTTTTACTTCTAGATTCATATTTCCGGGCAGATCATCTCCGCTTTTATGAAAGCATTTTTCCTCGATTCAAATGCCGCCGAGATTGCAAGTGCAAATAAACTCGCTCATCAACGTTTTCCTTATAAATTACGTCAATAGATTTCTTATCGCTGCCGAAATGGAAATGATTCCTCATCGGCGTCGTTTTACTGCTACTCAACCTTCGTTTTTGTGAGGCATATTGAAAATTAAAACTTCCGATGATTGAGAAATCACTGTCGACTAATAAACTTAACTTTTTTTTTGTCATTGCCTAAAAAACTAGTCAATCCGAAAAAAAAATTAGACAAACGAAATTGTATCGTACTGGTTCCGAAAGAAAGAGTGAAATTTTAATTCGACGATCGCGTAGAGTTTTGGGCGACTGTTCGCCTGGTCTGAAATTATAAGATATAAATCGTGTCGGAATACCATAGCCCGGAAATGAAAAATGCCATATCGCTATGCACGTCGAATAATATGACAAAGTTGTCGCGAGAGGGCAGAACTTTTGTTGGCCGCACTTTGCGTGTACGAAGCTTCAGAATGGGGATGTTGGGAGCTGTTGCTTTGTCGCTCGCCGGAGGGGGTTTCCATTGTCATCGCTACTGCAGTATCCGGCGCTATTCATTAGAGCACCACAGTGGCTCGGGATAATGCAAATTTTGATTAGTCCTGCGGTTCCGTTGTGTCTTCGAAGAATTTTCCCTTGTTTTGGCCGCGCGAGGGCGACGACGCTTCTTCGCGCTAAATCGACGGGGGAGTATTGTGCTCCTCTTCGTAGAGTGCCTGATTGCGAATCTCATCTGCTGCAAAAATTAATAACCGACCTATCGAAACACGTAAAAAGTTACATTTTAGCCAAAATTTGATATCACTTTTGAAAATGCACAAGTTTTTAATCTGACAAGAAGTGAAATGTGGAAAAAAAGTAAAAATAAGAGTGTTTTTGAACTCGAATAATTGGAAAAGTTTTGGTATCGTCATTCATAGTTGATTCATTGTGTTACAAATTTTGTAACAGAATTTGCGAAGCCAACGATCAGTAAAGTACGATCTGAAACATTCAATCGGGGAACAAAAATGGATTGTTCCAGAAGCTTGGCCCATGAAAGCGCGATGTATAGAGTGTTGAACGACTTTCCAATCGGCTGGCTAAAATTCAAAAATAAATTATAAACTTAGTGGTAGCGAGCGAAGTGCGATCGACTCATATATTATGTATTTGCATCGAAGCGTGGATAAGTGTAGTGAGCTTTTTGTCAGGATCTAAAACTGCAAAGCGAGGGTCGAACCGCAGATACGAATCCCTTGTGTCAAAAGGGTTTATGGGGTGGATGAAAATTTCCCAGACAATGGTCTCATTAATCCCCAGAAACCTCTTTAAAACGATAACGATCTCTCCATTCCAAAGACTATTAGCTCGCTCACACTTCTTGCCGAATATTCGTAAAAAAATAATCAACTTTTTTTATAGAAAAAAAACATGCACAAATTTTTTCATCTGAACTTTGACCTCCATCTTGAACACTTGAGATATTTTCAACGTCCATGTCTCAAGTCCATTATTTGAGCTGAATTAGATCGCGGAGGTACAGGCTGATCGAAGTCGTTTCTCAGCTCATATATTCGGCACGAAGTGTGTTCGGAACAGAGTGTCAAAATGGAGCATCGATACGGTATTAGCATCGCTTAACATTGCATGACAAAATATTCGCCAAAAATGCAAATTTACTCTAAGTATTCAAACTGAGTAGACTGCGATATTGTTATAATGGCCATACATTTACATGAGCCACCGGCATGTTGTCTGCGGCAGGAAGATGCAAACCTATTGCCACAGCACACAGCGCACTACTTCACTTCATTCTAAAATCGCGATCACAACAAATATCGACACCGAGATATCAATTTTCCGTCAATCTCTATTCAGCTATTCAACTTTTTTTTATATTTTCATTTTATAAGTTTCATGGTGACCACGCATTTGATTACAAGATTAGGAAATGACGCGGAGGTATTTTGCGGTACGAAATATTGCGACTCGGATTTGCTTAATGAAATGCAGAATCGAGTTGAACGACCGAAAGTGCAGCGCGCGTCAAAAAGAAAGTCACAAAGCAAAAAAGGGCCAGATACGTGAATTAAATTAAGTGTGTTAATACAAAAGCCCTCTGTTGAGCGATTGAAACTGCGTTCAGGTTGAAAATACTTGAATAAATAATTTCTCACGAGATTGAGTTTGATTAAAAATGTTTCTGTACCAAATATTAAGGTACTTCCGATGAGGGACATGCGATGAGGATGAGCAGCGACGTATTCAAGCCCCCGGCGCGGTAAAAAGAAATTAGCATTTTATAAAACAGCTGTTAACGTTCGTTGCTCAATTACCCGGCTTGCCGAAAATCACTTTGGCCTGATCTCTTTACTGCGATGCAATCAAGATTCTTCTCTTTTTTTTCGCTTTGTTATTCTATGCGATTTCGGTGCGTTGAAAATCAGATGGCATTGTACAATATTGTTTCTACTGGAACGACGTTTCGAACGATCGAAAAAATCTAGTTAAATGAGTCTAGTCGATGTTATTGTCTTAATGAACACAGCATTTGAAGCGCTGTTTGTGTACATGCGGGCTAATAACAGTGGCATGCGTCTGTCATCAGTGCGGAATCTCTCGTACGACAAAAGCCTAGAAAACGTAAATTAATGCATTCGGGTAATGTGGCTCTAGACTTACATTAGGGAGGATCCATCGACGTTAGTAATTGCAGCGAACTGCTAACATACACCAATTTGTGCCGAAATGGAAATGCCTCCGCTGTCTAAAGTCGTTGAAGTGTGAGTCTAGTAATACGAGTAACTACGACCTACATTTTAGCCTTGTGGTTTCGGCACTACAAACACATTAAAGACTATGACCTGCAACAAGGCATCACATTTTTCTTAGATCAGCCGCTGAAGTTTCGAAAGATTTCACATCGTACAATTAAGGTAAAATTATCGAATGGACATTCAGGTCGTGAACTAAAACCTAGAACTAGCACACAGTAAGTCTTTCTTAGTTAATTTGATCAAAAAGTAAAATTTAAAATAATTGATCCGCAGATTATTTTGGGTCGGAATCGAACTTTAGTAAATACAGCGAATTAACACTGTCGAACAAATCGTTTCATTTATTTTGGCGAACATTGGAACCGGTTGGCAGAGTGTCGTTTATTATTAATGACGAGATCGTACCTGTTGATAAAATTCTCGATCAATCTGCACTCGAAGTTGGCGTCTCTTGTCTCAGATCGTTGACAGGAATTCGATTTGATTTTGCATGAAATTAGCAATCGATTAGGAAAGTAGCAATCGGTTGCGTGGAGGGTGAAAACGCCAAGTCATCGATTAATTCGTCGTTACTGCGTATATACCTTATTACGGTCAACTTCCGACAATAAAAACTTGTTGAACGAGGAAAAATCGTCCAGTGTTTGAGACCTGACGTCATCTAGCTTCCGCGAACATTAACTTGATGCGTTACTTTAATAACGATTCAAATAAAAGTTGTTTAGTAGAGCGATGACTGGGCAATAACAAAATTCTCAAGTAATTATGTCGTCAACTTGTATCGTCATTCCTCAGGGATGAGCGTCGCTCTATGAGCCATGTTATTGGTCAACGTCAGCTATTTGCATCCACTCAAACAAGACGTGTACATAAAACCTTGTCATTACAATGCCATTCGCTAGCAGAACTCATTCAACTACTTCCACTCGGGCAACTGAGCAGTCGGAATTTACGTGCAGGAATCAATTTCCAATGATTCTGACTCACGTCACGGAGATGGCATTGCAATTATCGCACACCAGGCTACAAGCAAAAGTTTAATTTGTAATTAAAATCACCAGGATTGTCTGTTATAGATCTCTGTCGATAGAAATATTGCATTCTATTTATACGACGATTTATTACAAAACAAAAACATTTAACACTTAATCGAACAAACTTTATAACATTCAGCGAAACTTTATTTTTGATGTTTTTTTTGATCAGACATCGCTCTCTCACTGTTTTTTAACGCTTTAAATGATCAGGAATTTTTTTCGAACTGTAAATTTGTATGTTGACGAACACTTCTTGAATTCGTATAAATAACGACTGTACCACCTACTAATGTCCTTTTCAGCGGAACTTTTTTATCTGTTTCATTTTTCAATGCAGCTAATGTGATTTAATATGATGCATTTAATACACTATTTTCCATTTATCATTTTTCTTAAAGTCTCGTGTGCGATCGTTAGCTCCATTCAAACCTTGATATCAAAGCGCGAGGTTTGCAATTCATCCGAAAGCTATATAAGCGGTGATAAATTGTTGCAAGAAAATGCAGGGTGCACGCGACCGTGCGAAATCCCAAGAACATTAGTGCATTTAGTTTGATTGGTTATTTGTTCGTAAATAATTTAATTGTCATGGGTAGCATTTTGCAGGCAACAATTTTTTCATTCGATTAAATATCACTCTGGCTTAAATTGTTGTTCCCGACATCTTATCACAACTCTTGTCAATACAGGAAAGATTATGTCCGGATTTATTTATTTTAATCACAAGTCGTAACAAAATCTGACATTTCGAGCGTGCTAATCGAGCGATCGACTAAGACTTTACGACTTACGTTTCACAACGATACAATGTAGCAGTTGAACTTAAAAAAAATTGACGATTTACAGGAGCTACATCTTGGTCCTGATTTTATCTCTCGTCGAACATTCCAACTAAAGAATAATAACAAAAAATAGTTTTGCAAAGATTTTTCAAACATTTTTTAAACTAGCAACTGAAGCTAGATTTTCCTTTGTCGAAAGCTTAATTTAGGGAAGTCCTACATAGAAGTTGCTTTTCGTTGAAAAAATTGCACGTCTACTGACGTGCTTTTAGTCGATACATTTCTATAGGGCGATGTCCCAAGCACGCACGTACTCTGCCACGTATCGATGCTTATCGCTTTTGGATGGTGCGAAGCTTACAAGTACAGCGGATCCTCTTCCGCGATCCGCGACTCGAACGGACTAATGGACCGGTCGAAATCGTACGCACCGACTCGTCCGACTTGTTTTCACGTGCCGCACGTGAGTGGTCCGGTTAACGGCGAACCTTCGGCGATTTCTGCAGGAATGCCGATGTTATCCGTCTCGAATCGTCGTTCGAATGCCAAATCTTCTCTGCCTTCGCTGGTCCGTTCGGATGAAAATTAGCTTCGGCTCACGTCCACCTCCGATCAAAACTCCTAAGTTCAATTTTGGACAATAAATATTGTAGATCAAAGTTGATACATTGTCCATCCTGAAATAACACGTTGACGAAATTTCGTTTTGAGTGGAATAAATTGACTATATTTGCATTGTAGATGCAGATGATGAAAAATTGCCGATGCAGATTTTCAAATCTCCGTCTCAGTGTATCATTTCAGTGTATGGTTTATACATGAATACAAAATAATGTATGGTCGATACCGTGTCAATATGTTTTCGCCATATTTTCTCTTGCTTAAACGCGAGTGATGATGAATTTGAAAAAAAAGTGCGGTTGAAAAAGCCTTCAATTTCAAAATGTCTTCACGCATCGTTATAAATGTCACACTTAAAACATTAATGGGTGCAGGTTCTGAGTTATGGACACGAAATGAATGCGCTGTTACACGAAAAAATTATTGATGCTACAACATATTGTATCGTAACATCTTGCTCTCGATGCCCACTACATTTTCGGCGCCAATGAATCTCTGTCGCTTTCGTTGCAATCAAATTGCCCTGTAAAATCGACATCGAGCGATCGCTTGTAAATCAAAAGCCATAGATCCCGGTTCGCGCGCTCCTTTTGTGTCATATTTTATTAAAATTGCTGATTATCGATGTACGATAATGACAGAGAGGTGTAATTGAATAAAAGCAACCGTAAATTATTTGCATTCTCCGGGTCGTCTGCAAATTTAGTGCGCCTTATACGTGGGAACGCTCTTAGCCAAGTGCGAATCGCATTAGTTTGGTTTGCAACGAGGTAATCATCAGGCCCGTACGGGACTGCCGTCGCAGCAGTCACCGCGGTGTTCGAGCATGTAGCGACATTGTAGCGCGATCATCTCCAGCTACTTACAAACGAACGAGCCCCATCGAACGTTATAATCAAACATCGTAAAAAAAGCGCTCGTCGTACGGCCGTGTTTCCACTGCGCAAACTTTCTCTTAATGGCCCACGAACATCGCGCTTACCACAACAAGAGCATCGCGAGCGTAACCAAATGAAGCTATACCCTCCACGGCTATTCGTCATTACTACTAATAATATCAAGCTCGAACGGGTCACGAATCGATCAAGATAAACCGGCGATTCGTCAGCTTTGACACGCTGAATTGCTCCTGAGTATCCGAGTCAAATAAAAAATAATTAATTTGCCGTAAGTGCGAGTAGTGAGGCCTACTTCGTATCGCCTTTTTTCATACTTAACGTTTGATAAATCGCAGCGATTCAATTACAAATCACCCCTCGAAATTTAATGCTGCCTCGCATTCGCATAAGTACACAACGTCTTACAAAAATAAGAGCACGAGAAAAGGAGTGAAAAATTGTCGGGTGCTCGCGAATTAGTTTAATTTTTCGCCTGGATTTCAATGTCATTTGTTGAATGTGTGTCGGCGAGGAGTCACGATTAAGAATGATGCTGAATAACGTAAAAGCTCTGAGATGTGGATCCCGCATCTCCCACCTGATCCCAAACGCAGATTGCATCGCAGATTGGCTTTCATAATTTGTTTCAAGTCTTAATATGGCTGTTTTTAAAACCTTTCTGACCGGCTACTTGTGCGATTGAGTCGAGATATTGGCCATCGTATAAGGAGAAGTAGCTATAAAAGTTGACCGTTTGACCAGTCGGCCAGAATAACTTATGTGATACGTTTAATGTCGTCGATCGGTCAGATACTTTTGACGTCACAATGATCTACGATTACCAAGTTCGAGTCGATTTTTCGTTCTGAAAAATTGCGTTTGCTTAGATATGTAAATGGCACATACCTCTGATAATACAATTTGAAAAGTAACTCGGACTCGAGGATAATTTACAGGTACGTAAGAATGTTCACACGGTGTAGTTGCGATTAGATTTCCATGTTTTGAGATGCATCGAGCAAAAATCGCACTGGCAGGCATAAAAAGTAACGGAAAAAGATGAACGTTGTCCTCAGCTGACTGGGATATGCAGATGACCTACCTACGTTTATGCCCACTACCCTCGTCGTGCGCTGGGTAGGCAAACAAATGAGCTAGGACACGTGTACGTGCGCAGCACTCGCATACACTAATGCCGAGCATAGCTTATATCGTAATGCTCGGCAGATACAACCTAGTAGGGGGTGTGGTCTTAGCACGCGTTATGGACATAATTCATCCGACAGCTCCGTCGTGGGAGGAGAGGCTGAAAATTCTCTCCAGTGCGAAAGCTGCGTTCAAGGTGTTACTCCAAAACACGCATGTACAAATGCTCGTTATATAGAATTACTCCGATGATTATAATCGAGCCATTCATTAGACGCCGAACGACTATGGATTTCGAGAGCAAGTTGCTGAGCGCAACGCTCAGATATGTGATAATAAAGATGAATTTTCGGAATCGCAATGAAGATATTTCGACGATCAACTCTTATCAGCGCTCTTTATCGCAACTTTATATCTCATTTATGGACCCCTCGTTGACAATTATTTCAAATCCACATAATTTAGATTTAGATAATAAACGGGCGGTGCTGTGATGAAGTCGTGCGAGCTTAGACTTTTGATCAGATTTGAAGGTTGTTTTAATAATCATTATGATTAAAATAAGTGACGAGAATAAACAAAAATGAATTAGTTTCGAATCAAAGACAGCCCTGAGAAGTGTGATTTGATAATCCCAGTTTACGAATAGGTGAGACTAGAATGGATGCGTCTAATATAATACATAAGCGTTAAATTTGTTTGCTTATCCAATAAACACTCGAAAGATTGGTTCAAATTAAGATAATAAGATTGACATGAGGGGTATTCGTGGCATAATTACAATCGTACGGAAGATTTATTGTTAATCTACTCTATATCACGAAGTGACTTCAACATTAGTACTGTAAATACGAGGCTACAGCATACGGAAAAGCCGCTCAGCGAAACGAACGACTTTGGAATCCATTTAGATAAGTAAACGACTTTGTTAATTAGATTTGTCGAGACTATAATGGGACCTGAAAGGTGGAGGGCGAAACAATCCCAGTTAAACTCGAAAAGTCGTAGCGCGACGACTAGAAAATACAGCACACTCTGATAGAACGGCAACGCGCCGGGAACTTTTCTGCAATTAATTGTCCAGCATTAAAATATGCTCGAAAATTCATCTTGCGAGGAAACATCCCCGATTCTCCGTTTGACCTGTTTGTTCTTTCTCAGGCTGTTAGTGTTTGAAAACACGATGTTTGTTTCTGACGTAACAGCTACGAACATTTAACTCTAATAAGTAACAAGTCAATGACCATTACAAAAAAATGAAACGAATTTTGCGTCGGAGAGAAGAAGAGTATGTGTACGACGAAAAATGCGAAATGCTCGTTGGTTGATTCGCGTTTCACGAAAAGTTGTGAGATTGCAGGTTCTTGGAAGGAGCTATCATGCAGTTAAGACCTCAGAGTATCAAGTTTCTTCGATTGTATCGTCAAACGGCTCGCCTTGGCGATGTGCGCCTCGACTATTTCGGTGACTCGGCCGCAAGTCGTTCCGCAGAAATGCACTTAATCCGCAAGCAAATCTCGCAAAAATGATAATCGGGGACTTTTAATGATGAGTATCTTGGGCTTAAGTATGAGATATCATTGTCATCGAGACAACCGTTTTTTATTTTATCCCATACTTGCAGGTTTTATTTTTTACATCGTATACTTTGCACGCTGTATCGAGACGCGAATACGGCGTCTTATATTATGGTCTGTATCTCAGGACGAAAATTCACATTTTCTTAGGTCGGTTTGTTTGGTTGATGCTTCATTTTCACGGGCGATGACAAAATATAAAATCTCAAGATGAGGTGAATGTGATAATCAGTGAATGAAGTAACAAGAACAAAAGTTTGAAAATCAGAAAAGGGGCAAATAAAGTTACATTAGTTCATACCCTCGATTGCAGAATTAATTAACGGCTTCTTCTTCGTGTATCACGTCTTGCACACAATTCTTACTTCCATTCTCCATTCCACTTGTTCTTTATCTAAAGACTTGGTCACATATCTGCATAAATAAGGATGCAGGCTTGAACATCTTACAAAAATACACACATTTAAATGATTCCCGTACGCCAACTCAGGAACAAGCATTATTTCTACGAACGAGTGTTCTTGCCAGCTGGTTGCCTTCTCTTTGGTTGTCAAGTTAAAAAAATACACGAAACTCACTAACTTGGCGTAAATTGTCGAAATTCCATCCAACACGGAAATTCGTTTTTATCAACCACCGAACTTAATTCATGCGCATCTCAATATTAAATTGTCTTCAAGAATTTTTCTACGAAATTTGCTCACGTAGTTGGTTTTATCATTCTTATTACAATTCATGAATAATTAGATCAATTTTTTTGCAGTTTCATCATTGATAAGCGTAGGATGAATAAATGACATTTTCTTGAATGAATGACATTTTCGAATAAGGTCCATTAGCGGTGTGTATCGTATTTCCGTGATATCAGCGTCATGTAAGAATTTTTTTTTTGTCAATACTTACAAGCTTGAAGAATTATTTCTGAAATTTTATTTCTTTTTTTTTCGTGGTCTGAGACGCTGCGACTAAACCGGTTGTGCATTTAAAATCGTTCGTCTCTCTTGCATCACCTGAGTGCGGTATTATCGTGACGTTTTTGCAAACACTTTGACCGTAAAACAGAGCCGAGGCAAATATTGTGAATAATGCTCTCATCGAAAATGTTGATGGAGCATTATGGAAAATATCTTTAATATATTCTTTAGATGAGTGATGGGGCGGCAAAGTGAGGCTTTATGAACTATTCGCAACATCAAAGTCTTAATTAAAATTTTATACTTTTTTTATGACTTTCTGAAAGAATATTAGATCTTCGTTCTTTAGTCTATTTTTCGGTTGTCGTTTCATGGATTTAGCAACAGTGTTTAAGAACTTGAAACACGGCGTCTGAGTTTATGCATGGACTGAAAGAAACAAAAATGTGCCGTGTTGTAAATTTTTGATTTTGGCGAGTCCAATCACGCAACTAATGTGTCGCTATGAAAAAGCCGCGACTTGACTTATCGATAAAGGGCATATTTTGTGGTCAAATTATAGACTTTGTGGTCCACTTTTTTTCGCGAGCGTGACTGTAATGACAGTTTTTTACCGGGAAAACGCGTGTCTATAAAGTGTTAATCATGCCTCGAGTGTTAGTTTCACCGTCATCCGCGTCACCTAATTTCTGATACGTGCCCTGGAGCTGTTACATTTGACGTATATTTTATTAATCGAAGTGAACTTTCAGACTTCTCGTGTGACGAGGCTAAAATTCTGCCGAAAAATTTTGAAACATGAATTCATAACGAATTTTTAATGTTCTAAATTATTAAAAACCATTTCGTCAATCTACAACTTCTTATAAAAGTATAAATAACAGTTTTGCAAGAATTCAGAATAGGCAGTGATTTTTAAGCACGACTAAATCGGCCGTCTAGATGGAGGCGTTCTTCAATCTTAGGGAACAAGCGGCTAATCGGCGAATCTCTTTGTTTGCAGCTAATAGACAGGATTTATGCGTTAAATGAAATATATGACTAGTAATAAACAAGCATATGATGCAGGGCTACGTAAAAAAAACATGGAATGATTGATGAGATACTTACAGGCATTATGAGAATTATGAAACAATCATTCAATAATTTTTTTTCGTTTCGCTAATTCTTACGGTTAGTGTCAGGGATGAAAAAGTCAAACACTGATTATAAAGCCGTACATTCACCAATCAATCGAATTCGTTACATTGTTGAGCGTTAGACGGTTCAGCTCATGTCAACACTCCTTCAAACGTTCAATATAAAATGATTACCTTGAGTATGATTAATGTTTTGGGCAAACAATGAGAGTTTGAAAAATTTCGCGCTCATAAAATTGTGCACTTTGACGTGTTTCGCCGCACGATCTAACATCAATTTCGTCACGGATTTCAACGGTCATACAAAATGGGTCATACAAGAATCGGCAAAATAAATCCTTAATCTCATGTTCAGCGAAGTAAAATGAGAATTAATTTGTGTTTTCGCAAACTGTTTTCATTGCAAAATTTGAACAAAGAGAGTTACGATAATTATTCGAAGGGACATGAAAATATCTTGCGGAAGAGAATTTCATAATTTTATTTCTTGACCGTGATCGGACGCTGGCACCAAAATACCGTTTGTCGATAAATTTTGCGAAACCTGCCCTCTAAATTAGCGTGGCGCGATAAAGCGAAACAAATACTTTAGCGAGCAGTGTTTCAGTGAAGCGTGCGCATTTTAATGAATATTGCGAAAAAAAAGAAACGCGACGGATTATCAAAATTATATGTGAATATAAAAAGAGCCAAGCGCGAGCGTGGCATGTAAAATGCTAATAGTGCACGTTTTTTTCGTCATAAATATAACGCTGGACGTAAAGGAAAGCGAGAGCGCGAGAACCGATGGGACAGCGCCGCAATGAAGAGAGACGAGCTTATTTAAGCGGCGTTTAATTGGATGATCATTCATTCAATTCAGATCGGCCTGCACTTTTTACAACGCAAAAATCGTTATCTTCGTTTTATCTTTCACGATCTTCGGAGCTTAATTCCTCAAAAAGCGATTCATTTTCATCCCGCAATTTATTTCATTCAAACGAATAACACGAAAATTTGAAAGTTCATCGCGGCGCAAATCGAAGGAATCAACTCGACGAAACAAAATGCAATCATAGAAGCTGAAAATTGATTGTCTCGTTAAAAACAGTTTGAATGATATTTTGCAGTTGAATTGAAAACTAATTCGCCGGAACGGAAACTTAAATTTTCAATTTCCCAGGGACTAATTCTCTTTCAACTTTTTTCATTCGATTTAATTAAGAAAGTTCAATTAATTTTTCCGCGGGGGAAAGTTGGGGGGGGGGGTAAATAAAATATCGCCGACTACTGGCTATAAATATCCATATAATCGGCGGCAACCGAATCATTGCGCACTTGGCGGCAGGAAAAACAAACGCGGATCGATTACGAAATGTGAACTTTCGGCGAGATACGCGCAGCGAGCGGCGCTTTGCGTTCGGCCACTTTCTCACGAGCGCAAGTTTCGCTCGCTTGCGGTTTCAGATAAAAGTGAGCGCGTGTAAATTGTCCGCGACAAATGCGACCGAACAATTGTCGTTCGGCTATTATATATAGAATATCGGCTAATTATTTGTTACGCTTGTTGCAATATATCGTCGATCACAATGCCATGCAGAATCGCGCAATTAGGCCAATTATGTTAAGGCCGTAAGATAACTGCCACTAAATTGTCCTATTGTGCCAGGTTCGACTGGCGGCGAAAATACACCGTCCCGCCATTATTGCGATTGTAATCACGAAATATAATCTGGCAAGTCGAGAATGAAAATGTCTCGCAATGATAAAGAGGGCTCTTTGCTGGCTTTAATAATGTTCCAGCGTAGTTTGGCAGACGGGCTTACGTAAGACAACTAGGACGATAAGTGTGTCACTGGAATTGCGATGACCCAATTACACGCCACCATCCAAATTATGTTTCCAAGGAGATAAAGCGACAGGGCAGATCGCAAATTTGCTAAAAAGTACAGCGAAAATTCGTCGACGCTCCCGGCGACTTTGGGGCGTGAAAAAATAATTAACTCGCGATAATCATTCGCCGGAGCTAAATTGAACAATTGGATTCAACGGACTTAACAAATGGGGTTCAACTAATTAATTGATTTCTGTTATGTCATTTTGAGTGCCGATTGTTTGTGTTTTTTGAAAGTTGTTTTTTATGACGAGTACAATGAGTATCGATTTTTTTCCGGTATAAACAATAGAAAGACTATTCCTTTTCTTGACGTTTCGAGCTCGATGACTAACCGCGTATCTTATATTAAAATGTCTGAGAGAGATTTTAATATCATCCAGTGGGATGAAAATTTACATCGGCAGTGAAAGTGAATTTAGGCGGAGGGTCGTGGAAAAGAATGAAGATTTTCATGAAAACCCCGATATTCTATCAATATCTCCGTGCTTTTCTTATAGAAATTCAAATATTCAATGTACATTATGACGATGGAGTGACTTCTGAATGACAAAATGCCAATAATAAAAGTCCTCTGCTTCATCGAAAATCCTTCATTATTGATGCCAAGATGAAATTATTCAGTGATGTTCAGTGCTATAATAGTAAAGTTTTTTTAGGAGTCTCGTAAAGGATAACAGATTCAAGATCAACGAGAAAACAAAAATATATAAAAGATTGTTATAAATGATAGGTTCTAACCGAAACTGGAACGAAATCGTTGGAATACAATTTTTCACATACTTTTGTAAAAGAAATATTTCATTTTCAGTGCGTGTCTCATGCAGTGTCGTAAGATTTGACTCGTAAATTCAATTAAAACAATTGCGAAAAATTCTTTCAAATGAATGTGTAATTTGAATAATGCAATCATTCAAATACACCGACAAAGAGCAATTCTTTTAGCGCAATTTTTCTGAGCTTTGAACGGACAACGAACAGAATCATATCGACGGTCTAGCGGAACGGCTAAGATGGCATTGGATTTTTGTTATCGCGAAATATAGTGCTCATGGTGGACGTCCCGTAATCGGGTTTAATGCCTCCATGCGCTCGGAAATTACCTCTCTTTCAACCGAAGAGGCAGGGAAGGTCAGAATTTATTATGAAACCGCTTGTTCACAATTCTATGGAGTCATTTTTTCTCGCAACTGTAGAATCTATCGGTGATTAAATCGACGGTGATATCATTTCTTAAAACGTGTATGTACACTGTGTTCTTGAAAACTTACATATGTCACATTTCGATGAAAGAATCGTTCATTCTAACAACGAATTTCTTGTATTAAATTTAGGTAATTTGATAGACTGAACATCGAAGATGAATGACAAAAGTTCAGAGGAATATTTAAAGATTTAAACCAAATGCGAACCAATAATTTATTAAAGAATCGAAAGATCAACTTCTTAATCGGGGCAATCATGTGATTAACCTTTTGGTCATAGCGAGACTAATTAAAAACTTATCACAATTATAAAATTAGCCATTGAGTAGTTGTCACTTCGAAATTTTCATTTCAGTTTTCTCTTATCGTAATAATGTCACAATGAAAATAGGAATGAAATCGGCAAAATAAAAATTTCGGTAAAAAAGTCAGTAAAAAGTTTCATCCTGAATACCCAAAAGTGACTATTTAACAAAACCCAACTACAACAGTTGATAGCCTATTTCAACACAATTGCATTTTTGTAATTGGAAAAAAAAACGAAAAAGCTGCAATGGTCGGTAGCATCTCTTTAACTAAAACATCGCGATGCTCAAATAGAAGTCGACCCTCGTGTCAGGGGGCAGCGTACAAAACATATTTCCTCCATATCAATAAGCAGCATGCGATAATCAAAATGCCTCCATTTGGGTCTACATCGTAGCGGCATTCGGTATCAAAAGTACGCTAAAAAATGACATACCACCAAGTCACGAACGGCGTCCCGCATAGCGAACATCGCCGTGCGCTTCCTCGTGATCGTTTTACTTGTAAAGAGAAAGAGGAATGAAGAAACGGGAAAGGAAATCCGTCGGGGAGTTGGCAGAGGGTCTCTCGCGCGGGTGCCAGAACGCGACAAGGACAGAGCGATGGAATATCCATTGTGCCAAGATCCAAACGGCGTTGCATTTCATTCGATTTACTGCACAACGCCAGAGCTACCGAATTTTGAAAAAAAAGTATTTCGTCATTTCGACGAACCATACTTTTAGACTTTCGTCCAAGCGAGCAAGTTTACCCTGAACCGACTTCTGATATCTTGCTCAACGTGGACTGAAAATTTATCGAATTCGAAAAAATAGCATTGAAAAAAATAAGTTATTTGAGTGAACTGCAATTTACTTAATCGCACTTGTTCATTTCCATCCTAACGGTACACTCGAAAGATAAAGATAGATTGAGTTAAAGTACTTCCGAATCGCGAAGTTTCGGTTCCCTTAAAACAATTCGTTACACTAGTTAGGAACTTGTTTAATCGTTTTAGAAACTCGACCGAGTTATCTTAAATTCACACAAAAGAAGTTGATAGAATACTTAGCGCGGGGTGGAAACACGCGGGATGATCCGTCGCAATTAAGCCCGGACAAGTTTCGCGCGCTCTGTCGTCAATTATTCATCGGTCGGTGTTATTGGGCGAGTCGCTACCGAGGACAAGACTTTTCCGCGGTACGTTTTTTTGCAATCAACGCCAGGTGGTTCGAGATGCCATTGCTGGTCCACATCCAGTTGCGTGAGATCCCAAGTACCGTTACGTCTCTCCCCCCTCTCATTCGCTCTCTCTCTCTCGCACGCTCATTCGGTCTCGTTTCATTTTATCGTACGTTGAGTCACCGCAGATTTTTGCCGGCGCATAAAAAGTCATAACCATAATTTGCGATGCAATATCTGCTAACTGGTTGGCCAGGTAATTTGATTAGTTGCCGCATTCAAAGATCATTACCATTAGCTCATCATAAATATGACAATTGTCATTCTGCCCTCGCATTATTGTCGACGCGCGGACACTATTGTCAACCGCAACGTCCGCAGGGCACGAATCCTCGGGCGACACTCTCGCAAGATGGAATAATATCCGTTTTTTGACAAACGCGCGTCGGGACAAAGTTTATGCATGTAAAACTACCCCTGATTGGTGAACCGAAGGAGAGCACGCGTTTATTATCCTATTGGGCGTTGTAACCGACTGCACACAAGACAGCGGTTTATTGCATCTGAGGGAAATCCCCTCCGCGGCTGCAATTCCCTTTCATACACACCCCGGGCTGATTAATTATAGATTGCTTATGGTAATGCCGGGCAAATCTCTCGCCCTGCAATGACTGCGACGCTGATCCACGAAATAAGTCGCAGATGTCATTTTGGCGTAATCCAATTGCAGCGCCCCCGATGATCGGAAATTATAAAACTCGAGTCAAGATTTCGCACGGGGTCCATGGGTTGGAACGAATGTTGATCTCCCTTACATAGAAATTAAAGGTTGATTAGAATTTCGTAATTACCGAACGAATAGAATTTGGTACGAATACAAACGACCGGATCAACTGATTCGAACTGAGTTATTTTTTCCGTCTAATGACTTTTGCGAAGTGATAGTGATCGATTTTCGTATTGTCATTATGAAATAATTTTTACTAGGAGTATCACGTGATTAACAATTTTTTCTAACAAGTGCACGGTTTTTTGTTTCAGATAAACAGATGTCTAACAGGAACCTACAAGACCACCATACAAAGCATTGATTGCAAGGCGTAAAAGCCATTAAAATATTTGTTTTGCGAAGCTTGATCAAGCTGTTTCTTACAAGCGACGACCTTTTCAGTTTCGAACTCTTCTTTTCTCGACGCTTTTTTTATCGGGTAAACAAGAATTCCAACTGTTGAAGAAGAAGGAGACTAAGATTAAGACTCTCTCAACGACGAAGCCCCGGCCAGGAGGAAGGAGCCGGGACGAGAAAAATCTACCTTAATTAATGGTGGGCATATATTTGAAAGAGGAACGAGACTGCGAAACGAGTCGATAAAAGATAAGTACGTCTCCGGGACCGTAATGTGAGACCCCGCTTTCTGTGCACGCAAATGACAAAAATGAAAGGAGATGCTGCGCTGCGAAGTGAACGAGAATTGTAGGAGAAAAAAGGTAAGCAAAGTAAAAAAATACAAGAGCAGCTCGAGAAAGCGAGCGAGATTGGTAGATCGCCATCGCGAGGACTATGAATGCACCGGCAGATGGATGCGAAAGACGGCGCGAAATATTTTTAGACGCTGACTTGTGATTAATCATTATACTGAGGGCAAATTTGGTTACGGGTGCGCGCTTGAGAATTCGACCGATGCCCGTGCACGCTGGTATAAATATCACAAAAGTGTGCGCGTGTCCCACGAATTCGTAGGGCTTATGTTTTATCAGATCGCACACCGATCGTACAGCCCCCGCGAGTCCTCCGAAATGTATTCCTACCATCAGCCAATCTGTTCTCAAGTGTTTGTTTTAGCTTGAAGGGCGATGAAGATAATTAAGACAAAGCTTTTGATGAAGTTTGATCAGTCATACTAAAAGTAATTAGAAAGTTTTTTCAACCTTAATGAATATCAAAAAAATAGATCGGTTAAAAGTTGTTGTTTCGGGAAAAAACAACTTTGATGACAATGAATTGGTTGTTAAGCTACTACTTGGACTCAGTTTACATTTGTTGGTCGCACGTTCGATCTGAACAAAGCGCAAAACACAGAGTCCCGCATGCGACGCATAAATAATAAATGTAGGTGATAGCGATGAGTTATCGTGTTAAAAAACGCTGTTTGCACGGAAGATTGTTATGTGCGAACGCAGACGCGGCGTGCAGACCACACTTATACACGGGTTTTACAATAATGACAATCGGGATAATAAATCAGAGGGGTCGTCATAGAGGGTGCAGAAGTTTCGGGACTGCGGCGCGCTCGAATCGACGCTAACAAATGACTCTATTTCGCAACATCCATAGCCCCGATCACGTGAGCAAAAACACGCACAATAACAAGCGCGGCAGTTTATGATTTCGGCTGACTTATTAATCGCGCGATCACGCTGATGAATTCAATATTGATATGGGAGATCTGGCGGTTGAAGAGGCAGTAAGTCAAACTGCCAGATGGCGTGGCAAAAGTTTGTTTTGAGTTGTCACAGTTCGGTGGATGTGGAAAAGCGAAAAGGAATTGGTGCTCGCCGAGTTGAGAAACATGGTAGGACGCTTTTGGCTCAGCGCCGGCGAAAGATATGTGCAGACTGAGTAGGACGAAGCCGTACAAAGGGAAATTAAGCAAAGATGCAATTTTTGTTCGACCGAAATGCCCGCGAAAAAAGCGGGACACATTTCAATCACGCGAAGCATCCGTGCAATTTCTTAATTATTCGGCTGTTTTTGCCCGCCGTGCCCATCACTTTTTCCTCCGCCGCAAATATTTTAATGTCAACTTTGGATTTTGTAAATAATGACCTTATGTTCGCATGGAAATGTATGGCTTGATTTTTACATCGCTGAATCTTTAATAATAATTTTTGCTCAGTGAAAAGAGATAAAAATGTTACGATATATGTCTGTCCGACATGAACGAACGTCAAACCAGTTGGGCGTTTTTTTTTCGGAACGCCCAAGTTGTTCATAACAATAAACATATCCGACCGAGAGAAAATCTTTATCAAAAAGCCAACGCGAATGATAACGAAAACGACGACGGAAACGAGTTCTTCTTACGTTGGTGTTTTGATGGAGACACGCGATGGGGCAATAAAATAAACATTAGGACGTCTCTCCTTCTCTCTCTCTCTCTCTCGCTCGTGTTCTGCGAATCCGCGAACGGCTCGTTAGTCGCTTTTGCATAATTTTTTACTAATCATTCCGATCGGTACAATTAAAAAGTGACGTACTATTTTCGTCGCGACGGGACAACCTGTAGTTACTCAGTTGCTGGCGCACCGAGTAACAAGTATTGATAGTCTCGTTTCCATCTACGCCGAGTCGTTCGCATAACTCGAGACCCGAGAACCGCTTGCGTCGTGTATAAAAACCAGTAATTATAATTAGCAACATTAAAATACCACGTAGCGATGCACTTCGCGCGAATCTTATTAAGATTTTTCTACCTTTTTGTTTATGACTTTTTGTTCCGCGTGAGCGCGATTCATTTTTATCGACGGATAAATATATCGCGATCGGATGGCGCGCATTCGTGCACAATTTATACTTAACGTTTCATAATTTAATTAACAAAAAGCGTGCATCGCAGTTATTTATTTTTCATCAATCATACTTTTCTTCGCAATAATAATTTGTTCGTCTGTTTCTTTTCGCAACGTGGAAACAAGTTTGAGTTTGCGATTTTTTTTTATTCCTTCAAAGGATTATAATGCCCTCAACACTTTGATGTTTTCAAGATAACTGTTATCACTGTAACAATCTTATACTTCAAGAGAAACTTAAGAGCTGAGATTTTAATGCACCGTTCTGTTTTAATTTTTCATAAAAATGAACGCGTACTTTGTATCTCGTCTTTGCGACCTTTGCGTCCTTATTTTTGCGTTGCACAAACTAATGAGACTAAGCTCTCAAAATAACAAGCAACTTCTTTCCTTTTTCAATCGCGCTCCGAACAATATTGAATGTTCCGCTCGAGCAACAGTTGCGTCACTTTATATTTTTCTCGTCGCAATTCGAGGGTCGGTACTTATAACCATCATAAACCAATCGCTATTAGCGCCCTAACTCCTAAGGTCGAACCGGTTGGCGCTTCGAGCAATAATTCCGTTGGCGAAAAATAGATGAGGCTACTACCCTCGATCGTTTCTCATCTAGATGGATTATAATCCAATCCAGAGGCGATCTCTGCACGATCAGCCAACCGACAAACGCTCGTCCACGATTTTATTACGCGTTAATTGAAAACCTAACCTTTGCCGCGTTATTAAATCCATCAACTGCGACAGTCGTTAACAGTTTTGTTGTCCAGACAAAATAACCAGTTTATTAAACTTAGTCGAGGGACGGAAGGCTCGTGGTTTAGATATTTTCCTATTTGAGACACTTATTAAGATGGAAACGATAGTAAAATATCGGATACCCGTTTAACGATTGGCAAGCGAGATTTTCCGCTCGCTCGATTACGCTGAATTGGTCGGTTGATAGGAATCCGCAATTCTCGAGTCTGTGGTAAACCATACACAACCCCAGTCGGCTGAGAAATATGGTGATAGATGAATTAATCACCGGTCGTGGTGGCCGCACAACTAAAAACATTCAATTTCGAATAAGACTTGGTTTAACTAGTAAATATCGAGTTCACCGAAAAACCAACTACATTTCCAGAGTTACACTCTTTTTCCTTTAACATATCGTCTTGCTGCAGTCAATACATTCCGAACCGATTTTACTTTTTCACTTGCAACTAAAAATAAATGAATTGATCATCATCAATTCCAACTTTAACATTCGTCTACAAAAATGAATTACGAAAAAAGAAATCCATAAGTTATAGCGCATGAAAATTGCATGACCATAATTTGCACGACTCGGGACAAAATACAAGTCGATCCGCGGACAAAAAATCGAAACACTTCCAAAAAAGGTTGGACGACTTACGAAACTGGAAAAAGTACATAATTCCTGACAGATTAATCTGCCACGTTGACGCCTTAATTATTTTATTATCTTTTCAATATCTTGTAAGACGCATCAGAACAGGGCTACCCCCGTTGATCTATCCGGTTGGACGGCAGGCAAGAATTAATATCGGAGCATCGCTAATTTATCGGCGAATTCATTTATTAGCCTACTTGTTGCGAGAAAGGCGTAGGCCGAATCGCTGATTACCGTTTTAATTTCCACTTATGAATTTTCAATCTGACTTTTCTAGTTGCATGTACATGCGCCGAGATAAGACATCAATTACGTACACGGCTTAACAGGTCAAGTTTACATTGACATCCACTTAGATTAGACGCTGCGCCGCGATTGTTATAAGTGTAAACTACGTGTGGGATGTAGCACAATGGTTCATTTCTCCTCGTGGTTACATAGCGTACATCTTGTTGTTTAGATCTGTTGAATTTAATACTGTTAGTCCTGCTGCATACAGGTTTAGATGATGCCTATTGATTTTACTTGGTAAATATAATTTGGCTGATTCAACATTCTTATCACTCATCAATCAGAAATTTCATTTCAAAAACAACTGTTTTCAAACTGTTTAGTAGCCTCATTTTTCATTAACGATCAAAAACGTTCGGAACAAAAAGAATTTCAAGTTTCATCGTTTCGTATGTTCAACGGAGGTCGATAAATTACGTTCTTCTGGAGGAAGGATTAAGTGACACAGTTTTACTGGTAGGTTGATTGAATATAACAAACAGAACCGTTGTACGTACAAACGTTAATTCAATTATCTTGAAGCAGTATAAATAATGTAACATTGAAGAATAATTATCTCATGTTAATACAACATTCGTGGTTGTGAGATCGTGCGGAGCCTGCGGCCCTGCACGCGACGATGGTCCTCTTGCGATTGAACATCGAGTATAAGTGCCTACAAGGGTGTCCTCATTGTGGATTTGTCGACGCTTATCGACGCGACTAGGCAGATGTGAACAGTTGTTGCCTGTCCACTATCACCATCCGTAATACGTACACCGGCAATCAGTTTTCTCCTTCGCAAAGAGAAAGAGAAGGAGAAATTAGTCACTGCATCTGCCACGGCGAACCAATAACGATCCGGCAAAAGTTGCCAACTAACGGCCACACCGAGATTTCTTACCGCTTCATCATAATGTTAATTTACTAGCTGAGAGGGGGAGGGGGGACATTTCAAACGTTGTTGTTTTGCTCGCGGGCGAGTTTGTAAATAGCCGTCCCACTTCATTAGGCAGTTAAACAATTTGCTCCTTCGAATCATTTCAATTACAATCAAAATTTGATTACCATTGCTGCTATTTCATATGGGGAAAAAATTTTAATGAGCTTTTATTCAGGATGTTTAGTCGTTTTTCAAGAAAATTCGTTTATAGCTGAATGGTCGGTTTTGTGCTAAGCTATCTAAAAGTTTGCTAAAGTTAAACAGCGTTCGAGAAAAATATAGCTGAGGAACGAAAAATGATCAGGTCGATCAGTTTGCACCTAGAAATTTTACGAATCAACGAGCAAGAAGCAAAAAAATGCGGTGTAAGAACTCGGGCGTGTTTACTTTGGGCAGACTCGGCAGGGGTGCTTGAAAAATTGCATTACAAGGTTATAATAGGTACGGCTGTGCTATCTTTTAAGTCGTAAAACTTTTGTATTAAACTTTTTGCGAATTTCTAAATCCCATTCTGAGAGTGCAACTTGTCGAGAAGTTGAAATGTCTAAAGGCGCGGAGGACAGTTTCGTTTTGGCGATACTATTCGATTCCTCCAGGGAGAAAAAACAGCGACAATGTGAAATGTCAAGTATTGTATGGCAAAAAAGAAAATAATTGTATAATTTCTTCGTTAAAAACAATTTCTTTGTGTTCATTTTGTATATAAAAACAATACATCAATAGCGAAGAGAACGGTTGATATTTGCATCACGATTCTACACGTCTGACTATGATAATAGATCACTATCAATTATTGATGTCATAATAAGCTCGACCCAACGTTCATAATAACAGTTGATACTACGTTGTATTTTCAGCACATAATAAACATAATTCGTTAGATAAATCGCGTTCTATAAAATACAGCTCAAAATGATGAAATCTGAAGTATAAGACTTAGCCAGACAAATATCTCTGCTTGTTATAATTGGAACTGAAATGAAAAATAATTATTTTAATTATATCAAAAGAGTAATCTCGGATTAATTCATTACTCGAGTGGTAACGATTTCATACAATGCGTATGTTACACGCCTATTACGTCGTAATTTGATATTTCGCGTCCATCGTAATTGTGCAAATTCTAGCTGCACGAATGAACCGACAGTAAGACACTGTGATATCAAATACAAGCGCGGCTAAAACCCACGGCTCTGATTAAATTTGAATCGCTCATTATTTTTTTTTGCGTAACGTGAATTTCGCGTCAATTAATGTGTCGTCTCGCTCGGGACGCACGTCCAGCCATCAATCAGCACTTTTAGAGTTCAGCGTAACGCGAGGGTTTTTGAAACTTTAGTGTCGCCAATAAATAATTCGCTCTTTCGCTATAATTGCGTTCAATTAATATCATTTCTTGAGCCTCCGCCTGTAAAGTTATCTTCGTAATCATCGAAATAATTTGCGGTTTTATTTTTTACAGCCACCGTAAACGTCATCTCTTCTGCGCATTCAGTCAGTTTATCGTTTGTATGAATCATGTCCCCGAGCTCGCATACTTAGTGTTTCTCATTGGCCGTCGTATATTTTCATTATTGTAAGTTCAACTTGAGAAATTTCACGCAAGGTGCAAAATGTCGCGTTATTTTATATACAATGACGCGAATTCGCAACAATTATTATTCGTTCCGGGCACCTTTTTATGCACTGTAAATTTCGTTATCATCGTAACGCATCCTGCGAAGTATATAGGGCCTGCGATTTAGCAGAAAATCCATGCTGATAAACTTACGACCGTTAAATGTGACAAAAATTAAGTCCTTTTGTTGGAATAGCACGGTGTGATGCACAGTCCGACGATGTACTCGGCTCAAAAGAGAGTCAATCTCCATCCTATTCGTTACGCGTGATAAAACAGTATAAACATCTCAAGAATGAGCTATCTGTAAAGCTTCGCGCTCAATGAACTCTTATCCCTTCATTAATCGGGTTTAAGTCGCAGCTTCTACGCGACACCATTATCGGCTTGATATTCCCAGTCAAATTCTTTTGTAAAATCAAAGTAATAGAACTTGATTTTTTGACGTGATAAACTGAATTTGTTCTCAAATTTTAATAATAAATCTGCCATAAAATTGAGATTACAGTAGACCAAAAATTTTCTTATCTATACGTGCCTTTTACGTTGAAAAAATGTTATTAAACTGTCGAGTTGAAACGTGTCATAATTTGCGAAAAGAAAAATTCTATAAGTCGATGACTAAAACAAAATTCGAATTTATGAATAAGCTAAGTTGACATGCGCTAATCTTTTATTGACTTGATCTAAACGTTATTCAAACAGGTGTAAATGCTTTCAACCGGTCTTCATAATCGTCGAGCTGAGTTCGATTTTAACATTTTTGCACGTCCTTTTGTTTTGTTTCTGTTGATTTGCATTTGAAAGAAGTAAATACGTCCTCACAGCTTTTGAACTATTTGGTGACGCTCAGAAGAAAGTGATAAATGAACATGACAAAAAATGATACGTCTTAGCCAATCTTCTGGGCAACTTAATAAGATTACGTGGTAAGATACGAAAATGTAGCCACAACGACCCCGTATTATATCGAGTTTGACGCTAATTTAAGGTAGCTTTTTTGAATCTTTACATTTTTTTCCATAATCTCATGACACAGTGTGGGTTTTAAATCGGATTCAAAATTTTTCAGCAATAACTTTCGAACACGGGACCATCAGTGGAAAAAACCCGAGCAACATGTTTTTCGACCGACAAACTTACAATTTTAGTATAAAATATAGAATTAAACAAATTTAAATGCAGTTCTTAGCAAGAAGTTAAATTATTAATTAAAAAAAATCTTCTTCGACGTTTAGTTCGTTAAGTACAACTTACGACGGTGAATATTTTATTTGCAAAGTTTATTGTTTGAAAGCAAAGTTGGTGGAATTCAGTATGAATGAATAAAAATAAATTGCCTAGCGTTCCCGTTACGAGGCACTAAAATTTGAATGCGAGCAATTGCGCATGCGCATATAGATTACGAGTACAGTTATCAAGTTCCAACTGTCATGAAAATAGACAAGCCGTCACGTACTCAAATGCTGCTACGAAAATGGTCATGCAATGTCACGGCCAGGCTCGCTCATTTTTATAAAACCTTTCCTTACCTACGATTACGCTCGGACGAGAGATTGATAGCTGATTTGTTTTTGATACAAATCTTAATTTTCTATTCAAACGTTCCTAACTGTTTTGCCCAATAAATTCATCGCTTCTGAAGCGGTACGAATTTGCATCAATCGAGAAAATCGTACATTGAGATTTGCAAATGCGATCTTTGAATATCCACACTTGAGAATGTCGCGCTTTTGTTCGCAACAGCTTGACTTACAATTTCTTCTACTTACACAGCATTTATAACTAATCATGTTTCGTCGTACCGAGAGAAAAAATCTGCGAAATGTTGAAAAAACACGGAATGAAAAATAATGACGAGAAAAAGTACGATTTTCCGCGACCATAACATCGTTCACATAAGTGACGTGTGCACAATCTGATTGACTATCGCATATTGTATCGTTGCAAAAAGGATTATTTGCATAACTTGAAAGATTAAGCCGCCACCGATCGTACGTTGCACGCAAAATTTATTCTTGCCTGCGATTTGTATTGCTGAAATTCAAATTAAAAGAAATAAAATAATTCATCCGGTCGCAAACAATAAATAAGATTGTTGAGTTCTATAATTCAATCGGCGATTGAATGTTTCATTAATCGATAATTTTACCATGATCAAATTGACCCTATTCGATTCATCAATTTTAACAGCGATTCATCTCGTCGTGAAGCTATTTTTTGATACGAACAATTTAACAGCAACATTCGTAAACAAAAGTCAAATCTATCAAATTTAATAACTTCTCGAAAGTGGAACTTGGAAGTTAAATCATAAAAAGCGCGGAGTGAAATATATACTTGTGCTAAGATTGTGTTTCGCGACTATAAACAACCTCGTGGCAATAACAAAGTCACGAAAAGACGGGAGAAGAAAAGATCAAATGAAAAGACTGAGTGGCATGAAGAAGCGCCACCTACCGCGGAGCGTGCGCGTCGGTGGCTCAAAATTAATACTAATTAAAAGTAATAAATTCAAAGATGAATGGGTCGCGCTCCTATTTTGGGCGCGCTCCGCTGCCAACTTACGCTCCGCCTCGTTTTCCATGTTCGCCAGTCGAATTTATCCGCACGATTTATGATAGCTGCACTTTTCGATTCCAACTTATATCTCAGCATTAACATCCTGCTTGTCGTTTAACGTGCACTTGTATTCGTTTTTTCTGTCTCTCAATTTTTTCTATTTTTTTTTGCCATTGATAAAGTTTATTAAACCTTGCAATGCAGACCGATTTTTTATGTTGACACACAAGTTACATTTACGTCACAGCAACAGATAAACAGCATCTGAAGCTTCATCAATCAGAAACAAAAAAGCCTTGAGAATTGATTTCTCTCTCTTTCTTTTCATGTGGGAGCCTGAAATGCTCAACTCTGAGCATGTACAAGAAAGAAATTGGCGATGCTGATAAAATAATTTTGCAACTAAAATTTATTATAGCAGATTGCACATTTTAGGCGCCCTGCCGTTTTTGGATATTTTAAGAGCGCGATTCAAAATAATTGCCGCAGAAATGCGAGGCTTTTTAATTTTGCGCGGCCACAAAGGAGGAGGTGTTTAAGTTAATTGTACGTAGGGAGTGAAAAGAAAGGCTGCAAAAAGAGTACAATGTTGTATTTCAAGCTGGCTCAATAAATGATGCTGGTGTTTTTTAGCATCTCCCCTTTTAATTTAGCGAACAGGAGGTAGGGTGAAAAAAAAAATGGGAATCCGTTCCGTGATTGAAACATCGTTGTAACAAATTATGCGCACCTGAAAATACCGAACGCTGTTTCGAAGAATTGATTTTGGGTTGGAAAAAAAGGGGGGTGTTGTAGCAGCTTGGTGTCCGCTGTCGTTGTACTTCTCGTGCAGCATAAACCACGGTCTTAATTATGAGCGATACAGTTGTGCTGGGTAATCGTGTCTTAAACTGTGAACGAACATGTAAAAATAAGAGGACGAATTTACGGACACGGAAGAGGAGTGGATTGAAAAATGCGGAAAAAATGTGTTGCCGAAGAGGCGGACGATATTTATAGGCCGAACGGGGCCCCTTCGATAATGCTAAGGTCCGTGTTGTTTGAAGTATCACGCGCGACGCGCAAATTTACGGCCGGATCGTCGTCGGTTATTCAGATTCGCCGCGACGTCCACCCCGCTGCGACGAAAATCCAAAACGTTGGCAATTAAATATGCTAACGACGCGGACCAACTTGAGCGTAACATAATCATCGATTTGGTTAATGCCCGCAAACTTGTCATTACAAGGCGTCGATGTCGTTGCGCCCCCTCGAAATTGGATACGCGAACCGGACCGCCGCTTAATTGACAAAAGTCCCTTGTGCTTTATGAACGCTGCAACGTGGCGTTTTTACGGCTCTCGCGTACCATCCGACTGCGCAGAATTCAGTTTTAATTGTGCCTGCGCGTCACACCTTTCCACGGTTTATGATTGTTTGAGGGATTTCAGAATGGTGATTTCGGTTGAGAAAATTTAGAGGATTTCGTTTGCCAATTTTTTTCCTTTTCGCTCGCTCCTTTTTTCTTGCCGTGCAAAATTATTCATGGTCGCGAACAAAGCGACCTGTGCAATTATTCTTTTTGAACGCGAATTCTAATTACGCTCGAACCGACGAGATTATTTTGCCATTTCATCACGAAGTTTGTATGAAATATGTCCCTGACGATTGTCGTAGTTTTTTTGTGTGGTATTTGTTTTGTGGGAGGATAAAGTAAAAAAATATTGCAACAATTGATTGCGGATGCGTTTGTATGAGATCGTAAAAGACTTTTACAGCAGTGGTGTTTGTACGTCGCGTGATAGATTCACATTGTTAAGAGATAATTAATTGCTCTTATTATAGAATGCCCTCGTGAACTCGTTACGTCAAAATATTGTTTATTTTGTAATCCCTCTAAACCAGCGACTTAACGAAAAACATGTCGAGTCAATTATTTAATTGGATTCAATGATTTTTGAGTTAATTTTACCACTTTTAAACAAATTGGATGAAATTGAAAATGAGTCATCCAAATTTATAAAACTAATACAGAAAATTTTAATCTGAAATGTAATTTTCATACAATTTCCGGTTAACTGATCACCAAAATGTTAGTTGATTATAAATTTCGCCTCGTCTGATTGATATCTTAAATTGTCATGTCTGTCCATCGATTGCACGTACTGTAATCAATTTCGCAAAATAAAGCTATTATTTAGCGTGATATGATTGATTCGGTGTGCTTGACGTCGGTAATTGAAATTAATAAACGTTGAATTGAGGATTTTTGAGGGCGTAATGACGCGATCAATTTTGCAACAAAATTTGTGTCCAAGGTTTGACGCGTTATGCATTGCATTTAACGCTGCCTGCCGAAGCCTACGCTAAAAGGTTGACGTTCCAAACATCGATCTCCTAACAATGTACTTATTCAACGCCTACTCGTGATAAAACCAGGCGCGAATAGAGCGTTATATTAAATAGATTATGCATACAGCGCGATTGAAGAGTTGTTTATACACTCCGAGCAGCTAAGTGCGTTCTATTGTTTGGCTAATGAATACTGAAATACGTTGTCAAACTCAACGTAATGCATAGTTTCCGCGAATCATTTTCTCCCGTCTGCTCCGTTCTAAAAACGACAAATTCAATTGCCACGCAACGAATCTGTCATGTACACATGCCGTTTGTTTTCCACCCGGTTTTATTATTCTTGCCGCGTCTCCCTACGTTTTGTCATGCATGGAAATTTATCGAAAACAATGAAGATCACAACTTGTTTACAAATGAATCATATTTACTGTCCGGCTTAAGAATGCTCGGCTCAAAAAATAGAAAAGAAAGGAAACCCACAAAGGAGATAATAAAATTGCCTCTTTTTTTTTAGTATTTCAAATCATAATTTTTGTAATCAAGTTCTCGCGTGCACAGCACAAATTGTATTTGCGAGTTACCATTAGACGTAATGAAATGTTGGAAGCGCATGAAAAGCTTTGATACGAAAAGCTCGACTCGAAATAGACGATATTTGCCATTTCGTTACGAAACTAGTGCTCTTGCCGGGCGTTCGATTAGTTTTCGAGGCGATCCGACGAACACGTGCACAAGTGCAAGCCCCGGCGCGCTCGTTATTTTACGCTGTACATAATATTTACATGGCATACATTGTCCCGTTCACACCGGTAAGTCCCAGCGATGATGGCGTGCCAAAGCAACATTAACGTTCCGACACAATCCACCGGCAAATGAGAGGCTCCGCACTGCATACGTGCTGAATGTGCGATCGCCGCTGATGGACTTTACGCACGCTCGCGAAATTTTCGATTCCCCGAACTTTTCAGCCGCAGTGCCGCTTTTTTTTTGCGCCCGACGCGTACAATTTTGCGCCGCACCGGGAACAATCATTCGCACGAAAATCCACCCGCGGAAGTTATTTCCGTGACTCGAAGACGTCACCACGTGTGAACACAATTACGCTATCTGCTTGTGATCTTGAAAACGCCATTTACCGACAAAACAAAAGCAGGAATTTACGAAATAAAAAACGGTCGACCTTTTTTTTCAGTCTTCCTACAACGTTCGTGCGATTCATCGAGTGATTCCGGGGGTGATAAATGATATGTAACAATTATTACTGTCTATTATAGAAATTATGATGATAAATATGGACTTTGGTAATTGGCTGTTATTAACGCGATCGGGATAGTGATAAAAATGAATTTCTCAACGACCGTCTGGTCTTATAATATTTGCTCCTTGTAGAGAATTTTTACAATTTCGTTTTTCATTGCATACAAAAACGTTTTTCTGAATTTATCTTGTCAATGAGTGTGCACTTCGAAATGGAAATGTAAGAAGTAAGAGAGCGTTTTTATTTGCATCAAGCGAGTGTACAGTCACGATTCGAGCATCGTTTTGTAACACAATAAAACTGACGATACGTCCTGTCGTGAGATTAAACAAAAGTAATTCAATCGTCGCACACTCGACAGAATTAAGCGAACAATAAAAGGCTTGAAAATTAATCAGCTGAAAATTATCCGACCGAAAAGTTCTATAGGATCCTAATTAGTCTTAAACCATTGATTGGATTTTTGCGCAGCAGGCGGGAAGCGAGAATGTGCTTCATTAATTACCGACGTCGTCGTAGTGAACCGACCAGCATATCTAATTCTCTTAATTTAAGAAAAAAACGTACGTTTCGAGCACACTTGGGTGTATCGCATTGTTCAATTCCCGATGCAAGATATTGTCCTCTGCACACGGGATCAGAGGTCAATTCCACCGCTCTACGTATATATCCTTGTATTAATGAACGCTTGCCAATTAACCGACAGTCGGCATGTCTTTGTATTCTCATTTGTGTGATTGACTATTTCCTTTTCCAGGGGCGATGCTCTTTTTTTTAACCTCCATTTTGCAGTTTAGCCGAAACACCTCAGTTATTTTGTTTATCAAATCAAATATGCCTCGTCAAGCAAAACGAAAATCAGACTTCTTGCAAGTCCTTTAAACTTTAATATTTTGCAAATTAAATTGTACGATTGAATTCTCAATCTCACAAGATTTTGAGACATGATGATTGATAGAAAGACAAAGTTGAATATCGAGTGGGACGGTTAGAAAAAGTTGTTAGTTAGCCGTAGAATTTGCGCTTACGTATCTTAGTTACGTAATTTCATTGGCGTGCGCGACTGGGTCTGTGCGCGCGGTGGCCGCACTAATGAAGGGGTATCCTAAATGAAAGGGTTGCGCGTTTGATACCCTTAAGAATTGAATTACGAAGAGACACGACCCTTGGCACATCCATTGTGAACTCTGTGCGCGCCGAGCAATATCGAGACGCGGCGTTTGTCATCTCTGATTTCCAGCCGTTACTTGCATTAACAAATATTAGTCTCTTATGAATCACAAACTGTCTGCCGAGCGAGCTTCTTTGTTTTTCACTGCATGAGTCGAGTAATTTCGTTTGTTCAGTTTCAAACTGTCATGTTCAATTGAATTCTGTATCTGCGATTAAAATCATCATTTCGACGAAATTTAATCACAAGTGACTAACCATAGTTTAGTAGCAATTTGCAAACTTCATTGGAAATAATTGTTGAACAGGAATTTGTATGAAATAAAACGATCATTTTTGACTAATGGGAAAAAATGGCTCCTCGGCAGTATGAATATTCGTTTCGGTTGACCTGCAAACGTTCCCGGGATTAAATTAAAGTCTGATAACGGGGTCAGAAATAATTACGTTTAGCGGCGAGCGATATTTGGCACGAGTTTGACAAAAGTGGAATCGGGAAAGGTTCAATATGAAATAGCCAACGACAAACATTTGCGGTGCGCAAGCAAAGCGAGCAACTACGTGATACCTGGCTTTGCAATTGCTATTCTGAGAGTCGCATCATGGTCGGAGATCGCGCAGCTTTTTAAACCAGTTTCCAAACTTTGACTTCAATCGTAAAAGCTTCGGGCTGGATGTGAGTTCACCGGCGAGAGAACGAGACACGAATAGAGAAAAACGAGAGCACAGTCGGGCAGGACAGAAAAAAAAAGAGACAGAAACGAACTGGCGGAGATAGCACTGCCGAGGACTTTACGACAACAATAAAAACTAAATAGTATCTCGCGCTTTGGTCGGGGCTCGATCCCGGCCGGGTTTGTCTGCAATTTCATCGTGTAATGAAAAAGTGCAAACTCATGCACATACGCCCAACTCAACGACTGCGCCAGAAAGCACATTTGCACCAACTCACGACAACTTTTTTGTCTCGTTTAATGACACCACTATCGCTATGATACGTCAATTGGCGTTCGTCCTCGATAAAACTACGTCCAATTTCAAGTGGTAAACAAATATGATTGTACGATCCCCTCACACTGGCGATCGTTTATTTACATGTTCTCAATTTAGCGAAAATTCATTAAACAGTTTGGTTCATTTAACTTTCCCAATTGACAGTGGTTTTTCTAACGTCCTGAAAATGAAGTGACTTTTCGTTCTCAACTAATAAAACAGATCGAGTCCATTTGAACCGAATCGGTTGATTATTTTGATTTACGAGCGGGATTAGTTCTCGTACATAAAAAGGGGGAAATTTTTCGTGCGCGGGCGTGTGCATACGAGCCGCATATGTATGTACGACGCGTCGTGTGAATTTCGTCGTTAGTCTTTTAACCGGAGCAATTCACTCGAGGCTGAATAGATGAACTTACAAAGCACCGCGAGGATGTGGTAAAAAGCAGCGCTGGATCCTTTTACGTCGACGACGTCGTTGAGCAATAAGATTTCATGCCGAATGGAGTATTCTTTCAATGCCCCAACATGCATTGGGGCTCCGCAAATAAAGATATATGGTACACGCGCTTTTATGCCGCTCCCGCTGCCTGTGTTTATTCGTACGTAATACCCGCCAGTTTGCACTTATTTTAACAACTCTACTCCTTAATTGTTCCCATCATTAGTAAACTGACGATACATCGCTTTTGTTAATTAATTTACAGCTCGTTCTCTTTTCAAAAAACTTCTGTTCGTGGTTTATTCGTAAAGGAAAAGAAATTTAATTCTCGTAATTCAGTCGTCGAATTATACATTACAATGTATTTAATCTTTTGTGATTAAGACATTCATATTTGTTTCAAGTTCTTGGGGCTTGTTAACGACAAACAATTTGAATGAATTTGTTGAATACGAGAAAGAATTTCGATCGGAGGAAGTTGAAGACATAGACGGAACAACATTTGACGAGGAAGCTCTGAAAACCGGTGGAATAATAAATGCTATGAAAGATAATTGGGAACGTTTCATTTAGCCGAGTGTTCTAACTTTGACTCTCAAAGACCACACCGGGGTACTAAAAACTCGTCAGACAAAGGCATACCATGAACGACCACAGCGAGAATTATTAAAAAGCTCGAGACTACATATAGATGTCACCGTCAGGACGCGACGAACTGCTGGTCAGCTATAATTTGCGACGGAAGAGAGAGAGAAAAAAAACAGAACGCACGAGTCGCAACTATCAGAAACAGGCACTTCAATAAAAGTAATGAAAGATAATTGAGTTTTCAAATCATTCGTTTTGATTACATCTACGCGCGGATCGGTGGATGAAACATAGGGCAGGTAATTACGGACCGCCCAGTCCCAAAAGAGCAGGTGCCTGTCGGCCTCGGAATCAAGGTGTGAGGTTCAAATACCAGAACCGCCCTAATAGCCTGCAGGTTACAATCCCTTCTAAACCCAAAGTATCTGCCATGCACAGAGATCGGCCAATAGCTTCGAGTTCCTTTGCCCTGTACTCGTTTGTGTCTGAACATTTTCAACCGGACAGCGTCAACTTTTTTTTCAATCTCATGAATCCATTTGAATCTTTCGAGATTGTTAGTCGTAAATTAAGTGTCTAAAAACGCTTTGGTTTGCGAAATTGTCATCCTTGCTCTTTCATAGGAATCACATTTTTGCAACTTTTGGAATTTGAAAATAGATAGGTTTGTTTTGTGATAGAATTTTAAAATTGTTGAAGTATGATTTGGTTAATCAGGTGGTGTTGTGAATTTCAAAAATGGAGGTAATAATTTTGATGGAACATAATTGATTGAATTTGGTTTTTCGCGTGCAAAAGCAGGTTGAACGGTGGCCGAACAACACAGGCAAGACTGATAGGCTTTAATTAATGCAGCTGGCGGACTTGCCTAAACATCAACTCAATAATACTGGGCTTACGCGGGGCTTTGGTTGCGCGTCATTTGTACAGTTCAGCTATTTCATCTCACGTATACGACCTGTCTTCGCATATAGACGTTAATGTTCAAAAGTTAGCCCATGCATACAAGCACCTTTACGATCACAAAACGCGCAACATGCATATATAGGCATTATGCGCCACGTAATCTCCACTTAAATTTCCCGCGCGCACCCGGTTCCGAATCATTCCGGATTAGCATGGACGGATGTATCGCGCGTAAATTATAGTTTATCGCGCGCATCTTATTTTATTAGAGTAATTTAATTTTACACTCTCTTGTAAAGAGGTTGGGGCCGCTGGCCCGGAAATTGGTGATTCGAACATCGCACCAAGTGTTTTTCGGCACGAAGAAATTAAAAAATAACACCACTTAGCTCAACTTAACCTTTCAGACAAAAAAACCCTTTCAATTGAATACTCTTGTTAAAGAATCGGGGGAAAATATTTCGGACACTCGTCGTACGTTCGCTACTCGCGGTGGAGAGACTTTTTGTTCCTTTTTTCAACATGACAAACTAGTACCGAAAATTTGAAAGTGCTTTTTTCGTCTGTTATTCTTTTTCGCGTCCAATAAGGAAACATGCACTGGAAACGAGCTTCCGCGCTCGAGCTTTCGTATGAGAATGGCACGTTTTCAATTAACGAGCGATTTACGGACTTCCATGACGAAGCAATTATGAAGGAAAAGATTGTTCGAACCAGAAAAACACGAAGATGACAACGGAGCATCCGGGTCGAGCCAAATTGAATTTTAATTGTCATGAGTCTGGTACTACACGTGAATATATTCAAACGTACACCACTCGCTCTCTTCAAATTTGCAAAACTTCAAAGTATCAGCTTGATTATAGCAAAATTGAATCTAACGTTTCGGACTGTCAATTTGATTTTGACAAATGACGGCAAATTTTGAGGTTAAAATTTGCAGTTGTCGATCTGGTGAAAAGGCAATTGAACGTGTGATCGAAGTAACAGAATGTTATCAAGTGTTGATGTTAAATTCATGGACTATTATTCGTGGGAAGAGTGTGAAGAAAAATGTGTGTCCGAACGGTAACGTTATTAAATATGAATCGTCGGGCAAAGTTGTTCGGAACCGTTGAAAATTAGATGAGTTCTCTGTGGAGAAGTGGGTAATGCGAATGTAATCAATGTCCATGTAAGTTTGAAGCGGCGCAATTTAGGCCGAAAACAATTACTTTTTGTGTATCAGCTGGCGTAAAAATTTTTGCTTACCAAGCCGAGCTTCACACTTAGCCTCCCGTAATTGAATTCTCGGGGAGGCTTTTTGTAGCGCAAATGTAATTGTAAATAACACGATTACATGCTACTCAGGGGCACGAATCGTGAAAGACATGTGGATTGAGAAAAAGGATGAGAGGGAGTGAGAGAATGAGGCGAAAAAAAGAATGAGTTTGAATACTGGAGAAACGAGCTCAAGTACAATACATTATCGCGATGTCTTCAAAGAGGCAGCCCGGCGAGTACCTTTTGCATGGAACACGCAAGGCAAAATGGGACACGCTCATATTTTTAGGCAGCGCGCGATGTACGCTCGTGCACTGAAGGTAATCAATAATGACTTAATGTCCCCCAATAACGGACACCATGGGTGGCTCGGATCTACCTCTGGGGGCCTTGCTACGGCTCGCCATCCTTCTTTTATTCGTACGGGTTATTTGCACGCCTTCCCCGGATGCAATAATGCTCCACTCGCTACGTTCGACGACTTGCAACGCACTTTTTTTTTCATCCATCACTGATATTAAGTATATTTACGAACGATTTGTATTTCCCGCTTGAAACACATGCACATCTTAGCAAAAGATGACAGAGTAAAACAAAACAACAAAGATACTTTTATGTAACCTTCGAAATTGTTCCCAACTTTTTTTTTTGTTTAGCATTCTGCTGAACCAACAAAAATTCGACGAAAAATTGTCCACGTGAATTAATAATCCGAGCAGTTGATTAGAATCAATGTTCAATTTTATGAATCGATCAATTTTTATTCAAAAACAAATCTATTCACAAACCAAAAGTCGAATGATGACGAACTGCATGAAATGAATTGGGTTTTATTCGGAGTACTACATTTAAAAATGTATAAATATTGCTGTTTAAATTAAAAAGCCTTTTTCCATCGCAACTCAATTTCAGCGTAGCAATATTGCGCGTCGCATTCATAAAAAATTTGATACTTTAATTTCATTTGCAAAATCTTTTAGAGAGATTCAATCATTTTTACGTCAGTCATTCGACTAACGGTCAAACAATTTGATCAAACACGTTGATTATATTTTCTAATTGAAACAATCACTAGCCCATCAATATTGCACGCGAATTCTAAAATCACCAGCGTGATCCAACGATTGCTCGTTCACTTTTAGCTTTTTTTCGTCAAATTTCTCGCAACTGATTAAACATTGCAGAAAACTTTAATGCAATTTGAATTCTTTTTACTGTTTCATCGAGTCTTCTCGTAATTTCAAACTAGACGCATTTTTTGTTTTGGATTTGTGTAGCCTTCATTAATGCCACGGTGTAATGCTCACAAAGTGTTGATCTCGTTGTTTTATTGAGAGTGTTTATGTGCAGTAACTTCGATACGGAATACGTGACATGGGTGAAGAGTAATTTGAAAATGAATGGTAAATATTTATAACGCTCATTTGTATTCAAGAGTAATAACTACCAGTAGCACTTTAAGACACTCGTCCTAATAATCGCGGTTCATCATGTTTCCACCAAACTTTAATCAAAAGTTGCCGCCCAACTCGTGTAATTATAAGCTTAAAACAAAATCTCATTCGATATTCATCATCCAATTCGAAATCGAACTTTCCACCATTTTCAAAGGGAAAAATCTTGAAAATTATGCAATTCTAAATGTAGCACAAAATGAAGAAATACATAACTATCGTAATAAAAACATGGATTCAACCGTTTGAAATTTAATAGATCTGAAAACGGTCCGGCGTGTGTCAACGGGGGAATCGTAAAATAATACCGCGGTTAATGCATTGCAAATAAAATGCAACGTCTTTTTGCGCGAATGTTTATCGATCACTTTTGCAGCATCGAATGCACATACCAACTGAACTGTGTCTTTGAGAGTTGTACACATTCGAGCGCACGTACTGATGCGCTACATAAACTCACTGTGCGTGTATCTACCAATCTAACTCATGAAGTGGAAAGACGTATTTTTGCAAAACGACAGAGATAAAGTTGAACGGCTGAGGTACCTATAAGCTGTTTTCTTTCGGGGAGTACATATTGAAACCACTTGCTGAATCCCACGCTGTTTGAGACGCCTAATTTTTTTTCCTACCCATCCATATCCTAAACCATTCACCTACAGATATTCCATTATTCGATAGATTATACCCACTGTTGACGTGACTTTGCTCCGCTTATGCATGATGTACCAATCCAAACCATCTCTTTTCTGTCCTGTATCGAATAATTTTGTATATTCGTTTGTACAATGTAACTTGTAATCTACAAGATGAAAAATTGTTAGACAGATAGCTTAGGTGATAACGTCTTAATCAGGTGAGATGTTAAGGTATCGATTGACTGGGAAGTTCAGGCCGGAACTAATGCACGATTATATACGTCTAGAAAGTGTTTTCACTGCAGTAACTCGACAGTGCTAGGTGAAAAGCGAAGTTGGCCCATACATCACCGTGCCAGATAAAAGTTTATCCGCAGCGAAAAAGTGTGCCTCAAGTACTTAAAATATCGACTTTCTTTTGCAACAAAAAGAAGATGTCGCGCGGAAAAAGCTGCTGTCAGTTGGCACGAGAAATTGCGTGTGTCATTTGCAAGGCATGCTTTACATGACTTGCATCGACGTTTAATCGAAGATAACACGATAAGGATAAACATTGTTCGTAGTTGAAATCGTATATACGATAGTAAACGATAGCTTAGATCGTCTCGAGTCTAATTCCAAGTAGTGGCGACTGTCGTCAAGGAATAGGATATGGAAACCTATTGATGCTTGAGCAAAGATCGTGTTGCCAACGTTTTTGATCTTTTTCTCTCCGACACTACGGTTTTCTGTTACGCGTAGGTGAAAACTATCCTTGTTAATTCACTCCTCGAACAAGCACAAAACAATGTCATAAAAATTACTCGCTACAACTCTTTCTCAATGGCGTTTTTTTTGTCGGAGGAATTTTCAACGATTGCTTAATAGAATTTCCTTTTTTTGAAAATAATTCTTTGTGATAATTTTTCAAACGAAATCTCGTGTTAAGAAATGTTAATCCCGATTTGGTAAGAGGTATCAAAAGTTGAACAAAGAGAATCAAGCTCGGTAATCATTGGAATGCTAAATGAAGATTCCCTCATCCAGATTCGCGAAATGCTAACGAAGTCGAAGAAAGCGACGGAACTGGAGAGGTCGCAGCAACGCGCTTGGTCAAACATTTGTCACGCCGCACCTAAGCGGATTAAAGTAGCCGTTTACTTCTCTCTAACGAAATTACGAGGAAGCGTATCAATCTCGAAAAAAACTTTTCCGGGACCTTGTCGTTAATTCTCAGCGTTCTTCTATGCATTAAGAGTTTAATTAATTCCGGACCTTTTTTATGACTCCGTCGGCACCGCCAAGATAATAGATACGCAAACACAGTTGCGCGAATCGTATTTCGCTCCCCTCTCTTCGGCCTCATTTTTTTCGCAATTCTTGTCGCTACAGCGTGGCGCCACTTTTGTCACAGCAAAACATGTCGTGTTGACAAAGTCATAATCCTGGCACCTGCGGACGCTGAAAAAGTCTTGATATTTCTGTCAATTCGTAATAGCGGTATCGCGTGATTATAAGCCCCGAGGACAAAAGATTTGTTTTACTACGCGAGTAATTTTGCTCGGCAATAATGTTATTTCACGCGACAAATTAATCTGGAATGACAAATGCTGTGCCGGAACTTTAGCACATGCGACGGGACAATTTTTTCTCGTGTTTTTTGTTGCTTCTAAGTGTCCTGTGGCAGAAAAACAGGAGAAGGGCCACCAAAGAAAAGAACAAAGTTGTAGAATCGATTTATCGATTGTTTCTGTAAACAGTTTTTGCGCAGCCAAAGAATAAATTGAAGTAAAGCCATGGATGATCCGAAAAGCGTATGGGCGCGTTTCGTATTCATAGAATAGCGATTGCTTCAGCCGCACGCAAATACTCGGCACGTCAGGAGCACGCTAATTCGCCGAAAACCTTTTCCCGCCTTTGAGCTTACTGTCTTCTAGTCCACAGGATTTATTTGCTTAATTGCACTCGATTGCTTTGGCTGTCGTATTTTTGGCATGATTCTCACGAACGACTTGGCCATGGAAACTAAAAAAGAAAAATTACCATTTCTATTCTGACATCTTCCCTAACTTACTTTAACGAATGTTTTGATTTCCAGGTGCATGTGGACGTTTTGGATGGAAGGAGCAAGAGGGTTTACAAACATGCTGTCACAATCTACTTATAAGGTAATGTGAACTTTTTCATTTTTACTTTTTAAACGCAACCGTGTGGGTACTCTAATGTAAGGTCTAGACTTCCTCTATGGGATAACTTTGAAAGATAATTAGACAGATTTGAATTGAGAAGCATAATTTCTCGAAGTGTATCATTGTTAGTTGGAAAAATGTCACTTTGTTAGGAAGTACTATTGATCTAAAGGCAGGACAGAGCCTTCGCTTGTGGTCCAAGAATTTACATTTTGGATGGCACGTCGAAGTGAAATCTGTCTCGGAACAAATAATACTCATCTTGGTGGGACACGACAATGCAACCCGCTGTTCGAACGAAGAGGGCGCCTTGCTCCTTGCAAAATCGATCGGCTATTCCGAATCTCATTACGATGCCCGAGGCTGTTCGGTTTTTGATCTTCGCATCCTTCGCACCGAAGTCAGTCCAGTTTATCATCCCTACCCATCCGAGTTGCGGAAACGCAGTCGGTCCGTATGCGTATGCAACGCGTACAGGATTTCGAAGCGGCCATTACCATACAGGGACCAGTTTAAACAGACGTAGACCGATGTATGCACGGTTCGTCAGCGTATACGAATTTCGTATTCAAATGGCAACGTGCGGCTCTGAGCCGCCGGAACGCTATTCGGGTAGGTAGCTTTCAGTCGAGCCGGCCTTGCGACTGCACTTGATGCTCGCCTGCTGTTTTCGCGTTAACTCGACGCAGCGCGTAAATACAAACATGCCATTCTGCGTTTGCCTTTGCTCCCTTGTTTCAGCCCGTTTCGATCACTCTTCTATAAGTGTACGCAAACCCAAGTTTGTACTCTAAAGACAAACGACAGTAATAGTCGCTCTGTCTTCAATGATTTTGCTGCATTTAGTCGCGCTGCGTTCGCAGCCACGCCTCTTCCTATGTGCCCAACTTGCGCATCCCCAAGCCAAACATTACACATACGCTCGCTAAATATTGTACCACGTTTATTCATTAAAATCCGCGACGTTTGATTCGATGGCTCAGCACACTGAACTGATATTAGTTCTGCATTTTGTGTCACCCATTTACATACATTTGCAAACTCCGAAGGCTGATGAGCATTCAGAGCGACATAGTTTTGTAAAAAATTGTAAGATGTTTCGGATTTCATTAGCAGTTCTTAGACCGTTTCTGGGTTGTGTGCAATTTCGAAATTCAGGAAATGACCAGGACCGGTTGTAGTGAAAAATACGTTTCTGTTTTGCTGGAGCTCTCACCAGTTTTGGCCTCTGAAAAGCAAGTTAGTTCGAGTAAGTCGTTGCTTTAGCGACAAACTTACTTGGAAACTTAGCACTGTTCGTTATTGTGATGCCACATTGTTCACTACCGTGAACGGGTCAGTTGCACATGTATGGGCACTTGCAAGCGTGTGTCTGTACATTAGTTTGAGACAAACTTTGTTTTTAGTAATTTAAGATCCTGTTATGTACAGACAGTACCAAAATTTTTTGATTTTTCAAAATGTTCTCGCCAAAGAAAACTTGAATTGTTTGATTTTTTGATTTTTCAAAATGTTCTCGCCAATGAAAACTTGAATTGTTTATGTTCAAAGTTTGCATAACAATTTTTCACATTGAAATATTATAATTCTGAAAATTTGTTCTTGGATATGTAACAGAACGGTCTATTAATACGTCGTTGCAATTTCAGAAGGCGCGTTCGGTTCGATACTCATTTCCTTATTTTCTCAAATCCATCTCGCGCAAACTTTCTCAAGCGTGCCGGTTTGCGACATTGACAAAGATTTAGCGTGGTTCGGAGATTAAAAACGCCGCGCATTTTTCTCGGTACAAATTTGAGGAGGATGCGCGTCGCAGCTCCGTCAGCGTTTCGTTTACCGCAGCCGGAAACTCCGCGAGATTGGAATCGAAATTATACGCGTGACAGTCTCGAGTTTTCCATCGCATGATAATTTTATTTTTGATATGTATGAGATCGATAGCAATACCCGATTGATTGACAGACAAATTTCTCCGTCAAAGAATACAACAACAGATATAATTTTCTTTCAATTTTTGCTTATCTCTATCAGCTATTTTTGATGATTCAGCGAAAAAAGTTGGTAGGTAAATTTATTATTGAGATTGTAACGCCAAGTAAGGTCTCGTTCAAATTGTCAATTAAAATTCGGATTCTTGTGAATTTCTCTAAACGTGATATTTCACTTTCGTGACAACTGCGTTGCTTTAGCGAGACAAGACCGAGTCCGGTCGATTTATCACATTGAATAAGACCTGCTGAACGCAGTCCAAAGTTCCATACCGATCGTGGCGTTCGAACTAATAGAGGACGAGTAAATACGTCGCCTAGAACGAAAGCTTATCGATCTTGACTTCAGCTTTGACACGACGCCGACGATCGGCGTTTGACTGTTGCAACGAAACTTTCAGGCAAAAATTAAACGGATTAAAAAATAATTAAATAAATAAAAACTAATATCAAGCTTCAGTTCGGCAATGTTATTTTAATAGTTGCAGTTTAAAGTCGTAATAATTCGTTTTAGCGCGCACACTTGCGTTTTGCGCAAGTGTGGGGGCTTTCAAGAACGGAAAACCAGTTTAAACCGGTTGTCTTGATCGAAATGGAGTGACTGTATATATCCGAGAGATCGAATTCAAAATTGATGTCCCTTTCATGCTTCGGCTTCAAGAAAGCCCTAACTTCGAATACCGGGTGTCTGAAAAAAGTTGAGCTTCGTTAGGTTGTGATTTTATTAGTACATTGATTGTTATCATTTACTTTGAAAAATGAATCAATTTATCTAGTCGTAGAAATGAAATTGCACTGAGCTTTGTTTGGGGCCAAAAGAAAATTACTAAAAAAAGTTGATTACAAATTGTAATTGAATGAAGAAAGAGAATAGTCCAAGATACAAAGTGGTCGTAAATGTCAAGTATAAACAGGTCGTAATGGAATCTCGATGAAACGAAATATAATGATAACCGTTAATTATATTGGGACACGAAGTATGTTTTATCTGAGTAAGCGCTGTGGCGTGTAAAAGCCCGAGCGAGCGTCGTTCGGATAACCGCTGAAAGCCTGCCCCATTAAAGCTATCCCGATATGCCGAACACTTTTCTCAAGTACTTTGGAGTAATTATCTATCTTGCGAGCAAAGATTATCACAGCCAAAGGGTGGCTTGTCGTTTTTATTCCACGGAGATCGGCCTGCCTAAAATAAATGTCGGCTTATAATCACGTCAATCATCCCGCTCGTCAATGTCTCATTAATATTTATTTATTAATGCACTTTTTAGATACTGAGTTTTATCATCAAACAACGCTGAGGTGAAAAAAAAACTGTCCACTAACTTGAAACCAAGTGATGGAGTCCATCAATATGAACTGTCATAAAATTCATTTTGTTTTATTAACAGGGATTGCAATAAACTCAAATTTCGGATTGATTTTGCGAACTTTTGTGTTGATTCGTCGTACGTTATGACAAATAAAAAGTTAATGTTAAAGGGCGTAAGTTGTGCACGTCATAACTACTCGGTGTGGTGAAAAATTGCTCGAGCTATGTTTCGTGAGTTTTCAGTGCACCAACTTTTATTGCCACATAATATTTATACGCCCCGGATGATTGTCATTTTACGACGAATGAAGATTATAGTTGGCATTGATAAATTCTGCAGAAAAACCGTTCCAACAAACGCGCGCTTTATGACACTTTGTTCCGCTATTGAAAAGTACGAGTGCTTTTTGTATCGGAATCGCGAATCTCGAGAGTGCACGGACAATAAAACGCATAAAAGAATGAGATTATACGAGAGTAAGAAACAGTTTCAGTAGATGTAAAATGGAATCATCATTTGCAATTTTCTTATTTACTTATTTCTCGCGCAAGCAAGACCGGCAAAAATCGTTTCCACTTTTACGGGCGATCAACATCGTACGAATTCTTCAGAAGCATCTTTCTTCACTGCAATGAAAACATCATCTTTCTAAATCGAAATTTGTCATGCCATCTCTCGCTCTTATCTATTTTTAATTCTTGTCGTTTCATTAGATTTTAATCATCGTTACGACATCCATAATTGAATTTTATTTCAGTTATAATACCCACTAGCAAAATCCGCTGTAAGAAATGCAGGCCGGAGACTTAAGTCTTTGGGACATAACTTTGTTGCAGGGGTCAGAAATAAAGTAATGAAAAAAAGAATGAATAATTTTAAGAAGAAAAGCCATTAAGCGTCAACGTTTTAAGAGATGAAACGGTAGCCGTAGTAATTGAAATCTCGTGTTACCTGACGAGTCGATACGATCCGTATGTCAGAGGCCCTTGGGCTACATTATATGTACGAAATATTGCGGGCCACGTCACGTTCGCAAAAAATGGAAGTGCAGATACTGCGCGTATAAATTAAAGAACGCAACTGAAGAACGCCGGGCCGATGATAACCCGATTGCATCGTTCCCAAATATCAAGACAGGCGGATGAGAACGCGTCGTGAAACGAAAACAACACGCCCAAACTGATGCATCATTTTAGTCAATCGTAATTTCGTCATGGTTTTTGATGTTTCGTCCACACACATGCCAAAAATCTTTTGTTATCGGAGAAAAAAAGTCGAACAAAAAGCTTCTTACAAAGATATTACAATGTTGGATGTTGCATCGGCGAGTTTTCACAAAACCGTCTTATTAAAGTCGCTATAACCCAAATGGAAAACGGAACGAGCATGCGGAATGAAAATAAACGTCCATTATGACGTGCAACAACAAAAAATTGCTTCCAATGCATCACATTCATCTCGTATTGATTAAATTCGATTGTGAAAAAAATATATATGAATTCCAGCAGATAATTTTTTTATTCCCGATGGTTTTACAATTTCTGAACCGTTCCCTTTGCAGAGCTTTATTACAAGTTGACCCGAATATCCGCTCCAATTCCGCACCGAGTCAAACAAAGGTTCTGTTTTATCATCGCTGCAAAAGAAATGCAAAAAGAAAAATGGATGTTACCGAGTGTACTTCTCTATCGAACATTTTTCTGTTACTCTTTGCCTCCTCTCTTTCTCTCTCATACATCGAAATAACGTTTAAATTCAGGACAATGCAGAAGTCCAATATACTTTCGCAACTGATCATTCCGGTAGAAAAGTCAAGTTTATCGAAACACTTCATGTTGTATTCATCGGGGCTGTAAATTGAAAAGACAAGGACCAAATGGCCGGCAAAAAATGTCCCGTTATTCGCACATCCTGAAAACTTATCCGTGCATCACAAATCTCGCGTCTAATATGCAGCATTTGCGCTACGAGCGTAATGCACACAGGCATCTTCTGTTGCTTGGCAGCATTCGTCGCAACAGATGTTTCGCGCGCCTTTCTTATAATCGTCTTTCGGGCCGACTTGCAAACGTCGCAATCTGCGAACCTTCGCCTTTGGCATTAGCCCATCCAATAAATTGAATCGGTCGCGCATTGTGATACGCTCCGCTGCAATTATCGCAACCTCAAAAATCATCGATATTCAAGACGCACTTGAATTAATCCTGTGACTGTTCAGAGATTTCTCATTTTATTGACTGCGTCGAAGGTTTATATCAGTCGTGATGAAAAACGTTTTATTACTATTTTTCACTGTTAAACAATAGAGACAATTTTTCTTTGATTTTGAATTTTTTGACCCGTTGAAAATTGACTACGAAAAATAGAAAGGGTTGAACTTTTGCCAGAGCTTTTCACTTTTATTGAAACCATTTCGAAATTTATAAGAGAAAGAGAGGTAGATGGAACAATGAAGAACAAAGCAAAATTTGTTGAGGGACAATAAATGTTGTTTTGTGTTACGTCACAGTACAGCTAGGTCAATGACCAGTCAGATTGATAATGAGAAAAGACCGCCCAGTGGCAAATGTCGAGTTGTCGTTGGTGAATCGGACATGTTTTCTCGTATGCAACAATTCGTTGAGCGGACAGTTATAAATAGTTATCCAAAGTGACAGGTGGATTTCGGTTGGCCCTAATTTCGTTATTCAGCGGCTTCGCAGTGCTTGCGTTACATTTAAGCGCGTTTCTTCTGGCAACGGGAGTGCAAAAAAAGGACCGAAGATGCGGTTGAACGAAACAAAAAACAACAGAACAGGAGGAAAAAAATTGCATCGCGGAGAAAAAACACGCGAGCAAAGAGGACCCCAGAAGAAGCACATGAGGCAGCAAAAAACGCACAGAGATAATAAAAGTAAGGCATAAAACATTGACGACCGAAGAGGAACAGGCTCCGCTGGAATATACAAATGTGGATTTGGAGAATTGTATTCCCCGACGAGTTGTGGACTTATCTGTTTTGTCTTACGTTCATCTCCCTCTTTCGGTCGCTTCGATTGGGAATTCGCCGATTTCTTATTATTTGTTGTTCAGCAGCGCTATTGTGTTTCGGACAAAGCGGCTCGTTCGATTATGCATGTGTGCGTATACACATGTCAGCGTTCTGCGGACAAGCGTGTGCGTAACAGAGTGAAAGACAAAGACGACTACTGGTATTATCCAGTTGCTCTGTGACATCTATAACAATATCAGAATGGGCGCTTCGCTGAAAAGGCAATGCGTTTTGCGAAATGACTTTTAACTTTTTTTTCTCTCTCTTCTTTCTTCGGTAGTCTTACGACTACTTAAATGTGGGTGGTACGGATGTACACATTTACGTATTCAAACTTTCTAATTTATTTCAACAAACAATCGTAAAAAGTTTGCATAAAAAATACCAGCTTGTGGGAAAGGATAAGATAACACTCGTCATCTTTCGTTTTTGATTAATGTTTTTGCAGTTGAAAGATGATTTTGATATTTTGGAATGATAAGAAACAAAGCAATTTTCGCGTAATGAATTGAATTTTTTCCTGTGAAAAACAAAAGAGTGTCGTAGAAAAAAAAATCTGTCATTGTCGGGATCGTTGTACCACAGATAAAACGGGAAACAAGGTGTCTGAAGGAAGACTATCAGAACGAATGGGGGAACAGACTGCTACCAGCGAAGTGATACTCAGCGCTCCTGAATGTGTTGCGTGTGCTTTTTCCCCTCTTTTTTTCATTCCGCTCTTTTTTCGGCTCGACGAACACTGTTCCTAACGAGTATTGCGAACTTTAATGTCAAAATGTGAAATTACAAGGATGCTGTGCCAGGATTCATCAGGTTCACACTTGACATACACGGCAGCATGCTACTACATGGCGGTTGCGCAAATATTCATCCGACCAGGATCAAATCTTTATTAAAAAAACTGTCAAATTAAGAAAACGTGAAAATTTTACAAAATGAATGTAAACAATAGTAGACGATTCGGATTTTTGTTTGTTTCTTGAAGATGATTTTGTAGGGTTTGAATGTTTTGCGTAAGGCGAACCTTCAAATCTATCACTTACATAAACCACGACATATCATAAGATTATTTATTCACTTATCTTTGCAAGCCATAAAAGTGTCCGTGCGCTTTCACCTCTGTCCTATTATACCCCGGATAATACCTCATTAACTGCAATTTATTTGCCGGATCGTAAATCAGCAAGTCAAAAATCATCCGCCATTTTTATGATAGACGAGATTAAAATAATACTCGTGACGTATCAAAGCAACCACTTTCTCCTTGTTGATAGCGCTTCCTCAGAGATTTTGTACGGATCAAAAGGCATCAGCCATCCGTCACTACAATGCATAATTTATTAGCTTATACATCAACGCATCTGGTTGAAATTTCGATTCGCACGCAATCCCTCTCCTAAAATCGTTTTTTTGTTTCATTTCAAAAAAGTCTGTTTTCCTGAAACAAGAGAAATTCTATCCGAGCTGTCAAAAATATGAAAAATAATGTTGGAATTACAAGTTTTTCAACATCAAAAATGTGAACTTACAAAATTGAATTTCGCTATCGAATAAATCTTTCGGAGAAAATAATTAATATGACGTTGCTTTCACTAAACAATTGTTAGTTGATTAGTGTCCGATATCCGCGCAAGCCAGGCGAGCACTCTAACCGACGTATTAATTTTGCCGCGCCATAATGCTTTCCGATCGAATCAAAATAATAATTCAACATTTTGATGCCAGCAAGCAGACAAACAATTACGCGGATTTTTCGTGCCCGATTTGTTCCGAAGCGTCATTTATAAAATTGCATGTATCGTGATGGCCGTGCAACGTGTTATTAAAGAACACCTTGTGAGACGTCTGCGTTCGAGCGAAACGGCCGGAATGAAAAGGCAATAAAGAGAAGGCAGCGCGAGGCCAACGAAAAGGAGAGAGAGCGAAAAAAAAGGCTGCCCTACTGGTCTACAACCTCTGGAGATTAGGCGTGTATCACGAGCTACCGTTCACACGCGTTTTGATCCTATCTCCGCGGCTTTTCAAATCGTGTTTTGTCATCTAATCAGTCGGACGGAAATCGTTTTCGTCCGACTAACGCGCCCCGACAACTCGCAATCCGTTTCAGCTCAAACACGCACATTCCTCGGCCGACCGCAGTGCAATCTGACCGTGGGGTTTCGTCAAATTAAACTCGCATTTCACGGCTAAGCGAAACGTCTCCCGGCTGACGAAAGAAACAGCCCGATCGTGCGTTAATTAAGTTAGGACGCCGAGTTCTCCCAAGGGCTCATGTCAAATCGCGCGAGACCGAAAGTCGATACGTATGCGGCTTTTATGCTAATGACACGATAATTTGCATATCGGCTGTACCATGTAGGCGCGAATACGATTTGACGCGCAGGTCAAACTTGAAGAGATGTTTTATTATTTGCTAATTCACTGGTCATGTTTGCTGCTATGAGGCATCGCTGCTCACCTATCACAGGTGCTCGTGTGGGCGGTTTTGAGTGACGATTTATTATGTAAGATTGGTTTACAGGTGAATACACCGGTAAATTTAACCGATCGCACGAAACTAACATGGCTCAGTTCTACAAAACATGTGTTATACAATTTCAGAAAAGAAACATTAAATGGTTGTGTATTGGAATAGTTTTTTTCTGGAGAATTCGTAACTGTTAAAGTTAAATTTGATTTTGTCCAAAAATAACATCGAATTAGCAGCCATGCAAAGTATAACTTCCACATTCATTTGACGAAAAGGAATGTAAACTGACTAGAATACGTGAATTGTAATTTGCATTGTTGTTGACACTATTGTTCATGGACCGAACAAATTGTAAGAGTTTGGATTAGCAAAACAAGCAGTGTCTGTTAAACAAGAGGTACATTTTTGTTTACCGTGTAAATAACCGATATTATTTACACCAATTTAACTTGGATTATTAGAGATTTCTGTCCAATTAACAACGGTAAAAATTCGTCGTACATGATTCGAGTTAAATGATTTTTAACTTATGTGTGGGTGGAAAATATTATTTTTTCGAAATCTCGTCATTGTAGAAAATTCATTTTTTAGTTTCAATCAGATAACTTATCGTTAAATTCGATGTCTTACTTAATTAGTTATCTGATTAGAGATACAATTAATAACAAAATTGTATGTTAATATTTTGTACAACTTAGCTGGCAACCGCTGTAATCTAACTAAAATATTTGCCTTTGTAAAGCTCGATTCGACGTTATAGTGTTGCGCGAACACGAAACAAATGTTTCATTTACATTTTTCGTGTGCTTTTAATCGCGCAGCAGCACGTTACGCTCTCGGAACGCGGCCAATATGCACGGCTTCAACGCCAAAACGAACATTACGATCATAATCCGATCACAGTCAATGCGCAGATATGAGAAATTATACAAATATATTTACCGAATATCCGAGGCCGAATCGCGTAATCCGGCAGTATTCAGCCGAACCTTATCGTGCACCAACGTGTGTGTCACAAGCGCATAAACATTATCAAACAGCAACTCTGCGACTGTTTTTATATCAAAACAAGAAAACCAAATCGCATCAACATTCTCCTTCGCGTTCGCATTTATATAATTTTTCTCTTTCATTTTGCTCCTTTGCTCGTTTTCTATCTCATCAGCGAACAAATTATTTCGATATCAGATAAAAAGGATCCGCACACTTTGCAAGCTGATATTATTTTGATTTTGCAAAATCGTATATTTCTCATGGCTGAACGTTGATGCGCGCGAGAGCTCACGTTATTATATATATGAACGGAACATAATTTGTTCCCGACTACTTTATTTCAGCAGCGCTCTGTGTGCGCGCATCGATATTTCTTTCTAAATGAATAATGAGCGGCGCACAATGACTCTTCAGAGTTGGCTCTTTCTCAGCCGGATCTTCGTTGTCTTTTTTTGCCGCGCACTGCCGAGTATAAAGACGCATCGATCTTTGGCTTGCACCCGGTGTTGTACATGCTGCCGCACCCTTTTCGCATATCGTCGTTACAAGCGTTCATTTTTCGATATTCAATCTCATGTCACTCTCAGAGCCGATGAATTAGCCGTCGCTTTCTGATGCTGCGTTCGACGTACCGCGTTTGTTTCTCTTAAGGCGAATCATTTGTTTTCGTATACGGTCCTTGTGGGAAACCGTTCCAAGGGGTCTCCGCCAAACTTTTTACCTCCTCGGCCTGTCCGAATTTTTTGCTCCGACGCGTTTCTTCCTTCGAGGCATCTTTTTCTGTTCCTCATTCTATGTACATTTATGAGCTAACAGGAACATTTTTTCAAATAAATCGAGACTAAAATTTTAGATTTACGACCCAACATACAGGTTTTTGTACATAAAATATGTTTATTGATATTGTATCGAATATGGGAACTGTAAATGGTTTTTATGTTGAAATTTATCGTAACGAGTTGTTGGGTGATGTTGAGTTGATAAAAAAATTAATTGTTTTGACGATTAAAGAAAAAAAAAGCATGGGAATCCCAAGTGGCGACAACATACGCGCTCGTAAATCCACGGCGCGTGCTAAAGCCCAAGAGCTGGCTATCGGAAGCAATTCATACAACAGCGCGATTTTGCCTCGGCACGTGGCAAATAGAGCCGGTCGAACCGACGGGGACGGCCAAAGAATTCAACGGCCTTATTTTGATCCAGGACCCGGGTCGTAAATTACAAAGTCACCGGGGCGACACGAGTTACGAGATGACCCCATAATGCAATCACTTCACGTGAAACATTGAACACAAAAATAATCGGGTCTCGCGATTATTTATACTGCAAAAGAAACGGAGTTAGCTGCTACTCAGAAAAGAATAGTGTAAAGGTACAATAGAAGTTATTGCTTTATACATTTATTCATGAGCCCGATGTGAGTTGCTGTGTGACTTCCTATATATTTCTTTATTTTTCTTTTTTCTCCGCTTTTTTCTCAGATGAACAAGATGGAGCGAGAACCGAATACATTTCTCCAATTGATTTTCAATTACTGTTCTCCGGGTATTTGAAAAAGTGTCAACAAAATGGAAAAAATTTCCCCTGTCACATTCAATATAACATATTTTTGATCGAGCGAAATTTGTACCACTTTTTGTTTTGAATATTTCGCATGGAAAGTTTTAGTTCAAGTGCAAGAGAAGGAGGAGCAAGGAGTAGAAGTAGTAGTTCGAACGGCAGAGATTAGATCGATCGATTCCTCACTGCGAGTGCAGCGTTTGTGTACATTTAATCGGGCTCAGTGAATGCTAGTGCAGCACGTGCGACACGCGTGTGAACGACGCTTTCTAAAGGCCGGGCCACAGAGGACGCATCCGTCTGACACGACGCTAGAATAATCACTTAACCACTCTTGTTTTCCTATTGCGACGGCTTGTTATTGATATTGTAATTATTTGCGCTCGTTATTTCAATGACATCACTCATCCAGAAATAACATCTGAGATCAACTGTGCGACTCTCAACGGAGAGATAAATATTCCACGACGACGTTGACAAATTTATTATTTTATAATGATTTTTTTTCATTAATGAACGAAACGAGTTTCCTCGCAATTCAAATGGGATTTGTGTAGCGAAAATTAACAAATATTCAGATAAGCTTCTTTAATGAAAAAATTTAATTGTAGTTGAAAAAATGTAACGGGATGTATGGCACATGGTTGTAATTTGTTAAAACAATTTCCGGCTGCTGGGGGATCTTTTGGTTTCAATTGAAAAATCCACGTACCGAACGGAAACGCCAAAATCAAACGCACGAGAGCGTTGAATAAGAAAGAAGCGATCAATCTGAGATAACCGGAGCCACTGCTGAATCGTACGTTTCAGGCCTTTAGTCTTCGTTCTTTACATCGATCTTATAATTTACGCTGCGGCGAACATCAAAATTTACGGGCTCCTATCAACTCAACTTCGTAACTTCAGGAACAACAAGAGTCAAACATTCTTAAAATTTGTAATTGTCAATTATCTACTTAAAATAAACTGCACTTTTTGCACTGTTTACTTTAAAAAACATCTACTACTTTACACAAACGACAGTTGAACGAATTTTTTGTTAGCAAAAAATTGAAATTCAAAAGACATAAATTCGAACATTTGGTTTGAAAAAATGATCGACAGTTTTCGAAGTTCATAACAGTCGTTATCCCTAATCCAGTGTACGCGATGCCGTGAGGCGAATGCGAGCACATCGAGGCATCATTTGGTGGATCTCGTTCCAGCTCGCTCGAGAAACAAACCCGTGGCTCCGTCCTTGTCGATGCTAGGTCGCTGCAGCGCTCTGTTATTAGCCGATTCGGCGCGTCTCACCCGCTACTCATTTTCCCACCTCAAAATTATACCGCGGCTGCCTGCAGACACACCGAGCGCGCCTCTCTCTTTGTCACGCATATACTCCATCGTCGCGTCCTCCGTCCAACGGTACATTTTCGCCGCAGCAGTCGAACGGAGGGGGAACACCTCGCGATTCACTCTTTCTTTGCTCCTGCTATTTTCTCCCTCCGAAGAGATATTATTTCATCGATTACGCCGGTCAAGGCAGCAGAAAAAAAGAAACCAAATCGTTCGGATTCAATACTTCCGCAGTTTAACTTATGCGATGGAACGATTTTTAACGAACAAAAACAAGTTACGATGGAAAAGGATTAATTCGTTTCAATATTAAGTGAGAATTAAGGAAATTTTGAGAGGAAGTTTTACTTTATTTGAGTGGAAAAAGAAGTGTTATTTTTAAAAAGGGAACGTGGTATTGGGATATCGATGATGTGGAAAAGTTTGTATCCTGTTGCTATATTTACATTCATTATGAGACTTGATGCGAGTTGAAATATCTCGTTAAAGGCCGATCTAGTTTACAATCACAGGCTTCTCTTGATGAGTCTGATTCGTACACGCAAGTTATAATCGTCGATGCCTCAATGAGATTCGCAATTACATTCGGTGTGCTTTCGAGTGCAACATTTCTCCGTATAACTTGACTGATGTTGAAATACTGCAAGCAATGTAATTTACATACTCAAGTCGCGAAAACTAGGTTACATCTTGTACAATCGAAGCTTAATGAACATTTTTTCGTAAAATTTGTTTTCAAAATTTCACGCTGATTGAATCAAGTGTACAGTTTTTAGTCACGACTAAGATGTCGTTTTCGTTCAAGCATGCGACGTAGAATTCTAAAAAAATTCGATGAATGAAAAATATTTTCATGATTAATTTCGTTAAATTCAAATGAAGAAGAGGAGAATAACAACGATAACTGCATTACGCTATCCAAAGCACGCGAAACAGTGCACTTGACTGGTCTTAATCTTTATTTGAATAAACTTTTCCGCGAAACACTTAATTCAAATGTCTTTACAGTTGTCGCGCAGGTAAATGGAATCTCGCACTAATCAGTCTCGCTTAATAAGATACAATTTACTTCGAATCTCTCTTTTTCACGACATCGCTCACAGTTTTTGATGACATTACTGTTCTTTTGTATTCCCTTTTGCTGTTCCACCGTTTTGCAATCTCTTGCGTAGATTAACAGTTCAGGAAAACAAGCTTTTTTTTGTATTTTTATCGAATCTTCAGGGTTGTGTTTGTTGTGATAACAAACTTGTGAATAAATGAACCAACCCAAAGTAGGATTAAGCTTAAAATGAAAAATTGTTAAACTTGTGAAAGTTGTAAATTTGGCATGCAATGATAATTGAAGAGCCAAGGCCGAAGAGTCATAAACGAGTTTGATAAATATTGATGGTTATAAAATGCAGACTCCAAAAGAAAGGTTGACCGTAAAATTGATAGAACGACGGCCATAAAATTGGCATAATCTTATCAAGTTGTCGAAGGAGACACGACAAATCAAAAAACAATCAAACCATAAATACTCGATCATAAAACCCGCTAAACGCTATGACCATTCGGCCAGAAATTGCGTTTTGAATTGTTCCCAATTTGCATAATTATTGTTGTTCAATCATTCCACGATTGAAAAAACGATTAATTAGTCCCTCCAACTCTTTCTCTCTCTTTCATTCCAACCGAAATGTCTTTTGGGTAAAAAAAGTCGCCCCGCTACCGCCGATGTTAAGTAATTTTTTGACAGGCCTCAAATCGGACGGCGCTCAAAGCGGCGAACTGCCGCGTAAAGTTATAAAACTTTTTGTCGCCCGTCATAAGCGAAATCCGAAACGAAAGGAACGCGCGTAAAAGAGGAATGGGACGCGGCCGGACGAAAAAAAGGTCCCTCGGACGTCCAAGCGTAATTATCCTTTTTCGCGTTCGTCGATAATTTCGCGACGATTTCCCGAACGCAAACCGCAAGGCCCCTCAATGAATACGTCCGGGGGCAAAAAAGTTGGGCCCGATCGCGATCTCCCGAGAGAGTTATACGATGGAATTATGCGCGGCCAGTGTGCGTGCGCATCTCATCCTTCTGTTGAGGCCCTTCGATCGCTTAGTGTAATCCAGTTGGTAAAGTGTAAGTGGTTCACCTTGATAGCCCCCCTCCACCTTGCAACGAGGCGTCTGGCCGGGCCGGCTGGGCCTTACCCCCACCCCTGCGGTCCGTTCTCTTTGAGGCCCTTGGCCGCATGACGTGCACCGTACCTACCATCTTCTGTCTCGCTTGCTCCAACGTTCATTCGCGATGACTTGTTCTCCGTCCGACAACTGTAGCTTGCATACCTAACACGGACGCGCGTCTCTTCTTCTTGACCCGAGGGCACCACGGGCTGTCCCGCCCATTTGTAGCACCCATATCTGCGACCAGCCGCCCGCAGAGCAACACGCGGGAATGTGTACAGACCCGGGTTTCGGGCGGCCCTCTTCCTGCTGTCCTTATATGTTGTGTTTTTCTCAAACTCGCTCTTGCGGTTTTTGATGGATGATGGGCTTGCGTTTTCGTAGGGTTATTTTAATTGGTGCTACTGGAAATTTCGCTGAATGCACATGTTATTTCTCTTGTCCCGACCAATTTTTTTGCTACTTCGATTTTGAGGACGGGTTTCTCAAGTTGGATTCAACGCAGGACTAAACGCTTCTGCGAGAACAATTGTTAATTGAAGATGCTTTTTGATAGGTTTGAAGATGAAACTTGAATTGTTTGAGGATTGTATTTTGAAACACGTTGTTCTGTGCGAGTTCACTTGTTTTCGTCGGAGCAATAAAATTTAAGCAAGTTAGAAAGTTTGTGTGATAAAGCGAACAATTTAACGGCGTTGAAACAGGAATTAAATTGAAGAGATATACAAGCACTTTTGGTGGCTTGTGATATTTTGAGTGGAAATGTTGAAATGTATTTATGCTTTACAAAAAGGTTCGGTTCAATGTTTGTTCCGCAGAAACGGTGCTAACTGTTGTTTAAGAATTTATTGTGAGAGCAAATAGCTATAAATTTATTATCGATTCCTCGCGCTGCTATTTGTTAAACGTTTTCAAAAGCTGCGTGCAATTCATTTATCATAGATAAGATTTTGCATTTTTCATTCGATCGATTATTGTTTGAATCGAGACTTATCGATTTATAATTCCGATACAAAAACTCTCATTTCACACTTTATTTATCGCTTGAAATGATAATAGACGGTGAATAATATCTAAACAATCAAGTATTTAATAGCATAACCTGATTTACAAAAACCGTGTTATACAATTGAAGAATGTTAAAAGTTTCACATGGTCATTTCAGTTATGTTCCTTGACTTTTTTGTTCGTATAAATGGTGCCATCTAGAACTCATAAAACTTCTATGACTGTTGAGGTCCGTCAAGCGTAACATTTCGCGCTCGGTGTAAATCGCTGTTGGTAATATCCAACACCACAAATCCGAAGTTTGACTGAGCCGCGTCGCGTTACGTCCACTCGGATTTTAGCAGACCAGATTCATCTTTCCAATCAAATTGATTGCCTTGTTTCCTCATTGCAATGTCTTGTCGACGTGTAATTCGTAGCGGTGGCCGATTTCATCGCGTTGACATGAACCTTCTGTTCGCTCAGTTGCCGTTACAAGTTCAAAGTGATCCGGTTTCTGAAAGCATATACATTCTCAAAGAATCAGTCCGATAACAATCTTGAGCTTCGCAAAAGAGAGCAAAAAAAGAATGAAAATTAAATTGCAATAACAGAATAAAGCAAAACATTTGAATATTGAAAAAAAGACACATACACGAGCGAGACCTGTGGAATGTTGTCGAAAAAATGTGTTTGCAAAGTACAGAAGCGAAAAAGGTAAGGAAATAATTTGGTCTGGTGTTGGTACTTTTGCGCGCGTAATCGTCGCGTGCACTGGAGCGCTACGCACTACTCGTCAATGCAAATAAGTATCGGAGAGTTACGAAAATTGCGCGTTCAAAAGAATTTTCGGATTCCTGAAAGGGAATGCATAATCGAGTTTCCAAGCTGGAACGACGACGACGGCGATTTTTATTCCAATGTAAACACGTCGATTTGCTCGGCGAGAACTCATTTACAATTTTATTTTCACTTTGGTTCACACGTTCGCCTCGCGAGAATGAATTCCGCGCGAGCGCCGGCGAAACAAATTGGACGCGACATCGCCGGGTTATTCGTTGATAAACAGTGATCGAATTATAGCGCGTGTACGCCAGTCAACTTGTAGCGGCGCATCTTCGGGCAAAGCCACCTGTGCTTTTTGTCATCGCGAAACAATTTAAACTTTTATAATGGGTTATCGATCGATTGCGTTCATTGTTGACACATGAATTCGAGCTAGACAACACACCAATTCAAGTCCTAGCCAACCGTTCGATCCCAATCCTGTTTCATTTCTTACTGAAAAAAGAAGACAAACAACGTAAAAAACGTTGAAAAATGCAACAAACAAAACAGAAAGAAAATGGTTCCATTTTGTCATACAGGTGGTCAAGATCCGGAGATTGAATTCAGTTTTATCCTGCGATCTTGGACAAAATGGGGAGGAAGAATATGTTTAGACCTTATCAATCCATATTTGCGAGTGCGTCGAATTCAGAATATTTCTTTGTTAGATGATAAAAGAAAAACGAGGGGTATGAAAAATGTAATAAAGCGCCGCAAAAGCCGAGGGACACGAGCGCCTTTTCGTGGAGTTTTTAATTTCCAAAATAGAATCCTTCGCGTACAGCGTACCGCCCATACCTTGTCCAACGCAGTGATAAAGCAAATAAAGCCATGCTGCGCCACAATAAACTGCCAACCGAAATCGTGTAATTTAAATAAATTTACATCCGTTTGTACGGGAATGAATTTCAGTTTGTTCTTGAACCTCCCTGCCACCCTTATCTTCGTGTCTCGCTCTCTCCTTCTTTCCCGGTAGTTGGCTATTTCATGCGAGAATCACTCCGAAATCCTCTGAACTTTCCGTGATCCGACCGTCACGATGAATAATCAAAAAGAGGTTTTTGCAGGCTCGAAACTGTAATGAAAATATACAGTCGGCCATGAATATATACACAATAGCGAACTCCTGTTTAAAGAGGGTTAATCAAAATGTTCAATCGGTCATCAGATGTCAACACAAAATGTGTCTGTCTTTTTATCTCCGTTTTGACAGATTTCGAAAAGGTCGCTTAGCAGTTCTGCGAGTGATTAAAAATTTTCCACTGAAAAGGTTAAGCAATTAGGGTAATCCGTGGTAATTGAATTGAATGAATGAGGCAGAGATTTCGCATGCGACGCGCGCGAGAATTAAGAACTTGGTTGCAACGACGAGTCGACGCATTCAGGAACGGAATTATGCATGTTATAGTTACGAGAAAATGTTGAATAATATGTATGTAAATCGAATGAATATTTATCTTGAGCGAAATTTAATATTTGCGGTAATAAACATGATGTAACTGTACATGCAAGAAAAAACTTCAAGAGCGCCGCCCTTTCTTCATGTTTCTCACATCAACTCGTATTTTGACTTCCGCGGTGAAGATATTTCATTTCAGAATTGGAAATTAGTGGGTGGAATTGAATTACATTGATAATTTAATTACTGGCTTAATATCGCACATTTAACATCATTTCGTAGTCACTATTAATTTGGTAAACTATTTTGATTACCCTTAATTACACCCAAATAACAATTTCTAACGATAAAATTTTTTGGGCCATATTTTAATTCCAATTATGAATAATATTTAACCTGAATTATACGAAAAGTTAGAAATAGTTGTTCAGGAAAGTAAACTAACTTCACAACAACCTGTTAATTTTCTAAGATTTTGTAACAGTTCCTAAATTCTGTTGCACATCAATAAAGTGTATGTGTGACGACGAATTCTATTCGCGTGTAGCATTCGAGAGACGAGGATGAAAGAAACGAGTCCTGACAAAATGATTAACTTTCGCTCGGTTGTATCAGTGTTTTCTCGTGCACAGTGCACGTCCCGTTGATTCTCATCGAATAAGTCCAGTGCAACGTGATACGAACGCTCGCTTATGCTGCACGCTGCCAAAGTAATCTGTCCTTTTTGCTCGCACAGACCAACTTGCACTCGTCACCGAGTGCACCATTGTAATCAATGGAATCAGAATGATGTACAGTGCTGCTGTTTCTCCTAAATCTAAGCATTGCGACCATATCCAATAAAATCGATAATAACGCCACGGTTGCGATATTTAGTAGTAGCTGTAAATCTTAGCGCAAATCGACGCCGTCGTTCCGTCGCCTGACTGAATACATTACTACCGCGGTAGCGTGCTACATATGTACATCAGCAACACACTCTCTCTCTCTCTCTCCTGGACATAAAATTCCTCTTCACACGAGGCGCAGAGAGAATTGACCTCTAAAAACCAGCCGCCTCGCAGCGGTAATGGTGTAAGCATAGGGCTCATACCTTCCCGTCAATCTATATATGTGTAACTGCATTCTAGAGTCCACGTGGTCTAGATAAACGCCAACGTGGAATGACTAATTAATAACGTTTTTGCACAGTTGGAATCATTTCTTTATTGTTCCGAGAAAAACGATGGTTGAAATCAATTCTCCGATCAATCATCTCATAAATGAAACTGAAATTTCAATATAAATGAGAATTTTCGCGAATTTCGCCACGCAGATCGATTGCAATGGTTGGCGCGCGTGATTGAAATGCAAAATTGACGGTTAATAATTGAGTGCTCAAGGTCAAGAGGGATGTGACGTCAGAAAGAAACTAATTAAATGTGAATGCGAGCGCGTTCATCATCGCGCGGGCGCGCGAAGGCAAAATTGTTTCGGCGAACAGGGTTGGCAGCGGCAACGCAACATTTTGCATTATATTTTGGTTGTAAATCGTGCGACGGTAACGGAAATGCTAATGCATCGCCCGGGGACCTTGTCGAACGGCAGAAGCCAAAGCGCGTTCGTAATGGAGGGCCCACAATTGGAGAATTATTATTAAATGCCGTCAAAACAGAGGATTTATTTTAGCGCGGGATCTTATTGATGTTGCTGCCGCAAAAAACCGTGGGTCGCTCTGCGGGAAGCTTGGCGCCCGAGTAGGAGGAACATAAATTTTCTGAATCCAATATCGTACTCGTGACTCGTTAACGTGGCTCGTCTATGTATCACGGATTTTCTTATGCACGTCCAACATTCAATATTCGATAGGACAATCGCGAACCCACTGACAAATTCTTCCAAATTGACAAGTTTTTCGGAAAACAATATCTTTGACATTTGACACTAAGTTACATTTATGTTTGAGACATCATTTAATCGTGATTTGATAGAGCTCAAAAAATGATATGTTTAATTTTCAAGTTCACTGGATGAGTGAAAAATCTGTATTACGTTGCAACATAAATGCGATATATTTGAAAAATTTGCAATATAATTACCAACAATTTTGTTCGTTTTGTGACGGTTTTGACGTAGCGTAGGAATAAATTGCAAATTAAGTCTGCAATGCAAGCTCGTGAAAAATTACTTTAATTGAAAAAAAGTGAACATGAGAAGATAATAATGATCAATATTTCTGGCGTCTCGCACCTCGGAACATTCCGCAACTATGCGATGAGGCTGTGATATTTAATCAAGAAGCTCGGTAAGTTGGGATGCGTACAAATAAAATGAGCATTATGGAGATGATTATTTAAGACTCGTAGTAGAGAGCTGTGCGAGCGCTCTCGCACCTGCTTATTTACAAATTCGAGTCATGTAAACGTTAACACGACATTCTATACATACCGAAGCCTTCTGATATGGTAGAATTGGCGATATTAAATACCGGCTGGCTGACATGATAAGCTGTTTGTTTTTTAGCGGTTGGCGCAACGTGACTGTGATGAGTCAGCGTCTCTTTGTTTTGTTCATTAAATTAGCGCTATCCGTCGCGCAACGGTAAAACATCGCACGCGTGACGCTGGCAACGGATTAGTGATTATTCAAGCCGCGAGGTCTTGATTAGTTCACAGACGCCGTCTTAAAACTTTGGTCGTTAGCTAATTGCGCTCGAAAACTCGCTCGCACCGCTTGCACGTGTAGCATCGTCTGGTTAATTCGCGTAATTCGCACATCCTTAAGCGCACACACGCTCCTCAACAACAGCCAAATTGTTCTCCATTTCCGGGCGCGAATGGATACGCCTCGATACCCTTTTTGCAAAGTTGCAAACGCGCGACGCACCAGCTACAGAACGCGCGCGACGATCGATAATACTTCACTTACACAAGTCGTTACGGAGGATTGCCAGCAGCGTGTTATTAGAACGATACCGTGTTGCGCGAATATAAGCAACACACATCATGGGAATCGTGACGCACGATCATTAAGTAATTTGCGTATGCAAAGTTAAAGGGTTCAACTTCGCGACGAGCATTTTTCTTGCGCCGTGTAAATCATAAGCCGCCAGCGTGATTGAGAAATTAAAGTGATATCTTTCTCGGTCGGCTATAGACGAGGCGCTGCAAAAGTGCATTATAATAGAGGTAAAAACGTCATGAAAGTTTTCGGCCACCGCGAGACTGACACGTGGAAAACATGGCCGCAAACTTCGTGGGCCGATGCGTGAAATCTAATATCCAAGCTAATTTTCGTTTTGCATGTTGAACAGTAGTTATCCACGCCCGGATCGATGAGTTCTGCATTTGTTGTTAATACAAACGCTTGCGTGCTCCACAAGTCTGGCGTTCCGTGCGCGGGCTCATCAATATATCATTGATGAATTTCGCACATTACCGCAAAGTCGGTGCGATTGATTTTTATCGACGTTAATTATCGCCGCGCACAAACATTGTCCCGGGGTGAGAAGATTGTTTAGCACCCGAACCAAAGCACCGAAACAATCGAAAAACCTCGCAAATGACCCTCAGTTCAGCCGATTGTCCCGCAATACTTAGCCATTCAAAACGCCTTGGCCTCACTGTTTGTCTAGCGAATTTGAATAGACTTAGGGCTCGTTTCGTTTAATTGAAATCAAAACAGCGCGCTGAAAGAGAACGAACGCAAAAAAAGAGTCACAGGATCTTTTAACAGGATATTTTTGCCTAATCTCGCGCGCGGGGATCAACGCGGCGAATAAAAATTGTCGCCTTAGGCTTCACCGACAAGTCTTTGTTCGTTCTATAATGAATTCAGTAAGTTTTGTCGAGGGTGGTAGTTTCCTGGTAGTACCCTCGAAATGGGATGGTACCCGGAGGTAGAGGCAATTTATGAACTAGGCGTTTCCTTTATGACAGGGCGCGACTGAATTTTAACTTGTGATTCATGCTGTAATGCACAAAAGTCGCGTAATTTTGTCAGCGTTTCATCTACGCATGAGAACGGTCCAACTAATCCAATATCTTTTTTATTTCAAGATACATCAACTCAGATTTCGAAATACAAGTAGCAAAATAGTAGGTACAGGCTGAAATCATTGGCACGTAGCAAATAATGAAAATTCAACTTGTCTGAATAATTTATGAGTTTAATTAGGGTTTGAATCAAATTCATTAAAATAATACTGCAGATTGATGCAAAAGATAATTAAATAGAGACCATGAAAAATTCGGCATTAATTATTGAATTAACGGATGTTCTATTCATTGGAAGAAAGTGTACTAATCATTAACTTGAACCTTTTTTTTTAGATAAAATTTTGGTTCTACAAAACAGTGGAGACTTTAGAAAAGCAGATTCTGAAAGACGCCTGACATCGTCCACGTAAGTAAACTGAAAGTAAAAGGATAACTCTAGCTTGTAGTTATCATTATAACGGTACTTTGGTAACAACATTCGCTCGTCGATAATGCTAGGGTGTAGGTTAGTCCGCCGGTTCATCCCGTTCGACAAACCTACAAGAAATGAATCTGCGCATTAGATTCCCTTGACTCTGACAACATTCTTGCAAATCTTGTTACCATGGTAATGGCGGCTCGATCTTCCTCGCGATATACGCGTGGTCGGCGCTCAGTGTTGGTACACTGGAAAACACACAAGCCCATGGGTTCGTGCAAGACATCGACGTTCGGACATGTCCAGTGAAATAGCATAATAAATGGTCCGATGGACGAACGGTTCAAAGAATTTCACATAATAATAACCGCCGGCTAGGCAAATCAATCGGCCTTTTTACGGGCATACAATTGCTGTTGTCGCGGAACAAGTGAGTTGTCAATGACACCGGGTCTTAAGCTGAATGTTTTAATTGAGTGTAACATACTAAGCGAGTACTGGTATGCGTGACAGCGTCTAACTTATGGGGAGATGGAAAGATGTTCATGGGGTAGTTAGAGGAAATTTAAGTTTACAGTTACGGTTAATGCGGAGGTAATGCTGTAATTGGTGTAGGATTGTGTATACGGAAAGAGCCGGGAGTGCGCCGATTGCGCAGAGATGGAATCCTGGATGCCAGCTCGATTTAGCGAATTTCGATGGAAAATTATTTGAAAAGCAACAATGGAAACTGAGATAGGGATCTAAATGGCTCGGACGGTAGTGGCCTTCCACAAGGTAAATCCTGGTAATGTTGCATTGAAATAATCTTCAATGGACCGTAATGATGTTGGGAGCTTTCGAAATGGCAAGATGGCGGCTTCTGGATGACTCCATCAATATCTCCATTTCGGGCACACGGAAAAGCGCGTCGTTTATTGTTTCAGACGACGGCCATTTTTCATTTTCAATCCACACCCCGATGTCTCATGTGATATTTATCATTTTTTTTCTCTTTTCTCTTCTATTCCAAGGAGATAAAGATAGCGTCTAAATTATGGGCTGATTCATAAGATGATATATTTGCAACGAAGATCCCAGGTCAGAGAGCTGAGACAATCGTACTAACCCAATCATTTACTCCACCGAGTGCAAGTTGCAATTGAAACAATTGCTCGCAAAGTATTTCCTTCAAATGCGATATATCGTTGTCAACCCAAGTCTATTATCTTCTCGAATCAGTGAGCCTATGGTATTTCTTTACAATAAGCCCTCGAGGAGTTTCGACTTGTCTGAAATGACAGCCACCTATAAACAATAAACGGATAGAAATGAGGGTGCCTCCTCGAATATCTCGGCTCTTTATTTCTTTTTTGCCGTTCCATTATTTCGCTACTGTTTGTGATACAAGCGAGGAGGATAATTAGACGCTTATAAACGATACAAGTCAGTGCATTCCGTAGCGCGTGCATAAACACCTTTGTAGCTGATTACAAGCTACAGTAAGTGATTCTCAAGAATGGAAACGTTTCAAATTTATTCCTTTGAGATACATTCATTTACGATCATCGCAACGGGCATAATAATAATAATAATAATGGTAACGACAATAATAATGTCGCAGTGTACAAAGCATCGACTTCAAAGACTTAATAGGTGAGCGCTGAGGACTCGCGAGAGTGAATAGCTTGCGTTGAAGTGACGGGCAAAAGCGAGTTTGAGAAGAGATGAGGTCGACCAGGTATTGCGCAACGGGAAAGAATGCAACGCTCCAAAATCAAGAGGCAAAGTTTAGGAAAGAACGCGCACGGCCCAACCAGATACGAAGCTCTCGTTTTGTGCGTCGCGTTGACATCGGCGCATTATACCCCGAGCTCTACGACAATGTGCCTCCTTGATCGCTATCTCACAAACATCCTCGACAATGTAAAATTCAACCATGATATATTTATTTACTTGCTGCAACAACTGTTCCAGTTCGTTGCACTTTTTATCATTCTCTAAACTAATACAGATGTTTCAGCTGTTCTTCTGTTGTCGTTCGTAGAAATAGCTGTCAAGGTTGTACATTATTCATCCGATTGTTCGAAAAAATTAAATTTGTTATTAATAGTTTCATTCAAATTCGAATTCGAAATAATTTCTTAGCAATAAACATTTTCAACTAGTTCAATATCTGACAAGTTAATTTTTTTTTTTTTTGAGTGACAATTAATTTGTTGATGCCGAAGGATGGTTCAGGCTATAAATCACTAATCGATAAAGTTTACACTCGTAACTTGTCGGTTGATGCATTCCTCGGAAAGTCGTCCAATTAAAGGTCGCCAGGTATCACTCGCTTGAACGAGCATTTCAAGTTTCGCAGTCGCCAGACCATACAACGCCATGCTAATACATCTTCTATCTCAAAAGATAGCTTCCCCTGGCCATTAGTTTTTCATTGGTGTATGTTCGCAGTTGACGCGAGTTGTCAGCCAAGATTACCAACCGATGCTCGGATATCTGAAAGTTAATTAATTTTCTCGTCGCTTTTAATGGAACGAAAGTCGGTATCTGTAGGCCACGAGAGTTCGCCAAGAAATGCCTCGCGCACTTCTGTGCGCCGGAAAAACCAACTCTGCCAATTACCTGAATACACAAAATAATCTAAACAGCGAAACTACTACCCAACAACTCGTACGTCATTTCGCCTAATATACGACCGCTATCGAATTCTCACAGCAGATTTCTCTCGTATGCTCTCGCAAAACTTATTATAACGCGAGTAACTGTAATTTCGCTAATTAATAGTTTTTATCAGCACAGCTAAAAATAGACCTCCGCTACGAAACCGACTTCTCCGTCCGTAAATATAATTTGAACATATTAATCATCCACTCATGTCTGTCGTTTGTTTTTTCATTTCCGATTTCGAATCGAGGTCCTAATGAGTCAACATTAATACGATTTTTTTCGACGGTTTCATTTTTATCTCTTGTAATAATTTTCATAACTGTTTCTGCAGTGATGAAACAATGAAAAAAAGGTGCGAGACAAAAAATCAAGTAGCCTTAATTATCGCACATGTTGTTTGGAGGAAGACAAATTCGTACGATTAGTGTTGTAACGCTGTACGACTGCCATTAGTGTCAACATCATCACTTAATAGCTGTAACTGATGAATTTTTAATTGCTCGGCTGTTGTCCTGCGAGCTTTTTCTCTCTTTCTTTTCTCTCTTGACCGATTGTGTAGACATCGCGACAAGTGTGACTCGACTCTTTTTCTGAAGACTCTCTCGTTTGGCTCGTGATTGGAATTAATAAAAGACAACGTGCCCAGAGGAGGGGAACTGTTCCTATCAAAAGTTTCGACACTCATCGTCCAAACGGCGGCCGAGCGTTCAACAAGTAATGCAAAAAATTATGCGAAAAAACGCCAGTGGCTGCGAGACCGATACCAAAAGTCCACGGATGATTGATGTGCCCGAGCGGTTTGATTTGGAGCGGCGTCAAACTTCGTCGCAGTGCCAAAAGTCCGCCGGTGGGATTGAACAATCATTCATCACAGAACAACGTCGGCTGACCAGCTAGAAAGATATATAGGCACTCAACGCTGCCACGCATAATGTCTTCGATAAATCAAAAACACTTGTTAATTTAATCGTCCCGTTACATTACGCAATAAGATGTTAATTGATTCTCGCAGGTATTAGTGAACTGCATAAATTTCAAATACTGCGGTTTCCATTCGAATGAAAATCCTGTTGCGTTTCGAATTCTGATCGAGTCGAGGAGAAGAGAGACATTTGAAAACACTTTTTCGCGTGGATGATTTTGCGTGCACGAAACGTTTTCTGGCTCGAAACGTTAATGACTGCAACGCGATGGTCATACATTGATGGTGTTCATTGTGATTTGACACAAAGGGCGACCAGTAATGATGATTTCGCTGCTAGTCATCGTTGATAATGACCGTTTCTTCAGTGTTCTCGTTCGCGTGTTCGTTGCTTTCTGTCGTAATCATTGTTATTAACGGTATATACGATACATGCTTTTGCGAAGAATGAAAATTTGACCAGCCATGTTTAATCCTCCACTAAACTTCAAGGTTTAACGAGGATTTCAAACTTATCTTTCGTTTTGTTCTATTTCTGATTTCAGGACATATTTCATTAGTTTTTTTCAGATCCTTATGCACGGCATGACTTTCAATATTGCAAAACCATTAGCCAAGATTTTAAACTATTCATTTCGAAGTACTAAATCCCGTTCTATTAACGGATTAAAAAGTATCCAACGAAAAAACTCAATGGGTCTAACAGAATTTCGAGTTGTATTATTTATTCAAAAGTTGTGCAACTATTTAATGTAAGCAAAAAGGTTACACGATGATTTTGTGGCGATTAAATTTATTTTTCATGTTTGAATTTGAAATGAAAAAATATGTTCGGATGATCAAGTGAAATGAAACGTGAAAGATCATTGGGATAGTTTCACCAGCCACAGAATCGCCATACACACTTTTGGGTCAAAAAATTGTAAAGAGCAATCGGCAGTTTGATGGGTTCGAAATCAAAAATGATTCGCAGTAATCCGGTATCTGTTAATTGCTAAACCGGTATAAACGGAATAGGATACGGTTTGTAACTTTCGGCATTGTACGGGAATGCGAGGCAAAGTGATTGCTTTGTGATTTTGCGAAGTCCGTTATCTGTGAAACTAGCGGCTATTTCAGCCGGGCTCGCGCACGTATCGTCACGAATGTGTACAGCACACACGAAGAAGTTCCATTATTAGCCTGAGATTGCGATAAGTAATAACGTCTACACTCTTTGACACGGTTAGCGTGAATAGGAGAAATCACGCTGCAAAGTGGTTGGTTAATTTTATGGATCGGCCGGCGTCCGATCAAATTGTTTGATCGACTCGTACTTTCCTCGTTGCTGACCCAGTCAAGTGAATTGAACGCTTGTGTTAACGTCATGCGAAATATCCCTCCAATGATGTTTGCATTGCACTGAAAATTCACTCTCAACATGAAAGCAGCTTTGCTATTTCTCGCTCGAACATGACTGTTTAACGCAAAAACACTGGTAGACATGTTGCAAAACAATTGACAACAATTTTCTCCGTAATTTATTATGTTCGCAGCTCGGTGTTAGTTTTCACGTTGGAAAGTTTGGTTGAACACAAAAAATTCTGGTGAAATTTGATAGCCACTTGATTAACAGCGTCCTGTATTTGATAGAGACTTTCGTCATATGACAATATTTACAGAAGAGGCGTCGATGGCGAATGTAATGTAATCGACGCACGACTGAGTGCGTCTCCAGACGGAATTTATGCTGGTAACCAACGATCGCCCTATCGTGTATTAAGAAAACGCACGGATATTAGATTTAGCCAAAACGAAATCGTCCTTTCATCATCGAACGCCCTACCCTATCTTCTCGTGCGTAAAAAGCGTTCGCTTTGCCTCGAGGTATGAGAAAATGGACTGAAGGAATAAAAAAATCTTTCACAAAATGATACATACTGAAATGTTTGATTTTTTTCATCAAAGAGAATACATGTAATACCATGGAAATAAATTGAACAGCAAAACAAATTATTTTATCTTTTATCATAAATTCAATGCGGGAGTTTTCGCAGAAAAAACATAGTGGAAGTTGAAATTCAACACTTGTTAATGAAATTATGCTTTTGACACGCATTCCGAATCTGTATTTGACATTCTGCACGAGAAAACTTTGACGTCACGCGTATTGAAACATCAAAGTACAAAAGTGTTTTGCAAGCTCCATGTTTGATTATCAAAGGATTGTCATTGGCATTGTTCATTGTGATTGAAACCTACAATTAGTGTATTCCGATTTTCCGTCGGAAAAATTCTTTTACAGTATAAAGTTTTTAGAAAACGTATGGCACAAACGATTTACTCGTGTTTTGCCTAGTTAGAGCAACTTTTTCAGTTTTATAAAACTGTTTTAAGCACTACCAGCTATGTGCCAAACGTGTGTGCAATCGTTCACAGAAGTGCTGAAATGTCGGTAATATAACTCACAGGCGATGAAAAATAGTCATATTCGTACGAAATGACCGCCACAGCCAGTTTATGACCAACGTCCAAAAGTACAGTCTTAAAAATGAACGTTGGTTACGATATTCGAGAAACGACAATTTTTATTCTCTCGCTATTTTTCTAGTTTGAAGAACTTGAAAGAACGCTTAAATTAAACCTCTCGTTTTTTTTTTGAATTTTTTGAACGTAGTAACGTCAAAACAAATTACACATTGGTGTTATTAATTAGACAAATGCCGAATGCCAAGACGAGGTCAACTGAATTATGTTCTGTCGAAGTCGATTTGCACGGCAACGAGACATTAGCCATTGGCAAGGGATCATAACGACCCCTAGCGATGCAGCGCATACTGTAAATCGCTTCCGTTACACGTTGCTCGGATTTATGCTGAACGCGTATCCAGACGAAAACTCGGCATGATGGCAAATGTGAAATTTGTGTTTGAATTGGGAAGAACTGCAAGCATGTATTTTCGTACATCAATATTTGATGTTCAAAAAAGGGACAGCGTTTCGCAAATTTTCTTCGGCGTCACTGTTTACCAAAAATGGTAACGAAAAGAAATATTGTTCTTAAAAATTTTACATTGACCGTACGAAAACAATATATTATTGTTTTCGGCAGGGGCCTCGAGTTAAAATGTGACTGAAAATGAAAAAAAAAACAAAAAAATCAAAATTAATAACGTCAGAAAAAAATGGTACAAGTTTTATCCGAGAATCTCGTCGTATTTCAGATAGCCAATAAGTTAATTGCGAAAAAAACGTCGGTTAAACAGGCCTGGGTGCACATAAAACCTGCGGGCGGCAATTAATGTCACTCCTCATTAATAAACAAAACGTAGCCTCGCCGTTACGTGCGAATAACCGTACGCTACAACATAAAGTAAAATCCGACGGGCGCGCTAATTTGACAAAAAGTTCGCGTGGTTCATCGAGTTTGAATGCGCTTGACCGCAGTATAATTAGATCGAATTACGTCCGAGACAATGATTTAAGAGCGATTATTTTCGTTCATTGTTCTCCGTTAGCGTCGATGAAAGTCAGTTTTCCCTATGAGAAAACAGCCAACAAAATCACTTGCAGATATATCAAATAATTCGCTAATAATTTATTCGAAAGTTACCGTCAGTTGTATTGTGAATCGGGCTAATAACACGTGCCCACGTACTCGCCATTACCGAGAGAGAAACAGAGAGAGAAACCGTATGTAAAACGTCCTGCTTAATTTCCCATGCATGATTACACGTAGACGCAGATACACTGCTCAAAATTATGTTGTGCAAAGCCGTGTCTCTGCACGACCCTATTTCGAACAACTGTGCTTATTAACTCGAAACAGTCGCAGACTCTAATATAATCGGATTTTTTTTTTCATTTTCATCCGAGTTTTACCTTGTTAGAGTTGCATTTTTTAATAACAAATTGGCAATGCAATATTTTTCGAAATTCCATGATCTGCTATCTTCTAGAAGATACTCTACTCTGTTTACTGTAAAACTTTAAATTCAATTCCTAAATCTGGACACAAAATTCGGTAGTTTTTTAAATTATGTCAGTCCTAATAAAAACAGTCCAAAGATGGTTTATCAGATGAAAATTTGATTCTATTTTTACTAAAAAAAGAGTTAGCTTAGCTACTGCAAACATGTCGAGATAATGACTAGCAACAACGTGTTTTGTTCTCGAAGAGATATCGCCCAAAGCTGAGCTGCGGATGACGCGATTCAGTTTATTTAGTGTAGTAATTTTTCTCGGCAACCTCGAGGGATCGGCGCGTCCTAACAAACTTAGAGGGTAGAAAATTTCTGACTGAAAGTTTGCACAATTAGACCACCTCCTTCTTTTTGTGTACGCGAATTGCAAAATACCCCGACTATTTCGCCCTACTTGCACCTCGGGCGACGACCGCATCTGTTGCGGCTGTTAACCAATCGATATGATCGCATTTGTTTATTCCACTCTCACGTATTTTATCACTAATTTGAGGTTTCATTTTTGAATTCGATATTCCAGATATTTGATTCGATGCTGTTTCATCATCAGATGGATTTTATAACTGGATTCAACAGCAATGCTTATCAACCTGTGTTTGAAGAAATTAAAGCAGTATTTCAGCGGACCAGCTACGGTGAGTTAAAATATTTATGATTTCTAACTCTGCTGTTAATTCATGAAAAAAGGTGAAGTGCGTTCGCCGAGGAATAAGGAGTGATATAAATATTCTGACATAAATTTCGCTCGAGATGATTTTATAATATTTCGTCTCAGTATCAAACGGAATTTCAAGCACGAGTGTTTTCAGATAAGATCTGAAATTTTTTCAACGGTTATACCGTCGTTTAGCAATGCCAACAAATATCTATAAGTGGTCATTCGAAAACTCGAATGGTTTAATCACTCGGAGCTGAGCCTTTTGCGTAATTAGATCTCGCCTGATAAGGTTTAAGATCGAATTTACATTCAATCATAACTAATTAGACACAGTAACGTCCGAGCATATCGATTTCGGAATCAATAAGATGTGTACTCAACGACCCAGGATAATCATCGCATATACAACTCAGTCTCCAAATCGTTTTAGATTTCATCAAAAACTCAAACGCTCGCAAATTTCTCGACACCGGTTAAATATTTCGTACCGCTTTTTCTCACAGAATCCTATCCGAGCTAAATAGAGAAATCAAGATAAAAAACAACCTCAAATAAAACTCGCAAATATATTGATCGAAACAAAAGTTGATACGATTTCAGAAAGAAAAGATAAGAAAATTAAATGCTCGTTCAAGAAGAAGTAAGGTTGAAAAATGTTGCCTCGTCATTCTTCTGTTTCTTTATTTTTGTTTGTCCCCCCTCCCCTCTTTTCATAAAAGTTGAAAGAAAATTCGATTTGAACTGCCGTAGATCATGACAGTATCGCGGTTCTTTAAATGACGACTTTGCAGGAAATTTGTGGTACGCATCCACGCCATGCCTCCGCGCGACGTGCGATCTAATTTTTCAGTTTTGCGAGTTTCGCTACGCTTGGAAACATTTTGGCGAGCGATGCCGCGCGAGCGGCATTCCATCGGGTCGTGCGCTTGCACGCGAGATTGTCGGCTGAAGTTATTTGAAACGCAATCCGCCGACTTGCCATCAACTCGAGCAAACGAATTGTGCAACCGAGTTTCGTCGATATCAGAACTTTGTTCGAGAAAGAACTGGCGTCGCTGCCGAGATATATACGCACTGCGTCAAATTCTTTCGCACATACGTCGCGATGGAAAAAATTCAATCGAAAAAAAAACCAACTTCTCAAATCGCGTGTTATGTTTATCCGTTGTTCGGAAGTTTGAACACATGAAAAACGTTACATCAGTGTAGAAAAATTGTCCAAACTGTAAAATCGGTAGAAAAAATGCTGAAAAATGTAACCGGAATCCAATTAATCAAGTTGAAAAATGATCTTGCATCATTTCGTTATTAATATTGTTTCATGAAAATGTTGTATCGCAAGTTACGTTATTGATTTTCGCGAAAAAAAGTGAGTTATACGTGCTACAACATAATCGGTTGCTTTTTTTAATACTCGCACGTCGCGTTTTGGAAATTCATAATATTTTAGTTGCGTCAGGTATGCTGTTTAATTCGTAAGCATCTGCATGCAAGCTTTTATAAGTTGGGTTTTAAGCAGCCAAGCGATCGCCCCTGCTGTCCGTTTTTATCATTTACGCCGGGTACACGAGCAGCGCTTGTAACACGCAATACCGAGCGACGACCGATTTGCCTCCCTCATGGTGATTTCCAGTTTAATACCGCGTAGGATGTTTCGGCCCGTTCCGTTAATCTCTCTTAATAAACAATTTTTTACCTTCAAAAGCCACTCGGCATTTTTTCTCCACTTAATTAAGTTTACTTTTTACCTTTACTTGCAAAACTGACGTTTAGCTTTTTTTTGTATTCTTCATGTGATCAAAGGTTCAACTCAGAAAAAAAGAATACAAGTTTTGTGCAATCACCAAAAAATAACTGTTTTTCGCGAAAATGCAAAGTGCAAGATTGGAATTTTTTCGGGATTGCAATGTGTTCAGAATCGCATTAATTAAATGGACAATGATTAACTTTTGAATAGACTGTACACCGCGTGGAATCATTGTAACACGAATGTATCCCGGAGATATATTAATTATTGTGCAACGTGTCGTAAGTGTACCATTGGTGGCAGCATTTTTAGCCGAAATACACCTTTTAATGGGACCAATATATACGTCTGCGTACAGCGGAATCAGTAATAGTACGTTTAGGTCGAGATAATTGCTGGTCTTTCAAGGCTCAGCCGCTACAAGAAATTGAAATTGTTGCAATTCGTAGCCGCCGATTTACAACGACGAGAAGCCTCGAAGAAACGCAATGCTTTAAACGTCTTTAAAAAGACCCTTCTCATTCGTTTGGGATCCTTTTTTTCGTAGCCCCCGCTCTCCCCGCTTTCTTTTTCTTCGTTTACCTTAAACGCGGCAAACTTGTTTCGCTTACTGCACACCGCTGGTAATAACATGCAGACCATGTGAAAAACCGTACGAGTTATTTTGTGTCTTTTGTGTCAAATATTTCGCACCTAAACAAGCTGTTGTTTGTTTAAACTTTTTCCGTCTCTTTTTTGTGCGTCGTCATACTCAATCCGTTTATAACGACTCCTCGTTAGGAATTTCGTTCGTTAGGGCGTGCAAAAGAGAACTTTGTAAAAGCACAATTCGAAAAACCGATTGTTGGTATCAGCAGATTTTCAACAATAACAGCGCGCCACTGAGAGCTATTATGAATGGCAAACTTTTCGTCTCGCATTCACGTTTATTTGACGTGCAAACGTTCGCGCGTTATTCAGAAGGATTAGAGCTGTACGAGAGTGCCTCGTTTATGGTCCACAAGCAGAATTAGCGTTTTCGCAATATAATTGAATTTATTCATGTACAGTTCGTCAGACTAACTATCCGTGTATATCTATATTATATCTTCCACCTATCCATCAATTAGTCCAAATACAAATTTCAATATGCACTTTCTAGATTCGCTCATACTAATAATCTATTAGTCTTGTATAACAATTTTAAATCCTTTCTGATTATTGTAGAATTCGTTAAACGAGTTTTGCCATTAGACGTTGTAAACTCCGCGATTGATGTAGCAGTATTGATTTGTACGTTCATTATCAGCAGACAGCTTGTATGCTCAAGAGACGAAATTTCCTCGAGAGGTGATGCTATTGTTTGATTCACATATGGGCTTTGAATTTTTTTGTTCGTCTATTTTTGATCAAGTTTGCAGCAGGTTTTGAGTAATTGGCTTTGGGTTTTTTGTAAAAATCTGCTCGGTGATAAGGGATTATTGATGAGCCTCAACGATGTTTCACACTCGCAAATACTAAATTAATGTTAAAATCATTTAGCAATTTTGTTACGAGTCCTTTTGCTCTTTCGCAGTTCGAATCGAGATATATCGTATACATGAATATGTAATAAACAGGTATTCGGAACCAACGGCAAGATGTTTCTTGAATAAATAATCGTGCGGAATAAATAAATATGATTGCACATACAAATTGATATTGAAACGTTAATGTCACGAAGTCGGGCTTTTGTACGTGCTCTTATAATTGTAACTCTCGATCTAACTCGAGGCTGAAACATTTTCTTCGCAAAAAACTTTGAAATCCAGCGCCGTTTTATATGCGCCTGTCCCATTTATTTTTGTCACGCGAGTGTATCGCATGAATGAAATATTAACTTTGGTAATTTATTTTACCATGCATTACAAAACGAATTTCAGTCGACGGATAAATTGCGATACTTTAATCTAAAAATGTATCGTTAATGTAATTAATGACTTTTGTATCAAAAGACTGAACATTACTCCGTCATGTTTGTGAACTTGTTAAGTCAGGTAAAAAAGGTTCTCAGCTTAATTCTTTTGTATAAAGTTACAATGTACAATGAGAAAAAAATTCAATTCATAGTTTCATTCAACTAATTATTGATCATTAAAAAGCATGAACAAGTTTTTTTTGCATTTTAGTACGATATTTGAAAATCAAAAATTCGAATCGAAGTCAGGTATCTTATCCTCGAGGCTAATATCGATCGGTTCCAATTTATGAAAGAAAAATATACATCTAAGCCATGAATAATAGCGTACGGTACAAGCGAGAATGAAAATTTATTTTAACCTGAGAAAATAATAGTGTTATTATATTAGCCATTACACGTGAATTTATCGCCTCGTCTGTTTAGCGTAAAAATAAACAAGTTTTAAATTAAATTGTTCGTTACTCGGTTCGATTGTGCATTCAGCTGTCGGAATTCGGCGCAAAAAGCCGTGCCAAATCGACATAAATTATTGTTCGTCGACGCCAGCACGAATACCAGCTAACCGTCTCGGATCATAACCAAGCAAGACCTTCTAACCTGTTTCCGACCGTGAAATGTCTCTCTGACAAGTTGCTATCAAAAAAGTGACGTATACGTGTAAAAATAACGTATACAGGCATGCGTCACGGGCTTACACGCGCATTCAATTGGCTTCGAACGATGCGGTAGAGATACCGACGACGCTCAACGTCCCAAGAACATGCGTTAATGGGTAACCGCGCTACGAACTGCTTCGCCCACTTCCTGTAACGTCTGTTTTGACCCTGTACCACTGTTTAGCTTTGCATACCATGTTGCCCAAATTCCACACTACCCCAACTATCCTTCAGTTGGAATTTCCTTATCATAGTATCACCCAAAATTTCGCCATCAAACTAACTTTGTTTCGTTTTATTCAATACTGACTTTTCCTTGCTGATTGAATCCTCTTTGTCAGTTGTTTGATTAGCTATAAATCGATCTTCGTAAAGAAGCTCTAGACTTTAGTAAATCATTAATTAATACTAGTGAGTTGAAAAACGAGACTTAACATTTTTAAACTGAAATAAGAATGCGAAGTATAATGAGAAAAGTTGAAACAAACGACGATGAGTGATTTTCAAATGAAACAATCCAGGTCTCGAGACTCAACCAATGCAAATGACATTCAAGGTCACGACATGGTGTGAGTTAGCGAACTCGAGATAAGCACGACGTATTGTTTAGAATATCAACAGAGAATGAGGTACAGGCACTCGGTTCTGTTGTATAGTCGGACTTGCAGTTCACGTGAATAATCATCGACTATGCAAATTCAAACTGAGTCAGATTCCTAATGACACTTGCAGAGCAGGGCGGTCGCATTTGCTTTGAAGGTCAAGTCGGTCGAACACGGAACTGCCATCATCTGGGGCTTGTTGTGGATCGTTAATTAGAAAGCCGCTGTTCCGGGTCGTGTACATCATCCGCGTGTATATTCACGCCCGAAATCCTATGCCCGTGAGACTTAGTCCACTTTACCCTCATGACCTTGGGGTCAAGGTCAACCCATCATTTGTGTTATCTAAGAAATTTTCAGAATGCAACCGTTGGACGATTTCGTTTTCTTTTGAATTTCGAGCGAATTGAATGATTAATTAGTGAAGTTTTTGATGGACGATTGAATTTGTTGACGTCATCAACGGATATAAAATCATCCGCATAGCGACGCTGTGACGCAAGAAACATTCAATGTCAGGCTGGCAAAGTATCTCGTTTCTCATAGCCACGCCAATTACCATCGACGAAATGCACCGATAAAATCAGGAGTGTCATATTTCGCCGGACCAAAACGGCATCACTGGTGCGAAAAAAACGCCGGTTTGCTGCATCGCTGCCGCAAGCCCAAGTTCTGAATAGGTGATCGACGCCGCTGCGATGGACTATTGAGCAGTCTGCAGCATGAAGGGTGTTTTGAGCAGTGCCACCAGGTTGGATATGTTTAATTGCGAGCGTTTGTATGGCCGATTTCAGTGTGAGTGTACGGCGCTTGTGTATGCGCAATTGCGTCGCCGAGGAAACACGTTACCCCTGATGTAATCAAGCTTCAACACTCATCGACAAATTTTGATGAGATCTTCCTGTCCGGACGCTTTTCGTATTGATTATTAGCCCTTCCATCATCTAAGTGAGTTTATTTCAGTGCACAATTTTCCTCTAAGTATATTCCAACACAAATTACTCAACGTGAAATCAACTTTTTCAAATGACAGACAAGTCATGTTTCGAATCATTATGCAATCTTGGTATTAATTTTCTGTAATACCATAAATGAATCGTGTGAAAAAGGGTGTGTTCAGTGGTTGCATATTCGAGCCGTAAAAACTGTCGGATGTGTTAATTTGTTGACATTCCTCGACAGGATTTATCCGTCGATAAAATAATGTCGCATAAATAAACGGACGATTTCACCTTGGGAAATGCGAACAATGAGGCGATATTGAAGTGGCGCGCTTATTTTTGAATGTTTTACTGTTACATTCACCGAGGCGAGAATTGTTATTGATTATCAGATGCGCACGTTTGTTTCGACGTGCGAGAGCTGCGGTGCACGCGACGCTTCCGAGATTTTCGAATCTCAAATTCATCTCCGAGCGCTCTCACGCCGAGGAACAAAGTTTCGCAAACGAGAGAGACGGCAACGACAAACGAGAAAGACAAAGATGGAATGAAACAGAACGCTAGGACGCTTAATGGAACAAAAATAGTCGCTCAATCTACGTTCCAATGCGGTGTGCTACATAATTGATATGATTACAGATAGACGAGAGCTGCATGTCTTGTGTGGCTAACTTTTGTACTTCCACGCTCAGCACGTACGTTTTGTCGTGCTATCTACGTAGCTATTATAAATATGAGAGATACAAATCGTACGCAGGGTGTCCTATTTTGTAACTAAGCGGATGATTCGGCCGGTGTGTTTGTGCGCGATCGCGAATACACACACACGTGGAAAGCCGCAAATCCGACTGCAACGCGGAGTCGTGCGTGGCGAACGTGGTAATGTGCTTCAGCAATGGATTTATATCAAAGGTAAAAGCTACAATGCAAAAAAAAAGTAGCTTAACATTTGTCAGAGTTTCGCAACTGTGGCGCGAAACAGTGTCACGCGAGGGTTTCGAGTATTTCGACGTGAATAATTGAGTCGACGCAGGGCTGCAAATTCATCAGAACGCAGACAGTGCGTAAGTGTATGCGAAAGATTATGACGCCATTGTCCTACATAGAAACTTGAAGTGTTCTTGACACTGAATAAGACCAACTAAAATTCCTTGTGATTGGGCCATTTTCAATGGTAAAATGTCTAATAAAAATATTGATACTAATTTTTATAGTTGAGATTCGATCAGGGGTCGGCGAGTCTTGGTTTCGAGTTTTATCTGATTGAAAAATCTGCGTCAAGCGTCATGTTGACACGTGTTCTTTGGTCGGTCTATTCTGCTCGGCCGGATTGGGTTTCGGATTTTAGCACACGTTGCCACTCGAAACTAGCGGGGGCAGAAGCGGATGGACAGCGTCTTGTCACAACTGTCATGTTGCTGCTGCAACTTCTAACGCCAGCGGCTCGGGTAACAATATCTTCTTCTAACGGCACCAACCCAAGTTGCAGTCCGACTCGTGATTAAATGCGCTTATCATCGGCCTTCCGTGTTCGTTTCGAGCGAAACCGCGATTACCTTTTTCCTAGCCGCCTCATCGTGACCCCCGCTTGCTGTTACAAATGGGATCGTATGTACCAGACAAATTGTACCGTGGCACGTATCCCGAGACGCTAAATGCCCCTCGCGCAGTTTTGCGTCGGTTGTATTCGTACGAGAAAATGAGGTTGAATGATGATCGAACGTTCTGTATCAAGAATTTTTGCTACGGACATTCCCAGTTGCGTACATTTTTCATTCCAAATTGATGACAAGGTTACGCAATGTAAGGATTTTAGTTTAACGACGTTCGATTACTTTTACTTTCATAGTTCGTTTGTTTTCAACATCATATTTTACTTGTCATAGGTTATGTACGTATTTTTGAACAGATTTTTCTGAATTCTTTCTATTGAAGATTCTATTTCTGCAAACGAATGTTTGTTCGAGAAATTAACATTTGTTCAATCGTTTTTAAAGATGGAATCGACACGTTGACAGAATAAGATATGGACACATCAAACATAGTTTTTGTCAATCCTCGGTAAAGTTGCATACCGCGACTGGAACTCTGATTTCGGATAAATTCTATCACTATGTTGTCAAATTGAAACATTGTTTTATTAACACAGTCAAATGCAATTTTCGATGAGATACGACAAATTCGGTCGAGATTGACGTTATTCAGGATAGAAATTGACAATACATTTTGTAAACTGTTTGGTACAATTGCATCCGAAAGTTCATAACCAAATGTTGGGATTGTTTTTCTGTAAAATGATTCGTTTTTTATTATTGATAACAGCCCGTCCACGTATGAAGAGCAATTATTACACCCGACCGCAAAAAAATCGACTAACTCATTACACGCTGGAATAACATTATATAAACGGCGATTTAATTAAATTTTACGAGCGCAACTTATACTGCGAATCCAACACTGAGCAATTCAACGCCCGCAGAAGAACCTTTGAATTCAAAAACATGAATATAAAATAACACATAAATGGATTAGCGTTTATTTCGCAAATAAGTCGCTCGGATGCAGTGCCTAGTTTTGTTATCATCGTATCTTATCGGCCATTACGAGATGACATTTCCACAAGTCTAACAGCCGGTTTGAGAAATAGACCTGGTCTACCTCTTCGTAATATGTCTCCCCACGTACTCGTCCTATAATATATTCAACCCATTAAAATATCATATCGCGTATAAAATGACAACGTCCGCATTAAACGTTATTTCAAATATAAACCACGCGAATAAACATTCAGCAAATCAAGACTCCATCGTAAACATTTACACCGACCATTCAGTCAAGCTTTTTCGCTCGTGTTTGTTTCTGTTTTTTGCACCACAAAATATATTTGCAAAAAAGTCATTTCGCAAGATTTTATTTTCTCCCGTGGCTGAATATGACACATGTGACATATATGTAACGCATATTTTCGTTCACGAGATAAGAGAGCATCGCTGTCAATGCACTTTCGGACACGAGAGCCTCTGTTGGCGTTCATCCACGCGTATCGTCAATTTTGTTTTCTTCTTTCAATGTGCTGGCGTTGTCGCGCTTCTCACTGCATTACTTTAAATAGCGGTAAAACGAGTACCACATGTCGCGAATTGGCTGGCTCGCGTTAACCTCGGGCAATCAGCGCTGCAAATCTCAGCGCCGTGAGTCAACAACCGCGTGTGTGTATCACTGCTGCTGCCTCGTTCCTTAGATGCATTTACATGACCTTTCACGACTTGTCCCTCTACGTATCACCCGCTGCTACGCTCCAACGTCAATATTTGCGTTCAAATTGAACGCGCTCCAAAAACAACTCGTGTGCAATGAGTCTGCGCTTTTACGCATTTGCATACAATAAAGGGACGCTTTACGACGCGCCATCAAACGCCATTTCAGAAACACCGATAACTTCTTTTCGCAATCCAATTCTTTTCTCTCATGTCGCATAAAAATAAATTTGATCTCGCGGTTGTTATATTTTTTCTTCTTTCGTTCTACTTGATTTACTTGAAACTGAAATTTCTGCAATACAAACGGAGTTGAATTAACCATGAAAAGTTTTTGAGAAGATCTTCAGGTACAATTGTTGAGTATTCAGTATGAAGTTTTGCAGGTTTTTGTTCGCAGGGAAAGATTTTGTTTAAAAGTAATGCTCGACAATGAAAATGATTAGTACATGTTAGAGAAATATGCATGGATTGAAATAATGTATGTCCATTAGTAATATGTCGAGCACTTGGTTACAAAGCGTGTACTATAGACGAGCTCGAGGACCAATCTTTCAATTAACCTTGTCTTATTTGATTCTGTCTGTACGAAGTTATTTAATAAAGCTAATGTGTCTCGCTTTTACGACGGATGTGAACTCTGCCATCGACAGGGCAATCTTTTTAACATCAACTCGTTGTGATCAAATCAGTTACAACTTCATATCATCGTTACTCCCAGCGGCTTTCGAGTACCTATTTTTATATCCGCAATGTACACATGAGATGGTAATAATACAATCCATAATATTCAATTATTGAAAACGATGAGGTCTATCATAATTCAAACTATCAATTCACAGAATTGAAGTATTTCGAGCTTGTCTAATTCGACCAAATCGAGTCAGTGTAATGTGCAACAGAATCGAAATTTCAAAATGACGTCGTTCAAAGTTGTAACACACAGTTGTAACGCCCAAATCTGATAATGCCAAGTTTCGTAGATAAATTTTGCAATCTCGACTGGCAGTGGAGGTTTTGGTTACGCGTTCATTGCCAGGCTTTGTGTAACAGTTACACAATTATATCACGGGTAAAATCGTCTGTCAATACATCATTCCATAATTTGTACTAAACGCGATCGTTATCAGCTGCCCACAACTCAGACACCATTCTCCCGTCCAAACAATCGGCATGTAATGTTGCTTTGTAAACGAAGCGCGTGTACCAGATAAGACGTTTCACTGAAAACTACAAAATTACATGTACTAAATACTTAGCAATATTTAACTCTGCGTTCAGCTGTGAAAACAAAGTCTGCTCTGTACACTTTCAACGTTGCGAAGCAAAATCGCTTTGAATGATATCGTTGAGAGCAACGAGATATTTCAATTAAACTGATTAAATCGCGTTTTATGCTCTTTTTGATTCAAAATATGCATTTACATCTTTTTGTCCTGTTTTCATAATTATCCTTATCAGTTATTTATGAAGGCATGCGAGAGATTATTAGTAATTATTTTTTTCGATTTCGCGATGAACGAATATAAAAAATTCGCTTGCAAAAATTTGCTGAGTACGATTTTTTCATCGGAGCTAATATGACGGCACATAAAAGTACACCTAAACGAGCCGCGTGGGGGCCTCGAAAAGAATGCACCGTCAAACAAAAGAATCCACCAAGTCAAGTTCAAAAGAATGCAAGACGCATCATGACGAAGTTCCATCGATGTATGAGCGTCGAAAAAGGAAGTGAAAAAGTCCGGGAGACTGGCGAAAAGAAACGAGACTCTTGTTTAAGGACGAGAAATTACGCGCGAGTAAGATCAAGCCGTCATCGTGTAATATCGGTCGTCATTAAAAAAAACTTCTGAGGGTGCATCCACTCGCGGAGACACTTACTTTTTGTCTCGTCGGTGTAGTTTTTAATTACACACTTTTTCAGGATGAAAAGTGCGAAAATAATGTTCGTTCGTTTTATCAGATATAATTATGTGCAAAATCAAAGATAAACGCGAATAAACAAAATATTTCGTGACATCAAATTGTTCATCTTTATGACACACTTATCGCGATTCAAAAACTAAGAGGTTTTTCAGCAAGATTATGTATCAAATTTATTTTATCGTGGATGTAAAGTCTTGCATCAAATCCAACTCGTTCGCTCGTAGAATCAGCAAACATTACATCGAAATGTGCAGAGATAAAAAAAGAGAAGGAGTACGTTTCTAACGTACTAAAAGATTTTCATGAAGCAATCTCGGTCATTACGTTCTAACAATTTTTCTCTCGGAAGAGTAAAAATAAAATAAACATTACGTAACGCTGTAAGTGACTTGAGTCGTGCAATTATTAAGCATTACTATGAATCATAACAATCCCTTCAGTTTTTTTATAACGGTGTCATAGATCTTTCGACTTTCTAACAACATTCATAATCACCTCATAGCAATAACGCATCTGATCTTGTCTTCCCTGATTGTCTTATAATTCATTTTCTTGCTGTAAATCACTTCATTACAAAATTCTCGATTTAGCAACTGCAATAAACACTTCAGCTGGAAAAATACTTAAACAGAAATCTTTTTTACAAACAGAAAATTTTTCTTTGAAGCAACAGTTTGCAAACAAATCGGCTGGAAATCGTGAAACCGAAAAAGCGTTTGAATACTCGGCGACGTTTATAAATTCCATCGGATGGACAATTTAAGCGTTCCCATGGTGTCATTAAAACAGCAAACGATTACATTAATGCTGCCATTAGTAGCGCGCGGTGGCGCGATAATCGCGTTTCGCTTGAAAGTTACAGTGACCCGAAGATGAGAGTGTGAGATGCGCAAAATGCGAAGGAGCTCGGATTTGCCTGTACGGTGGTTGGTTCTTTGTTTTATGTTGTAAACCGGCCGAAGCCGGCGAATTCCCGCACGTAAGGCTGCATCTAATGAACATTGGAAATGAGCCGCTATCTATTCATCTCGAGGCGTGAGGGGGAGGGCTAGAAAAAAGGGGGGTAAGGTGCACGCAAGGTGTCACAATTTTGCGGCAAACGCTCTACGTGCGACCTTGTTACGTGATATTGTCAAACGCCGGCGTGCCGGGCAAGTTCGACGGCCTTGCTACGACGCTGGTGGGGACCGTCAGACGGCCAAGGCTCGCGACTTGGTTTCATTACGTTGCAGGAAAACTTGTTTTTGTGTTCAAGCACCATGTCATATTCTATCAGGTCCGCTGAATGTCTTCATTTGCATGCCAAAGTTGCTCTGCCAACATTGTTCCCGCTTGGGTGCCGATATTTTCGGATGGCTCTCGAATCGCGAATAATTAGAGATCTCGTCCCCAACGAATTTCGTCCATTCATCAAAGCCCCGAATCATCATCCCGTGACGTTTATTTTATCGACCATCTTCCAACTTCTCTTTTATATTACATTTTTTTTCGTATCAGATAAGTTTTTTTGCTAGTTTATTTTTTTCGTTTGTATCATTATGACAAAACTTTTTAATCCGCATGGACGACCCGATGAACATTGCGACTGATGATTTACAGTTGGCTAACGGGTGTACATTTTGCATAGTGAAAACAGCTTTTTTTTCGATGAAGATGTAAACAGCCAAATTAAAAGATAGATCTGTGTCATTATTAACGGGCACATCATGTTTATCATCACTCAATCCTTTTGATTCGACTCGAACCGTACTGGGATTCAGACAAAATAAACATCCGGGATGAATATCAATAATACGTGATGTCAATCGTGGAATTTCGTACTGTTGAACAGATCGGACGATTACACGAAAAAGTAGCATCTTTTTGATAGTTCAAATCTCTTAAGAAAATCAACAAATAAGAAATTACACGTGTCTAAGAGTGTCTAAGTGTCTTCAAACTAGATGAAAGTAAGATACTTGTCTTTGCTGCGATTGTGTAACGAAATTTCGGCACCGGTGGAATGTTTGACGAGTCGCAATCAATCTTAATGGTCTATCGGAATTTCTTCATCGTTTTTAGCTTATGAAAATAATTTATTGTGCTGATGGGTGGATGATGGCTGAACGATAATAAAACTTATTTCTCAGTCGAATAATATGGTCGTTGAAATAAATTTCATATGTAAAATGTCAAAACAAAAGGCATTGTTACATTTCTTCGGTTATTATCATAGCTGAACTATCGTCTTAGTTAATCAATGCTTTTAGCTCATGTTCGAAAACGTGATTATTGTAATTGAAATAAAGAAAACGTAACAATTATTAATTTTCAGCTTTAAGTAAAACGAAATAACTGTGGATAAACATGTTAAACGAAGCTCAAACAAAAAATGAAAACAATATTTTTTAACGGATGGTTAACTGCCGCGTCATGCGCATCTGGAACATTTGTATCACTTTCAAACCATGATAGCTATAAACATATTGATCCAACTTTATTATTTTCAACTGTCTGTTTGCATTAGATTTTTTTCGATTAATTTAGTTAAAAATGAATATTGATCCGAATTTTCAAGTGAAAAATGATATTTCCATCGAAACAATTTGCAACATAAACGTTCTAGACGATTTATCGTCTTCAAATTAAAATGCAGGCAAATTCGCTGACACAGCAAATATAACAAATATGTAAATCGCAAATGAGTTCAACCTATAAGCATTACCGGGACGATTCGTTTTATGGAGATTTTATCATCAGCAGAGAAGCGATAAAAAAATAGTGATCGAACCAAAAAATGTCAAATACGTTGAATGCAGATGGCACTTACACTGAATTTAGAAGACCATATTCTCGAGAACGAGCTATTTTGGAGAGAAATAAACAACGAGGTCGTATCGAAACCGATTGGTCCAATAAAAAGGACATAAAAGTGCTATGAAAGCGGGCAGCGAGAGCGAGTCAAAGCGAAAAGGCCATTCGGCCGAATTAAAAATCAAATTTCCTGAATTAACCCAGTATCTTATCGATTTGTTAATCCGTGAGTGCGTCGTTTTGTGCGATAACAATGGCACGTCTTGAAAGTGGTCAGCTCGTTTGTTCGCTGGCGTTTATTATTCGTGCGGCCATAAGTTAACGCCTCTCACTGCGAGGGGAAGTTTCTTTTTTACACCCTCGCCAAGGCGCTGCTAAAAGCATCGGACCCGTTCGACCGGTACAGCTTTATATGTGCGACCTGGAATAAATTTGACTGTAAAATTATTCTTTTAACTCCTGATCAAGCCATTAATCGCCGAACGTGCGGATTCTATTATCACGATGCCGCTCTCGTGGAATAACGCTGATCAATCGGCCGCGCGCTCGCCGCTGTGGATTACGGTTTACACGAATCCAATAGCCACGCGCTGTCCTTTCTGCCTAATTAAGCGGAAGTAATACTGTCGCATCGTGTTCTTGTTGATGTCCTCTGCGAGGAGATCATCACATCCAAACAACTTTTGCATCCATGATCCACTATCTTCCTTCCAATGAGATTTGCCTTACAATTACACTAGTATCACTAATGGAATACTAGTGATTATTTACCGAAACGTGTTCAACGCCAAAAATTAGAATTAGAATTCAAAATTATCGATTAGGAGTAACTAGTTCAAATCCTCGAAAAACAACTAAATCTAATCTGATCTTTTGATTTTGAGATTGATTAAAAGCATCCAGTGGATTGGTCAGGAAGAAGTTTGTAATTTGTGTTTAACTGTGAACAATTTTCGAAATTGATTTGCACAAATAAACATGAATTTCGATATAATTTCCTTACTAATTCAAGTATATCAGTTGTTGCAATCATTTCGTATTGAAACCTGAATTCATTTCCCTTCGTGTTTGATCCAGTGTTTAATCAGATTTACAAAATTTACTGCCGTTTGAAACTATAATCCAATATATGTTCATTGGAAACAAACCAAAATCAAGCTCGAAATAAATGCTGTAAATATTCCCTCAATACAGTGTTGCCCAACTGTTCGTTATAATTGAAATCCGTTAAAAGTCGAAACCAAATTTATCAGGCGCATTATTATACTCATTTTAAAAACTTTTTCTATAAATTAACGCACTGCAGCGATTCGGCTTCAGCTCTGCGAATGTGACGGACACTCTATTTCGTGATTAGATTTAATTAATTAATTGTTGTTGAACAGCCCGTGCGTTCGTGAAATCGATGTACATTCACGCTAATCAGTTTCGTTTGGCCATTAATTTATCTAAATCAAATCAGCTGCTGATTGAAATTTACATTTATTAGTCCATACAAGACCTTAATTCGGTCACATTTTATCTGGAAATTTCATAGACAAGAAATGTTGTATGAATCATGATCTCGTTCTTGCTATTTGAAACATCATCATTTCATTCGTCGAGTTTTGCGAGAATGTGGAACTGCCAGCAAGATTTTCGTCTAGGCACAACTTTTGCAGTCCTTTATGAATTACGACGACGAGACGTTAACGAGTGTTTCTCGGACGTACGTTACACATGCAATGACTTACGCAAAGGAGACGTCACCTTTGTCTCGCGAGCGCCGCTATGTTATGAGCTCCATTACGCTGCCCGACCACCGTCGTGGCGTTTCAAATCATCTCAAGATTATGTTCCGCGTTTTTTGCAGACGCCTCTTTATGGCATCGCTGTCTGTTTGCGATTAATTGCAAATTTATTGTTACCTCAAAAGTACATTCAAAAATGCAAGTAACAACAAACTTAAATACAAATAAATAACTTCCATTTGAGAAATGCATCATGAGAAATAAAATTGTGGAATTAAATTTTTTGTTCGATATTGTTAATCAAAGTTTGTTGCGTATGATATGCATACGTCCATTCAACCACGTGCACGATGTCAATTCGTAATCCGAATAGGGGAAAAGGCAATAGCATGAGATGCATGTTGTGGAAATTGCAATACCGTGAGAGTAATTATGAAACTAAGAATACGTTTCTGAAACCGGTTCATTTTCATTATATCCGTCATGGAAATAGCCAATGCAACGGTTAATCACACGGCCTCTGATAAAGTCATTTTACCATGAAACTAGAAAGAGAGAAGGAACAGATTTTCAGTGCTTTTTTTTGGTTGTTCTGCAAGCCGTTTGTTTTCAGCGAAATTAAGTTTGAAAATTGCGACAGCAAAAAACACGCGTCGGGATAACTCGATTCGATTACCGGTCGTGGGAGAGAGAGCGATATAACTGTCGTTGATTTTTCTCTCGATCGCGAAGAGGAAGCGCTTTTTTACGATCCTGGTCAGTAATTAGCTATCGTTTTGGGAATTTACAGCTTTGTTATTCGGCGTAAGAACCTCTGAATCACTTCTCTTGTTACACCGACGCACCTTTTGTTCCGGCTTATCTACGATTATGTCAATTTGTTATTCAAATAAACTGCCGTTGTTTCGACGTAACTGGGTTGAGCCACTCGATTTGCAATCGGTTGTATGCTTTTTTTCGTCCAGCTCCATTTTTTCCCCATTCCGCTGCCTTTTTTTTCTACATTTTACATTCATCGATAATCTACAATGCGAATCGGAACCGAAAATTAATGGAACAATTATTTATTTAAACGAGTGGCAATAAATAATGCGCGCTTTTGGCATAAATCAATCGCACGTCTCATACATTAAATCGTAAGTAGTGCATTTACTTTCACTGTTCAATGTAAAGAAAGATAAAGTTCTTCTTCAGCGGGTGATGCATTTTATGGGATCTTACATCGCGAGCGGTAGCTCTTGGTCTTGCTCGTCGTGCCCATTCCCGCGTGGTCTTTCTTGTGATCAATTTCTAATGGATTAAAGTCTTAAGTTTGCGGCTTAAATGCTTCGAAAAGAAAAACGATGGGACAACCCGCTGACTCGACGTGCCTTTCCACGACGTTTCCCCGGGACGCAGTTCAGATAAATCGATGCCATTCGAAAGAACGCGTCATGTCCGGACTTTATTATTTATTGACTTTCGTTGGTCACCATAATTGACGTTTATGTGCGATATACGCTTGCTTCGTTCGGCTTCAAAATAAACATTATTCAACTTTTTTCTCGCGCTATGCTTTTTTAACTTCTGAATGCATTTCGAAATTAAAACATTCCAATTAAATGTAAAAACAAAGTTTGCGAATTCAACAAAGTTCGCAATGTTTTATTTGAACTTGTCTAATTTGAAATTAAAAATGTACTTGAAAAAGTGTCCCTTTTTTTATAGTTGTTCTATTGCATCGTGACGACAAGATGAAACGGCGTGAAGCAATTATAACGATGAATTTGGGTGTTATTCGAGTATAAAATAAAGCTGCGCTCAAATACAAAAGTGCACTGACTTCATTCAGTCGTCGTTTTTGTTTCTGACCGTTTTCCACAAGTTCAATTACGTCAATTACCCCGACACATTTTGCGCGTCATAATTGTTATTCGTAACGTCAGCAGCCCTTTGCAGCCATTAATTGTCTCGACTTGTGAAAGATCTCGTTAACGAGTAGATGTCAGAATTGACAAAACGAGATTCGCAAGGGCTTCTATTTCGCGCCTACTATTCAGACTGACTTTTTGACTGATTTCAAACTCGAATTATCTTATACTCGATTTATAATCGCTTAACACTGTCTGCGATGCATCCAATAATTTTTCTCCATCCTTTAAAAAGCATTGAAAACAATATTTTCATTAGAAAACTTGCTTGCTATTGCAAATGATTGCAAATGACTGTTTCAATTTCCATTTGTTGATAATATAAGAAATATTTTATAGACTGTAAAAAGGATCTGGATTTGTTTTGAACGATGCCAGAAACTACCGGTTAGACAGTAGTAGCAGTGTGGCTTACTGTTCGCGGTGTAACTACCAATCGAGCATCGTCACAGAATATACGTTGATACTGTTTTTAGGTTGCGGTTTTACGCAGGACCCTCCTGGGAAATTGAGCCCGAAGTTTTGCTGTCGGCGCACTTGCCGCTCATTTATTAGCAGCGCTTCACCTCTGGGTGGCCGCACCGAGGAACGCGCTCGAAAAGCCGCATGCGAACGCGTAACGTCATCATAGCCTGCCCGAAAGATGGACATTTTCATTAAGCACGCATCAGGATTATTTCATCAAACGCCATCGACGTTCCAGTCGTCTAAAGGTTAGTGCTCTACTCATTGTTTGTTTTTTTTTTCATTTCGTATCATTTGTTCGATGCAAAATTGAAACCGCGGGAAAAGTGAAATATGACACTGTCACAAATTGTACCGTAAAAAGTTAATTCGACGAGTTCCAAAGGTTCGTGTAGAATGGAGGCCAGTCGCGACATAAGGCAACCTTTCTCCTTGACTCATTCGCTTTGAACTTGAGCCACGACCAGAGCAGGCCAAGAAAGTCTAGCCCGATTAGGATAATAAGGTGCACTGCTATTTCAGACGTCGAATAAACGATCTCGTGCGTTCAACCCCTCGGCATATTTCACAGTCGTGAATGGCCACCGCGATTTCACTTGCTTCTGGCAAGTTTCAAATTTAGCTATTTATCTATCGTATCGATCTTAACATACCATTTGCATTGAAGTTAAACATTCAAAAGAATAGAATATTTTTGAATTTAATTGATTGGGTTGTCACTTCAAAAATGATAATCATTCAGAAATGATGTTTCGTCGATGACAGACCCTATTTTTGAAGATAGACTTGAAAATGAGGGAATATTAAAGTGCTACCCCGTAGTGACTCTCTGAGCCAAGATGCTGGCATCAGCGTTTGAGAAACGAGTAGACCACTTCCTTTCCCGTCGCTAAAGTAGATGCACCAGCAATATTCAAGCCGAATTCGCCGAAAAGAGAACGATCCGAAGCGCTAAATTCAACGATCAGAATTAAAATAAATGATAAGAAAAAGTGATGAGAATCGTGTTTGATTCATGCAAAAACGTGGTCGTATGAAACGACTGACGTTGATTATTTTAAAGGAAATTCCGATATCCCGCATGCGGTTCCTCTCGTTCCGACTGATTAATGAGAAATTTTAATTCATCCAGAACGTAGCTTTTTTTTAGATAGTGGAAGAAAAAAAGCGTTTGCCTAATTAAAATATGAAATCCAGGATAGGAAAAAATTAGATTCCGGATGTAAATTTCGATGAAAGTAATTTGACGAACGCCGCGAAGAGAAGCAACTTTATTTGCTTTCAGCAGTTTGGAATCATTTCAAAATTAGAATAAGCAAGAATTAGAGGAGAAAAAACGGAAAAGAGCCGAAAAACAGGGGTGCAAAAAAAGAGACGAAATTGTTGGTCGAGGGGAGGAAGCATCTGCGAGGGCACAATTTATGCACGAGGGTTGGATTTATGCGTGCGTGGAGTAAGATATTAATAATGGCGGTAGATCAGTACGAGCGATAGACGATCCTGATGTACGGACTGCGCAGACCTCACACAGGATCCCGCGTCCCTCTCCCCACCACGACCACCTTCTGGTCTTCCTCGGAGATGGAATCACAAATTATGTAGTCGCATATCCACAACGTCATCTCTTCCTCGCAGTTACGTTCCCATCGCGCCTTTACTTCGCCCCGTACATTTTTGCCAATAACTCATCTTAGCGTTGCACCGCGACTCCGAGTCCTGGTTTTGCGCCCGAAGAATTCGTATTGTTCTCCAAAATTTATTAGCAAACTTGTTCACTCGAAAATGAATAACGCAGATCCGGCCGAGAAACATAACGAAATTGCTGATGTGTTTCTCGCAATTTGCATCCCTAATTCACGATTCTGCCTCGTTTTTCCTAACACTTTTTCGTGTCGCTCGTCTCCTATTGTATTTTTCATTGCCACGCGACACTCAGTTTATTTGTCCATGGATTTTTCAAGAAATCTTCAAGATTTCATGCACCTTATTTATGATTCTTGGCTGTTTTTGCGATGCATTCGTCGGCAATAAGCAAAGTGCAATACGCCAGTTGCGACAACTTTTTGTTTTGTTTTTGTTTGTTTTTTTTTCGAGAATCGCATTGTTATTTCTTACATTGCGATTCTTTATGCCGTGCACTTTTTTCATTTCAGACGACGTATCGTTTTTTAACAAAAGTGTGCCCCGGTAGCAACATACTTTTTGACAGAGCAAGAGCGAATGGTACAAGAAAAGCACTTTGCAGCATCAAACGCGTGATTGCTGGAAAATTGCTTTCCAAATTTGGAACGATTAGTCCTACTTGACTCTGTGTTGGATGTGTGCCAATGTCTGTCAAGGCTTTTTGTTTAAAACTGTCGACATTCGAGATAATTGTTGTATGATTTCTTTTACGGTTTAATTTTAAATTCGACGATAACTAGTAGTTCAGTATTTTTCATAATTGAAGCAGTTAATTTGATTTTCTTGATTATGATTGTTGACAATATGAGATTTAACTCATTGTTCATCAACTTTTAATTCCAATTACAAATGTTCCAAATTTCATTTAAAAATAAAACCAAAAACTGATAATTAATTAAGTTAACGTCTTTGAAAAATAGATAATTAGCTAAATGGAAGAACGACCTACATTTTCAAAAAGCGAAAATATATCTTCATTAGCAGCGAGTTAAGCGAAGGATGAAATATAAAGTGAATTTGCAAATACTATGTTTAAATCTAACGAAATCCAATAAAAACAATTACACAAAAGGTATGTTGAACAAAATAAAAACCCCAATAAGCTTTTTACATCAAATACAGCTTTGAGAGTTCGAATAGTATTCAATTGATTTCGGGCAGGTGGGTTGGTTTTTCATACAGCTGACTATCGTGATCTATTAAAATTAATAAAACTGATTGCGACGGAACAAAAGAAAAACTCGAGCGCATCTGTCTCGAATCCATGGAAGATAGATACGGCCGATAATAGCATCTTCATATCTTGTGTAAAGTCTGGATAACCTTTTTCCAAAGGGGATACAAAATTTATCGATGCACGCCGGATTGCCGATCGCTTATGAAGCACTTTAACAATGAGTCGACTCTCTAATTCAAGCGTGGGATGACTCGAGATACTTCTTGCGCATTATCCATATCGGTTCATATCGTATATAATATGTGCTGTAATAATAAGTGGCCCGGGCCATCCAAATGTATAGTACGCGAGATAATAACGCACTCGCAATCTGCAAACATATTATAGACCTTAGTTAAAACGCGTACCCTCTTGAAGCAACCCTACCGGAGAGTCGAAAACCATCGATCCCGTAATTCTGTCGATGTAGTAAACCGCATGGAAGCAAGTTTCCAAATACATTATTCGCGGCTGCCAACATAATGTAAACAGAGTTACTAACCAGACTCATCGTCCAAACAAAACAAACTTTTTTCCTTTCATATTCTCGCCAATCAAGATGGATCGTCGAAAAACACTATCGTTTAATAACTGTCGATGAATCGCATCTGCCTCATTTGTCAAGCGTTAATAGCGATCTGATTTTTGGCGTTTATCCAGTTTCGTTTTTTGTCAAAGATTACCATAAATGGATGTTTGGATATTCGCAAATATTTACACATCATGAAATAATGAATCATCGTTTTGAAGATGATTAGTCAACAGGTTCCCGTATCTTAGTATTTTTTGCTATGAAAGTTCAAATAAAGTCGACCTACATATGTTTATAAGAAAAATTTATTTGGCTTGGTCCGTTACTTGCGGATAGATACGATACATGCAGAGGGAAACGTGATCCAGCGCTGCAGAAGCACCTTACGGAATAAACCTCGCTCTTAAAGATACAAATAAACGTGCCACTCGAGGTAAAGCGCTCCGGGCAGGGAGAAAAACAATTCACGAAACACGCCGGTGCGCACTCACATCCTACGCTCGTCGTTGTTTTCTCCGTATCCTTCCGGTGGGTCGGAGGAACACGTGTACTACGAATTAAGGCACGACGACAAAGAAGCGGAGACGTCGGGGCCAAAAAGCACTCGAGATATACGATCTAATAATCCGTCTCTAAACATCGCTAATTGCGATGTTGATCCTCGAAACCTTTTCGCCCTTTGGCAACCTGTTTCTACCCAATTCGAGTGGTTACAAATTTTTCAACTCATCCTGTCCTTTTTTCGACACCAAATTAGTTTTTTTTTCTTGCTAAAAATAGAAACAGTTGAGAATTTAAACTGAACTCTCGTTTGAAATGGAATAACAAAATGAAAATATTGTCAAGTCAGGTCTTCTTGTTGTTAAGTTATTTTTGTATGTTCGATGTTGGAGACATTTTAATGAAGTCGTTAGAGGTTTAAAAGGGTGTAAATGATTGCTATTGATTTTCATATGTTATCATAGCTGAACCGCTTCTAAGTGCGGTTAAATAATAATCTGAAGAACTCAGGTGGATAAAGCAGTAGGTGCGCACACAGGGACGTACAAATATCGTTTGGCTAGTGGCAACAGTAGCTATTTCGTTTGAATTATTAAAAGGCCGCGCAAAGCTCGGAAGATACAGTGCGGAAGTAATTCCATACATCTTGCACAACGCGCTGTACACGGCCTTGGAGTTTTCACGCTGCGCACGCGGCATAATGTAGCTTCGCGGAATGCATGAAAATGCAGGCCCATCTCGCGCTGACAATTTATATGAATGAAACCGCGCGAACAAAATAAGAACATACACTTCCTTTGCTACGTAACTTTGATAGTTGTTTGTTGGTTCGGGAATAAACGATTGATATGGTTCTGACAGACTTTGTTAATAGTTTTGTTTGCGAACTATATTTAGAGAGCGATCGAAATGTTTGGTTGTCCAATGAAATAATAATCTAGAGAGGGCCTTTATTACACGCAAGTTGGTGGTGGAAAATGTTCGGGTCGTTTACCGTGTGAAAATCGCCGATACTGGCGCAAATATCCTGTCAATGATGCAAGCTAGTCAAGTTTACATGAGCGCGTTAATAAAACATAAGTGTGTGCTGTTCGATTGATATTCTTTTCATCGCGCGTTCCAACATTATGCACAAGCCACGTGGATACGAGATCAAACGTTTTTCATCCTGTCGTGTCGCTTTTGAGGTTACAATAGTCGCGTTCCGAATTGTGGATTAATTTCAGGATAATTTCGATAGTGTAGGTTAATCAAAAGACGTACACTTAGATTTTGTTATAGTTCCTATGATTGGCAATATTTTGTTTTTAACGTTCTTGTAAATTCAGTTGGTATGTTTTTTGTATTTTTAAACTTGAGATGAATGTGAGTAAAAATGCAAAGCTGCAGTTAAAGCAAAGTTATAGAAACGGCGTTTTGCGACTGAGACATATGAAAACTGATCAAACAAGTTCACAGACGAGAGAGTCGACTTTGTATGATTGAAATGTATTTTTACATTTGTTCAAGAGCGTAAAATTTTTATTGTGAACCAGTGTAGCATGAATAATTCATGCTTTTCATCGGGATGATGAGTACGAGTTGATGCAACTAGTGATTTTTCGTTTTTAAATGTAAATAACAAACATGACGAAATGTGCTAATCAGGTTAACAGTTCTACATGGCTGCCAATGTTTTGCACTTTATGCACGTTTTGATAAACGGTGTACTAAAATTTGAATAAGCGAGTAATAATGAAAGAAAAGTTAACACCATCGCCAAGTTTCATTTTCCAGGTTCTTTCATTCGAACTAATTTTGATTCATTTTATAAAAAAAAAATATCAGAATGTCAGTACTAGAAATGTCAGTAGGGAAAAGGTTCACTTGTTTTCCACTAGAAAGAAAGCATCTTCCATTTTTCTGAACCTTTTATCTCTTAGCAGACGTGGCTTAGTAGAAAAATTTTTTACAACAAAAATTCTTTGCCTTTATATAAGTATAGTGAAAATCCTAGCAATAAGTGATCAATTTTTTTGTCAAAATTATCCGGTCATATCTGGTTTCATTTTTATTGAGGATTATTATATATCTTTATCCCGTTATTATAGTTTTTTGCACGAGCGTCGTCAGTCTTGACGAATAAATAGCTTTTCTTGTATCGACCAAATAACGAGCACAAAAACTCGGAACAATTTTCATCTGGTTCCTGGCTGACGTAAGCACAAGACGCTAATCGCCGTTATAATAAATCGGTGTGAATTATAGAAGGTGTACTTTCGGGTTTTAACATGTAAGGTGTATATTATCGTATCGAGCAAAAACTCAAAAAAACATCGCCATAATTGCACTTTTATTATGTTAATTACTGTATTATCGTCCTATGTTATACACTAATTTTCAGGAAATTATAATTATAGTCGTTTGTTCGAAAACATTGTAAATTTGAATTGAAATTATTCATTTTAAGCGGTAGCAAACTCTTAGTTACCCTTTTTAGAATCATTATTTTATTCAAACATTTTACTAATTTATTAAATTGCTGAAACATTTCGAAACAGTGGCATAAATTAGGTCATTCGTGAATATTAAAGTAATATCATACATTTTAATTATTTTTCTTAATATGATTTGTATGCTAGTTGAAAGTTGAATGCATTTTTAGATTGTTTGTCCGTGCTTTGACATAACCTGTCATTAAATTCATAAACAAAAGTCGATTTTTTAGTACGGATTTGATTATAGTACAAATTCCGGTGCTTTAGAGCGTAATCAAAAAAATATAAATTAAAATATCTGTGTTCCTTTACTATCAACTTTATTCAATATCAAAATACTTGAAATAATCAAACAATTCTTACATTCAAAAGTGCATTTCGAATTTTATGCAGTGCAAAAGCAATTTAGACTTGAGAAGCTGATTTAAAATCATTTATTTTCACAACACATTTATGGTGTTATAGAAGTGTTTACATATAAAGTTTGATGTTGTAACTGAAATTTAATCCAAGTTTTTAATTAAAATTACTTCTTTAATGTATGCAAAGTCACATTTTCTCGTTAATATCGTAGACCGTAGTTAGGAAGAAACTCTAAGGACAGTAAGAATCGCGTTTGCGCAAACTATTTCATAATCGTGCATCCCTTTGACTGGCAGATTATTGCGTAATAGTGACTCGCGCGTGAGTTCCCGCGTGACTGTCGCCGCTGAACGAGGACGAGGATAAAACGAGCGAACGAAGTTTATTAGATATTAACCCGAGAAGCGTTGAGTATCCAACGTGACACCGCGGAATAAAATTATGACACTTTGCGGCTATCTTAGCGGCATTCGTGTACTTCGTCACGAAGAGCGGAAAGAAGTTCCCGTTTTATTTTCACATCCTTTATGAGCTTTTCACTCGTAGTTAATTCAGTTTCTAACTCTCGTATAACTTTTATTTTTTGATGGAAAGAAACTACCCAAAATTCAAGAGCTACAATGATATAATTCTTTTTTATGCAATTCTTGTTTGGTATGAGTATTTTTTAGCATGCCTTTATACGGATTCATATCGTTCTACGGACTAACAAAATTATTTGAAGCCTCCATAATAAAAACGAGAAACATGGTTGATACAAAATTCAACTTTGATTGCGAGTCCTTGTACATTTTTGACGCAACCAATTTTGACGGGAAATTCAATTTTTCGCCACAAATTTAAGGTACCGACAGAAATTTCCCGCCCTTGTTCACAGACCTCGATCGATAAAGTTCGAGCCATTTTATTATTCTGCAATTTAATTAACTCTTAAAAATATGATGTCCATGAATGAATATTAATTTATAATGCCGTTCAGACGAGTTTTTCAGTACTGCAGGAGTCGATGGAATATAAATTACAATGCCGGTTGCGAAAAAAATTAATTATTTAACCACCGTCGATCGTCACTTACTTTTCACATTTCATATATTAATTATAATCAAAAACAAAACGTTGTCTAGTCTATATTTGGTCGTTTTGATTAAAAGAAACTTGGGCGAATCTTGTTGAACGCTATACATACATTATCATCAAGTTTTTTACAAGTCTCCTGTACTGTGAAAGCTCCAAAATTCATTAGAAACTTCGAACATAGTTCCAAAACAATGACCCGTGCAGAAGACCGATCTTTAATAAGCAAAAAATTTCTTATCCAACAACAGAAGGGTCTCAACAAGAAAACAGAAAATTTCTTTGTCTACTTCAATGAAATAACTTGACCCAAAATAATTTATTACATAAATAACAATAAAAATCTCTCGAACCCTTCAAACAACAATATCATTTTAATTGTAGTACAGGATTGGCCATGAAACTTGTTTCGGTCCCTCGAAAACACACAAATTGACGAAGTTTCAATTATTTTGAGTTTATAGATAACCCCGTTGCAGCCGCAATCTATTTTTAACAACGCTCGAATTGTGCACGATGCAAAATTGAAATCGCAAATTACATCGGCCGAGATTTATTTATTAGGCGAGATTTCGTCATGACAGTGGCATTTATTTATTGATTTAGTCTGATTACGATAGCGCGATAATTTTCCAATCCTCATTATGGCTTTAATCTTTTCGCTTTATCTCGGGGATGATTTACCGGCAGCTGCAGTGCATTACTACATAATCCTGCCACTCGGTTCGAAGCGGGGGTCGTCACTGTACCGCCGTGTAGACCGACCATTGTAACCCGAACGCGCCTGTGTAAACGCACCGAAATACCATTCAAATTCACGCGCACAGTTAATGTACACGGCGCTGTTCTGTGACGTGTTGCGAGATCGTCACAAACATGAGTTGACCGCGCGTCACGAATATGAGCAAAACAATGTTTTCATTAACCAAATACAAGCGCCGCAAGTTGATGTTCGACAGCTACCCACCCATGAAAATTCAAACTCCAATCTCATTTTTGGCCCTGTACTAGATGCCAAGCTCCCGGACAATATCATATAATTATTATTCATCCCAAAAATTTAATCAGAATTTATGGTACAATTACTAAAATATTACAAATCTTTATTAATTCAAATTACTTTAAACTTGAAGGTTGAATTTTTTATTTAGAGAATATTCATTCTGAACGTTCAATCGTGAGCTCGCAGATGAAATTTTTCGAAAGATTCAGATGACAAAAGTATCTTCTTGAGTTGCAAGTTAGTTTGCCGGTATGAAAAGAAACAGATTTCGAGTTTATCTTAATCGAAATCTTTTTATCACCAAGGGCCTTCAAAGTATTTCGATCTAGTTTGACACGGTTTTTAGTCAACCTGTAAATGGCCATCTTGGAGTGCTCGGGAGTAGTGGAAACAAGTGAAACGGAATGAAAGATGAAAAAAGAAGATAGAACTGAAAAATTTATATTACTGAACGCAGTCACTAGGAAAAATCAAAATTTATTTCTCAGTGTTTAATCATTGGGTAAACTATAATTTCATAGAGCCATTACATCGCTGCCTTATAATTTCGTACGTGTAACAATGAAGTAATCATATGCAAAATTCATATTCTGTATCATAATTACAAGTCAAAATTCGCTTCGTGAAATATGACCACACGTATATGGACATTTATTTTAAGTTCGTGCACTTTGTATATAACTTTTGTACATTGTATAATCACGAGTTGTAAATAATCTTGACCGAATCATTAGGCTGTTTTGTTCTCTGGATTTTTAATCACAGGTTCACGGGTCGATGAAAATATTCATAAATTCAACAACGAGAAATTTACAATAATTTAATAGTCAACAGTTTAACCCAGTTCACTTATTATCCAATTTACCTTATCTGAAGTTAAAATAATTTGAGCAGAAGAAAAATGTATGAGCAGTTGGAAGAAAAAGTTCAAAGGCTTTATAATTTCATTATCGAATTCAATTGAACTGTAGACTGCAAGTACAAAAATCAATTGAAAGTTCAAAAACAGTTCACGACTGGGACCTTCGCGATGCGTATCTCATGTGACTTTCAACAGCACACGCGATCCTCTATTAATTGTAACGCTGCCCTCGGGGACGGAACATCCGCGGCGAATCCGCTCGCATGTACGAATTACAACTCGGTACGCGCTAGAATTCAACGATATCTTGGCAAGTGACAAGGTTAACCCGGGGATCAGAACTCGGGCCGGGATGGGGAATGAAAATTCAAGCGATACCGATCGGCGTCACGCTCGCGGCGCTTACTTGCTTCTCTAGAGGTCCGCGTAATATAGAGCCGCGTTTTATCGATTGCGCTTTTCAACCATGCAAATGACTCATTCCGACACGAGTCGGCGTTAAAGCCTTTTGACAACATCCAGACAAACAAATGTAAAGGTTCGTTTTGCACGAAAAAAACCCTACGATAAGAATTTACACAGATGCTAACATGATTTCAATCACGTTTTTATGCTGAATTTTACATAGTTGACGAATCTTCTTTATGAGTAAATTTCAATCAAAAAGATAATCACCCTGAGGACTCGAGTTCAAATCCTCGGAAAGGGTCTCTAGGTTTTCAGTGGTATTTTAAATCTAGAATGTATGAAATAATAGGATGTATGGTTGTTGAATGTTTATCACGATGAATACAATCTTTTATTTCTAATTTTTCATTATGTCTGGTTGTAATTTTATTTGTACGAAATTTTTTGCCGACGTTGGACTTTTGTTTGAAATGACCGACGTGAAGATTAATACCGTTATCCTTCCGTCGTTTTGATAACGACGAATCTGAAATGCTCATTGTAACTATATAATTCTGTATAAATATTCACGCGGAGTTTTTTGCGTTTAATCCGCGACCACTCGACATAAAAGCGGAAACAAGACGAGAATTAATTGTATTCTTTAACGTTGAAAAACGCTGGTAACTTTTAATTAAATACCCCAGTTAAAAAACATCGCGAATGCACGCTTTTTCTATTCAGTTATTCATTTTTTCACTTCCACTTCAGGAAGCCGGGCTTCAGTCGTTCGTTATTTTTACAACGAAATGTCAGCATTGGCAGGGCGAGCTTTTTCTCTCTCTCCCGTCGTCGTTTTTTTCAATGCACGCAAAAACATAACTTTGTTTCCATGCTGGCGAAAAAAAGCGCGTTTTACATTCAATGGAATTTACAACGTCGTGTGTGAAGTTCAAAATCGAAACGGGTGCCACCTGATGGTTTGTTTTCAAACGTGACGTTGACGCTTCTTTTGAAAGCGCAACGTACAAGAGGGGAAGTGTCGAAAAATAATGGAAAACACTGTTTTGCTATTTTGAAAAACACAACTGACGTGCGTCCAGATTAGATAACAAATTGGGGACGGCCGATCCGGCTGCTCGGCACGAAATTAAGTCGCGAAGCCGTTCGCAGGGAAATTTTCAGCGCCACTGCTAACTAGATTAAATTCCACTTAAGGACATCCGTATAAGTTGTCCGAACTATGGCAACGCACACTCGGGTACTCGCAGAGTGTAATATAACTCTATTATGTATGATGATCTGATATTCATAAGCGAAACTATTGAACGAGCGCAAATTGTGCTTCCTGAAATCGTGGGCCGACTTTCTGCAAGGAGCTCATTCGATTAGGACGTGGTTTGATTTCGGTTCAGCAGTCACCCGACCGGAAGATACAAGTAATTTGAGCACACTTCTGTAGGGAGAAACTGTCTCAGTTGATTCAACGATATCATTTTGCAAATTCAATTTCAATATTTATGCTTTACCCATTCTTCTCGGAAACAAATTTTTATAATCCTGCAAATTTTCTGCATTGGTTTTGCATCTGGAAACTCGAATAGACAAAATTCCTGCAAAACAAGTTGTTATATAGTGTATTGTCAGTGAAAAATCAAATGGTTATCTGAAGCATTTATACTTTTGAACCAACGAGAGTATAAAATACATATTCTCAGCCTTGAAACTTAACTCTAGGTTCGTGCACTAAGGATTAATAATCCGAGGATCTGATAATCCTAATCATAGTTATGTGATGTCCTGTATTACTATTGAGATTCAACTAGATTAACCTACTTGATGCCAAGTTACGGACTTCAACTCAAAGTGGATTATTCGATTGGCACTCAATCGGATCTCCAGCGAATTGGCTTCGCTCGCTCATCTTAATTTTAAGACGCATTATCCCGCAGGTTGCATCCCTAGTGACAAATATTCCAATTTCGCGTTGACGACGTCCGACAAAATTAGTTTTCTAAGAAAATCTCGAGTAAACTCTAAAATTTAACGTTTTGACAGGTTTTAGGACAGCTTAATTTATATTTCAACCCAATTTTCACCTAGCGATTGTAAAATATACATTACATATTGTTTAAAATATTCTGACTTTTTGGATCAAACTTTTACATTAAAAAAATATTAGTTGGAAAAGAATTAACCCATTTGTGTAATGAATTACTCAGAAATAATGCTTTAAACTAGGGCACTGAATTAAAAAATGCAGGTTCAAACATGCAGATGCTGTTATGTTTTGTTTCCTGCTAGATTCACGAGGTTGAATCTTTGGAAACAATTTCAACGCTACATAGATGGAATTCATTACTCATATTGCGATCGCAATGGGTAGAAAACGTGTGCGCATATGCTACCGTACGGAAGAAAAGTAAGCGTATAATCGAGGTTGCAAGCCTGGGGCACTTCGAATACCGAGCCACATCAGGTCCTGGTTGGTATGCTTTTGCAGTCTTCTCCTACGTTATCGTTATTGAGCTTCTCGGCAAGTTATACATCCGCAACAGGACACTTTTTCCAGGAATTAAGAAACAAGAAACTCTCTAAACACTGATTCGTGCTCATTTCTGTCAGTTTCGAGTGCACTGAAATTCTCTTTTAACTCAAAATGAAACTTTTACATTTTAAAATAACGAAATAACTCTGATAAATCAATTTTCAAATCCATATTCAATGAAAACACTATCTTGTCAAAAACACTTCCATAATTTGAAACGTATCAAGTCAATCAGAAATTATACTATAACAAAGAGAACATTTCCTGAACAAGACGCCAAACTTTGGCGAGTCTCGCAAATCAATAGTTGCAAACAAATTGTTACGCTAATAAAGCAGTTGACGTGTGAATTTCGGTTCGTAGATACCAGATTGCTATATAAATATTTATCAGTACAAATTTCCAGCATAAGGAAGAACTCTGTAAGATAAACCTCTCGTGATTTCCTTCCCTGGACTTCACCAGGGTCTTGTTCGGCTCACATTTCTAAATATTTCATCCTTTAAAATCATGCGAAATTGACAACTTTGCGAATACTAATTGAAACTAGTTTCACAAATCAATAACGAAAATTTTGAGGATTTTCTGGGTTCAAAGTAAAACTAAAGCAAGGATTTATATTTATATAACGGAAAATGGGAAATAGTGGATGTAATATGTGGTCATGATGAGGGGCTTTTCTGATGCATCGAGCATTACAGGGATTCAGGAGGACTGCAACTCGAATGCTTGCGTCGCACACACGTAAGCCTCTTATGCGCGCACCGGTTAGCCCGAGCAGGTATGTTTCACGCGTGACTCGCGTGTGAGAAGAGATCGACCACTTATATAAATGTGTTGGAAATAATGACCGGCTGGCCGGATGAGGCACGTTCGCGCTGTAATTTTCGAAATAAATTAAAATTCTAGGCCTCCCTGGCAAACTTCTGTGGCCGCCGCTGCATCGCATCCCCGACTCGGGTCCAACGAAAACTTCATATCTTCTTACTTCCAGATGAGAAACTCGCCATTTTCATTACGCATTTGACCAATGTCCATTTGATCATTCAATTAAACAATGTTTAATTTTAAAATATTCGTTTATTTTGCGTCGCAAAACTTAAAATGTAAAATTCGTATTTAATTTGGTGTCCTTTTCGGGTAATTTAATTACGAGTTATTGCATTACGTTATTTTTATTCTAGTCAATCATCATTTGGATTTTTCGTTAACGAGGAAGCACAACTAATTGTATTACAAAGTTTTAACAAGGGAGATACTTGATTTGCGAAATACCGCTGTGCAACTTTCTTAAATTCAACATTAAATTGGTAGACTGCAAAAGTCCGGCAAAGATATAACTGGCAATCAATTTGAGCGCGTCTGTAGGCACATACACACAGTTGAACAACAAAATGTTTGACATTTAACGTCGAAAGTTTAATGATCGTATAATAAAAATAAATTGCAAAGCATCAAAAGTGACAGAAACGCGAGCGCAAGCCGAGTAGATAAAAGTGAATGCGTTTTCAAACTTTTCCTCAAACCCGTTTTCGCTATTGGAAACACACAGCAAACGTCATACTTTTCTATCCATCTCTTTTTACAACTCGGATTCGCTGAATTTTAACAAACTTAAATTAACAGAAAAAACGAGAATAAAACAAGTAACGCAAAATCGCATCTCTTCCAAGATTATTATTTTTATGCTCGAATAATAAAAGGCACAATGCACTAAGCAGTAAAAAAATGATACGTTGAAAATCGGGCGATTGTAACAAAATAAGCATGCGCTCATAATGCAGCATTCTTTGATTTTCGTGTTTTCCATATTACTCGTAAACGAAATATGAAAGGAAGCGCGCTGTGGAGGATGCGAGAAAAAAAGGTTGGCGAGCGCCAGAGAATATGTTATCTGTGTGCCGAGTGTAGTCGTACAACATAGCAAGGCAGTAGTTTCATCACCCCGTGCTTTTTATCAACGAACGACGGCGGTATAGCGATTGAATGGCCCGAATCAATATCTGATTTATTCTCAAGCGCACCTTGTCCGTCGCTTGGATATACCGATGCAAAAATTCGACGCGTACGAATATTCACGTCGGGCAATATCAGACGGACTACATTCTTGCGAAATGTAAATATTAACAAACGTATATATACTCGTTGAGAAGAGCCCATACCGATGCATTGCTCGAAAAATATACACGTTTTCCTATCAAGACGCTCTTTCCTCTTCCATTTTTTTTCAATGGCAACTCGCAAATTTATCGATTGTAATAAAACGTCCTGATCGCAACGTTTAACGGAATTGAGTGGCGCGGTAATTTTGATGTCGGCAACAGTTTCTTTTTCAATTCAAATGTGCCTTTTCATTTGTGCGAACTGAAAAAGTGTTTGCAATTCGCCAGCGTTGGAAAAAGAGCGAAGATGAAAAAATGTCAATGAAATGGGTATTACCTGGATGTAAATGTTTCCCCGTCTGTTCGTTGTATTATGATTCTTCGTTTTCAGTGATTTTACAATTATGAAATATTCAAAACCAAATGTTTATTGCGCCTTTGTATCGGTAAGTAAGGCAGCCGGGAAATCGTGAGCGCGGCTTAAGGACGTCTTTTATTATGCAAGCTGAATAAATATTAAATCATACATCGGCAAATCGGAAATAGGCAACGGCCACAAATTCAATAGAAAATTAATCAGCATTGCGCGAGCAGGCGCTTTGTGCGAGGCAAAATAAGAGATAAGAGAAAAAAGAACGACGAGTCGTAATTGATAATCCGCCGTTAATAAATATATTCGACGTTGGAGCGTAAAGTTGGGAACTTTTTAGTCGACGGTATTTTATGAGATAAAGCGCTGGAGATGTTGCATTTAAATGCGCGGTTCTGGCGCGTGTGTTCAGGAAACGGCATCAAATATGAAACGTATGGACGGAGCGTCATATCGCGCAACCGAGCAAATCGCGCCTGATTCGTGTGCGTTTCGCGATTGCTAAATAAATATTCGTCATTAATAATATTTTGAATTGCGAAATCGCGCGACGACGGGAGTTAATGCCCTCGGGACCGGATCGTTAACTTGCTTCTTATTCTAGCCAATTAAAACTACAAATTGATTTGCACCGGTTGAAAAAATTTCGTTGCTTATTAGTGAAGGGATCCATCATTAAAAGTCACGATCGTATAACGTATGGCTGCGCGGTCGTATCAGTTAAGTTGCAGCAATTAGAACAAAAATTTGCGAGAAAAAAAAGGTAAAAATCTTATGATTTCTGGCGCGATAAGCGCGCGTTTCGTACACAACATAATTAACATGGAATTTCGAACTGGCATGTTAATAGATATCAGTTGAGTGAGTATAATGTGGTTGCTAACATTCACGAACAGGAGAAGCAAAGCGATGAATAGAAAATAATATGGTATTGGAAAATTTATCATCAAACATTTTAGGTTAGAAACTAATGAACTTCTAACGATTACCGAGGCACGTATTGGAATTAAAAATACATTTTTAATCAGGAGTTAAGTTAGAATAATCAGATTGATAATAAAAAATTGGTTTAACAATTATCATTTGACCGTATTAATTGGTGTGCGATAACTTGATGTGTGATTGAATTTTTTCCTCGACGAAAAGTAAATAGAAATTAATTGATAATACAATACAAATGATAAATTGTTTAATGTTGCAATTAATTGTGTTATCATATCGAATAACATTCGAAGTCTCTGTAATTTGACTTGCGTAATTATTCAATTATTTAATTGTGTCCAATCGAAATTGGATCGTCAATAAATATTTCAACAAAGTGCATAAAATTAATTGAAGCTCAATTTAACAACGCGACATCGATTTCCGATCGAAGAAAAGAAATTGACAATTCATCTTCATTGTGTCAGCGAGAAGAAAAAGCCCGATCGAATCAAATCTATTGCAACGTAACAGGCGCCCCATCGTGGCAAACACGTTCTTACCCATAAAGCACGACAAAAACCCAAACAGCGCTATTATATTGCTGATAAACGTCTACATTTGGGGACACGACGTTCAATTGGCAGCGTTCCGGCTTTTGCTCGTGACGTTGCCGCGGGCCGTGAGACACAGGGAAATACATTTGATTTTAATTTTTGGTGCACTCGAAACTTTGAACCCCACCGAGTCCTTTGTGACTGCAAACACTATGAAACATACGACGCTTGATTATGGTGCAACAACCCGATCGGGTTTCAGTTGTAAATGAAAAAAAAACTTTTTCGTCAGCAAATTCTCAAAGGTGTTGGACTTCTTTTCAAGATCAGTAAGAGCTACGCCCAGGACACCTGGGTTCCTTATTGTTACCAACGAGGGGGTCCTTTTTAGTACAAAATTATTATAATTCGATACTACTGCCAATGTTTGTCATTTCAAGCATAATTTTTTTGGATGTTTGCACAAATAATTTACAAATAATTATGGATAGATTTTGTTGATTTATTAGATTATAGTTATTTTTGAAATTTGTTAGAAACGTAATTTACTGGTGTGAAAAAGATGAAAGTATAGTGAAGAGTTGGATGAATAGGAAATTTTTACTTGTTCTAAGAACAAAATAACGGGAAAGAGTGTGAACACAAAGTGAGATTTATAATGAATGATTGTGAAATGCGAACTGGTGTTGATGAGCGGGATGAAAAAATGTTGCCTCCAAGTTATTTCCATTAATGATGTCAACTTGCGCGATGCCAGCTGGAATGAAAAAGGACGTTAAAGGATGCTGGAATTTGTCCAGAGGCAGCTAACAATTACATCTCTTTGCGTAATTTATAACACGATGTGATCAAAGTCTTTGTTTCCAGCGATTGCGATTGGCTTCGTTGTACTTCAATGAATGATGGCATGTCGTGATTACATTAGAACCATTTTACGTCGATAAAAAGTTCAATTAAAAAATGACACCGTTATGCTTTTAATTAAATTTATTCGCAATACTGACTCCGCCGTTTTGAATCGATATTTCAATTTATGCAAATTTTCACAGCTTTCTTTAAATTCCACTGCGAAATTCGATTTTCAATTTTTCAATACGTGGCGCCCAACGTGAGTCTGACAATCGGAATCTTAAAACTGTTTCTTGTGAACTTAATTAAAGAATTTTTCATCGCATTACTCTCAAATTGTTATACTGCTCGAAAAAATGACCATTTTTATAGCAATTGGATAATAATTATCGTTAGGAAAAATTGCAAGGGATGTAAAAGTTGTCTGTAATAGCGAATTTGTGACGCCGGATGGTTCAGCAGGATTGCTTTCGATCTACTCCTCGGCTGTTGAATTCTTTGCTAGCCCTTATTACGTGCTGTATACATCTTCCTCTCATTTCGCTCGATACCACTCTCTGCGTGAAAGAGTAGACCCCCTTCAAGCATATCCGTTAACTACGGCTCGATAGCAAGGTTGCGTGCCGCATCGAATGCGTTGCTGAACATACGGATTATATTTGACTCGCATGTATGAAGCCATACATTGAGACGCTTTATGAGCGGCCACTCTTTTCATTTCCGAACGCAACACACGATTTACCAGATTACGGGCGGTTTTTGCGCGGTGGCAAAAAGAAACCGTCTATAGATATACCATAGGCCGATTTACCCGTCCATTAAATTTATTTAATTTTTCACATTCGTAACGATCGTTCTAATAATAACACGAATTTATTACCAACTTACTTATATTGATGCGCATTTTTCATTTCATCAAATTTAAACAGCCGTAGCAACCGATGTTATACATTTATACTCTTCCATCTTCTTCTTTCTGTCTTTTTGACTGTGATAAATATGTCAGTTCTAAGTGTTTGGTTTTTTGAGGCAGATTATGAATGTTGGTTTAGCTGTTCTTCTGTTTTTGTTCAGTTTTTCTAGCTGGGTACATTGTTGGAGTTTTCGATAAGTGTGTATTTCTAAACTAATATTTGTTTACCTTAGGTCAACAAAACTATCAGTATTCATTGAAAAATTGAATAAGATTTACCGAGTTTTCCAGAGTGTAAGTTAAGATATCAATAAACTAGTAGCTCTGTTTGACATTATATTTCTTTCTTCAACTGTGCATGGTGCGTTTATAAATACAGTGTTTTATTCATTCAAACCGCTGCACTTTCCGTATCTTATGTAAATATTGATTATCAATTAATAAAAAATGACGCCAGTAGCTTTGAAATATTCCTCCGACGCACAGTCACTTCACTTTTGTAACTTTCAGTATAATGACTGTTTGAATCAATAAACACCGAGGGATGGTATAAATAATGATAGTTTGAGAATACAATTATTAGATGAGTTTATTTCAGAGGGGTTAAAACCGATTACAGAAGGGTGAAAAAGATCAGGTGTGTTACTTCCATTCGAATCCATTACTGTTTTTATATAGTCAGAAATCACAGGCAAAAACAAACAATATTACAATTTAAAAGCAATTTTTAAACCATTTAAATTTAACAAACAAACAAACAATCTTTTTTTGCAGAAAATGTTCTTTCCTGCAAAAAAAAGTTTGCTTTTTTTCTTTTAAGATAATTTTTCTAAATAGTGAAAGGTATCGTAAACAAAATACTGCAAGCTTTTGTATTTTTAAGAACTGAAAGCATACCCCCTTTTTCATTTATCCGAGCGCCAACATTGATATACAACTCGAAATCGGACTTCTGACACGTCAGTTAAGTGTGAGCTCTATGACACGTGGGGGCTGAAGTGTATAGGTGGGCCAAAACGAAAACCTGTATCGCCGTCCTGAGGGTTTTAGAGATTACACGAGATAAAATTCGTAACACGGTGTAAAGCAACCTTATCGCTTTGCCTCTCGCGTTCATCGTTATTTTTATCGATTCAAAATATAAATTCGTGCCTGTGCCCGAACAATATTCATATGTAACGTTTCGTTGGGCTTGACTCGACACGCAACGTCAAAGGCAACGCCGACTCACACACCAGTAATGGTCATTAAAACTCGCGGGGATTAATAATAAGCGCTGATACGTGGTTTTCAAACCGTCAACATCAAGCCTTTCACTTTTTCGATATTTCTTTTTGTTTCAATTTTCAAGTGCCAACGGTTTGTTCCATCAACCAATCAAAAACACGATCAACAAAAAAATTAATTTACTCCGAAACAAAACAATTATTTTCCGACACACTTTGTCAGACTGAGCTGTTGATATTTCATATCAATGATTGATTTCAGAGAAAACTGTATGTATAAATGTTATCTCATTGAATTGCCAACTTTATTTGCCACTCACATTCTCACCTTTTTTTTTTCAATGTTGACCTTCACCGTCCGGTCTATAATCGCTCGACCCACGTCGCTCCTCAAGATTTTTTTCACTCTCCACTTTCCTCGCGCTGGAACTTTTCTTTTAAGGACATCTCGTCAATGCGAATATTATTACAGAAAAATCCTCGACTTTTCTATGTCTTGCAAAAACATTATCTTTGCATCAGCTGGCGGAATGGCGTTCCTCGCCGATAGGCTAAGAGGATTATATCACAGCGGCTTGAGAAAAATCATTATCATTACATTCCACTTGGAAGTCGGCTGCAAAAATCATTATACCCAGACCACCGTGATTTTCCACATCGCGTGAATTCATTTAATTGAAATCGTCGCAGAGGTTTATATTCAAATCTCTAATTATGAGAATTATTTAATGAATTGCTTGGCATGAACATACGCGTTACTAAGCAGCCATGATATTAGGTGAGATCGCTGCAAAATATTCAAATGTAATAGCCGCTTGACTTTTAGTTGAATTAGTCGCAGAGGCCTTCGTGCGGTTACTGTAATTTGAACATAAACAGTTGAGTGTATGGAAGGATGTTGCGCGGAACAGTTTTTTCCGAACGGCCAAACGTCTCAATATCTACGAAGCACCGTGCAAAGTGTAATCGTCGAAGCTGGCAGTGAATTTTCGAACAACAGTTAACATCAGCACGTGTTTCCAGTTGTTGTTTATGAGAAATGCCTCGAATACTCCTAATGTCTTATGTTTCCTGTCCGCGTGCGATTATTTCGAATAATATATTAATGACAATAACAATGAATACATACTAATCCAACGATTTATCATTTTAAAAATCATAATTTTTAAGTCAATTCTTCTTCGTAGTTTCGTTATGAATTTGAATGATATTTTTTGTTTTCTTTCTGAATCAAAACCATTGTTGGGAATAGAAATCATTACGTTTTCGGTGACCGGAACAAAATTAATTGATCGTCTTCTATGTAGATTGTTCCCGTACGTGCCACACTGTCAATCGTCAAGGACGTTAATTCGTGGTTTGATTTTGAATTCGGCTACTATTTATCGTGAATTTTTCATTAATCATCGGTGGTATATCTGGTAATCAACTGTTTCAAAGGAGATCAAAGTTGTGCCATCTGTTCATAGTGTCATTAAGAAACAAAATAGATTCTTTATGATACACGAACAGCGCGCGGCGGAATAATAAATCAGAACACTTTACTTTGATGTTTAAGAAGGTTTTTTTCAAATGATGAATGATCGGATTGATAGCGAACAGCGCTGAACAACAATGACTCCGTGTCAACGGAAATATAACAGTCAACTTTCAATAAATATTTTCGTTTAAAAACGAGTGTGCTCGTTGTTGGATTCATCATCCACAAAAACTGCAACTTCTTTTTTTTAATCTTTTGATTATCTTGGACGATGAATCAGACAGTCTGGGAGGTGAATGATTTATTATCTTATCAGGTTCCGATCGCCATTCAGTTATAAACATTCTTGGTCATTTTTTTATCGAATTTTTAATTTTTGTATTTTCGTAAAGATTTGTTCGTATCAAATCTAGTTGAAAAAAAAGGAATTCGATACATAATGGTGGGAATTTATCAGTGCTAATGAGTTATCGTCTCGTCTCTATTTATAATTTTCTAAAGTGGAATGTGTTGAAGTGCATATCGGAGTAATATTCTTGAGTACTTTTAATCACAAACTCGAGACAATGATGCAATTGAAAAAAAGAGCAAAAGAACTAGGGGAGCTGAGAGGGCTGAAAGGTGGAGAAATGAAGAATGACGCATGTTGCTTGTTGAGAACGCTGGAAAATCTCTCGTAGGATTTTATATGCAACTGGCAGCTGCGGACTTTACCACCCACTGTTCCTGTATAATACGTGGGTCCATTCGAATCCAACAAATTGAAAATCATTTTTAGAATCAAGTGTTGAAAGAAACATCCTACCGACACATGTAAACAATCTAAACTTTGCACATGCCGAATTTCAGACAAACGATCAGAAGAATTGTATTACCATGAGTCACGCAATTTTTCATCATCTACTTTTGCGCATTATTAAAGAAGGTGATGAAATTCTTTTATTTTTTAAATTGCATGAATTCTTTCGATACTTGATCCCAGACTTGATCCAGTGAAAATGAGAATTTAATCGTACTTTCATCACTTACGCGCGTGTATTTGTTTATTGCAAATAACAAATTAATGGATCCAGATAAATAAACATTTTGCACTATTATTAAACACACATTAAGGTATATTATGATCAAATTTCATCTGCGAATATAAAACGTGAAAAATTTTGCATTGCTTCAGTATATGACGGGATAAATTCAACGGATTTTCAATCTAGTTCAAAATGAGTTTGCAAGTGTTTTGTATTGTGGTGTTGTTAACATTCTTAGGTAAGTACAAATTGTGTTATTACATTATTATACATATTTATGATTGTACAATTATCATTTTTGACCGCTGAAGATAGACCAAGTTACAGCAATACTTTTCTTAATTTCAGACAAAACTTTAAGTTTTGTGATTCAAAGTAACGATGCAGATGAAAAGTCTGCAATAAGAGGTGGAGGATTTGTAAGTGAAGGAGACGCACCTTATCACGTCAGGCTACATTGCGATGGCTACTATATATGCGGGGGTGCACTTGTAACGGACAAGCATGTCGTAACTGCAGCTCATTGTGTAACAGAAGATTGTCAGTTCTCAGTGACCGCTGGTACGCACAATCGGAGATCTGGAGGCTATGGTATCCGTGCAAAAAAAGCATACTTACCCGAAAATTACTTTAGATTCGCCGAGTCCAGTGGCAAAAATGACATAGCTGTTCTACAGGTATTTCATAAACAACAAAACGTCCATCGGTTCATTTAAATCAACTTTAATTTCGTATTGAAACATGTTACCTCATTTTGTTCTTCCTTACGACTTATTTAGTTGGAAAGACCTTTCAAGTTATCGAAGAAGATAGCTACAGTGAAGGTGGCTTCAAAACCTCCTGTGAATAATGAGCCAATCAAGATTACTGGATTTGGCAGAATTGAATCTTACAGACAAAAACTGACCAATAGATTAAAAATGTACAACAGCAATGTCTTGGATTACAGGCATTGTAATGAAATCAATATTTCGCCAATTGATAAGAAGGATTTTTGTGACACGCCTGTACCTGGCGTTGGAACTTGTATGGTATGTAACTATTCATGTTCTTTTTGATATCCTGATATTAATTTCAGACAAGTCATTCATGAAAATTTTGCTTTTGCAGGGTGACAGTGGAAGTCCAGTGGTAAATGCGAAAGGTGAACTAGTTGGCGTTGTATCGAGAGAATATTCTGACAATGATGATTCGGAGGTTTGTGACGACAACGTGCCAACTGTTTTCACTAGTGTTTATTACTATTCTAAGTTTATTGATATGTGTATAGAAATGGATGATTCATAATTAATAAACTATTACATGGAATATCAATAATGACTCTTCTTTGTTGACATTTTAATTAAGAAAGTTTAATCTTGAATGAACTGAAGTTTGCAAGACAAACGAATCGACGAATCTTAATTGACTTCTCAAGAGTTTATGAAGAAGTGAAATTTTTGTTTATTGCAAGCAACTATGCAAAATAGCGATGCTGGACAAAGAGGGTTTGTGGTCGATACAGAAGCGATTCTCATGAATATTATCACAAGCGAGGCTCTGCTCTACGAAACAAAGATGTTAACTAATGATTGGGGAAACGTTTTCCCTCCGTCGACTAAATCGTCTTGTTAGTGCGCCCGAAAGACCATCTTCGAAATCTCTTACTCGGCTGTTTAAACCACCTTTATAGCACGGGTGGAAAAAAAACGTCCGCAAATCTGCTTACCTTGCGACCACAATTATTTCGCTCAATATCGCGCTTAATCTCGCTGTCGCAGTTGATACCGATCAAATTACGCTTTGTCTGTCATTTAGATTTTCAAATTTGCTTCTCGTGCAAGCTCCGCGATCAGCGAGATAAAAGTACCGGTAATAAAATTTCAAATAATGAAACGGCCATAAATTTGATCCACGCTTTTAACTCAATTTCGCATCCGAACTTTTGATGTGAGAACATCAATCACTATCAAATGTTTTCTCCGTTAAATTGCATAGAGTGCATTAAAAAGTATTTCATTTCTACTCGTCTAGTTCAAATGTTTGTTCAAGTTGAAATTAATGTTATTGCAAATAAAAAAGACGCCAAACATTCATACTCGTTGACCCGAAAAGAGAGAAGGGAATAATTATCATATCGATTGAACGTTTTGTTGACTCGGTGGAAGAGGAAAAAAAGAGTTGGATAGAGCGATAAGGCAGAAATGTTAATTCACATAGATGGTGTGTATTGACACGAATGTCTATTTCCATCAAACGCAACCTACCAACGCAATCAGTTCTTTCGGAAGACAAGAATATTCCATTTCCCTTGGTAAATGTTCAAGGTGAATCTGCATACATACACATGCAAAGTGCAAGTGTGATCACGCGTGAAAAGGGCCTCCCCGATCCTGAGAGAGTTGTCGAATCGAGTCGTGATACATAATGCAATGCATCGTTGGAAACAAGCAACCAGTTTCGTTACTTTTGTCGGGACAATTGCTCGCCGATATTAAAACCGATATCACCGATCGGGAGACCGTTTAATTCGATTCAAGGTTTCGCCAGTCTTTGTGAATTTATCAAATGATTTATGATAAAGGTTCGTTATTGAAACGTTATGAAACGAGTTATTGTTCGTTTCGTAATAATAAAGATCTCTCATAACGTAGGAACAATTTTGCCCGCGATGGATGTGAATCAGGTGTAAAATATGGAACGTTTCTTATTTAAACAACAATATGAGTCATGATCGTGAAATTTACTATCGAAATTTTCGTATCGCGATTGTTATGAAAGAGTGATAAATTGAAAAGGTGTTGATGCGAGGTAGAAAAAAAGTTATCCGTAAAAAAAACAACAAACAAACATGGATGGAAAAGGTTGCAAACGTTCTCTTAATAAACACTGAACACACGACTTTACTTTTCCAACAATCACACGATCTTAATGTTGTCGACCAGCGAATGATATTAAGCCGACTATCATCTCCCGACTGTTTATTTTGCAAGATTTTCTACGAGTTAATCAACTAGGAACGGTTTAATGCCACAATGACTGCCTCGCCTTAATTACGGGACACATTAATTAAAATTGGCCTCGTGAGATTCAGCGTCCCCTCTCCGATGAGAGATATTTGCCAAGATTAAAATTCGATTACAACCTGGTCATTGATCAGCTGTGTCAATGTTCTCTCTTTTATAAAAAGTTGTATATTGTTTAATAGGAATAATGCGATGATCACAGTTTGATCACTCAAATCTCAAAGCTTAAACTAAAAAAAATGTGTGCATCACACGACTTCCCTTCGACATTCTTCAATCGCGACCATTTTTCCACTTAATTATGCACAATCAATTTCGCGTCTCCTCTGTCCGTTCGAATCAATATGATCTATCCGGCTTAATGTTCTAATTTGATTACTAAAGAGATCAATTAGAACGTCAATTAACGTGAAAAATTTTGCACAAAAAGGAACCAGAAAGCGTGCACTTTTTGTATCTTCGTTTTTCATTATTTTCCATCATGTTATTTCCAATTTGATTCATTTAAACGAAATTCCGCGCATTCTTGCACTTCGCAGACATGAAAATAATATATGATGTATTTTTTTGCGCTTTCGTTTTGCAGCCCGTGAGAGTTATGGTCGAATAGTTTCTCGAATAAATGTCCACAAAAGTCTCCGGCACTTTATTTAGTTTCGCATCCATTGCTTCGTAATAAGAGTTGGCCGTTTATATTTGAGCCTCGCGATAATATTCATCGTGAAATAATGACGGGATTGATTGTGTGCAGTTTATCGTCGCAATTTTGAACGCAAGCGACTCAGTCAAACGTAAATATTTTTCAGCCGACCTGCAAAATCTCTGCACGTTGTCGCAGCACATTTTCATCAATATTCATAGGATTTTAACTCTCGCGAAATTGATAATTAACCCGTCTCTCGACCTTTGTAAAAAAACCACTTATTGTAATGAAAATCAACAATGTTATTAACAAATTACCAATGCGTGACCAAATGGCATTCACTAAAGTGCAACTTTAAAATCAATTCAAACGTTTTTTTGATAGAAAAAGAAAAAGAAAAAAGTGTATAAAAGCTGGGCGAAATTATACACGCTGTTAATTAGAGGTTCGTGATACAGAGAAATTCGTGCACGATTTGGTTACTTTTTTTTTGGATTTGTCTTTTGCGTGAGGGCAAAAAAACGTGTACTCAGCTTGAAGAGAGGCGCTTATCCTTTTGCGGAGTTTAATAACCCCGATTCAATGACATTTCGTTAATTATAACTACGACAAGATTTGTCGATAGCTGCCGAATCATTTTAATTTCATTCGCTCCGGCTCGAATTTATCTCTGATCGATCTGGGTAGTCGTGTACGATCTCGCCGATCTGAATAGATATGAAACACGCATGATGGGTATCCGGGGGAGTCGTTTTTTTTTCGCTAACCTGAAAGATAACGATCGAAACTGCAGCGACGAGAAAAGCGTAAGACACGAAAAAGGTGTTCGAAATTGCGTAATTATTACGGCTGAACTAATTATTTCTTATCGAAGTCGAACGAAAATTTAAAGTTTGGTTGGCTCATCAAGATGAGCAATGGAAAAACCGACGAGGAAATACGAGCAGGGAGGTGTAAAGATAAATAAAAAACGGGCGCTGAAGGTGAAATTCAATTAAATGCAAATGAATAAAGCGTGTAATTTATTCGCGAAAAGTATTTAAAAGCGAGCCCCATTATAAAAGGTGCACGATGCGTCACAGAGGCAAACTTTTATACCGCTGACGGTTTGCGTAATATACATGCGTAAACTTCGTCGCTAAGTAATGCATAAATAGTGAAAGCTTTATGACTCGCCGCTAAGGTTACTGTCATAAATGCAATAACTGGTTGTAAATTTTCTCCGCGGTATTCACATATGGTTTGATCGATCGCGCGACTGCAAAAGAAGATTCTCCCGTTGGTCGATTCGATAACGCAACTTTTCACTCGACTTTCTGCAAACAATCATGTAACTTTGGCACACGCACAGGTTTAATTGTTTTGATATTTGTGCAGGGTGGAAAGGGCAAAACGCATGACTTGATTGTTTTATCTTTTTCGTATAACAAATAAACGATGGTCGATAAATTATTAGAAATTATAACTCAAATTGAAGTCTATCCGTCAAACAAAATAAAGTCAGATCGAAAAGGAAAGAAGAGTAAGCCTCACAAAGAAATAGTCTCGTTGATCTTAAAAACGTAGTCTCGTCTGAGCTTTAAGATACTTTTAGCAGAATTCCATCTAAGTAACTCTTTTACTTTTATTCCTATAGAAATGAATATCATTTTGTCATACATTATTCATAAATATCTAAGACCGGGAAGCAAATAAGAAAATTGCAACGATGAATAATTTGCATGGTCTATTTTTGCCTTTAGTACTCTATAGAGTGTTTACTCAATAACAACGTTTCGATGATCAAACAAAAAATTCTTCTAGTTACACTATTTTTTCGTTTGGTTCTGTATTTTTGCTGTTTCTATTGTCTTTCGATCGCCCTTTTTCATCAATTGCAACACGAGAGAGCATTTTCAGTTTTGTACTTTGCACGTCCAGGATTATTTTACACGATTTGGTTCAATAAAATTTGCGAACGCGCGGCCAGTTACACTGACAACGTAGTGCCCTCGGGTATAATGGAGTCGGCAATTTCCGGGTTTCGGGAGAACGCACTAATCGTATGTCTGAAGCCAATCAATAGCCCTAATGCGTGTGTGCAATCATTTCAAAGGAATACTGTATTACCGCGCGCGGAAAAGTCACTAATCCCTCAAACACAATTTCAACTCTGACTCAATTGATCCCCTTTTTTGTACCGAGTTAATTATATTTATAGCTACCATAATTGCTTTGTACTATACCCATAATAACTTTCAACTTTCAGTTGTAAAAATAACAGTCCATTGTAAACAGAAAACTTTGCTCGACGACAATTATCATGTCACCGCAAAACACTTTTTATCGCTTCATTTTTATTCGTAACATAAATATTGACGATTTAGAAAAATTGGACAGATCGTTTTGTTTGTGATACGTTGGCAGTTTGAAGGGACCCGCGAGCATCATCATATTTATATTATTATTGTAACTTTGGGAACACCCTAACGGAAAGCTGTCGAATCGTAAATTCAGCTCGAAAACCGCCATACGATTCCATTCACGTACAAGTCGTTAACACCGTCCATCCCATATGTCATGAACTGTTCAACATCTTCCCCACTGTTCGGCAAACAAAAGCCATCGTATTAAGCGACTCGATGCTTAATCTCCTCCACCAATTAATATTCTGATTTTTTCTCCGTATCAAAGTTTCTCTTGAGAATTTTTTAGTAGAACAATAATCTATTTTCTAACCAAAAATGTTTTACTAAACTGACTCATATTACTTGTATTATAAACGTAGCGAATGGTATGGTGGTACAGTTTTAGGCTTCTGTTTAGGAGGTCCAGAGTTCAAATCCCTTTGAAAAACTTAAAAAAGCTGTTTTTTCTGTTTTATCATCGACTGAAATCAATAGCTTAGCTGGTTTAGCTGGCTTGATTAATATGCAAAAAGTAATGCAAGAAAAATGTTCTAGAGCGAATAGAGGAACACTTCGGAACGTTTATTGAGTAGAACACAATGCTCGCAAGAACGCGCCGGCGAATTCATCATTTCGATAATAACATGATTATTGAATTGGAACGTGTATTACATTTCAGCAAATACAAATCACTCGCAGCGGCGGAATGTAATCGCGTAATATATGCGAGCTGCGCATGAGCTACGGAATATCGCTGAAATGTAATCGTCAATCAGATTTAACTCGGTTTGGATATTGTTGCCGCCATTATTGCAATTACCGTCAAAATAAATAATCGCCCGTTACGTCGATCAACGTGTGCCAATTTGCTCTTGGCATCGGCAACGCAGATAAAAGAAGAAGTTACATACTGCGCTGCAACTGTGACTGATAGAATCGACTTTCCGCGGTTCCCCGGCAGGTTCTCGCGGTTACGACATTCCCCGAGTCAATCACAAATTAGAGATTAATATTTATACCGCTGAAACAGTTGAAAGTAAGAACGAAACGACAACAAAAAGCGCTCGATTTTAAGGTGCGCGCGCTTGTTTCTCGCGTTTCACACGACTCTAACTTTTTGAAATGTTAAATTTATCAACAAAATTTATAATCAAATGTTAGTATGCAATTTAATTCAACCGCGATCAAATTCGGGATTGATCAAATTAATTAACATGAATTAATACCTTGGATTGCAAGTGACATGTTGATTACGATGTAAGATGTTCCGTTCATGCGAAATGCATTCGGTCACCGAGAATTACAATCATGAGCAATATGTGTGTCTAATGTAGAAACCATGGTCGAATAAAGTCGAATTTATTATGAGAATTTTCACGAGCAAACGCCGCAGTCTTATTTACTCGGCCGATTCGTTCGCTTTTAATCTACCAGACTATTTTATCGCCATCAACCACGAGTTTTAATATGTCGTTCGATATATTTCGTTCCCTCTCTAGTCATCTCTAAGGCGATTAATTTCACTCGGTTGAAAATTGTTGCATAATTCATTCATTCCCGTGGAATATGTTTTTAGTCGATTCTTTTGCAGTGCGATTATTTCTGCATTTTGTTTGAGAGGTATTTTTAATTTAAGAGTAATTTTAGACGAGTTTTTTGCATTGTGTTTTTATGAAATCATTATTCAATTCCAGAACCGATATTTTTAGTTACTTGTTTGTAATTTTTGTAGCGTTTTTGAGTCGTCATTAATTTGGCTGATAACTGTTTGAAACGCGGTTTTCCATTTTTAGCGGACCTACTTTCAATACGTACAAAAACAAATAAATCAGCTTCTAATTCCTTATCATTAATAACTTTCGGAAAGGAATGAGTAATTGATATTGACGAATTGTATTCAACTTTTAGCAAATTTTTTTGCGCGTCGTTTGCGATGAGATTCTTTGACACAAATTTTAATTATAAACAAACGAAAAAGATATCATCATTTCATACGTATTAGCAGAGATATGTTCGTCAAATTTTTGCCGACCAGACTCCATAAAGTTAGATTATAACCAGGGATCGGAATGTTTTCATTTATTCCAACTGCGGTTGTGAAATTACGTATATGTTTTGTAATTAAATTCACGAGAATCCAACTCGGAATTCCACGAAGACTGCCAAAAAATTTCTATGCTAATTTAATAGCCCCTTATCTATATTTCGGCTTTCAACTAGATATCCAAACCGTTTTCATAATTCAACCTACGTCTCATTAACACCGAGCATCAACACTCGCTTTTTTTTCTTTTTTTATATTTCAGCAACGCAGTCAATCCCCACTCGCAGCCTGAAATTGCACGATAGAGAAATAACCGAAAGCTAATTCCACTCGAACAATTTGAAAGCACGCCGAAAATGTGTCCGTAATGATTGTATATCGCCGGCTTAATAACATACTCAAATTCACAAACACAACACAAGCCCAACAATTTTGTCGAAATTTTCGGCCCGCATTGACCGGGCAAATGTCCTCATCCTAATTACCAATGCATGACCTGGAATTCCCAGGTTGAGACGCGCCTTTCATCTCTCTCTTGTTCGATGGGTCTGTCTCTCTCACACACCAACTTGGTCCTGACTTAAAGTTTAATTCAATCTAGCGACCAGAGCCTTAACCGTAAGCTCGCGTCATATCATTAAGAGCATATCAATGTCGATAATAATATTACTGTGCTGCCAATATAACTAATAACAGCGGGCAGATTGGTCAGCAGTGTGCGCGACAATGGGTGACCCCCGTTAGAGCAGCATCTATGTTGCATCCTTGGGAATGTCGGTTGCAGAAGCATTTCCGATAGTGGTAGGCGATCACGCGCACGTCCGTGTCACCGACACATGCAACGCTCAAGCTTTGCTTCCAGGAAGCACTAAACTCCCACAGGTATGAGCGTTGCGTTGTGTGTTATCTCATTAGAATATGTTGTCATTGATTTCCGACTCGGAGACATCGCCCAGGTAAAACAGTTTACGATATACGTTTCAACAATTTACGATCGTCTCGCTGTCGGCTGACGGAAATGCACGATTTTGAGTCGCACCAATTTAAAACGCCTCCGGGGACTCGCCGATTGCGATCGCGCCCGACGAGTTTCTGTCCTTCTGCCGCGCACTCTTATCGCCCGGTGATAAATCGACTCGCTTTTCTGCTCTGATAACCGGCTATTCAAATTTAGATTCGGATGAAACGTTATACTTTTCAGCTTTTGATTTCGCTTTGTTTATCATTTTTCAAAATACTTTTCATCAGACCTCGAAACAAAATGGTCAATCCTTAATGTACCTACTTCATTCACTTGAGTTTCGTGAATATACTTAGTCTTCCTAATTTTGTACATTTACATCCGTTTAAGTATGGACTTGATCCAATTTTGGATAACGAATCGGAGCAAAAACAAAAAGGATAAATGAAATATAATATCAGGCAGTACGCGATTGGACCGAGTTAATTTCATTTACTTCACAAATTAAAGAAACCTGTCTTTCAGCTTAAAATATTATATTTCGTATTTTAATTTATGCCTCTAGAATTGAAATAACTTTATCCTCTTCCGAGTCGTGACCCTTAGCGATAGGATGTTTATGGTAATGAATGCGGATATTATAATCCGGTACAGATAAAAATACCGTACATAACTGTTGTCGTTGAGCTCGTATCAATCGAATTATTAATAATTATAATTACTGCTCAACGCTGGCATTTTCCGATCGCTTAACGATCTTCTTTTGCTTCTACGTTGAAAATTATTATGATGCGGACATTTTTCTAGATTTTTATTGCGTTGTAAAAGTTACGATGACATAAACGTGGCAACGCGTGCATTAGAATTTTAACTTGTAATTGATGACAAATTCATAGGCATAAACTCATAATTTATTCATCGCAAGTTTTTTTCATAATAAAATAATATTTCCTTAACATGGACGTCTGCGAGTTCAGATTAAAAGAAGTTTGATACAAAGTTAAAAATAAATGAGGTAGAAACAAAAGTACCTGAACTTATTTCAACATTATTATTATCCGTTTTATTCGGCTTATTATTAAGAAATCGATAAACATTTATGAGAATAACCATCCCAAATTATGAATAATGAAACAACCAAGAAGCAGTAAATATTGATAGATATGCATGTACAAACGATTTGTAATGTTTTAGTATCAATAAAGATGAAGATTTTCTACTTTGAAAGCCAGGTAAATGACTGAACAACCGAGCTTTTTCTTAGAATGTATTCGTTCGTCCTCGTCTTCTTTGAGATCCCGGTCGAATGGGAAAAACACAATAAAGAAATTCCAATAAAAAAAAGGTGTACGCAAACCGTTTGAGGAAGCGAGCCGAATTCAATTCGAGATACGCATTGATGTAGAAATTGGGTTAAAATCCGGCTGGGTTTTGTTACAAGATAATTAATGAATGTTTGTTGCGAAGACACTGTAATTGTTAGTCATAGAGTTTTCAAGGAACGAATAATGTATCGGTGAATGATGTCGTATACTTTAGGTAAAATTTTTCATTCTGAATGGAACTCGGGATAATAACTTAGACGCGCTTCTATACACCCGGGCAATGTTGAAAATTAATTTTTCTTAATTCGGCATTCGTGATGTTTCTGAAAACGTGTCAAATAAAATGTTTGAAAAATGCGTTTCAGATACTTATTTTGATATTAGGCAAGATTGGAATAATTTAAACGATTCTTTTTCCAAGCGATATTAATGGTCCGGTGTTAGTATTATCATACTAATAGTTCGGAATTGTACAAATTCTGTTCGACATTCAATCGGAGTATCTGAAAGTCGATGCATATTTATGTGATATCAAGACCGCGCAAGGATTTATATCAAGGATACACAGAAGAATGGAGTTTTAATTATTTTATTGAACTCCACTTCTTTCAATGCCTTTTTTTATTTCTAAAGTGTCTGAACAAAGTTTTTTACACTTTTTTCGTCATTATCATAATTATTTTAATAAAACCAATTTCTGTATTCTTATCACCGGTTGTATTTCACCGCGGAGTACAAATCAATCACGAGAACGTTTCGAATTGAGATCCCATACCCTTTTTCTCGCATATTTAAACACCCACATCTAAGAGTTCTGTCATGTTTACGTTTACATTGCAGGTCGACAGAAAAAAACTTGTATACACGCACACTAACAATCGTTTTTTGAAATACCCGCTACCTGGTTGGCGAACGAAATTAATTTAGACTTTTTATACTTTTATTACTCTTTTACAATATAGAACATATGTTTAGAAACTTTACTTTCCGGCTTGGAAAAGATGTACTTTTTATCTCAAGGTTTTCTATAGAATTATTTTTCTGTATTTCTATTTTCTGTGTAAGTCATAAAATGGTTTATTATAAGGAAAGGCCCATGGCACTTAGAAATGTAAGATGTGCGACTAGACGAGTCACTTCATGTCCAGCTCTTAAATGAAAAGGACCTTCCTTGCTGATATAAAAAAATTTAGAGTCAAAGTCTGAATATAGTTTTTCAGTTGAAATAATATAAAGTGTTGTTTATTCACTTCCATAATCCCAACAGGTTATGGGCCCAGAATGTGTCGCGAGTTTCCGCTGATTTTGAATGTGTGAAAATGTGTCGCGATTCGTAGTTCCGCGCACAAAAGACAAAAGTGAAAATGTCCCATTCAAAGGACGACTGCGAGCGATCGCGCAAGAACATTCACCCTTTCAAAGGAGAAGGGTACATGATATGGAAAACTCGAATGCGCGCGTTGTTTAAAAAACGTAAAGTGCTTTTTGTGATTGATCAGCCTCTCCCAGTGGAGCATGACAGAAAATGGGAAAAGGCTGAGGACACTGCTATGGACTTGCTACTTGAGTACCTGTCAAATGACTTTATACATTTCACTAAACCGAATAAAACAACGCGTGAAGTGTTTCAAAAATTTGATGAACTTTTCGAACGCAAAAGTCAGGCAACTCAACTTGCTATTTTATCAAAAACATTAGAACTAAAAATGAAAGACAATATATCGTTATCCGAACATTTCAACATGTTTGATAATTTGATCGAAGACATGTCCTACGCTGGTGCCGAGATATCGGAAGTGCTAAAAGCGGGCTTACTTTTGCGTTCTCTCCCTGCCGTATATAAACATGTGTCAACCGCAATTGAAACGTGCTGTCCAAATGAAATTACACTGTCGTTTGTAAAAGTTCGTTTGCTTGATTTTGAAATGAAAGAAAACAGTGAACAAAAGGACACGAGTAGTAAAGTTTTGTATATTGAGAACAATGGCAATCAAAAACCCCATGTCTCACATTCTCACAAAAGGAAACAAAATTTTCATAAAACAAAGAAAAATCAAAATTTCAAAAACAAAGACAAGAAGGACAAAAAATGTTTTCATTGCGGCAGAACGAATCATATACGAAAAGACTGTTTTTACTACAAACAGTCATTGAAGAAAAATGAAAGTTCTGAGCCACGAATGGCCCAAGCGACTCGTCGTTGTGACCCGGCAAGCGAAACCGAGATGGAATCGTACGTCTACATGGTACAACGCGATGACCAGCAGGAAAGAACGGCGGGATCAAAGAAGGTGAGGTTCCTGGTCGACTCCGGGGCGTCAGACCATCTGGTGAATTGCGAGGACGTGTTCTCCACCTGCACACCACTGGAGCCGCCGATTAAGATGACCGTTGCTAAAAATGGCGCGTTTATTTCCGCAACAAAGAAGGGTGATATTCGAATCGTCACCAACATGGGAGTCGAAGGCGTGCTGAAGGACGTGCTTTTCTGTCCTGACGTACCATACAACTTACTCTCCGTCAGACGGTTGTACGAGTTAGGGATGACCGTCACTTTCTCACCGAATGGCGTACAAGTAAGCAAAGGAGGCAAAATTCACATGCAAGGTAAGCCCCTCAATGGACTACTTGGTATAGAATTCACATATAAAAATGTGAAAGTAAATGCCCAAATAAATGCAACCACAAGTTCTAATGTCAATTATCAATTGTGGCACATGCGATTAGGGCATATGAGTAAACAAAAGTTTACTACAATGAAAGGCAAACAAATGACCAATGACGGTGATTTAATTAAAAACATTTCACCAATGGAAAACTTATGTGACCCGTGTATAATGGGTAAACAAGCGAGGTTGCCTTTCAAACATGAAAAAGATAAAAATCATGTCAAGAGACCACTGTTCATTGTTCATACAGATGTCTGTGGTCCTGCCACTCCTCCAACTCACGACGACAAAAATTATTACATAGTTTTCATTGACGAGTACACACATTATTGTGCTGTATATTTGATGAGAAGAAAGTCCGACGCGTTTTCAGCTTTTAAAGATTTTGCAAATAAGAGTCAAGCTCATTTTAATTTGAAATTAGTTAATCTTTATTGCGATAACGGACGTGAGTACTTGTCAAATGAAATGAAAGAATTTTGTGTCGAAAAAGGCATAAGCTATCATCACACGGTCCCATATACCCCACAACAAAACGGTGTAGCGGAACGAATGATCCGCTCGGTCACAGAGAAGTCCACAACAATGCTAAGCGCAGCGCACTTAGATCAGTCCTTCTGGGGTGAAGCAGTTTGTACCGCTGTGCACCTTATTAATATGTCTCCTACAACAGCGCTCAAGGTACCGAAAACGCCGTACGAAATGTGGCATGGTAAGAAACCGAATCTGCGATTTTTAAGAGTATTTGGTTCAACTGCTTATGTCCACAAAACCAAAGAAACAAAATTTGACGAAAAATCCTGGAAAGGAATTTTCGTGGGGTATGAGCCTAACGGCTATAAAATATGGGATGTAAACCGTGAAATGTCTGTTATTGCAAGAGATGTCATTTTTGATGAAACAAACTTTTTAGTTTCAAGGCCTGTTTTCGGAACATCTGGTGCATCTGACAGTAGGTCAAAACCAGTCGAAAAATCTATTAGCAATAAAATAGAAAACACTCTTGGCAATAAAACTGGTAATAAACCAAGTGAACTTGAATTGCGCAGTTCAAGTTCGGAAAAACAGACAAATGAGAAAACCTCAAAAGATAGCGAAGCAAACGAAATGCCTAACCCTGATATGGATGAATCGCGAATTGAATCGCGAAAAAGACCAGGTGAAGAGTTGAGGAGGAGTGACAGAATCAAAACTCGCCCGGCGGTGTCTTATAATGAAAACGACGAAAATTGTATTTTAACTGCAAAAACAATCGCTCACAATTTACCCACAAGTTATGATGAAATTAAAAATCGCGAAGATAAAGCTTATTGGAAACAAGCGATTACTGAAGAATTAAAATCACTTGTTAAAAATAAAACATGGGTAATTGTCCCGAAACCTCAAGGCAAAAACATTGTTGACTGCAAATGGGTTTTTAACATTAAAAACGATGAAAACGGAAATCCGGCTCGATACAAAGCGAGACTAGTCGCTCGAGGTTTTAGTCAAGAGTTTTTAGTTGATTATAATGAAACATTTGCTCCGGTTGCTAGAATTCCAAGTTTTAGGTTCTTAATCGCGTTTGCAAATCAATTCAAATTGTTAGTTCATCACATGGACGTAAAAACAGCTTTTTTGAATGGAAAACTTGAAGAAGAAATTTATATGAGAATTCCGGATGGCATTGAAATTGAAAATAAAATTCAATTTGTGTGTAAATTGTACAAAGCGATTTATGGTCTTAAGCAGGCAGCCAGATGTTGGTTTAAACTGCTTGACCAAACCCTGCGAGACAAAGGTTTCAAAAATTCGAAAGTTGATCAATGTATCTACGTGCTAAATAGAGGCGCCGTACATAAGAACATATATATTGTACTTTTTGTCGACGACCTTGTCGTTATGACGGCTGAGATTGCAACAATGAATAGTTTCAAAAGCTATTTAATGGAAAAGTTTTCTATGGTTGATTTACAGGAAATAAAATTGTTTGTCGGTATTAGAGTAACAAGATCTGAGAACAAAATTACACTCGATCAAAGTAATTACATAAAGACAATTTTGAGTAAATTTAAAATGACTGATTGCAATACTGTAAATACACCTTTAGAAAACAATTTAAATTATCAAGCTTTAAATTGTGAAGAAAATTTCGATGCGCCGTGCCGTAATTTAATCGGCTGTTTAATGTACGTGATGGTGTGCACTAGACCTGATTTAAGTACAGCCGTGAACATTTTGAGTAGATATTTGACGAAAAACAACAGAGAGTTGTGGCAGTGCTTGAAAAGGGTTTTGCGATACCTAAAGGGTTCAATCGATATGAAACTCGTTTACAGAAGGAATCAATTTACAAATATATTGAGCGGTTACGTGGATTCTGATTGGGGTGGCAAAGACCCTAGCAATCGAAGAAGTACGACGGGTTATGTTTTCAAACTTTTTGACAAATGTACAGTTACGTGGTCGACGCGACGACAGCAGTCGGTTGCAGCCTCATCTACTGAGGCCGAGTACATGGCTCTTTTCGAGGGCGTAAGAGAAGCGCTGTGGCTAAAATCTTTAGCGCACAGCATCGGTCTTACCTTTGCCAGCCCAATCACAATCTACGAAGATAATATTGGATGCATTAATATAGCTTCGAATCCAATTGATCATAAACGCACTAAGCATATTGATATTAAATATCATTTTTCCAGAGAACAGGTAGAAGCGAAGGTAGTAATTTTAAAATATGTTCCAACAGGTGAACAACTCGCTGATCTCCTGACAAAGCCACTCCCGGCTCCACGGTTCAAGGAACTGCTCCCTGGTTTTGGTTTAGAAGTTGTAATTCGAAACTAATGAAAACAAACAAAAAAAAAAAAAAAAAAAAAAACAACCTCATTAATGAGGCTCAATTGACTACAAGATAGAATTATATAATTAGTATAAGTATGGGCCTGATTGGGTTTTTCTGGGTTTCCCCAATCCTGAGCAGCAAATGCTGGACCCTTGTATTTTCATTGCCCAGAGAGTACACAAGGAAGGTTCTTAAATTTAAACTGATAAATTAGTTGTATATATGTATGAGTGTATATATGTATATATGTATAATATGTTTGACTAACTAGTAACATAAGTTTAGTAATTATATGATCATGGTGCTAAGTTTGGTATGATTAATTTTTGAGGGGGTGTGTTGAAATATTCGACATTTCTTAGCAAAAATTAATTTAGACTTTTTATACTTTTATTACTCTTTTACAATATAGAACATATGTTTAGAAACTTTACTTTCCGGCTTGGAAAAGATGTACTTTTTATCTCAAGGTTTTCTATAGAATTATTTTTCTGTATTTCTATTTTCTGTGTAAGTCATAAAATGGTTTATTATAAGGAAAGGCCCATGGCACTTAGAAATGTAAGATGTGCGACTAGACGAGTCACTTCATGTCCAGCTCTTAAATGAAAAGGACCTTCCTTGCTGATATAAAAAAATTTAGAGTCAAAGTCTGAATATAGTTTTTCAGTTGAAATAATATAAAGTGTTGTTTATTCACTTCCATAATCCCAACAATCGTTTTTGCTGACAAATACCCGCTACCTGGTTGGCGAACGAAATTAATATCGATATCAAAATGAAGACAACCCATCGAGAGAAAAAAAAAACGAAAAAACAAAACACGAATACACAAAACGACAAAACGACCATTCTTAACGAATCGATAAGTCGCAAAATAATATAAACTGGAGATGAAAATGTTATGCTGCGAGATATGAAAAGGGGTCGTAAATAAACGAATTGCAAATTGATCCAAAATCGAAAAATTTTATGGTTCGACATAAAATGGAGACGAATTGTAGCAGGTCAATGATAATTATGTAATAAACGAGAAAAGAAGATGATGCGAGGTCGTAAAAAAATCAGCCGAAACATGGGGCTGTGAATAAATAATAGCCGAAAGAAACTCCGGGACGATGTATCGGCGGCAGTAAAATTCGTTTTGGATTTACCGCGTTCCTCCCCGGACTTATAGTTGCTTCCGTTTGGTTCTCGCAGGTGGCAAGTTTTTGCTTAGGGCAAAAAATATTTGCGCAAAAGATTCACGATCGTTGCTGGGATGTCGTTAAGCGAGCCACTCGGACGTCCTCGATAAGCGGTCGCCAAGTTATGCCATCTGCAAGCGACTACCGGTTCTCGTCGTTCTGTCGAAAAAGATCTCTCTGTCTTCGCTTGAACCTCCCCCCCCCTCCTCTTTTCTTTCGGTTGGAACGTGTCTTCTAATGTAACTGCTTTCGTTTGTGTATTTTTATAGTCCAGCCATCAACCTGTTCCGATAAAAGGCTTCTAATGTCCTGAGAAATATGTTAACGTCCCGACCTGAAGTGATATGTCAGATTAAAATATTGGATTTTGACTAATACGTATTGCGACTAATCAGTAGCTCCACTTTGGAAAATCGAAAGTAAAGATGAAAAATGAAATGACCGTGTTTTCAAATAGAACAATTTTTGTTATTAATTTCAGGTACGAAATTGTGTTCGAAAACACTTTCTAGTTCTATTTCTGATTTAAAATTTGTTGAAGAACAAAAAAGTGATGTTATTTTTTTCATTTTTCTATGATGTTGGTTTAATTATTTGCTCTCAGCCAAATGAAGCACCGTTTTTCGTTGAATCACTGTACAGTTCCGAATAACCTCGTAGCCGAAATAATTTCGACGATTAAAATACTTTATGATGTGTTTTTTTCCTCTCGTCTACGTGAAAAATGTGGTTTCGACGTTGAAATAATGCCGAGTCCTCGCTTTTTCTCGTGATAGCAATACATAACTTATGTTTCCAGACGAAGCTTAAGCTGGCCGAAAAAAATTATCTCTAAGACATAACTACATCCGATGCATTGTTTCTGACTTGCGATACAAAAAAAAAGTTGATAGTTTATTAAACAAACTAATAAAAACCTTTGAATGAATCATACGATCGATTCATTCAAAATAAACATTTGATGTGTGCAATACACCCAGCGTTGTGTAATAAAGTTCGATTGTTCGTATTTCAATGAAATCATCTCTGATAGAAAGTTCTTTATGAACAAGATTTTTGCTTGTTGAAAATGTAATGTTATTTTTCATTTTTGCACTCGTAAATGTTTTTCTATTGAAATTTAATTTGATTTTCCTTTTGAAGTTTGATATCTGTCAATTATTGTGAGAGTCATTCCAAAAGTCAATTCAATATTGCGTCACACTTGAACAAAGAAGTCAAAGAAAATAAAAGCCTTGTTTTCCTTTCCACTTTCTTTTTATTATCCTTCGCCTCTGTTTTTTAAACATTGTAAAAGGATAATTCCGTGCGAGTACTTGAAAAACAATGAAAAGAAATTATCTGAAAATTAGGAAAGTCGCCCGACTCAAAGATAACCGACCCTTGTGCTTTCAGGTAGGAGACGAAGAAAAATAGCTCGCGCAGGTAACAAAGAGAGCCGCTAGGGAACGACCAAAGAGAGACGCCGAAAGAAAAATCCTTTTCCACTTAGGTAAGTCTAAATATCATAATAAACGTCTGTTTATCTGGTTTCGAGATTTTTGAATAGATAAATCCAAATTAACGAGGGAAAATTAGTCTGTTTTTACTTTTCGAGCACATAATTAGCCGAACAATGACACGACTTTTGACTGCTCGGCTGTAAATAAAAGTGCACCGATAACGCTTTCGATTCAGTTTCACATCACGTGAAGTCATCAGAATGCTCGTTTTACAAAGCCAGCCAATTGCTGGCAAATTTATCAATTATCTTCGCGCGTGATAAAAAAAGTGTTTATTTAGTACGGATCAATATTTGCGCGGCTGATATGCATAATACCAATTCCATTCGTAAGTTCGATTTTATCCGTTTGTGTGACAGTCAAAAGATTTTACTCCATTTTGATAAAGACTCCAACCGACTAATCAGATAGCGAGCGATACAATTTTTTATCTTCACCTCAGAGTTAATCTTCCTTTTGTCTTTTTGCTATACAAAATCGCATATTATCGGATTTTCACCACAAAAATACCACAATCTTAATAGCCCAAATTTGAGCCCCCAAAAAATCAAACGATTCTTTGATAACTTTCTTTAAGCTAATTTCGAGATAAAAAAAGGTCTCGAAAAAAGTCGTTCAGTTGAAGGATAGACTCATTTTCGAACAATTGTTTTCGTGCAATAAAAAATCACAAGTGACAATTTAACGCTTTATTTAATCGTTCCGAGAGCGAGAGTTTTGTGTCGTAAATTTCTGCGTCGATTGATTATGTCATCGTGGGCCATCGTCAGGGCGTACAACCTTCTTTGAAAAAGCCATTTTTTCACGAATTTTTCCTCGGTTCATACCTTGCCACGCCGAAATCTGTTTCTCCAGAAGCCCTCCCACCCTTGACTCTTGGCAAGAACAGGCGGAGGAAAGTAAACCACAATAGAATTTAAAGGGAACGACTGCGTGGTCTCGATTATGTTCCGAACTGAGCGCACGTTTTACGACGAGCAATATTTTATGTTCCAGAAGTTCGAATGAAAAGATTGTTCAAAACACACGGTGCCCGAAAAACGTGATATATTGAACAATTAGGTAACACAATTAGCGCGTTACAAAAATATACGTACAAGATGCCGAGCAACTTTTTTTTTCATGCTCTTAGTGATTTTTTTGTTTGTTTATCTTCGTTTGGTTTATAAAACGGAAGCATGGAGAGCCATTATTCGTGCAGCTTTTTTTGATCGGATAAAAAACATCTGTAAGGCGAGATCTTATTTATTTATTAAAACTGACACGTGTACAATATGCATGAAATTGGTGACACTTTTTTGTCGACTGAAAAAGAAAAGAATCGAGAAAAACATCTTCCTGCGAAGATCTGAGGAAATGTTCAATTTCTAAGTGGCGGTACGAAAATAAACTCGAAAGTTTTGGAATATATCAAGTCACACTAATTAATATATCTTACGAATTTCTCTATGGTTCGTCTAATAACGTAAGTGGGGTGACAGCCGGATCCTTTGGAGATGAATAATTTTCTAACATACAAATAAAACTGGGTTTGCAAGAAACGTACGTACGGAGAAGGAAAAAATTTTGGCTATCGCACGTCACATCTGCAGGAGAAATCATTTTCGTTGAATTAGCTGAGTATCAAGTAACATTTTCAGGCAACCATCCTCGGTTTCCTATTAAATAAAAACGTTCTGATTTACATGTTTCTACCATAATCATTATTTCACGTGACGCGATCATTATAATTTATACAATGTTTTTTATTACAAAAAATTCACAAAAATTCATGATCTAAGCTGAGTCTGACAACTTTGTTTTGCAAACTAACTAGGTGACTGTAGTTTAACACTGATTTTCGGTTGTTTTGGGTCGATATTTGTTGAAAATTATCAAAAATGTTTCAAATTCATCGAAGACACGCACGGAGTGTCCTGATCTCTTTTTCCCCTTTCTGTTTTCTCATGCCCGTTTGATTCAGTGAAAATATAGTTTGAAAGAAAGTATTGAGTAGGAATAATTGTCAAATTGCATATTGAGGTCGGGACAGTCGAAAAATGCGTGGTTATGTGCGTGGAAGGTGCTCATCGCCGCGGGAAGAACGAAAAGGAGCGGCTCTCTTTTTGTATCGTCTTAGTTGCGCACACAAAGTAACCACCGTAGGAGAGAAAAAAATGCGCCCGAGTGGGAAAGGTTGGCGAGCGACCACACGTACACACAGAATCTCGGAGCCCGCACCCATACACCGACACGCACACCGGCTGCACATTCCGGCTCCTCTCTCAGGCTGATAGTTGGGGCGCGCGCCGTCGCCGGCGCCACCGTCGCGCCCAACGCGAGTGGTGGGAAGCGCTCTGGTGGGGGTTACGACGCTCTCACGTCGCGACGCTGTTCAGTTTGGCTGCCGACGTTCCGTGGGCCGGATTGTCGTCGGGATGTTTGTCGCGGAACTCTTCGAATTCGCCACCGTTATCGCCTGAGCGCGCCCGAGTTTGCAGTGTGACGTTCGGATTATAGATTTAAGCATCACGCCGTTCTCACGGATTAGCTGCAAGTTTTTGAGCCGACCAGTGTGTGTTCTTATTCGGCGCAACCCGGAGTGAGGGTCCCTGTATCCGTACAGCCCCGCCGAGCTGCGTATTTTGTCGCATGTATAAAGTTTTATGCATACCATTTTATTTGTCAGTGTTTTAACAGTGGATGATCAGTCGCCAACTGATATATTGGCGTTCATCTAAAGCCCGCTAAAGGGCAGTGATCAAGTTCGCATTGTGCAATGTGCTTCGTGTTATACACCGCTGAGTCGTTCCAGCTCGTAAGTAGCGAGACACGCATCCTGTTAACTTTTTCGACCGGCCCGTCAGGACGTCCAGCCGGCGCACAACCACCGACCAGATCGTCCGGCAATCGTGACAACGCAGATTTTTCAATTTCGCCCAATCTCAAGAGAGGAGTAAAAAAAGTGTTCCGTAATGTGGACCCAACGAAAGCTCACACAATCCCACCATTCAAACGAGTTTTCAACTTTTTTCCCGACCACTCCAGGGGGGACCTCAATTTGAGTCTTTGTCGGAACAACGATTTTTGATCCGATTCACCCAGACAGAGTGCAGTTGACATTTCATCTCCGCTACGCCGATTTGCAAGGATCTAAATTTCGTGCTCCAAAATGATGCAACTGAATGCACTCATCAGATTTTCAATACCGATTTCAGTTCAATGCTCCGAACCTTTTGGAACCGATCAGAGTTTACTTATTTTCGGGTTTAAACTTTTGAGTCAGTTTGTTGAACGAGGAAAAAAATGAGAGAAAAACTGTCGGAAGGATTCAACGAGCGATTCCTGGCGCAAGACCAGTTTCCAATCACTGTATCGGACCGCGTTTGCCGTGAAAGTTGATTCGCAAGAGGACTCTTTTTACTTGCCACCCGACGTGACGTATGTTTGACATAATCACTGCTAAGTGGTGTTCACAGTGGGAACAATATTTTGACATCGACTCGTCTGGAATTGCGAGTTGATTCCACAATTTCCAGTTCCATGTTTTGTCCACGAACTCTCGGAGGTTGGCTGAAATTGAAAAACAACGGTTACTTGTCCGCTTGTTGTAAATGGGCATAAGAAAATCTGCCGGCGATTTTTCGTCACGTTTTTGCGCCGATGCGAGATGTACCTGACCTCGGCCACTGAAAATGTCTTGTGAAAAATGAACCCGCGGCACTTGTATCTTGTCTTGCGATGGAAATGTCGAGTTCAACCGCGGGGATACCTACTTTGCGCCGGTCCCTTTGCTTTTGACCCGAAAAAGTGACGTCGACACAGAGGTATTTCTCGACCGATCGGTGTAAACCTATGCGGGACAACTTTTGTGCGAGCTTTCACCGTGATCTTGAACCAAATACCAATTTTGCAGTCCGACGGAAGTGCACGAACCATTTTTTTCCAGTTTTAATATGCTCACGTTTCATATCTTCATTTTTTATCACTTTTTTCTCCGTTTTTTTGTCTTGTTAGTTTTTTGATTTTGTATGACGACCTTGATCGACCGATGAGAATGCAATTTCTGTTTTGCAACATGATTTTTCACTTTACTTTCTCATTTTTTGCTGTCCGAACAAAAGCGAATTGTTGTATAAAAAAGTTGAGAAAAAGTGCGTTAAAAAGAGTATTTGAAATGAAACTCACTGCATTTAAATTAAAATTTGCGCAGTTTGAATATTGAAATTGAGTCGCATTTTTTATGGTAAACCTATGTGACGTTATTTGTTTCGAAAAATAAGCACGTAGTTTGACTTTTCAACGAGGAAGATTATAATAGTAATAAAACAATTATCTTGTTTCGCTAAAAATTAACATTATACGAACGATGCAGAACACTCCGGATGATAACAATAATCTTTATTGCCATTAATTCTTTTAGTTTGTTTTCGAGTTTGTGTGATAAAAAGTCGAAACGAAATTTTTTTAAATCATTTTCAAGCAGATTAGCCGTCGAGAATGAGAATAATTTTCATTTGTATTTGTTCAACAAGGGATTGCAAACGTGACTGACACTCGAAAACGGATTATGAATAATTACAAGGCAAGAAGAATTTGCCGCAACAAGAGAGAATTGTATTACCACTATACATCAATCTTTATAGAACAATCTGGATAAGGTTTCTGATTTTTTTGAAATGCTGAAAACATTTTTTCGCAGTGTTATACATATTTTTGCATCGCGTAATTTCAATTTTATGATCTGCTGAATTGAAACTCAAATTTCGCGTACCAAACATTCAATGAATAGGATATCAATTTTCATACTATTTAATTCAAAAATTAATTGAACATTCAATCGTTCCGCGTGAACTCAAAATAATGAATTTATTTTTAACCGCCGCTATCATGCTTCACACAAATACCAATGTTTTTATTTTCCCTCTATCAAGAGATTATCGAATGAAAACATTTTTTTCTCATCCTAGTAATTTCGTTTCGAAAAACAAAACATAATTGATCCAGAAACACGCTACTTTTTTCTTCGCTTATTTTGAAATATTCGAAGTGCAATATTTGTTGTCTTTTCTTTTTTATACACATAAATAAATGAACGTCAAAAATTCCAAGTTATACATTTCGAGACAGATACAATTTTTTTCACGTTCGTCCGTAAACATGGGTAGAATGAAAAGCATCCCAAAACTGTCAAAACTAACAGAAAAATGTGGAGTTGTTTTATGAAACGGGGTCAAAACAATACATCAAATGTGCCGTCGTTTGAATTCTTCATTTCGTTTAGTTGACGGTAATCAATTTTATCGCTGCATCAATTCGTTCCGAGTCGAACTTTGCACGATTATGTAACGCCACGTTCATTGACCAAATGCGTTGAATCGTCGATGGCAAGAGGTCAGAACCACCAGAAACTTTTAATTTTCCAATCGCGCCAATCCGATGATTCAATTTCGCCTCGTTTAAAACAATCAGATTTGCGACTCTTCTTGATCATTTCATTTTGGAAACAAAAAACGTCAATTCTAATGATTTGATTGACACTGATTTATTATCTCTTTTAATCTCAGATAGCGTAGTGAATAATAGCTAAAAAGTTTCGCCGAGTCAAGACACTTCGAAACCGTCCGAAAGTTTATTTCGAGTGCGCCCGTTCGAAAAAGACTTCTCGCTGTTGGAAAATTGTCGCAAAGTTAAAATAACGATTGCGTTTGTCGTCAAAGCAACGAACTATAATTTGCCGTTGCAGCAATTATCAAAATGGATCGTCGACTAGTCATAACTCTCGGCCTGTCACGACGTACCTCGTCGACCGCAGAGAGAGACAGATAGAGAGAGCGAAAAAGACGCCCGTCCTACTTTTTTTCATTCGCGTCCCTTTTAATCACGTTATATTGACACTTCGGCAAACTCAACTCGATGCAACACAAACTTCGCGCCGCCACGTGACAAATCATTTGTTTATCCAACTACGTTTATTGTCGCCTATTTCGCCCGATACTTCATTTCTGCGTTGCACACAAATCTGATTTTATCTCGACACCTAATATTGATTGGACAATTCGATTATTTATTCGCACAATCTTGTTTCCCATTAGTTATTCTTCTGGATAACAAAAATTCTGCGAGCAATATTTTTTGCAAAGTACTAAAAATGTTCGACAACATTCGAGCACAATTGAGAGTCAGTGTTGTGTGACACGAGGTGAATTTGTTATTTCGATGAAAAACTGGCGCGTCGAATTTGAATATCGCGACCGATGAAGATGTCTTGGTTATATTACGGCAAATTCCCGGGTAGCCGGCGTGTTTTGATAATAATAATAAAATGATGTAGGCCGCAGTGAATCGAAGCTCGGATAAAGCCGGTAATGGTGGAAAAATAGCGGCGATTAAGGCTGGAAACATCCAGTAACCGCCATTTTCTCACAACACCTGCGAATTACCGCGTAATTGCCGCGCCTTCCATCTACCGGCTATCCCGTTCATGGGAACTCCGAGGCGCTTTCATTGTCTTATGTGCCGCATTCTCCTCTTGTCACGAAGCGACGCAGTTATCGTCATATCGAATCCAAAATTATCTGTAGCGCATTCCATTCTACCCTCAATGCTTTTATTTATCATTTGCACCTTTACTAATCACTTTCTTTCTTAACTTTTAAACAATTTTCGCCGCGATTAGATAAACATACCGCAATTCTGAAAACCTTTTGGTGCAAAATAATAAATAGAACTGGATGCACTGGTGGAATCGCCAGAAGTTGGCGAAAAAATTCTATTTACGGATAGCGGATAGAAGTTTTGGAAATAATTAATGACCCACATTTCTTCGTCAGCAACATCAATTTTGATGCAAGTTTCGGTACTACTCGTTCAGCAAACTTCATAGAACTCAATCGTACGGTTTTAATTTTACTTGAAACTTTTTTTTTCCATTTCGTTGTTGTATTTTTTTGTTCGGATAATTATTCTTATTACACGATAATTCTTTTCCAACGCGAATTTTCATGGACGCTTTGAGTGCTTGGGCAATGTAAATTTCGCACGCGGCGAAATGAATACTTTACGCGGGGCAAGTTGACTGTTGTGTCGCATTATTAAAGGCCTCGCGGCTGCGAACTGCTATCGCGTAACCGTTATAATTTCCGTAGATCGATCGCGATTTGATTTGTTGATGGCCGATTTATCTCGTTATTGTCTGAGTTTTGCGTTATTATCGCAACTCACGAGCATGTACGTGCGAATAAAAAAATCCGGTTTTCGTTTCGCTCGTAAAACCACCGCCAACTTAACATAATTTTAATCCCGTTATAGTGACACTTCCCGACGAAATTTCGGCTTAAAATTTTTTTCTTGTTGTGTAAACTCAATTCGGAATAATTCATGATTCAAAAACCACAATTGCTCATATTCTGATGTAACCGAAACGTTTTTAATTTCGTCGGTGTCCGAGCGGAATAATAAATTGACAATTCATCTCGAATTTTATCGAGGTTTTAAACAATCGTGCTTTTCAATTTTAATCACTTATCCTGTCTTGTTTTTTGTGCGGTCTCATCACTGACGATTTTAAATATTCAGCTTGTTCCATTCGTACGATTTGTAGTACAAAGACGAGCATTGTGTAAGATCCGGTGCTGTCACACGCTTTTTTTGTCTCTCTTTTTTTCGACAAACCATACGTGCACTTTTTATTCAACTTGTACACTGGATGAATTAAAAGTAAAGATTCAAACTGAAATTAATATCGAATAAATTCCAATTAATTTTTGCAATAAACGAACGTAACATTTTAAATTAATTGTCATTCGAGTAATACTAGGGCATTGCGAAAACAATATTTGATACCTTTCAAGAAACTTGAATGTAAAGGATAAACATTCGGCGAACAACACTTTGGGCATGAAAGCTTTGGCACTGTAATGAGCGCGCGCTCTTGTAAAGTTCGCATCGAAAAATAAAGTTGGTTTACGAAAAGGGTGCCGTAAAGCAAATAGCTACATGTGTCCAATTAGTAACCCAAAGCTATTCTCTCTCCTCAATTTCATTTCGCTTTTTGCGCAAGTGCGCCTGGTTTTGTCGCTCGCTTCTCATTTCATAAAATTTCTTTACATTGAACACAAATACGCAATTTTCATAACCCGAAAATAGAGCCGACAAAGCAACTCAATCTCGCAACTCAATTATTTTTAATCCCTTAAAATTCTCCCACAAAATTGTATACCATTCGAAAAACCATTTCTTTCAATTTTCGCACAGCTGAAACTATAAACCAAGGTGTTTAGGAGCTTGCACAAGTTTCTGCATAAAAATGAAGCCCAATTGCTTAATAAGTGGAGACACTAAATTCGCACGCATAGAGGGCACTGCGGTCGGGGTTGCGCTTAGAAATCGAACGTTTGCGCTTTCGTATCGCAATTTGCTCATAATGATCGCCGACAGTAATATTCCTCGCGGTAATGAACCATTTACATGATTAATAGAGGGCAGTAGTGTATCGAGCGAGAGGAGACCGAGCGCCCGACACAACCTGGCCACGATGCTGTTCTTGCTCGAGGTGTACCATTATCGTAATTGCCGCCCATAACGGCCCATGATTGGCGCACTTCAGAGCTCTCTCCGATCGAGTGCTCTTTTTCGGAAGTTTCAAACCAGCTTTTGCACCTCGTCTTCTTTCCAGCTTCCCGCAACCCAATCACTTTTTGTTTCCCTTCCATCCCCACGCACCACTCACGTTCATTCATCCGCGCATTATTACACTCGAACATTTTGCGATTCAAAAGTATTTGCCCCAGTCGCACAACTCGTTTCATCGCGTTTTGTTTTCCTTTTTTTTTCTCGTCGCGACCAGTAGTGCAAAATGGAACTGTTGTTGTTGTGTTTGTGTTTTTCGAAATTGCGGTCCGTTTGCGTTGAAATGTATCTGGACGACGAAACGAATCGGCAAGTTGGTTTGTTGGCAATAAAAATGACGATAATTTGTACGTGCTACACGGTCGAGCGAGTCGCATCGAGTTATGGCGCGAGCGTGTGCCGGCTGAAAAAGAGCTTAGCGTATGCATGCGATCGACAGGAATAAAAAGCACAGTCGCCCGCATGAGCATAAACGAGTGCTCGCGCGACCAACCGATAACCCAACTTGCACGGATTATGTTATTCCGAAGGCGAGCGAACAAACAAAAGTGCGCACGCGTTGGATCTGTTTTTTCCGTTGCAAGCTTTGAGTTACGCGACACTGATATAGGAAAATAAATTTTGACGCGAAGAAAATTGCGCGCAGGATAAGGCGCGGTTGGAAATGAATAGCGCGAATGACGCGTGTTTGAAATTTCGGATCAAGGAATTTGAGTGGCACGATAAATCGCTCGCGCCGGTATTTATTATCCCGGCGAGCGAAAAGTTGTGAGAAATATGGTATCGGAGTATTTTAGATCGCTGAGCAATGAGCTTTTGATTGGTAACGGACCGCTGAAATGTGTTGGGTTCCAATTTATAACTCATTTTTGTGTTCCGAGGTTATAAAAATTTCCTCCCGAGACTTTTATTGGCTTTGCTTCTTAGAGAAGAGGTTTAAATTGAACTCCAGCCAGAGAATACAAATACTCATTTTGTTTTCATATCTCAGGTTGTAAAACCGAGTCTCAAATGTGTTTTAATTTCGGCCGTCCAAATATCTTAAATTATTAATAAAATCAAACGTAAAGCGTAATAATTGAAAATTCCCTTCTTGTAACTTTTCAATAAATTTTATCCGCTCTCCTTTTCTTTAAAAAACAGGCCGATTTTTAATCATGATTATTAAATTTTACGGGCTAGAAACTTTCGGAACGATGATTAAATTTTTTATTCAGTATTAATTCAATGTTAAAATTGAATGTTAATTTTCTAATAATCACAAGTCGTTTGCATTAAAATGTGAAAATTGAATAATTTTATTGAATAATTTGGAGCACGTGGGCCGTTTTAAGTATAGTTGGCAAAGTCAAATATGATTACGGTGAAATAAGGTAACGAATTGCAGGGCGTGTGTTGGCATAAGCGGAAACATCGCGCATTAGGGCCAGCCAAGCCGAAGAAACGAAGTGCAGAGTCACCCAAGCCGTATTGATTGTATAACACGAGCACCGTGTGCCAGCGTGCTATGCTGCCGTGTAACGCCAGATCACAGGCTTGTACTACCGTACCATTGCTGACAAAGCATCTACCTGTTTCCATTTAAATCGTGCGCTCAACGTTGTAGGGCGTTGCCTCGCGTTTTCACGTGAGAAACAAGGACAGAGATATAGCAGCCGACGCATCACCCGAATAGCGGTACAGCTGAAAACGAATGCCCACGATGAGCGTCCCGAAATTATTAGCGACGATATTATATTTCGATCCCTCCGAGGCAACCAGCCTGTCCTACTCCAGATGGTGGCACTGCTCTTAAATCTAATGTCAAGTTCACATCTCTTTGACTTCTTTCGAAAATTTTGAATAATTTATAACAGAATGTCATTCTCAAAATTGACGCAAAAATGAACGAAAATGTTCTGTAGGTTGTATTTGTTTGTAATTAGAAAAGTGATATGAATTTTTGTGGATCTCATTTCAAATTTGGTATGTTGGCTCGTATAATCAGAATGCTTGTACTATGCCTGGAACAAGACGAAATAAAAAGTCAAGTTCAGCACGAAAAGCATTGTGAAATGTACGAAACTTTATTATAACGCAAGAATACGTACTGGAAAACGTATACAAAAAACTCTCTTCATGTTTTCCCGGATGATACGAGACAGGGAACTTACTCCGCTTGTCACACGCATTATTTTTTGTTGTTTTGTGTGTTTTTTAGGACGCAAAATATCCTTGTGAATTCGCCACTTTTAAATTCGTGAAAAGTTGGCGTTTCCATTTCTGCTCGTAAAACGAGAATGGATCGATTGTTAATTTTTTTTCCAATTAGTTAAAAATGATCAAGAACTAATTATTTCTTGTACTAACTTTTCAATTTATCGTGCAAACAAAAGTTCCGCCTCGAATCGTAAATCAAAATAACTCTTGGTTTTAAACGAAATTGACCAACGTCAGCTTGCAACTCACGCTGTCGATCATCAAATTTATATCGATTTTTGCGGTTTTGCTTCAAGAACAGAGCGTGCTGGTAACCTAATTGACATTTTTATGAAACTCATTTCTGTTTAAATCATCGAAAAAATTAACTTAGAAACGTTGAAGCACTTTTAAAACTTTAAAATTGTGACATTCTTTTGACTAATCAACCAATTAATACCAATTTAGATTTATGGAACACATTTTTCACCGCCTGATTAATAGGCTTAGTCGAAATCTGAATAACTCCTAGACAAATTTTTTGTTCAAGAACCCAAAACTGTGTTGAAAAAAAAACACTCAAAACTTTTCGACGTCATTAACCTCGCTGTTGAAAAGCATTTAATATCTGTCTCGTCCGATGCTCGAGTCATTACTCAAATCAACAAACATTCCCTCGTTCTGTATGGTTATTTTTCGTTTTCAAAATAAATTGGTGCGGCGCTCACATTTTCCATGGGATATTTTCGAGTACCATATGGTCATCAATGACGGGCCTGGAAAAGTGCGTTTTGTTTGTGCGGGCGTCATTTGTTATCTCGTCTTTCGAGCCTCTCGAGTCGACAATGACGAGCAATAAAGCACAATCCAGTTTAGAATGCACGTAACGAGCCGGAAAGTTCCATTTTAACCCGAGAGCCGGCTCGGATTTTGATCGCCTTTGTCCGCTGACGCTTGCAGCGAAGAGCTCTCTTTGAGATCAATCGAACTTCATTTTAAAATATTATTTGCTTCGGCGTTATTTGTTCGACAGAAATTTGTCTATAAATAATTAACTTAGTCGACAGAATAGATTAACACAAACCATCGGCAGATTTGCACGGATTGCACGATTTACTTTTTTAGAGGTCGTTTGTAGCTTCGAGTTGAAGAATTTCAATCTCTTTTTTTCATTACGATTACCCGAACTGAGCAAAAAGTAGTTGTTATTATTGAATGAATTGAGAATCAATTTGATGATAGAGGAAATGATGTCGAAACGGAAACAGCGATAAGAAAGTGTTTCTCGATCGAATAAAATAATTAACAACAATTACTCAAAAAGTTTTCTCTGACGATGGTCGGTTCGGTCTTTTTCAGCGCCACTTGGCGAGAGACGAGCTTAGGATTTAGTAGCTTACGGAGCAAAAAAGTACCAAGAAATCCATTAACCATTGTTTTGGGAAGTCCAGAACGCGGTTCAAACAAAGCTCGCAGCGCGGCAAGAAGATAGAATGAGTTTCTGCAAAAAGCTTCCCACCCGGTTCGGTAAACTCCTTCGTCAATGTTACGCTAACCGAAAGAGCGATTTTAGCGAGTGAATAAAAACGAGAACTCCGACAAGCGAAAATGCTTGACTTATAATTGTTTCGCCTCGCGGCGTAAGCTGATTTTTCTTTAATCATTATTTCAAGAGAAATTTTTGCTAAATATAAAACTGAATCTTGGGAATGAAAATTGAAACGATGAATATATTCAAACAAAATTGAAATATCTTCACAAGTACAAAAAGAACTGTTGAAAAGATTAAACTGGATGAACGAAAATTCCATAATGATGATGAATTACGAAGTTAATGAATGCCCTATCATTAAATTCACTTATCCGTATTCTCCATTATTCTTTTCGCGACCCTCTCGCGCTGGCGCACTTTAACCTGAACCTTTTGAAAATTGTTCGCAAGCCGAAAATCAAATCAGGCGGGCGTCCATTAAACGCACAAGCGAGCAAAGGAGCCGCCAAGTTCGCGGCACAATGTCATAACCATCAGTTGGCTTTTTATGGCCGAGAAAAATTCGCTTTTCCGCCAAGTCTCCTTCTTCTTTTTTTCTTTCTTCCTTTAAAGAAGACGCGTCTGACGAGATTGAGATGGCGTTCGACTTTTGGATAGGGTTGGTTTATGCAGTCGGAGTGTACGACGCGTATTCATCTTGAAACCCTAAACTTCGTTACGTCGTGACGGAGAAAACGCGCTGGCATTAACGAGACAGGAAAGTAGACATCCTTCTTCCACTATGCCTTCCCTCACAAACCAAGTGAAAAGTCAAAAACTATGTCTTTCTTTTCTTCCTTACGTATGAACTTCTCGTACACTATTGAATCATGTCTTAAATTAATTAATTAACTACTAATTAAATTTGATGTTATAAAAGCATAATTAAAAAAAAATAACAATTTCGCTTTGGAAAAAGTTGATAGATTCGAGTTAGGAGAAAACGCAGTTCAATTCAATGTAGAATCTGAAAGACATGAGAAATCAATGACTCAAACGAGGTAAATGAAAGAAAAAAAAACGGTTAACCGACTGTAGTCGCGTGAGAAGTGTTTTTGGGTGTGTGCTGCATCCTGTTCGGACTTCCTCCCCCGCGGGGCACCCAATAAATCATAACCAAACGCAGTACTCTAATTACCCGAGAACGTGATTTCGTGTCTTGCCCCCTTCCATTTTCGACCCACTTGGTTTTCGTGATACCTTTAATTGAACCTTCGATTCGACCTTTGATCGTCGTAATTACTCCGGGCAATTTTTACGCGGTCCCGTCATGCGATCCCGAAGATGCCGAACGAACAAATTATAATGCAGCCGGGGCCGATTCGGCCCAACCGCGATAATTGTATCGGGCGTCAAAAAAAAAGGACTATCAACATCATGCTGCATCTTACGACTACCGTTCAACCGCCCGAGGAAAATTCGAACTCGCTGCAAAAACTATTTCGAACAAAGAAAAGACCAACGAAAAACACGGTGTCAATTATGGTATATTGCGAATGTTTGTCAATCGAAAAGGGTCAACTTGTTTTTTTGCAGTGCATATTTGTTTGCCCTTTGCCACGCAGGACACAAAAGCGGTTTAGAGAAAGAGAGCCCAACTATGCAATAAAGCACGGCGTTTAAACGGGCAAAATTTTACGGTTGATTCCGCGCAACAATAGCAAAGCCGATTGGCAGCGAGAGAGAGGGAGCGAGAGTGTGGTGCGCGAAAAACGACACAATCTGTCTCACAATGGGTCGTGGAGGTGCGTCAAATAAATAGCAGCGAATTCGCGATCGCGCAAGATTAAAATATGAATCGAAGGAGAGGATGATATCGGCGTTGCTGCGCCATTGTCGAGCGCTCATGCTGTATATCGCATCTGCCACGTGGCCCAGACTCGGGCATTGTTCCGCCGACGGCGGGGGCACGCCCCATTCTACCTTTGTCCTTCGCGATTATTTTCGTCGAGACGCGCACCCATAATTCGTTTACCAGAACTGCTTCGCCTTATGATCGCCTATATACGTCGCGACAAATGACATTTATTCATGCGAGATCATTGTGCAAAGGCCGTTTTGCGATTGTTACCTTCAATGATCAATGATTCTCACATTTATAATCACGCTTTTAAATTGCAATTAAGGTGATTTATCATTTCCAACCCCCGCCCCCCGTTACTTTCACTTTTTTTCACCTTCATTTCATCATTTTAATCCATTGTTCAATTTCATCAAACAAAATTGTTCCATTCTTTCGTTTCATTGCTGTTGTTTCGCACATTCTAGTAACAAAAACAAAGGTGCCAAAAAACAAGTAAAAATGTTATTGGAAGGAAGCCACAATGGTTTCAGTGAAACGTAATAACAGATTGATTGTCAGCGGCTCCTTTCCATATACGTACGATAACAAAATAATCTCTCTCGGATTGATCAAACCCTACGCCCAAATTGAATGGAATCCGAAGCAAGATTAATCTCCTAATTAGAAACGACGCGCTCGCTTTAAACCGATTGCAGTGGGCACGTGACTTTTGACACAGCGACTGAAACCAGCTTCAGTCTGATCACGTCCCCTACGCAAAATCCGGATGCTTGGTCGGCACCAAGTAGGCCCGTGAGCGACGAAGGGTTGACACGACTGCCAACGATTATATCTATTTTATAGGTCTCCGGAGAACCGATACCTCGGATAAGCTGGACCCTCCTTCTGCCATTATTTTCTTTAGCCTGATTTATTTCGCCTGAGGCGATCGGTTTGAATGAATTGCGAATTAAAGTACTTTTCCGACGAGACGAAATTAAAATCGTAAATTTATTGAGATTGAGAAAAAACTAATTCTCCGAATTGTCATTTGTGACAGAACGACTTTGTTCGCTTGTACAATTGTTAATTTAAACACATCTTAATCTCGATTTTATCAGGCAATTTAAAGTTCACGAAAAATCGTGTTCGAGTGGAACAATGACTGTGAAATTAGATGTAACAACATATTCGTCTCGGCATGTTTTCGCAGCGCGTTCCATCGAATTAATCAAGTTGGCACTAAACGGTCGGCTCATTATACCGACCTTGAAAAATTTGCTCCAAGATACCCCCGCGATAAGAAAAACATCCAACTTCCTCGGTGTTTAGCCCGGAGCACTCGGCTTCCCAGTTGCTCGTGCACTTTTTCCCCTTTTTTGTGGACCAAAACATAGGGGCATCCTTTTTTTCGTGCTTTTTTGTTCTCGTTCAAGTTGGAACCTTGAGCCAGGGCATTTACATTCGAAACGAAGCGGACGTGCGACCGAAGATTTGATTTTCATTGGCATTCACAGGTCGCGTTTCAATTTAACGGACTCGCGAATTATAAGTCGTGAAATCGCGTTAAATTACTGAAAGCTCGCTGCTCTGAATGTTCAATTTGACTTTTCATTTATGCATTAGACAGGGCCGCGTTTTTCGCCTCACAGGGAGGCTACCAAAAATGACATTCGTACGACAAATCGCGCTTTGAATACAATTATTAGGGGGAGGGGGAAGCGCTCAAACTTGATCTACCACTTTTGATGGATTTTGGATAATTTTTTGTGCCGCTCGTGACGCGAATGTAATTACGATCTTTAGCCGATGATTACAATCTCCGAGGCATGGCCACCAATTTTATGGCATTCTTTGTACGCGTAAGAGGGAAAAAATCAGTCGTACCAAAGAGGAGGGAAAAAAGTTGATCATAAGTTATGAGAATTGCGTAACTGACAAAAAATATGTAGGTTATTTAATATTCGCAGAAAAAAGGACGTCATTTGCACTCGGATCATGATTCACCGTCGAATTTCAGCGATTGCGAAAGCCACGCTTAATGATAAATATCCAGCGGCAATCATGATGGCCCGTTGTAGCGCAAAATGTTGCATTGGAAAGTAATGTGACATTTATGCAACGCGAATCATTCATCCTGCTGTCAGAATTAATTTAGTTTAACCATAAGTCGGCGTCTCGGATTTATTACGTTTTCATTGTCTTGTAGTCTTTTTTTTCTTGCTCTTCGAACGTGAGAGGAAAGGTTTTGCCGGTGAGTAATGTTTGTTTCAGAGACGACAGAATAAGGAAGCGTCTTATTAGACTTAAACCTACAAGTTGACCTCTGTAAATGACTCAAATAATCAAATTCAAAATTTTGAAAAAACATTGTAGCAACAATACAGTCAGATAACGAAGATACTTGGAAACAATTTTTTAAAACCGATAAACAAAGTCTTGTAACACCTTTTACCTTTTACATAACGCAAAAATGAGTTTGGAATTAATAATTCCTATAAAGGAGAGAAAGTGCAAGATCGAATTTAATCATGCCGGTGTTAATTTAATCATAGTAATTAATTTTTTTTGGGAAACAAAATAACTTGCAGACGCACTTTCGAGCGTTGCAGAAAGCATCGGTGAAGTGTGTGCATCTGGTCGTGAGGCATTTCAAATAACAATTCTTAGTTACGATCATAAATAATACCCGTGCAAAACCACGCGGAACAACGATTCATAAGCGTGTTGAGCCGTGAACAATAGTTTACGATCGTTTCACGTGAGATCGAAATCGTCGGACTTTGAAAAAAGAATATGAAAACAAAAAAAAAGAGCGACCGTTCGTAGAATTCGTGAGCGAGTGCGACACGGCATTATACGGCCGGGCGTAAAATAAAACACGGGTGCTTACCATTTCCATAACACGCTGCACCTTGACATTATGTCGCGACACGAAACCAAAATCACGACGCTCAAAACCCGCCAACTTTTTTTCTCACCTCGAGGGCATTACGTCCCTTTTTCTATATAATACCTGAGTGTCCCGCATTGTTACGTTTCCGGGGATAAGCGGATTTCAAGGCCTATCGCTAAACAATTCGGTCGTCTAAGCCGCGTTATTATCGAGCACCTTTCAACCTCTTTGGTCCTCGCGTTTAATTGCCCCCGAGGCTCTGTAATGTGCGATCCGACGAAACCGGCCAATTTGCGGGATTATTCGGCGATTGGTAACTGTGTTTTTTCCAATTCTAAAATGTCCCCTTTTGTACGACAGGCAAAACGCAAAGTAGCCGGCCAAGCTATATTTTCGCTCGAAATTACAAAGAATTTTGCATTATCCCGGATTACCGTTTTATCGTGGCGATAAAGTTTATTGCTCGCGTAAAAAAACGTAGCCCCCCGATCATTTTCAGCGCGTCGTTATCTGCTTTTTGTCGCACTTGGCAGGCAAATTTCGTTGGATGCGTTTTGAAAGGATTTAATGCGACGCGATACCGCGCGATTTGTCTCGATCACTTTCCTCGGCTTAATGTGCCGAGGTTTATGCACTCTGCGACGTCGAGCAACACATTGTACGCTGCTGTGCCGTTTTTTGTTTCTTTTTCGCCATGCAAAATTGTTTATCGCCCGAAGTACCAAGGAAACGAAAATGGCAGAGGGATAAAAAGCCAAGCACAACTCGGACTGCTGAAAGAAAAGAGTAATCGTCATTTAGATACTCGCTAAAAGCGATTCGCCATAAAACTGAAATCGTCGGGCCCAAAGATAGCGGTTTAATGATCGGCCGTTTTTTTTCCAGCTTGCTTTTTGTTTTGCATTTGACGTTGTTTTTTGTCGCAAGTGGGCGCTCCTTATTCGTGTGCAAAATCCGTTTATGACAATGTGCCGTTTTGAGTCGCCGGGCCAAAAGCCGGGCTTTTAAAATACCTCGGCAGATAAGGGAAAGCGCGATTTCGGCCGACACTCTCCGGCGCTCTTTTCGGCGTTGCATTTTGCGCGCTGTTTGTCTCGCCCGAGGCGGATATTGGAAATTGAATCGAATCGTCGCGCGTTTTATTGGCCAGATAAGGGTTTGCGGTCACTCGCATTTGGCTGGAAAGCGGCTGTTGTGCGCAAGCATTTTCCATGGAATTATACCTCGGATTTATTTACGATCCTGCATCGCAAATTACGATAACGATATGAAATGTACTTTCATCCTTCGGATTATTACATTTTAATCGCGATTCCATTTTTTGTTACTTTCCAACTCTTTTTTATCGCTATACTGCAAACTTAATTCTTTTTATAAAAACAGTTTAAACGATAAAACAATTTAATCATCCACAAAAAGGCTATTGTAGAAAACAGTTGAGATTGTAATTAATTTGCGAATTGTTTTTCGATTGGTTCGCAATTGAAGGTCGATATTGTCTCGCTCGGGGTTGTACGAATGTAAAAATGCGAATCGATTATCTTCCCGCGGGCGTTCTAATTAGGAACTATATCGCTGTAGCGCATTAGGCGAATGAATTGAAGCACGCGTTCGCTGTTTTTACCCGAAGATGCATTGTGCGTGCATAAATAATCCGCAGCGCCAATGCGACCAACCGCGTGCGTATAATTGGCGAATAATTGGTACGCGACAAAAATATTGACTGCCGTTTAGCGCTTATCCACGCGAAGATCGGTTGCCTCTCGGTTTTGCCGTGATTGCGGCGGAGATTTTTGCGCGCTTTTATCGCGTCGCCTATCGAACGAGTTGAGAAATGCCCTTTGTCATAACACATCGTCGAGGACAAAAAAGAAAACTCAAAACGAAGAATTCGAAACAAGATAATATTTCGCTAGCGTATCTTGATCGCGAGCGCAGGAGCAATAAAACTTATGACGCACGATTTATGATGATAAATGAATTTGGTTACGGTTCATCAGCCGAGAGTGGCTTTGCGATTAAAATTCGATTCAGTTAAATTTACATTTTTCGTTATGAACAAACTTTTGTTTGTACACAATGGGGGCGAGGTCTGATAAATCGTATTGTCCCTTTTACGATTCATCATCGTGGTCATGAATATTTAATTTGTCCCGGCCTTAATTAAGAGACAACAATGTCACTAATCGTACATCAGTGGAAAGCGTAACAGAAATATGATCGTATCGGATGACCAAAAATGGAACGAGATGAACAGCAACGGAGAACAAAAAATGTCGTGAGAAAAGCTCGCCATTGTGTCATATGATGGTTTTGAGTGTACAGCGCAACGCAATCTCGCGGTATTGGGAAAAGCCGGCGCGCGGTTTTATGTTTTTGCGCGCGACCTCCACGCCGAAGGGGTTAATGCATCCGCACGATCTGAGTGCGCAGCAAGTTGACGGACGATAAATTAATCAGCCGCGATTATTTACGAGACGTGTGTAACTCCGATGGCGAAAAAACATTCCTTCCATCTGTAATAAGCAGCGCGTGTCATCCGCGAGTTATAGACGTCACGCCGGCGCGCACCACATTTTCTCGCGGCGTCTCTGTTTTGCACCAGAGTTCGTTTGGTTTCTCCATCTTTTGTGCACACGTACACACGGCCATTGTAGTTGACTATCCGCACTGCAGACTTGGCAACGAAGAAAAAAAAAATGAAAAAAAATTAACGATTTATCATTGCTCAGGCACGGGCAAAGACAACGCGATCGATATCGCGCGGTATCTCGCGAGTTCTGCAGCTCCTCTCGGGATGGCTGGTTTGCGTTGCCCGTTTGTCTGTGCCCCGCGTCGCCCACTTTCCCGCCAAGCACGGTCATATAAATTGCCGTCGGTCTGGATTCGCGCGCATTGTTTTTCAAACGCGAACATTTTATTTCGCATTTTTTACCCAATCCGAGCAACGATAAATACTCGGACGCAAAATCGTTCCTTGAGAGGTACGTATGGGCGCAGTTGTTGCTTGACGTTCTGCATAGTTTATCCCCGGAGCTTGAAATACTTTCGAGACGCTGTTCTTAATTACTTTTCCATGTTTCGATGGAAAGCGTTTTATACAAATCATAAAGAAACGTCGACGCTTTTTTTTTCAATTCTTGGACGACTGCGATTAGTCACTGATTAATGCCCGATCATTTGTCTTCGCGATAGCAAGATCGTGTTCCCCTTTTAGAGCGAAGACACAAATAGTTTCATCACGCCCGATGACTTACGCGTTAATTATTCAGAAAGTGAAAACAAAACGGGCGTGAAGACGTGAAAACAAACACACCTTCTCCCGCGCATCCATTAACATGGATTCGTCATAAATATTAATAGACGTTGTGTTCATCTCTCTCGTGGACAGCGAGGTGGTAATGAAATGGAAAAAAGAGTCTGGCGGAGAAGCTCATTTTCAATGTGTATTGTGATGCATGTCTCGATGCAAGAAGATTAGCGTATCGTCGCGACCTCGCTCTCTGATTCATGGACGCTTCGGCGTCCGACGACATGAGCCATTATTACCCACCTTTCAATAATAAACACGTATGCTTATCTCTGTTGCATAAATATGACCATACGCTGACGAAAATATTAGTTTGACAGAATAAAATCTGTATTTTATTATAATTTTTTCGTGGTATAATGTAGGTAATTGATCAAAAAGATCCACACGTCGCAATGATTGCATTCAAGATTTTGCAGTGACAAAAATAAACCATGTCGACGAATGTGTCAATGGCGATTTTCATAAGTCCATTTAGATGTTAATTTCTTCCTTCTTTTTATTGGTCTTCGTGTTGTAGGTTGCGTAAACAGAATAACAATGTCTTGCAAGACTGACACATAGCTTTTTCATTGATAAATTGCCGAAATTTGAATATTTGAATGTATAAATGTTTTGACAAGTGGATATAATCAGACAAAAAGTAATACTTATCATTTCATCTTGCATTATTTAACGTTCGATTTCAAATTCATGTTCGAAACATCAATCAATATTAAATAATTGGTGCCCAACGTGGGGCAAGATATTCCATCAAAAATATTTGTATTTCATTGATTTTGTAGATACTTTTTGTATCAATGAAACTTTGTTACGAAGTGCAAACACTTTGAAATCGACTAAGAATGATCGGTACAGTAAATCCAGCGACATGGACGGGTTTCATGAGTGCACACGCGAGCCGAACGGCAGCGCGATGCGCATTAACTCGCTTATTACGACTGATAATCGTCGCTCGCGTGTTTACACACGCACCGCCGAGATATATACATTCGAGATGCATTCAATTCGCGTGATGAATGTACTCTCTCTTAAGAAGATGTACTCGCGCAGCGAACATCCGATAGCGCGCCGACGATTGCAAGTGCGACGCAATGCATAAATCAATTGATATAACTGCGAACTTTCGTTCACACCGACGTTCACCGACTTACTAACGCGCTAATGAGACGTCGCAAATTTTTCGTCAAAATTCATTCTTTCGTCAATTAAATTTTAATCGCCCCAATTCGAAGGTTAGAAAATTATTGAAATTATTAATTTTATCTCCGCGTTCAAGCTGTGGAACGGAATTTTCTAGTGGTTGTAAACAATTTTCTTCCCCGGCAAAGTATCGGGTACTCAGCAACGTGTAAAATGAACGACCAATAATTGAAAATTTTTCGGAGCATAAAATTTGCACTCAGCCACTTCGACCCGCTCCAGTAATACAATCACACTTTCATTAAGGGTCACGAGACGAAACGAGATGATAGATTGCAATTTTGTTTCGTCACCGGAGAAATTCATCGCAAAATTTTACGCATCATGAATCGTGAATTACACGCGTAGCCGACATTAATAATCGTAAATCATCGTGCGTAATATATATTTACGATTCGCCAACTGATCACGATCTATTTACGTTTTTCGCTCAGCCTGCGATTTTTGGGCGCAACATTTTGTAACCGGATAAGCCCGTCTGCTGAGCGACGTTATAATTAATGCGCCATAAATTGTCGGCGGTGTCATAAGTAGTTGAATTCCGCGTAACAATTGTCGGCCCGTCTTATTTCGTTTCATTTTTTTTCATCTCTCGTCCCGATGTTTTGCTCGTCGTTTTCTTCGGTTCCTCTTCGTTCATTATTTTCATCCTCACCGCAATGACCCCCGAAAGATTAGACGCGCAGCGCATTCGAAGCAGTCGTTTTGCAAGTGATTTATTCGACTCGTAAACGCGCTGATTAATTACTGAGACGTGGCCCTGCGTCGCGGACGCTCCGACGTTAAAGATGACTCATTGCGACAGCTTCATTGTCATTGTTCCGAGTTTTCGTGTCAAAATTTCGCCCACCACATGCCTCTCGACTCAACTCGTCTTGTAATTCCTCTCAATGGTTTGTTTTCATAGTCCGCAATAAAATCTTACCGTTTATTTCTCATCCGCTGTAACCTAACTTTTGAAATAACATACGTTTCTCAACTGTTTACATCAAATGTCATAAAAATTTTCATGATACCTTAAAACAATCAAAAAAATATGACCAGGCACATTTATGGGAGCTCAAAATAAAACAGCAACAGTTTTTTTTGTCCAGTCAAAGGCATGATTCTGTCTTAAGTTGAACTAAATTCGTTTTCTTTCAAGTGGAAAGGGGTTAATCGAACATCGCGGTAGCAAAAAGCAAAAGTACGAAACAACGGCTGAGTAAAATCAGACGTGAAACGTGGCACTGGGCGAATCGACGTGATCGATGCAAGCGTCGGGCGTTAATTATTCATCGGATTGACGGGAAAATTTAAAATGCTCGTAATTACACGGCGCGGAGCGTTTTTAATGGAATAATTGCCGGTTGAAAAGCGGCTGAGATGTCGGATGCTGCGTCACTCGCACTCTCTCTCTCTCTTTCGGTGTGCGTTTGTATCGGTGTCTCGGCGACGCGTAATTGGCGTGCCCGGCTTTTACCTACGGGCGCGTATGTGCTCTACGTCCGATCTGATTGCATGCTACGGAGATATTAATCACAGCGGTGCGCGACGTGCCCTCGCCTCGGTGCCATGTTTGCCCTACAATAATGTCGCCAACACCTCGCAGAAGCGCGACAAAAATCCTCGTTCAATTTATTTCACGACGAAAAAAGCGTCCCGCACAAAGACGATGGTGTGCAATAAAGAAACGATCGCGACACTCTCGCTGCGACCTGGAAACAACTTAGTCCAAATGTCGCGTGCGACTATTTTTTTTTCTTTTCGTTTTTAGAAAGTCGCTTATCGATGCACCGACTTAATCCGAGGCAAATTGGTTAAGAAAATGCTCGGCGATCGATCGAGCAAACTTTGCCCTCGGTCTCGATTATGCAAACGCCTAGGCTGCATTTGGAATGAATTTCGGTACGAAGATAGATGTGTAGATCGTTTGACGGTTATGGTCTTGTCTAATCGCACTTGGTAGATTCGTCACCACCGAGCTGTCCGGGACGTAATAAAGGACGATCAAGGATTCCAGGTCACTTTATGGTAAACAGCTTGTATAGCCTATCGCTTGGATCAGATCGAAGTAGTTAGTCAGGTACTATTACTGGATTACTCTGTGCGGGACATGCTTGATCATTTTACGCAAAACTAGAACTTTCAAACGACACGATGTGGTGACTTTGCAATTCAGAAATACATTGTGATACACTCAGGAAACTATGTAACACATTTTTGCACAACGACTAAGCAACTTTTATCGTAATTATTTTATATTTTCCATTCAAAATCATACAATCTAAAAGTATTTCGCACTTTTGTCCACTAAATATAGACATGATTAAATTTCAATCAGGTACCTAATCGCGCTGCAAGCGGATAGCTAATTAAATTGAACTTGGATAATTTATTAAGATGGCGTGTTCGATACACATTTAGGTAGTGACAAATTCGCTACCATTTATCGAACCAGGAAAAGAGGCGCGGTGCAAAAATTAATCAGCTCGTCAAAGAACAATCAGTGCCAAAGGTGAAAATGGCTGTTTTGAAAAAGATGCCTGAATCACAAGTTTGGCTGAATTCTACTGAATGATAAAAATAACATGAAGAACGAGTTCTAAAAATGTGGTATCACAAGTTGTCCGTTTCGTTTTCTATCGAACCTTGGTTGTGAGAAAAAGTAAAAGTTTGCATATATAAGTTCTCGTGAGCGTACCTACACCATTAATTACAACTCATTAAGGAAGCAACCGCCATCTGTCCCGGGCGGGTTGTGAATCACTCTTAATCATTTCATCTACGGTCCCTGACGCACTCGCATGGTTCTCCAGTGTGCCTCTGTCTGTCTCTTTTCGTCGCTCACCCTTACAAGTACAAGGTTACGAACCATGCGTGTGCGTTCGAAATTGAAAAATACGAATACAAGAGAGACAAGCGTTGCCAATTACGATGCGACATCTATCGTTCGAGAGCTGCCGACCTGAGTTCGGACTAGCCACAGTCAATGATACCAGAAGGGCTAATGACGTTTCTGAAGAACCGTCTTCGCTCGTGGGAATCGATCAATCCTGTGCTCCAACTTTCGCAATCGTTTTTTGGAACTTGAAATTTTGTTTCGTACCTTTTTTCAATCCAAAAACTTTTCAGGTCATTCAAGGTCACACGATCATCTTCAAGGTCAAAGTTACAACTTTGGAGTCTACTTTTTTTATAAGAGTTACAACTAATTACGATTATAATTATGTTATTTGATGATTTGATAGTGGTCTTTTTCTTTTGACTAAGTTGGAATCTTCTTGTCGAAACTTTTTGAATGGAGACGACTCGTTTCAGTTTGGGCGGGAAAATTTGTCGAGTCAATATCCCAAAGGCAAAGTTGTTGGATAAACAATTTTTTGACGGTGTCGTCGGAAAGCTGTTTTAATGAAGACCGTCGACCTTAATGGCATTTTGGGCAAACTTGTCGGCAATTCCACGGCGAAGTTGGACAAAGCCGAACTCGCTTTAATTGACAACAATTATACGTAATAACAAGCGCGGGGGAATTTCGCCCGCGCAACGAAGATAATCAAGCAAGCGAGGCGGCCCGGCCAAACGCAAGTTCAAAGTTTTTCAACTAACTCGCAAAGAAGTATTAAATTATCATTGATAATTTCGACGCGGGGGAATTTGTAATTTCATCCGTCGCAACTGAGCGATATCAAAATCTAATATTTAAATGAGCTCTGCCCAAAAAAAAAAATCTCTCTCGAAGTTCCAACACGAAATTTTGTCTGTTTTTTTGTTCCCGCCGTTTTTTCCTCGCCGATACGTTTTGCAATCAACTAGCTCGCATCGGGTAATTAAATTCCCGCATTGTGTCGGTCGCGAATGGAACGAAAGAAAAAGGGAAACGGATCTTGATACGCCGCAGGGTATAGGAAAAAAAACAGCCGGCCCGGTTAACAAGTGGAAAACGTGTGTTTGCGAAAATGAAGTTGCACACGCGACGTGCTTTCGAGTTTATTGGAGATTTCCAAGAAAGCTGCGATCGGTTCGGGGGAAGGGGCGGACGATCGGTCGGGTTCTGCGCGCCGCCACGACGCCAAAGATCGTTATTCGCAATGCGAGATAAACGGGCAACGAGCTGCTGCGAGCGCAGAGTCTCACTTCCGGAATCGAGCGAGCGACGACGATGTCGATCGACGCGGAGATGTGTTATGTTAATGAAGCGATAAATAATCAGCCGGCTCGGAGCAGGAATTTCCGCAACCGATTGCGATTCGCGAACGTGAAATAAATTAACGCGATTCACATCCGAGCGCTTCGGAGTACACCGAACCAGACAATCCCTCGGTTGCAAAATTTTGAGCTGCTCGCTATTGATTTTTGTCCGCGCGCCGTAATCCGGGCTTTTCATCCGTCCGTGTTTTCCAGCCTCTTTATTTTTTTGCCCTCTTGTTTCGCCGGCTAAATCATTTTCTTCTTCCCGTACCTTTTTTCCACTTCCATTAGTGAGCTAATGTCGCGTCTTTCTCGCGAAAAACGCCGACCGCAAACTGCATTTCGTCTCGCTGCCAAGTGCGCAATTACTTATATGTCCGATATATGCTGCGGATCGGAGCAAAGTGCCGCGGCTAAGTTGTACCCCAAGTTCCGGCGTGTAAACAGCCCGATTTGCCGGACACCACTCGTGTCGTGCTGCCAAGGACGAGGTACCTTGAATGTTCTCGTCGGTACATCGTACCCTGAGCTCTCAAGCGTAACCAAGTCACAGGTTTTTATCAAATTCGTTCGATAATAAAGATTAGTCTCAGGCTCGAATCAAACTTAATATAAATACCATTTGAACGCACGTAATACAAACAGTTCTATTTGACAGACCCTCAAAAACTGCCTAGTCAGAAGTTAGTCATGGGACAAAAGATGGAAAACAAAAAAATTCGAAAAAACCACCTCGGTATTCGGATCGTTCAATAGCTCAATGATGCGCTATTCTATTATTTCATGATCCACTTATATAAAAAAAGATTTTTGTAAACTGCTTATTGATCTCGTGGGAAGATCGCCTACTAACCGGTACAAAATATTTTAATACCGCAGGTGGCCGCACGGTAATTGTCGTTTTAATCTATCTGCTGGTGACGAGACTCATCCACTAATCCGGTCGGTTTTGAGACGCTGCCCAAGTTAGCTTGGTTTGAGTTATGGAGATTTGAGGTCTGCAGGTCACTGCTCCGCTGGTCGTGTACCAACTGCCGAATTTATTTTCGCTAAGCCAGATTCAAGTTAGGTCGATAAAGCTGACAAACATCTTCGGCAACACGTTTCACGGATTTTTACTTGATCACGTCAAACAACGCAGCTTTTTTCAACGTTCATTTTTCCAGACGCTTTTATTAATCGTTACGTGTGATTGATTTTATGGCCACTGACGGCTTATTTTCTTGGCAAAGTCTGTAAACTGTCAGGGGTCATCTTGGCGACAGGACGCGGTGCGTGTCACGATCGGGGTATAAAATGTAAACGTATCAATGATATTTGGCCGTCAAGATTGACATTTATGGAGTCGTTTATAGCCAACTTTTGCTTTTACGATTGGTCGTCTAGGTGTGCTCTTTTTTTTTCGTCCGCCAAGATTTACACAAACGCCAAAAGATGACACCTTCGGAATTCCAATCGACGGTCCTTCGCTTTACGAGATCACGAACGTCGTAAAGAATCATTGACGATGCATCCTCCAGTGCCGATTCATTATTCATCCGGAGCCCCAATCACTGCGACTGACTTTGATGCCCTGTTTTATGTATTCCGGTTCAAACTTTAATTGAGACTGAAATTCTGGACGGGGCGTAGATTGAAAACTGCTTCTAATTGATTCGATCGGGGTGGCATGGTCTCTTTTTTTTTCATCGTCAAATTCTATCCTAACCGGGGGCCGGAAATGCAGCAGTTTAATCACGACCAGACGCGGAAATTGTGACAACCTAATCACTGCGGCGGTAATTCAATTTCGATAGACGAACGAGAACCGGTGATTTGCAATTAACGGCCCAACTCTTCCGTTCAGTCTCAAGTCTCAAGTTAAGAAAATTCAATCCCAAATTGTTCATAAAAATGTCGAAAGTTGAAATTTAATCCGCTGAATTTTGCAAAGAGATCGTTAGTTAAAACTGTGCGAGTGCATGGTTGTCGGTTTGGTGTCTCGCTTGACCAGCGGACGAAACTGGTTTCGGGACGAAATTGTGTGCAGGCGATTTCTTCTTTGCGAGTAAGTGAGACTTCGTACGCGAAGCCATCGGTGGGAAATGTGCGCGTAATTGTCGCCCAATTTCGGGTGCACGTAGTGTTGCGTGATCGGCGAACGGTGACTCGACGAGCGAGCCATTCTTTTTCGGACAAATGCATTTGCACGGATGAATGCGTTTGTCGAGGAGATAACGAATAGCAAAAGGATGAAAGCGATACAATCGACTCGTGTCTGCAAATAAAACAAGACTCGTGGCGGTGCAAAAAGAGCGCCGCCCGAGCACACGTTCTTTTTTTTTCCTCGTTCATCCTCTCCCCGTGTGTTGCGCCTGTTATTTGAATCAGTTTCGGTGTACTGTGTTTTTCGCAAAACCAGATAGACGCGCGCGCTCGTTTTTTGCCTAATCGAGGCACTTTTTCCCGACAAAAGACCAGAAGGGAAAATGCTCGCGGCAGTTTCCGCCGGTCGCTTGGCTTTTCTTCTTATTGCTTTCGCGGCAGTAAATCAAATTACGCCGCTGAAAATAAATTCCCTTGCCCCTGCGATTTCAAATATTTTACACCGACATCGTTAATCATTTCTTGTAGGAACAACCCCAGTGTTGACTTTGAACAACGTGCAAGACAAACTACAAAATTCGACTATTTTCAATCTTTCTCTTCAAACTTTTAATTTCAGCATCAAGTGGTTTATGGTCTATAGGCTGATAATGATCGGGGTATTGATTAGGTTACTTGATGCCATATAATTTATCAGCGTGGCGTGTAACGAACGTTCGTTTCTTGTTTCAGGCGTAGTTGGAGCTCGGAGCCTCGTCATGGAGTGTCGTAAAGGTCGACGGAAAGGCTTCTTCTGCGGTCTACTGTTCGCCTGGCTGTTCACTAGTGCTTGCACTGCTGCTGCACGAAATTATGGTAAGTTGTAATTTCATCGTGAAATATCGCCCTAAAACCACATTTCAACCAATTCGAAAACTAACTTTTCATTCACTTTAATATCAAAAATACCTTGACGCGGATTTGAACCCGCGACCTTTCGAGCACAATCGTAGAATGTTACCCCCTTAACAATCCCGGGTAAACGGAAAATAAAAAAGCAACACAAAACTAAAAGTCGAAAGAAAAATTGCAATACGAATGGCAGGTATTATAGGAGTTGTAAGGTGGATAAAAAGAGGCTGGACAAAAGCGCTGACCTATCTCGCGAAAGGCCGCTGAAGATCGGGATAAAGCTGGGTCGGTTGGGAAGAAAAAGCGTCGCACCTGGTAACGAGCGCGCTAATACCCTAATTTAATATCCTTTCAGCTCGCGATGATATATCACGGGGCAGAAGCCGCAACCTCGGCAGAAAATGAATCTCGGCCGGGCGATGTTGGTACGCGATTATCTGCGTCGATGCGTTCGATTCTATTCTTGCTCCTTATATCATGCCCCGCTCTCGGCCTCTCCCTTTTCGCCGTGTGTTCCGCTTTGACAGCGGCAGCGAGCGTACGAAGCGCAGAAATCCGAACGCAAGATAAATCAAAATCGCTCGCATTGTGCGCTCGCGTCGGGACTTGAGCGAGCTTTGTGCCTTCGGTTCGTCGTCGCTTCGCGAAACAACCTTGGAATGTCGGGGATTGCGCCGACAGAACGTGCGGCGCATAAAAATCAGCCAACGGCGCACCGTTAATCGATCATTCCGCGATTCCTCGGGCTTCGGGTCCCGCAGCCGCATCACAATGCCCATTAACGTGACTCCGCTGACTCCGCGAAAGCATGTCGCCGCGTTTATCGAAATTCGCGTGGAATATCAAGTGATATTGTAATACCCCCCTCCCCCACGCGCCTTCTCACACGAACAAAGCCGCCGAGACCTTTGCAAGTATAATTGTTCCGCAGAACCTGCCCGGCAAAAAAACGCCCTTGAACTTCTTCCCTGCCCGTAGCAGTGCGTTTTTTTCAGCTATCAAAAACTTGCTATAACAATTTACGAGCCCATTTCCGTAATAAGTGCAAAATCTCGTTTTATATTTCTCTTGACAAATAAATCAGGAGAACGAAAGCTAGCTTCATTTTTTTCATCGTCTTGAGATAAACAAAACAGAAGCAGGTGGCGCGAAAATTAATCCAGCGTTCATTTTTTTCCCCAAGCGCGCCTTTTTCTTCCGCACTTCCGCTCGGCGAAGCTTCGCACAAGATACGCGCTCCATTGGTCTGCTTTTGCGTGCGTTTCGCGTTTATTTTTCTCGCTTGCGCTCAAAAAGCCGTTGTTTGTAGCCAACATAACGTGACTAATCTGATCCCTGCGAACGTAGCTCACTGAATTTTACGCAAAACCCACTCAAACGCCTAACCTGGATTTAGCGCCTGTGTCACTGCCGACCCTTCGCGTATTAACCTTTGTTTTTGCTCCACCAACAAATAAAGTCCACGAGAGAAAACGGTCGTGAAAAATTATTCCGATCTTCACTTGATCCGGTGCGTATAATCAGGGACACCTTTTGCGGTCTAATAGCCCCAACCCCAAGCATTCGAGGAATTTTGTTTGCGTTTGATAAATCGAACAGACGATCGACCATGGAAATCGGCAGGGCGCGACAATTGATTTCTGATTCGGTTAAACTGACGTCATTTTTCACAGCCACAAGAAAAATTACCACGATGAACTCCGTAGCCGTGACCTTATCGAACAGTAGTGTACATGATACGAAACACTGTACCGGTAAACGCCCAATTTTTTTTGTGCAAAACAAGATTCAGTTTGTGGGGAGACAAAAAATCGAAATCTCTCTCCGTTTTCCGGAGTGGAGAGAGAAAAAAAACTAAGCTCAGCTTTACAGCTGTAACCCTCATTTGAAATCGAACCTTTGAACTGTACAAATTCAACTGTAAAAAAGTCGTCGTGAAATCCGAACAAATCCGACCTTTGAAAAATCGTACGTCACTTTGTTGAAACCTAATGAATGCACGACGCTCGCCCAAGCGAAGGGACGAAAATAAATTCGTTCGAAACAGTGAGACGACAGTGTGCAAGTCGTTCGCAGTTGAACATTATACGGGTCACGTTGTCGCAGAATTTCAATCGCGAAGGAAGAAACACGCACAAATCGAACTGGAAAAGCGGTCGTGGAAAAGCGCGGGTTTTGGCTCGCATGTTTATCTGAAGGACGACTTTCCGGTCCGGTTGGAACGGTTAATGTTTCTTTGATAAATATGCCGGGTTCTCACGGCGTTTGTAATCTCGAGGTGTAAAAACGTTATCAGAGCTAAGTCGGCGCGCGCGCGATAATAAAGCTCGTTACACGCCGGGTCTAGTTAGATAACAGGCGCGGATAAAGGAGACTTACATCTTGCGCTATTGTACCGGAAGGCGCACTCGTAAACTTGGCTATTTTAACGCACTTAACAATCTGACGTTTTAGTGAAATTGAAATCGTGCTCGATTGGTCACCCATGTTGTTTTCCTTTGTTTGTTCATTACTTTCGTCATAGAAACTGCGGATGCAAATTCGTGCGATGTTTATTTAGCGAGCAGAAAACTTGTTTGCCAAACCAATTCTACTCTGACGTTTTTCGTCGGTTGAAGTTTGAGTTAACGAACGAGTCCGATGAGGCGTAAAAGTTATGGGAAAGACCTCAAAAATGCAAAAATCATAAGGGAGGAAAAAATTTGCTGGCAAATGGACGAGTTTTAATCTTATCAGGGGTTGAATCAAGGTTGGCGCGAAAACTCAAATTCACGGAAGGCTGAGTATTTTTGTAATTTGCGTCGCTTTGACGAGTAATTAGGGAATGAAATTTGTCGGCATGGCACTCGGGCGACGTTTATTCGTCGCAAAAGCGTGTGAATAAAACTGGAGTAGGTCGTTTTTGTATTAACGATGCGAAAATGCATGCACTCGGGGGATGAGACGCTGCGATGAAAAGTGCTTAGAAAAGTTTGTGCCGGGGAAGGAAAAAAAGAAGTGGATGAAAAAGAAGGCGCGCGCGGCAGCCTCGTTTCCACACGTGCATCAAAGACGGTGTGCATGTACGCGAGACGTCCCCCGCGACTTTTCTCGTGTCCGTGAGACACTTGCGCTGTTAAAAGCCGCTGCGAAACCTCGACTCGTCGTTCTCAATAGGCCCGTAACGAAGTTACAAATTACTCCGAGAATACATTCAATTTCCGGCACAAACTTTGTCGTCGCGCTTGAAATACAAAATAAAAACGCCGAGCGAAAACAAAAACCTCGCGATGGAAATTATTAAAATCACAAACCAGCTTTGCATCCCGCGCGATTTCTGCCCGCTGATACACGCTTTTATTTCCGCTGCAATTAAGCCGTGACGCCGCGCTCCAAACTTGCTCGCTTAATTTACATCCAACATTTTTCAGCAAACAAAAACGTGTTTGCTTTCTGTTCTTGTTTTTTTTCCATTTGTCCTCGTCTGTAGATAATTTTTGTTTTTTTCCACTGTCCAAGTTCTTATTTGGTTTCCATATTTCAGTGTTTTCAACTGGTACTTTTGATTTGACTGTTGATTATTTCTGAATTATGTTGAGAATCCGCAAGTTCGAAGCGGCTAGTTGGGGGCTAAAATTCGGGCTCGCTCCGGTTTTCACAGGAAAAAAAGTCGAGTGTCGATAAGATCGCGATCGATCGGCTGCGATTCGCGAATGAAATCGAAGGTTTACAGCGCGCGAGTTTGAAATTTATTTTTCGCCATCGCGACTTTTATCTCGTTACATTATTTAACGAATTCTCTTCGAAGCGGAACGGTAATTCGTGTCGCGCGAGCCGGGCGCGTAATCTACATTTTTGTACGACAAATTTATGGTAAGTTTAACGTTGGGGTTATCGCGGACTAGAGGAGGCGAGCGCATGACTTGTGCGAATTTGTGTTCCGTCGTCTTGCGTAAAGACGCTCCGGGCGACTTGTAACACATCGTAATGCGGAAGCAGAGTCGGCTGCACTGTCGCCTCAACTGTGTTATACATGTAAATTAGGACGACAAGACGCACACGGGAGGCGACAACGCAGAAATGCCCGGATTAGTCCGAACAAACGCAAGAACACGTCATTCTGTCATTGAAACTAATGTATGCAATTATGGATTCAAATTTTCTTCATAATCATTCTGATTTTTGGTTTATCAAATTAGACGCGTTCCGGCCATGAAAAACACTCCAATTTGTAGCTTTTTCAGTGATTCGAAACTGAGTTATAAAATCTTAAATCGGAAAAAATGTAACGAATGCACGTTCGAAGTCAAATCATGTGTTACAATTCTCGTTGCAAAAAAGCAAGAGAACGATCGCAATTTCGCGATTGATAAACACGTAACACAAATATTGAAAGCGAAAAAAAGAACAAGAAAATCCGAAAAAACCAAAAACTGAGTTTAAAATCGTATAACTGGAATGAAACAATTTCACAATCATGTGCACCAAAGCTCTATCGCGAAACTACAGAGTCGTTTTCGCGTAAACCCAAATACAACCTGTAAAGCGTGAAGCAGCGAGAAAAAATCTCTTATATGATTGAATCAAGCGATTACAAAGTGTTATTTTGCGAAACAAGCGTTTGGGTATTTCGTCGGTAGGTCGAGTGGCAAACATTTTTGCATCTGCTGTTTTGGTTTGTCCATTCTTTTTTCATCCCCGACCTGCTTTCCGGATATTGACGGGGAACTGAAGAAAATGACTACGAAAAGCGGGCCATTGTTCGTCGAGGATTTACATGATGAATGCGACTTTTTACGGTGACGTTTCGGATTGAAGGGATTACATGAGAGCACTCGCATAAGAACGACTTCGCCGGTCCCCTCCGCTGCTCGAACCTCTCGAGTGTCATCAAAGCAATCGTCAGAAACGTCAAATAAACATGGACGGAGAAAAAAAAGAGGCCTCGCCGAGTTTATCGCACAAAGCGGAATTCCACCGTGCTAATTCGTGGTCCTTTTTTATTCGAAAGTTATGATAAAAACAGTCGTTATTATTTTTCGGGCGGATTTAAAATGATTTAACGTGACGATACACAAAGCGTAGGAAATCCTTTGGTCCAGAATTTCGCGTGGCAATGTATAACGACGTTATAAATTCGTCTCGAATCTCTCTTTTGTTTTGACACGGTGCACTTTTTTTTGCATCGCGCCCTCACTTTGTTGGAAACTTCATAATCAAACGGCATTGACGAACGCTTTTTTTGTCTATGATCCCCTCCTGTGTTTGTTCTACCTCATGTAATTAGTTTTGTTAGTTCGCCCTTGCGTCGCTTTTCGTTGAGTCTGAAAAGCCTTGCCGCAAGCTTTTGTTTTGTACACCGCGAGAGCTCATTAATTATCTGATCCGCAAACTCGGCTTGGCTATTAATTGCGCAAACATCGCCAAGTGTTCCGCAAAATCCGTCGAACTGGCGCGGACTCTGGCAGATTTCGCAAATGTTTCATTACGAGAGGCCTTGTTATAAAAGTTCGTGCCGCGCATGGGCTTAACCGTTTTGTACGCGCGTTTGCATAAACATTTCTGCTCGGATCGCGATATTTGATAACGTTGAAAATGTATTAGAGAACGATCGGTTCGACCAAAGCCGCGAGAATAGAATAACTGTTTGGTGACTTGAAAGTGACGGTCGTTTTTTGTCATGGCCTCGGTTGCATGCAACTTGGCTGAATTTTTTTGTTGTTCTCTAGTTACCTCCATTTTGACAATCACAGAAGTAAAAGTTTTTAATTAGTTAGTATGTAAAAGGCAAGGTTGCGACAATAACGGGATGCTTTTCTAAATCGGGAGACGAAAATAAACGGCGGCTTGTCAATCAGCGCGCAGACACTCGTTTGCGACAATTAAGTCCTTTTTCGAGTCACGACGCACTTGGCGTGCACGTAAGAATGGTGAAATTTTTCGTCGACTTTCAATCAATTAATGGCGCTCGTGGGAAATATGCGCGGTTGAACAATAATTTTTTTTGTCCGCGATCAAAAACGCCCTAGATCTCGTCGTGGCAAAAGTGAGCGTTCGTTTATTGCGTAAACATCTTTAAGCCGTGTAATTAAGCGCATTTTTATTTCATTGTTGGTTATTTATCACAACAAAAGAAAACGTCGCGTACGATTTATAGGCTAATTTACGCACATAATCCGTTTCGGTTTTTTATGTTAAAAAAATTTTTTTCAGTAGGATAGGTAAGAATGAAAGGGAACGAGTTTTCGAGGGGATTTAAAATCTCAAGAGACTGGAACGAATTTCTCACAGGTTTGAGGATCGCAGGTCAAAACTCCGAAAAAAGAGGTTCGGAACGTAACGTTTGAATAGAATGTAAATCCGAATTTGTGTTTGTCGTGTAATTCACGGTCGCACGTGACGGCGCGTTTTCATGAAACGGAATATTTGCCGCGCTAATTACGACGATAAACGTGCGTCACGAAGTTGGCGCTGATGGTAACAATGGCCGCGGTGTTACATTTACCTAACCGTCTTCAGTTACTCTTGACGACCTGAAAACCAACATCAATCTTCGCTGCAAATACGGCAGACTTGCAAGTCAGCTTGTACAAGAAATCTCACATTCATATGAAATCAGAATATTTCACTTTTCTTTTATATTTCGTTTTGCATTGTTTTACCTGCAATTTACAATCGAGATAAGAAAAACATTATGACGAAATGGGATATCACAAGAAAACAGATTGCAACGAGTTAAGAAATAAGATTACCACGAGATTCAATAAAACAACAGATTCGCAATTCAAAATTCTCGCTTGGGCGGAACGAATGAATGCGAAGGGTTAATATAGCTCGGATTCCGGGAGTCAATAAAAAGCCCTAATCCAGCGTGGAAATGCGCGCATTTGTCACACCTCGCATGCACAAACGAACCCCACTCTTGAACAACTTTTTTTCCATAATTCCCATCGCTTCTTCAACGACACGTGCAACGTATTAATGACGCCGCCATAACTCATAATTTCCCCCTCATTATCGCGATTCAATTCGTCCGATCCTAATGATTTTAAAGTTTCACGCGTCATGGCTTTCATGAGCGCCGAATTAGGGGTAGCAAAATATAGCATTTTTGTCGCGTCACCGGCCATCGTGCAAGCGGACTTTAATGGGGTACTTTTGGCCGAAGCCCCTGCCAACATTTTCGATAGCCGAGGGGTGCATTCGTCAACCGTGACGTCAACCGATGAATTATAACGTCTGCCGAATGCAGTCCACGTATTTGCAGTTACGCGCTACTCTTGTTTTACCGCTTTTTTTCATAAGCTTCTCGTGCACATCGGCGTTTAATTAAAAGTTAGGCGTGGGTGGCAAAGCAGACAGGAGAAATTCGGCGTAATGACCAAACGCCGAGAAGACCACGCCGTCACAGCTGTGACGTATGGCTCGTTACGTCCTATCGCCCTTTAAATATACGTCTGTCGTTTTTTGCCAACCTTGCATCTCAATTTTTGTGCCGGCGTCACCTCTTGTCAATAATTTTTCGACCAGTGTTGGAATTTGGTTGACGAAACTTTTTTTGACGTTTGTTGTACATCGGAATGAAGAAAAATTATTATCACTGATGAGTAAAATTGAGAACTGAAACTCAATTAGTTAGACAGAATTTAGTATGGAGAGCGTTGGCAAGACTCGGACATGTATTGTCTGACACTTGCGAGCAATAACCGCGAGCAAGTGGGTCAATATTGAAATTGCAATGTCAACTTTTTTCTCGTTTGCCCTTGCTGGCGAACTTCGAACTCGCCTTTATTTTACTCGTTCGGATCTTTCCACTCATTCTTTATTTTTTATCAAAGCTAACAAAAGCAGAGAAAAGTGGCGGAGCATTTTATGTGCCGAAAGAAAAATGAACAAAAAGTTTGTTTCATTTTGACATCGTGTTTTGCAATCGAACGGTCGTTTTTCGCGAGAATTGATTTCGCTGGTAATCCCGTCGCTGAGAGACTATAAACCAAAACTATATACTTAGCGAGGAGTTTAATCTTATTTTTTGTATATTCCCGACGGATTGAGCTCAGAGCGATCGACGACTTCATCCCTCGACGTACGTGTCTTATAGAAAAAGGGTGATCCGCCAACCACTTTCGCTCCCTCGAGGCTCTGAGAACACTTTTTTCCAGGCGGTCGACCGCGCCTCGAGGGCATGAATAAATATTACAATCTTGCGGATAAGCTCCGCTTTACGAGGCGATACTTGTTTCCATGATCGATCTACCCTCGTTCGTTCCTAATCAATGTCGCTCGATTTCAGACGTCGCAATATATCACCCAGGTGAAATTGAAATCACGTCTCTCATATACGCACCTCCATTGATTTTTATCAACTTTACGTCCTACTCATTTCGAATTTCGTTTCTCTGTCCTAGTCGTAGGAAACATTTTCTGACAAAAGAACTCTGCTTTGAAAGTCAAGTCTTATCTGAAACATCATGGAACAATTTTGGAATCTTCTCGGCTATTGAAAATCGTCCCCCTTTATTTTTGTCGTGGAATAAAAAGCAGCGACAAACTTTGGGATGGGACTCAATAAAAGTGTTCAACAGTGTCGTGTCACAGTCACTGTTACATGTATCAAACGAGCAGGTGTCGGATCGCCAGGTGGAGGCCGCCCCTCTGCTCCTATTGAGTCGAAACGTGTTCGCTGTTTCGCGACAAAGAACGCTCGTAAATCACACATCTCGACAATATTAACCTACATAAAGCGTTGACGTAAAGGTTGTCACGAAAAAAAGGAAAAAATCTACGTCCCCGGGGGCGATACCCTTTGACTCTGACTCCATTTTCGATCGATTTGCACTGGCTTCTTTCAAGTGATAACGGCCTGCGAAAACTGTAACTCATGCAATGCCAGCATATTTCGGTAATGCACACAGTAACTCGCACCGCCGACTTGTAAAACGACGCGGCGATACGCCGAGCTGTGTCGCAATACTTGCGCATGCAAGCGACATAAACCGACGACGTGCCTGCCGCGCCGAGTAAATTTCCTTCAGAGCAATTTTTTCGTTCCAACTTCATGTTTTGTTTTCCGGTAAAAATCTCTCCCGACGACAGAGAGGGAGTAAAAAAAGATTGGATTTACGATGTTTGACGCTCGCACCGACATGATTGAATCATAAAAAGACCGTAGCGGAACCTTCATACGGCAAACAACATTTTGTATGAAAAATTACGGTTGCCTCTATCAAATCAGGCGGCTCGTCAGGCAACGCAAATCCAACCGTGAAAATTGTAATATCAAATTTTCAGAGGATACTTGACAAAGTTGGAACGTCATCCGGTGCAGAAACAACAGTTTATTTTCGAATCGTGGCCGTACGAGGGGAACCGAGAGACCCGATTTACGAAATGGATTAGCAAGTTAAACCGTTCTATGGTCGGTCGATTTGGAGATTCCTCGGAAGACTTACGGTCAGCCGAGTGTGCACAAAGGAGCCTGGAATTTATTTCTGCGAACACACCAGATGCGGGGGCGCGTAATTATACTATCCCTTGTTTGCTCGGGGTCGTAAGATTTCGGTCGCTCGAGCAATCAGATGCATTCCCTTGAGACGTCACTTATAAATCAAAAACTAATCAGACAGTCAGGTGCAAAAACGAATCCAATCCAATTTTTCTAATCTATGTAAAGTACTTAAAACTAATGGGGACTTCTTCAAAGAGTGTTTTTGCATCAATGAAAAGATTTTTTCATGTAAGTCACCTTTACTCTAGTATGTTCCTTTGAACTCTATTTTAGAATACTAGCATACATTTAAATAGGAATTAAAATTCACCAGAATTTGGATGCTAAGAATTTTCTTATTCTAATCGGGAGAGGGTGGGCAAGATTCCCAAGTCGATTAAGGGATTGGCAAGTGGCCGAGGCCGAAGTGGTTTTGGTACTAGGAAATCGATGCTTTTCGTCTTATCGTCTGCTCTAGCGCTGGTCGCCCTTTTTATCACCCGCTCAACGAGAAAAGAGCGATGAGAAGCAGCGATTTCTTTTACTCTGAAAATTCACTGAGATGCGGGGTAAAAAATTAAAGATTGATGCTAGCAATGGTTCTAGGTCGTTGACAACTTTATGAATAGGGCTGGTAAAAAAACTAGAATCGAAATCATCTAGTCGGGTTTGTTTAAGTGATAGATACTGTATAATCAAAATGGTCTCACGAATCATTAATCAGAATGACTGCATGTAAAGGAGTGTATAATCTGATAGATGTAAATTGCAAGTAATCGCTTATTGATAATTGAGTAATAGCAGGATCGCGGGCGATCATAAAAACGTAGTTATGCAGTTGGTAATCATAATTGATCGTTGATTATTGATCCGTGTTTTACTGACGATTAGATAATGACACACGACTGCGAATGTCTTAGTGGCTACTGCACATTATATGCTGCGAAATCACGTAAGACACGCCGAGAGTTGCAACTTTTTCGTCGACATTCTTGCGAGAATCGATAATTGGTACTTTATCATGCAGCGTTGGCAGAGCAGTAAAATCAGAGCCGCACAGAGACAGGGAAATAACAGTTATTCGTGTATTTTCAATCATTCTGCTGAGAAAGAGATAATCATAAAAAGCAGCAGAATTCGCGCGGAATAGCTGGTGCATGTTTTATTGGAAAAGAGCTCTGGTGACACGGGCAACAGACCTGCATTAAAATACGAAGCGAAGCTGAAGATAGTTTATGAACAAGATCTCAGCGCGGATAAGAGGAATGGAATTGATTTGCCGGCACGATCGTCCGTGTCCCGGATATTAATAGTTTCGGCACGGATCGTCTCCCCTCGCATAAAAACCAATCCCACGGAAGGACCGATCTAATCTCATGATTACACGATAATACGGGTTTATCGTCGAGCACCCTCGACGCGTATTAGGCCGCTGACGTTTTGCGACTCGCGACCCAACCTACCCCGAGTCTGACTTATGATCTGTAAATTATCGCCGAGTCCCCTAATCGCCAAGCGCGTTTTTGCAGCGCGTCTTTATCGACTCGCATTATGAACGGGAATCAGGACAAAGCACCATTTGCAAATATAAATGTGGAAGCTCCCCTTATATCTTTATCGCTCAGAACTTTTTTCTTTGACTATTTATTATCAGTCCAATAAAAAATTACTCGTTTTCTTAATCAGTCATAAAAATAACGAATCCTAGATTCGAACTCACTGTTCCAATGCACTTTTTTCGATAAAATTTTTCGATAGATTAATTTCACTTGCAAATTGAATTCTTATATTTCCATGTACAGACTCAAGTCGTTCAAGACCGAAAGATCGTCGACTACTTTTTAATAAAAATGTATACAGCTGAGTTTGACGGAAATCGTAAGTCTTGACAGCAAGACGAATTGACATAGCTGGGCATTATCAAACAATGTGCACGAATCAATCACGCACGCGGAAGCGCCGCGACCGTCATGCGCGAGCATTCCGTCGCCGATCGTAGATTTATTATTCAAATGATCGAATGTCAAGACCGCAAAAGTTTTGCCTGGCACTTTATCGCCTCTGTATCAGTCAGTCGTCTTTTCTGATTTCCGCGATCCACGCGCTTAATTCACCACGAGCAAGCCTCCGTGCGACAAATTCTCATAAGGAATGTCTGTCAGCGCTGCCGCAACGATATTCCGCCGGCTTTCATGCGACGACGCCAGTCGTGCAAATCTTTTCCTCACTCCCAATTCGGTCAAAATGCTTCCGTCATATTCCATTTGCAGCGCAGCGCCACCGAGATGACGATTTTCAATTTTCCATTACTGTCGTGACGTATTTATTTATTGGATTCAAGCTGTCTCGGGTTGTCGCGGAAATATTCTGTGCAATCACGCCTTTCACCGGTGCCGAGAAAAAAACAAGAGGACCAATGAAACGAAAGCAAAACGCTTCAACGGCGCGATGACTTTTCAAGTGGCAGTTCGAGAACTCAAAGTTCGATGACCCAGACGGTTCTACCTGTATTCATTTTGCAAAACAACTCGAATTAGCATAACTTACGCATTAGGCAAATCAGGCTGATTTGACGAACACTCAAGTTTCTTGGCATGTTTAACATAAACATGCTCATCATATGACTAAATACTGAAGTTATGACTGATCTGATTCGGTTATCTAGTTTATTGCTTTTTTTATACCCATCCGCAAGTACAAAAAGGGAAACAATAACAAAATTGCCAGAGCTAGCATACTTCAAATCGTCGCAACTGCTGGCGTTAATGAGTCACAACGACAGCGAGAAATTCAGCAAGAAGACAAAAGCTGAGTGGCATTTCTTTTCTGCAACTGTCTTTTGCATACAGTCGTACGTCTATCCGCCTGTCGTCTTCGTCACGCTTTTTCAGACTCGCCTCGACGGTGCGTTACGCCGTTCTTGACGCTGACGGCGTGTATTTTTAACGACCGCACAATCCGGACACAACCCGCTTAAAATATTCGACCCTTACCGAACTATCAAACCTTCTTCATTTGAACTATATTTTCATGGATCAAAAATTTACTTAGTACCATTTTCAAAGTTGATTTTTCATCTAAACCATAAAAACAAACTACTAAAAAAAGGACTTGAAAAAATTTTTTTCGCGTGTGGTCTAAAAGTTCCGTCATTCTTCTTGGGTTTCTTCCGCAACCTTTTTACGAGCCCCTGTACGATGTAGCTAAATCGTCGAGATGAATGGGACTCGGATGTGGCGTTCCGTTTCGGTGGGTCCTTTTTCGCCGCGCGCCGCGATTACATATTCATCTCAAATCGAAATACCTTGATCAGTCCTCCGTCACTGTCGGACCAATTAAGGACTGCGAAAAACAAAGAGGCCTGGGATTCGCAACTGCGTCCATCTCGACAGTGACGAATAGTCGCAACCGAGTTACGCACTCGGACAAAAACTTATGAAACGCAATGTAAACCAGATCGTTTTTGCAATCAATTGCCTGGCATCCACACGAAAAAGAAAGTTCCTTCGGCTTCCTGCATCCAAAAACGCGACGTTCGTGTTTTTCCTCGCAAATTCCACCGTGACAACTTTCACGGTGAAGAAAACGCCACTTTTCCCGACGAAGAAAAGTTTGAGGACACAGTCCGGGAAAAGCAGAGCAGAGAGGACGAGATAATTAATATCCTCGGCAATGTCGAAAGGTTTGACATGCGAGAGGTCGCGTCGCAATCTCGGTTACAGTTTAATCCCATTGTTTGCCCGGCAGACGAGACAGAAACGTTGCATCGCTTATATTGTTGATGTTTCAAGATAAATACCAGATGTTGCCCACAATGCGTCCCTTCCCGTACTTTGTGTACGATTAATTACTATCCATTGTCTATCACTGGCTGCAGCGTATACGTTATTAGCGAGCGGTCAGCGTCGTCTGAATCGCATTGTTCGTGATTGTCGCTCCGGACGCGCCGCTCATTCAATCACAAAACGTTTTCCAAGGCAAAACCGCGGGCAAAAAGTCTTGTTTCCCGAACGCATTACCTTATCGCTCGCAAAAAACGCGCCTCATTATTCATGACCCGTCGCAATGACCTGTTCGAGATTAATGTTGCCGCCCTGAATTCCTTATCGAGAGCGCCGATTCCACAGGACCAAGAAAGCCTGCCTGACGGATAAGACGCGCTCGATAACAGACTACCAGATTGTAATTAATGGTCCGCGAACATCTCGCACTGCCTTGCACTCGCTCAACCCAAATGTCTTCTGGGCGAAAGTGTCCGCGCACGATTTGTCAGACGTCTTACTTGAATCGTTCAACGGATTTTTCAGCCGTTATATCTTTCAAGGTCCATTGTCCGGAGAAAGTAGTTGAAATGATTGCAGTAGCTCATTTATCTTCCAAATGAGACTTGCCAACGCTGTGCCGATGTTTTGCCAACGTTTCTTGGATGATGTCGAACCAAATTTTTGAACGTTGGTAGTTGGTAATGCTCGTTTCGAAACCAGTCCTACTTGTACGTAAACGATCGCAACTGCTAATCTGCATGTAAACGATTGCGAGGCACGGTCAGTGACGACCACAGCTCAGTTTTAATGGCACAAACTCGAGGGCCACATTGTTCGCTGAATTTGTTCAGGCTTGGGGGAACGCCCGAGAGGCTGCCACGAGAGTAACGCGAGAAATCATTCGAATGCCCGAAACACAACTGTTCCCCCTGAGAGATTATTGCAGCGTTTGACAGAGAAGCTCGGAGCAAATTAGCAGCGCGACCCCGAACCGGGGCTTCCCACATCGCATATCATAGGAGCAAGAAAAAGACCTTTGAGAATCTCGAGGGCGATTATGCATACGTCGCGAGCGTTCGTTAGGGTCGCTCAAAGCCGAGTTTGCTTTCTCTTTCGGCTACGCCGCAGATCGCGCAAAGTCGCTCAAAGCCACTTACGCGTGAATCGACGACGTCGCGCGTACACAAGCTTCTAACCTCTCTCGCCGGGGCTTGACAATTTGGCGTAATTGTCACGACCTCAGAAACGAGGGTATGCGTACGTAACCCCGCTGAAATCTTCTTGAATCAATAACCCGCTAAACATATCATCAAACAGACGGGATCTCTTTTGAAAACCCTCTAACCGGTAAATTCTAATTGCTTGCTGTAGTAATCCTGTGTTCTCTGACTCGTGAGTTCAAGTTTTTCGTTTGTTGAGCAAATATTCGATTTAATTTTTCATGACGAAATGAAAAAAAAAAGATTCGCTTAATAGTCTGGTGACAATCAACCAACGCGCATGTGTGCTGCGACGCGAGCTATAGTTGACAATTTTCATTCTCTAAATTAAAACATTTTTTGACTAAGATCGGCAGAACTGCCCAAATATATCGATTCCTTGTTGAATAACCTAATTTTCTAGCACAAACGTTTTCCATCTTAACAAATATTTTTGCTTTAACCCATAGTCAAACGGCATCAAATGGTCGTCACGAATCGTTGTAAAAATAACAGTTCTCTACATGTTTGGGTGAACCAATAGAAACGATCGCAGTATTTGCGTCTTTAGTTTAGAGTGAAATAGAAACAGTAACATGCGGTTTCTATTGGCTGTCCCTGTTCAGGTTAGGCAGACGGCGCTTGTGGCGTCCTCTGGCGGCAAACGAAAAAGGGTCAATCAGTGTCGCGAAGATCGGCTGATTGTTGTCGTTTCCCGGCTTGCAAGCGCTTGCGTACTCGTCCCGACCTGTCAACTCGCTACTTTAGACATTAATAAAATCAGTTCTAATCAAAATTTCGAAAAACTAATTATACTACTGTGATCAGCGTGATTGATAGATAATTTCATATATTTGTTTTAATTCATTTGATCAAACATGAAAATTTCCATATTCAGTTTTCTGATTGGCACGGACGGGTGCGAGCTACGCTGTGATTGTGAGCCACCTCGTTCGCTATTGGTGCGTTGAGGTCGACCAAAAAGGCACAATAGCGGGCGAGGTAGCCAAAATCGTCACAGGCGGTTAAGAGACCGGGCTCTCGAAAACCCTTCCGAGTGTGTTACGCGCGCGATTCAGTGTCCAGTGCCTCCGGGTGGATAACCTCAAATCAGGTGACGGAGCAGAGGATTTTGCATCAAAAGCGAGAGCCTAATAAAGGTAATTGTTCAGATCAACGCGAAAGTCGAGATCAATTATTTTTCTTTGATTTTCGAAAGGCGACAGCCAATTTTTGGGAATTAATGCTGGCAGCTAGATGGCGCTGTTGGTGCATTGAGCAAAGTTATCAAAGTCGTTTTCTTCTCTAATTTCCGCTAGAACAAAGGTTAGTTGCTGCACTAAAGTATTCAATATTTCTGTCATCCTATTGAATGAGCATTGGGATTGGTGGTAATCATCCGTACACTCGGATGATTCATCATGAGCATATCCTGAATTGTATGCCATGTAATCATACGCGATTCTTATTAGGCCGTTTGTCGGAATTCCAATCTCGTGGCCTCACATATCTGCAGATGTCGGCGAGCTCCACGCGCGGGAATTCAAAGCGTTATCTGCACGACAGCTTGGGATTGGAGTAAGTGTCGTTAGCACGACGGTCCGCCATGAAGGGATACCTCTCGCTGAGACGAGAACGTGTCGCTCGATCGGCGCTTCCGTCGTGTCTCACCGACAGGTGGTCACGACAATGGAATTGCGGGACATCGGTTCTCCAGGCTTATCAGATTTCGAGGCCAACGGTAAATGTACGTACGGCCGCTTTTTATCCGCATCCCTGTCCTTCATCCTCTGATTCGCCATCAATTCAATTTACAAGTGTAATTGTGCTATGGCCATGCGCTTATCTCCGTCGAGATTCCACGGAATTTTAACACATGCTCTTTCGTCCCAACTATCTCAATGAAGAAATCAGCTAAAAACTTTTTCAAACTGATCCCTATAACGTTTGTATCCACCAGGGAGCTTTGCAATTTTTTTTCTCTATTTTCATCTCATAGTTTTAACATCTTCGTGCGAAATCCAAACGCCCGGAATTGGCGTCAAAAACTCGCCAAACTGTTGCCTAGGAAATTTCGAAGACTTATTGACCACTTCGAGCACCGGACCTTGACTTTATTGAACACTCCGGGCGAGGGAGCACTCACGCTCTTTGGCTCTCGATCCCCGATGGCCGAGAGTGAGGATTCGAAATGACTGCAATATCCGCGCGTGTATTGACTGCCGGAATTGGAAAAGCTCGTGTGTTCGACGACCCGGCGTTTTTTGTCCTCGCCATTGCGAATTCCGTCGCTTCCCTCTTTTCACCTCATCTTGACTGCGTCATTTTTCTCTGACAAATCTTCCTTCTGGTTTGATATTATAATCGATCCTCCGAACAGTCTTCGATTCAACTGTTTTTTGTGGTCTAACAAAAAATTCTGTTTCCATTCATTCACAATATTGACAGTAATTAATTATCGATACGTCTCTTGTCATTTGTACCTGTCCAAGGTCAACGGTCATCCAAGACGATGACACCTCCGTGCGATTTGACAGATCCCGCTATTGTTACGGCCTCTTTCAACTGTAGCTTACCGATTGCTCGCGGCGTTTTTCGTGCTCACGCGAGATACTTGCTGTCGTTCACCCTTGCTGGAAATCCCGCTGCTGATGGTTTCCTAGCTTGGTTTTTTTTCCGTTTCCTTCGCCGAAGTCAAGACAGATGTTTGAGCTGATCGAAGAGCTACACAGGATCTCCGATTATTTCGTTATGATAGCAAACCGACGCTACGGACCTGATTACCTGACTGCGGCAACTTCAAAGGCATTGAATGCCACCGATTAATTCGCAGACTGTTTGCTAACATTGCGGAAATAAAAATTCATGTTTGATGAAATTAGTGTCAATTTGTCACTTTTAATACGAACGATTTCACCGTCATTAATAATATTTAGACAAAAAAGTTGGTTTTAGACAATCGTTTTCATGATAGCAACCTAAGCTTCTTTCGCAAATCGAGAACAAGCGGTTCATCAGTCAAAGACAACGGGAGGCAATATCGTTGATAAATCGGCTTTTCTTGGACTCGAATCGTGTGTTTCCAGGCCATCGGTTCTTGCTTTATAGTGCGAAGCTTTTTCGAGAGCATCTCAATATCTGAAGCGGACAAAGGGACAAGCGTGCGGGCAAACAAACCTAAACCCCGTCGTTTCGCATTTTTTCCTAGACTACGTTTGACGTCAAATATTGACCGTCTAGAGAATCTCCGGAAAATCGTAATCGGCCGATCGTTTTGCCGGCCAAGATTTTGTATAATCCATGATGGCTGTCGTGAATTGCACCTTTTTCTCGTGCAAACACTTGTTACATTTGAACGAATAATGAAAGTTTTCTAACAGCAACTTTAAATTGTAAAAAAATATATCCCATAAAAATGATACTCCCATAGACAAATATTGGGATGGAAATTCTCTTCCCAAGACGTGTGTTCTTTGATCCAAAAAAAAAAAAAATTCTGACTGTCGGCTGAAAAAACCCTAATGAATCTCTGCCACGTCAGTCTCTAGACCGCCTAGGTGGTCCGAACGATTCGACAGGAGAAAGCAGGCCGACGAGATTTTTTCAGCACGAGCTTGATTAACGTTTGCTCGAGTGTAATTGTAACGATCGTCGACGCAGTCGCGACTCGGGAAGCCCTCTTTGCGGTTAATCGCGGATTTGAATAATTGAGCGCGACGTGCCGCATCGTACGTGTTTCGTCTTCGCCGGGGGCCTGCGCGATCGCTTCTCATTAACACGTGATTGAAGAACAAAACCTTACTTCAATCCGAGATATACTCATTTCTACATCTCTTTCATGTATCTTTCTTCTTATCCACCTCTTTTGTTATTGCATTTTATTTACGATTTTTTGGTAGCGTTTTGATCATTTGTAGTTTTGGTGTATTCTTCACATAAAGCGAACTATCTGAATTGAATAAAGAAATAAAATCATTATGAAATAATCGAATCAAAACATCGCGAGCGTCAATTAACTAATTTGTGATCTGACGAGTTAATCACATTATTAACGGCTGATCTGATAAATAAATGAAATTGAATCGCGAACATTTTTCACATTTTTCCCGATCAATTAAGCAACACGCCATTGTGACTGAACAATTTTCTACTACTGTACAAATGTTGTTTCTCTTTTTTTATGTAATCAAATTCGGTGCGTGTTGGCTGCCTTCTTATAAGCAAACACAAGACAATGCTAATTATTATTCCGAGAATACATTTACCTGTTCTCTAATTAGCTTCTGCAGTGTCTTAATTGTTTTGACATGTGATTATACGTGAGAAACTTCTGTAATAGCCGGGCTTGAAGTGATACACATTCGCATTTAAAAAACTCGTATCATAATTTTATCTGTTCCTTCCCATTGTCTCTCTAATTCGAGACAAAAATCTTGTTCGTGTCCTCGTTACATTTTAATTCCGATCTCTTTTTTATTATCATTTTGTATTCTATTATTGCAGTTTGATACAATTGAAATGATTATTTCACGTAAAAGTCAGATCAAATTCATTTATTCAAACGATACCTTTGTTTTTGTATTTCGACGAACTGTTCTGAATAACGAACACTTGTATTATAATTTCGAGCAAAAATTTTGCAAAACGATTGAAACAATGAAAGGGTGCTTTTGGCAAAGTATTCATTTGGTCAAGCACGAGTGGAGGTGTGCCGTTGAGGGCTGCCGATGTTAGGGCGATTTGTTTGCCCGCTTAGCGTAATGGCGACTGCAAATGGGCACAAACTTAATGTCGTAATTAAAATGCACACGGTAAGCCAAGGCTGTCCCGCGGCAGCGAGACTAAACGAGAGACCAAATGTGAGGGTTGCGTCGGGTCGCCGAAGACAGCGCTTTGTAAGGCGGTCCCCGGTAAACGGGCAACATTTGTCGCGGCCGTATTACGAGCGCCATTTTGTGCACCGTCGCGTAAACGCAACGCAAAAAAAACAACGACGGACAAACAAGTATGGCGCGAAAAAAGTCTAGCGACTCCGCGAAAAAAAAAACAATAAAACGTACGCGACTGCATATGAGCCGGCCTTTTTCGCCTTTATTTGGACGAGCATTTTACGTGCGTGTTTGCGCAACTTGAAACGTCGCCCGTGATATATTCTTATACATTATTTTCAAAGCTACGGATTTTATTACTTCTTTTATAGTCCGCTTTTTTGCGCCCCCTTCCTCGGTCCTTCCTTTTTTTCCTCCTCTGCCAAGAGCTTTAACGCGAGAGCTATGTGCCCGCGCGGGATTTCATTCGATGTTTTTCAGTTGAAAAATATAATGCTGCGCTTATTTTGCACGAAAATTTTGCGCGCTGATTAATGGCTCAAGTACGAGCATAATGGGGGCGCTTAAACCCCCTCGACTGAAGTAATCCGTTTGAATCAAAAAGTGCCGTTTTTCATTTTCCAACTTATCTACGATGTTTTTGATCTCAAAATTCTCGAACAATGGAAAAAGAACAGTACTGGAAGCTGCAATCCACTTTTTGTCCACGGTTTTGCAAACTAGCCACAGTTCGATTTTTATATACCTGACAGAAATTTCTTTGTTGCTTCACTTTTGTTTCGGTGAAAAAAAATTGTACATGGAAATATACATCGACCACCGACGTGAACAAAATATAAGCCCTCGAATGCAATAAAAATTGTTCACACGTCCACGGCTAATTTATTCATCAAAAAAACACCGACACGACGCACGTACGCAGTCGAGACAACGCGATTCGCGCTATAATTCGGTACCTGCCTTTAATTGCATTTCGAACAACGCCTCTCTCTCTCTTTCTGCCTCGAATCGATAAAATTCGCGACGATTCAGCGCCCATATATACGTGACACAAAAGAATTGCGCGCTGATAATATTGTTCGCCCGAAAAGCTCAGAATTTTCGTGGGGAAAGCGCCCGCACAAAAGAAATATTTGCGCTGTGCAATTTGACGAACTCACGTGCTCAAGTATAGACAAAAGAATACCGCTCCGTGTTTCAGGAATCCTCGTGTCCACTTGATTCGAACGAAAAACAAACGCTAATAAAATTATTGCACGCTCATTCGCAAACAGACGCGAGATGAAATTCGCAGGCGAAATGTTAATATGTGGTTTTGCCCAAATTTGTATCATCATAAGTATATGTAACGTGCGTTTTCATTTTAATTAAAACCGTTGATTTTTGTCTGTTTCAGGTACGTATTACGCTGACGTTTTTCATCATCCAATTTTTTCCTCTCGGTGTCACGCAACCGAATTATTTTCGCGAGCGATACAACCCTGGGTGGAGAAAACAGTAACATGACTGCACTCTTTGTTTTGTGCACCGAGAGAGGTAACGTATAAACAAAACTAACACCGTGGACTTATAATTGAGATTAATAACTCTAAAGTGAATGAAATTATGTCAAGAGTGCTGTTTCATATACCATGTAAAATGTCACTTAATTTAATTTAATTCCGTCTAATTAAACGAAAGCATGCGCCGTACTTGCGCGCGACAAACAATGCGCCACTCGCAATACGTTAGCCGTTAGTTCAAACGTGCAGTTCTGTTTGTTTGGCGCGATATTTTGTATGCAAATTTTTTTAATCATAATTCCGCGCTCGAAAGAAAAAAGTCGGTCGCGAATTTCAAAGAGAAACGTAGGCAAGTGTTTCGACATGTTTCTGAAATATTCTTTGCGAGTCAAGTTTCAAAGCCGGACGTCACAATTAGGATGACAAAAGGGGTTTGAGGAGGGTGGAAGGATGGACCCTTCGTGACATGACCAAATTGACTCTTCTTACGTGACTAGAAACTCGCGCAGGTTCACGTTTACCTGTTACGTGACACGACGGACGAGCCTGTTTCGACATAAGTTTCATACCTAGATATAGATGGCGCGCAAGATGATTTTGCAAGCGGAAGTGAAAGCGCTTCCGTCGCATCGCGTACAAAGCAAAATCCGGGCGCCTCGTACCAGAATTTCGGCCGGGCAATGCAGTCACGTCGGTTATACACGAGCTTCGACTATTTATTGTCGGCTCGAGAACCCTCCTGATACCCAAGTGCTTGATTCACCCTCTTCGCCGTGCACTGAATCCTTTACGAAAACGAAAATGTCGACTTTGCACACAGAACCTGGTGTCAAACAGACCCGAGGAAAAAAACAACCACCATATCGCAAATTAAAACTCGCACAATAAAAGGGCGAAACACTAAACGAGAGGATGTTTTTTTTCGTCTCTGCTTTTTCACTCTCTCAATAATTTCGTACTGTTGTCAAACCTTACTATAACCATTTTATTTGAACTGGTTTTTCTCTGTCCACTTGAAGTTTATTATCCGAAATCGATTTTAAAAAAAGTGAATTCAAATAATCCGTACGGTATCGACCAGTTCGAGAACACCGGGGAATCAATATGGCAAAGGCGAAAAAAAATTACAGAGCTCGGTTTTGCAGCGCATCTTTTTTTGATATGCGAGAAATAACTGTGAAATAAATAACGATGGATTTTATTTCATTATATTTTTTACTCGTTCGAGCGGTTTTTTTTATCATGAGAAGTGCGGTGTACGCGAAATTGAAATAAGCCATTTCCATTGTACCTCGGAAGTTCGTGTATGAAAAATTAAGTGAGGCGTGCCTCTGAATAAAGATTGGACACTAATTTCAAAGTAGGACGTATTTTGATTTCGCCAAATAGAACGTTTTTCGACCAATCCAACTGAATGATTCATAAAAGGCCCATGTCATGTAAAGCATACATTTCTATTCCGCCACACACTTTTCGCCTTTTTTTTCTATCCATCGGACTTTTATTATTTAGAGCATTCGTTGTTCTATTATTTATACGGAATGTTTTATTATTTACGAACTTTCACGAATACCGCGTTTCAGGGAAAAAATTTTGTGTCGGGAAATTGAATCGCAAAACAATATCGATGTCAAACACAGCCGGCGTGGCATGCGCAAAAGAGAAATTTCAATTTGAATGTGCAAGGAAATCACGAATAATTTTTAGCTCGGTCGAGAGGGGGGAGGGCGAATTGGCTGAAATCACAGGAGCGTTTCATTGTCAATGAAAGATCGTCTTGGAGGCCAGCGGAGGTTTTGTGGGTCGGCGATTGTTAACGCGAATGCGTATTATTTCCGCAATTTCCGATGTCGGTTTCGATGCCGCAAATAAATGCGTCCCGACCGAATAATACAAACGAGGCTCGATTCAGTTGCGAAACAGCCAAAGTTTCGTCGTGAAATTTCGCAGCAGAGCACACACACTTATGCACGTGCAGAGCCGAAATACAGTAGAGACTCGTCAGGAGAATCCGTGCAACGTTCCTTGAGAATTACCAAATTCGTCGGCGCGGAAACGCGTCGTTCCGCGCGAGAAAGTTAAGCTGAGTTTGGTTGGGATACATTGGACTTATGTGCACGGTTACATACCATCCCAAAAGTTACGGACGCTCGCATGTTACGCGAGGGCCAAAAAGGTTCCGAAGTTGCTCGCACGTGGGGACGCGAACGCAACGCAACGTTATCAGACGAACAATTTCGCCGCCATAAACACGTCGGTTCCCGAATTTCGGGCAATTTGAATTTTTCGTCCGACGGGAAAGTGGACGGGAAACGATGAATATGCAAAGCATCTTGCTTTTTATTTTGCTTCGAGGATTGTTTTATTTGGCCGCTCGCATCAAGATTTCATTTGGACAATGAAATTCAAAGTGGAATCAAATTTATGTTCACACATTGTAATGCGCTTAGTGACGAAAAAGCTTCGAGTGTGCGATACAAAAGCCACAATATTTGCCTCGATTTCGTCCTGATTGTTGATCGAAAAAATACCGCACCAACTGCATGCTACGATTTGATCCAAGATTAAGTCCTATTAAGTCTTTGGTGAACCGATTTTTCACGGTAAAAGTTTGCTCGCTTGTTTATTTTCGTTGGATCGAAGCCGTTTCTAATTCTATTAGCTCACAAAAAATACGAACACTGTTGAACCTCGATTCCGGCTGACAGCCATGTCTAACACGGGATTAGAAATTCTCCAAACAATCTAAGAACCTTAACTAAACTAATTAATTATATCTGTCTCACTGGAATTGATTCGGAGAATTTTTCGCAAAAAAAACTTGATTAAATTTTTTCGACTCTTCGCGGATTTTCAGCTTATCCAACATTTAAAAAACTTCATTCAGTGTAACGAAAAATTCGTTGAAAATTCGAAATGTTAGTTTTTCAACGTTTCAGGATATTTTTTATAATTATTTATTTGAACCCAATGTTTAGGTTGGTCGTTCAAAAGAAAAAAAACGGCCAGTCCGGTCATTATACCTGAGGATGCCGAAAACTGCATTTTCCAGCGTCTAGAATATTTACGAGTGTTCGGACAATGCTTGTCGATGTAGCTCGCTCGCGAAGCGCACAACTCGCTTTTCAAGTTGGCTCGCACAAAGCCCGCACCGTTGTTTCCTTCCCCGTAAAGCCCAATAATTTCCATTCTTCATTTTGTAACACGGCACACCTACTTTTGCTTTTATATGCGTGCACTAAAATATGTTTTGGTGCTCGCACGTTAGCGGTCAAAGGGAGGAGCGGACAGCTCAATTTCGGCAGGGCTTCCGCTCGTCGGGATCGTCGCAGGGAGGCATTTTTCTTCTCGGGCATTGATTCGAACGAGAGCCCACCGCGCATTCACCGATAAAGCTTCTTACGTCTTTCTTTGGCGTTTCTTATGAAACACGCAGAGGCACAAACTCGGCGCGTAACATTAAAGCAAACTCGGGACAAAAGGTGATTCGAAGGTCTGTCGATTTTGTTGCGGATTTCGAAATGGAAACAGGCAAATGTTACGATGAAAGGGACATTATCCGAGCTGGAGTGCGGCTCGCAACAGCCATTCGGCACGGCCATTCAAATCTCTCGAGAGGTGTGAAACCGTTCACGCACTCGCGTGTCGTAATCCCTTTCGCCTCAGGAACGTTTTAATTCTGAAAATCGTGCTTACGCATTATACATTTCGAGCCATTAGATCTTTTCTGGACCAGCGCCATCGGTCTAACAATCGCGACCTTTTTCTCTGCCAGTTCGTCTTTCTGAACGTTCCGTGGAAAAAGAAGTTCGTCCTCACAAGAGTGATTAAAATGTTTTGACCCGTGCCAAGTTCCACTTGACATCATTTTTGGGCGTCTAATTAACAGCCCGAGCGATTAGAGGCGTACAAATCAGCGACGGAAAAACGTCGGCTATTCGTTTAATGCGGCGTTGTTTGCTCGAGAGTCGAAAATGTTGCCCATGATAGTTGGTGGCTGTTTGTTCCATTAACTCGAGTACCCTCGACCGGGAACTTTGAGACCGAAACGAGAGCCGGGGATGCGCGCCCTCTTTATCTGTCCGTCGCAGTCGCACTCATCGTCTCGTTAGGAACAATAATCGCGGCGCGATTGCGCCGAGACCTTAATTGTCACTTGGCAGACGAATCAAAGCTCGGGAACGTGTGTTCGGCAAGATAAAACCGACGAGTCGTCGACGCGATTAACGCCGGCGTCGCTCAATTATGCGACGGTTGTTAGTGCCGACGATGGTAACCTCGAAAGCACTATCTCGCGAAACTTTTGCAAGACACAAGCTCATGCAAATGGCTCGTGCAAATGAGATTTGTCCGGTCAGTCTAGGCGCCGCCGCTCGCCCGAGCCAGATGACCCGGCGGCTAATGCGTCCACAATTTTGTTACCTCGCCCACGGGCTCCTTCAATTTCCACTCATCGAAAGCACGTCGTCTTCGCCTGCGCAGTGTTCCCGTCAAGAAAGACCCCAAAAAGATGAAAGACGCTTATCGAATTAGCCCCGGCTAAGGAGCTAATTCGATTGCTGCAATTTAACGCGTCCACCTTATATATAGCCTCCACGAAAATGGTCTAGCCAACGGTTTAGATAGAGTATTGACCAACCAACTACCCCTATCTCCTACAGATAGACCCATTTTTTGCGAACTGAAAAAAAACCTAGAAAGTAAATAACAAAGAAAGTAAACCTAGACAAACTGTGTTCAACTTTCGGAGTTCTTTACAGTGATCGTTATCATTTTTGACTAGACTGGAACAGTCTTCAATAACGTACCTGATACTTTTTCCGAACGACTAGACCGAATACGAAAGATGTAATTCGTTCAGAGTGGGCTAGGAGGTATCAACTTCGTCAAACATCCTCAGTTCAATGACTGTGAAACTGTGAAAAATTTCGCATTAAAATTGGATTCGCAGAACACGATGACATGACAGGTGTTGGCGTTGGCGCCTGAGGTCTCATAGAAGTCAGCCGGCGTGCCTTTGCACGGGGTCGGATCGGGTTTAAAAGCTGACCCAGATCGCATTGACGATAAGGCACGGAGCTAAAAAATAGTACAATGGCCTAATCGCCTAATCGTATCGGGTTTTGTACCCACCTACATAATGGCGGTGTTGAGGCCCCTTTAATGACCGGGTCCGCAACGCGTTCGGCGCATCTTGGCCTGTAATCAGTCCGTGACCGGATACGCGTCCGGCTTATTCGGCGCTCGCTCGCGGTTTCCCACATCGAATGATTTAATTACGCGTGCGCAAGCACTGCGGTAGCGTCGTCGAATCATTTCTTCGCTCTTCTGCAAACACTCGGTCTCGGTCAGCATTATTCGGTGCAAGGCGAAATTTTCGTCGACTTTCTCGTGCCTGTTTGACCAAGGTATTTGCATTTCGAGCGCCGCACGGCGTGTCAATATGACGAGCCCTGGCATAATCAACCGCCCCGGGTGGTGACGCACATCTATGTATATTTATATCGCTGGCCGTTTCACTGCTAATTGCCCCCTGATAAGGCGGCATTTGCAAATTTTGTGTTCGCAATTTATTTCAAATGATACGCCCAAAACGATAGCCAGTGTTCGTTCGTAAATCAGCTGCCATTGAAATTCATCTTATTTATGATTTCGTAGATCGAGATGACACGGTTTCGAAATTCGGAACCAGGTCAGCTGCGATGTGTTTCCACTCTTTTCTGATGCGATGAACGAACTCGACGTCAAAAGAGAGGAAAAAAGGTCCGACCACCCTTGAATTGGACCATTACCAAAAAGATAAGAATTTTCCCCGGTGGAAGAGCAGCTGCTAACTCTCGTCAGCGCCATCTCGGCTCGGGCGATTTTTCCCCATCCGAGTTGACGTTCCCCTTTTCAAGTTCATTTATCTCGATCCCCGACGGATTCGCTTCGCCGCGAAAACGTCGCTCTCTGTCCGAACTTTGGCTTGCTGCCCGTGTCTCTCTTCCCAACCGCTGCATGCACGTGCACTCGCACTTCAGATTTTCTCCATGCTCTTTTACGGCCGACATTGTGTCGGGCAAGCAGAAACGAATAATTAACTGTCTGCGATCAATTTCATCGTCTTACCTTGACTGATACTAATGCATGTTTTAGAACTGATTCTGATCTAGATAAATTCCGCACGGATTAATTCAATGAACCAGACCTAATCAACCTTATAGAATTCAATTTTTTCATCTGCAATAGAATCGGATTTAACTTATCCGATTCGACTAACATTCGAATTCCAATTGGGATTCATATAAAACAATTCCTTTCGTCGAAAATATTATTTTTTTTATGAAAAATAAAGATTAATTCATTGAGGTACGGAAATCCCAAACATTTCGTCATAGAATGGAACAAAGTTGGACAGTACAGACAGATGGATTGAAACAAAAATGGGCTGATGATAGCTGGAGTATTGAAAATAGCGTGGTCTTGGAGTGTGTATGGTAATTTCTGGTGTGACCATTGTGAATAGCTTTTGGCTATTCACGTCGAACTCGAACACTATCTGTGTTGACTTGGTCGTGCGGTCCAAATGCAAATCCTCGTTGGGATTTATCGCGAGCCGCACGACGAAAACAAAGGACCTCGCGGCGCAACCTGAATGACATTAGTCGAAGCTCTCGAATGAGCGCGTCACGGCGCCGGCATTAGTTTCCTCCCATTAGTCTCGGCTTGCATCCGGCACGGCACGCGTGCACGTGAAGTCGAGCGCGATTCATCGGACAGGTGGCCTAGACGTATTTATACGTCGGAGAATTTGCGCGCAGAATGAATGAACTTTTCTATGAATAGACGCTATTTAAAGGACACAGTGCAGCCACTGCGATTTATACTTTCGCTTTGACGCGCGCGGCCAAATCCGTGCGATTCAGCGCGTTTCATTGAGTCGCGTCGCGCCATCGGTTGCCAATTTCAAAATCTGATTCATTGAACCACGCGGGCGCCCTCTCTGCGCCACATTTTATACCGCTGATGCAACGATACGGAGAACACAGCTCTCGAGATCGTTGAACCTACACTACTGTGCGGCGCGAATAACGGCCACCGAGCGTTTAACCTTCGCCGCTACGAAGGACTCGGCCAAGCTGTTCGCCAAGGCTAACTTTACCTACAGGCTCATGCTCGGCGCTCGCAAACTCTAGCCGACTTTGGTATTCTAAAATGTTCCACCGGCGCGTCCTTTTTTAAATGCAAATTTTTTTGTGCTTCCCACACCCCTGTCACTAATTTCTGGCCGTCATCCCGTGTCTGCAATTTCGACCCGAGAAGTCCATCAGCATTCGTTGCGCAGTGTGGCTGGCGCGCCCTCTGGCGCATTTGCAAATTCTTTTTCCGGGTGGTACGGGCACTCGCGAGGCCCAACTTGATGGACGCTGAATTGATTCTTTTTCTCATTGTACTGCGCGCAATACATGAATGACCACCCACTAGTTTTGACGACGCGAAAGATCGCTAATTAACGACTGTGCATCGTACAGTGATATTGTCTCGCGACCCACCTGTCCAATGTTGAAACTACCAGCTGCCCATCTAGACAATGCTCGGCTCGATATCGAACGCTGAAATTTGACCGAGAAAGATAGTATAACCGGAAGAAAAATTGAAATTCGATAAACTTGTTTCTAAACACGGTCTAATTTTTTGTTCGCGCTTGTCTGGCGACGGACGCGTGTCGGCGCATGCGAAAGACCGATAATCGCGCGCGTTTAGCATAAAGCCCTCGTCGTCAAATTCGCAATGAGGAAACGGGAGCGGCGATGGCGCACGCGAGTCACGTACCCCGACGACGAAGAAGTCGAATTAAAACGGGGACGTCGATTGCGCGTCGCAGCATCGTGATCGAATAATTTTGAATTCAAGGCAATTGCGACGTAACAGCTTATCTTGTTTCGAATCGGCAAGCGCCGTAATAAGCATCGAAAGGAATCGAAGATGCGCGCGATTTTTTCCCTCGACTCCCTCTCTCTTTGCTGGTCTCTTACTTTTTTTTTCATTTCCACCGTGAAGACAATTTCGCGCTCCAATTCGTCTGTTTTTCATTCGTGCCAATAATTGCGATACGAGTGACATATTTGCGCGGCGCGAGCTGCATCGCCGATCGGCCTTATTTGGCGCTCCGCAGAGATAACACCGCGGAGCAACGCACCGTGAGACGACACGCCCAAGCTTATATTTGCTCGAAGATATCGCGCAGCGATTGAGATCAGCCAAGCCGATGGGCGTGAGTAATTCCCGCGGTTCGCCTTTAGCACTCGTAACCATTATTTCGTCCGGTCCTTCTTTCTTTGCCTATCGAACCGATAGTGCCCGAGGATAGTCGGGCGTTATTTATGGCGCGGCGAGCTTCGCAAATCTTAAAGCGATTCGATACGAGAGGACGATTTCGTGCCTCGCACGATTATCTTTTAGCAATGAATGTTTGGTTGCGCTCGGACGAGGCACTTTTTTCTCGCGACCGTTATGGTTTTTCTTTGTTCCCTCCTGCACCATCTACACACCACAGTGACACGAAGAAATATCGGAAAATCAACATTCAGAGACCAAAAGAAAAGATTGAGACAAAGACAGTCAGATTTTCGAATTGTGAAGACAACAATTTAATAACTCGGTCCAACTAGAAACATGAAAATCGGCATCAATTCATTAAGCAATATAAATACTAGAGGTCTTGTAGTGCGAACGATTTGTAATGTGCAAAAAAAGGGCAAACTCGTTGGGGACGGAGTTACGCCCAAGTCGAATTCATGCTTGTTACCGAACCACTTCACGTCTAGAAGTCTGTGAAAATTTCGAATACGTCAGAGGTAACGGAGGATGAAGGAGGAGACGTCGCGCGAAAGACGTCGGAATTAAAGGTCTTGCCACCGCAGTCGTTAAATCTAGCACGAATGCGCTCGCAGCCGTCGCACCGGAGTGTCTAACGTACAAGGGGTACAGATGTATACGTGCTCGGATAGTCCCCCACGTCACTCTCCTCTTCCATTCGCCGTTGTCTCTCTTTCTCTCCGTGTTCACGTCGAGTAAGAAACGTTCTCTTCTACGAGAAACGCAGGTGTCAGCTGAAATTGGAGCGCCTTGTACGTGTCTTATTTGGAAGCCAGGACACGAGGAATACAAACGGGCGGTAGTTTATTCCAACCGAGAGAGACGGCGCTATGAGCCAAACGCAAATTGAACAAGGACAGAGCGAGACCAACCGCGTAATCCCTTTTGGCTGCGAAAGCGCGGCCAATCAACGGTTCCTCGATGGATACGTCCATGCCCGACGTGCCGACAAATATCTTCGCCTGGCCCTTGCAACAATATTAACCTCGCATTCTCGTTTTCTCGCGCAAAACACCAGCAAGACGAACAGCCGTGGTTCCCAGATAAATTAGACGACGACGGATTTAAGACTCGCCGGGGCCTACCGCGTTCACAGAATAATAAATACGTTTATTATTTATGGCGAGGGGCAAACAAGTGCTTAGGGAAGAGCGCGCTCGAGTGCCGAAAATATAAAAGTACCCCAGGATGCGCGAGAGATGTTCCCGGGATGAACACTCACTTCCATTTTTGATGCCCTTGAGTACTTGTTAAATGGATTTCGCCGAACGTTATTTACCCATCTTCGTGTGGAGTTGTTTAACGGCGCCACTTCAGATTAATCTTTAATGTCGCTTATCACTTCAGCCGAGCGAGAGACGACTTTGCAATTTTAATCCTACATCTTGTCGCAGATTATGCGAAATTCCTTTTTTGTGCCCGACAACGTTAACATCTGCTTTCGTCTCTGTGACAGACAAAAAATAGGATTTCAGCTTTCATAATTAGCTATGTCAACTTTAACACACTTTTCATTATTTTTGAATTCGCGAAAGACGTGGAATGAGAAAGAGAGAGAGAGAGAGAGGGGCAACGACGTCCGTTGAGTCATCGAAGTTCAAGGTCATCGGGGCTGTGAAGCTCGTGGTTCGTCGACCTTGCGGGAAAAAAGTGAGCGCACGATCGTTTTCCGTGCACTTTCAACGTCGAACGTCATGTTGGATGGGACAGGCTGGTCGTGTCTCCCGCGGTGGCGGCCGATGCGGGACGCGCACCGGTGGCCACCGGCAATATATATCGCGGTCGACCGGCATTAATCACTTTTATTAGGTTATTATATCGGCGAGTGGCGGACGCGCGGTTAAAACGCAATTTGTCCACGGCGCACATTTGACGAGTATCGCTCGCGCGATCTCCAAGTGCCCCGATCGCTCGCTCGAGGTGATCCCGAGAAACCGTGCGGGTTATTACTGCGTTGCTCGTTATTGAAATTGCATCGCCGGACCATCCTTCAAATTAATATTCGAGATTGAAATAAATGAGGGCTCTCACTCGGCTGAGAGCGCGCGTTAGTCAACGTTGAGGATTCGGTGCCTATCGCACCCGCATCGCCACGTATGTACACGCGAAACGTCGCAATTTTTTCTCGCCGACCGACGACAAACGAAAGTAAAACAACATCAAGCAGGATAATCAGGCTGCGAACAATCGTCGGGATTCATTATGTCCTCGTGGCCGATCTACAATGCAAATTCCGCTGTCACATCCGAGCGAGAATTTTGCTTTCGCTTCTCCGCCGTTATTACATCGGCAACTTTCTTATGAATCGACGAAACGACCTCGAAAACCGATACTCGCAGATTGATACTGCCCGCGAACTTTCTCTTCTTTCCATTACAGTTCTGCACGGTCATCTATTTTGTTCATTTCCTTCTGGCTATTCATTAATTTAATTACCTCGACTTCATTTCTTAGAGAGTTTTTTGTGTCGATATCAAAGTTTTTTTTACCGATTTTTTGTCGATATCACAATCAATCGTCGCCGCCCGTCTCGCTTTTCATTTTCGTATTACTCGTTCGACTTCATTTTGCACTTTATTCAGATTCCAGTTTCGTCTTGCCTGTTCTTTCCACTCGCTTCAATTTATTTCATTCGGTCTCATTTCTCGAGGGTTTGTTAGACTTTGCTTCATCCTTTTGCGTTTTTAGCCATCAGCTTCGCGTCGTCGATATTTTATTCCCACTCCATCTATGAGACGCCGCGATACATCTCTGTCATCGTCTCAACGTGCTATCTCGAGCGTTCACCTGGCGACGCTCCACTCCAACCAAGAAAACGCGTCTAAAGATATTTCCAGCCGAGGTTCGTTCCCTTTTTCGCTCTGTTTACGACATGAAACTCCGCTTATTTATTAATCAGCATTCCCATTGATTCCAGTCTCATTATATTCAGCTTAAAGTGCATAACTATTTCGAACAAAACTCAAGCACATTTTTCTCTTAATTTCACTCAGATCTGAGTGAATTTGAGAACCGACAGAAAAAAACCAGCATGATGAAGGAAAAACAAGCGAAATAATAGTTGCAGTGGCAAAAATGTTTCCGCGAATTATTCTAACTGACTGCTAAAAATAATCAAGTTGAGTGAATTTCTACGTTTATAATCGTGAAAGCATGGGGTTTACGCGCCACTTGATAAATATAAAGCGCTGTTTTGCGGCCGGTAATTGTCGTTCCGCGATGATTATGGCGAATGAAGAACAGGTGTCACGCGCGGCGCGCGTTTGTGTGTGCATATGAGAAGCTGCTTCCTGGACATGAGCTCTCGCGCGGGTCCCCCATTACGAGAAACTGTACATCGTCGATGGAGCTTTTCCTCGTCGGCGAGCACAATTTTCAGCACCTTGCAGCAAACTTTTTCATTCGTTTCCCCTCTGGTGCGGTAAATATTATGTAAATGCTCGAAATTATGGCTGCGAGAAAGAGTTCTGTGTCGATGTTCAGCAGCAGTGCAACTTACTTATGCAAAAAGATCGCTCCACTTATCAATTATGGCCAAAGCTAGTGCAACAAATTACACGCTATAAACATTTTTTGCAACACAACTATTACTCGTGATAGCTAAAGATCTATTAGAAACAAAAAAGGTCCTTTGCAAAAATCCTAACACTTTAGCGATTTCAACATTTTCTTTGCCGAATTATCTAATCCGAGATTAAATTGAAATTCTTTTCGGTTCGCGTCAAAGCCCGAAAAATTTTTTTGCGTCGCGCAAAGTTTTCGCGATGGCCGCAAAAAGTTTTCACAGACGGCGTGCAAAAATGCGAATTGCATTATTAAAACACAGCGAGCGATCGGCAAAGGCATTAAAACATAGTCGGGGAAAAAAGGCGGCGTTATTTGAAGTATATGAAATTTCGTTCCAGTCGCGCGCAATTGCGAGCATGCAAAAGATACGCAAAAGAATCACGAGAAAAATACTCAAACGTGAACGGACAGAAAGAATGAAACGTAGGCAACAGAGGGCTTGCATAAAATTCGTCGATGGACGTCGAGGATCGTGGCTTTTTCTCTATTCTATATCAAAGTAGTGCGAAACAAAGTTTGCGCGCAAATCCATCGTCGATCTGTCGGTTGATCTTCTTTGTCGTTGGCGCACTGCTTTTCAAGGTGGACCCGAACTTTTGACGCTAAACTGTTCCCGACGATTCCCGAGCCAAGTCCTAATGTCATTTTCGCGTCATATGTACAACACGTGTATCCGGCGGAGCTGCTGCAGCTTTAACTGAAAAAATGCCAGACATTTCACCGACAGACGTTTCGATCCAATAACTGAATTTCTTCATCTTTTGGATTACTTGAAAAACTGAACGTTTCAATATTGCAACGTTGAATACAAATCACACACGTTCGATAATAATTCAAATCACCTTTTTTGCGTCCGAAAAAAGAAGTTTCAAGGCAGACGAAAATAGCAAAAATAACTAAAATTTTAATATGCAGTTTGTTGACAATTTTTAGGGTACGTTTTTTTTGTCTCGGATTGAATAGTCACGTTGAAATGATCGATCAATCGAAGCTCGCACGCGACCAAGTCGAAAAATCTCAGCTCGTTGTGGATGCAAGGCTCGTTGTCGAATTTTGCGAATTCTCTTCAAGCGTCGCTTTTCTCGCGAGCTTGAAAGATAGCGATGAAAGGAAGCGCGACGGAAGAATGACGTCTGGGCACAGTCAATGTTGAGTGAGGCACGCGCGAAAAATATAGGCGTCCGGGGATATATTGCTCGCTGACGAGAAATTTTTCTGTTGTTTTTTTTGGCCTCTCAGCGTACAGTATACGTTACACTATGATTAGTATACCTGCACCAGACTGTGGTGGGGAGGCTGAAAAGGAGACGACCACGGGACGAGAAGTGGAGGCGAGACAGAAACAGCGCACCCTTTTAAAATGCTTCACGGTCGCGCATATTTTAATTAAAATCAGATTACACGCTGACTCGTGATTTATAGATCAAGAAAGGTCCTCGACTTTGGGCGACATTTTTTTCGCTTTATTACGGCAGATTCGAAGGGGGCGTTGTTCAAAAATTCATACCTTATTGCTCCATTTTGCAGTCGCCTTCCTTGTTCATGCATTTTTCACATGACAATCTGTCGGCTCAAAATAATAAGTTGTGCATTTTGGTGTTATCACACCGCGTCATTTATGCAATGAAAAATGAAAATTTGATCGAGTTAATTATATCGCGGAGGATGCTTTGAACAATGACGATCCACCTTACTTTATTCGCGCGAGTTTTAATTGCTGAAACTCGACTGAAAACTTTGACGGTATCGTTTACCGAGCTGCAACTTGGTTTAAGCCTGATGTACCTCTGGCAACGTTGAAATAACACTCGACAAAGTTGAGAAACGAAGTCCCATTACGAAACAACAATTCAACAACGTTCATTGATGAACAAACTCGGCAACGCGACTCAAAACAACACTTGAAACATTATCACACACGAGACAACGCAAACATTTGATCAAAGATCGACGAACGTCAGCTTGGTCGCCGAATTCGTGCGCTGTACAACATCTCGTATGTATACACCGCACCGCAATATCGTCTTGTGCTACTCTTCTCATAAATGTCTCGAGCCGAGCAATGAAATATACTCTTGTCCGAATATTATACCCGCGATTACCAACGAGCCGTTAACCCCTGGTCCGAGCCACTCTTGTGCGACGAATTCCTCTGATATAGCGAGTCCAAATTGCGCCATCTCCTATCTTATGCTATAAAATTAATTTCATACTAATTAATATGCACAAGTCATGATACATTACGACGGTTTTTTTGTTCTAATTTCTTAACGATTTTCATTTTCTACATTTGAGAAGTTTTAAAGTTTTGTAATTATATATTGAAGTTTCTTGGTTTGTTAGAAGGACTCTTCATTTATTTCAACGTGGTAGTTGTTTTTGGATGGGTAAAATGTAATTGCAAAAAACTAAAAATTGAGTGCAAAGTGTTTTTGAATCGAATGTTGGAGTAGCGAGGTCTGACGGTCGTAACTCATAGACACACTTGGGACGATGCGGAGCGTAAATATCAGGACGTTGGATCTCGGTGCGATGAAAATGACTCGTAATGGCGACACGTGTTGTTTACAATACACATTCGGCATAAATATTTCGAGTTTACTGCGGATGCCATTAGATTGCACGGGATATTAAAACAAGGGGCCACCGATAGCTTTTATCGCCCAACGGTCTTCCTCTATGAGCTATACGGTCGCACGAGAGCAGAGCCTCCTCGGGATTACTCCCGGTGCATTTATATTTCGCTTAGCTTCGTTGATATATCGCGTCGGGGCTTTTTCTCTCACGCGCAGCTACTTTTGTGTCGCGCGAGCAATCGCACGGATTTAATTACGGCGTAATTAAAAAACCCGCCGGATTATACTAAGCGACGGGCGGCGACGGATAAAAAATTACTACGCCGCGCGCACTTTACAATGAAAACTTTTTTTGTTCACGTCCAGTTCCGACGTCTGATCCGAGGGAAACCACGATGTCGCGATAGTACACGCCGGTTATCGCCAATGTCTATCGATGAAGGCTCGCTTTAATGAGCTCAAATCTTTTGTGATCTCCGGTTTTGTTACGCTCAAGCTATATTGTGTAATTATTCAAACGGTTCTTCAACGTATGCTAAGTGCTCTTTTCTGTCCGATTCTTGTCTCTGAGAGAAAAAACAATTATTTCATGTACTAAACAGTTTTTTAGTGTTAACCCAAACGATAAGAACTGTTTAGTAGAATGCGTAATGGAGAGTTGTTGAATTAATTGAACAGAAAAAATACTAACGAATCAAAGGGACAATTTTTGGTGATAAAAAGTTGAAATACAGTGATCTCAAATTACGATTCGTTTTCACTAGCATGTGAATTTTCTCGCAAAGCTCATAACTTTTGACAACAACATTTTTTGACATCCCTTATGGTTCACGGGATATCCGTTCGTGTATGAAAGTGTCGAATAAGCTTCGAGGACCAGTTCTGTGAGGTCTGTGAAACCTCAACGAAAACCGTGATAACATGTTACATAAGCTGTAACCGTGAAATCTTGTTCACATTTTTTGCCATTCTCAAAGTAGTTACTATTCATCTTCTGATATCAATACCAATTTCCAGTTACTAATTTTGTTTTCGTTTTTCTGTTGCAGGTATGTATCAAAAAGGTCATCTCGATTTCTGCGGCAGTTTTGAATCTAAAAACTTTTGAAAAGCGTCCCAAAATTTGTGAGTACACTTTTACTAACTATAAGGAAAGCTGTTTTACGATTGAAAACGATTGTGACTCAGATTTGTCGCGCGATTTTCGAGTTTATTCACTTTTCGATTTTATTTCTGAGGTAACAAGGTGAGAACGTAAGCCACCGCCATCACAATGCGATGCTCACGCAAACATTTATTACAGCCTAAGAGTATCGTTACAAAGCGGTAGGAGATAAATTGGGATTTTACTATCGTACCTCTGTTTCGTTGCTTTTGGCGAAGAGTGAGCGTGCAAGAGTAAAACGATTTCGTTTAAGCCTGAGAAATTATAGCTTACCGAAACCCCAAGGAAAGCGGAGGCCCGATCGAAATTACGATTTTGCGTTCGAGCCCCGAACTTTGAAACGACCAATTCAATTTTTATGCCCGAAAATGTCGTCACTAAAATGTCTCTTTCGTACATACCGAATTGCAAGTCAAATTTTTTCCCACAACTTCACCTGCGACATACATTTTTTACGAGCATATTAAATGTTATCACACCGCTCCCTGATCTTACCTCTTTTTCGAAAATTTCATTTGTAATTTCAAAAACAAAATATGTTAACGTATAAACAGCCCAAAAAGTTGGACGGAAAAAGAGAGGATTTGTTGGTATTAAAAACCCGAGGGTGCGAATATGTTCGTTGAAAAATTTCAATTGATCGCCTGTGCAAGCTCTGGGATGATTATTGACTCGCTGTCGGCGGGAACACGCGAGCTAATTAATCCGTCGGTTATTCGAACGCTCGCAAACACGCCAACCGCACCCGAAATACATTTTCTAAGCACACTGCGCGCTCTCGAATGCTTTTCGCGTTTTCATCATCGTGGTCGCGCGCTCATTCGTGCATATCATTCCACAACGTGCATTTTTCGGATAATTATTTCAACGCTCATGTAATTTTAACATCTCTGCCGCACGAACATCCCTCGACGGCTTCAATAAATCAGCGCTTAGTACTTGTTAAACATGGTTCTTCAATTTTCCTTCGCGATGTTGAACTTTTTCTTCATATTTTGTTCATGATGCATTTTCTAATGCATCATCTTTTTGATTGAAAAGAAAATGAAGTTTGGTTAGTAAAGGTGCTATGTTTAAACGCGGAAAAAACTTGTTTGTTGAAATATCGGCGACTGCAAATGTTATATGCAAAACGAACAAATACATGAAATTAATATACGGGTGGAAAATCAATATGTATTTCAAATCCGTCCTGGACTTCGTAAACACCGGTTGGTACGATGATTGCAGCGAACGTGAAATTGATGGATTTAGCGTTGTTTTAAACTTGCTCATTTTGTTATACAACATTAACAATTCAATCATACAAATGGAATATTTTCCATTTGTATTGAAACATATTATAATGTGTGTTTAACATCCCATCCAAGCTGCTAATTTTTTACATCAAATCCAAACAAAGTCTACATTCAATTACTTCCGTAATAAGTTAATTATTACGTTTCCCAATAATCGAATAGTAAAATAATTTTCACAACATTTACTCGAAAATAAAAGCTTAGTGAGGGAATAAATCGTGCGGAATGAATAGATTGCTCGTCGAAGGTAAATGATTTTTTTGCGAAACGAATCGCGACTGTTAATGCAGGGAAAAACGTGATTTGGTGCTGACGAAGTGCTTGAGTTCGACGATTTCCGGCGCGGTGCAGAGAGCGACTATCGTAATCGACTTATTTGGATTCCGAACATTGCGTTTAAAGAGCGCCCGTACCACCAAAGAAGAGGCAAGTCTGGAGAGTGTCCGATCGAGAGATACCCCGTCTCGTCCGATTCGCAACACGAAAGCAGTTTCTACGTCTCGTGCATTAATTAAGACAACAAAAGTCCGGGCACGGAAGGAACGACGCGGGGAAAAGGACGCGCATAGGCGCGAAGTGGAATCTTAATTAAATGCCACGCATTGGCGTCGCAACACCCAAACAACGCTTATCTTGCACGCTTTTGGCGCGCTCGCGTTATCTGCACTGTTTTTATATTCCCGGGTAATAACGCGTCGTAATTATCTCGTTTCATGAACGTGACAAACGAAAAACGCCCGGGACCAATTATCGCTCACCTTCAATAACGCGCTCAATAATCAGATATTTTTTTCCAATTATACTTTTAATTTTTCGGGCTTTCTTCGTGTACAAAATGTTCGTAAACTCACATATAAATAGTCAACTGAGATCTCGGTTTAAATAATTCAATTTCAAATCGAAAAAACGTCAACTTGAATATTGAATTATTACCTTAGCTTTTCTAGCTTGAAATAATTAATATCTCTTGTTCAAACTAGTGACATATTTTTGAGTATCTGAAAATAGCGTAAAATTAATTTTACCACGTTTGTTTGGTGGAATCTTTGTTTTTGGGTCATTGAAATGTTATCAGGATTTCTTTCCCGATTATTTTCGTTAATGCATAAAAAGCACCGAGTTCTTCTGCAGACAAGCCGGGCAACGCCAATTTATCACGCTCCGCGTACTGAACGTACGTCAAAGCTTCTACTAACTCGCATGACGTGTGTGACATCATCTCATTAGCCACACATACATGTCGCTTAGAAACGTTGATCAATACCAATTCGTTTATTACTTTACGGCCTAATTATAATCAAGCTAGCAATAACAACCGCAAGTCGTTCTGAGAAATTGCCATTGCGACAAAACATTTACTTGTGTCATGCAATCACACATGTACAGCCTCGTTAAACCAAAACTTTACCGGCTTTTGCATTTGCATTTTTTGTCCACTTCAACATTTTATATTCATGGCCTTGGGTTTACTGATTCCACTCAAACATTTCCTTCTACATGTTGAAGTTTAGCAAATTGGATTGAATTTTTTGTATAACATATGGACGGAGTAGAATTCGCACTTTGGCACCCCGTTCCAATGCTTTTTTTTAGTAATTAACACATGAGAGTATTTCTGATACTTTAATTAATCTTGTTCCTGGGCACGGAACGAAAACTTCGATTCAGCACAAAACTATAACTGTCGGGACATTACGGCACGATGATTGGTTCGCAAACAATGTAATAAAACACCGCTCGTGCGCGGATGACAATTCATTGTCTCGGTTAGCGCTATCTCTTTCTCTCTCGTCAACTCGGCTGTTTATTTGCACTGTTGGACCGTCGCGTTATGTTTACTGGTAAACGACGCTATTCAGAGATCGTAATTTGTTTTGCGAAATATTGTAAACCTCTGTTTTCTCTTATTCATTTTGTTTGAATTCTCATAACAAGTAATTGTTCAATCCATTTTTAATCTGAAATATTTAATTTTCTAAATTTATATTTTCACAATTAACCTTAATCTTCATTGTTTCTCAAGCTCTACTTATTTTCCTTCGTTTTTCGATCAACTTTTAAATTTTCTAACTAGTTTGTTATTTCTTTTATTTACGTCCCACGTTTTGCATGCTGGGAACGAATTCAAAAAGGAAAAGTACAATGAGTCGAATTTAGAAATTTCAAAGCTTACATAAAACTGGAGCACAAAAGACTACCGACTTTAGATGCGACAATGCACTTCTTTCTGACGATCTGAAAGAGATTATTGCGACTCTTGTTTGACCCCGACCCATCGGTCCAGAGGGGGAGGTTAAACGATGTCGCAATTCTGCACAAACTCTCAACGATTAATTGTAATTGTGAATTGTGTCGCGCAGCTCCAGCAGCGATCTTTTTTTTTCTGGCGTTGTTTTTTATTGCGTCTCCCATTTTGCCCGACGTTTTTTTCGAATCAGCACTTTGCTTCAGTTTCGACGCTGACAATTTATTTTGTTTATCAAATCGCGTGCTGAATGAGGAAATTGTACTGTTCAATTACCGGATCAAAGCAATTTCACTTGTTTTCCCATCTCTGAACCTTTTTGTGCTCTTTCTTAACAAGACACGAAGTCGCAATAAAACAAGCCGACCCTATAACTTCTTTGTAACCCTTTGTTTATCACAAACTTTTGTCTCAAAACAATGAACACAAACAAAATCAGCGATTGTGCTTAGTTTATTTCAATTTCGCTCGTTGAAAATCGGTGTTAGGGGGGACAAAAAATTGTGCTCTCACAAAAGAGATTTTGCGATGAAAAAAAAAAAAAGTACGACGAGGGTTTTTAATTTCAGGAACCGCTTTTGCCTTATCCCGCTCTGTTTACGATTCAGCGCGTCTAGCGACAAATCAACGTCGACGTATCGTTTTCTTTCACGTTCCAACGAGTGCAATCCCTTTATCCACGGGAAAGCCCTCCTCATCGGGGTTATATTCCGAATCAAAAAAGGAGCGAATGCGCGCAATCTCGTAATTTATATATTTTGAAGATCCGTCGGATGTTCAAAGTGGATATCGAAATAAAGTGTAAGGATCTCGAAGGGGAGACCGCGGGCGCGCTCTCGGTTGGGGCCAACGCTAAGAGTTATGGTGCTCGTTGATTTGGAAATGAAAGATTTTGGATCCGCGACAATTGTGCCAGCGTATCAACTTGCCTTCGACAAAAGATTGTTTTTCCTTCGACCGATTTAAGATCTTCGTCCGTCTGGAATCGAAAGTGAAGTGACAACTCTTCGATAATTTGTAAACTATACAATAATCAAAAAAACCACTCACGTTTTCTAGTTTTAAGTTAGAAAAAAAGTTCCAATGTAGGATTTGAACTCAAGTCCTAAGAAGTTTTGTTGATATTTACAAAGTTAATTTTTGTATCATAATAAATTCCTTTCCATTATGAAATAATTGGAGTGGGCAACGTCGTTTTTCAGAGATACAGAAAGGTGGCGCCCGAACAGGGGCTGCAGTTGTTACTTGTGTTATTTATAGCTCGGCGGCGTTACATTGCTCTGTCTCTTGTGCGACTTTCTCTCGTTCTCGTCGTTTGGCCTTTTCGTCTCCGCGTGCACGACCCAGTCAACTTTGACTCGAACGCACTCGCTGAAACACACAAAAAGGACTTGCCCCCTGGCGCCGAACAAAGCGTAATGATCGCGAAGCTCCGCATCCTCGTGACTAATTGGCTATCGATTATACGTCAAGCCCCTGAACTCGCAACTCCCCGTGACAACTCGATATGGCTTTACCTTGAACACACAAACCCCAATGTTATTTTTTGTGTCAGTTTTTGTATCAGTAACCCCGATAGATTCACGTTGGACTGACATATAAACGAACTGCGGGGGCTTTCAAAAATCACTGGTTTATCACTTGTCAAACGACGTTTTTGTTTCACTTGTTTTCAGTAGCAAGTTGGTTTCGTTTCATTTTTGTACTCAGAAGAAACAAATAAAGTAATACGAATTAAAAAATAGTGATAAAACGATAGATGCGATAATTTGATACTTGATGCAAAGTTGTATGTTGAAATCAAGTAAATGAGATAAGGGCAAATAGAATGAAAGAAAATTTTTGCGTACTCGCACATGGACTTGTGAACAGTGTCATAAAACTGAAAAAATTACATCGTGCGTCGTGACTAATTGGGTATCGATTACACGTCGAGTCCTGGATTTGCCACCCAGGGAGCTCCGTGAAAATCCGACGTGCAGGACAGGCTTTATATACCTTATAGATAAGATACCTCGGTTTGCGCGTTTTTTTTCCTGTCGCATAAAATGTTTAGGTTTATTCTACTAATTAAGAATCTGACTTCCAAACGAACTTCCCTTCTGGGCGATCAAAAAACATAATTGAATACGTGGAAAAGTGCAGTTACATAAATAATTGAAGCAATTGCAAAATCATCGAAGATGCGAAAACAAAAACACTCGTTTTGTTTCCCGTTGTTGAGATGATGTTGTTAACGGTCGAACAGAAATAGTCACTGACTTTGAAACACAAAACCGTATCAATTTCAACACATGTACGAACGCGTAACTTGATTGTATTACTCTCGCGAGAACGCAAAGAAAACGTCTGACAAATGAACGGCCTCGAAGAAACTCTCTGGAGGAATTATTTCTGCAGATTACGTCGCACAAAAAAAGACGCTAAATTAATCAGTCCTTATAATCCTATGTGGTGTATATAAACGACAGAAAATGTATTTAATCCGGACCCACCGGCCATTTCTCTTCGGCTACAATTTTTCACTGGCCCGGGTAAAAGGCCGAGGGAAATTATTTCCCGCCGGTGCTTTTTTTCGTTACGCCGGATAAACGAAACTCGTCCTCAACTTAACATTTTCCATCGCTCTAATTACAATTATACATTTTTGCGCTTTTTGTTAATGAAACGTTCATTTTTGCGTGGTGCAAATTTTTGTCCGTCTAAACTCTGAATGATTAAGGCTTTTGTGAGTTGCGAATTTATTTGTGTTCTTCGAAAAAATGGTGTTGGGTATAAAAGATTGCGTAGCCTGAGAGAACATTGGCATTCAAATTCAAGGTTACGCCTATTCTTAATCGCTCGCTGATCGGATAAGTTAGCTGCGCGATATCAAAACGTTTGTTGGTCGCAGAGTTATGGCTCGTCTTGAATAAAAGCCGTGGCGCGAACGAGTCCCCAAGTTCCCGGGAGGATTACCGTTGCGATCGCTCGTGGAGTAAAATGTATTGCGTATTCCGCGCACGAGCATGCGAGATACACCCGCGAATGCGATTACACAGAATTACCCGTTTATTTCGCGCTGTGATCATCGTGTCTTTGTTCGAAGTAAAGTCAACCTTTTCATTTTTTCATTACATCTAATATTATCCGCCTTTTGGCACAAATTTAATTCCATATTTTAGTACAAATTTGATTAGCAACTCTTTTTTGGAGACATCGTCCGTTTTTAACTTTCCAAAAAGTGGCAGAAAATGGGAAAGAATGGATTTTTCTGAGTGCTGGAATTAGAATCGACTGAAATAATAATCATGCGATTTGAGAACAAACGTTTGGTATCGTGAGAAAAACGCGCAGATCACGCTGGGCGTGTAAAAATTTTCGGATATAATTATCATGCTCGAAAATTGAACACGACTTGAGAAGTGAAAGTTTCGTAAATATTTATTAACAATGATTGCACGCGCACGAACGTCTCTAGTGCGAAACAACATTTAAATGGTATACAAAATTCGTCGAAAAATCGAGATGTAAAATTTTAATTCCCCCGCAGTCAATAATTTGTTATTAAATTTCAAGCTTGAAAGAGAAAACAGGGGGTTTCGCGGCAGTTTTGCAAATTCGGTTTCAAATTGAATTCGTATTTTATGGAAACTTTATGAAAACGGTAATGTGATTAACAATTTTTTGTTCACTGTTGAATAATGTGCATACACAAAAATGATTCGATCGGGAAAGTCAGTAATTGTTCAATGATATCAGTTCAATCAACCGTTATTTCGCTCAGCGCATTTAATTGAATACATTCGGACCATTTTTTTCTCTTTTTCAACTCCACTGTCCGGTAATTTGATGATTAATATATTTTCGAGTCAAACAAAAAACGTTCTCTCAGCTGATTGGCTAGCGAAAATTAAATTATCGTGTTCATTTTCATGCGTTTAATGAGTCAGCAAATGAAACGACAAAAATGCTAGATCAAAGGAAATAAAAAGATCGAACAATCAGAAGAAACGGGTTTTTTTCTAGTCTAACGAAATTCTATTAAAGCAAGCCGGGGGAATTGCGTATCTTGAAATCGAAATCTGCACTGGATATCAATTCCAAGGAAACAAATCGGGGCGAGGATTTTTCGCGACGTTTTCAATGCATCATTCAAAAGTCAATCGATTTCCACGCAGATTAATCAAACGCGCCCGCCGTATCGAGGCACTTAAGCTAAACGAAACGTCGACGTCGATTGGCGTCTGTCGAAAAATACGAAACGCCGCATGCACGTTTCTCGAGCTAGCGAATCGTACACTCATTTGCACAAAGATAATTTTAATCGCTGTTCACGGACTCGTTTACGTTTCACTTTTTCTTCCTTCGTTGTGTTTTTTTTGCATCGTCTTTTTTCTCTCTCTCTCTCTCTCTTATTCTTTCCGCCGGTTTCTTGTTTTTCATTCTGCCGATCGCGGACCACGTTAAACCGGTTTTTGTACGAGACGGCCTCGCCGCTCTTTCCGCGGCATTCGTGCATCGATAAGTGCGCTTAATCACCGTCCCGGACTGTCTCGGCTAGGTTTTAATCCGACGTTTGCATTTATTTTTAATAAATTTTGACTCCGTATGACAAAACGTTCTTTTTTTTCAAATTTTCATCTCACCGGAGGGATTAAAATTCTTGTGCCCTATAAAAAGGGGAGTTTCTTTAATTGTACCCGTGAGGATAATTTGTATGTTTTAATTAAGTCTGATTAACGTTAATTAATGAAATTAAAATGCCGTAAAATCACTCGTCTTTGACGAGGCTCTATCTGATCGGTTCAAGAAAGAGAAAATGTTATCACCGTTAAACAAATCTAAATGAATAAAAACAAAAATAAATGGAAAAGTAAAATCGTCATCTGATTTCGAAACATGTCAGGCAGAAATCATGACTGATTAAACTGTTATATCGAAAAAGGGAAGTGATAGTTTAATCTGTCAACACCGAACTGACTATCGCAAAAAAGAAATGTCCGCAGCGACTTATCGAGCGCCATTATAAGTTATATCTCTTTGTTCGCAATACGAATTCTTGGTCAAATATAAAAATGATATTCGTCCAGACGATACGATAAATCCGAACAACGCGCGCATTATCGTCGCCTGATGTCATTTGCGACATCAGTCATTGGTCGTATCTGCCAAAGTGCGTCGTCGTCGAACGCATTTTTCACGTCCCCCTTGAGTCATTATTTCAACAGTGACTTACAGCAAACATCGTCCCGATAGTATGAATGTTTTATCAATTGCGTCCCCGCAAATGGCCCGAGCTGATTCGTGCCAGGGGCGTACTTATGAATGCGCGAACCCCTGCAATTCATCTGGAACCAACTATTTATCATTTCGTTCGTACTCCCAACCAACGATTCATCTTTTAATTCCAACTTCGCTCAAAGTAAACGAATTTCTTCTGTCTCTTTAAATCTGATTTCTAAAAACTATAAAATGTATTATTAAAGTGATAAAGGAGCTCAGAAAACAGTTTAAATCGTAATGTTTTGGAAAAATTTGTGTTTTTATAGTGTTCTTGCAAAATTTGTGATAGCAATCAATTCAAATATGGTATGATAGTAAAAAGCACGCCAGCAACTGGATTAGAGCGAACAAACTCTACCATTACAGTTTTTACTACCGGAGCAAGCAATCGGGACAAACGTTTAAGCTCATATCGATAGCCGTTGAGAAAATGAACTTGGTCGTTCGCATCCGGCGCTGTCTTCCGCGCGCAAAACAGATGCGTATCGCTCGGGAGAAAATCAATTTCATAATCGCATCTCCACTCGGAGCACTATTTTTTCTTCCCCGTCGCATTATTCTCGCGTTCGAACGTAATGAGTGCGCTTTACAATTTATTACCGGTAATAATACGATCCGCAGATCTTTCTTCTGCCTCTCTCCCGACACGTGTATCATATATTTATTGACGGGGTGTGTCCCAGATCCCTCGGTGCGCGTTTTGCATCTCGCAACGTGCGTCGTTTTTTTCCAAATCGTCAATTTTAAAATTGAATTTTCAATTGTCAATTCAACTGTGAACTTTTGCAGATGCTCTATCAGACATGAAAAACACCCGATTGTTTCTCTTCGTTCGATTTTTCCCTTTATAGTTAACCTTGGAAATACCTGATATTTTATTCCGTTCAATTTATTTTTACTCTATTATCTTTTTATACACACATTCTTTTGCAAATTTCCAAACCAAGTTTTTTACTGAGTTTTTTTTCATAGAATCGATAATTAATCACCGGCATTCAACGTCAGCGATGATGAATTGAATTTTTTCATTAAAAATTTTGAAGAGTAAGGACAAAAATTGGATCATTTTCGAGGAACACATTGGGCTGAATTGTATGGTTTCTGAGACCCGCGATGACGGCACGGTGACGAAATCAAAAACGGTCGGGTGGTCCTGAGCGTCTGCGCGGGTGGCCCGAGCGACTGCATTTTCTAATAGGTCTTCGAAAGGACCCCTAATAAGCCTCTAGGCCGACCAACCGTCCCTTCTTCCAGCTCGATCCCCCATCGCCAAATAATAATTTATTCGACTTATCAGTCGCGCGATTTACGACGATTTCATTACGGACACACCGCGACGGATCGATTCGCGCTCGCCAAGTTTAAATTCAAATTCAAATCACTCCCTCTCTCGCTCTCTCTCGCCGGATCGTTCGCAATTTCATTCGGGCGCATTATAAAGCCCGAATGAACCTTTGAATATTCTGTAATAAGATTTTCGTTTGCATCAAAATTTCAAACGAGTCTCCATTATTTATTACCTACCAAGTAAAAAATCGTTCGCAAAAAACGATTTTTCGAGCTGGAAATAAAAAAAAGTGAAGCAAAACAAAAGCGTGGAAAATAGTAACAATTTCCATATTCGCATTGTTTATTTCGCGCGAGTACAATGGTTGTTTTGCAAATTTAAATTGTTAATGTTCGAGCGAGGCCGTAAATTCAATTACAGATCTTCGTTTTGGCACAACAAACGCACTTGTAGTCTCACCGTAGGATGAACAAAGACAGAGAGAGATTCGCGCTTGGCAAAAAGTTTATCGCTTTTCCGGAGCATTTTCTCGCTTAGCATAGGTGTAACGTTTGTATCGCAGCTCGGCAACCGAATCTGAAACGACTGTCCGCTGGATGTGGATGCCTCGGAAATGGCCATTCGCTTTTTCTCCGCAGGGCCGCCGGTGCCGAGGCGAGAGATGTTGGGAAAACCGGTTCGTGGTCTGAGAATCTTCTGGCCGTTCACAATCGAGAGGTTACTTTAGGCCAGGCTCTAAACCAAAGCAGAGCCCTTTTCGACGGGCTTTTTTCATTTTTATATCAAATTAATCATGCGCCTCTCTCTTTTTTTGACTTTATTGCCTCGCATGAATACAAATTAATTCGGAATATGGCCGGGCAAAAAATGTGGCCAAAAATGCCAACTGTATCACACACGGGATCGTGCGTGAGCATGCCCATCAGGCATACATTAACCGTTCCGATTGTAATTCATTCGACGATGTTTTGCGAATCTTCCTCTTCTTATCCTTCTTTTTTTGTCCGCGTTTTTTGTCTCTCAATTTGTTTTTATTTTGTATTTTGTCGACATCGTCGTAATGGTGAATTACTGTACGAACGCTGGTGAATTTGATAACGAAGGTCGCGGCTATGAAGAGCCACGATGGGACACGTGCTTCGTGACCGTATATGGCGCTGATCGTGCACGCTCAGTTTCATCGGCTCGGCTTGTTAATTATTCGCCTGAATCATGATCGCGTTGTAACCGATCGGGTTCAATCGATGTTGCCTATTGAACCGAACCATTTTTCGACTGTCACCGCCTTCGAAATCACATTTTTGCCTCTCAAAAACAACCTTTCAACTGCAACTCCTTTCATCCTCTTCATCTCCTAACTTAATCTTTTTTACGTTCAAATTCCATCACAAAAATTCAGTCATGAAATCGTATCAATTTTCAGATTACAAAAACTCGTTCCTCGCATAAACATTATTTGCATCAGTTTAGAAATCAAAAGATATCTGTTTATCGAACTTCATAAAATTTTTTTTCAATCGAAGGCAGCTATTATTGTGGTCATTAAGAAATACTCGTTACAAAAAAATGACGTCATTCATCATTGATATTTCCGAGGTCCAAGCTGACGCGTCCTAGTCCGAAAATAGTGCGGCATTAATCATTTCGAAAAGGAAACAACGGCAGTGATAAATTCGGCCCTTACGACTTTATCTGCGAGTTGCGTCCCCCTCCCCCGTAAGTTGGCCGGTCTGGTTCGTTGCCTTCACTCATTCGCTGCTTGTCTACCTGCAATTCATCGGGCGCCGAGTAATCTCGTCGCTTCTCGAGCTCCTCCGGGCATCTTTCTCTTGCCGACTGTAACTTCGGGCCATCGCGCAAAGAGCAACAGGGACAATGAAACAGATGTCCGAGCGCCGCTGCAAATGTCCTTCCCCCTCTCCCTCCGTCCCACTCATTTCGCAACGTGTTCGCAATACAATTCTCGCAATTTCGCCAAATTCACAAGTTATGTCATCGTTACATCAAATTTCGTTGCACAACTTTTTACCAGGTGGTCTGTCGATTTGCTATTATCAAAAATCATGTGAGAATGCTAATCATTGAAAATTTAAAAGTTGACTCTACCAGTTTCGTTCTATTGGAATTTTTCAACAGTTTTTTGTGTTGTTGAAAAGTTGAATTTTGACGATTAAAGTGGAATGGAGAAAAAAGGAGGAGAGTAACAGTGATCAAGGTAACAAAAAGGAATACAAATCGGAGAACGGGAGTTGGATTAAACCGGTCGGGATTTGGCGATTTATAACATCGCGGAAGGTAATTGCTCGTTCCTCCAAAAGGATACGGAGAGAGAGCGAAAAAAGACGAAGGCGCGAGCGAAAATAAAAGAGGAGGATTTTGAGGAGACAATACACGCGCTGGATTACTGCGACTTTACATCCGCTCGGTCGGAATAACTCGGCAATGCTGCGAGTTAATTTCCGCCGCATCTTAACAAGCCGTCGCCGCATTATTTCGTTGCGAACGCGAGAAACGGATTTCGATGGATTTCGATGTATTTCGTGGCCGAGATAATTGAGGACGAATCGAACCTGTCGATAAATACTTACCGACTAAATATCTCATTTACCACAACCCGAGACCAAATAGTTTTCCGTTCCAATGAATTCACCTGGGCATTCATCAACCTAGGCATTTTTTCTTATTCGTCAAAACTTGATTACCTCCGAAAAAAAGGAAATTATATACCTTTTCACAAATTTTCCATGTTTTACCGCGTACTTTAACTATCTACATTGTGTTTTTTTTGCGTTAACAAATGTGAGTAGAAGATAAAACGGGGGTTAAAAATGTGTTGTCACATGTGGGGTTGCAAATGCAACACCTGTAAAAACAAAACTAGAGCACAAGAGCAGAGACACAAAGAGCGTGCAAAAAATGCAAGGGGGGCGATCTCTCGAAAGTGACACTCGAGGTTTTTTTGGGCATAATTCGCACGTGCGATAAATTACACGCGGCGTTAAAAATATTCGTGCCAAAGTACACTAGAAACTTAGTCGAAAGGGGTCGGCTAAAGCACACAGTTATTAAGCTCCGGCAAGTACCGCGCTATCTATTATTCATAATATGACGCGAATTATATTCACACCGGAGGTCTTTATCCTGCATTATGTATTCCGCCAAAACGGCACATCATTCATCCATGGCGAGCGTGCATTTTTGTTCGCTTTCTTTGTATTACGTTCGATGAAACGAACGCAAACCGCCTTTCTCGGGCCAATTCGACGACGGCGAGCTAAAGTTATGACCAATTCGCGACCAAGGTATTTTGGAGGACGAAAAAAGAAACGGGCCGACAAGAGCCGGCCGATTGAATATTCGTGACCACCCGTCGTCCCTTGGCGCGCGCAAATACGCTACCGTGTCGTTCCCATGCAAAAATGCTCATTTATATTCGCCGATTTCAATTCGAGTTCTTAATCTTGAAACCAATTAACACGTTTGTGCGTCGTTTTCAGAGCCGGCCCAATTGAGTTGCGCCTCTACCGAGTTTTACAAGAAATTATATCGCGCGTGTCTCCATCTCTCTCTTAAAAACAAACCCTTTTCCATGACTTGAGTTTAAAACAGCGGGTAAAATGTACGTTCGTCTCTTTTCAATTATATCTCAATTTAGTGCGCGTCAAGTTTTAAGGACATGTTCGGTATGAGATTGAAAGGTCATTTGAAATTCCTCGTGACACCTCGTCGGAATTCATCGTCTTTCTCAGAGTGGCAATAATGATTTCTCGTATTAACTGAGCGCAATTATCATAATTGCTTTAATTTGCGATAAGAAAGTTGAAATTTCATCAGTCAGCCACCGTTTCGCAGGTTGAAAGCAGTTTTGAAGAGGCATCAATTTGAACGTTCCAAGTTTTACGTGGAACGTTTCCACTTGTTTAATTTTATTAGAGTGTTTCTTTAATCGTTGACGAACAAACATTGTCACCTGAAACCCATCTTTTGAAATCACGTTTCAAAACGTCCCTGACAAATGGCATCACTGAGAGGTCCTACCCATTAAGAGACTTTTAAACGACCAACGCAGAGACGACGAAAATTAACATACTTAATCGCGAATACTGTGGAAGTTTTATTATCATTCGATAGTCATATAATAAACGCGCCAATTTCGTATTTTTTCCAATTTTTAAAAGATTTTGATCAAGATAAGTTTGAAAGTAAAAGAAGGGAGGGGGTTAAACGATTTTGAGTGGGATGAGTCATGCGTAAAAGTTCGTAGGAGTTGGCAAACGCGCTAGCCCGCTCATGTCAACTCGCAGCTTCATGTTTCGCAGCCCGCATTCACTCGATTCGAATTTTTGAGAAGCGTTTTCTAAGAGCACTCGTCTTTTCAATTCCGAGTCGCGATTTTGTGCATTTCATCTCTCTCTTCATACTCTCTCCATCTTTCTCCCGCGATTGATTTTCATTTTTTTATTCCATTTAAAGAATTTGATCAACATTGATTTGCGATTTGTCGTGCCTGTTTACCCTCTCAGCAAAAAATCGGCCCCGATACATTCTTCGTTGGAGTTTAATTCTGCATTTTTTATCGCTCCAATTTCGAAGTGAATAACGTTGATTCATGTCAAGAATCTCGAATGTGCCGATGTGAAGACTCGATAAGAATTTTATTTACTCGTTTTCCAATGGCTTCTGGGTGTGTTACTGAATTATGAAAAGATCAAATATTGGATTGTCGGATTCGATAATTATTATTTCTAGGTCTTTTCAAAGTGCTAATATATCATGTTTTTATGAATGAAAAATGTATAACTTTTTTACTGAGGATTGTAGAGTTATGAGTTTATTTTTTGACTCAAGTTGATATGTCAGTTACGTAACTGAACATGGTAATCAAATTACTAACAAATTGCAAAACACAAAACCCGAGCGAGATCGCGCACAATGAATTCATTCATGATAATAACGCAGTGCTTTGAGTAATCGGACATTAATGCGTGTCCGTTTCACGTGATATTAATCCCTCGGCGTGTCTTGACTGACAACTTTGACATGCGTTCTCGGGGAAAGGACTTTATCTCGCTCTCATGATCGAATCAATTTCTATGCTCCGAGAAATCCTTTTTTTCAACCCAAATTAGTGTACAAGTGTCCAAGCCATTTATGAATAAGCTGAATTTTAATGTTGCACTTTTGTTTCTGTTGCAGGTACGTACAGAGTTGGCCCCTTTTTGTTCCCGCAGCGGCGCGACTTTTTTTCTGTTGTTTTTTGAGAGGCCGCATTCTTTGCACGTAAGTTCAATGAAACTTGAATCGATGAGGGAGATAAAAAAAAAGTTAAAAAAAGGGTCTGTGTATATGCGAGACATCAAAAAAAAGTCGTCAACCATCCGACGAGAGGATGCTCCAGAGACAAGAAAAGAAATCGAGTACATATGAAGAAGGGCTTTTCGTAGCCCAAACTGGGTCAGAGATTATATTTCGCACGTTTTTTCCCCTTTTGCAGTCCCAATCAAAGTGACAAATTTCCACTCTGGGGTGTTTCTCCCTCGAGTGCAATTGCGCCTTTGATCGTCGAAACGTCGAAAAACGTTGCCATTTCGGGTAGCACCTGTAACTCGTCTTCTAAATGAATCGCCGACAGGCAATGCAAATTAAAATACGTGACACGTGTTTTGCACTTTCAACCGTACTGCCAACAAGCTCTTTGACAACTTTATCCGCTCCACAAATTGAGTGGATGAAAACGTCATTATCCAAAAACAAGCTTTGAGACTGTTCTGGCTGTTTTTTTTATCGTACACGTTTTTTTTTTCAATTCGTATACTTCAAAGACACAAAATTAATTGTCCCAATTAAACGCTTTCATGTAGTTGAAATTTGCCTGCATCGATCAACATCAGTTTGACATCCCAAACCGAACTCTCGGAGAACTGGATTTGCGACAGAAAAACGGGACTGCGGAGTCGGCTCGCATTGTGGATCGACGTGGAAGATTTACGTATTAATAATTTTTGTGACACCGGTGTGTACCCGGTGACCCTGGCAAAAAGAGACGCAAGGTGCACATATGCCGGCGAGTTTCGTATGTTAGGAACAGAGACAGACAATCCGGCTAGAAGAAGAGGCCGACAAGATGTTCCTCGGGGCCTCTTCAGAGGTAAGGGACCCTCGCCAAGATGGCCTCCTCGCATTCCAGCCAATCCTCTGCTGATACCCTTCGTACAATCATTCCACTCGAAAAGTCAAACTAGAATTCATTGGAGATTTCATACATGTCACGTAGTTAAACAGTTTTGCCTGATTATGAGAAAAGTTGGGACGATTTTAGATTTGCTCAACGTTTTTGTGTCTGATTTGGCGTAGCTCGCTTTAAGATTCGCAGACAAAAGTACCGCTGGGAATAAATTTCGGGAGATTGACAGCAGGCTGTTCGGTGATTCGCAACTTTTTTAGATCCGACAGCTTGAAAAAAAGGCGGGTCGAAAAAAAGGGTTTTCTGGAATCCCGGCTAATTAATTGGGTCACGTGGAGTTCTGTAGATGGCAAAACTTTCTTCGATTGGCTTTTGGAATTTGATTTGGATCTTGATTTCGTAGTCCATTGTGCAACGGGGTTTCGAGATATAAATAGAGTAGAAAATTTGAATGATGAATTGAGAGAGCCAAGTGAACAATTCTGGAGGCAAGATAGAAACTTGGATTTGGCATGTCAGTCAACGTTTTCACTCCATATGTGAGCCCAGCGGGACAATTCCACGGCATGAGATTTGTGAGATGATTTTTAAGGACACTGGAGAAACGAGTTATTTTTGTCATCAAATTATGCGATCGACCGTTGTGACGAAAAAATATCAGTCGAAAACAATTCAGTTGTGTCATATTAGGTCCTTGAACATTTCTTACTGAAACTAAATTAAGAAATGGTGCGTTTTGTAGGTTTTCCAGCAGAAGAGTTTTTGTAACAAATAAAATACCGTGAACGTTGTTGATTTAATTATACGGCTATGCTTCTAGAAAGAATATATCTTAATTTTTGTAATGGCAAAGTTTGTTGTTGGCATAAAAATATTTCACGAGGAATTTCGTTTGAAAATCATCGGTCGGAGAGTAGACGCAAGGTAAATAACACAAAAGTATCATAATTCAATACGCCAAGAGCTGGTTGGTTCGTTACACACTCGACATTTTTCACGAAAAAAACGAGCTCTACGTACTGGAAATTGCAGTGACACACGAGTGGAGTCAGGTGACTCGAGTAAAAAAAAATGTATTAAAACTAGGAGGCAGAGGAGAAAAAAAAGCGCTTGCGTTATTTTTCCGCGCATAAAAGCGGTCAAATTGTTTTCTTTGCCGGTCAAAGTATTTATTGCGCGATTCGTTGTTACATCAAAAGCAGAGGCAAATAAATTGCGTCCGATGATTTACAAACGCAAAAAATTGTCGCGTGCAAAATCCACTGTTTGATTTTTTCTGTAACGAACTAAAAAATTGGTTCACAAACTTATGATTTTTTAACGCAGTCAACATGGACAATTGAATTAAAACCGTACGGCTGCTTAAAATTCAAAGTTTTATTGTAAAAAGCTATTTGTTCAACCAGGCGAGTAAATATGCAATTTCGAGAACCGTAATGTCAAAGAAAACACATTTTTCCCTTTTTTTCATATAGAATATTGTTCATCAATTTTCTTTCTCGTAATTGCATTCACAGTTATTGACGTTTTTCCGATGACATTTTGCAATATTCATTATTCTAAAATTGACAGTTTAGACTTTTCATATTCATAAGCTTCGAATTGGAAAAATAATTCATAAAAGTGGAACAAAAATTGTAGAAAAAAGCGAATTCCATTTACTTAACAGTTTTGAAGCTAATGAAAATAACTTCATTCTGTTAACTAAATTTTTGCCGCGATCAAATGAATTTCTGATGATAAAAACAGAATAAAAGATCAATGAAACAGAATTATCTCAACTTGACAAAACAAAAACGAATAGAATAGGAGAAAAAAAACGAAATACAGTCGCTCGGGGAAAACACAATAAGAGGTTTTACATTACAATAAAATTTAATGGACTTTCTTTCCGAAGTTGGCGTAAATTCCATCGGAAAAACAGCAACAAAACGTTTAGCAGCACACAAATGCACTAACGATTCGTGTAACGAGTCGCTTTGGCTGAATTTTTGTAACAGTTATAGTTATTGTAGTTCGGAGCAGAAAAAGGAATATTCGTCGCATAAATTCCGCGGTCGTTACCGTAACGAGTTTCGGGAGCTTGAAATTTTTACATTATCCGCAGTTCGGATCAGTCGATAACCGAGAAAAGATTCACGAGACGGCGCGATTTTCCTAACTGTCATTGACGTAAGAAACTCGCTGCAAAATCTCCGCAAAATTTTGGCCCATTATCATATAACGTTCTTTGCGAGCCACACGTTTCACGCATTCGGACACCGTATTTACTTTCGTCTTTTTTATTCCTTCCCATCAGTTACGTGGCTTATCGACTTTCATCGCAAAAAATTCTCCACAACATTCTTCATCATCCTGGGTAAAAAAAATTCAAAAATCTTCAAAGAAAAACAAAATTCTAAACTTAAGTCTCGTTTCATCTTTGAGACGTGAAAAAAATGTGATTTCAAGTGGTATACAACTGTCTTCCTGGTTTTGTTTGATCAAAAGCAACTGCCCTGCGAACTGATATATCAAAAATTTGAAACTGACAGAGAACCACGTGTCGGATGAAAAATAAAGCATAGCTCAGTGGGCGGAAAGTGGTTTCTATTTATTTTAGGATAGAAACGAGCGGGGATTTTGTTTATTGGGCGCGTCTTTTTGTGGATGGAAACGGACGTCTGGAAGTTGTCGGGATGTGGAAAAATCGCAGCTGGTGCGTATGCCGGTGCGTTAGGTTTTGTATCAAATGACAGATACGCGCATGTAAATGATACCTCTCGTAAGCCTTGCGCGAGAGCCGCGCGGAAAAGTCAAACACGGGGCCGAGGTTTGCATATCAATTTTTGAGTGAAAGTCCGTCTGCTTTATTGTGAGTTGAGTTTTATCTTCGGTTTTTATTCATGAATAAAGTATGTGTCACGGCGTACTGATTTTGGAACGTTTGATTCAGTTTTATCGTGCCGGAGACCTGGAGTTCAAAATACTTGATTCCGCATTGAATGATGAATGACGTTTATAAAATAATACCGTCATGTTTCATACAAGCTTCCTCACTCGACGAGATACGATGCATTTTAGATATGTATATTGGCGTCCAATTATCCACACAAAACAGTCAAAAGAGTTATAAATTTTTCAGAAACAAAACTCGAAAGATATTTTCATTTCGTCAGCGTATCTGAGTTTAAAACATGAATGAATGATGAGATTGAATATGAAACTTATTTTTAAATTGCGGAATCGTGTACGATAAGTAATGTAAAATAATGGATTCTAATAATTTAAACATTCGCTGTCTTTTGCCGGCCGCGAACACTCTTTAAAAACCACTCATGCCCACGAATATTTGATATCGTAGATGAATTAAAACCGCAGCTCATAAACAAAAATACATGGCATTTTACTTTGTTGGATAATAAATATTCGTCATTGAAAATAACGTTCACCTACGTAGAAACCGCCAATTTTGTACCTGATATTTCTGAATGCAATTTTGATAGTTTCTCGAGAATTCATTCTGTTAATTGAAGTATAAATTAATTCCGAATTGAATTGTAAATCAATTAAGAATCAGACAGTGAGAGGGGGGAATTTTTGTCAGATCAAATGCAGCGTCTGGAGGCCGAGCGCTCACAAACTGCAAAAGATTCGGGTTGCACCGAAAACCACAAATTACATCGCACGCCGAGCGCGAACGAAACCAAACCTGCTCCCCGACATTTTTATGAACTCTAGAAATTACAGAGTAGGCCACCTAATTTGAGCCTCGCTCGGGCGAATGCGAGGCGCTGCATACGGCCGAGAGCGAACCGCTCGTTCCTTCTTATGCGCCGTAATCGAAGTGCTAGGCGAAGGTCGTTTCGCGTTCGCTCTCGTCCATCGACCGCTCTTTTGCCTCGAGAAAAAGCATGGCTAAGAAAACGATTGAATTTTCACCGACCATTTTTCATTTTTACAAGTTCTATATCTTCCTTGTTTTTCGCTTTCTCTTTTCATCTCTCTTGATTTTCACAACAACAAACTTATGTTAATTTATTAAAACCAACTTAATCTTTTATAATTTCCAATTTTTTGGTGGTTTTTATTTGTTGGCAGAAGGTATGAGTTAAATTGTAAGGTCGTAGTTGGTAAAGCGAAGGGATGATTTGTCGCAACTCGAATGGCCGTAACATTTGCATCGGGTACAATTGTTACAATCTCATTACTCGATGGTCTAACACAACTGGCACAATTTTCGCTCGTTGTTGTCTCTGATGGCCGCAATAATTAAAGCAGCCGATTACATCAGGTTTATAAACACACGATTCCGAGCGACGACACGATTCGCATGTGCCCCGATCCGCTGAACAAGATCCTTGCGAAACAGTCGTTGATTAACGCAAATTTATTTTCTCGTTGACGATTTAATTAATGGACCCAGGCAAATTACGCGGTACAGTATTACGCTCCGCATGACGAACAAAAAGCCATGCCATTGTCGGCCTCTGACAGCGTCACACGACAGCTTATAGAGTTAAATGCTCCACCGACGAATCGCACGATGAATGTTTCCAACACACATCGCATATTTGCGATTGGTTTATTCCAACGTGTTCAATCACTCTTTTTGTCCCAGTCAAAACACGACCCAGTTTTCCGTTATGTGCATTACACGAATCTAATTAAACGTACATCTTCAATACAAATCATTTAATTAAAAATTCGTTGACGACTTTTGAACATGTTTCGAATTCTCACTGCGCCACGTCGGGCGTCGATTTACAAAGAGTATCTAAGTTGATTGAATTTGATAAAGTCTGATTCGATGGTGTTTTATCGAATTTTCAGGTTCAACCCTACATTGTTCGCCAATTGAGACTGAATACATTTTAATCATTCAATCTCTTGCCGTGCATTCAATGGTGTTAAAATTTGCTTGCAAAACTTGTGAATACGCGTACACAGGAAGTTTGAATGACGTATCTGATGCAGTTTCTAAAAGACAACACGAGACTCGCAAATGCTGTCGTTTAATACAAAACGCTGGCGAAGCGTGCTTTTGCTCGGCTGTCTGTTTTTGATCCACCTAAACGTTTTAATTCCGTCAATTTGCATTCTATCCGAATTCCACGCCGTCAATTAGTGCGCGAAGATCGTGTTACGTGCGATCCTCGTATTCTCGGCTCGCGACGGGTTTCAAGATACGCGTCGAGACTCGGGGCGTAGGGGGTGGCAGGGGGAGGAATATTCCGTCGTTCAGTTACTTTACAAACTATGCTAATTACGTCATCTATGAAGTAACTCTGCTTACACTCGGCTTTTCTTCCTCCATTGGAATTGGGTTAGCCCGGAGTGTCTTTCTCCGCGATTTCTGCCGAGTCTCATAAACCATCGCGTGTACAAAATTTCGCTCAAATTCAACCAAAAAATTATCAACCACAATATTGCACGGGTGTGCTATTTCACACCGCACTCTCGCAGCTCGGTTGCATACTTCGACAAAAGTCGCTCGAGAAATTGTCTCGCAAAATCTTTTGGTCCGAGAGTTCAGGATGCAAATCTTGACTCAGCGTCGTCACTTAACCCGTAACACGTGCTGCAATCTGGGCGCATCTACTGCGCCAACAAACTCGATCTGCAAAACAATTTCCCCAGCATTGTTGTCTAACAAAAATAAACACCGAGAGTTTCTGTGTATCGGTGTGGTGTACGTGCGAATCTACAATACCGGCGAGTCCCAGCGGAGCTGCAACGACGTCTTGTGCTGTTAATACCGTCGAAAATAAAGTAAAATCAAACATTTGACTGCGAATAAATTAGATTCGAGACGAACGAGGAGGTGGAAAAAAAAGCTTGATAATAACAAACCAGGCGCTGGCAAAACATCCCTGATGACCTAGATCTGGCATATAGTACAGGAGTGATCGATCGGGTGCAGCGCCCCCTACCCGGTACAATGCTTCCCTGGTGCATAGCGCCTCAAGTTGCAGCCATTGCACGTAGTGTCTGTTGGTAAATACAAGGCTTTTGTGGATCACTCGATCCTGAACCCTCCCCCTCCCTCTGGGTGACTTTTGGGGAGGGGGCAGTTTGGTGGGTAGATTTAGCGGTGCGATAAACGGACAAAGGGAAGGGTGAGCGAGAGGGCGTGACAAACGCAAAGTACGCAAGGTACGCAAATCCAAGAACAAGTTCTAGAAGTGAGGATACTCAAGACCTTGGTGGGAACCAACAATAATGAGTGTTTTAATTCGCAGCCTGATGGACTTCCCATCAAAATGGCAATTCTCTTCTCCTGCGAAAACGCACCTTTCAGCTTGAATGTTTCCGCCGGTAGAATTCAAGTCGAATTGTTCTGCTATGTTTATGAATGAATTTTTCGGCGAGGCTGTTGAATGGAATTGGGAAATTTGATGATGCTCTAAAGGGATTGGTTGTGTCAACAAATAGGAGATGTGCGGGCTCTTCGTAGCTTTTATTTACTGAGTGCTTTGCTTTCAAGAACATCCCAGACCAGTTCCTTGAGTTTGTCTTGCGTAATTCTCACGATAGAAAGTCTGGCTAGAGTCTAGATTGGGTTCAATCTTTTGAAAAAAAGAGGATCCTTTTTGTTTATGAAATTGATAGGAAAAAAGGGTATGGAAATGACGGGACGGACGAAAAAGTGATTCGGAGATACAAACGTTCCGTTTTGCGTAAACTTCGCAGGGATTCCCGAAGAGAACCGGAATAAGAAGAACCATCAGCTGAATCCTACAAATGTTACCAACTTGCGGGCCACAATCTTTCGCCATAAATCTTTCTTTGGAACAGGAAACCGCTTTCATAACTCTGGTTTATCTCCGGCACTATTAGACCCGAGGATTACTTCTATAACGTAGCTTCAGCCAGCGATAAATATTACAAATTTAATAACCTTTGCGCCAAACTCGATGACTTTTTATCATCTTCCAAAAATAAACGCAAAAAAAATGAAAAAGAAGTAGCTTTGTGAGGTCCGTGCTTTTATCTCGCAAAAACGAACCATCATCTGCCGGCCACTTCATCAAAAAATGGTCTCGAGAAAAAAAGATGGCCCATACTAGCATCACTCTGTCGCAATTAATTTCATAATTTCAATTTTAATGAGCATCCGAACTTGAAAGGTGAACGAAGAAGAAGATGAAAAGTTGCTAATGAAGAGTGTACAGCTGTAATGAAGAATGTAGATGCTAATCGGTTTTTTGGTCAACAAAATCGGTTGATCAAAAACAAATTAACTAAGAAAAACTGAAGTGAGGTTTAAAATTTGTTCTAGTTCGCGCTAGCGTGTCGTAATTGGCGACCAAAAAAATCAATCGTCGGGGCATTGTATTGCGGGCTTTTTGCGCTGTGCAACGCCCCTTTCGCGCGCCTCTCCGCTGTTGCTTGCAACGAAATAATTCGTCGCTTCCTTAATTGACGACTTGAGTGGGAGTGGCCGGGGTATTAAAAGCGACCGATCGTGGCACGTAATGGTGGTGCAATTATATCGAGCAGGGGCGCATTTCGTGTCGCCGGGGCACCGCTAATAACGACGCCGTTTAACAAAGAGCCCGACGCGAGAGTGTCGCCGGCGACGCCTCGACACCGGTGTAATAACACGCCGAGAGATCGGACCACGACCGGAAGCGTGTCCCGGCTAGGCTGCGTGTCGCGAACGATAACGCCGAGGGCCGTTGTCACACATTCCGTGTCGGGCGAAATTGCAGCGACACACAGCGACGAGGGGAAGTCGACAATTTGCCCGCGGCCGACTTCCCGGTGCCAGTTTTTGAGCTTCGCAGACCGATATAACTTTCCATTGTTATTCCCCCGGGCGAGTTTCTGATGTTATTACAACTTTTCGAGCTGCATTTTTCTAGCCGCTATACGACGACGTGTTTCTTTTTCACTCCACCTCGTGACTTTGCGCGCCGCTCTCAGGTGGCTTGTGATTTCGGGCTATTATTAGGCGAGTATTTTAAATTGCCGGGATTACAGGAGCGATGGCTTGTCCGAAACGGGGGCCTGAAATAGCCAACTCAGGGCGATTCTTCGAAGCTCGCTTTTTCTTCGAGAGTGTCCGCTAAACTTGGAAACAAGTTGCCGATGCATTTACGCTCGAGAATAAATCACTCTTGCGAACGCGAGGAAGCAAAAAGAAATGTCGCAGTGCTGATAAACATCGTGTGACAAACGTTTACAGAGAAGTTCAAAAGTGGCCCATCACGGAAAAAAAGCTTTCTTCGATTACCAATACGTCCGAGCTCCGAAAGATTCGAATTGAAACGTCTCAAGTTTTTGCCAATCGTGAACTTTTTAAAAAACAATCCAGAACTTTGACCTACAAAATTTATCCCTTAAATCAGTTCAAAATTACTCTCGTCAAAACGACCAGCTATTTCTCATTCACAAAAAGTCTTCCTTTGACTAGAAAACTTACATGAAACATTCTACAAACGTTTTTCTACATTTCATTCGCTTACTACTTGAGAATTTACTTCGAATGTCGTTCTGTAGTAAAAGCATGTTCATTTCATACACAAAATCAGTTGGCAAAGTTGGCCACAGAAACGGTGACCTTTGTGCCAGACCTAAGAACCTCTCGCGTAAGAGTACAAAATTCGCGAGCAAAAGTTTCGCCAAATGAAAATAGCATCGGGCTGGAACAGCGCGGAAAACACGCGCTTCAGATTACGGGAAATAGAGTTTGATACGCGAGCGTCTTCTTTTTGCCGGCTTGTAGAATGCAAACAATCCGACGCAGGCTCGCCGATACAGAGGCGACAATGCGTCTTTCTTGCAATGCGTGTGTACGTACACGTTGCGAAATTCGCTCTCGGAATGCCACTTGGAGCGCGCCTTTTCATGCTCTTTATTACGTACTCGGGTTGATAAAATTGGCGCAAGAAGTAAAAATCAACACACTCTTCGATTAAATTGACTGCTCCGAGGCGAAATACCTCCAGTTACATTGTCAACACTTTTTTTTCCCTCGTCGTAGAAAACGCCACGATGTTAATTTACAGTTCGCGTGCAAAAATTTGTGATACCATTCGCAAATTGGATGTTGCTTTTAAGATGTCCATTACATTAGCGCAAATTTACGACTCCGGCAAGATTGTTTTCTAGCGAGCAAGAATAACTTGAGCGCGAGACAAAAAAGTCGCGGGAATTCAATAATCGAGCGATAATTCTGAATGGGCCGCGAGATAAAGGGCGAAATTTGAGATTCAGACCGCGGTCATTCATAAAAAGCGCGCGATAAGAGACAGGGTATGAGCGCTGAATACAAAACGATCAGGCTACTCCTATTCTGAAAGTTTTGCCCCCTTCGAAGGAACATCCATTTGAATAACGAGTGGTCGCGACTGATTAGATAAGCAGCGACTGAATAAACAAAGAGATTATCTAATTAAGTCACGCGGCGAGTGCCGAGGGGCTGGTGATCGCGAAATAAATTTTCTTTTATTGCACATTGTTCGCAATCGGCCCACTCTTTTTTTCGACGGAAAATCAAGCATCGTCGTAAAGTAACGGCCGTCCGCTCAGATAAGACTGGCCCGAATGAATCTCCCAGGACTCGTCGTAAAAATGTCCCGAGGAAATCGCGCGTATCGAATTACGTCCCGCACAGTCCAAGCCCTCTTCTTTATTTTCTTCCACATTGTGGTATGCGACTTGTCCGAGATCCGGTTTCTCGATTCCGGTGCCTTTTCTCCTCACGACTTTTTTCGCACTTTGATTTTTGTCTCCCCTCCACTTTGTCCCCTCGGTCCCGAAATTTGCGTTATTAAAATTAGAGAAGAAGATTGGAAGGACGCTAATTTTGTAGATGGAGAGTGAATTAATGGAATAAGTCAGCGGAGGAGAAACAAGTATTAATTGTGAATCTGATATGATGTTAATAAGATACTGCTGAGCTTAGAATACAAGACTGGTATCGAATTACCCTCGCAGATAGCAGCTTGAGTACTTCATATAATAATAAAGATAAGGATATTATTTAACCGGACAGGCTTTATTAATGAGCATTAGCGAACGGCTCATTGAAATATAAAGCGTTTGAATATAAAGCCTCAATCTGCTCGGGCAGTAATGATTGCCGGGCGAGCATGTTTATTGTGACATCATCGCGGTTTAAATAGAGAGAAAAAAACGTTGTTACGATTAATGTGCCCATTCACGTATTGTTCGACGACGAAAAAACAGAGTGCTCGTTGACTTTTGCTTTTCTCTTGTTTTCGCTTGTTTTTCCTTTTTTTTTCATATTTCTTACAACTCGTATGAAAGTGAAAATACTTTATTTCAGCTTCAAATTTATACCCAGACATAAATATCGAAAATGCGCAAACACATGGCAATGATTCAAAGCCATTCTTCTTCCTGGTTGTATTGATTCTGTTTTTTTTTTTTCGGTTTGAAAAAAAGGCTTTTGCATCGTGTCATAATTTTCTTGCATAAGAAACGAAAGCAAGCGTGCGAATACTTTCGATCTGGCTGCATCTCCGCGTCATATACCGCGTATCGATCCATCTTCCTATGTTGGAGTGAAAATCAACGATCGCTTTCTCTCCTCGCTATCAAAAAGGTCCGGCACCCACATCGCACCGGGATGTAGTAGTGAGTGGCGCGTTTTCTTTTGTCTTCGGGCTCTTCTTGGCAGCTGTGCGAGCTTCACGCACACAAACGGCATACACACACAGTCGATCCGAGTGCACTCGACAACGTCGGGCTAATTATTTATTATTTGACACGCGTCAACTGCTTCGCTAATTTCAGCATCCGACACTGTCAGCGATTCAAATTAGCAGGCTCAAGTACGGTCTGACAAAATGCTTTTCAGTTCAATAAAATACACGTCCAATTCGGTGTTGAAATTATTATTCAATTAATTCTCATTATGTAAAAAGAATCGTTAACTTAGGAATAACGAAGTTAAGGAATGATATTTTAGTATGGTTTTTGAACAGGATTGAAATTTGTTAATGAGAATTGTTGTTACTTTGAACGATTGTTGTTGGTTGTGAGAAAAGCACGAAACTGACATTTGGCGAATTTTTTAGCGTGTCAATGATATTCTGATAAGGTTAATTTATTTCAGCGTCGCTGCAAGAATTGGTGATTAAAATTTACATGTTATGAGCGTGATCGGATCGTCGACGGCAATTAATTTGGATTGCGAAAAAAGTAAATCATCCGATGACAAAAAACGATTATTATTAAACGGCAAAGAGAAAGCTAGCGCGCGATTGCGTAACGCGCCTCTCGCGACATTATAGAGTCGGGGTCGCGCTGTAGACGACATATGAAAAAATACGCGCCCTGGCGCAAGGTCGCCGCTGGTTCTCGCCGAGTCGGGGGAAACGCGCGAGTCAGCGACTTTTATGTAATCAGCCAGGCCGAGGGAGCATTGTTCGACACGACGGAGGAAAAAAAACTTTCTTTCTAATACAAATAATTCATGGCAACATTAACGTCAGCAGAAAATGCAATGAAATTTCATAGCCTTTTAGCCGCATTTTACAGATTGCCTCGGCATTAAAATTGGCAATTACGCGTTATTTATTGGCGCCCGGCGATGCTTGCAAAACTGGGCGCGCGCAAACGATTCGGGACACTTTTCGACGCTAATTATCGATAGGTCGTTTGTTCGCGCGGAATAAATAAATAAATAACCGGAGTCATTTCGAAATCAAGATAATGGACGTGGTAATTGAATAAATACACATGTAATTAGCGATTTCCGACTTTGCACTTTCCAAATCAATTTCGAATTGTCGCTGTTATTAACAAGACCGTTTTGTAATTCGTTATTTTTACTTCTTTTCCTGTTTTCTTTTGTATTTTTATCATCATATTTTTATTTCGGACGCGCAAACGACCTTTTCGACCTTTTTTTATTGAAGTTCAATAAATGTCCTCGAAGGATTCGTCATAACTTTCCAAGACGTACCATAAATAAGGACTAATTACATTTATAGGCTGCTCGAGGGCAAAACTTACCGTGCAATATTTCGTCCAAGGGAAACAGTAAAAAGATAACAATATATTAACTCGATTTATCCTCGCCGTTGATAAATTCGTGCCGAAAAAAGGAGCGCTGAACGTAAAATTCACTTGTAGGAAAAATCGAGCGGAACCCATGGGCGAGGGGTTAAATAAACGAGCGAACGCAGAACAAGAGTTAAGTCGAATTGAAATGTTTTAGATTGTGGAAACGTCTCGCGCGACACCTGAGCTCGGTTACAAATCGTGGAAATAAAAGGGGTCGACGAAACGTCTAATTTGTCCGGATCGAACCTTTTCGGCGCCAAAAAAAATCTCCGGATGCCTTTCATTTCTTCGACGTTAACGATTTCGTCCAGGCGGAAATCAACTCGAGCGCACCGGAAGGAGGGTTCTCGCAGCGCTGAGAAAACGAGCCATTACCCGAGGGTTGCTTCTTTCTATCTGTCCTTGCTCCGATTTATCTTCAACTGTCTTGTTCAATGTCTTCTAAGTTTTGATCTAAACCTCACTTGTCTCGAATATTTCATTCCGATCACTTTTCATTTCTTTTAATTTCCCTTTAAACTTAGTTTAAAGAGTGAAATCGGATGTACAATACTTTTTTCGAAAATGTTATAGTTTGCAAAAAAAGTGAGAACACGAATGAAAACTCGTATGAAATGTTTATCCACTGTAGAACAAATGTTTGGATTCGTCCAATCAGGAGGGAACAAACAAAAGTATGCTTATTCACATTCGCAAAGTGGCAACCATTCTTGCCACTTACTGTAAATAGAAGTCGGATTGCATGAGAATGGACGTCAATTGGCATTGCGTATGTAAATGTGTTGAGAGTGCTCTTGAAAATACATCCTTCGGTATAAGCCTGCAGGACACAGCTCCAAGATCTTTATTCCTTTTGCTTATTTCTGTCCGACGCGAAATTCTCGCTTTTCCAAGCGACGATTGTGCAATTTGTCATTCTTTGACGCTTTCAATTTTCAATTCATTCTGTATCAATTCAATTTACAGACAAAAAACGAACTTTTTGGTCGATGATATTTGGCACAAATTGTATTAGGTGCTTTGATAGACAGGCGTTTACTAGACAAAAGGAGCGCGCCTTTTTCATTGCGGCTGACACGCTAAATCAATAAATTGCAACAGCCGAAGAAGAGCGCCACCTTTTGCTTTTCTCGCGACGTCTTTCAGCGCGAGAGACAAAGGTCGCGCGGGCCCGCAACGTTTTTCGAAATCTCGTTGCTTAGCGCGAAAAGCACAAAGGATCGGGTGCTTTAATCTCATCTCGTCGGAAACCCGGCTCGGAAATCTGAGATTTGATGACGATATTGAATTCAACGTCAAAGGCGATCAATTTTGCGCTTCTTTAGTGCACGACGCGGCGCTCGATCGCGTTATCGCTCATACCGGGATTTCAGATTAGGACTCAGCATGAAAGATTCTAAAACGCCACTGACGTACGAGACGACCGAGCATTTTATTTTGTATCGTACGAAAATTTTTTTACCGTTTTATTTCCCTCTTTTTACTGGCGATAAAAATGGTCGCTGCAAAAGTACGAGCTTCTTCATGTATTCATATCAAATTTCGTTTCTCAAAGGAACGAATTTTCATGATAGATAAAAAAACGGATTCGTTTGTTTGAGTCGAGAAAAAAGTGCCGCGTTGCTTATCAAATGAAAGACCGCAATTTGTGTTTACCCCTTTGCGCGCCTCTTTTTGCCCCATATCTGGCGGAGTTACAAAAAAAACCAGTCGTCTCATAATAAAATTATGTCAGAATGTTTTACATGTTGTTCAAAACCGCATTCGCATTTGTGGTCTTCTCATTTGTAGCCACAAAAGCATAGATTTCCGCGACTTCAAAGGACAGACGGTCGCGTGTGTGTTTTTATTCAAATTACACTCAAATTGTATGTATTTCATCCAACTCGCGATGACAATTTGCGCCACTCGAGCGACATAATGACACTTGCATACGATATGGATCGAATTTTTTTAATCCACCCGCATGGTCGATGATTAGAACAGATTTCATTAGTCGAATCAATTTTTCAATCCTTTGAGATGTTCATTCGACCTTGATCAAATTGCTCTTGGGCAAACGTTTTTTTAGTTTTCTTATCCGACTAACAAACTTGTGAAAATGGGTTTGCAAAAAAACGTACGTACGGTTCGCTGCCTACAGTGCACAATTTTTTTTATTTTTTCCAGTGACTTTAGCATTCTTACGCAAGAAGTACCTCTGGCAATGTTCGAAAGTTTTCTCACTGTCCTAGTAGGTGACAAAAAAGGGCATAATTACGAGCTAAAAGGAGTTATCTTTTACAACATTGATTCATTATCCGAACATCGAATAAAAAATATTTACCAGGCAATTTTATTGATTGTGCCACATTTTCCCCCTCATTTCCCAAGTGGTTTTCTGTAATCCAATATTTGAGTCGTCTCTCCCTTGCTAATTCAATCGCGGTATCATAAAACATAATGAAAATTTTTCCCGTCCGCTATATATATATATACTGCGATAAAAATCTCGTCTTTGCAATAACCAAAAAAAAGTGGATGCAGTAATAATAGCACACGTATGACTGAACGCAAAAAACCTTTTCGAGCAAAATTGTGGTTTTTATGTGAAAGCACTCTGTGCTTAAAAAACAGGGACGATTAATTGGACTCATTTAATTTTCAACGAATGCAAAGCGTAAAGTACAAATTATTATTTTTTTCTGATGAAATAAAATGTGATTTCTACGACTGGCATGATGTTTTTACATTTTTTAACTCTCGTGGTTCGTTTTAAAATAAGTAGTACAAAAATGTGATTTGGAAAAAAAGAGAAGGCAACAAGAAATTGTGTAACGAAATTCGTTTTGATGTAAAAAACTGAGCTATTAACATTAAAAGGGCCAGTTATGAAAATTAACAAACTTGCGTCGAAGCAATTTTCGTGCAAAACGCCAGTAGTTAAGTTGGTAAAAGAGAGGATACGCAACTGACATTATCAAGGCGCAAAAATTTGCCGCGCACCTGTTGACGGTGAATGATAGGTGTTATGATGATGGAAGGTGCAAAAAAAACCGTCAGCATTCCTGCAGGAAACTACCTTTTTTGTGCGACCATTCACTCGCGCGTGTGAATAATCTCCGAATGAATGAAAAAAAAATTGACCCATTATGGCAAAAAGGGGAAAAGCAAAACTGTATAGATTTCAAATTCGTCGGTCGAACTTGAAATGCCCGCCCGGGACGCTCGAGTTGTAAATGATTCTCGTTTCTACGAACGAGAGCGTGTACTTTTTACATTTTTTAAAATTAATTCAGTTTTTTCTCGACGGAAAAAAGGGCGGGAACAAAAAAGGGGAATCTGTAAAACTGAAAATAACAAACTGATAGTGGAATAACGCAAGATTGAATGGGTAGGAAGAGTGAATTGACGAATATTAGCTTGCAGGCGGTCGTTTTGCTTTGGATGATTGCGAGAAAAAAAGACGAGTGGCATGATTGAAGCAAAATATTATCATTTTTGCGCGCACGTTGCGGGACAAAAATGCGCAGTATTTGCTGACACGATCATTGAGCCCCACTCGAGGTTCAAAGGTTGATTGCTATACACGATTGAAATACGCGATTCCACGGTGCGAGCTAATGTACACATGTAATGTGGGAAACAGTTATGCCGAGGGGGAAAGAAGTAGTTGAAGAAAGGGTCACGCAATTCCATGACATAGCGGCGTTATAATCAATTTCGTTGGAAGCCACTGTGAAAAATTTATTCTAACACAACCCACTTCGACGATAATCCGACATCGGAACTCAATTAAAGTCGTCCGAGTACCAATCCGATGGAGCTGTAACTGAAGATTAAAAATCCACCATTTCATCAAAAATTTTCAAACAAAGAAGAACATTTTTGAAATCCTGATTCAAGTTTTGTTGTAACACTTTGCTCGAAAGTTAATTACGAGACATTTAGTTTTAATCTCGACTTCTTTTTTGTTTCAGGTACGTACTTCAGAGTAAACAGAATCTGCCTACAAGCTGCGTAGTTGAGAGTAAAAACGCCGAGTTTGCTTAGCAAGGGTGAAAAAAAACAACTTTACACTTTTTTTTGCAAAAGCGAGCGCGCACAAAGTTGGCGATCGTTCCGGAGGCAGGGTTTACGAGCAAAATAGCGCTTCGAGACGCTTTAGCGCCTCGACAAATTACTCCACTTAATTTGCTGCGCCCGGACAATGTATCATTAACGCGTTTTTATTAATCGCGCTTTGTTTTTAATTATGATGGCTCGAACCTTCGGGATTTTTTTCGTTCCCTCAGTACCCTGAGAACTGCGCGTGGAACACCGAACGCCACTCATCATTGCACTTTCAGAGCCATTGTTCGAGCCGTTCAGATATCTCGATGACACTCAAAAGAATGAAGTCGCTAAAAAAGGAGGACCCCAAAGACAAACGCGCCATTGACCGATCGATGAATTTAAAAGGGGCATTCAGATTCGATCGTGTATTCATTCCAAGACCTTATTCATACAAAATCATGTATCCGATATGAAACAAATCGTTGCTTTATTTTTGTTTCATTCTCATTCATTAGTAGCACTTTTTTAATTTTTTTCAAATAACGAGTTTCTTCAACTGACAAATAACCCAGGGTTATTTTAGCTTCAATTTTTTTCGTGCTAAACTTAATTTCATTACGTTATGGTGAGCATTGTATTTAATTCTTGCAGAATATCCGATAGTTAATCAACTAAAGTTATTTTTAACCCTGAACGGATACGAAAAAAGTGTACGGTGTGACATAAATCAGCAACATCGGGGCAAAGTGGCCTTATTATTAATTGAGAACGACAATTTGTTTGCACAATGCACGTCGAATATCCGCGCTTCATTATCGGTTTGATAAATGTAATATCGTCAGTCGGATGAAAAATGAACGATGATTAATTGATTTTGGACTCTGTAGAATCGGAGATAAATTGTGTTACCTTTTTTTTCTATTCTGCACGAGAAAAATGTTCTATTCTGTTAGAGAAAAGAACCAATTTTTTGCGTGTATTTTTTCCTGAGAACACGATGAATCATAATTTCGTCTTTGAACCAAGAGTGACAGACTGGAAAGTAAATGTTTCTATGAATTCCAGATCTCAACATTTTGTTAATTGAAGTACACCATTATATCAAATCTGGTACGGTTATTTTATACAACATAAGTGACAGTTTGCAATTTGAAGGAATAATTTGCTTGATTATTATGAATACGTTTTATACGAATGGTGATGCGCGCTAAAAGCGATTGGAATCCAAAGGCTAGACTTGGCAGCCGCCAATTCCTTAACTACCTAATTAGAAGATATTTAACCAAGTCGACGGAAACGAGGATAAGATCCTTTGATGTGCGTTTAACAAGAATTTCATTTACCCAATGTCTCAGCGTTCTCTTCAAGTCTTTTGCATTCATGAATACACCATAACAATCACAAAGACCGTCAACTCGATAAAAATAAACTCAACATAATCAGACGCATACCACTGATTATTATTATAACTCAATATTTTCAAGACCATCGACTTTTTTCTGCACAGGATGTTTTTTGTCAGACGATGAAAACAAACTCGACTAATCGGACGCATACTACAGATTATTATTATAATTCGATATTTCCAATACCAGGGACATTTTTTCTGCACTGGTTTGTTTGGCTGATTCCTTTTTGCATCTCAAATGGAATGCAACCGACGAGATTCTCGTTGAAAGCAAAGCTTCGTTACAAGAATTCCTCTTTGATTAAATACATCTGATTTGGAAAAATATCTTTTACACCATACAATAAGTGAATTTCGGAAATTACAGCTTCACTGTAACGGAACACAAGTTTACCACAACTATAATTACAGTAACTGCAACCGAAACTAAATTTAACAAATTCCGGCTGTAAGGTACGGTTAGCTGTGACCTCACCTAAATTTGTTCGCAACTGAAACCTTTCTAGTCGTGGCATTTGTAAGCAAGCTGTAATTTAAAAGCACCCTTGCTTATTACAAATTAGCGCGCGTAACTTCTTCAAACAATCACAAACTTAGCTAGTCACTCATCCATTTTGTTCTTTTTTTACGAACCTGGCGATTCATCACAATTTCATTTCCTCATTTTTCACCGGATGGATCTATAATTTTTTCGGTTCATCTTGTTGATTGAGAGAAAGAAATCGAACGAATCGGCGAACATTCGCGAACAAATCGCGGAGCAGGATCTAGCGGAGACAAAACGCGGAAATGATCTCGTCAGATAGCGGAACTTGAGGGATGACAAAGCGAGGCCATTGGCACATGATCGCGAGAGCGATAATCGTCGCGTTGACGGAGAAGCACAGGCAAATCCGAGCGATGAATCCGATTAACCTATTTTGCCGAACGAATCGACGAACCCATTTGGCACATCGATCCAAACCTGGTTTCCGCGGCGAACCGGGGATTCCCAGATGAAAGATGCATATACGTTTCGCGCACGCATATACATCGCGCTAATTACCTCTATCGGAGATGGTTATCGTGGCTGCTTAAGTGGCAAACACTATTATCGAACGCCGGAGATGATCGACGGCGAGACGCGCGAACAGCAAACATCACTTCGTTACGCCACGACCAGCTTAATAAATCGGCATTAGACCGTACAATTTTGCCAATGGTACTAGGATTATTGGCTTTTCGTTGATTTCCATTCGATTGTACAAGTTGGCGCCCAACGTGGGCCTTCCAGCAAACACCCCACGTTGTGCGCCGCTTGTGCATCGCACATTTTGCCGACGAATTTTAATGAAAAATCAAGTATCTAAAATATGTAGACGCTAAAATATTCGAAACGCGCAACTAAAAATAAAATAAACATCGCTTCTTTTTTCTCCCTTTTCTAAGTTACCTGCAGCTTTTTTGCATGTTACGTTCGAGAGTTTAATTTACAACGTGTGCAGTAGGTACTCGCAATGATTATAAGATAGTGCGAAACGTAATTTTACATAACTTGTTGGGTAGTGGAAAAAGTGTGTTGACTTGAGTAGAGGATGTGCACTACATATATGGTGGGAGATGGTAGATTAAGTCTAATTATGGGGAGCTGAGGAGACAAATGAACATCGTGGAATAAACTATGCCAGTGTTGACAGACTAGAATCCCGAAGTAGAAAAAAACTTAATGCAATATAAGTTCTGGTATGTTGATCGGAAGCAAAGATAGATGATTAGGGCAAAATTGAAATCGAACAGGGGTAATTGAATGGTAATTACCCGCAACGGGATGTTTTATGATTTCGGGAAATATTTACGATGTAAATTAATTCGCAACTTTTCATTCGGAACAAATGAGAATTGAAGGAATTCCAAAGAAATGATTATCACGAAAAAAAACAGAATTACGAATTGGATAAAATAAGTTTGGCGTACGAAATTTGTCGGCTCCGTCTGAATACAAATCGTTCCTTTGTACGAATTTACCTATCTGTCTGATTTTTATTTGCGATAAAACTTGATGGGACGATAACAATCAGCAGACTTTTTGTGCCAAAAAGTTTTGCTAATTCACTTTCTGATCTGAACGATTCGACGATAATTTACACGATTCCTAATTAGATATATAAGTTTGAACGCTCGATTGTTCGAAATAACTACCTCTCGTGTCGCAAGGATCAGTCAGACGTAATTGGAGCCCTGCACTGACACATTTTATCTATTCACCCCAGCAGTCTAAACAAAAAATGACGCTAAATCAAATTCATATCAAACTCGAAGTATTTTATTGAGCCAATCTGGTAATTTGCGATATCGATTTAATAAAACATCAAGCTCGTTTGTCCCGACACAGCCATTATCAGCCGAATAAATTATCCTCGCTTTAATAATTTTCTAATCCGTTATCCATGCATTTCGCTTAGCAGCAATTAATAAATAATTGCGTTCTAATCAATCCCCTCTAATCGGCGCTATTTTTATCCGGCCAATGATCCCAAACAGCTCGGTTTAATTGATGTAAATCCTAATTAGACATGGTCTTCAATATCCAATCATAAGACCCAATTAAATCTAACTAGGTTCAACCTGTACTAGCAGCTGCACTTTGCTCGACTTATCTCAAATCTCGCAGCTTAAACACTTGACCGACAATCGGCCTGGAAATGGGAGACCCAATTTTGCCCGACCAAAACCACCCACGTTATCGACAAGCTACAAAAGCCACATTCAAAAGCACAATAAATTAAAACGTCTCGTCTACATTTTACGCACTCGAACTTGTATTCAAATCAGCCTCGCGGTTGGGACGAAAAATAACTTGGTTTCTAATTGAGCATGTGGGTATCGGTATCGAGTGTCCCTTTCTCGCAGTTCGATTGAGCAATGTCAACACGATAAAAGCCTGTCGCGTTTCCTCTCCGGGACGGTATCTAATGAAAACATAAATTTGCAAAACGTTTTCGCGGCAACGAAATGACGTATAGCAGGCGTGGGCGGTAGCCCCGCCGATAACGAATAAATACGCGCCCCATTAGTCTTGAGATAAAGCGCCGAGCGATTTATAGTACGAATTTCGAGGTTATCTACTTCAAACGCGAAACCGAGAGCTTATTTGTTCCATCGCTGATAAAAGTGCGCGCCACCCAATTCAGCGGCACTTTTGATCTGATTTTCTATTCGCACGTAAAGGAGAGATTTTCGTACCAGTGCCTGTATTTCTTTATCAATTTCACGAGAATCGGCGCGGGAAAATTGATAGCGATTGATTCGCGATTTTAATTTTCGCTGCAGCGCCACGTTGGGCGCCGCTTGATAAAACACGGTTAAATGTAATCAAGCATGGATTTGGCAACGTCAGACGATTTTTAGAAAGATGATGAAAAAAAAATTGTTCACGCTCTATTTGACGTGGGCAAACATGCAAATGGCGTGTATTTCGTTTTCTCTTTGCAAGTCGGAGGAATAACATGTGCATATATCAATTCGACTTTCTCGGGCGGATCGATAAAACGGATCAGTAGTATTTGCCCGGAGCGTTCAGAGGAGTTTTAGAAGCGCGACGCACTGAAGGATACTTTGCGTTCACCTCCGCGGTACCGAATCCACAAAAGCCGTAAAAAGTGTCCGTAATTCGTTTCATCTTTCTGCCATATCTGTCGATTATACTCATGGCGCAAGACCTTTTAATACAGAATATTTTGGTTTCCTTTGCTCCACTCGTTTCCTTCTTAGAGACACTAAGAGCTGCTCGGACGAAATAGGAAAAAACTTTGAGCCACAAAACGTGGTCGTCGAAGCGTAACTTGATCAAAATGACGTTTTTCCATCCATTTTTGTCTACTTAGAAACTTAACATTTTCTGAGAGTCAATATTGAATTATTTTTTGTAATTTCAAGGAATGCAAACAGGAAAAGTCACGATTCGTTAGTTCGGGATCGAATGAAAAATTGCGTCAAACACAAAAAGCAGATTTTGATGTCGAAATAGATGAGAGACAGAATAAGACGGTATGCATGAAATCAGAAGATGGGACCGGAGCGATTTATCATTCGAACGAAATGTTGGCCATTAGAGGGGTCCATGAACGGACGAGCCACAGAGAATTTCCTATTCTGCTTCTCTATCAATTTCAGACTTCTTTTTTAGCGGCGAGGACAAAAAAAATTGTACGCTCGACTCGAGTGTATCATCTCGTGTCAACATTGTGAAAAGCCCGTGATGAATGGCAATTTTACGACGATCCAAATACGCCACTTACTCTCTCAGTCGCGTTTTAGACCGACTTTAAATGTGCCATTTATTTTCCCGACGCGATTAAAAACAAACGTGACGATGATTAATGTCTCGTGAAGTTTAAAAAAAAAGAACACTAACTTCGCTAATTATGTTTGCAGTACACCTGACGATTTCTTCATCAACTCAATGTCAAAACAGATATTTTTTAAATTTCTCTGTTTTTTTGTGAAATTTGAATTTGTTAGACTTTGAAATAACAAAGGCTTGGATCAGTTTCTCACGCTCGTTGAATTAGCATCCGTCACAATCCATCACAAGATTAATCATAACAAGATTCAACGACGTTGTCCAACATGTGTTTATTGCATTGTGTCCTATGTATCATTCAATTAAAACATCATTCATGCATAACCGAGGCGACTTTTCATAATAATCGCTGCAATAAGTCGCCGCGTCTTAATTATGAGCTTATATCGTCTTTCAAACTGAGTGCATTATCCGAACGCCGCGGAATGTTGCCAGATAAGACGCCGATAATTTGTATAAAATTTTCAAATGTTTTTTTTTTCATCGAACCACCTTCAAACATCACGCCTATCGCAATTTAATAATTCTGATAATTAAAACCGCACGCGAGATAAACAACTATAACTCTTAGTGTTTTTTGATTAGTTTTTTTCTCATCCGTCGGAAATTCCGAGAGGCTTAATTATTAGCGTACGAAAGACTTATTTGACGGATAAAATTAAATACAGTCTCCTACCGGCTATCGCGGTCCGTTCGATTGAAGTGCAATTTTTTCCTCTTCCCCGGCCTCTCTTTGTTTTCACAATGCAATGATTTATTAAACGGTATCGCTTATATGAAAGTGAGTTGTCGACCTTCAAGAGGACGTCATCTTTTTCATGTCGTTTCTTCCCTTAATCGTTTCATATCATAATTTAGTTGATAAATTATGGATGAAGTTTTCAAAGCCACTTTTCTTGCGTTCAAATTTCCGCTCAATTACATACAATTTCAACCATCTAACACAATAATACATAATTTTCATTTTAAAGCGAAGGTAAAAAAAAACTTTCAAATTATGAAATTACATTAAACTGCAAATTTCAAGACATAATGTGGTTCACAAACAAACGTCAGTCGCACTCGATGTAAAAGTGGAGAGTGAAAAAAAAGAGGTCCGAAAAAAATCCCGTATAAAAAGTGTCAGTAATGTTTGACGTGGAGCGAAAAAGCATAATGCAGAGAAAAATAAGTGAAAAAAAAGGTGGAAGAAAAAAAGGGACAGGATAAAAAAAATAGTATGCGCGCATATATTATGCATAAGGGTGACTGAAATGAGAACTTTTTGCACGGTTCTTGTTGTTCTCGCGTGCGACCACCAACGAGCCGGGCGTTCGGCGCTCCTTTGGCCGTGACTCCCCTTTCGCAATTCTTTCGCGCTCGTCTTCGCGATAATTAGTCACGCGTTGCCCGCGCCATGGGCGTTTCTCAGCGCGACGAATCGCCAGCCTGGCAGTCGTATAAATATATCCGTCGTGCTTGTAAATAGGATCGCGCATCTCACCGGCGAAACTTCGATACGATCGCGCAATCAACCGGACAGCCAGAGGATGATCGGGATCGCGAGCGGTAAATCGATATCATGATAATGCAAAATCTTGCATGTATTACGTGTACCGAACTGTACGTGGGCGACCGGACAAACCGACTCATTTTTTTGTTCCAGTATCAAAAAAAAAGCTATCTGCTTTTACTTTACAAATCTAATTTTCATATTTTTATGGACCATTTAGCAAGGCGATTCATTCCACTTGGTCGGGAAGAAAAAAACGGTCAAATTAACGGAGGAATAAAAATAAATTAGCGAAAGCGGTTGTTTGAATGGAGTGAAATTTTGCCTATACACAGTAGTCGGAGTGATTACTATTGATATACCGAACTGGACTTTCTTATGTCAACATGGTGTATGAAATGTTTATCAGAAAAGACTGATAACAATGGCCGGCTATGTTTGTACAAAGTTGTTCAACTACAGCTTTCTTTTCTGCATTCATATGCCATTTTCATAAATGATTTTTTAACTTCACGAGCGGCTTTCAAAAGTGATAAAAGTTTCACTGTACAAACTTGTGCAACTAACATCTATAAACATCAAACGCAGATTATAAGATAAGATAGCGACGAATATTAATACATCTGGATCGATAAGTTCGAGAGCGCTGCTGCACGCGTTTGAGCAATTTTTTTCCTTCGCGGATCAATGACTGCATGAATCATGAGAACAATAAAAATGAATTTCTATTTCAACCGAGAGATATCGCAGACCGAAATTAAATTCCCACTTCGTATAACCGGGACGGGATTAAATGCAAAATAGTTTCGATTATTTTTGTTTGTTCCGTTTTATTTTCTTGTTCGCAAACGAACGAGGAAAAAAGGACAAGCCGGCGGAGGGAAATTAATTAAAAAAGTTGTATCGCCTGTCCTTTGACCCTCGACTTGACGCCGTTTTTCCGATCGCAACTTGATTAATCCCCGTACGCGTGTCCGTCATAAATCAAACAACATAAACTAGGAGGGTTTGTTTGCGCAAAAAGCTGCAAGTCGCGTGCAGCAAAAAAAAACGCGTCCGTTTCTCCCTGCTGGACAAATATTTAAACATCACTACATCGGCACTGTTTGAGTTGGTCCCCTTGATCTAACGCCATGTGTTTGTCTTTCTTTTTCAGGTAAGTCATCCCTGGCTCCTTTGTGGACGACGGCGAAATAACAGCTGAGATTAATGCCTCGCTCCGGTCGTAAGTCGATCCGCGGCGTGTTGACTCTATGCATAAACCCGTCTAATTTTCGTCCCGGATCACGCCAATCGAAGTGCAATACCGCTCAAACAATCTTCCGTCTCAGTAATCCCTTTAACAATCTCAACTTGAGAATAATTTTTGTCTAATTAGTATCTCGTTAGTGCGAGCTCGGATAATTATACGGAAACTGAATCTGACGAGTCTTGTTATTTCGAAAAGAAGTAACAAGAGAGCTCTCTTCTATCTTCGGTCTTTTTCATTCTGTCTCACTTTGTCTCATTAAGTTTCCTATTTTTTTCCCTCGTTTCTTTTTTTCAATAAAAAATGTCTACCATCTGGTGCAAACAAATCAAAGTATTGGATTTGACCCGACTGGACCTATGTGTGTGATTTTTTCGAGCTGCGAAAACTCGAATAGTCCAATTGACTTTCAAGTCGTCAAAAATCGATCGGACCGCGGGCTATGCGTCTCTATTTTTTGGCGAGCGTACAATTGCCCGGAGGAAAAAGAAGAGCGAAAACAAAAAACGGAATTTTTACGAACGTAGAAAAGGGGAAACAGCTGGGGACACTTGATTTAGTCGCTTAGGCACTTTTGCAGCCAAGGTCTAGGCTCGATAAATCAATACAGAAATTTCCAAGATTGCAACGCTGCACTTAGGAGTTTGAATTGGAAAACAACATTTTATATCTGACGACAGTTGCGAAATTCTGTTCGATGGATTTTTGAGTGCAGATCATTTGTCAACGACAAGGGAACGTTGAACTACAACATCATTTGTCGAATGCTCGCAGTTTTAGCAATCGTGTCTTACAATCGCGTACAAACTTTTGACAGACAGAAGAAGCAAATCGTAGTCGTCGAACTGCCAATCCTGCGAGACACTTATTTCGAGGTGTAAGTTTAACTTTGATTAACTCAAGATCTTCCACAGAGGATGGTAAAATTGAAGAAAATGAAAAAGAAAAACTTGCGTTAAACTTAACTTGACGAGATATCTCGTTTGAAAATTAATAAGAAATAAAAAGGTGCGAATGGGTAGTAGAGACGTGAGAACTCTGGCGTCCATAATGGATGTCAGGTTGAATTATTTTTGGGACACTCGGTCACGCGTCGTTCATACAAAATGCAGGCGAATCGCTCTCTCAAAGTGGAAACGAGGTGCGAAAGAGAAGGAGCGGAGTTTTCGGACAGGTGACTTTGCGGAACAGTAATTATTCACACGGTGGCGGCGAAAAATTCGCGAGCAAAGAGTTTTCGGGATGGAAATATACGTGTAGGAGAAACAAAAAGAGGTTAAGGGTGAGTGCATGGGGGGAACAAAGCGCAAATGTAGTGGCTGGAGAAGCAAAGGTGGAGGGTCACGCGAGAGAGAGCAGCGCGAGATAAGGACGGGATGCGGAAGGACGCGACGTGGTTGCGGAAGAGGACGGACCGAGCCAGAAAAGGAAGGCAAGAAAAAGCGAAAGATCTCGTGGGACTCGTAGCGAGCAAGAGCCAGAGCCACTCGGGGAGATATAAGACGAGGGACCTTCGGTCTTTGCGCGCGGAATTTACTGCGTTAAACGGCCGCCTACACGCCAAGGATGTACGCGTCCGTGCTCCTCTCGTCCCCGTTTCGTGAAAAGACTCAGCAGAAAAAAAAAGAGAGAACGGTCTGCCAGTATCACCCAAAAATCACGATCGTATTGCGATTTCACCTAAACCGAATGCTAACGAAAATCTTTTTTTATCTTCAACCTTTCATCAAATTGTTAGATTTTTTTTCCGTTGGCATTTTGAATGAGAAACTAGCTCGTTATAAATAAACTATTTTTGCAATAAGTCGAGTGTTGCGACCCCATGTTGGGCGCCAGCTAAATAATACTGTACAATTCGAAATTAAAGCTATAAAGAAAGGTTTTTGTGATTTCAAGATATTAAAGTTGCTGAAAAGTTCTCGCGTCCATGTCAGAAGTGATACTAGGTCATTGCAGATTTTTCCTTTTCATTCCCGCGGACGGATTTCACTCGGAAGAGATCGAGGAGTTATTATTTGGTTTTACTGGGTCACAGTTGGCAGAGGTACACTAATTAGGGATACATTTCAATGTGCTATTGTTTTTGGATCGCAGTCCAGATTGAAGCAATCGTCGAGCTGTTGGAAAGTACGAACCAACTACTAAATGGGACTATCTAGATCTGTCTAGACTCGACTAATCTCTAAAATATTAGCAGTCGAGCCAAACAGTAGGTCAAGTTGGCCGATACCATCGCCGGTCTTCCATGTTAGGGTTCTTTTCTATCCGACGGCCGAGCGCTTCGGATTAATTATAACTGAAGCCTTTTCACCAGCTCTGACCTCCGCGCAACGGGTCAGAAGAATAAAATTTAATGCCTCCGATGAGATACATTCTTATTGTTTTCACTATCGGTTGAAAAGCGTTGAGAAGCCGACATTAATTAGGCGAATGTATATTTCTTCCGATTCGCAAGTTCGACAGCCAGCTGAGCGAAAAAACACCAAACTATGCTCGCATCAAAGATAAGCTCTCCAAGTCCGACACACTTGCCTTAATCACTTAGCAAAGTTTGTCCTCATAACGGGCAATTTCGCCTGGACCGGTAAATTTCGATAAAATTGGATTATCCGTCGGATAACGATGACGGTAAATCATCGAGCCCTGACGATCGCTTTTCCATTAGATAACAAAGAGCGCTTTTTTTTGTTGGCAAAGTGTGTGTCGAAGTGCAATACTTTTTGGCTATTCGGGATTCCATCGTGTCGGTCCGGAGTTGTACGTGCTTTCTCGAAGGAGTTACGCCCGTCGTAGTACCATTAACGACCCCACGTTCCTGGTCTACATCCGGACGTTGATAAATATCTGCAACGGACCGTTAGCCCACAGGAGCTACGAATACACGTGCAAGCGATCCTCTGGCCCTCGTCCCTAAGAAATATGGCGATTCGCAAAGACGCGTTCCAACATTTATTTCTACGTTTCACGAGAGAGCAAAAACACACGCGAAAACTTTTGCACTGCCTCGACGTTAGAGGGCGTTAGTGCCGGCGAAAGAAAAATAGCCTAATTAGTTTGGTGTACGCCATTGCCGCAGACTTCTCGAGCGATGACTTTTCAAGGCTTTTATCGTAAATATCGTTCGTTTTGTCGGTGCTCGGATTTTTGACTCGCAGCTGCGAACGAATTTCGCTCTTCCGTCGGCGTAATTAGAGATGTCTCATTTACGAAGCCGTTTCCGCTGTTTCCATTTTCGAGCCAGACATCAGAACAGATTCGAGGGATGTCGTGCTACTGATAATTGTCACAATTCTTGATTGCAGTTTAGAATTTTTGTGTTCTTGCGATTCTTCAAACAAAATTGTTTGAAATCATTTGAATTTCAAAAAGGTACAAATTCGAGTGTTTTGTAGATTGTTAAACACAAAATTTACTGTAGACTACAAGTCAAGGAGACTTATTTTGAAAAATGAGAAAATTCCACTACTTTTGCGAGCCTTTTTTACTTCGTTCCTTTCTCATGTTTTTTGATGTTTGAAATCCACTGTACAGAATGCTATAAGAAACGTTAAATATTTACATACCAAATGCGACGCTGGCAGTTGCGCAATTGAGCGCAATTTATTTGTCCGCGGTCACGCGCTCGGGGTCAGGGCTTTTTGTCCGACTTTGACCACGTCTCATTTTGACTCCCTGCAGCTAGGGCATTAACACGATTTCCTCGTAAACTTGTGTCATCGCTCCAGCTTCTGCCTGTAGGAATGAGTTTAATCTTACACGTGTTCTGCTTCTGCAAACAAAGTTGACGAATTGATGACTTTCAACTCGGACATTGTAGTCGAAACTACAAATCACCAACCCATTCTTGTAGAAGAACAAGGTCCTGCAAACTAAAATGTTCATTACTTAAATTTGATCAAACTGAATTCAATTCATTATAAACAAACTGATTAATTAGTGATGAGAATAATTCTAAAAGTGAAAATCATTTTTGACATCCGGTTTTGCGTTAATTCATTAGAGAAACGCGTTTCATTTATTTTCACAACATTATGCTAATGCGAGTAGCGCGCTCCAACTATTCTCATAAAATCATCTTCTCAAGTTTATCTTTATAGGATCACTTCGAAGGAATAATCGTGATTAGTGCATTACAATCAGTTTCGTACGATAATCTTCGGTAAGGACACGGGAGAGGGCTAATGGCTGATCAAGAATCGTGCATGTGTGCGCGAGGACGAACTTTTAATCTGAAATGTAGCGAAGCGGAAACGGCAAATTGCTCATGATAAAAGTCCGCTGGCTCGATTGTGTGTACGTGCGTGCGTGTACGAAAATCGTGAACGTGTGAGGCGTCGTTCTCCACATGCAGCACGACAAGGGCGGGGACCAAATTACGCGAAAGGAAAAACTTGGCGTTGTTGTCGGGCTTTTCGTTTTGTTTGGCAGGCGGCCGGGAAAATTAGAGGCCGGTTTGTGTGATTGCGGGTTATTGAGCTATGGAATGGTAATTGCGATTGAGGAGGACAAACTGCAAGGTAATAGTTTTATAATGAGGTTTTTTGTGAGGTCCCAAATGCAGCCTCTGAGAAATTTATTTTCTGCGCCTCTTCGCCGATGTCTTAATTGTTTTATCTTACTTCATCCCCTTTTTTCTTACATTTTTTATTTTTTTTGCAATAACAAATAAAAAGTTGTTGGTTGGAATAGACTTTCGAAACAATTTTCGGTAAATTAGTTGAACAATTTGGTGCACACCTGCGCTAACAAATCACTCGCTGGATAAAACATTTTGCAATGGTATTACGTACCGGCGCTGCATCGACAATTAATCCGCACACGGCGTAGACAACCAAAACAAAACGAAACAAACGCAGGCCCAACAACACAGACTCGACGTCGTAAACGCGCTGCTTCCGCGCTCTCGTACCAAGGCACAAACTCATCCTTCGTTCATTCGTTTTACTGCGCATAAAAGCTACGACTCGCGAAAAGCTGTGTGTCCAATGTTCATTACACAGCATTTATGTCCAGCCGTATATTCTTTTCTTCGGGCAAAGTCATTTCCACCCCTTTTTTTATAAGTTCTTCAAAATGAATGATGGACACTTTTACGATATCGTTGTTATATCGAAAATGAAATGTTTCGCAGATAAAAAATACTCACATTCAATCCCCTCACTTTAGTTAGTATTTTTATTTATGTTTTTTTCGTCTTTTTTACTTGGCGTCGTAAAAAAGTGTAATATTCACATGTAACGGAACAATTTTTATTATGACAGTTTGTTATATCACCGTAGCAACCATCAAAATTACAGTACCATTAATCTTTGAAAAAAATTTTTCGTTACTTAGATTAAAAATAACAAAAAAAGCTACTTGTAAATTCACGGATAATGATGTTGACGAGTTATTTTACGGCAGCACGAAAATCGGCTTCGCAGAACGTTCGGTGGAGCGTTTTAATTCTGTCCGCGGAACTGGAGCACGTATATGATTTACTTGCGCGTCCGCGCCTAACGAAAATTAACTTTTATCCGGCGCTGTCATTTTTCAGCGCAACAAACCAAAGCGCCGGCGACGGCGAGCGCTTTTTTTTAAATTCCTGATTAATGCTGAATCCCCGTCGTTGAATTCCGAATGCCGCGACCCATTATTTTATTCATTTCATCATAAACTTTTTTTACCCCGTGCAAAATCATACTTTACACGCTGCGTTTGCGTCCAGTATCGCATAACCGCCTTTTTTCATTTGTTTCCATTTTTTATTCAAATTTCTCTCTATTTTCCACGCGAATTTTTCAGAACAAAAAGCAAAATACAATTTGCAAGTATCGAATTTATGGAAATATTGTTGTTGGAATTCAAATGAACCCACAATTTTCGAAATATCACCAATAAAAGAATTTAAAACCATTTTTTCAAGGTGATAAAAGATAAAGTGAGGGAAAAGCAGGATGTATTATTGTAGGGTTGCCAAATATATAATTGACGAGCAAGTGCACATAGGACAGACGTAGGCGTGCGAGGTGCACGGGACGGTTTATTTGCAGCGAGGAATGAATGTTATTACTTCAATTGTTTTTACATTTTGCAAGAGATCAAAGGGAGATACAGGGAACAAGGCGCGGCGAGGCTCGCAAGAACGTTTCTGCATATCCCAGGAGCTGATTATCGCGCGCACAATCGTTCTCGGAACTATTTGCCGCGCGCTTACTCGCATCCATTCTTCTCGGTGCATTCCTCGACCTCCGCCTCTACGAATTCGCCAACACGGTACGCGCTTTATTTATAACAAAATATCGCCACTCGACCATATCGCAATCGCAAAAATAATTTTCACCGTTTTTTGTTTCCTTCCCCTCGCCAACTTTTTGTGTCCGTTCGATCGATCGCATAATTTACGTGTGCCCGTTTCTCACGACATTCCAACGTTATGTTGCTCATACATTATGACACAATCCCCTCGCCACTCTTAATCCGACAAATTAAGTCGCACTAATTTGTCAGACCTTAAAACCCAAGCCCAATATTCGTCGTGCAATTTTTATCGCACTCGCAACATGTGAATTCGCTAATCGGCGTTATGAATGAACGGATTTTCAATTAATAATTTAATTGATAACTAGAGAGAGAAACCGGAAGGACGAAAAAAGACTCGACAACAATAAATAAATATAACCGAAAATCCTGCGGAGAGGCGTAATTCAGTCGGAATCGTAAAATATCGACGAGCGGTCGAAATTGAGCAATTTTTTGTGCGATCCTTGAAGTATCGCGGTAAAATTTTACGAGAGGGCCGATAAATGCAAATACGCTATGAATGCCTGGCTTTTTTTTAATAATGGACGCAGTTAATCCACTTGGCTTGAAATATCACGTTACTTTGGTAGACCGAAACATACGATTTTCAGGTTAAGATAATAACTAGGCGCCGCTATCCTTTCCCTAATGGCTTCGACAGATAAGACAAAAAGGCACCTCTTCTCCGGACACGACGTTAAAAATTGAATTCGTGTCGGTCGTTGAGACCGACGATGACGCATTCCACTTTCTCCGATGTAAATTTCGATTTATTAATCATGATAAGATTCTTTCGAAAAGTGTCGTGAAAAATCGAAAGGAGAAATAACGATAAAGTTGACCGACTTTGTTGGTTTTGAGCGTCGGCTTATCGTGCAATTAGATAAAAGTTACGAAACGGCGGGAAGCTTTTTTTTACCTTTTCTCGAACGAGTAATTTAGGGAAACAATTTATAAAGCGTGCGTGGCTCGTCTTCATTCTTTTCTCGGCGGAAGAAGCCGATATGCCGACGAATAATGAAGTAGCGATTCATAGGAGACGGCGAGACGTAAGATCGCAGCTGTTATTTCATTTGTAATTGGTTGCTCAGTCGATGAAACGGCAAAGTCAGGATTTGGATAAGCCCAGTTTTTGATTGCTCTAGTTCAAAAGGGAGGATTGATTTTTAACGTTTCAAGATAGTTTGATGGCTTATCTCTGACAGAATTGGGATGATGATAATCTTTCAGTTAGGATTGCGAACAGTAAATTGGATCAATTTCAAACGATATTCCGATCGCTAAGCGCTATCTGTTTAAACAGCCGTTTCAAATACCATGATTAACGAAAATGAGAGAAAAAATAATACATCATTGATAACGGATTTCGATTGAATTTCGTTCCGCCACTTCTTCGCGTCATTTCCACAAGTTTTATTCAGTTGTTTTTTTCAATTTTCATGATTTTCGCGACAATATCAGACTTTTTAATTATCGAACGGAAATTACGGCTGGAAGACGTTCGCCAGTGCGGAAACAATCGGATCGTTGGAATTCCGTGGATTGATAAGCTCTGTGGATTTTTTACAACGTGTCGAAGATCAAACAGCCACGATGAACACGGTCTTATCAAAGCCAAGGATTTAATGTCGGCTGACAAGAGAGGCCGCTAATTAAATGCACTTCTAATTAACCGGTCGGAATTAGTCGCGGCGCTTTGCGCAAATAAACACAACAATTGTGCTGCTGCTGCAGCTCAGGGCAAATATCTGCGCCGGGTCGCCCGTTTGGGACTCTATTCCGTGCGATCGATCAGACGTTCGCGCTCCCATGCGAAACACGGCGAAATCGCCGCGGTGTATATCTGCGATCGTTGCAGCCGCTAACAACGCCAGTTAATGTCCGAGGGCTCGCGCGAGAGCTCTGTTACTACTTGGGGCTCGCAGTAACCCAATGAACAGATACAATCGGGACATAGATTAACTGCAATATAGACCTCGCGGGGCCCATGTCCAGCGCCGCAAATCGTACGAATCCTCTCTCTCTCACTCGACCTGATCGATCCTCCTGTTGTCGTTGTCGGCGCTCATACAACGTTGTCGGATTAACAAGCACGAGATGTTCGCGGACCTCAATCGATTAGCACCACTTCCAATTCGAACCCCAGGATGCCTCTCACATAAAAACACATTTTTAATTTCAATCCAAACGTCAATTTAGACAAAATGACAAAGACAACTTGGAACTTGGATGTAACTTTGTCAGTCAATTAAAGGGGCTACAAAAATTGTAACAGAGGAAACGGAAAATCTGAAATTAAACCCTTCATCTACTCAGGAGTCAATTTGCGAAGTGCTCTAAATTCGACGAAAATAACCGAGGAAAGTTGAATCTGGAATCAGTCCTTTTAGTCATTTGAAAGAGTTAACTTTCAGAGTGTCTTGAACCTCGATTTACTGAAAAGGGTTTTTATTTATAATCAATAAATAGGACAAGATGTAAGACACTGATTTTGTTTCAGCGAATAATTCACAGTTACCGCAAACTAGTTAATTGTAATTCAAACTAGAAGAAACACGAGACGCGTGAGAGTTGGCAAATAAGCGAAACATAACGGCGCTTCCAAGCGCAATTACAAACCGTCCGGCGGTCAAATGATCCGTCGACGTCTGACGAGCAGGCTCGCGGGAGATTGAAATTCAATTACAGTCTTCTGTTTTCGACTAGAAAAGTACTACAAACTGCTGCGAATTAATTGAACATGACAAACACCTTTTTGAGCGCTGAACATTGTATCGGTTCCAAATGCTGCGTGCATATTTTAAATATTATGTACTTGGAAGAACCGGAAATTTCGTACGGCGTACGGACGGGACGGATGAATTCATTTTAATTAGTTGTATAAATGAAAGTATGCAGAGCTATCAGGCAGAATCGAAAAGCGGAAAACCAAATACAGTAATGCAATTTCGTGTCCGTGTAATTATATTAATTAACAAGTCGAGCCAGCATTATTAATTACAAGATACTTGTTTGGGTTTGGCAGCTAAACTATTTCTCGTGCAAGCGGTCCCCTTGGCGAACCCTTTTCAGGGTCTCCGTACGAAAACCGCACAAGAGTGCGCGCCATCTCCCCGACAATATATTTCCCTGCACTAACTCAAATACTTCAAAAGCATATATCCATTAGTAAATTGCCTTTTCCGTTAAAGCATTCAACTCTTTTTTCCCCCGGACCTGTTTTTTTCATTATTTATTCTTTCGTTTTTTGTGCATACTGAGATGTTTCACATTTCGGAATATAATAACGACAGGTCGCGCGCGAAAAAGAAGCGTGGCGCTCTCACGGCATTGGGCTTATTAAAGGTTGGAGGATGTAATGAAGGAAATGGCTCACGAAAGAGCGTGGCCCGAAAAAACGCTGCCCAAGGCGGACACGAAACCCAAGTCCACGAGAGTCAACGTTCACAAAAACGAAGAAACTGCCACACTAGAAATTATTACTTCTGACGAGATTTAGCATTGTTTTTTGACGCAAGTTTGATTTGTAAAATGTCGATGAAGAAATATTCAATCAGTTATTTATGAGCCTGTACGATAAAACGTTCAAAAAATGAATCAATTTTTTGTCATGAAAGTTTTGGGTTCTTTTTTGTCAAGTTTTGCAACGGAAGAGCAATTAACGAAAGTCGATAAGAGACGTTGAGTCGTCGTGAGCGACTGATAAAAAGTGTTCCGGGGTGCATAGTTAATTAATGATATATAGCAATTACGTTACTTAGGGGCCCCCTCGGGGCCGTTCTTTGTCGTTGAAGCTTTTGCTCCCCGGCTTTATCGCCGACTCATTAATCGAAACACAGAAACACATTTAGGATGCGCCGATGGTAAAAACGAAATAAAGTGAGGTCTCGGCTCGCTCGGGCCCCCTGATAATAGTCGACATAACCCAACGACAATAAGGCCGCGAGCGCTACACCACGACGAAGAATTTTCGTAATTAACCGCGCTCTTTTGCATGCGACGAGCCAATTTCACGGCATCCGCGAAGGGGTTCGCTGATCGTTTAATTGGCGCCGCGCTATCGCGATTACATGATCGTCTTGTAAAACAGTAACGAGTAACGAAATCAACGTTCTACTAACAGATGCTTATCTGCCGACTTATCACCGACAATTTTATTATCAATTTCATTATTATCGATCAATCATTCCACTTTCACTTTCTTCACGATGATAATTTTTTTAGTTTTTTCATGAATTTATCATAAACTTTATCAATATTGAAAAAAAAGGATTTGAAATTAACAAGAACTCGTAATATCGAATAGGGAAAATGAGATTTGGTTGGTTAAATGTTCGAATCAAAAGTGGCAGGACCTCGGCTATGTAAAATTTTTTGTAATAACGAAATCGATGATACACCGCGGAGATAATCAACGACGAAGATTCGCAGTACAAAGTGGAATCGTCACCGAAAAACGAGATGAAATAAAAAGAAACGGATAGATGATGTTTCGAGTTCAAAGACAAATATGGACGAGACAGCTGGAAAATTAAGAGAGGAGAAAGAGGAAAAGCGCAGCATGGAGAATAAACCAAACAAATTTCAAGTGTCCCGAAACGTCGAAAGCAGCTCTCAAAGGAGACCGATGAGAACGACAGAAACACTTTTTTCATGCGCCAAACGCAGGGCAAATCAGTTTCTGTAATAGAAAACTGTATCCTGCGTGAACAATGCCCTCGTAAAAATATGTTTCATATCAATTTTTTAAACGCTTTTATCCATTCAACTTTCAGTTACAACAAAAATAAAAAGAAATGTAAAACATTCGTCAGTTCTTTGAATATTCATCGCAGGATTAAAAAAATAAATTGAAATCTCATCAGAGCCAGCAGCACCGAAATCTTTAAAGATAAAAAAACCGAACGAAAAAGCTGGCGGCAATGATAATTAAAGTACGTTCATTAAAATAATTACTGTAATTGTGTCCGCGAATTAAGGTAAAAAAATGTAAACATGCGGTATTCAAATGATTCAAATAACACGTTTGGGCAAAGATTGATTTCGCGAGAGCTCTAAAGCGTCGCGCCACTTACTTATGCTCGCCAATTAAAAAGGAATCAGTCCCCTTCCCTTTTGCTCCTCTGAGGAGGGGAGAGGGGTGCAGATGGAAGCGTCCCGATTGCGCCAGTAAGATCGCAGTTAAGTGCATTACACGGCAGCCTTATTTCGATGGCACGCAATGATTCAAAAGAGTTATGAACCCAGGATTTCTAGAACATTAAAAGCCCGGAGAGCGATCCACGTGCGTGGAAAGATCGCAGATAGGACGTCGCGAGCTGCGACGATAGCATCGAGAAAGATAGCGACTGTTGCGTATCGTGGCGTTTAAAAATCGAAGGCTATTTTCTCGGACACACGGTCGAATGAATTAATAATAACGATAAGCGACAACGATCATTCGCACTGACAAGCTTCGCACCGTAAATAAGCTCCGGGCTAGAAAAATCATGACAGACGTGTCGTTTAATGAAGCTATAAAATATTAAACTAAAAAACATTTCCTGAGAGACACATTTGATGTATATCTCGTACGATCAGAATTGTTATACGAAATCAGAATTGACTTTTTATGAAGAAATATGTTTGAATATTCTCAAATGGTATTAACTAGGAGAAGTTCTCTCTTAAGAGCAATTTTAATTTTTCACTTTTCCGTATTTTATAAGCAAGAATAAGAAGCAAAACTTGGTCGAACTCTTTTTAATTATTCCTAACAGATAAAGTTGGTCCGATTGTTATCGGCGAGTTGCAAAAAAAAACGAGAAGAGAAAAATGATTGTACACTGGAATCGTTATGAGTCGCGAGTTGGAATGAGTTGAACGAATCATATCGAATCTTCGGGGCGCAATTATATCTGAAGACTAACAGTCAGAAAAAAAGTTTCGCAGCGGTGTAGTAGCAAAGGTCGCGGATGCCTCGCGCGATTTTTCTTAATTGAAAGCTCCAGGTGCGAAACTCGTCTGAGACGCCACGGAAGCCCATAAATCCTTTTGACGGTGACCTTTTGCAATCGGACACGTGAAATCGGCATCGCCAGCGTGCCACGGTACTTTTGTTTTTCACATACGCGCATTGTTCCCGCTGGAAATCGTTACTTTACGCGATCAATAAAAGCCTTTGACAGCGCGCTATGCAATAATATTTTGCATTTCTTGTTTTCTCGTTTTTTCCACCGTTTTTTCAGCTCAAATCAATTTCTTTTCTCTACCTATTTTTAATGCCAAAAAACCCATCCAACTTTCTCATTCTAACACGATATAAAAACTCGAATCGACGTTAAACGGATTCGCAAAATAATTTTACGATTATGTAACAAAAAGATGTAAGCTTTTTAGTTTCATTGTCGCGTGTCAAAGAGTCAAATATGTTTCTTTTGTTACTCCTCATTCAGTTCTCGTTTGAAAACATAGTTAGGTGTTTAATTGGCCAGCTAAATTTATGTCAGACATTTGTTCAACAATGGCCATTGTCTGATTTTCTACATTATTACTCAAACGTTGCTCAATTTAGACGATTACTTTGTCAGCGATAATATATGTATTGACGTTGTTATATCTGGTATTGTGCAAGCCACAGAGCAGACGTCGGCGCGTGATCGCGCACAGATCGCTGTTCTTATCCTACTTTTTTTTCAACAACCACCACTTACAACTCGTACTCATTAGAACTCCATTAACTTTGACGTTTTTTTCGGTCTGTTTCAGGTGTGTATTCCGGAAAAACCGAGCCGTTACGAGACGCGGGACCAGGTGAACAACGTTGAGACAAAATTGTGCTTGTTTCAATGTTATCAGAGTGTTCGTTGGTGAATGGCGAACGTGTGGAATGTTTGAGATATGCCTGCAAAAATGTCAACTTGCAAATTACATTTTGGACACTTGAGGAAATACGGCCTTTTTTGTCCGTGACAAATAGTGCAAATAAATTCCTCGCGCCTTTTTGTCTCTCTCTCACTCAGTATGTTATCGTACACTCCGTTGCACTCAAAAAATGAAACAAAAATCAGTTTGCTCGTGCAGATTATCGGAGAGAATACGAAAAAAGGTTTTATTTCCTCGATGAATGCAAAAAAATCGTCCTACAATTGTTGACACACCTTTTAGAATTTATCGCTTCTAGTCTGCTCTCGTTTTAACTCTGCTCTCAGTTTCTGGTTTTCACTTCTTAACTCTAAACAACACCGTACCCTTTGACCAACGAACACAACATCAGTCAAATACCGCACAATTACCTAGAAAATTAGATGTTGTTTATGTGTTTTCGAACAAGCCACAAAACACTTGAAAGCCACACGAATACAGTTCTATAAACACCTCGCTACTTTCTGTCGCTTCGTTGTTTCGCCAGTTTGAGATTCCTGAACGAAAATGCATTTTCTTCTCTTGCGCAATCTTCTGATTGAAGAAATCAAATTCGCAGGACCGAAGACGCGACACTATAAATATGAGCTTTTTTTCTTCTTACGTTTTGCTTTTCGTCGCGGCAATTTTCTCGTCGGGCTGTAAACAATGTGCCCATAAATACCGAAAAGTGTCAACGCATAAAATCATTTGACTCAAATCGCTGGCTCGCAGGTGAAAGTTATTCCTTTTTGCGGGGAATAAATGTCGAGTTACGTAAGCCCCGTTGGGAACGCGCGTGTTGGCACAGCCGTAAAAGCGGCGGCCGGAAAAAAATGGCAACGAAGAGGCTGCGATCACGCCGCAGAGAAATCGGTGCGTCGCGCATGCGGAAGTGTTTATCTTTTCCCTCCCACGATAAAAAATTGAATATTTTTTACGTTCTTATACAATACTAGATGTACTTCTATATATAGTCCATAAAAATTTTATATATTTTTCCAATCTAAATTGAAAGAATTCAATTTTGGTCACCCATTAAAAAGCGATTTATTTTGTTGGTCTAACGAGGAGTATAAAATCGAAATGTCGAGAGGTTGCTTCTTTTGTGGGAAAACGAAATCTGGGCATTGTGTCTACCGGTTGGTAATTTCAATCTGGCCATTTTTTGGCCTTTAAAGGTCGCGACTGTTTTAAGCCGCGGGTGAGCCCAGCGGTGAGAGATGTTGCGCAAAAGTGAACGATCGCGAATATCATTGTGCGTGATTAATAGCGGCTAATTTGTCGGTCGAGTAATTATGAACCAGTAATTATTATGAATTGCATAATTTGTACGAAGTGGCCTGTCGTGTAAATTATATGAAACCACTTGCGATGTAACGAGGACACAACTGCGGCTCGAGCATTTGATGAATAACCCCTCGGGCTTTTCAACATTTTTCTTTTTGCATTTCAAAGTGCGATGCACGCGGTATCTCAAAATACCGGGATATTATCCACTTTTAGTACCCTGATAACGTATATTGTATTTAAGACAAAAGACGCTTGGAGATTTTCCAGAAAATATTCAATCAGGTTGAAAACAAAAAATGAACGTCGATTCGAGGTTCATTTGTTATTTATCGTTCAAAATGTAAACGAAACGAAATCGATCAATCTGTCTCGGGCAATGGATCGACCGGTTTAGAAGTTTTTTTTTCGGCTTTTTCGCTGCCAAGTTTTAATTTCGAAAGAGTGTTTTAGACGGCGGCCGCATAAATTATCAATCGACTGACAAACAACATTTATGTATCGAGATTAATTTACATGCGCGCATTTAACAAAACACAGCGGTTATATAATAAATTAAGCGTCCATGCAGTCTGTAACTGAGCCGGCAATATATTCATGAATGATTATTTTCATAACATGCTATATCAGACGTGGTCGTTTCGATTCGTTTTTCGCTGTATTATCATGCTAATAAGCAATTTGTTGTTTGAAAACTCGCAATTTGATTATCCGCCTTGTGATAAACCAACCTTTTGCTTGTCTTCCAGCTTAACAATTTCTCTCGATGAATTATTCGCGATAGGCGAGATTAAAAATGCACTTCATTTTGCCAACCTCGACTGGCTTTATTTTTCGAAACGAAACCAATAAAAGAGTTGTCAATTTCCGAAGGGGCAAAAAAATCGGGTGATTGAAAATTGGATAGCTCAGACGAGCGTTTCTAGGTCACATCTGAATGTTGAATTGATGGAACAAAGTGCAATTGTATATCACTCCGATGAAAAAGATCGAATGCCACTCGCACACCTGCAAATTACGAGAGCACCTTCATCAGCCGATGCGCCACTTGATTCACTTTCTTATATGACGTCAAATGCTCAAACCGCATTTCTGATTCCGCACAGTGAAATCGTTGCAGTCACTTACCTTTTTCCGTTGCTTTATTACCTCTCAGAGTAATCCTCGAATGCGACGGGGAAAAAAATCAAGTGTACTTAAACGAATTCATTGTAACTAAAAAATTGAAAAATGTTGCACGCCTCTTGATCATTTTTTAATTATTTTTTCGTGTGCTGAAATCGCGAGAAAAAAGTGCATACTCTAAGTCAAGTTGGACTTTATTCAGCGGTGTCATGCCGAACGAATCGGTCCACGGTTGACAAACAATTTTTACTGCACGCTAATAATCATAATTAAGGCTAAGAGTCGAAGCCTACGCTTCGCAATGAAACTAGAGAGTCATCATTGGCGTGCATTAACGTGATTAACTGACGGTTTGGTGACTAGTAAAACGTACACGATATGAACTTTCGCATGGAGTGACGTTATCTTGCATTTTGTGCGCTTAAACACGTCGATAGGTCGTGGCGCGTTTTATAATGCGCATTTATTCTCCCTTTTACAAGGCCTTATTTATGAAACGTCATCCTAATTTGTACGAATGCGATGCATTTATCGTCATCCACGGGATATAATTCTGCCACAATACCCATTGTCGTGAGCCGCTTAATTAATAGCATTATAATTATTTTCACCCAAGAAGATTCGACCGTAAAAAGACGTAACTTAAACACTCGGACGTAAATATTGCTAAACCATCATGAGAAATTCTTATGATTGCGTTTAAATTGGTCGACGTTTTTGCACGTTCCAATAAATTGGTTTGTTTATTCTTTTTCGTCGCATGTGAGTAGTGAATTGGCGAAAATGCATGCTCAATGTTTAACTGAAAATTTTCACAGTGGATTGGCGAGAATTGGATGTTGCATGTATCGAAAACTCGACGACACAACTGCGGTCTCTTGCAAGCATAACGGTTAACGGTCTGGAAACGTTACGGATGAACGAATCCACCATCGACCAATCTGTGGGCGTTGATCTTCAGATTCGATGCTTCGTTTCATAGATTAAGTCTTTTTATAAATTAATCTGGCCTACTAAGCATTTATCTGTTTATTTTCAACTTGCAAAAGCTTTTTTTCCATGATTAACTTGTAGAATTTGAAAAAAGTTTGAGTTAAAAACAAGTTGTTTCAATTTCGTTTCAGGTACAGATTAATCAAAAAATTTTTGACAAACATTGTCATGTTCCGCGATGATGTATTTATTTGAAGGGAGTCAGTCGGGATATTAAATTGCGTCGGAACACGAAAAGCTCATTATTTGAGTTTCCATCGCGATAAGAGGAAGAAAAGAAAATAAAAAAAAAAGACTCGCGCGTTAATGACGCTCTCTCGATCCACGAAAATTTCAACATCGCCGGTAATTGTCGACGTTCCGTTTTTATTTCCCGCCGATATAATATATATTTTCGTACCTCCGTGTCGTTTCTTTTTTTCTTAATCTCGCGTCGACGTCTTTCAATTTGCACTAATTTGAAATCAATGTCCGGTAATACCGGCAATAACCGCGCGACGTCGGCAGATAGATTACTCCCGATCGGAATTGTCGGACGCTCCTCCCCTTTGGCGTTCGCTCCTGCCATTTTTCTTTCATTTTTTATCTCCATCTTTTTTGCAAACCATCATTATTACTTCGCGTCATTATTTCCCATCGAGATTGACTCCTCGGTTGACGCCAGGCGAACGCACGCTAATCAGTTTTTACGTCGCGGCGTGTTAATCGCCGCGAAATCGTGATAATGAAAATGGCCGGGGATTAATATACTTTCTTTATTGCAGTCGCAAGTATGGTATCAAAGTTTCCCTTGAAAAACAAGATGCGCCGGCGGAGATGCCGAGAATACAACCTTTCACGAACAGACGAGAGACAGAAGCGTTGTATTTATAGAGGCGTTATTAAAATGCCTTTAAACATTTACCATTATGCTTAAAACGGTTTAATTATGGAAAATGAAACGTTGACTCTTTCCGCTGCATCATAAATGTCGCGCTCTCAAATATTTGATGAATTTTTTGCCCTCCCGTCTTTCCCTTCTTGACAAAAATTTGTAAAAGGTTGCAAAACATGTAAGATCGCGTCGTCAACAATATCTCTTTTTTTGAACAAGTCCAATGGTGTGTAGGACAAAATGAAATCACGACGTTAAATGCGATATCGCATGAAAAAGCATCATTTTCACAATCTCTTCAAGCGAGGGCTGGCAGTTCGTTTTTCAAACTTGAATTACCAAAGCAATCTTTGTGTAAGCACTAACTTCAAATTAACTCTTTTTTTGCACCTTTGCAACGCCCCTGCCAGAGCAACGCGAGGTACCTGAATGACATTTTAAGTATTGCATTTTTCGCAATAACCCACAATCGCATTAAACAAACCATCGATTGCAACATTTTTCAATCGGTCAATAAAAAATCCTCCGAAGGAGTGACATGTCACTTTGTAAATGAACAGATATGTCTGTCGTTTCAATTTTATTCGAACGAGCAAGGGGAAAAAGGAAAAAACTTGAATATTGGCTCAGGCAGGACTGATAAAAATGGGGATTATCGATCACAAGTGTAATTATTTGTTTCGAAGTCAGCTGCAACGAAGGTGCAGGACGTGGCAGGCGCCTTGGAGGATAAAGAGAAATGCGGCCCGCGGGGCTTGCGCGACACGACAGAGCGTCGTTCCGGTGGGCCCCGTGATTTTGCGAAACGTCAAAAGGGGTGCGAAACGCATGTTTTATGCATGCAAAACATTATACAAAGGCGTGTTGGCTCTCGCGCACGCCCGTCATTACCGGCTTACCTATGCAAATTCGTCTGGCCCAAATACGCCGAGCGGCGGGCGGACTTACTGAACTTGCTCGGCCGAGCGCCCGATGTCATTATTCCATAACCAAATTACACGTTGCGAGAGCCCGCGTCTCGCGCAATTATTATCTTTTCGGTCATTAATGCAGCATTAACAATTTCCGAGGGGCCAATTTTAATAACGGACACTCGGGGCCCGCTGGCTCCCCACTGTCCAACAAATGTCAGTATTAATTTGACTGAATTTGCGGTTTTACCGTCATTTGTTTGACGTGACCAACAGTGTTTTCACGATTTCTATATTCATTCATTACAACTGTCGGTCTGCTTTTTTCTCCGCGTTCTTTTTCATCCCTGGCCAGTTTTGTTATACTGTTTAATCAGCTGGTATACATTTTTAATTTCTGTGATGGAAGAAAAAAGTGATTTACAGTAGTATAAATAATTCGGAACGAACAAAAAAAGGTTTGAAATACGAGCGCTCGCGATTTGATCTGCATATGAAAATGGCGGTTGATTGGCATCGGCGGTCGCGTTGGCCAAGAAGATAAGCGGCTAAAACAAGTCAATAGCGAACGTGTTGTACGCAGCAACCGAACCAACTCAGTGGCAGGCGATAAAGTCGAGGAGGCGAAAAGTGTACGGCGCAGCTGCCCCGGCCACATCTTGGATCTTGGCAGCGGCCGGAGAAAAGTGCGTGATGCATGGGGGCTGGTTCGCGTCCGCCGATGGGTATCACCATGACAAAAAGCATCGCGTGGCGACACACTCGCGGCCATCTTGCTGCCGCTTATATTTCAATAGCCAATATCGCATGTCGCTTTTGTTTTCGTTCCGATTCTTTTCTCTTTTCGCCGCGACGATTTTTTTCGCCGCCGATTTTTCTTTCTCTTCGCGCGCATTTTTGTCGGTGCCAAACTGGTTCTGGCTTTGTTGCGAGTGAGGGATTTTGAGCGAATATCACGCGATACGCTCGATCAATGCCATATTCGAGGCTAATGGCGTCGAATGCTTAAGTCGTTACAGACAGCCGGAGCCGCGTAAAAAGAATCTATTATTTCTCGCTCGCGAGCAGCGCCAGCCGAGAGAGAACTATCTTAAAGTGTCGTTAGGAAGTCATCCATTATGCGCCAGAGCCGGCGTTCTCGGACCACGAAGCTTCGACGTACGAACGCCAGACTCGCCCCCCCCCCTCCTCGTCTCTCGCTCTCTTTTTTGCACCACCATTCATCTCGCTCGCTGCGTCTTGCTCTTTATCGCGCGTCATCTCTTGCTCTCCACCACGTCCTTCGGGCACTTTTTCGTCGCGCTGTCTGCCTCCTCTCGTTGTCTTCTTATTCATCGCTCAGCTACTTCTGCTACGACAACTTCGTTTCAAGGTGTGCGCGAAAAGATAATGCCATTGAGAGCCTCGCGAACTCAAAACCAGACAGATTAACCCGACGAATCGATCATATCCATTCTCTACCTCCAACGAAATTCCCAGGTGACGAACTTTCATCCTCGTTACTCTTCTTTTCTCTCTCTCTTTTCAGTCCGGAACTGGAAACCTTATCGTGCAAACCGCAGATGTTGCACCTCAATCTGATTTCGTTTCTTTGACTTTTTTTTCCAACCGAGGAAATGCACAAAAAAGGCGACAGCCTCTCGAAATCGCCCTGCGGTCGAAGGGGTTGAATCATGGCGATTGCACGCAGCAGCGACGACCGATTAGTATGCAAGGGCCGTTTGGCTCGAATCGCGCTGATAAAAAAGCGGCCGAGCCGCTGCCAAAGAGCGAACCCGATCATTTGGCGCGCACTCTTTGGTTCACTTTTTTGTCCGCCAGTGGTGTGTATCATTTCGGCGCGGCCGCATGCTAATGTAAATAGAAGATAAATCCTCCAAGACGCACGTTGTTTCGGCCCCGACCGTGCAGATAAGGCCGCAGCTTTATGAACGATCGATTGCGCTGCATTATAATTAGACGTCCAAGATGGGTGCGCAGCTATTGCTTTCGGCTAATTGACGATCGCGCGGCGACAGTTTCTTACTTCCAAACAGCTTGGATGTAATTTAACAGTATATTGTTTTTGTCTAAATCATATGTTGCTTCTCAATATTTCATACAGAAAAAATGCTGTTTATTTTCTGGCTGGAGTTCGAAAGCTCGAAATAACAAAAAACAACTTTTAATTTAAAGTGACGGTCGTGATGTTACGAAAAAAAAGAAGAATGAATGTTGACAACATCAAAGTATTGCCTCCCTCCACGGGGGTGGTAAAGTTGCAAGAGCATCGTTGAAAACTTTATTTTATAATTCAATTTGTCGGAAGACTGTCGTTTATTCGGTCGGAAGCGGGACCGATGGAGCGTAAAGTCTCGTAATGTCTGCGAGGCTGGTGTGCGTCAGCGTGGCTCGCGTTCATGTGTGCCGGATTCGCGAGCCAAACTTATGTGTCGCCGTGCGACACAACTTGCGACGAGCAACTCTTTTCCGGAGTTTTCTAATGTGCGGAACAAGCGAGCGCGACGCGCGGCCCCATTCGAGAAAACACGTTTCGCCCATAATCCACCGGCCATAAACTTGTAGCATGATTTTTTTTCCGTCCATATGGTCGCGAAATTACAATCCATGTTCGATTTCAACGGGGACATCAAAATCGCACCAACTTTTCCGATTAAGCGAGAAATTATTTCGAGTCGTAAAAAAATTATGAGCTCGTCAAAGCTTATCGAGTTATGTAATTTTGTCACGCTTGACAATTCCTTTTTGCGAGTTGTAATGTGTTAATTCAGCCGTGACGCAATTTTCAGTCGGACAACGCGACTTTTTACCGCGATGTAATTGGAGGTAAAAAAATAATTTTAAATTGCAAAAGAATTTTAGTGAGGTTTTAGCAGGGCTGGAGAATTGTAACGTTTCAATAATTCTGGCTGTCGGAAAATAGTTAGAGGACGAGAATAAACTTGATTGTGTGCGGTTGAAACGTCTACAGGGGGTAATAGGAAAAATGAATGGGCACTTACGAGACCGACAATAGATCAATAAATGGCAATACGGTTATACTACTGGCTGATTTGCATATAGCGATTAGATTGCAGGGCAGGTATTAGATGCGGACTCGGTATGTCTTAGACGTGCTATTCGAAGCTGCAATATTGTTATTCATGAAGCGAACTCGGTATCGTAATTTACATTCCAATGGAATTGTCGCTGATTGTTGTAAAAAACTCGTGCCTTTTCGATTCCGAACAGCCCTACCTCCAAAACTGCACTTTTACCCCAATACTAACATTTTTCATGTTCCCTACATTTCATTCTCTTTGTTGGTTCTGTTTTATACTTTTTTTTGTTATTTTTCGAAAACGTAGTTGAGGAACACAATGAAACGTTATGAACATTGATTAAATCCGAAAACCTCGCCGGTTCGTTAACGGCAAAGGACACAAACTTACCGCGAACACTCAAGGAAGCAGTCTAATTCATGTCGCAAAGCGGAATAGTTTCCGGTCTCGTGGAGATCCAAGTCCCGGATCGCGAATTCAGAATCCGTAGATCGTAAGCGAGATACGGGGTTCGACCGGTGAGTGTGTGTGTGTGTGTACGTGATAGTCATAACGGGCTCGGTGAAATACGCAAATGCCGGGCAGCTCGTAAAAGCAGCCAAGCTCGAACAAAGCTCGCCAATGGCGCACCTATAATCCGGCAGAGGACCGCCGCAGCAAAGGCCCCATCGCCTGTCGCTGTTCATTTTCCTTTCTCATTTTCCTGCGTGTTTTATGTCTCAGACGCGCATTCAAATTCGCCCATTTAAGGCTATTTGCACACACGTGCGCAACACCTCCACCTGTCCTGTAAATCAAACCCTTGCGAAATTTGTAAAACACCTTTTGAACATTGTTTTTTGTAGAAAAAATTGTTGTCATTTTTCGCTGGTTCGTTGTATGACTTTAAATGTTTATTGGCTTGTTGTTTGTTATGAGTTGATTCGTGAATTTAATTACCGGTTGAAAATTCGCAATAATGAGGAGACGTATTTCTCTTGGCGATTAGACATTAGCGAAAGCTGATGTCTGCCGGAATCCTAATACGGTGCGCCGAGTTCTTATCTAATTGAAGCCTATTACGGGCTTTTAAAACTGAATAAATTTAGCCTGGCATTTAAGCCATTTTCGGAACATTTTATCTACTTAAGGCAGTTCAATTGAAAAACAATTTTCTTGAAATTTGCTTCGAATTTTGCATGCTTGTTTGAAATAACTTTGAATTTTTCATCTCTCTCTTATCTGAAGGTCAGAAATCAAGAAAAATTGTTAACTTGACAAATTCAAAATACACCAAATACATTTCGCTCAATCAAAAATGATTATTTTTGTTTGAAGAAAAAACTTTCGAGAATTATTTTACATTAAGTATCTTAATCAATTGGAGACCCGACTATGGTATTTTCAAGTTGACTAATTGGACCCTATTAAGGAGTTCCGGAACGGAATCAACTGAAACAAATTTTAGTCCCACGTTTGAATTTCTCCTGGAATTCGCATTCTCGAGTGTCAGAGAGCTACAAGGCCACGTGGGTAGATAGATGGGTGCTTATAGTAATAACAAGTAGAATTCTGAACTCTTCGGTACCTTGTGCAGAGTCATTTCTAATACCGAAATGTGATCTGATTGCTCAAACATACCTCGCCCATGCATGAGAACAACTTCTCGAGCAGAACAATCGGCCTGGTATTCTTACAGAAGACAAACTTTTAATTTCCACGCATCAAGTTTATACCGAGTTGTAAACTTTTGTATGATTGAATGAAAAAAGTATTTTCATCATGTCGAACTTCTGTCGAACAAGTTGGAAGTTTAAACAAAACCCGCAAGATAATGAACTCGACGGAAACCCGACACGTTTTTCGACCGACAGGTTCATATTCAAAACAGCCGTTCTGATTGAGAAACACTTGTGGATACGAAATTTAAACTCGAGGGCTGCTTTGCGTTTCCTAACAATCCAGCCGACTGTCAGGCGATTGGTTTACAAAACTTGCACGGACGATTGAAGCTCCTCAATAAGCCGAGACGTTTTCCCGCAGTATTCAGCGTTGCCTGACAATCATAATTTTTTCCTCTGCGAGAAACCAACTCCGCCGGCTTTCAAACAGCTGATTTGTTTTTTCCTCGCTGCAACGTGCGCTGATTGAATTTCGTTGAAACTCGTCGCCCGTGCGTTTTTCCATATAAGAGAAGCATTTCAGTTTGTTTCCACTGTTCAAGGAAAACAATCTTTAAAAGAACAATCACAAATTTGCTTATTCCATTCGCGTTGAAATTTGTTAAAACGGGTTGCAAAATCAATCTTTTCTGTTAAATGAAATTCTTCATCGTCGAGTGACGAGGTAAAATATTCGAGGTGGGGATGAAACGAGGCATGCAAAAGTGTGGAGGCACAAAATAAGAAGTCCAAAGTCACGACGTTTTTATCTTGCGAACAACATAGTGCACTTTCGAAAGCCGAGATAACCAGTCGCTGGGCTGACCGTTATATTATTGGGATACAATTATTATTTGTGCTTTTTCCTCGTGCGTGTTTATCGAGACGAGAAAGAGGTTTTGGTTCGGACGAGACATCTGTAACTAATGACTCCGATAGCCGCTCGCCTGCTTTCGCATTTGCTTCGCCAGCTTATGCGGGCCGCCGCTCCTGCTCCTTTTCTGCTCGCTCTATTCATTCATTTTTCTTGCCGATCGCCGATAAAAATCGCCACTTTCGACTTTGACGTGCACCGCGTCACAGATATACCAACAATTTTGTCGATCCCGGTTGATTCATGGTGCGCGTCGCGTTTAATAACTCATTTTTTCCAACCATCTCCTTTTTGTTTCATTTTTCGTCGCCGCCAGAAATTTCGCTCACGATCCCAAAAACTGATACCGATTGATTTATGCCCCGGTACGACTCGGCCGTCCGATTTCACGTGTCACATTAACATAAATAAATGTAATTCGCGCAAGGACCCGGCGTAAATGCGAGCCTTACGCGTGTCACGCGTAATCGGATAAGATGCAATCGACGGGTACCGTTGCCGGGCTTTTTAACGAGCGCAGCGAATGCCCGGCGCGTTTGAGCGCGAGACAAAAAGCAAAGCCCCGGAGACAGAGCGTGGCGGGGGGGGGGGCGCAACAGATTTCGCCTTTTTTTGCTCGCAAATTAGTCGGCGGGCGTTTGGACGCTCGTAAAAAATCAATTTGCCGCGGGTGGCAAAAAATCCGACGGCAAAGACACGTTACTGCTGCGGCACTTAATGCGACCGAATCGGCTCGCAGGAGGCAGCAAAAAAAATATCTTATGCGTCGCACACTTTGTTCGGGCCGCGACACAAAACGGAACGAACCGCGAGCTGCAAAAAAAAGGGGTTATAAGAAGTTGCAACGTAATGGCAGAGTTCGTTTGGGAAGGGAATTCTAAAAGGGTGAGATAAACAAAGTGGACTTGGCCCCGAGTTATTAAATCGCGGGGCTGATGAATCCCCCAGTCATTTCATTTAGCACTTTCATTAAGTAACAACGTTCTGAAGATGCTTGCAAATAGAAGAAACAGCGTTGTGTAAGACAGTCGGCGAGTTTTCGCAACTGAGGGCGCGCTGGCCGCCTTTTCTCAAGAGTCACTCGGGGTGGCATTGAGTGGTAATATTTTAAAAGACTGCTGGTCTGTTGGCAGCACAGCGAGCTCCGCTCGAGAGCGTGGCTAATTCGCGAAGAATGAGAGGCAGCAGCAAAAGCAGAGGTGCACGAAAAGGAAGAGCCAGCGAGGGCGTTACCTCGCCGTTATCTCGCCGGCTCCCCGGATGAAATATCGGCTGGCAGTTTCAGGCCCCTCTTCCCACTGCGATTCGATACTTCTTCACAAACGAATCATATTAATCGATTGCGTATCTCGAAACGTTTTTGTTGCACGTTGAATTTTAAATCAATCTTGTTCGAATATTCAATTGTTTCGGAATACTAGAGTGATGACGGGTGTACGCAGTTGACAGTTGAAGTGTAAAGTAACAGAAAAGTTTTCGATCTAGTAGTCTAGTGGTCCGGGGGTAAATCTCGAGGCTCGTGATTAGAAGGTCAGGGGTTCGATTCCCTCTGAATACAATTGTTGAAGGCGGTTCTAAAATAAGTTAATTAGTTTTAATTAATGATCTAATTTTCAAATGATCCAATGATCCACTGGATCATTGATGATCCCTACTAAAAATAGATCATCAATCAATACCAAAATGCAGGTTCAAGGTTGCAAAATCGTGAGGCAATAAGTCGTACCTATGTGGTGCAATTTTTGCAATGACCCGGGCGAAATGTTTGTAGGAAATGGTGTGTATGTGTCAGGTTGAAATCAATCGCGGTCATTGACTTATCAACGAGAGGCGACTATCGGTGAGACGGTTGTTCACGCGAGGGTGCACGTTACTTTTGCGCGTGTGCCGAAAGACGAGCGGCTGGAATGTGTGCAGGTAGGTCGTGCGAGGCGCCGGGTAGCGAGAGATAGGTGGTTGGCTACCAACCGAGGCGAAGATCGTATACGCGAGAGTAAGTGCCATTGATCCACGAAATGCTACCCCTCTCCACACCTTAGCACGCGCGCCATTGTGCTCGACTGAATTTACCGTCGCGACGCTCTCGCCGGCGTTTTTCGGACAATGCGAGAGCACCAGAGGGAGAGAACGCCGGCTGCAGAAAAGGGGATGCTTCCGTCGAGAACTCCGTAGCCCACCGCTCGAGTGCAAATTTACTTTTGTTATTTGCACTTCAAGGGTTTTCCTTCCAGCAACGAACGCCAATAAAAGTTGGATTTATGAAAGAGCCCGGGAATATTATAATTGTTTGATTAGGTTTCCACGTATACTTAATGAGCTTGCAATTACCTAGTACAACCCCAGTTGTCTTTGTTCTTAACGATTTTTCATCGAAATAAATACTATTAGTAAAGTAATCCACTGTTTTTTATTTTCATCTTCTATCGATCCGAAATTCGAGTAGGAATTAGGAAATGAAATAATTTAAACAATGGATTGTTGAACGAAGCTTTTGGAGAACAATTGAAAATTGGGGTTTTGGGCCCAAGCGCCGCGCATGCGGGTCGGAATATTTCCGGTCCCCGAAAAAGGGGGACGGCGCGGAAACGAAAAGGAAACACGATCTCGATGGAATGGCAAGTATGGTCCAGCGAAATGAACGTGACTTATTCTTCGGCCGGTATCGCCGCGCGGATGTTTCAAATATTTGCCGCTGGCCCTCGCGCCGACCCGGACTTATTGGCTGCGCGACTGCGCTCCGGGTTTTCCCACGTTATTTAGTCGATTGTGCGGACCCGAAAGAAATGCTCGGCGCGGGATACACCCGCGCTTTATTTGCTCGACAAAAACATGAGCAGAACCCCAAGCTTTTTGCTGCACTCGCTCTCTCGCATTGCTCGATATAATTGTGGCCGATAAATTGAAATAACATTGTTTGTGGCGTGTTTCCAACTTTTTTAATTAGCTTCGTATTCTTCTTGCCGTACCAATTTTGTTTCTTTTCTCGCACGCTTCCTCTGCCGCTCTAATGATGATGTACGTTTTTTCTGTTCCAGGTATGTACCCGAAGCCGATTTCCGCTGCGAATTCGATGTTCAGGAATATAGGTAAAGTAAAGAGAATATACTATTTATGATGTTTTTGCATCGATTAGTAAAGTTCTTAAATCTGGAATAGTCGATGGATTGTATATAAATAATTAGAAAGTGTTGATTTTGAATAGAAAACAGTACATTTTGAGTGGACAAATAATTTTGCGAATTGAAACATATCGTTGTTTTTGCAGAAGTACCACGAAACATGAATTCGAGATCAAGTTTTCATTTATGAAATTCATTCACAAACTTGTTATCTACTGCACAATTCGCGATTCAACTTTCTAGTGATATCTCGACATCTTACAATTCAAACAGAAATTCAATCTTTTATTCATACTTAAGATTTCGCGTACAAATAATGGCATCCATAAAACATACAGTTTAGAAGTGTGACAATGACAAAAGTTTGCGCCGAAAAATCCGATACAAACAATTCTGAATAGATTTATCCAAAGTTTCTGCGACAAAACAAAACGCGCTCTTATCTTTTTCTGGTCCCCAACCTACCGACGCAACTGTACAATCCTATAAGAACAACTCGGAATTATTGATTACTGATATTTCTCGTTCAAAGATGAAAATTTTATTCTCATATTTTCTGCGACGGATACCTCGGGATTCAAACTTTTGAAAAAAAAAACTCCAAATGTCCAAAAACAAACCGAAATTATTTATGCTTAAAATAATGTTGACAAAATGTATCCGCGCGAATCGAACTAATTGAACGGTTGGATGAGCGTTTGAAATGTTATTTGTGAAAACAGTTTTATTAAGGTGAATTTGCAAATGAGACGTGAACATGAGCGAACGAAAGCGAAGGTGCGGCTTGGCGGAGAGGTTTTGTATCTGCGTCGATCAGCACGCGCGCACGCCATCTATCTCCCCCGTTGGTTTCACTGATAACGAACCATCGCACTTGCAAACTACAACAACGCGGCTCTCATATTGTTGGCTGTTCCGTCCGCAAAGTTTTACCACGGCTGCATCGTCACGGAGTTGTCTCAACATTGAATTCAGTGCGCCTGGCGTGCTTCAATCTTTGTTTCCGGCTCAATTATTCCAATCCAATCGTACTTATATATAAATACAACTTGCTCGAACTCTTTCACGAAATATATTCATAGCGTCTGCACAAACTAATGCCATTAAATTTTGTTCAAAAAGTGGAGGCAAAAGAACGTACCCAATTTGTATACGTAATTTGATCCATTCAGAATTTGCATTTCAGATCGTTAAAAATATTCTCTATCGCTAAATATGAAATTTGATGAATTTTCATATGTACAGTTCGGCTAATGAGCGAACTTAAGTTAATTAGTCTAATTGATTCGGTTAGGGAGCAGTCAATATGTACAGTTATTTTTCGATTCAATTTCACGAAACCTTATTAATTAATCATACACCCCTAATGCGACATTCTGTTTGCACTCGAGGCATGAATTATTCTCGCCGCGTTTTATTTACGATTAATGACTACATCAAACTTGATGTCTGAGAAACGAGGAAAAGGAAACATTCTTCAGGGAATGTCTTCATTTGAAATACTAATTTTGATAATCCGCCGCTTTTCCCGTATCATTTTCCGTTTCTTTTTTTCATACAACTCTTAATTTCAATCGTTTTCATACTTCCATAATTACAATAAATGTTATATTTTACATTTCCTTTTCAAACTAAAACTCCCTGAATTAAACACAATGACGATAAACAATTTTATTGTTACCTCTTTTTTGCAAACCATTTTTTCATGTCATAAAAGGTAATGTCAGTTCAGAATTGTTATCCTAGATAAGATATGATTCAAGGATTTTTAATGGTTTCAATTTCAATTACGCGTCGGTTGGAGGAAGAAAAAAGCGAACGAGAGATAATAAAAAGCCGGCGAGGATATATCACGTCCGCGAGAGCGTGGAATCGTAAACGACAAGGCGCCGAGCAGAAGTCAAGTGTGCGTCCAAACTGACGGAAAAAGAGGCGGCAACAAAAATCATATTAAAGCGCAATTCAAAATGCAAAAGCGAAATCGTAAAAAGCGAGTCGTAAAGGTGTTCGCAATAAGCATAAGCGTTTCGGCAGCATAAATCGGCACGACGGAAAAATGCCAACGCGGAAGAGCAGAAAGAGCGCACAAAAAAGGTCAGCTGGGTGGTCTTTTTGTGCGTCTCGGAAGCGCTTAGTTTTCAAACAGGATTTAAGACCGGAGCTCATTTTCTTGCTGCGCGCTTGAATTCAGAGTTAAGTGTGTGCGCAGTTAGCGGGGAGGCGCCAAAGTAATAGCGCTAAATTACGTAGTTCAACGACAAGAGAAGAGCTCGCAAAGATTCAGCGCTCCGGCTGATTTCGCGCGCAGACCAACGGCTAAATAATCTTCAGTCTTTCCAGACGCCTTCCCCCCTCCCTCCACTCTCGTAATTCTTCCTCCCTCGTGTGTTTTTACTTTTCATCATTCTGTTTTGAGATTAATAAACTTTGCATCAAATTTCCTGACTATTAAAATTTATACACATCTGCCTTCATAACTTGCAATTAACATTTCTTCATTTTCTCATACCTCAGTTATATTTTTCCATTAATCAACTAGTTCTTCGAAAAATTATTTGAACATTCTTTTTCTGTTGTTTCTTGCAGTGGTGTATATGATTGTATATGATCTTGTTATGAAGGGGAAAAATGTAATCAGCAAAAAATTTGGCTTTCGGGTAGAAAATTTATATGTTTAATATGAAGAACAAAAGGGACGCGTAAAGGTCGTGATAGTTGTCTATTGTTGTCTTTTGGCGGGTCGTATCCATTACGTTGGGACAACGGAATGAAACTAAACGAGAGGCGCAGGTGCAGGTCGAAGGCACTCACTTTCGGTCTGTAATTAGGCTAGGTCGCCGAATCCCCCGTTCGGTTTCGGCATGTCTTTGTGTGCCACGAAAATAACGCGTCCAAGGTGTGCTTCGCAGCTTCTGCCCTTTCTCGTTGAACGCGTCAGGGATTATATTCAAGTCTAATTATAAGGTGCAAGCATCGACCAAACATCCGACCCAGCGTTTCATCCGCACCTTAATTATTCAACAATTGAAATCAAATTTTCTAACACGCTTTTCGCTGCGCTTGAACTCCACCTGATACCTCGTCCTAAAATGTTGATACACCTCTCTATTCCAAAAATGTAACACATAAAATGTCACTTTTTGCGGGTTGTTATTTTTTCAGCCGCCTCGCCTGTCGAGGCGAATTATGAAAAAGCCAGTGGATGAAAAATTGATCAGTACACGTAACCGAACGAAAAATAAAACCGACGCGAAAAGTTGATTAATTGAATTAGCCGGTGCGGCGATTGTCGATCAAACTGATCGAATGATATCACAATTAGGATCGTATTTCAGTTGACGGTCTTGAAATTGTCAGCACTGGCGGGGCGCGAAAAAAATTGTATAATTCAATTTGACAATCGCGCTCGCGTCTGGCGGCCGGACTTCGCGTCCCACTCAAACGCCCAATTTCAATTAATGAAATGCCGCGCGAAAGTGCCTCCTTAAAATTGCACGGCGCCCTTGATTATGACCGCCGCTCGGCAGCCGTGCGCAGGCACATTAATTGCGTCGTTTTGCGGTAACGATAAAACGCTAATCCAAATATCATAAACGCGTCGATTCGCCATTTGCATAAGTACATTTGCTGCTTCAAATTCGCCTCGTTTTCATTCGCTTTTAGCTGACTTGGTAATAAAAAAACCTGCTTGTGCCTTCCTTCTTTTTTCAAGTTCCCCACGACACGACATTCAGACCCATTGTGGAGACATAATCGAATGAAAACGGCGTCAACAGTTAATTTATTGAATGTAATTTATTCATCCCAACCGAGATTCGAGGGGGAGTGAGTAGTAATGAAAAGAAACGTTTCAACGCTGTTTCAAGAAGTCGTTTCCGCGACCCCGACTTTGCTAAAAACGAACGAGGGTTGCAGCTGAATTCGTGACACGATTGGTTTAATCTAACCTTTATTGCCTACTTCCTCTTTTACTTAACATTCTTTCTGAAAAATCAAAAAAATTTGAACCATTTTAATTTCCTTTAAATGTCTTTTTTTCTTTCCTTCTTTTTTTTCCATTGTTGTCGGTCAACTCTTGGTCGTTTTTCGTTTTATCTCATAAAGTTTTAGAATCTGTAGGTGCCAAGTCAAAGACGGCGAATGAAAAGAACAGTTATTCTGAATCGCCTGATACGGGAATAAAAAAACCGCCTCTCGCGTTACGTATACCCGGCGCAGCTGAAAGGGACACTTTGAGAACTTTGGCCGTAATACTTCCAAAGTCCTTTGATTGGTAGTTCTGTATTTTATCTCGATCGCTTGATCTGCGCTAATAAAATGCTTCTTCGTATTTTTAAGACCGTGTCAAATGCAAACGCGAATTTGTCAGCGTTCAAAGGACGGATAAAATTGATCAGACAATTTTTTGCCCAATTGTGACAACCGTGCTTTCCAATTAAAACAATTATCATCATCTCGTTACCGGAAACGGGCTTTTTTAACCGGCTGTTCTGTAAATCAAAAGTTTAATTAGCAAAACGAAGCGACATGGTAATTATTTTGGAACAGCTAAAAATATTATGCGGTTTGTTTCACGATGAAAGAATAACTCGATCGCTCAACCAAAAATCTATTTACAACCGAAAATTATTCTACCGACGGTCTGAATCATTCATGCGTGACGTTCATCGGTTTTCATTAATTGTGGCGAAAGTTATCGTTTTTCGTCGATCAATTATTCGTTCTGCATTTGTAACAAGTACCCTCTGAAAAAGTTTCTGCATCATTTTTTTTATAAATAGTTTCTGATTTTGTTTTTTGATTGTTTTTTCTTAAAAAACGCCAAAATTGAACTATTGGCTCATACAATATTTAATTCGAGTTTAGCGAACTAAATTGTCCAGTTTTTTTCTGACACTCAAAATGTACTGTATCATAAATATTTAATCGAGAGTGAAAAAAAATGAACGACAAGCAAAGAGGTGAAAAAGCGCTGGCAATATTATGTTAATCGCGTTCCATTTTTCGAGTCTCGTGTGCTGATCGCTTTTGTTATTCAAAAATCGACGTCTGGTTATATTTTTGCGCGTGTTTAAGTTATTCATTGAAACGGATCGAGTTGTAAGCGAAATGAAATACCCGAGGGCTTTAAAAAATTAACACTATCAGCGTCGTATAGTCGTGGCGATAAATAGAGAAATGGGGTGTATAGCGTGGATATAAACCGGGCGGGAATTCGATACGAGTCGTATCTCACAAAGAAGTATGCGCGATCGCGAGTCTTGCAACTCACCGGCTTAACAACGAGTTCGTTATTGTCCCGGACAGTCCTCATGCTCATGTTTTTGCGAAGCCCGACTGAACCGCAAACACCGCGAACACTCGCTATTCCCGCCATGAAAGTCTTCCAACATCTCGAATGTCAATTAAAAAGTGTCCCTTCGTACTCGTAATTAGTTTTCTTATCAAATTTCAACGCCCAAATAACGTATTCAAATTCTTCCCTTTACCTGCCCTTTTCCACAATTCTCGTTCTTTTCCAATTTCATATAACTCATTTCGAAAAGAAATTTGTTTATCAAAAGTGATTACAGAATCCAGAATGTTTGAGGAGGGAAGGAATTTCGCAGAATGTGGTTTGAAAATGTGGTATTTTTCTGGAGGTATTTGCGTGTAAAATCCATAGACTTTTGGTATTGTCGTATCAGTGATTTATCAGTAAGCTAAATTCGGATGGTGAATCGGGGTTGTAATGCGAAATCGTAAACACGGATCGAACAAACTAGGTCGGATACGGGCGATATTTATTACGGGGCTGAAAATTGAGAGCCGGATCTTGGTGGAGGAGCGCGTGGCATAAATCATCAATTGTCTGTTTAATTAAAAGCCCGTGCACTTTACAGACGGCATTAACATTTTATACGCCGCGACGGGCCACGTTTATTATCACTCATCGTAAACTCGCGCGAAAGCCTCTCCGACAAGCGCGTTCCACTACTGCTTTTTATTACGGCCTCGCGACCGAATTCGCCGCAACGTTCGTTAACTGGATGAAATCGTTTCCTTTGTCTTGAACCCTGCTTAACGAAACACAAGTCAACCCATAAAAGTGCGCTCAACTTTTATTACATTTTTGATCAATTTATTTCACCGGATAAAGAATTTCAAAGTCAACGGCGTTAATGCTGCGAGCTGACTTGTAGAATTTCATTTCACATTAACATTCAATATTTCGGTGTAAAATTTCTGTTATCCAGGCTGAATGTATGGTAATCACGAAAGTATGTCGAACGATTTTGCATCGAGAAAAAGAACGCTGAAAAAGAACGTTTTTTGCCAAGCACAAATTATCGAACATAAAGTGTCTATAAATCCTGATAAAATATTATAATTTCACCTGAAAACTTGATTTCACGTTGCTCGGGTCGGTATTGAAGCACGAAATGAAACGCTGTCGATAAATAAATAATCTTCTCCCCCTGAAGATAATGAGGGATGTTTGAATTCATGTAAATTCTAAGTAATTTGTCAACGTGGAAGTTGCATTGAAAGCGATTGCGCGTAATAAGACGCTCGTTGTTGTAATTTCACTTATTCATATAAAATTGTATGCCATCTTTTATAATTGTATGAAATTATATAAAATGGCCTACAAAAATATGTCAAATGCACACATCGTATCATTAGCCATTCAAGTGGAACATAATTATTCATAATGCCCCTCGCTATCTCTACAACCGACACAAATTACGATGATAAAAATGGTATAACTATTTTCATGCAAATTTTCATACTATTCTTACGCGTTCTCATGTTTTCGTACCTTTTATTCAATTCTGTCGTCGACATTAATTTTGTCCTCATTCGATCGTTCTACATTCTGGCATATGTATTAACGTTTTTGTGTCTTATTTTTTGTTTCTTTAACAAAAACTGTTTCCAAATAAAATTCGACGATCTTGAAAGGAAATTGTGTGTGAAAAGTTGGCAAATACGACACGGTTTTGGTCGTTGCGAACTGAGAACAGTAGGTAAAAGTGGGTATAGGCCCATCAGAAGATGTCATTTGACGGGACGTAGCCGGCTCAATTATGTCGCTGATGCGCGTAGACGTGCATCAAGTATGACTGCTGCGTTATCCATTTACGAGCTCCTCGCTGCATCACAAACGCGTCCAAAGTAATAGGAGACGCTGCCCGGCAGCCTGAAATTTCACCGCTGAAATATCGTCGACGGCGTTCGCCGGGACGTAATATAAAATATACCGGCGAACCGCGACACTTTTCATTTAAACTCTGAAAGATGAGAGCGCGCCGCGCCCAAGTAATGCATTTTTGCTGCTCGCCCCTTTAAGCGACCCCTTCGCCAAAACAGAATGAATGCGCGATTCGCGATCGACCGTCCGCACGTCTCTTTCCTCTTTCGCGTTCGCCTTTTTCACGTTTTATCATCCACGTGACTGATCGTCTAATTCTGCACTGTAAATCTAAATGAAAAACAAATTTCACCGCAGTAAAAGAGATCTACATTGTTTTTTATATTGAATAGTGTCTGAACAATTTTGAAAAGTTTGAATCTTGTATAAATTGAAACTGAAAACTTTTTCTATCGAAGAGTTTTAAATAACATTTTTAAATAATGCTCATGAGAGTTTTTATATAAAATACACGTCAAGTTTATGAACAATTTAAATGGCAACTTGTCATTATGATTGAAATCTCGTTTTTCAACATTAAACCTTTATGACATAATATAAACAACTTACATAAACTGTCGCGAAATTTAATAATTGTATAAATAATTTCTCGAATAAAGTCGACGAGTAATTACCTTAACGTGCACAGGAGAGACGAAATTGATCCGGTGAAAGTTTATTATGCAGATATAAATCAACTGCATTGCAACATTTAGCAGTTTCATCTCGCGGATCTCGACATCCAAAATGTAACCAGTCAAAAAGCTACAAAATATTTGTTTGTTTCAGCAGTCCAATTTTCGTTTCTTTCATTTCAATATTATTTTACAATTATGTTATGGTCAAAATTTCATTCCAACGAGAAGCGCTAATTATTCCGAAACATTTTACTCCTGTTATATTTAAAAGTCCGTTGCAAACTTGATGTAAACTTTCCAACAATCTCTGTACACGTCTGGTCGTTAAAGTCATTGCTTTTTTAATTATAATTTTTCAATGCTTTTTCATCGCTTTTTCCACCAGGTAGTTCTCTAGTGTACACATTTTTTTCGCGTCGATTATTTCAAACGGACGTTGACAAGAAAACATTGAGATTTTAATTGAACATTAACGAGACGGATTCCCGGACTTTTTGCATTTGAACTGGATCGGCGGAAAACGTGTGGCGTATCCATGTTCCGCGTCATTGACTCGCAGCAAAAAGCGCGTCCACTCGATGGCCTCGCGATCCTCTTCCTCTTCTCACAATCTTGACCCAAATGCGGTGCTACATTCCGCAGTGCACGTCGATTCGTCTCAAAGGGACAGGGAAAGGGGAGGGGGAGTAAAAAAAGTTACCCAACAAGTTTGGCCAACTCTTTTCATAAAAGTTGGTGCGCACCTTTTTTCGTAACTTATTTCGTCTACTTCCGAACTTTCGATAAACTTTATTAATATGATATTAGAACCTACTGCGCGGAATTCCCATTTATACACTGCGGGACACACGGCACACGAGATGAAATTTTCGTTCGCTGTCGAACTGCCCGGTAATTGGTTACTATTTTTCTTCTACGATCGTAACCAATTGTCTTGTCACCGATGACTTCGATTTTCATGCCCCAAACTTTTTATTCCCCTTTCTTTGCTGACTTCTTTTTTCGAAAATTATGAAGCTCCGAATCGTTGGATTGAATTATTTCCAATTATCAGAGACGACAAAAAAATGGTCGCAAAAAAGTTGATCATTATTTCAGTCATCAAATTGACAATGTTGGGGTAAAATCTCACTAATTAACATCTTTTTCCGGCGCCACTCGTATATTTGATCGAACAATGAGTCGCCATTGAATAATTAAAGTTCGACCCATCAACAGCGCGGATCAGTCAACGATCCATTCTCCACTGATTGCAGTTTCTTTTCATGCGACACCGGCGAGTCATTGACCGGGCTTTTATTGATTACAAATTATGAAAAAAAGCTGAATTGTAATTTGGCAACGGCGTGGGCTGGGTTTTGATTAGGCGAACCAGTCAATCGAATCATCATTTTGCTGAGTGGACCGTGAATTTTGGAGCTCGGGGGACTGCTCGGTCCAATGAGCCTCGATTCCTTCACTCTTCTGTCCTTGTCTTGATTACATACACGGAAGAAATCATGAGCATAATTTTAGTCATTGTTTAGCACAGATTTCAACATTTAAACCATCAGACAATTGATTTTTCAATTGAAGAAAGCAATTTTATTCAATTCAAGTTTCAATTTCTTAGATTTGAATGGCAGGGGCCTTGGTTCAAACCCCAGTCAGAATAATTATTCAAAAGATTTCAAAGTTTGAAAAAAAAGAAAACAAATGAAGAAAGGAAAGCAGTTGAAAGTTCGTTTGAGATTTATTGATTGCAATTCATCTTGCAAAGTCAAACTGAAATAGTGCAATTAATCGAATGCAAACAGTTGGCGCGATGTCGACAAGTCGTGTTGGAAACGGATCGGCTTCGTTATCCGGATCGCGCAAAGTTCATCGAGGAGGCTTTGTTTGAGATTAATGCGGAACTTGCGCAGCGACGGAATTTCGTACAGCGATCGGGGTCGGTTTTGCATGGCGGACGAGTGGCCTAACCGCGGCCATGATTTGCGTCGGTAGCAGCTGCCACGCCGCTCCGACGGACAGTCGCGCCACTCCAAACCCGTATAAGATGTTACTTCAAGACAGTTTGCACGGGATTATCTCTCGGCCAAGATGCAAAATCCCGCCGATCCAGATCAAGGCAAACAAGTATATCCCAACGATCCCATTGTGGTCTAATGATTGCGTTCGCTCTTCCACAACAACATACACTTTGTTGTTCAACTGATTTCCTATCTTTTTACAAACAAAAATAACTAATTAATTATCTAAGGTTGTTTTTATTTTGTAGAAAACGTATCAGAGTAGAAGTTCAAATGAACAAAATAATTGAATTTAATGTAGTAGTTTTTTATGAAGAATATTTACAGAAAAGGTATATGTCACACGTATAAACTATTTGGTTGAAGCATCAAAAGGAGTTGAAATAAGACCGAAAGGCATTCGCAGGAAACGGAAGAGCGAACGCAGGGAGAGTGTAATAAGTTTGTCCGTGAAAAAGCAGCCGTGAGTTCATTAGTTCCATACCAACGCGCTGCACTGCCTCCTTAAAGCGCGGTTAGGAAAGTTGGCGAAGAATCGTGCGTGCACGGGTAATCTATACGATCGAGGGAAACCGGCTCGTCGTGTCTCGGTTGCTTTTAAGCGTCGCAAAAACGCTCCAATGGCGATCAACAAATTGCTCTCAATTTATACTGTTATTTGTAACGTTTGCAGCGGCTAACAAAAAACCATCGCTCAACTTATTATTGTAATCAGAATGTTATGACGAATAAGTACACGCTCGGGGGGTGATTAGTGTCTCTTTAGTGCGCAACGGGCGAATATTAATTTGTGGCCCTCCGTAAAGATGCGCCCGGGCTTTTAATGTATTCCGAGGTTTTATGCGCCCTCCAAGATGAAAGAGGCTCTTTCTATACCTTTGTGGCTAATGTGAGCCACATTCGCATCCTTTTTCTATCCACCGTCCACGTTTTTATTGCAAACGAAAATCATTTTTCAAATTACATCCACCCACTTTGAATGCAAAAATTCACGTCTCGGTTGGCTGCGGAAAGTGCAAAAATTGGGCGATCTCAATGGCCCTTCATGGACGCTTGGCACGATATATAGCCGGCGATAATTCATCGAGCATATACTTGCGCGAAAATTTCGTCGGTGGAAATTGAAAAATTGGATCAAAAGTACATTTCAATATCTCAAATCGAAGTCGAAGATTATCATACAAATGACGAATTTGTATGCGAGACAGAGCCGGCCCTCTTCTTTAACGTCTAGGAATGGATTCGGGGCTTGGCAAAAGAGAGCGAAAGGGTGTTTTCAATGTTTGTAAAAGAGCGTATGAATAAGAGAAGAGCCGATACGTTCGTGAATCGACAATGTAATTAGAGCTCGAAAAAGGATTAGCTGAATTTGAAATCCTGAGCTTCTGCTGCAGCCCTCGAGAGTCCGATGGACCCGGGGTCTCCGAGGACTTTGATTTATGCTTCCCAGGAGCGTGCTGCGAGTAAGGCCACGACGAGAAAGAGAGTGAGAGCCCATAGACGAACTTGATATATTCTACTAGGAGCTCCACAAAGCCTCCAGAGACCTCGTGTACTAACAGGGCGTTCCAATTATTATATTAACTTTTGCAGACCCACAAAATTATAACAAACGATCTATTTCGCACAAATGATCCTTAAAAAACGATCATTATACAAATTGACTACACAAGTGATCCTTCAAACCACAGTGTTCAATAATATTTTCTCAAAGGAAAGTAAAGATACTTTTCCATGAAAGAATTGAAGGTAAAGTTCGTTTTAATTTTTTACCACGAAAAGATATATACACTCAAAAGTGAAAACCACTTTTAAAAATAATCCTTTTACAGGATGGAATTCAGTGTAAAATATATATATTTGATGTGGTAATTCCGCGACCGCGACTAATTTCAATTTTCTTAATGCATGTAGCACGCTTTTCGAAACCGAATTTCCATACGATTTTGCTCGTGGAGCGAAAGCTTGAAATCACACGACATACACGAAAGTCATCTAAATTGCAATCTCAGCTAGAAACAAAAAGAATCGTCGTTTAATTTGCGATTTGTCACCGGTCGATTTCCGAAACACAAATTATATCGGAGGGTTTGCACAAATCACTGGTGGCTTCCGGCTAATCAGACAGCCTGACGGAGATCGATGCCGGAATGATTCTGACACGAGGCTGGTTATAGTGGAGATTTTTTGTATTGTTCCCACCGTATCATCTGCACGGACAATGCAAAACGCGAGACAGCCGACTTTTCACCATTTGTCGATATTTGGCACGAAGGAAATAACGCAGAGTCGTTTTTGGCCGCATCGCGAAGCTCAAATGCAGATTGCTCGCTGCAACGGACAGTTTTGACGTGACGCGGACGAGAGTTTGCGCGCAACATATTCTGCTCCGTGTGCAACCCGATGGAATCGTAATTTTTGCATTTTCAGTGCCTCGTCGGATTGACAAACTAAAAAAACAAGAGAAAGTTAATTCGATCTTTGTACTGTCAATATTCGAAGGAACAAAAGCGTTGCTTCGATGAAAAAGAACTGACAGTTATGTTTACACTAAAATCATAAACACGATCGGGTGTTTTTAATCCGGAGCCAAATTTTAATTGAACTTTCATCGTATTAAAAGTTCGCGGTGGGTGAATAACGTCCAAATTTTTGCATCGAACGTGTTCGAATATTTTTAAACGTTACTGCGCTCGACGAATGATTGAAATTACAGCTGCCAACGTCAAACGTAGTGCCTCGTTTAACGAATCGAACGAAAATTTGGTTGCAATTGCGAGCACGAATTTTTGGCCGTATAAAACGAAGGGAGAAAATTACCAAGGCTCTTTGGGTGTATTTAAATTAATAACAACGTCAAGTTGATATTCCGCTTTTACAACTTTACTCACAGATGCAGCGCGAAATATTGTACAAACGCAACGTCACTGAGATATTGAATATCTTGTTTAGAAACACCGTCAGAAAATACCCTATAATTACAACTTCCGTCTGAGGCATTAATTTTAGCGTATGAAAATGATGTACTTGCGATGTCTAATATAACATACTCACAAACAAGATCCTCGGTTCCGTTTGAAAAATTACTATTTTCAAAGTTCATTCTTTAGTTTTTCATTCTCGTTATAAAATGCACAAGTTTGATAGTAAGAATAGTTGAATGACGATAGGACGTTGTAGCCAATTAGGCCGATCATTGAGGCGAGGGTGTTCTTGTCTATTGTTTCGCGTCCCTCTGATTTAAAAGCGTCCTTTATGAGTCAGTGACGCGCGTTTGCTCGTATCAGCAGATCCCCCCGTTCTTTATCTGCGTTTGGTTCATCTTCTGGCGGCTGGGAGTTTCGAGACCCCCGGTTCTTGGCCGGAGGGAACGAACGGAATCGCAGTTTACCATTAATGACTGCGAGTAATAATATATCGAGAGGCAACGGGACGTGTCTCCCGCTGCCGCGCGTCGGTGGACTTAAAAGGCCCGCCAAACAGCGGGGTGTCCCCTCCGCGCACTCCAAGACTCCGAACCTTTCACGAGATCCGAGCCTGAAATAACGTCCATTGTGTCCGGCGTTCGCGACGCGGATGCACCAAGGCGGACCCTAACTCGCGACGTCATGTCATATCGCAATAAGAAAAATGGCAGGAAATGATCCGGCCTCACCTTTGTTTCGCCAACGAACGCACATTGATCGCCCACAGCTGTTCAACTTTAATGTCCCCAATCGAACACGCCAATTGTATAAAACCCTTGCAACATTCGTTGCGCAACTTTTTTTTCCCATTTTGTTTTTTGTTTGGTCTCTTATTTTCGTTATTTTCATTCGTTTGTGCGGGAAGAATATGAAGTAATGAATGTTTGATATATTGTCGATGCATTGAAAATAACAAACAAGTTTAAACGAAGCTGAATCAGGATAACTAGCACTTCGATTATGAAAAAAGGTTGAAAAGCTGCTTTGTATCTATAGAACATTAACCCGGTCAACGATCAAATTTGCTTTTTACGTGGATGATTGAGACGCTTGAAAAATGACGAAACTTTGAGCACAGCCGAAAGTTTTGTTCGAACAAAGAGAGGGCCTCTTATAAAACTTAATGAAATCACGATAAAGAGCAAACGAGAAACAATGAGCCGGGCTCGATGAAGAGGCGCACGTCCCTGGAGAGGCTTCGCTGTCGTCGCTGTTTGACATTCGTGATGGATTCTCCGCGATGCTCCTCTTTGGCCTTTTGTTCAAACGAAACTTTTCCTCTGTAAACTATCGTCGCAAAATAAACATAGATAAAAATTTTTCAACTTTTTTTAAAACAATTGAATATGTATTTATATGCAATCCCAAAAGAGGTTTCTCAAAACAGAAGAAACTTTGTCAAAATTTCAAAACTGAAAAATGAAAGAAAGGAAAAATGCAAAAACCATCATATGAATAGACAAAGGGGGGAGATTTGTCAAAGCTACATGAATGTTTGTTTGACTTTTACAGAGAGGTATGACACGGCCTACGCGTGCGACGGCAAGACTCTGCAGATCCAGTGTCCGAAGGGCAAACTCATCCACCTCGTGAGAGCAAACTACGGGAGGTACTCGATAACGATATGCAACGAGAACGGCCAAACCGATTGGAGTGTCAACTGCATGTCGCCGGCGTCCGTCAGAGTGCTCGAGGAGAAGTAAGTGGACGAAAAATAAGATGTCACTTTGCACGCCCGATTGGCCACCGCCTCCAACCAGGCGTGTTTCCAATTAATCGCAAAGTTCAAATTCACCTCCACTTCCAATCTTCAAAGATTCCAATTTGATTCCAATCTCGTTTCGATTCAAAAGGTCCACTGCCCGGGCTTTTTCATCCTTTTAACAACCGACCAAATAAAAGCACTAAAACGATCACAAATGTTCGAATCTTGTCCTCAGTTATTATAACTGATGAAACACTCGAACGATTCGTTAAAAGAATTTTAAACAAGTTTGAGAGAGGTTGGCCTCTTGAATCGACACTTTGGTTCAAATTTTTTTTTATATTGGATTTGTCTATATTTCTGTCCTGACTGTTTTTTGCGAATTGTATTGACGCAAATCTGAGTTGAGCATGACACAAAATAATGCAACAGAGCGAGGATTAAACGAGAATGTAGGCGAGGGAAGAAGGTCGGGGGAACGCAGCCCACGTGGGCCAGCAACTTGGCCAATTGCTGGACCACTCGAGCTTACGTTTGGCAACGGATCGGCCGCGACGAGAGAAACGCGAACTCAGCGTCGCGTTTCTCCTCTCGTGTGCCCATCCAATGCTCATTTTCCACCGAGAATTTCTTCCGGCTTTTTTTTAACCACGGTTGCTTGTACCAATCAAACCCGTCCTACCGGTATCCTTCTGTAGTCCTTCAACAGCTAAAAATTACTCTTTTTTTTATTAAAACTTTTTTTAATACTTTTTTTTTAATTTTTATATATTTTTTATGGTTACGGAGTGGCTCTCTGGAAAGATTCTTTGTCTTTATTTGACCCGGCACTCTGTAACGACGACGATTTATTTCAAACAAAATGCATGATTCTCTTTTGATTCAGATTTATAGATCGTGGCGATGAAATCTCGTTTGATACTTTTTTTGAAAACAAATGGCTGCGGATATTTATGTAACGAAACAATCGATTTTATTTATTTCCATTTCGCAAGAACGACGAACCGTAAATTTATTTGCAACCGAAAAACGGATATTGTTTTGCGAGTATTGTATAAGGTTTTCTGTGGTACTGCAAAAGTCAACGGCGAATGTTTGCAAAACTCATTTTCGAATCACGCGACGGGACAAATTTCTCACTTACAACTTTTATTTTCCAGTTCGCGTTGTTTTTTCCCCGCTATCATAATTACAAAACTTGCAATTTTGTTCGCAATATTTTGCAAAAAGTTTCTCTCTGTTTTTCAAGAACGTTTTGTTACATCCGATGAAACGATTTTTACAAATGTAATAATTACAAGGAAAAAGTGCCTTTTTGCCAATCATTCGGAGAAAATGTACGGATAAGAAATAAGCGATGTAAATTAAATGCATGAGGGTTAAGGAACATAAGTATCCATTATTCCGGTGAAATATCTATGCGAAAATTACAGTTACGGAATGGTCGCAGGAACGGAAATAAATATTGTACTTTCACTCGAACAATTCGGCGCGCCGCTCCGCTGAGATTATATTTTATTATCCACTTGTTTGCATTTAAAATTCAATTAAGATAATGAATAAATGATACGTCTTTCTAATTGACGTCAAAAATGCGCCGGGCATAGCAAAAAACGAGGCAACCTTTTCGTACACACGACAACGGTACATTAACGATCACTTGAAAACGAACCATCGACAATCGTGGATCTCGTAAATTATCACCGCGCAACTTGCCGAGTGTCAAAATGTCTGAAACAGCCTTCATTATGCGCCATTACAAAGCGACGTTACAACTAGAAACACGAGAACACCTCGTTAGACGATAAAAAAATTTCAGTCTTCTACAATAAAAACGACCTTTTTTGTTCCAACCACCCGAGTCAATCAGCAAATTAAAATTTTCTCGCGACTTGAACCTTCGTGCTTCGTCACGTGAAAAAAAAACGGTGAAAATTAAAGACACTTAAAATTTGCCAACTTAATTATTTTGTTCTCACAAAATCTGGGTCACGCTCGTGCGACACGCGAAAATTCCATGCGTACATTATGTTTAACCTTTTTTTTTCATTTTAACCCCCGCAGATTCCGCGGGGGTTAAAACGGAATGAAAATAACACGACATCAGAAGTCAGAAAAAAGCAAGAATTGCAAGGTGACAAGAAAAAGTTGGGTACTCGAAAAGTCGACAAAGTGGATATTCGAGAAAAGCGTATTTAAAACTTACACCAAGACGAGATATAACTTTTGGATTAACTCGGCGGTGAGAGTGCCGATATCATTGGGCGTCGGCCTTCCGAATCCACGAAATAAGGCTTCTGAAAAGTTTAAATTGTATTTCGTCGGTAGAGTCACTTGGTTAGCAAAATGTTGGCACTTTTTTTTCGTCTTATGATATTTCATTAGGGGTGGAAAGGGGAGAGGAAGAGCGGCGTACTCGAGACTCGAGCGCTCTTGTTTTTTCGTCACGAACTTTCGTCGCGGATAAGATATCGCGCGACGATTCTCACGAGGGGACGTGTCTCATAAAGTATATTACGCTTGTTTTGTGTGCGTCGTTTGTTCTCATAAACGTCGTCCTGATGTTTTAACTTACGGGGTAGAGAAAAAAATGCACGCTGCGTTTCAGCATTATTTTTGATAGCGTATTATTTTTAGATTACTCTCGACGTTTAATTGAAGGTAATTACACGAAACAGCCCGGCAAAAAATGTTGCGTCGCGAGCACTGTAATTTTATTAATTTTTTTAATGTGACTTTTTGTTGAGCTGTAGTAATTTGAAAGGAAGGATGAAAAGGGATGGATTTTCATTTATGGTTTTTGGTTTTTTTCTCTATTGAATGAGAAAAGCAAACGTTTTTGGTTGACTGTAATAGAATGAAAGCATCAAATAAAAGCGATCCGAGCCATTAGTTTTAACGCTGAAATCGAAAGGAGGCAATTCACAAAGTATCTTACGAGAACCGCAGTCAAGTACCGCGATAACCCGACCTGATGCACACCAAATTCGAAGTGACCGCATTGCCATTAACGCCTGAGAGGCTCTTTTCAGCTCGCCACGATCTGTCAAATGTTCGATTTTTGCTCGATTGAGATTTTTTCAATGAAAATAAAAGTTGATATAAAATTTAAAAACATCAAAAAAGAGAATCTTGCATGGTAAAAAAAATGAACGAAAAAGGTCGTTCGAGGAAAAACGAGAAACTCTCGAAAGACAACTCGATGAAAACCAAAATTTCATGCAGATATTCAATGGATTATTTTATATTTGATGCGTTCCAGTTTGTGTTTCGTACTGTTTTTATGTGCATTTTTGCAAGTTTCAATTGTCTTCACGGTTGCGCTTCAGAATCTAATGAATTTTCAAATTTTTTAGATCGCTGAATTAATTCGCATTGTACCTTTCAGTTGGCATCAAAACCCATCTGCAACTCTGCCATTCTTTCAAATCACTTTTGCTAACGTTTTCTATAATGGACAAAATAATGTCGAAAGTGTCGGAACTAAAATTCACCAATCAAAAATTCCGAAACGGTGAACTTTTCAAAATTCCAATTACACAAATTATTTAGATACTTTTCGGCTGAACGATTTCGAAAAGAAAAAGATACCAAATTTGGACTTTGACTCCACACTTTTGATGTCCATGTTGTTTTTAATCTCTTTGAGAACTGCATGTGCAAAATGTTCCCGCGATAAAACATCTCTTTGCTTTTGTCTCTGAGTTCTTTTCCTTAATTAAAAAAAAACAACCAAGATAAAACCCTAAACAGTCTCATCTACTCCAAAACCGGTACATAAATTTTTCAAAACGGAAACTGACAAGGTTTACATTATCAAAGTTTCAATGATTTGAATAATATAAAAATAAGTTTCTCAAAAAACTCATTTGTGAAGTTATAAAATATTCAACTTGTCTTGGAGTTTAACAACGCAAAACTTTGCATACATCGTTTGAAACAAAATGAAAAAGGGCAGAGTAAAAAAACCTAATCTAAAATTTGATTCGAAAAGAAATGTCATGATATCATATTTCGTTTTGATTCTTTAGCCCCAACTTATTAAAAGTGTGCATTTTTCTGCTTCAAGAACTCGTTGAATTTAAAAATTACCGTCAAATTGAACTGATCAACATTTTTTTTATTTTCTTTGACTTCTCCCAAATCCACCCACTTGTTCCTTCTTTTTTCAAACGTATCATTTCCGTTAAATTTCCAAAATAACATTGTTTCGCGCTTACGGAAGTCCCCCCGAATTTGACATCACCACAAAACTCGTTTAATCTTCAGCGCGAATCATGAGGAGCACGAATTTATTTTTAAGTATCGAAACGAATCAAAATCGGAGCACGTTTTATGACGACTCGACCTGAGGATGTAATTTTTCGCGCTTGGCTGAGCGCTTGAACAATTATTCTGCAAAAAAAAGTACTGACAAGAAACAATATTGGGAATTGGAAAAATACTTGAAACGGGTCAGAGTCGGAATAAAACGTTTGCAAATTCGTCGCGCTGATTACAATTATAAATCATCGAGAACGAAGGAAAAGGAATTGTAAAACGCCATTCGACTTTCGAATGGAGCTTCCTGATCGGGAGGGTAAAAAAAGGAAACGAAATTGGATTCGAATTATCCCCGACTGAGTCGTGAAAAAGTCACAGGACGATTTCGTCTGCGGTGGACGAGCGAAAAAGAAACTGAAGAAAAAAGTCAACGAGAGAAGAAAAACGTGGAAACGAGAAAAGCCGCTCTCTCGAAAAACGTGTCTGACAAGGTAAAAGTCAGAAATGAATAATCGTCACTTGAACAAACGACGTGATTTTTTCTCGAGCCAGGCGTCTCTGCATGCTCATGAATCCAAGATCGCGATATCCGCCGTGTCTTCGCGCGCAAAAAAAGTGCATTCATATGCACTTCGCGCGGGCGGCAGAAATCGCGATCGCATTGCGACAAAATGACATACGTGACCGCGCACTATCACGTACGAAAAAGCGTCGCATATATTTGTGTCAGTCTGTCCTCAGATGCGCGCCAAAAAAAAGGTGTACAAAAATGGTCCAACACGAGTCTATTATATAAGGCAACTGGTGCTTATTTTCAGCTTTTGTCCGTTTTATTTTTGCTCATCATATTCATTCACTTTTTGCAAAATTGGTTTTCAGACATCTACATCCTGTTTACCTGCAATAAACACTCGGCTAACAGAATATTTGAATAATATTTTACGATCACATAGATTTCGCGTTTGGAACAATATTTTCTAATCAAATTTTGATACGGAAATTCGGTTTAATGCGATGTATAATTAGTAAATTGAAAACTAATGTAAACGAGTTGAAATAATGAAAAGTGATTTAAATGTTTGAACATTGTGAATTTCAAAGAGCAGCTAAAAAATCTCGTTAAAAATGTATCCTCTCAAATATTGATTTTGAACGAAAACCAAAAATGGAACGTTTGATATTACATCACACAACGAATATTTTATCACGTTCAAAAGTTTCGCCAATTAAATCGCGTTTTCAAACGAAAAATTGATTTGATGAAAAAAGTTGTAGTTCCATTTTTGTTCGATCAAATCAAGTGCTTCGAAATACATCGTCAAATTTTGTTGATGTTTGTTTATTGCAAGTCAATCAATATTTATCATTTCACAAAAAAAAAAAACAAACAAAAAAACGAAAAAGCTTTTCAATCAAGTTGATAGCCAGTTGACTTTTGTGAAGGAACAAGACTTGAAACTGTCAACCGGTTTGCAAGTTTATATAATGGACTTGGGGTTTGATTGTGTTCATAAAATTTTCGTGTCACATTTAAACGTATAAGCTTGAATCGCCGTGTGTACTGCCATGGATCCTAAATGTACTCCAAATTCAACTTATTTGGGGATGTCAGCACGAACCGGTTGTTTGTGTGCATCTGTGTAAAGTGTCCTGCTGCATTCGCCGGTGAAAGAAATTATTCCCCAGGGAAATTCCTAACAAAGGCTTTCACGTTGCTCCCATTTTCATGTCGGATATAACGCAGCGTTCGCACATGTGGGTCATTCCGCCAGCGTTGGCCTGGAGAAGAGTTATGCGTATTGGAATGAGAGAAAGGATATGGGCTTCACGTGAAGAATAAAGGGACCAAATAACAACCGACTCGAAAATCGGCCCGGAACGTAAGCGTTCAATGGCACAATAGAAATCGACCCGCATTACCGATTGCTCTGCGAGCCTCTCAATACTCGCACAAAGCAGATCGATTTTAATTCAAAACCATCGTATCCAAAACCTTTTCAAAATTTTAATTTACCTTTCCCTTTTAAATTAAAAAGAAATCGGTTTTAATTATTGAAAAATCGAGATGAGTTTTGCGGAATTTTTGGAGTCGGATTGGAAAACAGTTTTGGACAGGATTTTGGAAGGATGTAAAATTGAGATCGGTGGAAGTAAAAAGAAAGGAATGGAGAGGGAGTTTATAGGAAAGACCGAATTTTTATCGCGCTATTGATCGGACCGAAGTTGCAGGTACGTAGGTATAGGTGCGCAGCCGGGGTTAATAACAACGTTCGCAGCAACGAAACGACGTTTTTCCGTGTTTGACAGTAATTTATATTTGAAATTACACCGGCTCACGTCATCGCCGTCGAGACACAAAAGTACCGAGCAATATAAGCGGCTGAGATGAAAACGCAAACGCGACATTCGCGAAGACGCGCGATCATAAATCACTTCCGAGTCGCACACAAACATTTCCCGGTTGTAGGAAAGACAACCTTTCTCTTTCTCTTAAAGTCGTCATTTTTGAAATAAATTCATCCGCATAGTGCACGTCTATGAAATATTAACGTTCGTTAAAGTTTGTATTTGAAATTTTCATTCGACGTCAAAAATGTACCGGAAAAGCTTCAACTGACAAACATTTAGAAGTTCATTAAAAATTGTTACTCAAAGTTTTTTTGCGAAACCTTCATCACGAGCGAAAAACTTCAAAACTAAGATTGAAAAATGTCAGAACAACATTTTTCGTAAAAAAAAAATACAGTCAAGAATAAAATTGTCAGTCGAAATTCTGAGCGAAAAAGTTGTTTTGCAACGAATTTGGGCAACTTCTTTTTCCGAGCGTTTAAAAAACTTGAAACAAGAAGAAAAAGTCGATTCGACCGTCTATGATTGAAAGCAAACCTGTGTACCATTTAATTTTTATTTTTACGACCCATACATTAACGCGGAGTATTTCGCTTTTTTTTATTTCTCCCCGTCGTTGAACCGAAGCCGGGCTCTCAGCAGCGAAATTTTATTCGCGAACTTGCAACAACTTTTCTGAACGAGCGTCGTTACGAAAGGCGAGCTCCGAAGTCGTTCGGTTGAATCGGGGCGTCAAATTGCGCCGCGCCTTATGTATTATTCGACGCGTTTCAATCACCGACTTCTCTCGGACACTCGATAATTCAGAGCCGCCGCGCACAAAGGGGCCTTAATGCTGATTATTCGATGCCTATCAAACGTATATACGCTCTCGCATTAGACCAAGAGCGAGTTAACCTACCCGGGATTTTAGCCAGGCTTATTAATTTGCATATCACAATGGTCCTTTCGTAAACATAATATTTATTCATGCCATTATCCAAAAAGAAATTGCGAAATCTCATTAACTATGTTCCAATGGCCCAGCAAAAATTTAAATGTTATTTTATGTTATTGATAAATAAAATTCGGTTTTTATGTTATCTCTTTAAACAATTTTTTAAAAAACAAATCAGTAGCCAAACTTGAGATAGCAAAAAAGTTAATTGTCCCAGTTAGGAACAAGAATGGCAACTTTATAAAGCAGAATTTGGTATGAAAAGTTAAATTCGGCAAGTGTTCGAAAGGCGATAGGAAATTCTTATCGATTGAAAAGTTTGTCTGGCTATTTAAAAATGTAAACTAAGTCAGACAAATCGCGACGAAACCGAGGTCGTCGCTGGGATTATACACACCCAACCGGTAAGAAGATTATGAAATTTCGGTCGGTCGAAATTAGTGGGACGGCGCGTAACGAAGTTTCGGCAAAGCTCGACAATGTCGCAAGACACAAACTCGGACGCAAAGTCTCGCAAGGCAAAAATTGTGCGGGGGAAATGTCGCGGCGTGTCTCGCGCGCAATAAGTTCTGCTCGAGGACGTGAATTGAATCAGCAAAATTGAGTGACGAAAAATTTTCGGCTGTATCCTCTCAGGCGAAGTGGGCTAATTGAATCGGCAGCGTTTGGAGCAACGAAATTTATGGAGTTGGTCTCGTCAGCGACGTTCAATCGAGGACAATGCTAGAGTTTCTCTAAATCCTTATTAGCATGCATAGCGATGTTAATTGCTCGCGAATCAACTTATGCTAACGACCGAGTCGTGCGCGCGTGACAAATATTAATTAACAACGGTGCCGGCCGAAAAACGCCCCCTCCACGAGCGCCTTTATTTTTCCTCTGGAAACATCATATTATTCTTGCCCTGGCTACCACCTTTCTATGCTGCGCCTCTGCTTTTTGATGCCAAGGCGAAACTAACTCGCCTCGTTTCGTCTGTTTTGTTTTGCTAAATAACCCGTTCTCCTCTTGTTTTTGGTTGTCTGGTGTTCTTAACCCTATCCTGGTTTTCGTATTCGTTTCGTCCTTCGTTAACCAAGGTTTGAGGATCTCACACCTTCAACAATTCAAAATTCATCTTATCAACCGAACGCTTCTCAATTCAAATTAACACTTTTAATCCAACTGAAAACATTACGAAAATCGTTTCCGACTTCATAATCATCGAGATGAAAAATGAAAAAAAAGAAACCCCTCAACAACCTTTTTTCAGTTCGACCATCATGCCTAATTTTGTTGATTTGTTCGTAGTTTTTGTTGATTGTCAATTTGATTTTTCTCCCGCGAGCGCAGGTGCAATAATCAAACTTCGTGCGAGGTGAACGTGAGCGTCGAAGTTTTCAAGAATGACCCCTGTCCAGGGACCAGAAAGTACGTCGAGGCGCAATATAAATGCGAAGGTTGGTTTATCCTTTTTTGTTCCTCCCCATCTTCAGTTGAATGCTGAGCGTCGGCTTGACGTGCCGACTAATGAACGTCGGCAATGATTCCCGGCCGGATTTCCAGATGGGATTGCTGTCTCGCCCCGGTTTAAATGTTAATATCGAAACTGGGGCTGCGAGGATACTTTGTTCGCGAGGCCCTCGAATGTTTTGACGCGCGTGATTGATGACTTATTATACACGTCGCCAACTAAACAAACCCCATCTGGATTCCGACTGCGAATAACTCGGCGCATCCATTTTTCAACCCCCAGGCGTGTCTAATCTGCGACTGCGAAAATCGCGAACCGAAAGAGACAAGCCACTCGACCGAAATGCGCTAAATCAATTCGTACCCTATCGAAATTTCGAAACTTTGTAAGTCTCGAGACGTGCGTCGTTTGCTAAAGTGCAAGTCTGACCGGACGCAAACTTGGCGACCGCGCGAAAAGACCGGTGCGTAAACGACAGGAGGGTTGTTGTGGCGAAACTTTGAACCCCCTGAGAAACTTGGGAAATGTGGGCCACGCAGTCAAGATTTGTGAAAGGACGAATCAGAAAAAGAGAAACAAATTGGGAGTAAAGAAAAAGTTGGTCATGAAGTTTGGAGTTGCGAGCGAAAGCTGGAAGGGAAACCCTGTGGAAGAATTCTGGACGGTTAAAGGCTGGAATTCATGGCAGTACAAGCGGCGGACGGTTGAGCCTAAGGTAAACTAAAGGTAAAAATGTGTTTTCGCAACCCAGGTGCAGTCAAAAGCAGAATTGCAGTGTCGAGGCATCGGCCAAGCAATTCGGGGACCCCTGTCCCGGTACGCTAAAATACCTCGAAGCGCATTACCAGTGCACCCTCGGTAAGTACCAAGTCTCATCTAAATCACTCAGTTCGATGACAATGCACGCGCCCATTATTATCCGAAACACGAGCAGATAAGGATTTCATTTGCGCTGGCCTTATCAGGGCCGTGTTTTGTGGCCCATCTGATATCCGCTTTATTCAGCCGTCGTATCCGCGAACAATACGAAATTGGGCTTGGAAAATGTCGCGCTTAAAATCGGCAGCCCTTTTTTAAACAGCCATTTCGGCTTATCGGCTTTCCCTTCGAAAATCACACCCTCGGTTTAGTCGCGCCAGGACGTTTTTCGTGACTTATTCGGCTTTGGGGAGGAAGTTACGCGGGGCATAATTCGCGCCCGGAAGCTCCATTGTCCTTTTGTTAGCGGCGAAACTTAATCCCCGACTAACGAGTTACGATAAACATTTGCAGCAGCGACAATACCTACGACGTCGAGACCCGCGCCGCCTTGGTTGATAACTACCGAGCCAAGTGTTTGGAGTACGCCCAAGACCAACGTCAGGCCCCCGACGAGGGTTGTGACCCCCACAACTCCACCGGCAACGACGTCCACAGTCGCTGTTACGCCAAGGTCAGTTGCCAACTTTGCTTATTATTGTTGCTTCGGTCTAGACTGTTATCAGAATTAATATTGTTTCTGTCCAGTCCATCCTACTCGGCGAATTCAACGCAAGTCGACTCGAATAACGTCGAGAGTGAGGCAGATGTCCCGAACAATGCTCATGGCCACACGCCATCGTCAGCGTCCTCGGATACCGTCGCTACTACAACCACCACCACTGTTGTACCTTGGAGGACTAGTCGCGTCACTACTAGTATGTCTTCTTTCAATTTCATTCACATTCTCTAAAGTTCTAATTAGATTTCAAAAGAAATACAAGTTTAAAAATGTCCTTAACATGGATTGATTAAAACATGCCACTAAGTTCTGATTAACTCAAAAACAAGGAAGAAAAAGCTCAACCAGTAACCCTTTCAAGTATTTTTTCTTTGGTTTTGCATTACTAATTTGATTTGTTTTCACAGCTTCCAGTACGTATTATCCAGAGTCCAGTTCAAGAGAAGGACTAAGAGGCAACAGTGACAGTGAGCAACAGTATTGTCCATCCATCTACGCCAGAAACTTGAACTGGCCAAGTACACCGCTGCATGGAAACGTGTCCCAACAGTGTCCAGAAGGTTCGAGCGGTGACGCGACGTGGAAATGTGTGGGACGAGGAGGGACAGCGGTTTGGTCCCGCGGTACCCCGGATCTCAGTAAATGCGAGTCCGCCTGGATCCAAGGCCTGAAGGAACGGTTGATAATCAACGTCCCAATCTTGAAGATCAGCGAGGAAATGTCCCGGGTCACTAACGACATAAACACCTTCTACGGAGGGGACATCAACGCCACGACTTACATCATCAAGTCGTTGGCGAGGAAGATGAAGGTTACTGTGGAAGCCTCGCAGGATCGCGAACAGAACGAGTCCAACCTCAGTGACCTTATTCGCGACGTTGTTAAGACGGGCAGCAATTTACTTGATAAGGCTCCCATGGCCTCTTGGAGAGACCTGCCTTATGACCAAAAGATGACCGTGGCTACCTCGTTGCTTGTTGGACTTGAGGACCATGCGTTTCTCCTGGCTGAAAATTTGGTCACAAAGAATCAGTTCATTCGGGAAGAACACAATATTTGTAAGTTTAATATTTGTAAGAAACAAGTTCTTATAACGATTGAACAATTTTGTTTGTCATAGGATTCGAACTCAGGTCTTTTAGAATGTGAAACGTACTTTAAAAGACCTGAGTTCGAATCCAATCACAGACAATTTCTAAAAATGTTTCCTTGGTATCTAGATTTTTTATTCATTGAAGAATTTGATTGAATTGAATTTGTTGTGTTTATTTTAGTAATGGATGTACGAGTGTTAGACACGCGAAACATTCACAATGACCTGGAAGTGTTTCCCAAAGAGACGATGCAACGGTCAACTCCAAGCAATAGGATAGAACTGACTAAAAATTCCATCATTGGGAACAGCGAGCGTGGCATGGTGAAGATGGTGTTTATGGAATTCGACAGACTGGAGGAAATTCTGCAGCCGCACAACGATTTGTCAGCGGTCGATCAGCCTGCTTACGACTTTGAGACGCCGTTGGAAAACACCTCTCGGATTATCAACAGCAAGATCGTCTCCGCGGCGCTTAGCAAAGCCAGGCATGTTCAGCTCAGCGAACCCGTGCGAGTTTATTTCCGACACTTGCGTATGGACAACGTGACTAATCCTGTGTGCGTCTACTGGAATTATAACGAGAGGTGAGATTAGCCAATTAATTTTAATTTCATTCAAATTAAATTCAAACCCACGATTACAAGCTTGAGAGTTCGAAAAAAGATGGTTACAAAAAAATAGAATTCAAAAACAGGATAAAAATTGAAGTTGGATTAAAATTTGTTTCTGTGATTTTAGTTTCTGGTCGACGGATGGTTGTGACCTGACGGAGACAAACTCGACGCACTCGGTGTGTCAGTGCAATCACCTGACGAATTTCGCTATTTTGATGGACGTCTACGCTGTGAAACTCAACACTGCCCACCAGGTTGCACTTCAAATAATCACCTACATCGGTTGCATCATCTCCATCGTGTGCCTCGTTCTAGCCATCCTGACCTTTCAGGTTTTCCGTGGACTTAAGGTAAAAACCAAAATAAAAAAAAAGCAAAGTGATTTTTAAAATGTTGTAATAGTATAAAATAGTCGACTAGACACAAATGATTAATCCTGGGAATGCTTTCAGTCGGACCGAACGACCATCCACAAAAACTTATGTGTCTGTCTGTTCATCGCCGAACTGCTGTTTGTCTGCGGTATCGGCCAAACGAACCAAAGAATAGTCTGCGGCGTGGTTGCGGGACTCTTGCACTTTTTCTTCCTGTGCTCGTTCGCGTGGATGTTTTTAGAAGGTATGTAACCATTTTTTTTTCTCTAAGTCATTCCAAGCAGTGGGACGAAGTGCGTTTGATACGTCCCCCGTCTAATCATAAATCGTGGCGGGATAAATTTGTCGGGGACAAGTCCGTTATGATTAAGCGACTCGTCATAACCGAACGGCGAACTCACAATTGTGCAAACAGGTTTTCAGTTGTACGTGTTGCTGATCGAGGTGTTCGAGGCGGAAAAATCGCGACTGCGCTGGTACTACCTCGGGGGCTATGGCATACCGCTGCTGGTCGTCGCCATTTCCTGCATCATCGATCCGCTCAGCTATGGCACCGATCAGCACTGCTGGCTCCGCACCGACAACTACTTCATCTTTAGCTTTGTCGGTCCTGTAATCCTCGTCATTCTGGTAATTCAAAATTATTAGAAACATTATCAACAACTCGTGACAAATGATTCGAATTTTTAGTTTCTTTTTTTTTCATTCTAACTATTAAATTAATATTCAAGTTGAAACATTCAATTAGCCAAACAAATAATTTCTGTGCAAGTTTACAAAAACTGTTTGTTTTGTTAATTTAAAAAAGTTATTTAAATTGTTTCGTTAATCCGATTTTTTGTATTGAAACAGGCGAATTTCGTGTTCCTGTCGATGGCGATCTACATGATGTGTCGACACGCAAACACCACAGTGTCCATGAAGAGCAAGGAACACTCGCGGTTAGCCAGCGCGAGGTAAGCTTTCGTTCTTTGTATTTTCCGTTTGATTCCGAGGCAAAAATCAGGTCTTTTGAGCCATCCCTCATTTGGATTTAGGATTATTGTACATTTGCCTTATCATTTCATTTATTATTCACTTTTAAAATTGTGAAATCAGCTACAATAACATAGCTTAGTGAGTTTGGTTCGAAGGACATAGACTGTTGCGTAAAATTGAGTAGGAATCCTACATTGGAATTTTTTTATTTATGTCTAAGTATCTATCTAGAAGTTTAACCTCGGTTTAAATTCTAGGATTCCAACTCAGTTTTATGCAAGAGAAATGTGATTTTTGCAAAAAAGAAGAAACATATTGTACATATAACACAACATTTGAGTCTGGCTATTCACGTTCACATGTATTCGATGACCGAGTAGATCCGAGTGTTTGTATACCCGGTGCTTTGAGTTATTTATCATTAGCAATGCTTATTATTTGCTTAACTCATTTTTTGATGAGAAACAAAAGATTGGTTGTCGAGCATCTTTAGAATGATTTTGAGTTACAGAAAACAAAATTGTACATCTTTGTTGTTTGATTTTGTAATTTTGCGTTGGAATGGCCGCACACTGTGTTCGGCGTTACACACCATACCTTATTATTGTATGTTAAAGTTGCAGCAACAAATTTTTTCGTTTGGAAAAAGTTTGTTCCTTTGTTATCTTCCTGTTTAATTTTCATCAAAAAATTATAATTTCTTCTTCAACAATCTTATGAAATATTCGTCGAAGGCAACACGTGAAATAGCAGTTTCAAAAATAATAAAGCATCTTTTTGTTTGTTGATTGGTGATGGTAATACAAGCGCTGCGATTTCGATTCGATGATTAACTTTGACGTAACAACTGTTTGGTATTAATTATGGTTTAGTAGTAGTTTGCTCGAACTTGGAATCGCAGAGAGGGTATTATAGATCAATCCAAGTTGATATTATTAATGGTGTCGGAACCGAGACCTAACTGCTGTGTTGTTTTATTTTTTTCGTATTAAAACAAAAACTTCTACCCACCTCTGTCTACACTGTTCTACATTCTTCTGCATGGCGTGGTTGGTTGGTAGTGGAAAGGAAGAAAATGCTCTTCCCAACAAATTGCAAGCGCACTTGTAAGATATTTACCAATTTTTTACTATAAACTTCGTCCTCTTCTTTTTGATAACGTCGTTTATGAATAGCTAAAGCGTCAAAAAGATAAAAGGAGAGTAAATTGTAACTCGGATTTCAAATTGATTTCATAATTGCCGTTGTACAATAGCTTTTTCTCACGCATCGACTTTTCAAAAGTAGAGGTAGACGCGAAAAATTGCTGCCAGTTGCAAGCTGAAAATCCAATTTTCAAAAACCTTGAAACTGGTCGCAAACTTCATGCATGCACAATTCCTTGAGTTTTTTTTGTGTTTTTAGTTGTGTTTTTTTTTCTTAGTCAATGTTTGTAACTCTAGCAAGTCGTAGAAATTGCAAATAATCTCACATAAAAATTAACACTTGAAGATGAAAAATGTGAGGGAACGTTTGGTTCCGTTTTGTCTCTTTTTTTTATGAATCTAATTTCTTAAACTTTTTCATAAACAAAAGAACTAAATGAGAACGGAGAGAAGTAACAATATTTGATTTTTGTCAGGGTTTGGCTGAGAGGTGCAATCACTTTGATGTTTCTACTGGGTTTGACCTGGACGTTCGGACTGCTGTATCTGAGTCAGGAATCCGTCGTGATGGCATATATCTTCACCGTGCTGAATAGTCTGCAAGGACTGTTTATCTTTGTGTTTTATTGTGTGCAGAACGAAAAGGTAAGGAAACACGCGGTGAAACCGGCAATGCCCCGGCTTCACATTTTCATGGAAAATAAATAAACTCATCCCGACGACTAGGCAACTACGTCCAAAGCAAACGAATATTTTGCACGCCGGAAGTCAATAATCATGATTCAACCCAACGAAATGTTAACTTCATATTCAAATCAAAGTACAACTTGTTCAAACTCAAAACAAAAATTTCATTCTGTCAATCTCGTTTTCAAAACCAACTTCAATCGTTTCACTTTGAAAAATCATTTTTTTTCAAATCGTCACCAATTTGCTGATTGTGAACTGTTGAAAAAGAGGATGATTAAAATGTGTTATTAATTTCAGGTTCGAAAGGAGTACAGGAAGTTTATCCGACGGCATTCGTGGTTGCCAAAGTGTCTGCGGTGCTCGAAGACTGTGAGCGGAAGTGGAGGAGGCACGACTGGCTCGTCGGGCATCGGTACAGGTGCGAACGGAGGCAAGGACTTCAACTCGCACAACACATCGTCAAACCCGTCGGCGCCGAACACAGACAGTTCCGGACTGTCGCAGCCGCACGCAGCCTCAAACGTGGGTACCAACGTGCCGACAAACAATCACAACCATCTCACTGCGACGTGTAACAATACGAATCTTTCGATAAACGTGAACCTGAACAATTTGTCGCTGCGATCACCGGTCGGAGCGCACCAGATGCGCATCATCGCACCTAGCAACCACAATAGGCATAACGCCCAACAAGGTATCCAAATACCGCTTATACACCAAACCAAACCGAAATCCGCAAAGAGGTCTCTCTAGCTTTTGTCTACCTTTGTATCATTATATAAATACACAAAAGTATCTCGCCCTAACGTATCATTTATATCAATTAACAAAACTTTAATAAAAAGGATCATATTGGATAACGATATGTTGATAATACGTTTTCAATTTGGAAAATTACGTTGAGAAAATGGTATTCTACAATCTGCAAAGTGAGTATCTAATTTTTTAACAAATACTGTACAGATTGTAAATTGTACGATTTGTATTGTAACGAAACAACGTTTATCATAATGATCTGATATTTTTAAGGTGGTTGTTTCACAAAAATAATCAGAATTGCATTTAATTTTCACTGAAACATATTCTAGTTACTTAGATTGTAACATTTTACTATCTCCATTGTACACATTGTGATATCACTTTCTCAGGGTAATTTATCAATTTATATATTGTCAATATATGGTCAATATACTATTTTTATATGGACAACATAAAAAATTATTATTTTGCCTGTATAAAAAACATCACTTTATGATTCTTTTTATTAGGTATAATTTTTCAGATTCATATTCTTCTGGTACTCGTTAAAGGCCTGATTACACTCGTCTAGTACTTTTTTTATTAATTTCTTTTTTCGAACAATCAAATTTGTTGTCTAACTAACCAGACCCAACGTACAGTACTTTCCACACATTTTAACTTTTCTTTTAATGCAAAAAGTCTAGCTTTGAATCGGATTATCAAACTAAAATCAAGAAAAGTTTTAAGAAACTTCAAAAGTAAAATTTTCAAAAAAAGAAAAAGTCAGTGATTGAATTTCGCAGTATGCTATGTTGTGTTAACAACGATCTTCTAGTCTGTTTTAATCTCATGACAAATTATGAGATGAAGATCCTGGTTTTGGGTTTACTTTTTTTCATTTCGAGCAAACTCAAAGTGCACTGACACGGTTTCATGGACCTGCGGTGGAATCTTAAGAGAGAGGTTTTTGGACGGCAGAATAACGTTGCTGAAAAGGATGTTTGATGAAAGTTTATTGAAATGTTTGCATAGTTAAAGCAAAGTCCTTATCATTCGTACGCTCCTTTTCTGTTCGAAACTTAGTTTCAAAGACTGCGCCGTTATTTAATTCCGAGTCCGTGTTATCGATACAAGTACAAATAAAATATAATCATGTACTTTGCCCTCTCTCTCTAGTTTGCTAGAGAAGAAAACGTTTGCACAAATATTTCACTGAGTTGTTGACTCAGTTTAAGAAACGGTCTAAAATCTCTCGAGTAATGAAACTTTAATCTTATAATGTACTTTTTGCCAGGTCATAAAGAAAAATGTAAATGGAGGAAAGTTTACTGCACGTTTTGAAACGTTCCAAAATGTCATCCAAACATGAGCAAATTCAAATCTTTAAACATTCTCTCTTCGTTTAAATTTTTTTAAAATCAGAGACACTTTGTCCATAATTTTATTTTATTTTTATTTTCATGGGACATTTTTTAATGCAAAAAAGTATCAGAAGTATCAGAAGAAACGTGTTGGATAACAATTTTCAACTTACTTTGATGATATTTTTATTTTTGTTGTAAAACAAAACTACGGATTTTCCTATCTGTCAACTTTTGTTTGACCGAACAAAAGTCGATACGACTGCTAGTATTAATACGGAAAAGACGATTGCGAAAGAGCGTGTTTGATTTTTGCGATTGTACAAGCATATATACTTTACAAAATCACGGATATTATGAAATCGTCCATCTGCCTCTCCATTTTTATTTCGTATCGCAGATCTGATCTTTGATAGAAAAAAGTAAAAAAAATTCGCGCTGCACAAACTCGACATTTTGCACCAATCTCGTATACTCCTCTATCTCTCTGCAAATGCCAATCTTCGACAGCTTCATTCTCCCCTTTTTTCGAACATGTAACATTCCTGTAACTTTCCATTTTCGTATATTAATCAACAGTTGGTTACCAGAACTATTGTAAATATGCAAACAACGTAGTTTTTTCAACGACCAAATTTGATTTCCATAAAATGCAAAAAAAAACATTCTTGAAGAGAGTAAAAAAAACTATTTTTGATTTCTTCATTCCTTGTAAATACTTTTAGTCGAGTTTGTTGCAGGTTGGCGAGTAATGTCTAAAAGTGCTCGGGTGAAACTCAGGCTTCTAATGTAGAACACTCACATGCATGATCCATTTTGAGAAATCTAACAAAGTATCGGCTGAAAGAGAGCTATCAAGCACTTTCGAAAAATCGCTATACGATACAAGCACAAGCTGACTTGAATTTCAAAACAATTTAATTTTCAACTGGCTCAATTTTTCATCTGTCATCACACCAATTTGCAATCGCAAAGTGGAATTCCAGCTTTTTCATATCAATTTATCACCAAATAGCAATTCCATCCTAATTTCAACGTGAGTGTAATGTTCACGGTTGAAAGCAAAGCGGAGTACTCTTGAAACATAAAATTGAGTGTAATCCAAAAATAATGAAAACAAAAAAAAACGAGTAAAAAATATGAAACAAACAATTGTCGACCTCTTTCAAAATTGACGTTTCCACTAACATTAGCGAGAAATCGATTTTGCTTTGAAATGGCGGAGTTTGGTGTACGCGGTTGCCGGCTACTTTGTTCACAATGACTTAGTTAGTAGTGTCGGAAATTTGCACACAATTTAATCTACCTGTTGTGGTTTTTTTTCTACAATGTTTTTTTATCTTTTTTTATCTTATTTCCTTTCACGCATCATTCATTTCAGCTGCTCAACAGTCGCTGACGACAACGTGCGTGGAATTGAGTCCAATCGAAAGATTCGTAATGCGACACAAGTTCAGAAAAAAAAGAGTACTTTTCTCCCTCCCCTCAGGTTGGCAAACTGTTGTTAATCACTTCTTACCTCGGCACACCAGTTTGTCAACCGAAAATCTCAACTTCCCTCTGAGGACAACAGCTTGGTACAAATCTTGCTTTTACAGTATTCATTTTAATTTCACAAAGCCAAGGGAATGAAATGCCTACTGCGCACGCTGATCGACACACGTTCTATCTTAATAGCTATTCCTAGTAACAATTATATATTGTTAATATAAAAATAATATATTGACAATATACAATTTAATATCAAATATAATATATTTAATGTATTATATTAGGGTACAACAGTTCGCAGCGCGTTGGTTGGTTTTGTCGTATGTTTCACTTGCTATATGCTTTTTAACGCCAAGTACACAATTATAAGGAACTCCTCTGTAAAAAGTACTGTCTCTGGGGGAAATCTTGTCTTTTTTGTGCTTTTGGCCTAGTATACTACACAGTTTGTCGGTAATGTAAATGATTTTACAAAAAAAAGAAACATCAAATGGTTCGAATTGCCTTAAGACTCGGTCGGTAACAGTAGAGCTGGTTCGAGTTGCCTTAAACGATTTCGGACTTGACAATTTGACGTGAAACGGTGGCGTGCGTGGGTATGAAAATTGAAAAGCAAAATTTTATAAAGACAAAAAAAGAGAAAACGCGTGAAGATGGATTAAGGCGAATGGTGCATGCAATTATTTGCAGTATTTGGTGTCCGGACGAGGTTGGCCGATTACCGACAGACAACCGACGCACGAAAGCTCCACCTCAGAAGCGCATAACGTGGCCACGCTGCCGCACGCTCGTCACGCGTTCTTCCCCTCAGCTCCCAATAGTATCCCCAAATCTGCCACCGCTACCTGGGGACCTTTTAACAAAAAACTTATGTGGAAGGTAACTAACTCACTTGTAGGCAGACAAATGAGATTTCGCTTTTTTTTAATTCTCTCTCTCGTTCTGTTTTGCTTTCTTGGTACAAGTTCACTCTTTTGCAGCATCCCCAATCATGCAAAAATGAATCCCAGAAAGAAACGAGAAAACTAATTGCACAAAGGGTGAGCTTGCACGGGTTTTCTGATTTCTGTTAGACTTCTCGGTTGCATGAACTTTTATAAATATTTATATCTGGCTTCGTACTAAATAGTTTGCTTGGATACCTCCTCTTCTTATCTGCTTTCGTTGCAAGAATTTAGCTTGTTTCGATTCAGTCCTGTTGGTTTTTGCTTTTCTCTCTTTTTTTTTACTCGACCGTTTTTAGTCTTTGTGGATTTTTTCACAGTGAAAATACATATTCAAGTTCACAAGACGGAATAACGTCTCGGTTTGAAGTTATGTTTTTTTTATTCATCCTCGCGTTATTTATACAGTTCGAGCATTTCGAAATTAAATAAAATGATATTTTAATTGAATCAGCCAAGGAAACAAGGAAGAACTGATGTAATTTCTTAACGTTCGTCATTTTGTTCTGAAAGAATAGAATTTAAAACAATAATACAATTTTTTACATTCAGGTTTTTAAGTCAGTTTTGTGTTAGAAAAAAAAGTACCTGAACCAAGCAAGAGCTATGGATACAAAGTGGAATTAGCACAATGTTAATTAATTATTTTGCGAATAAAAGTCACGACAAAAGTTTGTAGCTGAGGTGCATAAAGGTCTGGATAATTTTGCGCAGCATTATTGTAAGTTGCTTTCAAAGTTCTGTGACAAAGTGCACGAAATCGGTGTCCAATTTTATTATTGTGTTTCACCTCACTCAAGCAGCAAAATTACTAAGCGATTAAACTCAAAAACTAATTGCAAACTGTTATGTGAAAATGTTTTTCGTCTCCAAACTGAGTTTTGTCTTTCAATTGTTTTGTTCGCCGAAAAAGCACTTAGCATAAAACAAGTTCTTTTTCACATCTGAATAATAAACGTAATGTTGTGATCTTGTTCAAAGCAAACATTATTCAGTTGAAATATCGCGTCTTTCTGTGTATTAATTCCTGTTCAAACGTTTGCAAAGCTGAATAATAAAGCGAAATGACTATTTGGCAAATCGTTAGCTGGCTGTGATCCAGTGCGTTAATAATTGAGCAACCCGGTGATTTTTTAATATACAAATTCATCAATAACTTCTGAAGTCAAATTCGCTTTGAAATAACACTGATTATCAACGTGACATGGGCAATGTTTAAATCATCGTACTGGATTTGTGTCCAATGAATCGCACTGTGTTTGTACACCAAGTGACTTTTATTGTTATTCGTTTAATTTCGGTTTAGTTGTCGTTTTATCTTCACTTTTTTGTCTTTTTTAAATAATCTTTTTAGTCTGCGTTTGCTTTGTACACCAGTAGTTTTGGCATCGGAATTAAAAAGCAGCGATGCATGACTCTGCTGAAATGCGCCGGCAAAGTTTGTGCATTTATCATTTCTGCATTTTGCAATCCGCTAAAGTATGCACGTGACCGCCACTGCTTGCAGTTGTTTCATTTTAATTTCTTCTCTTCGTTAATTTTTTTTCCTCTCTCTCCTCTTTCGTTATTAAAAGCTTGTCAAATTGTGGACTGATTTTCACTAATGTCAATGTTTTAGCATTTATTTTTTGCGTTGTTGTTTTTTAATTACTTTTCTTTTAATTTCATAATTTGTTATTTACATTGTCTGGTTACGCGTTTAACAACTTGAAACAAGAATTTTGAGATGAAATGTTTTTATCGATCCCTAAGCTACTTTTAGTTTCCATAATTCAGAGAATGTGAACGTACGTTTTTGAGATGTTTAATTAAACTGTTTCTGTCTAATTGTTTTTGGTAAAAGTTTTTCATCCGAAATTCACTATTGTTTTGAGAGACCAAACTCATTTAAGTTTTCTCCGGAGATTTACATTCAAGTTCAATAATTTGTTTATTCCTGCACTGAAAATTGCTTAACGGTTCCATAATTAGTTCATTTTCATACTTTTGGTTCTCAAACTCCTTTTGAATGACCAAAGAACGTATTGAAAACCCAAAGCCCAATGCAAGAACTGCATGAAACTAGTTTTTTAATTAATTTTACATTTTAATTTCTTTGTATGCTTAAGTACCCCTTTTTTTTGACTTGAAAATTTTCAAATCCCAGTTTTTGTTATTTCAACTAAGTCAATTAAAATATCTACGTTTTAGTACAACACTGAAAAAATGATAACTCAAAATCAGACCTTATATATTAGTTTCTACAATATCAGTTGTAACCAGTACACTGAAAAAAATGAAACCTTATACTAAGTACATAAATCGATTGTAAAGATTACAATTTCGTTGTAATTTTTACAACTAAGTATTATTACAATTCGTAATCTGGTTAACAAAATCATTTTCTCAATGCTGACAAACTCGTCACCGAAATAAACCCAACAAATGAAAAAACCCTTTCCCAGTTCAAAAAATTAACAAATCCGTGTTTCAATTACAGCAGAACATTTCTTTTAAGTCTTGTTCACGTGACTCGGGACACGGAGGTTCCGAGCAGGAGGACTCGCCGCGGACGCACAGCACGATGACACTGCAGGGGTACCCTGGTGAGCGTCGGGGTCGTCGGGGAGACGAGGTGACAGCAACGGCAGGTGTAACAACGCGGACTGGGAGTCGAAGAGCCGCGTCGCCCTTCAACCACACCTACACGGAGATCCGGGACGGTCGGCACCACCACCAGCTGCACGGCCACCACCACCCGCACCATCACCTCTCGCGGGGCCTCGTCGGCGAGGACGACCCCGTCTACGAGGAGATCGAGCGTGGCATCGGTCCCGGGGCAGGCATCGCAGGTGAGATCCAGGTGTCGGACATGTCCGACGAGGACGGTCGCAGACAGAGCGACATGAGTCGGCAGTCATCTCGCAGCTACAGCGACGCGAGGCCGCTGATCCCATACTCGCCGGCGAACGAGCGGACGTTGGGTCAGTACGGCCAGGCACCACCTGGTGATCGGTACGATCCCCTTGAACAGGACCGAGTGATCAGCGCCTGCTGGGAGAAGTTCAGACGGCAACCCAGGTACGAGATGGGCGAACTCCCTCGCGGGTATGGAGTACCCCAGCAGGACCACACTCGAACCGTCGCTGTTCTTGATGGACAGACTGTTGTTTGTCATCTACAACCCCAAACGGACATGTACACTGGCCGGGGAGTCCCACCTCCTTCCTACAGTGAATGTTAGGGACAGGTGGCGCGCGCGGCCTCTGAGATCGCTGCTCTCACTGCGTTACTGATTAATAACCCTTTTTAAACCACTTTTTGGTTTTATTTTTTTATTTATTTTTGAAGGCTTTGCAAAAAGTACATCACAAAATAATCATCACATTTTTTGTTTATTTTTATTATAATGCATTTTGTAAATATGATTTTGTATTAAAATTTAGATTCCAATCAGAATGGTTGGATTGGAAAAGTGTTTTTTTTTCCGAAGTTTTTTGACTTCTGAATCAAAAGTTGAATTTATCATTGATTGAAAACTACAAATCAGTATCGGAGTGAAATGGGACAAAAATTGAAGGAACAAAGTTTGTTCAATTGTAAATGGAGTTTACAGAATTGTATAGAAATGAAGAGACGAAAGTTCAATTTGATTGGATTCAATTTTTGTCCCGAAGCAGCGAGGCTCGAACCCGGGCGCTCGACTAGTTTGTAAACGCGAGGACCTCACAGCCATATGCGGTCGCGCACGATGCCCATCCGTGTCTTTTCGCGGGTCGAAAATGCGAGGTCGTGTGCGTACGCGGAATCAAGCCCGGTCCCAAGTGTGAGTGTGATCGTGCGAGTGCGAGCGACGAGAGATTAGATAAAAGCGCATCTCTGTGATTAAAGTACTGAATCCTGTATCATACAATTTAACAAAAAAATTAAAATAAAACATTGCTCTAACTATTCCAACGACAACCGGATGCCGCGCGAAACCTCTGTATCTTTGAGCCGTTAAAAACATGACTCTGCCTGCTCGTCTTTATTTTTTATTTTCTCATTTTTATTTCCACGTTTCAGTTTCCTTTTTTCTTTACTTTTACGCTGTAACTACAAATTTTATAGTTACACCGACTACCCATTAAAAATAGTGTTATCTCAGAAAAGAAAGATCTATTTTAAGTTTGGATATCACTATTTTTAATCAGGTACCTCCAAAAGATGGTTGGAGTTGGGAATCATCCTTTTTTTGTTTTCTTGAAATTTTATTTTTCCTCATTTGTTTGTTGAGTTTATTTTTTCTTTTACGATTGGAGATATTTTTGTACTTTGAAGAGACTTGTTTTTTATGTTCGAAGTTGATTGCAAAAACGGAGCAGTGTCGGGTTTTGTTTTTACGGCCAAAGGTGAAGCGTCGTTAGGAATTGACTCGAATCACAGCGGTATATCATTAAAATGTAAGATTCATAGTCAAACACTGCGAGTGAACAGAAAATTGTAAAACCGAATCGTCGTTGTCTTCTATGCGGATGCGCATTTTCCAGTTGGGAAACGTCGCGATAAACAATCGTTTTTTCAAGCATCGCTGTCCATAGCAATTTTCGCAAAAACAGTGAACGTCAAAATAGAACTCTAAGAGCGGTAAATTTCGACTCGATCCGCCCAGTTGCTTTGTGCAATCATTACCCAAGGCACTTTTGTAGATAGCTGTATATTTAATTCAAAGATTAATGCAAACATTATAAACAGTCGCTCCTTTTGTAACTTTTTTTTATGTAATATTTTTTTATTAAATTTTTTATAACCAAAGGGACGACTTTGATAATTCGCTAATTAATCTACGTTAGGCTTATTTATTTGGGGGCCGCGACAAAGTCGCCGTTAATTTATTTATTTAAGTGTCGCTGTAAATAAATGAGCAGTAGGGGGACAACGGACAAGGAGCAGAATCGAGTTACAGAACTGTAAAGAAAAATAAAAAACGGAAACGAATTTCACAATTCACTGCCCGGCCGCAATTTTGCACAATTTTATACAGAGTCTATTTTACAAGTACCGCTAAAAGTGTTCGGAATAATTTTGCCGTCGACATTTTTTATCTCGCGCAAAAATGAAATTTAAATTTAATCACGCTGAAAGTTGTATTAAGTGAACCGGCAATCGTCCCCGGCGATCGATTCGAAATTTCCGTTCCGCCCAGAGTTTCCACTTGCACAAATCAGGACAGCGACGCTTGGTGCCTCAGTTTGTGGCAACCTTTTTTTTCATTATCTCGTTGTCTCGTTTCTGAGCGAAATTTTTAACAAATAAAATAATAACAAAAAAAGTAGGAACAAACGTGACCGCAAAGAAGGCCACTTTTGTCTCGCTGTTTAATTTTACAAAGTTAAATGAAAAAAATGAAACTAAAATGGTAACGTGAATTAGCAGTGGAGATAAAGGTGGTCGCGAGATTGATTACGTTTGGTTCTTCGTCGCCCAAACACACAAAGTAATACATATTTTGACAAAAATTTTTTTTTCTCCGTCGTTTCACCGCCCGGTTTTTCTATTTATTGAATTGTGCACAACGTCACTTTTACCTTGTCTCGTCTGTGCGCGATGCTTTAAAACTTAGGATTGTTATAGCGCTAAAAAAGTAAAACGAGGCGGTGCGACGTCGGGACGTACTTTTGTTTCCAAAAAAGGAAACATAAAAAACTGAAAAAGTAAAAAAAATGCAAAAAACTGTAACGACACAAAGTGTACAACATTTTTCGCGCGTTCAATTTTTCACCCACGTTTTGCGAGTCATGTTTAACTTCCCAACTGCCATCGTTGAACAAGGAAAAAAACAAACACTTTGCTCAAAACTGATCAAATCGAAGTTCGAACTCCAGAAGGCACATTTTTTTCAGGTCCTGTAAAACTGATGCTGCAAAATTCCTCTTTTTTATTATTCTAAATCCAAAAACAAAACACATTTTTTTCACAGCAACAGTTTTACAATTAATTGACAACTTTTTTCTGTTCGTTCATTGCATACGATTTTGTCCCAGAATGTTATTTTTATAAAATAATAATGAATACAAATAATTCTATGGAATGGATAATTGTATGCGTGTAAATGTCCACCGCGAAGGATGTATTAACGTGGGGATGACAGAGTTATCGAGTAATAAGTGTTTTCCGAGCATCGTGGAAAAGCGGAACTTAGTCACTGTTTTGTACTATTTTTAAAGTGAACGAAAGACAATGTTGTAAGAAGAAGAGAAAAGAGAAAGAATTTGCGAACGATTGAACCTGCGAGCGAGCGACGTTTATCGTGATTTCGCGTCTAATATGTAACTAAGAAGACACCCCGCGCGCTATTTATTTTTTTAGCAATCGTAAAAAAAACGGGAATGAAAGCGAAAGTCTTTTTCGAACGAGTGCGTTATGAATTATTGAACAAACTGAATAGAAAAGCGACATTGGTGGTAGCCTAGAGGACATTGTGATCGAATCGGAAAACGTGCGAGAACTCAATCAAAGTAAAAAAAGGGTGACATAAATTTGAGATGGTTACAATTACGATTGTCGCGCCGACCATTCGTAACAATCGAAAAGCAATTTTTTGTTTTACTGAGCGAGAGTGGAATTGTACGGACAAACCGATGTAAATATTGTAAATAAGGCTTTGTACATGTTGAATACTTGTAATATTGTAAGTGCGAGAATGTGAGATTGAGAGCGACGTAACGATTAATGTGAGACGAGCTAGATAAGGACAAAAAAATTAAATCATTAAGTAGCCCAAGGACGACGAAACACGCGTCGCAAGTAACTTAAGTATCAATGGTAATAGGTATTGTAAATATTACAAATTAAGCGAAGACGTAAAATATTCAAAGTTCTAAATAATCATTGGATATTTGTAACGGACTCCGAGTACTAAAGTAGGATCGATGGAGATGACGAAAAAAAAAGAAGAACAAACGTCAAGCAACAAATGTTAACAGAAAAAGAAAACCGCCGATGAAGAAGAACAAAACAAAAATCGCAAATTTTTCAAACGATTTTGACAGAGATATGCAATATATGTGTTATCCTTAGCCGTTTTATAAGAAAAAAACAAAATGTAATCCATCCTCGCAATCTCTTCGCTGAACGGAAGACAAGCTGTATCTTCTTCAATCGTCTGTGAATGCGCGTTTACGTCAACGTTACTTTCAACGTCCAAAATGTTTCTGTTTTTCCACATCGAATTTTGTTTATACCAATATACCAATAGCTTCGCTGAATTTTGTTCGTCTGTGTTTTTTATACCAATTGTTTTGTCACGCGAGGGAGCTTCAACGGCGTCGAAATTTGGCCGCCCTTTCAAGATTTTCGGATCGGCTGTCATACTCCGGAGTCACACTGTATATTATATATATAATCGTGAATATATATTTATTACGAATTATAATTAAACCAGTTAGTTTTTTGTTCGGTCCCGTTGTAGCTCCCCCGCCTATCGTTTCGTTGTTTTTACAATTTTGAGAGATAAGAAAGAGAGAGAAAGAGCTGTTCTTTTTGTACATTTTTCTTTTCTTTCGACGCGTGACAGCCCGGTCTGCTGATTTTTTATGCTTCTTTAAGACTGTCTGAAACAACAGATTAAATAAATGTATACCAATCTCTGAATGAAAATGCCGTTTTCTGATTTATCATTCCCCACACCCTCAAATGAAAACTAATACAATTTTGTAAAAATTTAAATTTATTAACTGTCAAATGCTCAACTTTACATCTCGACTTGATCTTGTTCTGAGAGACAAAAACAAATCTCACGTTGAATAATGTTTTAAACCGATACATCAATAAATGTAAAAATATAACGTATTTGAGTTTCCGATTCAACAAATCTAATTCTAAAATCGACGATCAAAAATGCTTAATTTTTCTGATTACTAGCAACATTGCGACGACTACATAAATTACAACGAAGCACACGATATAATACAGTGCAATATAAAAATAAACGAAGTTAAAAAGGTGCCTTTAAGCGTGATTTGACGTTCAAACTGACCATTATATATATTTCTATATAATTTCAACATACAACCTGCGAAACTTAAATTCAAGGCACTTTAATTTGATTGGTTATTATGTCGTTGGCAAAAAAATAGCCAGTAAAAAAATCAAATTCTATGTTTTGCCGTAAAATTTACGGTTCAAGAGATAGAGCAGCAGATTAACGTTGATCTTCGCCTTGCCGAACATGTCCATGATAGCGGCACCTTCGAACTGGAGCTCCAACAGTTTTTGGATGTCAATCTCGACTTTTTCCATCTCGACGCCCATGAACTTTCCTCGCACGGTGAACACGCCGCTGTGATCGGTCGGTGTGATCTCAAAGAGCACGTTTTTAAATTGCGACTGCGGCAGGCCGTCCACCTCCAGAAGGATTCCTTTTTCTTGCAACTTTGCCGCGGTGTACTTCAGTGTCATTTTGTTTTTGAGCTTTCCATGATAACTATTCGTCTTCTTCGTCGCATGACGAGTCCTGAAATTCAATTAACAAGATAACAAAAATTAACTCAAGACTAAAAAACATTGTAATCATTCTGAACAACATTTTGAACATTCAAAATCGTACCCCTTGCCAGACTGGAGATTTTCCAAACACGTTTGAATATACTCGTTGTAATATTCCACTTGTTCTCTGTAGTAACAAGTTTTCTCGTCCAGCTGAGCTTTGGTTGTTTTCAAAGTGTGAAGTTCCTGATTTCTGAGGACTCGATACTTTCCTTTATTACACAGATCTCTGGCAACGGCAGTTACGATACTTTGATATCCGTCACTCCTGGACACCCAACCGCCGAGTTCCAACTTGTTCAGATAAGCTCGTAATTGCAATTTACAGTCATTGAGGGACGAGCTGCGAAACAAAATCGTGATAAGAAGAAAAGAAAAAAGTTTCGGACAGTTTAAACGCCTTGAATAGAGGCCCCTCTTCAACTACCTTTTGTGCACAACGTGAACCACAGGACGGCTATTCATGCATCTTGAATCGTAGAGTTTTTCCTCGACCGGTGAAGTGGTTTCTAGAGCCTCGACCAGATTGTCGCCTTTCAAGAATTGGAGCACCGAAACCAGCAGTTCTTTTGTTTTGATAAACAGCTTATTCAAACTCGGATCGTTTTCTGGCACTTCAAACTTGTTCGTTAGAACGAGGCACACTTCCATCTTGCCATAAAATGTTACGTTTGATTCGGGCACGTTGTCAGCTAAAAAGACAAACCAAAAAGAAAACACAATTTTTAGTTTCAGTAAATCATTTTTGATTTGTGTGATTTAACAGTTAGAAAATGTATTACTTATTCCAAGCAATTCCGCGACTGTCGGTGGTGATCCTAAATCTTCCAGCAGCTCGTGCAAGGGATCCATAGGTTCGGGTGCCAACTGATCCTGATATTCCAGAATGAGATTGTGTGTGTTGCAGATGTCCTGTTCGATGAAACGAGAAACGAAATCAATTTTGTATGTTAATTTTTAATTTTTGAAAGGGTGAAAAATGAAAAATGTTATCGCGCTTTGCATTGGATTCTCACCTGCAATGAAATGTAAATTTCGGGCTTATGAATCAGGGTCGCCTCGGTGTATTCATGAATATTAAAGTGTTTGTCCAATTCATGAATCTCGCAACATTTTCGGAAGAATACTTTAAACTTCTCGTGACACTCAACGATAAACGGATTCAGACACATTAAGTGCATCGATTCCTCGCCGAACTATAAAACAAAAATCAATTTTAACATAAATTTGCGAAAAAAAGCAACCGAATTGCGGCGTATGAAAATGAATAAAACGTTAATGTACCCCTTTCTTTGACGAGGCAAACTGTAATATTTTAGCGACGCTGGCTAAATTACGTCTCTGGTCGTTTGACAAGAAAGGTCTGTCGACGGGAAGTGTTACAATGTCAAAAGCATCGGGCGCTACGATGGCGGCGTTTATGAAATGATAATAAATCAGATTGCCCACGACTTTGAGTATATCTTTTTCAGGAGCTTCTGGAAACTTTTCCTTCAGAGTATCGTTCAGAACTTTCGCCATGTATAACATGCCGTAAGGAATCTTATCCCTGCATGACGTAATGCGGTTCAAAAGTTCCTCCACAGTCGTCTTTAACAAACGAATCCCGTTGTTCAGTCGCGTCTGCACCTCCTCGTATTGTAAAGCCTGCTGCGGTGTCACAGAATATGGCAAATCTCTGCAACACGAAACAACATTTTTTCCAAATGAAAAATACAATTTTTACACCTAGCATTTTATATAAAAGGTTTCATTTTCATACAAAGCTTCGCCCGTTTCCATCTCCAACTGGTTTCTCCAGCATTTGTAAATGTCGACTGGATTTGTTTCGATGTTGATACTTTTATCACTCAAAAGTCTTTCGATTATCGGGCCAAGAATTTTTCTCAATGCCCTCTGACCGTTTAACTGTTTTGTGTAATTAAGTGCCATCTTTAATACCAGTGGATTGCCTGTCACGATTTCGGAAGGTTTTTGGAATTTGCATCTGCAAAGAAATTATTACGATATTATTACAATATTAGTTCGAGTTACTTTACAAAAAAATTAATACAAACCTGATTTCTTCACGTAAAGCAGTCCCTAAAAGTTTCAACAACAGATACTCCTCTCGCGAGTTGGTTCCAAAGCTGAACAGAGTGAGGATTGCCTCTTGCAAAAATTTGTTTGTCTTACTTTGTGGCAAGAGGAACAACAATTTGGACAAGTATTGCGGATTAGTCTGCAGAGCGTAGAACAAATGCTGGTATCCCTCCAATCTCCTGCGACCTTCTTTCGTTAACGATTTCAAGCCTTTTTGTTGGCCGGCCTCGGTAATAGTCTTTCGTGTTTTGTGAGAATGTTTGTCTTTCGCGAGGCTTTCCAAGTTTTTGCCATGAGCGATTACGTCCTGTAACGAAGTTCAATTGAAATTCAATGGCTCGTAAAACTCGATGAATTTCACCTTAGTTTGACTTCTCAAACTCAGATGAAATAATGAAACAAGATTTCATTCTTACGTGCAACGTTATTCGGTTTTGTATCAAAAGGCCAATCTTGATGTCCATATTGTTCAGCTGCTGCGACAAATTTTGATTGTGTTTGATTGCCTGCACCACCTCGTTTTTCAATTGCTGCAAAGATATTGTTTTAAATACAGTTTCAGGTTGATTTTTAAATTAACATTTCTCGCTGTTTTCAAATCAATATTTCGTACCTGCAGTTGTAAATCCTTATCGTAGTCTTCAGCGTTGAAATTTAAAATGGAGGAAAAATGACGAACCACGGGGAAAGGAGGCTTGCTCGAATGTAACAACAAAAAGTAATCCTTGCGAACTTTTCGTCCTCGCCAGAGTGCTTGGATTTTGACAATTTTGTGTTCCTAAAAAAGTATCAATTGTTTTTAACAAAAAAGAATGATTAAAGATGTTTTAAAATGGAAGGGTAAAATGGAAGGGTATATTTTGTCTTGTAATTTTTGTTATATCTTACGTTCTTTTTGTAATGCAAAATTCGTTCCTCCTCTCGCGATAAAGTATTCACCGCAACCGCAGCCATCTGCCTTCTATGCAAAACATTTCGCCACCATCTCTGGATTGTAACAATCCGATTGGTAATGTTGTAAAAATGTTCGTACCGATCATTGATCCTCTTTCGGAACAAATACCCGCGAATGTGCGCTTGGAAACGGGAAATAGTCTCCTCGAGAGATCGTAATTGAGTTCGTGTTCCTCTTATTACACGATTTATCAAACCCTGTAAGAAGAAAAAAGCGAGAAAACATCAGTCACCAATAATTAACTTTTCAAAATAAAAATGATTCAATTTAAAATATTTTCAATTTACTTGAATGTCTGAAAATCCAATGTAACAACTTTCGCCCAATTGTTGCGGTTGTTCCCAAGTGTAAGTTTGCTCCGCAATGTTGATATAACAATCGAAATTTCCAGGCGTGCAAAACTTCACGTAGGGACAATCGTTGACCTCCTAAAAAAATATCAATGTTTGTTATTTTAAATTATTTTACATTTGAATGGTTTCAAAAAATTGTTAAAAAGTGATTATTACTCTTTGTTTCTTCAATAACTTGAGTTCCTTTACGCATCTGCTTTCCTGATGAGAATTCAAAGTGACCAAATGGTTGGGATTGAAACAAGACAAATAAGGCTTGATCTCATTGTCATCGTCCCTATCAATCGCCGAATTTATGTTAACAAGAACGGAGCACACTGAAAAGTAAAAAATGTTGCCGCATTAGCTAATGGGGAAACCATTTAGAATTCGCAGGCAAAATTTGATTTCAAGTTGAATTGTAATTACTTGACTCCGCATGCTCGATTTCATTATGAGCGATTTTTAGTACGTATCCGAGCTCATCGATGGGAATTAGATCCGAGTTTGTGGTTTCATAAATTTGTTCAAACAATTTGATGTACAGTGGAGCGTCCGCTATTTGAATTGGCTTCATTGTGTCTAACCGATGGGAATAATTTTTCCACAGGTGAGGACTTTTCAGACAATTGATGAGCTTCTTTTGGTTGTTTTCTACTACAGCTTTGTGCATTTCTTTAAGCACAACCACAGCTGAAAATTGAAACCAAACGAGTTTTGTTATTGATAACTTTCTTATAAAAAAATGTATTGTTTTTTTCGTGAAATTAAGGAATAATTTTTACCTTCATCTTCAGTGTTTTGGTTGTTCACTTGATCAACGCAATCTTGGATCTCCAAAAACGACAACATTGGTCGATTTGGGTGGAATTTTTTTCTTTTCTGATAAGCTTCTTTCATGGTTTTGTAATAATCTTCTTTCAAATCTTCATAGATGACCTGCAACATAAATTAAATAAAATTTTTCGAACAGTTTATAAAGGTAAAATTTGTTGAAAGTATCAAATGTTTTCATTAAACTCACCGACAAAGGTACAGTATTTGAACTCAGCGCTTTGTAAAACATGTCAATGTTGTTTGTTTCCAGAGTTTTTGAAACTTTAGCAATTGCGGTCAAAACACGAATGCTGCCTTGGATATCGTCGCAAGTCATATCAGCCTAAATTTGTATAATAAAAACGAAACATTAATAAATCAAATTACAGTTTTTTAATTCACAGAAAAATAACTGATGACAAATGAACCCTACCATAGAATCCTCGCGGTCAATTTTCATCTCTTCATAATACAACGGCATCGCATAGGAGTCTAAAACTTTTTGAAGTCCGAGTTTTGGGTTCGTGAGAGCTTGGTAGTACTCGTTTCTACTTTCATTTTGGAGTGCTTGGTTTACTTTTTTCACTGCTTCATTTTCTGAAAAACAAAAGAAATGTTCCATTTTAACAAACCACATTGTTGTTATTTTAAAGTTTCAATAAAAATATTTCTTACTTTCATGACAGCCTTCAGTAGCCGAGTTTGCTTTATCAATAGCTTTTTGCATTATGTTTTGCCAGAATTGATAATGTTCTTTCAAACTGTCCTTCCATTCATTTGTACCAAAAACTTCGGCCAAACCTTTTATGTACAACGATTCATTTTCTGCTACCACGTTCTATAAAAGCAATTATGCACTTAATTTTTTCTTAAACTGAATAAGAAGTTTTCTTAAATTATAATGAGATTTAAAAAACGCAATAATTATTACCTGCAATTGAAGATCAGAAGATTTCAATGCATTTATGAACATCTCTCCGCCAAATTTCATCGACTTCAGAATCTTATTCAGAGCACAACGAGCTGAAAAATGAAACAAAAATCTCAATAAGTAATAATTTCTGCAAAGAATGTTCAAAAATTAAAATATGTCTATCTTACCATTAACATTATTAATATGTCCCTGAATCTCTGCCTGAGACAAAATATCATCATACGTATCCGGGACGTAACTATCATTCAAGGACTGAAAGGAATTTAGACAATAAGAAACGATTCAATTTTATTCTCGAGCTTTAAAAATAACATTTAAAAACAAAATAAATCGTACCCTGTTGAGTGCGCCTTCAACTTTAGCTTCCTTTGCCGAGAGTAAATCTTTGTAATAGTGGGAGACGTGCTCGGGGCAGACATTTTTCAACTGAGTTACACTTGATTGTAACGTCGGCAATAACATGTCTTTAGCCTAGAAACGAGAAAAAGTTTGAAAGTGATAAAAAATTGTTTGCAATCCGTTTGTGACTTATCTATATAACAATCTTACTTTTTTGCTCAGACACTCATTGACCGCCATAATGGCATCGTGCAGCGCCGTGGTATCCCCTGCCATGGATTTGGTCATGATGCCACCAATCTTTTGGAACGAGGGCAACTGAATTTTACGATCCTTCAAATCCTTTGTGACTGCTTCGATTTCCTCATCTGAAAAATGCAATAAAACGATGAAATATGTCTAACAATAAGAGCTTTATCAAAGCTCTGCTTCCTATTCGAAACATTCATCTCATTTTTGTATATCGTACTTGTGAAATCTATTCTTCCGTATAGATCCTGGATTTGTGGTGCCTTGCCGTTTTTGAACAAATGAGTGCTGAGTGCGTGGATGCAATAGATCACTCGCGGCATGTTCTTTTTATCGTAAATGTCTGTTGTTTCTGGCATGAACGTCTGAAGGAATGAAACAAAATTGTTTAAATTTAAAATTCAATTCTTTAAAAGCAAAAGATGAAATTGTTAAAAAAGGTAAATTTTTGTTTACTATCGGTAAATCCATTTTCTTCAAGCACGTTAAAAAGTGATTTATATTATCAGTGTGTCGGAACTGCAGGCCAGCAACGTTGTAACGTTTCTGGTCGATGTCATAGATCTTGTTCAGAGGTAAAATGTCCGGTGCAACAAAATGGCACAATTTCGCCAAATACACGCCATTTCTCAAATTCTCCTCGAGCTCCGTCGCAGGTGGGAGCTGCTCTTGCAAGCACGCCTCCATCCATCTGAAAACAGACATTTTTTTATTTCTCTCCCTCCCTCTCTCTTTATTTTTTTTCATTTTCATCCCGTTAAAGTGTCGGGCCATTTTTCACACCATTTTTTTCACTTACTTTTTAGCTTCTTCCAAATGACAGAGGTATTCATAAGACTGTGTTTTTTCACGTTCTAAATCTATCTCGTCTGCCGATTTTTGGTGGTCTGGATCTAGAAAGTTTATTTTTTCAAATAAAATTAGTGATTGTTTTAGTAAATTTTTTTAATGAAAAAGAAAGGATTGATAGCAATAAAGTTTCACATCTAGGACGAAGATTGAAACTTTTCACCAACTATATGCACATTGTAAAACTTTTACGCGCTACCTGGCTCGGTTTAGAGATACCTGCCTTAAGTATCTTTCTTATGAGGATAGAATTCTATTGTTCTATTTTCGAGATAATCTGACCCTAATATGCCTACGAGAGGATTTCTTTATTACCATGCAAAGTTTTCTTATTAAGACGCATCTTTGAAATCATAAATTCTATAGAACGTAAAACTTCCGAGAATTCTTTCTAGAAGATAAAACTATTAATTTATTTATTTACACAAATTATTCAATGATTATCTTTTAATTTAACAAATAAGTAAGCCTTTATGAAAAATATAAACAACAATCAAAATTAACAAGATGAATCAATGTTAAAAATCCTTTGTTTACAAGCGTAACAACGCTTGATTTTCCATTCCAAAAATTGATAATCAAATTGAGTGAATTTTGAAAAGATAATTAAAAATGAGAATTTGGGGAATTTGTATTTATGATGATTTGATTTTCGACAAATATATGACTACATAAACAAACTTTCTGACACTTCAAAAAATAGACCTTTTTTAGGTTACTCATAATCAAACATTCAAAACAAAAACATTTTGGAGCAAGTACTCACTTTTCACCGAGACAGACAGCGATTGATCCAGGTTTGTCATGGTTGTTAATTAATCGACGATAAAAGTATTCGAGACATCAAATACTTCATAGCACTAACCACAAGATCAACTTGAGAAATAGTTTTGTACGTTATACCACTTATGCTTTGAATTTCAAGTCTTCGGAGGCGTAGGAGCATAGCCAATTTTAGCGGGAACTTTAGCACTAGAATTTGACGTTTTTCTTCACTAGAAAGATGGCGCTTGATTTTGAAAACAATTTTCAAGGTTTTTAAACTTAAATTAACTTTAGAATCCAATTATTCTTGATTAAATTAAGTAATTTTGTCTTTGAAATCGAAATTTACAACTAAAGTTACAATAAATGAAGGATAATTAACTCTTGTGAGAGTGTAATGCTAGGGACTTTTGTGCGCGGGAAATTTGAAATAACAGTTTACTCAAAATCAAACTAGACCTCAAATTTAAACAATGTTATTGAAAAATCAGATGAAAACATATCAGTAAACTTTTGTTCAAATTGTTAATAATAATTAATATTTATTCAAATTGCTTACAATTCTAAATGTCATTTACTGGCGTAGTTGTGTGGGTGTCAGTATTCAGTAACAACCACAACACTGTCTTGATTTTGACATTTCACAAAAAAACGTGCTCTGAAATAATAAGTGGGCATTCAAAAGTGCGATCCAATTCATCGGTATTTCCATATTTGTATCATTAATTCTCATCAAAACAAGACTTCTAACCTCAAAAGAAAACAACATGAAGGGTTCGAGAACACAATAAGCTCCCCTGATTATCTGATTCAGCCAGCTGTTTATTTTATATGGAAACTTCACAACAACTTCTTTTCATAGTTAAGTGATAGCTCACTTTAAATAATTCAGAATCAAAATGTTGAAACCTAAAGCTTTGACGCAAGTTTTAAGTCAAGCGAACACCGGGGGTGTGGAGAATACTTTGTAAGTTTACTTTATTTAATTAAACACTTGTAAACTACTAACTCTTTCAATTTAAACATTATTTTCAAACAGTTCAAATAACTGCAATTGTCAATTTCGAATGTTTTGCAATAAAATGTTTAGGTTATGTTTTAATCTTGTGTTGATTTTTCATATGTATTTGACAATTAATTTCATTTTTCATCTCTAAAAATGTCATTTTAATTTGATTATTCGATAGTGTATTAACTTTTGATTAAATTGCGTTTCTAGATTATTGAACAGAGATGGAGGATTATTGGCATACAGTGGTTACGGAGACAAGGATGCAAGAGTAACCGCAGCCATCACCAGTAATATATGGTCAGCGTACGAAAAAAATGGTCGCACAGCTTTTAAAGAAGATGAATTGAAATTTGTACTGATGGATTGCGAGGTATCAATTTGAAAAACAAAAAAAAACAAACTATTCATTTTTATTTAGTAGACAAAGATAGAAGCTAGAATGAGAAAAAAACATTTATTTTTGTATTTTTAGGAAGGAAGAGTGGTGATCACAGAAGTAGCCAATCTGCTGCTGTGTCTTTATGCCAAAGACAATGTTGGATTTGGCTTGTTAAGAGAAAAAGCTCAAGCACTTGCAAAGTATTTGGAGCAGCCTTTGAAAACAATCGCTAACATGCCATGATGCGACAACCTTGTGATCCACTTTTTTTATTTCAAATTTTTTACACTAAAAGTTTTATATTAATTGGTTACCTGTACATAATTGAAATGTAAAAAAAAGAATAAGGTATTTACTCAATTGAAATTAGAGATTGCGTTCTGTACCAGTGATAAAATTTTTATTCAAAATTAATCAACAGTACAGATGTTTAAATAATGTTCTCGTTTTTTTTTGGTACAGAAAGTTTGAGTATGTCTGTATATCTACAACATGATTCTTCTTATTTTACCGAATCCTATCAGTTTACATCTAATTTGTTAATGGGCTCGATGAAAATAGATTTTTCGCTTGTTTAAATTTCTTATTTTGTTCTCAACAGTGACTTTCGCAATGTACACCCTCTCACCTGACAACTATCGTTTCTTAATTTTCATGTAAATCAAGATTGAATATGACATTTGTAATTTTATATATTCATCTTGAAATTTTTACAAATATATGCATATATTAATGCTTAAAATGGAGTGAAATTTAGTTTTTTTTAATCTTTCTTACACGCTTCTAATTTCATCGACTTAATTCTTGCGTTATAAATAATTCTTACGGTCTACTTTTGTTAATTTGTATATACACACAGCCGACATGCACATATGTTATTAATTTTTTGTTTCGTTCAAAGAAATCAATCAAAATTTCATCTTGATTTTTGTCTCAATCTTGTTCGCAATTTTTGTTTGTCAAGTTAGTCACACGCGGACACGCTTTTTTTACCTGGAAATTGGAAGTGCTCATACAAATGTATTCAAACCAGTGAAAAAAAGTTACATTGCAAAATCGCACGTTGACATTTTTCTTTGTTAATTAAACGTGGATGTCAATTTCCCACAAAAAAAGTTTTTACTTTTTTGCAAAACGTGTTTCCGTGATGTTTCAGGTTGATTTTTCAAATTGATCTAGTTCTCATTGTGACATCAATCGCACGAACCAATTTTTCATTTTCGCAAAAGGTATGTTTCGATTAAAACTTGTCAAAATATTGTTAAAAATTGGAACGCTACTCGCATTCAACTTTCATGAAAACTTTTAACAGAAAAAAGTTGGATTTTTTTTATCAAAAGATTTATGTCTTCCGAAATTGAGTATTTATAAATCGTCTCTTCAAGTTTTGGTTTGAGCCAAATGCAAATAACGTTTCATTAACTGGTCGTTCTTTTATTATTGTTGGACCATAAATGTATTCATGGATTTGTATTTTATACAATAAAATGAATTCTGATCGTACAATATTTACACCTCAATAATGAAGAAACCTTCATCTGAAACTGCGATTCGTACAAAAGTAATTCACGACAACCTATTTCTGAAAAACGGCTCGTAAATTATATAAAAAATCAGTAAAGAACAATGTAATTAAGTATTTTTTGTTTTACTGACTTTGGAAATTTTCACTTTCTATCAAATCTAAATTAAACTAAATTATACAAAACAAGTTCAAAATAAAAGTAAATCTGACGTCGAAGTGCCTTCGCATATTCATTGCACAAACGCATTCTGACGGTATGACACCTTTTTGTTTTTCACGTTGCCCAAAAACAACGCGATAATCTTGGATAACGTAAAGTTTTTTTTGCTTGACTTATATACACAGCTAAAACAGACGTCCCCTCAGCGTAGGAGGAAGTTATTTCAGTTTCTTAAAACTGAAAAAACAAAAATATTATTTTTTTCATTACAAAAAAGAACTCGGATCAATCATGGATTCGCTTTGTGTACTTATAAACTTAGTGTAAACGGTCTTAAAATATAGATTGTACAAAAACTCGAACACTGAAAACCAAAATGAGCAGTCGGACAAAGTAAGAATAAAAATATTCAGTATGCAAACGTAACTCGCATGTTTGAAAAATAAGACCAATTTTTCATCTCGATCTGAAAGTTGATTGCCCGAAAAAAGATAATATTTTTTTCAACGTGACATTTAGAGCGACATTACATTGAAGTACAAACATTGTTAGTGAGAGTATCATCTTCTGTTATTTCGGATTTCGTAACTTAAAGCTATCGCTATTCTTATCTTAAAATTGTTCGTAAGTACATTCGCTTGACGGGGAACGCAGTCTTATGAAAGAAAAGAAAATAAAAGCGAACAAAAATAAGAAGTTGACTACGGAAAACGAAATTCGTGATTGCACATTGATAAATAAAAAAATCGTCGATTTTTTCTAAATTATCATTTATAAAGAAACTTAGAAAAAACATCGTGGATCTTACATTTAGGCCTACCTATAGCGCTGTTATTTATGTTTTCTCGAGGTGGCAGTGCGAAGGTATATTTCAAATCTTAACATATTTATCAAAGATACAAACAAACAGATTTTCGACTTTATACATTTTGGTACAAACACAATTACCACCGAGGGGAACACCGGCCCGATCGTCAGTCCAACCTTTGAGGCACCAAGTGACAAAGCAAACTTGCCATTTTTCTTCACAATCACCCAAAATCTCGATCTTAGATTGTCGCGTATTCAATCAAGAATTGTTTCCAGAGGTGGACTGCGACGGTCAGCTCGCAGTCCCCACGCGATAACAATAAACTTGAAAACTACGAGAGCCTATTTCGATATCAATCATATAATTATATATATATACGTTCGGATATATATACACATAATAGAAATGTCCATTTTTTTCGTACGTAAAAGACGTGGTTCACTTAAATGCTATTGTCCGTTAGATGATTATCCGGTCCGGATGTGCAATGACTTGAAGAAGTGTCCTCTGTGGTTCAGCCTTAGTGGTCGACTTTGAAGTTGGGCTTGAAATGTTTCTGTTTATTATTTCTTGTATTATTTTAAGGTTCTTTACAATCTGGATCGATTTTTTTCCATCTCAATCATCGACTTAGTACAAGTCAGACGTGTACTTTAATCGACTCGGATCCCATTAAACTTTGAATTTGATTATCACTCTCTCTTGCGTTAATTTGTTTGTCTTTTTTTTATCAAAAAACCACTTTGTCTCCATCCTCTGCTGCTATTTAAGAATCGTTGAAAGAAAAACAGAACTCCTTTTTGTTTCGGAGATCGAAGCGAAAAATTGCGGAAAGACTAGAGACATTACATGCGTGAACCTTTCTGCTGCAGAACCTAAAATGGAAATTTAGAGACTAAATAATGAGTACATCATATTTAAATTTAGCAAATCAGACAGATTTCTTTCTCAATAACGACGATTTAAAGCTTGTAAAAGAAACATTAAAAGTTCTTTTGCTATCGAAATTTCGGGCTAATCTTACTTTTTTAATAATTGGTTAAACAAATGTGAGATACAATTGTTAGAAACCCCAACGATTATTAGAACACCAAAACGAAAAATTGCTTATTGTATTGTTTCGATTTTTATATTGAGTTTTTTTTCAATTTGAGCATGCAAAAAAAGTTAAAACCATGCATAACACAGGACAGGAAGTAACCAAACCAAACCAATATGATCAACAAAATTCTTTATTCAGTGATCAGACATGCGTACAGTAATCATAATTTGAAATTGACAAAAATTGGTAATTGTATAATAATAACTTTTATATAACGTTTATAATTAATTAAAAATAAGGTCTTCATAGCCCTTGAAGAGGAATTAATAAAAAAACACAAAATATAATCATGCGCATGCAAATTGTCCCTTGATAACAATTAAAAGCTATATTTAAAGCTGATTATGACTTGTTGAATAAAAATTCAATTGCATGAAAAAATGGAAATGTCACAATTAAGTGTTTTGACTATAAAATCACGAAGATTGAAAAATTGTTCAGTTTTTTAGTAACTAGAACACGTTTACAGGACTTATCAATATTTTTTGTATAAATCTTATCTACGTTTTTTGTACCTTCAGGTTTGGATTTATACAGGTAAGTTAATCAAATGTTCACTTTCATTCAAATCAACGATTCGTAATGACGAAAAAATGAAATTAATTTTGAATGATTCATTAATAAATCCAGCCCTGTTTTTAAAAATGCAAGCAATATTATTAGTTAGCTACGAAAGCAATGATTAATCATACTAACAAAGAACACTTAAAAGTTTAATGTTTAAAACAAACTTTGGTTCAAGTGAAAACAAATCACGCAAATTGATTCTTACAAATCTCGTTGATAATACTGATATATATCTTCAAAAAAGCGAAATTTAAAAAAAAATAAATGATTGTTTCTTCAAAGTCATCGGATAAAAATATATTGTTGTTTCACATATACACAACAAGCAAGCCATAGACAAAAATGAACGCTCAACAAAACACAAAAACAATCATCAAAATTTCATCTTTTGAATGCCAATTTTGGATACGAAACAGTGATGCTAAAACTTGATTAGTTGAAATACAAAAAGAAACAATAAATTCTGTCTTGTCAGACAGAATGTCAAAAAAGTTAAATGATTCATGATGAACTACTCTGACCAAAATTGGGAAAGTTTGAACGGGTCATTGGTACCTTGACGCGATCTGTGGATTCCTGTTCTTTACTCGATAATTGACTTGGTCCGTATTCTCGACTCACGACGCACAAGAATTCTGCATGGTCCTCGTTACCATAGTTGTACTGAGAGCCTATGTTGATTAACTAAAAAAACAACAAACAAAGAAGAATTATAACTTTACTTAAAATAACGTATTTATTTATTTTCGATAGTAGGCAACAGTAAAACTGGTAAAGTCTTCATAAGAATACATGAAATAAATTGTATCTAAAATACAAAGTTGCAGTATGTACAAAATATACAAGATGAAAGAAATCGTAGGCTCTAATGTCTACACTTTTTATCGCAAAAATTGTTTGTCAACAAACCTGCTCAAACTTCCAACCATCAGACATGGTGGAAACCATCTGAGTGAGTTCATCCTCGTGGCATTGAATTACCCTGTAGACGTGTTTTTTCGACTCACGAACGGTCCTTGTATCGCGAACTATAATCCTCTCCTTAACGAGTCTGATAAGTTCTGTGATGTTGTAAAATTCAGCCTCTTCCAAAACGCCTTCCTCTGCGAGGTCCTTGTTTATCACCAACTTTCCATGACGAAGATAATTCAAAACTGGACTGAAGTATGTCGGGTCCCTGTCTATTAAGTAAGCTCCTGTTTCATCCTAAAAATAAACGTTACAAAATGACTTCTGCCATAACAAATCAAAATTCAAACACAATTCATTAGTTTCTTTTTATAATCATCTTTTACCAAGAGATGAAAAAACAAAATTGTTTTTCAAAAAGCAATTCCTCTCACGCGATACGATAGTTTATCTATGACTTTTGCTTTGTTTCATTTAACAGCCCTCTCCCAACCCAATACATCACCGGTGCAATCACTCACTTGATTAAAAAAATAATAATTGCCTTTAAATCGATAAACAGGTAAAAGGAAAGTCCAAAGTTAATGAAATGCGAAAATGTTTTAAAATTGTGAGAATGTTTGACAACAATCGTTTTGTTTTCAAACAAAACACTTGTCGTCTTGTTTAAAACGTCAAAACACGATGGTAAACAACTTTTCAACATGAACACAGCTCCAAAGTGTGTCAGCCTCGGAGATCAATCGCTCTCAGCCCAGATTCGCTTTTAATTTAAAAGAAAACAAACAAACAAAAAACAAAAACCAAACTCGAAAACCAAAAGCAACAACAAATGTGTACGAAAATAAAACACTGTTGACATTTTAGTCAGTGGATTTCGTCAAGTAAACAATGAAAGGAGGTTAAATCGATAAAATTGATCTGGCAAAAAATGAAACGAAATGATAAAAGCGACAAAGGTCAAGTTTTGGCCAGAGCGACCAACAGACGAAATAGCAGGTCAACTAACCCTGTCCGAGATGAGGTCGGAGTCCTCCTGACAAAGTCGACAGAGAAACGAGTTGGGGTCGCGCGTCAGCGTGGTTTTCGCGGTTAGGAAATAGGTGCCGCCGACATTGAGTCTGACCCACTGGTTGTTGCAACGTTTTGGCAGGTGATTCTTCGTCATCTCGTGGGAGTTCGTGTCGCTGAAATCCTCCATCGCGTTGTGCACCGACGAACTGACAACTGCCGTGGCGTTTGGTGATCGAGTCGAGAGATGGTTAGTGCATGGCAGGGATACTTCGGTGTACTCGCACATCGGAGGGTGAACTAAAAACTGGAGGCTCGACGAATGTTTGACAGCAAGCCAGGCTTATCAACCGAATATCACTAGAACTAGGAAACAATCACTAGTAAAAAACAAAACAAACAAAATGCCGTTCCGGACGAGCGTGGATTGTTTGCCAATTTCAGAGCTGTTCAGAGCCTTGATTCTAAGCCTGAAGTTGGTTGTTGTTTGAAAAAAAAGAAAAACCTTATTTTTGGCAACGTAATTTGTATTTTGAAGAAAAGATAAAGCGTTTCTGCAGGTAAGATAGATGATTACATCCTAAGTTCTTTTGAAAACCTGACTTTGTCTTGGTTTGATTTAATTTTGAAAATTTTCAAATTGAAATTCAATTGATGAAAAACAAAAAAAGTACATGGCCAAACTTGTTCTAACTTAAAAAAACGTTAGAACAGGGTTTAAAATTTTCGCGCCACTTAGTTTGACACGTATTTCCTTGTTTTATCTTCCTGTACACGTATAAATAGCATTTTTAAAAGTCATCATTCATTCCTTGTTCAAACCTGAAAGAGTCTGAAACAAAGTCTAAAGTCACGGAGTTGAATTTCTCATTTTCAATTTGACTAAAATACAACAATTCTCACATCCTTGTAAGAAAAACGAAACAAATCTATTTTTTGGGAAAATCATAAACATGTTTTCATTAATAATATAAACAACTGTTGACCTTGAGCCTTGTGTAAATATGATGATATTTTTATAATTGTTTTTAGAAATTGTCCGACGCCGTCGTGAAAGAAGGGACACGCGGAATACGGGCCGCACTGGCGGCGGGAAACCGGAACACTTGTAAACATACCCATGCACCAGTAATCGTCCAATCGTCAACATGGCCGACACAATTGAAGGTGAGCAATGTTTAGTTTATAATTCTTAAATTAAGTCAACGAAATTATCCAAAAAGTGTGTTTTCGTTCAAAAATCGAGAGCGTTGTGACTCGAGGTAAACACCGGCGCACAGTTTGTTCACGTCCAAAGTCTCGTCGAGGCGCGTTTTCGATTTGAATTGCGTAAGTGCGAGGCGAGTTTAAAATTTCAAAAGTCAGCAAACTCGGCCCACAGCAATTCAAACGCGACAGCTTTCAAATTTGTGCGATGATCGGCGTTCGCTTTTGCGTTCAATCGGCGCTTCGCTCGCCCTGATGCGGTGTTTTTAAACAGTCGCCGACGACTCGCGAACCATTTCGAACGTCGCGTTTCAAATAAACAAAGCGCCCCGCTGCTTTGGTTATGTTCTTTTATTTTTATTCTTCTTTTTTTCGTCGTTTTAAACTCATTCGTGAAAGTTTACTTTGTTTCCTCTCGTTTGTTGATTGACGTATGGAAATCAATCTAATTATCTCAACTTTTTTTCCTTCGATATTTTGAACTTTATCTATCCAAACATTCCAAGTTTTCAGACTTGGAATTTGAAATTCAAATTTCTCTTCCGTTTTTTACCTGTTTGAAATTCAAAAAATTTGTTTCCGCGACATTTTTGAAGACAACGGATGACTAATTTTGAAAATGTATTTCAGGTGAATCCGCAGAAACATTGTTGTCGATAAAAAACGGAGGATACCCAACGATTGAAAACATCAAAACAGAAATGTCAGAAGATATGATGGACATCGAAGATCCGTCGATCTCGAACCATTCCATGGACTCCAACATGGATGCGGATGACTCGGAACCCGTGCCTGAACTTGGTCCAGCTGCTCTGGGACTGCAGCGAGTCGGTACAAAACCACCCCCAAAACCAAACCCTCCAACACAACCCGTTCAGGTTTTGAATCGTCGAGGCATGCCTGCAAGAATTCGAAAGAAAAATAAACTCTTTTATGATGACATTTTGGTCAACCATCCGCATCATAGGTAAAATTCGATTCCAAAAGAAAAGTGCTTTTAAACAATTTAAATTGATCATTGTAAAAAACATATAAAATGTAATTTAAAATGTTTTTAGGATCAAAAAAGAGCCTGGTTCGATAGAAATCAAGGCATCTCCAAGAAAAATGGCCAAACCATCGCCAGCGAAGCGTATGAGCAGATCGTATGACAAGAGATCAGATGACACACCAACGAAATCACAAAGTTCAACACCGGCTAAATCTGAAATGTCTGATAAACGTGTAAAACCGTCTTCGCCTGACCGCAAAATCGGTCAGAAGATTGGAATGAGGTTGAGAAATTTGCTGAAGTTGCCAAAGGCTCACAAATGGGTCTGTTACGAATGGTTTTATAGTAACATTGACAAGTGAGTTTTGTTACAAATGTGTTGTACACTTCAAAACAGATTCGATTGAATTTTAATGACTTTTGTTAACTTTTTAGAACGCTGTTCGAAGGAGATAATGATTTTACGATTTGCTTGAAAGAATCATTCCCACAGTTGAAGGCTCGAAAACTCACAAGAGTTGAGTGGTGCAAAGTTCGACGCATGATGGGGAAGCCACGACGATGCTCACAGGCTTTCTTTGAAGAAGAGAGAAAGGAACTTGAACGCAAGAGACAAAAAATCCGAATGCTCCAGCAAAGAAAAGCTTCGGACATTCATACCTTCAAAGATTTGCCCAGTGAAATCCCACTCCAGTTAGTTATTGGTAAGAACTTGAATTTTTCGGAACTTATATTATATTTTTTCAAACAAGCATAATTTAAACTATTTCATTTTTCATTGTAGGTACAAAAGTAACTGCACGACTTCGGAAACCACAAGACGGTTTGTTCACAGGAAGTATCGATGCGGTCGACACAAGTAACAACACTTACAGAATCACATTCGAACGTGCCGGATTGGGTACTCATAGTGTGCCAGACTATGAAGTTTTGGTAAAGAGAAAAACTAATCGAAATATCTGGAGATGAAAAAATGTTTCAAAAAGGAACAAAATTTGATTTTTGATTTCAATTTTCAGTCGAACGAGGCTCCAGAAACCATAAGTGTCGCTTCATTTGCACACAAATTCCGACCGAGGAACATTCAGTATGTTCCCTCACCTCCGTATACTTTCAAACTGACATCGCCACGTTTGAACAACGATCCTCTGATATCAAATGCCACGATTCCTAAGAAAACTCACATCGGTGGTATCATGAACGGATATCCGATAAAACTTCTGGAATACATGGTGAAGGTGAACAAAATCCTGACTGCTAAAAAGCAAAAGATCAGTGCCCTTAAGGACATGAACAGCGAGGCAGAAAAAAGTCGGTCATTTGGGGAGCCGTTGACTTCGGAGTTTGAAAAGAAATATGCAAGGTAACATTTCGAAAAGTAGCAACAAAAATGTATCCCAACTTTTAGTTTTGGAAGGGTAATGAAATGCGTGGTTTTTGCAGCATCATCGTTGACTTGGAAAAAATGAATACAGCTCTGCAAGAGTTTTTGAACGAGGTGCAAGAACTCTGTCAGGAGATAGCTCCTGAGCCGAGCGTTGCAGCGATGCTCGCACCTTCACATTTACGAGAAAAGTGTCGTCATGAGGCGTCCGAGATGGTCGCTAGAAACAACATGATGAACGACAAGGAACCAACTAAGATGAACAAACTTGTCGTTGATCTAACAGCTTTGTTGTTACAAGTAAAGGTACATTTCCAAATTTTACTGTTGATATTTTTTTTTATTTTTCATTTCATTTTGAAATTCTAATTGAAAAATTTTGTTTCTTTCAGTGTCTGTCAGATTCGGATCACAATGCATACGAGCTGAAAGTTTTACAAGGAACGATGGACCAGATTAGAACAAAACTGAGTCCTGCAAATCAACAGATTTTCCGAAACTCGATCGAGGTGCACATGCAGCACATCCAGCTTGGTCTAAGCCAGATGGGATCTCTGATGCCGTTCGTTGCCCAAAAATCATAGCACTTGAACAGTTAAAAGAAGGAAAAGCAAAATGATGATTGTATAAATTTGTATTTTGTTACAACTATTGTCTCGTCGACGTTTCATTGCAATTTATTAAGCAGATATATAGATTATAATTCATATTTACAACTAGTGGGATGAAATTTTGTGTAAATCATTCATAACTGAAGTAATTTTCATAAACTAGAGCTGTTGGATCGAGTTTCTTTAGATTTTTCTTGTCTGGGACATTGTAAGCTTTTTGCTGACAAATTTATAAGTGATTACGAAGTGACAAATAAACATTGAGCAGTTTTTTCTTCTTTTTTTCTGTAATTGATCATACACGATTAGTGCAATCGTCGTGGACGACAAAAAGCAAATGTAAGAGAGTGTTGAAAATGAAAATTAACAGAATCGAAATTTAACGTCTCTAATTAGTTCTAACATAGAGCATAAATGTATAAAATACGATTATAGCGAGACATATTTATTTTCAACAAAGAAAAAAGACGGATACATATGAATTATGTAAATACATGTAACTTTGAATTCTGAATTTTGATTTGTAACAAATTATCGTCTGATGTGTTAGGATAATTAGATTATTATTAACATAATCGAACTTTAATTTTTCATTGTGCACTTAATTTCAAAGGTTTATTGCATACAAAAATTTTTTCGAATAAGTATAGTACGTATATTTGAGTGTGTATGGAAATATAATGTTTAGTTTAGTACATTGAAAAACATCTTCTTTTTTAAACAAAACATTTCCCTTAAAGAACTCCAACGAACTGTAAAATCTCATGTTGTATCAATATTTATTGTTTGCAATTTGGTATACACAATAATGTTTGTTTTTTCATTGTCTAACCATATTGAAAATCTACAATTCATATGTATAAGTGTACAAGATTCAAAATTTCTACATAAAATGGTTTCAAAGAAAACTATACGATCGAAAGAACACATTCATTGTATAACAATATTTTCTAGTTTGTTTACGAACAGCTAAACAAAAAAAAAAGTTGTAAATTCTAGATTTGCAATATTGTCAAATCACAAATGAGATGTTGTTTTGTTATTTACAAGAGACTTATCATCAGGAACCGAAAAAAGGAAAGGATAAACTGTACATCAATTTGATTTCACGTCAGAACCGAAACAATAATTGTCAATCTGGGAGGTACAAACTCGAGCGTTGTCAAAAATTAATGAGGTAAGGGACTGCAATTAGGAATGGTTTGCAGGGTTGTTTGTACGTTTGTTTGTCCTTTACCATGTAGCACTCGAGGAATTGTATTTACATTGATAAATTAATCGCTCCTAAGTCTCATGAGGATGCGGTGGTCTCGTCGGCTTAAGAATAAGTTTTCCCGTGTCATCACAGCTCATGTTAAAATCACCTAATACGCTCCGAGCTCTTTGCGTTATTATACTCGGTGCTATCACTCTCCTGTGTATTCCCATTAGAAAAAGAATAACTGAAAAGTAAAAAGCTATTACTTTTTGTTTGTCATTGTGGCATAATTTTGCTATTGATTTGTTTACCTAATAATATACTGGCTAGTGCAAAAAAAGGATGATTATAAAGACTTTGAGTGAATGATACTGCAGATGTGTTGGGATCTGTCAACCAATGCCAAGCTCCCACTGCAGTGCAGATGGAAATTGAACATAATAGAACTGAAATCGAAACAAGAAAATTAATCATTCCATTTGTCTTTCCACAGATTCATATATAATATTTTTGTCTCGAAAACAACAAATGATTAAACGATGAAAATTCAATTTATAAAATCGGACAGATTTGTCCAGATTTGTCCACTTTGTGATAAAACAATTACAACTTTGTTAAGAAAAAAAGTAATGTCATATTGTTTAATTACTTCTCCATCTGAGTGTGGCGGGTTGCAAACTTGCAATCACTTCGGTTAGGCGACGTTCAAAAGCCTTGAGATCTGAAAAATACCAGCGTTTTAAAATATTTAATTGTATTTGCATTGTTAATTTGATTGAATCTTCAGTTACAGAGATGTGATAAATAAATAGAATCAAATTTGTATTAAAACATAGTGCTACTTGTTATTCCTAACTTACAGACTTGAATTTGCAAATAAACAATAACGAAACGAAAATTAAGATAAAACAATAAGCCGCAAAATAGGAAAAACAAAAGAATGACAGCAAAGCAAATTGATAAATAAAAAAAACTTATCAACAAATTAACTCCGTGCCAAAAAGTGGTATGAACAAAAATTGATTACACTACCTTCACAAACCGTCTGATCGAGTGACATCTTGACTTTCACCCTTCAAACCCAGCCTGCACTCACCATCTGACCTTCCTGCAAATTATTTATCTTGCAACAATCGTTAACCTTAAACCAACACCATCAAAAACCAATTTTTGTTTACTTCGTCCGTGGTCTCAAGCATACCTGATCTGTCTGTTGCAAAACATATAGGGATTTTTTTGTTGCCAACATCTTTTTTCTCTAAAAAGAACCAAAAGCGCAGGTTCAAAAGTTCCCTAAAACTACCGAATTCCCAAGATCAAAAAAGATCAATATTTTACATCGAAAGTGCAAACGTCAATTTGCGATCCATACAACATAATTAAAGGGTCACATAATGTCACAGTTTTTCTAATTACAACTCCGTTTGCAAAATTGCAAAAATTGCATTCTTCTTTTTTCTTTTCTCCTAAAGTGACCTGGAAATTTGCAACTATAAAAAGTTGTTAATTGCAACAATTACTTGTTAACACTTTAGACAATTTGTTTAGAAATTATAACAGTCTAACTGCAAAAACATAGTTTGAGATGTCGCTAGTGCGCAGGCAATAAACAAGTGTTGAAGTGGCGTGTCAAGAGTGGAGAAATGGTGTGGGTGCAAAAGTGGTGCGAACAGTGAACAAGAATAGACAGGAGACTCGAGTTTGGTCGTCGCCGGCAGTGCACGAACTGCAATTCCTCTATTCATAGAGGTAGACAAGTTGCTGGCTGGCAGGTGCGACTTGTGATGTAGGCTTTGTCGACTGCGTATGCCAGGTCTTTGTTTGACGGAGCAAAACAGCGACTGGAAACAAGTGGAGCGAGCGAGGATGCCGGTGAAAGTGGACGTGGTGCCGCCGCCACCCGCCAACTCCAAACAGCCAGGCGTCACCAAGTCTCTGCTCTACAACGGCTCGCGTTTTCAGGGATCGCAAAAGTCCAAGGGCAACAGTTACGACGTAGAGGTTGTTTTGCAGGTTAGTTCGTTCACCAACAATTGCGCTGCAACCTGTGTCGACCTGGTTTCGAAACCGACGCCCAAACTTATGTTCCCAGCCAACTACGACATCGCCCATTTTAATTCTCAAACTCCAATCTGCATCTTTATGATTTTTCATTATTGTTGTTTCGATTTTTGCATTTGGTAGTTGGTTTTTGAGGGTTTATTTTGATATTTTTTTGGTTACTAATTTGTTGGCTAGTGGCAGCACTGTCCTCCCCTAAAAATAAAAGTCAAATTTTTTTGCGAAAATTTGATTGGTTGTTTTTTACAGCATGTTGACGAAGAGAACAGTTACCTCTGTGGTTATCTGAAGATCAACGGTCTCACCGATGAATTTCCAACATTGACGACATTTTTTGACGGAGAGATCATCTCGAAAAAGTATCCGTTCTTAACGAGAAAGTGGGACGCTGATGAAGATGTTGACAAAAAACATTGGGTTTGTTTTTTTCTCTATTTTTTCAACTTTTTAACTTGTTATTATTGCATTTTATTGCAAATCAATCAAAGATGAAGTTTGTTGATCAAAGATGAGATGTTTCAATTGAAAGGAAATAGATGATTAGTCATATGAGATATTATTTAATGCTTAGCGAAGCAAATTATAAGATAATTTTTGTTTTTCTTACTCCGTTAACAAGTTTTTATTATTCCAGAGCAAATTCGAGTCATTTTGTCAGTACACCAAGACGTTTAACACTGACACGTTCGACTATGAGGCACTAAAAGGAACGGATTACGTGTTCATGAGGTGGAAGGAACACTTTTTGGTGCCAGACCATACAATAAAGGACATCAATGGGGCATCGTTTGCTGGATTTTATTATATTTGTTTTCAAAAGTCCGCGGCATCAATAGAAGGATATTATTACCACAGAAGTTCCGAATGGTTTGTGTCATTTTTTCTCTTTCACAACTCAGCAACTTCTTAAGCATATCGAATTTCATAATTTATCATTGCAAATTTTATCATTTTCATTTCATTATTCATTTTGCACTTTGTATCTTGCGGTTCAAGTTGATTTTGCAAACCTGCGTCGTTAACATTATAAATCATAAAATTAAGATTTGACTTGTAATTCGAAATTTTGCATTTGTAATAAAATGTTTGGTTTTTGTTTGTTTTTCAGGTACCAATCGTTGAATTTAAGGCACGTACCAGAACATAGTATTCAAATCTATGAGTTCAGGTGAAACTAATGACCATCGCTCAAAATCCGTTGGTATGCGGTATTTCTTTTTATCCCACAAAAACAGATCTCATGAAAGTTGTCAAGTTTTAATAACAAATCGTTTCATCATTCAAGAGAAAGTATAGAAAAGAAAAATAACGATGACAAAAAAATGAATCACCAACTTGTAGAACTGCACAAAAGTAACTGTATTTATTTAATGTTATTTGTGACTTTGTTCTTTTGTTCATGTAAAAGAGTGTTTAAAATTTGTTTATAGGCAAATTTTGTGACAATTTATGAGGTCTGTTTAAGCGGAGAGGACAACTGTACATTATTGACAATTGCGCGCGCACGAAGCCGACGCCCGGCAATACGAAATAACGAACAAAATGTGCAGATGTGCAGATAACGAGGCTTGCCAAAATCGACAATTGGGCGACGATTTCGGGCGCCAAACCGAAAGAGTGAATGAGTGTGCGAATCGAATCTGCGACTGAGTGACAAAGTTCATCGATGAAACGAAACACGGATAACGATACCGACTTAGCTTTTGTTCGTGCATACTCTACAGCTTTTTCTTTTCTCTAGTTTCCTTTTTTTTGCATTGCCAGTTTTGACTTTTGTTTTTCGGTCCTAATACATTTTTTTGTCTAATTATGTTTAAACACCGTTTCTGTACATCTGGAAGCTTATTTTCTGATTTTTGAAGCGTCGATAAATAATTTAACAGAGACAAGTTTTACATCTCGATTGCAGTTGAATTCTTGAGTTGTCTTATCAGAGAAATATTTTCGGTCAGCAAAATAAGTTACACTTGATTAACTGGTAGAATAATGTCCGCAGCTTGTTATGATGCATAATTTAAAATAGTTTGTGATGAGATTGTCAATAAGCTCGTTTTTTTCTGTCTTGCTTGAATGTTTTAATGATGACAAACCGGGGTTTTAACTGTTTCAAAACAAACACGTTTGTTGTACATAATATTATGATATTCATACTTTTCACTGTGAGATTTGATTTTAATCTTGGTTCTAGAATAACATTAACTTTTAATCACCGCATCTGCACTTAATCAAATGCAATAATTTTAATTGAAAAGGAGAAAAACAATTTTTTCAGTGCTTGTGCAATTGTTACTACCGCAATTTTGAAATAAAAATTGTGTTTATCTGAAAAATGAAAAAAAAGTATAAAAACGTCCAAAAGACGCTTCAAAAGTAAAAAAACAGACAGGAAATTTATACTTAGTTCATTTTAAAAAAGAAAACTTTTCTTGAGAGTTGATGACTTGTTTTATATCAATAACCAATAATTATTTGAATTAAAAAAGAAACAAAAACAAAAAAAAACATTGTTATGTCGGAGTAGCAGTACTTAAGACAGAAGTGTTAATATATGATCAATGTGCGTAGAAAAATGAAATGCGAAAAATCCAAAACCAAAAAAAAATATGAAAAAAATTATAAAACAGATTCAATAATGAATAAATAATTATAGGAAGCGTAACTGAATAGACTGTAAAGGATTGTTTCAAAACCACCTTAGACTACAGAAATATTTACTTTTTAAAGTAATTCGACATGCATAATTTATTTTTCTCAGTTTTGTATACGTTATTTATATGTTGTAACTTAATTATAAACTATTTATAAACAAAATCATGTACAAAAGAAAAAAGTTTTAGACAAACAATTTTTTTGATTCACGTGCAATGATGAGAATCACGGCCGATTGGTTTTGAATCGATTGAACAGATTTTTCAGCAACGCACTACGACAATGTAAATACACTAGACGGAGCAAAATTTGCAAACTCTGCAAATCTATTCTCTGATTGTAAATCGCGTTGGTTGGGCACGGAGGTGTACATTTTTGAGATACAATTTTTCTGTTGGTAAAAACAGATGTTATTTATCGGAGTGACAAAATAAGATTGTGCTTGACAAGAGCATGAAAAAGGATGCAAATTCTGATATGTATAATAACGTGAATGAAAGAACGGCCATTGACTGATAACCATGGCCAACGAAAATCGTGTCTTCTTTTTGAACCGTTGGTTTGACGAAATTTACATACTTTTGATACGACTAGACACTCACCTTTGACTCGGATTGGTTTCGTTAAAGTCCAAATTTTTACTTTCGTTACACTATGAAACAAACATGGAAACATTTTAAACAAATAAAAATGTCACGAAAATTGTAAAAATTGTGAAAACAAAATTTGTGTACAAGAAAGAATGGGCATTGAAAAATGATTGAAGTAAATAAAAATCACCATAATTTGTTTTTTCTTTTCAAATTTCCCACTCTTTCTTATAAAATATTTCTGTAAAACTTCATATTAAGTTGTATCATTGAAAATCAAAAAAAAACTTCACTGGCTGGATGAATGTTTTCTTTAACGTGGCAGTGAATGAGAATTTGGAGCCAGATATTCTAGATCGCCTTTTTAATTTCTGCTTAGACCGGTTGTTTTGTTAGGGAAGGTAGATTTGTACTCAAATTCGCAATTACAAGTCGACCTTCCAAGCTTTTGAGTTTAAACTAAGAGAATAAAAGAAAGAAATGTATAAAATCTAAAAATATATATATGCGAGTGAGGATTAGGGGGCGTAGAGGGTTGTAACATTTATACTCTTATCTGTGATTCCTTGGTTCAAAGTTCGACAAACTTTTTTGTGTAAAACAAAAAACAATAAATAAAGTAATAAAGAAAGACGAAAAAGTAGTTTCATTGAGATTTTCTCAAGTCTATGATTGTAATTATGACGAAATTTATGACATACAATGCCAAAAGTAGTTCTTTGAAATGTTAAGTTTGACGTGCAAACTGCATCAGACTCTCGCCCAAATGGACTGACATACTTTTGTCATTTCTCGTGTAGACCCTCGATGATTTTGGATGAGTACTCGCTCTCTTCTGTCTCTTGTTTCGCTTTGGCATGGGTTTGCGAATGATCGGACTTTTTTCTGCCGAATGCTTTCGTTTTGATGTTTGCTGTAATGAAATTAAAAGAAAACAATACATTTTGAATTTCACAATTGTTTCAGTTGAAAAATCATTTGTACCTTAACATTAGTGCAAATATTGCAGATACACTTGACATTTTCAAGGGGCGAGTGCACATCGCCATGAAACTCAGCATCAAAGGTCAAAAATTTGGTGTCAAAGTTGAGCTTCGCCTCCATAAGTGTGTTGAAACATTCTTTCAGGTTCTGATTGATAGTAATTTTATTTTGTTTATTCGAAAAGTGTGCCTCGGTGCAAGTGCTAACGGTCGGCGCGTGATTTGACTCCGTTGGCTGCGTTGTTCCGTTTTGTTCCGCTCCGGTAGGTTGTGCAACCGTACTATCCAAAGATTTTTCTCCGGACGTTGAAAATTCTGTTATGTTTCCTCTCAGAAGACCTACAAAAAACCAAGAAAACTACAGCAAACTTTTTCAGTTAAAATAAAAAAACTTCTTTGTTTATAAAATAAAGTTATCTAAGTTGCTTTTGAAAATGAAAATCTATTATTAATAACAAAGTTTGTTTACAATTGATTTCAAGTGTAAACAAATAATGTACCAATGAAATTATGAACATGTTTTATGTAGGACTGTTCAGATTGTAACAGTTGACAGAAAACTTCATCTAGTTTTGGGTCAGCAAAATAAGTCCTGGACAAAATGGACTGGCTCCAGGTCTGCCGAGTCATGACATTTTCATTCAGCAATTTCCACTGCTGCTGCGAAATCTGGGACTGCCACTGGATTGCACAGTCTTCCAAATGTACGTGCATGTTATTCAATAAATTCAGCAGATCTTCGAGCTTCTGCGAGACGCCCGCCAAGTTGCTCTGCTCGGTGTCACCCACCTCCATTCCGTCTTCACCGACCGTTGACATATTTTATATCAATAACTCTGAGTTGACGATTTTGTTGTTTGTTGATTGTTTAAAAAAAATTAACTCCAAAAAACACAACCATAATTTGTTGTCTGACAACTACTTTGACGGCGTGAAAATAAACAAAAAACTGTAACATTTTTTTGTTTCTTCTTTTCAATTTCGAACGTATTCGATTTTGGAAGAAGACAATATTCTGATTAAAATATTGAGATTATTCTGGTTTTTAACTTAGTTTTTATTTGGTTTTTCTAACATCAAGTTAATAAATGAGGCAAATAAAACTAGAAAAAATACTTTTCAAATATAAGCGCCATTAGTTGTGCGCATGCCCGTAAATTGTATCTTACAGTGTCTTATAACCTCGCTTTTATGAAGTTGTGCAGCAAAAACAGAAAAATCGTCCTTAGAAGACACTAAAAAACATGTTAAAACACATTGTCAAAACTTCTACATGTGTTGGCAGAATTTTGGTAAAAATTTTTATGAAAAATTCACCTACAATCCTTTTAAAATTCTTTGTTATTATCTTGTTTAACAACTATGTTATTTGTATATTTGCAATTTTTCATTTATTTACGTTTTTATTCGTTTTTGTTTTTATTTAGACTTTGTTGTCTGTTTTAGGGGGAACAAAATGTTTATCCAGCAGTTTCTTATGTGCAACAAAGGTATCATCTAGGCAATAAACATTGGAATCAAAAGCCATTATTCAAAAAGCTTCGTGCCCAAAAAGTGATCAAATTCAAACTACCAGATTACAATGAAAATTGGGATGATTTGTCCGAGGAGGAGATTCGATCGAAGTTGAAAGAAAAAGGGATAATGCCGGTCAGGCCCTGGAATGAGGCGGCGTTGTATATGACATGCACCGGTGACATTTTTGAACCCTACGTTCCACCTGAGGGAGATGGCAAGTTTTCTGCGCTTTCCAAAGAGGTAAAAACTAATACAACCATGGGTTTTCCAATTTGATTTTATTCTTTAAATTGTTCTTTAAATGTGTTTTCACTTTTGTTCCAGGGTGCAAAACAAACACTAGAATTCATTGGGAAAAAAGGAAAATCAATGAATGCGATACGAAAAATAAAAACATACGATGAATCCTTTACCACGAAGTTATTTCCACAAACTGCCCATGAAATTTATATCAAAGCCCATGAACTGTTGGCAAAGTATGTCAACATATTTTAGTAGTTTTGTTTTCAATTTCAAAGGTAGCATTAGAATCCTTCTTATTGATAATTTTACTTTGATTTCAGAAAAGACGAAAAGATCATAACATATGTCACAGAAAAGGCTTATCCTGTAAGTAAACAATTGTTCAATTTAGAATTAAATCCTGTTGAGTCAAAAAGTATCTAATAAAGAACTGTTGTTCAATTTCAGGCCATGATGAATAATATAGAAAACAAGCAGATTGTTTGGAAATTTGTTCAGTCACTTGAACCATGCAGGATAGTTCATGCGAGGTGTACAAAAATTCAATCCGACGCTGATGTATATGCCCAAGTTACTGTTAGGTTTCATACACAACAGGTAAAAAATGATTAACTATGACGAACTAAAACTTAAAATAAAGAATTAAAAATTGCATAGTTGATGAACTATAACAGACGGGTAAAAACTACTGGCAGACCCAAAACCTGTTTTGAGCTTTCTAAAGTCTACATACACCATAAACGAACTATTTGTAATAATTTATTTAAATAAAAATTTCTTATGAATTGCAGATCTTAGCTGTGTATGACAGGTTCGGGCGTCTGATGCACGGTAGCGATCATTTGCCAAAAGACGTTCTGGAATACATCGTATTTGAACGACACATGGCCCACGATCATGGCACCTGGCGCATTCACGACAAAATTGTACCCTCTTGGATGCCACCTAAGGAGCAGTTCAAGAAAACTTATGTTTTGCCTATAGAAAAAGATCAACCCCAACAGGCAGATGCTGTCGAACAAGTTGTCCCGCCGACTGCTGCTTCAACTAACACTCAACAGCCAACCCGATAGAGACATATTTATTTGTTATAACTATCACATTATCATGTTTATTAAAATTGTTTATAACAATGCAACAAATGACTTTTTGTTCTTTTAATATTAATTTTACATTTCAAATGAGAACAAATTTACATTGCAAAATTTGATGACATACCGTTTAAAAAATAAAATTTGAGAATTGAAAAATTATTGTTTATAAAACGTAAAAAAATTTGATTGTAACACAAAAAAGAAGGACGGAGTTGTTTATGGTTTAATTTTTGGTTGTTCCATTGTTGCAGTTGTTGCAGTCATGCAGGGTGGAAGGGGAAGAAACTTGGGCGCATACTGACGCGCAGTTACGCGCAGTTGTCAGGTCGTCAGTTTCGCATTGAGAAACAGTGAACACAAAGTTTGAAAAATAATTGTTGACACCGAGCTGAAAACAGAAACTGAAGTTGAAAAACACGTCAAGACAGTTTTTTGGAACTTGGATCAGTTAATTCTTTACGGGTGTCTTGTCATTTTTGCTTGCCGGGCGGTTCTTTTTTAACAACCCTGGAATATTATACAATATCTCGAAGGTTCTATCTTTGCGCTCGTCCCTAAAATTGCCGGCTTTTAAAGGGAATCAGAAACGTTGACTGTGGTTTTTGATAATTTCATGTTTCTTGACGGTCTATTCGCCATTGCAAAAGTGATTTTTTGGACTGGAAAAATTGAAAAATTGATAGGTGGATTTCATTTCTCGCAATCTTTCATTTTTCGCAATGCTAATGTTTTTTTGAAAGTAAACAAGCATTAAATTGAATTTTACAGACATATCGGAAAATTCAATGCGGTGTTTATCAAAATTTTATAATTAATTTGATTCGCACGACGGTATTGGATATGTTTATGACGAAATATGCAGGATACGTTTCTAACTAAAGTGGAACATTGCAGTAAGTATTTTTTCAAGATTCCAAAGTTTATTGCACGATTAGAATTTCACTATGGTCATGTTTTTATGTGTATAAATGCAGTTTTGTAGATTGCAAATTTATCTTATTTTGAGTCTTCACAATTTCCTTCCATTTTCTGTTTGACCTTGAAAATTTGTTCATGATTGTAGATCATATAAGTAATAAAGAACATTTGTTTAAAATTCATCAATCTTATCATTTACAATCTAACTTTTCAAATTCAAATTATTGTCTGATCGTCCCCTTCTGAAAACTTGACCCTGAAGAACGACTTGGAAACAAGCAGGGGTGGAAACCCCATCTGTTACAATTAATTTATCAAAAACTGGAAAAGGATATTTTGCAAAAAATAAATAAAATAATAACAAAATAAAAATAAACAAAAAATTTTGTTTTCGTTTTTCCAAAAAAAAGTTTCCCCACCTGTTCCCACCGGACCGAAATCGCTTCAAACAGTTTTCAAATTATTTTTCTTCAACCAATACAAAAGTATACAAAGCAAAAACCAACCCTTTTACAATGCGACAATTAAAAAAAAACAATAATTTGTTCGAATTGAAGTGGGGAAGTCAGGGGACCGCGTGGTTGCCGCAAGATGTCGGCACCTGACCGGTCCGCAGCCAGGCGGCGCAGCCATCATTGTTGAACCTCGTTGTGGTTGATGCCCCTGATTTACGAGCGAGCGAAAAAAAAGTGAATTCGACTCGTGTTCACGGTGAGCATCTGCGAGGTGTGTGATCGCTGGTGCTGGCCGTTCGGATGTTGGCTGTCCGCTGGAGCGCTCGGTGGCTTGTCTTTTCTCGACCGTCTGCATGTGTACGCTCGTTCGTTGGGGTGTGTGCGTGTGTGAGTGTGCGCGCGAGTGCCATCGATTCCGTCGGCCACCGATCGCGCGAGCATCCTCCGAGGAACGTGCCCGACCGCGCTGCCCGTAGACGCCTCCACGTGCCCGACGCCGCGACGCGTCTAGTCGTTCCATCTCTCACTAAACTTCTGCTCCAACGCCGACAGGTTTCCACCTTATTATTTCCACTCCGTCTCTCCTAACACACGTTATCTTTTCTTCCATACAAAACACAAATTGTTTCACACCAAACAACATTGTTTGTTGATCACACTTCATTTTGTTTGCTTACGCAGGTTTTTGTTGGTTTTTTAGTTCTGTTTTGTTGCTGGTAGTTTTTCGTTTTATTTGCTTTTTGTTTCGTTTGTTCATATGGTTTTTTTTATCAGTTTTTGACTTTTGTTTACTTTTTGGTTCATTTGTTAACTTTCACTTGTTTTTCGTTTTGTTTGTTTTCTAATTTAAATTTTCCATTTTATAACATCACAATTTCCTCAATTCATTATACAAAACAAGTATAATTTGATAAAAAACTAAAACATGTTTCTTGATTAGTTAAAGAACCAAAAAAAAAAGTAAATTAAGTTTAAATGACAAAAATTGATTGACGATTGGTTTTTTCCCCTCAAATGAAAAGGACTTCCCCTAATGAGGTGATCAGCGTTTTTGTGTTGTAAAGCAATCGTGGAATTGACCTCAACTTTTAGAAAGTTTATTTCAAACTAATATTATTTAACCTGTAAGTGGAAGTGCTGTGAACAGGTTTTGATTTTGAGTCATTTTCGTCCATGAAAATTCGGAGAGAAAAACAAAAGAACACAGAAAAACAACTTTTAATTCTTTTTTGCGAAATTCTTTCCTTGGTTTTTCATTAGTCGTTTGTATTGGAGATAAGAATTAGTTGGCCATTACAAATTCATTATTGTTCGTTTATTTTCAATTAACTAATGACACGTGATAAGAAAACAAAGATTGCGATGAAAAAATGTCTTAAACTTTTTCAGATCCACTGAAAGCGTCAGACAATTCAGCTGAGGAGAAGAAAGGCGATTGTCATTTTCAACAGTTTGATTCTGCCAATAAGTCATTTTCGAATTGTTGTTTCCAATTACCGTACAAATCAGATTTTAAGAATGGTCTGACGTGTTGTGATCAATTTGTGTGTCCTCAAAATGGTAAGTTTTTTGTTCCGAATTTGAAACTAAAGAAAAAGCACAAAGTTCGAATTAAACAGAACAAATTGAAACAAAAAATTGTTGTTTTCAGGATTGGAAAATGCGCCATTCTGGGCGCTGCCGCTCGTTGCACCGCGATGGAACTTTCCGTTTCTAGCACTGAAAGATGTGGAAACCCAAAGTTGGTCAGCAAAATTCGAAGAACCGTCAGAGGTCGAGGACAAGCCTCTTGATTTAACGAAAAAGATTAAAAAATCAGTGACAACAAGTTGCCCGACGCAACAGTACCTGCAGGATCTCGACAGTTACTTACACTTCGTCAGGGAAGCGACGAAACAATTAAATGTCAGTTGCGACATCAAGCCCGACGTGAAAATCGAGCAGTTGAGGGAAGAGCAGTTGTCCAAGTTGCAACGTCAATTTTATTGTCAACCTTTCGAGATGTCTGGCCAGTATCCAGGACATAGCAGACCGCCGGTCGGCACTCCTCCGCCACAAACTGTTTGGAATCATCTTACAATGTCGCAGGCTCAAGGTTAACATTTTTTTACTTTGCATTTGTTTTCATATTAAAGATTTGCAATTTTAACTGTTTTGTAACAGCTTCATTTACAAAGTTTAGGCAGGGTATCAAAACTTAAAGAAAATCAACACTAGAAGGACCGATATATTTGGTTAGACAAATTTAACGAAAGACTTGATTTGTAAAAAGACTCATAAGACTGTTATCGTGAAACAAGGCGTCCTTCTCATTTACTCGATGACATAAAACAGATGCCCATCTCAACCTCACATTAATAACAGTTTTACAAAGACAAACGACAATCTTGACATTCATTCATAATGGAGTTTCAAATCCAAATTAAACAAAGCAGCACTTGAGGTTGTTTTTTCATAACCACCGACAACAAACATTTTAAACAGTGTCAAATCGTGCATTTTTAAAAATTAAAAAAAATAAAAAAAGATTTCATAAGATTTGAACCCAAGTCCCGTTTGTCTCACCATTCAATTCAATTTCAGGCCTGAACATTCATCCAACAGCTTTAACCGGCGCGGCACTAAACCCGGGTGGTTTTTTCTCTCATCCATCAATGGCCCGAACAAGCCACTTGAACACAGTGCCCCAGCTGGCCCACACCCAAGCACCAGCAACGTGGCACACACCTACAGTAGCGTCGAAGACCGTCACAGGTTCCAACAGTCCCGGGAACCCACTCTTCAGTCTGCAAATGCTTGTGGACAACCGTCAGAACCAGGGTCAGAACCAGGTCCAAAACCAGAACCAAAGTTCCATGGTCGGTTCGCAGAGCACCCTCGACCTGTCCGCAACGTCCGACCTCGTTGAAAACTACTCGCGTTTGCCCCAGGAGAACCCCATCAGTCTCACTGCGCGCAACCTGGACAAAGGCAGTCGGAACGGCAGTATCATCTCGCCTCCGATTCCTCTGAACGGCGACACGTCCTCTGACAGTGGGATTAGTTCTTCGGTCCCAACTCCAAACTCGCTCATCGAGCCTGTTTCGCTCACCACCAAGGAGCTGCCTAAGATCAGTGTGAAAAATTTCGAGACAAGCTTGAAGGCCGTAGGGAACGTGCACGATTTGAAAAAAACTGAAAGCAACTTCGTGCAGAAGCTCATGACGCTGCCCCCGAGTGTGACCATTGAGAGGGTGAGTGACAAGAAGGAGGGTGTCATAGCACAGAATCCGAGGAATTTAATGACGACACTTCCTCCGCTGATTGTCAACCTGGTTTCGAAGGAGAAGGACGTGGTGGACGCGGCGAAGAAGGAGAGTTTGGAGGAGCAGAGCGCTCGGTCGCCTAAGAGTGTGCTAAAAAGGGGTAGAAAAGGAGTGGACTCGTTGCTGGAGAAACTTGAAGGTGGAAGCAAGAAGATTGTATCGGATTGCGTGAGTTTGGTGGTCCCGGAAGAGAGGGAGGAGAGTGTGAAGAGCATCTCACCCGAGAGACAGAAGTCCCGGTCGCCAACTAGGGAGGAGGAGGTCATCTCGCCTTCGTTTAGCAATGAGGATTCAAATGACAATTCCAAGCAGAGGAGAAAACGAAAGTTGGAGAAGCCTGTTAGGTTGAGCAAGGATGCTAAGGCTGAACTTGAGGAGTTGGAACAAACCGAAACGAGAACTAGCGATTTGGTGTCCGAGGAAAGCACTGGTTAGTTTCACTGAGATTTGTCATTAATTTTTGTTCCTAAAACTCGAGTGTTTACAAAACAAAAAAGTTTTCTCTTTTTTATTTCTATTTTGTAAATGAAAGTTTGTTTTGGTATATTTGAAGAACTCGGTTTCTAAGGCACCTTTATTTTTTTCGATTTCTGTTACCAAAACAATCTCGTTTTTCAAAACATTGAGTCGCAAAGACTGATTATTTACATTCCCTTTCTTCCAGATCATTTACAAATACCAAACAAAGCCGAGGAGCGTATAGTAGCGACCGAGGAAGCGGCCAAGACCAGTTCGAAACCATCCGAAGAAGCTAAAAAGCCCGAAACAACGAACAAAAAGAACAAAATTGACGAGAACGAACAAGTGAGCAGGCGAAGGAGCAGCGAGGGATCGTCGGCAAATCCCGTACTCAGCAGCCAGAGAACAAGACGAAAATCTGAAGACGATCCGGTGTGTGCCAGCAGTCCTAAGGAAACTCCCGAGTCGTCCAAGGCGCTGAATCCGTTCATCGAGGTTGAGTCTGAGCTGGAAAAGATGTTTGCTGGGATTGTTGAGACGTCGACAGAAACAAAACCGCCGACCGATCTCGGCCAAGATACAACGTCGGCGAAGGAACCTCTTGCCGTGGAAGAGAAACCGGACGTTTCGCTCAAAATGGAAACTGAGAATGACAATTCGATTCAACAAAGTGTCAGCAATTTGACGGACGTTTCGTCGAGTGTGGATGTTAAAGCGACTCCGAAAAAAGGTTTGTAGGAAAATGAAAACAATAAAATTGATTTCGTTTTGTTCTTGTAAATTGGAAGATATTGATTTAATTTGTTTTGGTAGGTAAAAAAGCGAAAGGTCGAGGTGTTAAGAGGAAGCTTACAAAGTCGACGGACAATATCTTTGAAAACGACGTTCCAGTGAAAGAGACGAAGAAAAAACGAACAGGAAAGGTTTTGAAGAAAACAGAATCTGCGAAGAAAACAAAGAAGAACCCAAAAATTGATGGGTTGAGGGAGATAACGTACGATTCTGGATCGAACGCAAGTTCCATCAGGTTCCGGGGCCCGGTTGTTCATATCGAGGGACCGAGGGACAGTCCCCTGAGCATACAAGTTATAAACGCGCCGCGAGAAGAGGAGGAGGAGAAGAGCAAAGAGAAACGAAAAAATGTAGGCAATGGGAACGCTGCTCGGAGCAAACGTTTGAGTCATCAGAATGACCTTGACTATAGAGGTGAATATTGCGATTTGAATTTAAAAATTAAGAAATAACTGTACGTCATGAAGAATTATGATTTTTGATCAAAATTTATTTTAACCCACGCGTTTTTTTTACAGGAAAAGTAAGTCGTGCTGGTCTCTTCAGTTCGACTTTGTCATCAAGATACGACGCACACACTACGGACTCCACTTGGATTTGCGTTTTTTGTAAACAGGGACCTCATTCTGTTATTCCTGGAGATCCAAATCGACCGCATCCGCATGTCGCTGGTCCCCATATAGCACCGGGAACTTATACGGTTTGTGTTTCAAAAATAAGATTAATTTCTTAGTTTAAAGAAAATTAAAAGTTCTCACGTGTCTAATTGTTAAAAACTTGATCTTGTAGGTACCAGCAGGGGTTTTGAGCGACTTATTCGGACCGTATGTAATTGGCAAGGAACGTCTAGAGGATGGAATTCTGTCAGCAGACGAGCAGGAAGTGATGACGGAACAGAAGAAGGGCGGCAAGAACAAGCGCAGTTTGAGACACGCGGGTCTTGCGGATCAGTTCACAGCCAAGATGGGCAAGAAGAAGAAGAACTTGGTCGAGAACAGTACAAATACTTTACACACGGGCATGACTCTTATTCCTGGCGAGGAACAACGCTGGGAAGTTTGGTTGCATGAGCAGTGTGCGGTTTGGGCCACTGGTGTTTATTTAGCTGGTAAGACAACGATTTTCAAAACTTGGAACAAAATTTAACAAATTAAAACAATGAGATCAATCGAAATTCTTAAGTTCAGTTTGGGAAAAGAAAACTTGTTTGAAAAATTGTGAATGTGAATTAATAGAACTGATGAAAAACTAATTTCAGGTGGACGAGTAACTGGTTTACAAGAAGCAGTTTGGGACGCAGCAAAGTCGATCTGCGGTTCATGCGAGATGCCAGGTGCGAACATAGGTTGCATCAAACGAGGCTGCAAAGCTGTTACGCACTACCCCTGCGCTTTAACAAAGGGTTGGCATCTTGACACGAGCAATTACATACCCAAATGCAACCTTCACCGAATTACGTGAAACATTTCTTCTTAAACGAAAAGAAATTTGAATTACCCTCAACATGACTTACGAAAACCTAATATATTTTCTTTCTTTCAATTTTAAAGCATTTAAACGAGGAAAAAAACAAATGTTTTACTTTTTCTACTTGAAACGTAGTTTGAATTGGAGTTACTCTGACTGAAAGGCTAGGTTTACTGATGCGTTAACATACGAGGAACAAATGGCGAGGACAAATTTATCAGTTTCGAATTATATTTGTGTTATCAAGCCCTGTAACTTTTGATGGTTCTGTTTTTAAAAAAATAATAACACATGATAAAATACTCTTCTTTTGCGTTCTGTTTGCCGAGTAGTATTTGACCAACTCCGAAACATTCCTTCGAGAGGACCGAATCGTAAAAGTTGATTGATTGTAAGATAAGCGAGCGCGGATTTTGATTATTTTTTTGGCCTGTAGCCTTCAACTGTGGCCTTTTTGAGACTTAATGTACTGAACGTGGGAACAGCAAAGTGAAAATTTCTTTTTCCATATCCAAATGTTATTTCGATAACATTTTAGAATAGATTGTGATCAGTATTGCAGATCATATGAAAAAGTAAGAAGAAAAAATGTAAAAGTAACATTGTCTTAAACAACAACTTGAAGCAAACAAAAATTTAGAAATTCAAGGGGATGTAACAAAATATGTATAACAACTTTTGTGTATACCAAAGTCCTTTTTGTAATTTGCTTTTAAATGGTGGAGCATCTTTTGTGTTCGTGAGACATTTTATTCCTGCGTTCCTTTTTTGTTGTGTCGACGACCGTAGTTTGTATACGAAACTGGCACGAATTGCCCTGTAAATATAACAAAATTAAATTGTTAGGTTGTAATGATTTTTTTGGTTTAATTGAAACTTGTTTTACGATGTTTGGAAAAAAATAAAAATCATTGTCCAGGCGAAGACGCTTTTAGTTAAGTCTTGTGATGACTGATTCGCAAATTCCACATTGGTGACATTTGTATACGTACAATTAAATAAACAAAACAAATAAATTGTTAGAACTCCACAGTAAGTTGGACTCTACTGACTGACATCGTTGTAAATATGAAACAATTGTGAGATCCGTGTGTAACTCACGAGGATTGTAACAATCTAAGAAACGGACTGGTTTAAGAACTGTGAAACTAATATACCGTGTATATTGTATAATATATTTCCATCGTGTAATTGTAAATATCATACAAATCAAAAATTCTGTAAATCGTCATTAATGGTCGACAATATTTTAAGGCTTTGAGCAATCGAGCTTCTGATTGTGAATTTTTTTTCCTCGACCATGTACATAAACGTAAAGTCACTTAATGTATTTAAAAAAAAAATTAAACAACAAAAAAAGATTCTGCATTGCAACTGCGAAGTTATTTACAACATGATTTATGAACGTGAACATTTTGTATATAAAAGAAACAAACAAAAAATAGTTTGAATCATTGCGAATGATCAATTTTGATGCATTACAAATTTAAGGTCGATTTTTACTTAGGTCACGGAGAGAGATAATTTTATTGTTAAGGTTGTGTATCCTATATAATTTTTCTTGTCGAATATATTCATTCAAGATTAGCACTGACAACAAAAAAAACGATACATCACAGAATTGTATTTGTGATGAATGAGAAAAATTGCTTTTAAAACAAACACGATTTAATTATGGTTCTTTTTCATTGCAATCGCACAAAAACGTTGACACATGTACATTGAGATTCGGGGTTTAAGTTATTGTTAGTAATTAAATTAAAATTGTATTAAAACAAAAGAAATTGTATAAAAATTATTAAAAAAACATCATTCGTCGTTACAATTCATTTTTTCGCATATTAACGTTAAGGTACCGCGAATAAACAGGCTGTATTTTGTAATATAGCTGTCACAAGAGAGCTTACGCGAATGTAAACGAATCATCAAAGTGGAAAATAAAGTGTGAATAATTTAAAACTACGTTGATCTTTGACTTTCATTCATTCCTCGTCCTTTTCTTCAACTTCCTTGTCTTCGCCTGTGACAAACCTTTCGCGAATTCGTCGAAATGATTTTAGTAACTGTTTATCTTCTTCCATAATCTGAAATTCAAACAATCAACATCATTTTTCTTAACAAATTTACGATTAAGGAATTTTTAAAAATGTTTCGTTCAAATTACAATTTCTTCAGCTTTGTCTAGTTCCTTGCAGAATAAATCCATCTGACCGTCGTCCATCTGAATATTTAAAAACTTCAAAGACTTCACAAGCACAGTCAGATCAGCCTCAGGTTCCTCGCTGTTAATCTCGCTCAAAATTTTCAAAGCCAAGTTGTTGTGAATCGAATAATCTTCGTTGTCTGGCACAGCATTATACGAAGTGAAACCTAAAATCATTTCTGCAACTTTCAACTGGTCCACTTGTAGCAGCGGGCTTGAACTCGGAGCGTTTTCCAAAGTTTTTAAAGTGGAGAAGAAACATTCTTCCAAGATGTTTCGACTGTCCGGCACAATGTTTACGTAACAGTTGAAAAAGTGGACGAGGTTCTTCCGCAGCGGTGCATTTTTTTCGTTCACTGGATTGAACAAAATGATGATCAGACGTGACAGCAAATTAGAGCTGATTATCCGTCCTGTTAGTAAAAGTTTACAGAGTCCTTGAGTTGATATCAGTTGGTACTCTTCGTTCTAAAAGAAACAAAAACTTTTATTATCTTTGAACATAAGTTTGGAGTTTGTTTTTTGAAATCGTTGCTTACTTCATGATCCAAAAGTCGGATGAGTTTCGTAACAATATTTTCAGTTTCTTTTTGGATTTCTGAAACGGCGAGGTCCATCTCGTCTTTGTCCAGGTCGAAAAGTTGAATTGACCCTTTTTTCTTTTGGTTGCTCATATCAACAGTGTTTTCAACGTTAAAATGCTGAAGACCGTAACAAACCAGCATGTCCAGAATCGACATCAGACTTATTTTAAAAATCTCTTCCTTCTGGTCCACTGATGTGTATAGTACAAAAGTGACGAAATACTTTTTCGCAAGTTCACCGTCCAGTAGACATGCAATCCCTATGGTTTTTAACGCAAGGGCACAAACAACTGGGTTTTCATGCTACAACACACCAAAAAAATGTTGCAATGATCAAAATTCATATTTTACGATATGATAAGTAATCGTTAAACAATTTTCATACCACAATGTTGGGATATGCAATATTTTCTACAAGCGTATGTATCGTTCCTGTAAGATTTTTCACACTTTTGGCTTGCAACATAGTTGACATGATTGTTAAGCATTTCCACAGAGTGTCAAAATCATTTTTTTCCACTTCTACATTTTCTTCCTGGCTTTTGTTCGTTTCGGGTTGCAAATTTTTTTCCATCTTGTTAATTTCCTTCAGCTCTTGTTCGACTTGTTCAATCAATTCTTTCAGTTCCTCTGCTCTGCTAAAATTCTTTTCCTGAATCGCTTGGTACTGCTCTTCAGTCAGAGTGTTCAGTTTCACTCTCATTTGCGATTTCTAAAAGATAAAACACAGAAAAAATATTACAATAATTTGAATGTTTACATCAAAACAATCTTCTTTGAATTGAATTAAAAGTTGCAAACTACTTTTAGTCGCATCTCGTCGGATTCATCTTCAGTAATTTGGTCAGGTTGGGTTCGTTGCTCAGTAGGCATCCTGAGTTCGCTGATAACAAGAGTTAGAGCAGTAAGTCTCTCATCAACGCTGGGAATTATTCTCTCCATACTTTTTACAAGATTTATTAAAACATCTTGCCAAATATCGTCAACGTGGACACGTTTCGATACCAAAACTTCAGTTATTAATTGTCGCAAATTCACACGTCCAGCTTCGTCAGAGAGATCGAACAGTTCCTCCATCTCAAACAACTGTAACAAAATCAGTTTTTGCGATTCCGCCTCCCAGGATTCCAAATCTGTGTTGCCCATCTGCGCCATGAATTCTCTAACGTAGTTGCAAAATTCAGACAGTTCCGGCAGCATCTCTTCTAGGTATTCTTGTAGACGTTCCTCTTTGAGACGTTTGACGAAGTACCTCCAGAGCAGGACGTTTTGGTTCGTGAGTTGTTCTATTGGGATTACTTTCCTTGGAGTTATTGGAAGTTGTTCCATTACGTCATTAATATTTGCGTTTCTAAAACAAAATAAAAAGTGTATTTTTTAACATTCATCAAGTTCATAAATTAATCAGGTTGTTATAGTTTTAAAACATAGATGTTTGATAAAACTGTACTTTAGTAAAGTTTCCAAACAAGTGGCAGCCATTGTCATTGAATTTTCAGCATCCAATCCCTCGAGGAGTTTGATGTAATTATTTTCGTAATACCTCAACCAGACAGGCAACAGAACATTTTTTACAACCTGGAATAAAACAAAATGAATCAACGAATTTTCAAAACTTCAAACTTCCAAACTTGAACATTGAAAAAACAAAGCAAATTACCTGTTTTACTTTCTCTGAAGGGTCGTTAAGTCCACTTTCTAACAAATATTCCCTCTGGTTGATACTCAGAGATTTGACAGTGACCTTACTAATGAAAATATAGGCTTGTTTTCTCACATCTTCATGGACATCGCGTACTTTTTTAAGCACAACCTTGAGCGTGACCTTGGTTTTCGCCATCCGGCTTAAAATGACCTTTCTGACCTCTGGATGAGGATCTTTCATAAGATGATCAATAAATAATTGGATAACAACACAATCCGGGTTTTGAGGTTCCTGAAGTCTGCTCAAAGCCAGGATTGCCTGGGCTCGGACCTTCGGCGATCTGTCCTGAAGCCTTTCCATCATATTGGTTGTTATTTTGTCACTGAGTTTGTCATCGATAAAGGCATTGGCCCCCATTGCGTCCAAAAGAGTGTTTATAAACGTACAAATTCCAAATCGTAACGACATATCTTGGACGGAATGGTACCGCAGTAACCAGCGAAAAATCTTGTTTAGAAGTGGACACATCTGGTCTTCCTCTTCTTCGGATGTTTTGTTTACTTTTTGTTGCTGAATTGACATACAAAAGTTCGCTGTGAATTCTAGCACGTTTTGCACCGGTGAATCTTTCTCGTTTTGACGTAGACATACTGATAAACATTTGATGAACTCGTTGAAAAAGATGTCTAGGTCGTTCTGAAAGAGATTATTTTTATCAGGTGATGGAACAATAAAAGTTTGGAATAGAAGATTTTCGGGAATAAAGAATCAAAAACTCACTTTATTGTAAAAGTCGGTGAGGGAACCAATCAACTTTTTGTGCGATGTCTTACTATGTTGTGCGGTTTGAAAGATTTGTCGAAATTTGTTCACGTCACTGTCGTCCATGATGTTGTTTTTTAGTATATTAAAAAAATCAAAGTTTATTCAAACAAACGGAAACTTTTGTGAATATTCAGCCTCGAAATGTCGTGGAGCATCGTGGAGTAACTTTAAAACTTGTTCCGTTGAATTGTTTACGTTTTCTGCGCTTGCGCTAAGATAAAAGTTAGGTTAGTTTCTCAGAAATGAGCGCGGAAGTATTCGAACGTGATATTCGTAAAAAAGAGTTGATATTTTTCAATAAATAAAACAACAATTTGATGTTTGAAGTTTTATTACACCAGAAAGTTCTTCTTCATTTCTGACCTATTTATAAGATATTTTTGGTAAACAACAATTGTCAACTTCATAAAAAAGACAATGGCGCCCTCTACAGTTACATTTCGTCGAAAATACAATAAAAGGATAATTGCAAAAACTGCTCAATTACAAATAACGTATCAGTTTTTAAATTTTATCCAAAACCTTTAAAACTCATTTAAAAATCAGTGATTTGTGGAACCTAATAAAGTTGTGACTTGTCATTCAGTCGGAGCAGGATTTTTTTGCCTCTCACCGGCTACAAGTTTTGACAAAAACTGAAAAAGTCAAACCCTCCTGCAACAGTAAGTTGAAACCTCGCTATTCTTTTCAATAAAACCATGTTTTTATTGTTATTCATTGTTTTTCTTTGTTTAACATTAAAATGAGAGAGATCGCGCAACCAAAAGGCAACCTAACCTCAAAACGTCGATTGCGCGTGTTCGAAAAGCTGTCGAAATCCAAAATGGCGAGCTCATCGTTGTAGGTCGTAGTCACACTTTTCGTGTTCGAAATTATAAAATTTTCCTTTTTGTTTGTCTCCTTAAGAATCGCGTTATGTGAAATACTCCACTGGCGTGTAGCTTTCCGACGAAAACTACACGTTCCAACGGCTCTTGAAGGTTATGGTACGACAATAGTCCCACAATCCTTTATCGCGCACTAGAAAATATAAATCAATCAAAGTAGTACAAACGGCGTTATTTCGATAATGAAGGAAATTGCTCTCGCTGCGTTCTCTGTCATTTCGAGCTTGTTTATTGTCTGCGCTCTTGTAGTGTTGGGTAAGCTTTTTACGTGAACACGTATACCATTTCTAAACAACCTGTCTACTCTTTTATTATGACTCGATGAAATCCTTCAATGACGTCACAAAAGAACAACTGTTTTGTTATGGTTCGTTGTTTTGTTTTTGGTCAGCCCATATGATTTTTTTACATCGAAAGAAAAGAGTGAATTCGTCAATCAAATTTTGAAATTCCAAATGCATCTACAATTTGAGATGAAATTCGATTAATTTCATTATTGTATATTTCTAAAACTTTGCAAATATGTTTATAATGCCCATAGAAATTCCATTTTTAGACTGAAATAATTATCTTTAATTATTACTGCAATTCTGTAATCAACCATACTTATAAAATTATAATATTTCAGGTTGGTACCTGGTGTGGAAGTTCTTCCTCTCTCGATTCCGATTTGTGCGTGAGTTGCTGGGTGGAATGAGCGATTCTTCATCCGTGAACGACCTCAAAAACAATCGTCCACGTGTCAAGAGAATTCGTCGTGACTGATTCAAGGAAGCCAACAACTAACAACCAAATTTAATCATCAAAAAACAAACAAAACAAACGTAAACAAGAATTAAATTAAATTAAATTAAATTATAATAAATCCAAGTCCGATCGACACCAAAAGTCAAAATGTCAGTGAACATACGTTGTGCAACGACCGAGGACCTGCTCAACATCCAGCACTGTAATCTACAGTGTCTGCCGGAGAATTACCAGATGAAATATTATTTGTACCACGCACTATCCTGGCCGCAGCTAAGTTACGTTGCGGAGGATGAAAAGGGCAGGATCGTCGGTTACGTGCTCGCAAAAATGGAGGAGGACTGTGAAGACAACCCCCCTCACGGCCACATTACAAGCTTGGCGGTAAAGCGGTCGCATCGAAGACTGGGCATTGCTCAAAAACTAATGAACCAGGCCTCACGAGCAATGGTCGAGTGTTTTGGAGCAAAATACGTGTCGCTGCACGTACGACGAAGCAACCGAGCTGCGCTCAATTTGTATACGAGCAGTTTACAGTTTGAGGTGTCAGAAACCGAGCCCAAGTACTACGCGGACGGCGAGGACGCGTATGCGATGAAACGCGACCTAAGCAGCTTCCACCAGGAGAAAACAGCCGCAAAAGCTATCAAAGACAGCGCCGCGCACACGCACACCGACAGGTGCGACCACAACTGAAAATATTGAGACTTTATAAAGTACGAGATACTGATTGATTGGGTTGGCATCGATTGCTACGACGGTTTTTGAATATTTGTCTCCCACTGAGAGGGTTTTCGTCGCTTTCTTACGGACTGATACGGATAGACTAAGAGTACGGTTAAGAAAATGTTAATGAATTTTGTTTGGCAATAAAATCGCCATTGTAATCCAGACTTTGTGTTGTTATTTGGAAGATTCATTCCATTTCTATTGAAAATAGAATAACTTTGACATGTTCGACTTTATTTGTTCTTTTATTTGTCCATTTTTTGAAGATGATTGAATGATAGCTATCATATGTTGAACAAGAATTTTTACAATATCAAATTGTGATCTATTTTTTTGCTCACGCTCAACGGAACTAATTTGAATGATTGATTCTTGTTCAATATAAAATTACTGTAACATCTGAACCAATTATCCAATAAACGAGTTAACTTGTTTTCTCATAAAATTGACATTGCGGTAATTTTAATTGTTGAAATGGCTTTTACATGTGTTAAAGTATTGAAAATTTGCAATTTAAACGTTACAGAAAAAATTGGAAATTCGAAAATGTAATATTTTTCAAATGTTCGTTTATTTGTACAAAAAGGGTGTTTTTGGATTAAAGGCATCAAGAGTTTTGCTTTTAACGAGTGTATTGTTTCAAGGCCGCTCTACTAATACTTTGAGTAACATTCAAATAGCACATCTAAAAATGTCTATCTAACCATTTGATATTCTCTCATGCACAATTTGAACGAAAATATGTTTGGCTTAATTGAAAAGTGCACACGAGTATAAACGAATTGCGTATGTAAGTTAGTTAAACTTTGTTTAAAAAAACAACGACATGTTAAGTTGAACTGACCGAATTTGTTCCATGGGTTAACACAACAAAGCTATGAAAATTGCATTAGTGGTTTCGTTTTAAACAAAATTTCTCTCGTTTTATTTTTGAACAAATACCGTGGATTCAATCGGCTTCAAATAATGTACCATTGTCAAGCACTTCCACGTGTCGCTTTTCATATGTTTCAGATCATTTTAAATTCAATCTTTTCCGACTCCCGTTTCTTTCTATGAACAAATTTTTATATCTAATTTATCAATCGCAAACTTAATGAACTGGAAATCAACTTTGAATTGAACTCGATTAGGAGAAACAAAAAGCCCGTGAAATTTAATCGAACGTTTTGTTTGAATACAACAAACTTGTAGGAGGAAGTCTTAGAAAGTGAACTTTCGATATAAAGTGCAAAAATTCAGTCACGTTTGCAAGTCGTACGTATTATATTCGCAGAAGTCACGTGAAAAGTTTTTATTTTTGGAACTCCAATTTACAGACGTTGGCATTACTCTACGACTGCTTTTTTTCTGGAAAGTCCTCAAGGATCAGTCGATGGAGAAAGAATGGAAAGTTCTAATGTCATTTATTGAATGAAAATGCGACGTGGAAAAAAATTGCGTCTGCGGTTTTTGCGCAGGTGTTAGTGTGAGGTTTCGATAAACGTCAATTTCAAAATGCCACATGACAATATTCGATTCCTAGTCTTCTCAATTTTTTTCTCTTTTCTTTTGATTTCATTTTTAGTGCGTTACCTCGTCGGGATTGAATGTCATATAGAAGGTGAAAAGATTCGCTTCAGTTTTACTAAGTACGGAATTTTCCCCTCAATAAATTTTGATCATTTCTTCGAACAACTCAATTTTAGAAAAAAAAATTTTATTTTTGGCCAATTTTGATTTCATTTTTCGTTATGGAAACTTTCACCCTTGGAATATGAATATCACTGGGGGATTTTGGGTAAAATTCCATATCGTAGTTTGATATATTTATAGTAGTTTATGTTTGATAAATTCAACCGCTTCATTTTGTGCAATTTCAGATAACTATCATTAGCCATCAGAGGCTATTCAGAATTCACGTAAGGAGAAGAGGAAGTAGCTTCGAACGATTTGAGTCAGACCGAAATTTCGACCTTTGCCGTCATCATCGCATCATAGAAAAAAGTAATTCGTAACAAATAAAAACTCATCGGGGCGGAAAGAGGAACAGTAATACTAAATTGCTTGAACAGACAAAAATAAAACTCGTTTGGTCAATTGTATCACTGTTAGTAATATTAAAACATCAATCACAAATTTTATCTTAGTTTGATTACTTAACATTAGTTGAATTGATCAAATTAAAATTCAGTGAGGAATCCAAAACAGCCAGAAAAAGGGCTGTTGAATGTGAATTTAAATAATAAAAATTCGAAAGTTTGATTTAATTCATTACGATGCAAATTTGAATCGAACTTTTAAGTTAGTTTGTGACCTTTCAATGCTAACGCGTTGGAAAATAAGATGAAAGTTGTGGTGTGTTTGATCAAGTTTTGATTTTGCATCCGCGATTAATCACAACTTGGCACACTCACTATTATTGATCATTCGCTTAAACACAAGACTCGATAATACGTTAAAAGTCATCAGACAATGTTGGAGCCGCTCCACCCCAGCCCGATTTTGATCGCTGCTAAAAATACAACCCTTGACTTGAAATATAAATCCCTCTAAATTTACCTTGAACATCACGTTCTACCTCCAACGGCGCCTTAGCTGTTGCGCTTCAAAATGATTGTCCTCAGCCGAAGCGTTCGGGACCGCTGATCGCATGCTCGTTGTCCGCTTTCAGTCTTCATATTTATTAATATAATCTCGTTTTAAACAATCCGCTAAAATTAACGCCCGTGGACACGTGTACACCAGGAATATAACAACTCGCAGGTCGTTGCTATATTCCTGGTAGCTCGAAATTTAAAAATATGCAATGAATCTTTGACAGTTTTTCAATTATGCATAAAAAAGAATGCATGATTATTTTCAAAATTGTTTACTGAATAGTTTACGAATAATTACGAATTAAAAAACTGCATTTAACGTAGACTTTTATGGGAGAGCACAAACAAAGCTAAAATTCACCAACTTAGACAAGTTGTTTAAAATTCAAGTAAATAGTCGTGGAATGTTGAAAACATTGACCGATTAGTTTCAGAATAATATCAAAACAAAATAAAGAAAACACTGGTATTCTAACCTGTTTCTGTGAAAAATGCTACCAACTCAAGAAGCAAAATAACATCAATTTCGGATATTACAATAAATTTGTTATTTATATTTTTTGTGAGAGCATATTATTGTTATGGGACACATTTGAACATCATAGCAATGCTCAACAATATGAAATAGCTTGTAAATCACGAAATGAAGCAGTTCACGTTTTGACATTTCAAGGTTGAAACACTGCAAATTTTAACATTATTGGACACTTCTCTCAGCCCCCCACTCCTCGATCGTACCTCCTTAAACGATATCTTATTTCTATTCACGCGAATTACGTCCGATCAATTATTTTAATCTTCGACTGTACAGTTGACACAATTATAAGGACCGAAATTTCTGTCTATGTAAAAAGATAGGACAAATCAGTGCAGTCTTGAAATAATATTTAAACAAAGCAAAAGTTTTTTGATCACGATTTTTAATGATATAAAATAAAACGCTTGAACAATGTCGTTCGAATATGAAATTTTCATCTCTGATTTGTTTGACTGTTTAAAATTTTGGTTTGAATGTAAGACTCTCCTCACATTATTTCCAACAGTGAAAATCGATTACTGCTTTTTGCAATTCTAACAAATCTAAACAACATTTCGAAATTCTAATCTTTCTTTGAATTCTCAAATTGAATACTTTGTAGATTCAGTTCTCTAATTTTACTTTAGCACTTTACAATAATTGTTGCAACTGTATGCAATTAGCAAGTAGGTGAGATAATTTTTCAGTCCACCTTGATTCATACCCTCGAAGCAAGTAGAAGAGACGAGCTCCGCCACTAGATACGGTTTACAAGCAATATTTGCGAAAATGGATACCGAGATTATGGGCAGCATACGAAATTGGAATGCGCGCAGGATGATCGACGAGTTAATATTCGTGATATTGATGAAAGGCAAGTACGTCTGCTTGGTTCTTTAATAGTCTATTAAGTCTATGGATGCAGAGAGGAGCGGCGCTAGGCTAAGTGGCTGCGGAGGGTTGATGGAGAGCGCCAGGGCGTGACTCGACTCTATTGGGGAACTGTGGATAAAGTATAGATGTAGGTCCTGGATGTTTGGAGGAGCTGCTAGACCCCTGGCCTAGTTTCGGGTCACAGTTCTAGTTATCCGCACTTGTACGTCGCCGCTCGGGAAAAGGGGTTGGTTGCCATGCCGACGTGACGTAGCTGTTACGTCATTCGCGCGCCAGGTACATCGACCTCGCTGCATCAGCCTCAATGGGACGATGCGGCAGATGTCGCGCCGCTTCTTCGGTGCCCTCGTTCCGACCCACCCCTCATCCGCTTTCTCCTGCATCCGCGTTACGTTTCGTACAATCAATGTGCAAAGAGTTGCACCTTAAAGTAGGTAAGTAGAGTAAAAGAATCGTCATTATAAATTTATCGATTTATCGAGTCCCAGCTATTTCTGCTCCTCTGCAACAATTTCTCTTTCCTTTTTTTTCATCTAGCCACTCCTCCTTTTTATTTCGTACTTCGGCCAACGTTCTTCAGCTAAAAATAATTCATTAACTTGCAACGATTAATCGAATCGACATTTCATGGATTAATTTAAAGAAGATTGTATTTTTGTTGCGATTGCAACATTGGAAGTTGAGATTGTTGCTTTTTTGTTTTGCAATTTTGGGATTAGTTTTGGTTGGTTGTTTCGGTTTGTTTGGAATTGAGATGGGACTCGTGGCGAGCTAAAAATAATGCTCCGCAGAATGAAGCAAGGTTTGTGAATCGAGCGACGACACACCTGCTCTTTGCAGCTTCCCGGGGACCTGCGACGCTTTACGACACACGGTCCAGCGCTACCCGTGGCCATGGCGGCGCTACCAATTGACCCAGTTAAGGAGGAATGCTCCCTATGACGTCACCGCAGCATCAACCCCATTCACACGACCTTCCATTGACCTACATTAGCTGCAGAGCAACCCCCATGAAATATCATAGTTCATTCAGGTTTTCATGAATTCACTCATGAATATATCCTTGCGCAACTTTAATTGCGTCCTTTTTCAACTACCTCTTCCGACATATTTCTGCACTTCCGGTCTCCCTTAAGACTTGATTTCATATTTTCATTATTCTCATACAATTACAACCTGTAAACAAATTTTTATCAACTTAAACATTTTGTACTCACCTTTCACGATACACTTCCGGTGTGAATTTTTAAATTTTAATTTACATCGTTTTGAAGATGTTTGTTAATGCAATTATTTTAAGATTGTTATTTTGAAGTTTGGAAGTTTAGGATTTTGAGGCAGTGGAATTAAATGAGTGTACGAAAATGTTGTTTTAAATAAAAGAGTAAATGAATTTTGGATGCGAGAAAAATAAATTAATTGAAGCACATGGATGAAAACGTTGCGTCAAAGAGGTGCGTGTTTGTCAATGAAAATAGCAACATTTCAATAGCATCGATCGGACCAAGTTTGCAAAATGGTATTAACGTTTGACACGTAACTGGATAACCGGATATGTGCTGCCCTTCCTCGTATTCTTCCGTACGTTGTTTTGGCCCAGTTTTCATACGACGTCACTCTCGTCATTGAGAAGGCCAGTGTTGTGTCCTACTTTCGCTTTGATCCGCCACGATTCAACTTACCCTTGCCGCTCGAGAATCGTCAACCATCAAAGAAGTATTTTCATAATGAAAATAATTAATCATTGACGTTTGTCAGCAGTCAACCGGCTTATTAAGCTGATCTCGCGATTTATTTAACCGTGATTAACTTTATTTTTCTGCCTCTTATTCAATTACCATCGAGTACTTTTTTGATCCCTCGATCAAGAATTACTTCTTTTTAAGTATCAAATTTCAAAATTGACTCTTGATAATTGTGACGTTCATGTAAGAAAGCCGGTTTTCTTCTAGATCTCGCATGTTTAGCTAAATTCGTATAGCGTCTGACATAACGGTCTTTGCATCACTCGCAAGTAGTGTTAGTCAAGATACAGTCAGGCCTATGGATCTCAGACTTGAAAACAAGAGAAATTTTATGAAAAACAAAATGCCAACCTATTGACTGTCGATGAACTACATTTTATTCCAGGTATCTGCGAAATTCTCTTATTTCTCATTGACAAAGCTTAGGTTCCAACGGATTTTCTTTTCATTGCATTGAAATGTATGAACAATATTCAATTGTACAGATCGATTTTCATTTGTTTTTCAAGGTGGATACTGAAAGCGTCTGGTGAAAATGTCAATCGAACAATTAAACACGGAGTTGGACAATGGATATGCGTGCTCGTATAATCGGAATCAGTTCTCGAGGATTGCGCAACGTTCGCGTCGAATTGAATGAAAAGGGAAGACGCAAGCCTATAGACTGAGCTTTGATCATCCGCCGACAACCTATTAACGCGAAATTAACGTCATCGAGGCTCGTTTGTTCGTTACGTCACTCTTTAGTGGTAAAAATTTTTGCAAGTCGTAAAACGGACATGACAATGATACGGCGGAGCCAATGCACGTCCTCACGACAATGACAAGACCTTCGTAATTCACTATGAGCCCCATGGTCGTGGCCCTCTGATGGATTAAAGCGATACTGCGCACGTGTAGATGGTCCCTGTGTACCTATTCATCCGCAAACAATTCTGCTTATAATGATTACGTAAAAAGTTCATTATTCGCTCCAAATCTTTGCTCGCGAAGCCTTCGAAATCATTCAACATTTTTTCAAACATCACACACGTGTGCCTTTGCATTTTTGCTTCCTTCAAACTTTCGCTGAGAGGTGATTAGCATTTTTGGACTCTGTTTCCTTTGTTTGTTCATTTTTTTTCTTTGGTTTGGTTTTTAATAATATGTTTGTTCGAGTTTTGTTGGTAAATAAAAAGGAGGAGTAAGTTGAAGCGACAGGAATATTCACGAGCAAATGTGATTATGAGACAGAAAATGCATAATAGCTATCAATTATGGTAGTAAGCAGGCATCAAGATGCATAATCTAGTTTTAAGCGCCATTTAATTGGCCCAATGCTTTTTCTACTCCAGAGAATATAACACCTGCATTGTGTCCCTTCGTGTCCGGAATCCAAATGTTGATGACGCGGACCATATTAAGGTCAAGGATTATGGCGTTTATCCTTGGCATTTGGGATCGAAACTAAATGATTTTATAGATGGTGTGAGAAAGCATTGCAAAAAGTTGATGACAGTGCGAATCGCGAGGTAATTATAAGTGAGTGATATGGGTACGTTATTTCCTTTTATTTCTCAGCTTGTTCATGCATTCTGCGCTCTGATCGCGCATCGAACTTGTATCAGTAATGTAAGTTGGTTCTTAACTTTTCATATTTTGTAATCCAATCATACAACGTAATAAAAAAAACCAGTATTTCATAAAGTTGAATAGGTTTTAAAAACAATTGCCATTAAACGTTTCTCCTTCAAAATTTTACTTAAGAAAATTGACTTAGGAAAGAATGTTTGTACTTGAAAAATTGCGACAATAAAAGTTAATGAAACGAATTAGCGAATTTTCATTTTCTTAACACATCCTTGAAAATTAATTTCGATATAAAACAATTGTGAGATCTGACTGTATTCAAAGGAACTGGGCACAAGTTTTATGGAACTGATAGATGAAATTCATTTGCAAAAATGTCTCTTTTTTTCATTATTATCAGGATTTGTGTATGAAAATGCGGATGATGAAATGAAATAGGGATGCCGCAGTCTTTATTTGTATTTACTGTAGCGATGCAGCAGAGCGACGTTGCAGTATGCGCAGCAGCTGGGGATGGGATTAAGATTGGTCACGGAGAGGCTGGTTGTATTCGGGTCAGAGGTTCCAATGGCAACGAACTCCAGCTGAAACCTTTGCTCGTTTAACGTCCTTCTTCTAGCCATTTTTAGATCAACGCCAAACACTGCTCCGCATTCTGCTTTATGACGTAGGTTCCCTTCCATTTTTAAAGTCTCATACAACTTGCACAAGGCAACCTTTACTCTCAACTTAAATCAATCTCTAACAAATTAACTATAAATGACGAACAAAAAGTTTAAATTTAAAAAAGTTTCAAATTAAAACATAGGACTTTCAAATTAAAAGATTGTAAAGAGAAAATTTGTTAAATGAAAATAAATCTCAAAGGTCGAGCATGAAAGGAATAGGCAAGCGTTAATTTTATCATCACAAATTTTATTTCGAAACGTAGAATACAGTCATATACATAATACAAAACATTCAGATTTATAGTAACAACACTTCGTTACATCTCGCGTTCTTTTTTTGTTTGTTTTTCATTTGTTATTTTTTTATTACGTGTCATAACGACAAAGATCGCACTTGAACTTCGTATAAATCGCATCAGCTTTGTCTCTCGTATCTCTCGGCAGTATTTCCTCGCACAATTATTCTGATCCGCCAGTCAGTCACATAGGGAAAGGATGCTCTACAAAAGGCACTAGGTGGACCAAATGAATTCTTAGATCAATGCAGCGTCGATCGAGCTTCTAATACCTTTTTTTTAGCAATCGATTTCCTTATTTCGTGTTTTGTTCAATTCTCACATAGCTACCAATGATCAAATTCGAAAATTCATTTGCATCAATTGAATTACAAACATGAAAAATGAAACACTCAAAAAATGAAACGCCCAATCAACACTGGATATGTCTTGTCGTAAAGGGCAAAGGCCAGTTTTCGGTCACTTTTAAAGTTAACCAGATCTTTGATCGAAAATGCGTTAGTTTGTCAAAAAGATTCTTTTTATTATTATTATTATTATTATTCTGACTAAAGTCAAGTGTTGGTTGGGCTAAATCAATCGCAGTTGTGAATAATTTGGATACACATCGTAGAGGACACTGAAACATTATAACTTCCCTAATTAACTTGTTGTTCGATCTTGTTCTTTTTTTTTTCGTTTAATTTTTTTTTGGATTTTCAAAATGAGATAAGAATCCGAGAGTACGGGGAATGATTGAATTGCATGTTCGGCGATCAAGGACAAAACGAATCGAGTTTTGAAAAATCGTCGATTGTGAGACAATTTGAAAACTCTTAAATGTGATACCTTGTTTGAAACTTGTATAGAAAGATTTGATTTACTCTTGTTTTTTTGGTTTTATTAATTTCTTTTTGCGTGTTGTTTGTCTTCGGCACACCAATTCTCGGTTTGACCTAATTTAATTGTTGTTTTCTCTTTTACTCTCGCTGGTTTTGTTGTTACAATAGAATTCTAAAGTCTGCTTATCGTACATCATATTCATAATAAATTATTTTATCTAAGTTTAATAATGTAATTGACTTCTACCACTGGCCTAAAGAATAAATAACCGCGGCGCAGCCACGTGACCGAAGAATCCTCGTTGGAACCTCGGAAACCTTGAAAATTGCAAACTTGAGAAAAGCTTCCCACCTGTCCAACGAGAATTCTTTTCAACTTTAGTTCGCTCTTGGTCTGTCTGTTTCATGTTTTGGTTTAAACAATAGCAAAACACCGTAACGACCACTTTGAAATCAACCTACTCAATTGAAAGATCAAATTATAATTCAATCATTACTTTCAATGATATGTCAACTTTGTTTAAATCTAAGTACGTATCATTTTTTTTTAAATCAACGATATGCAATAAAACTAGTATAACATTGTTATTCTCTTCATTTCGTCATTTGTTTGTACATTTTCTGTTCAATCCGATCGGAAAAACGATTTTTCAAAGTGCTGAGTGATAGACCTGACTGTTTTTCTTTATTGCATATTTATTATTACCGGCGAGTCAATTTCGACTCCTCAAAACGAAGCTGTTAAGAAACTCAATTTCAAACGAAAGCACGTTCTAGTTGGATTCAAATCAACTGTCAGAATAAAAATGGTTTTTTTTTACTTCTTTGGTTTCATTATCACTACTCATGTTGAAAAATGTTGAAAATTGCGGCCACGAATGTTAATCGCACTGTGAAGTCGAAGTAAGCCTAGCGAAATCACAATTATTACTCCGGTACTTATGTCGGTATTGAACCCCATATTAATATCTTGCAAATGTCTTTATTCATCCGTTGACTCGATGATAATTGTTCTCACGTAATTGTTTTTGTCATTACCATCAAGCGTTAGTCAATTTCAACAAAGTCAGCCTGGCGAAAACGGTATGTGAAAACGCGACAGGATGAAGCTCGTAAAAACGTGTTGAAAAACTTGTTGAAAAAACGCGTTTATTCATGAACTCGTATACCAGGTACTTAGGGGACGATTCAAGGGGACAAAGGAGCAGGGGAAAAGGGGGGGGGGTGAGGGGCTTGGGCAAGGATCGAGGAAGTTGTTCCGAGCATCGCTATTAATTCGTTCGCAAAAAATTGGATAGGACGTCCTGGTTTGTCGACCCCTGACTCGTTCGGTCTGCTAGCGTCTGTCTTGATGACGAAAGATCGGCGGCGAGGTTGAAGCTTATAAGTCGAAGGTCGATCTGAACTCTTTATTTTTGTTGAGCAAAAGTTTTGAAGACGAACGGTTGAGTCGCAATTCCGTGAGGGAACTATAACTAAACTTGGTTACTCCTTCATGTGGTTGTTGTATTGGTGCCTCGGTAGGATTAGTAGAGGCCGTTGAACTCGTGGCAGGAGCAGATCTGGGCGGAGTTGCGAGGCACCCGCTGGGTGGGCAGGCCGGAGAGGCCGCGCACGTACGTGTACGAGACCGGGGCCCGCAGGATCCGCTTGGGGCTCTTCTTCGAGTGCTTCTTCTCGGCAGTGTCCATGCGGTTCGAGATCTTGAGTCCCTGGAACACCTTGAACAGCGAGTTGAAGGTGTTGACCTGGCTGTTGGTCTCGCTGTCGCTCGAGTGCGTGTCGGAGGGGCTCTGCGAGTGCAGAGGCGACTCCATGCACGAGTGCAGTCGACTGTTCTCGGGCGACCACGACTTGGAGCAGCGCGACCTCACTCGCTCGTTCGCACTCGGCTTCCGGCACAAGCGCTCCTGCTCTCTGGTGAACGTCGAGCGGCCCCGCAACCGGTCCAGGTAGCAGTGCGACTTGGCCGCGCCGAGCCGGCCGCTCTCGCACAGCCGGTCGCCGCTGCTCTGTCTCGAGAGTCGCTCCGCACTTCCGGTACTTCCACCGCTGCTGCAGCCCGAGTCTGTGCTGCACTCGTCGTCGCCGAACTCGTACTGGCGCTGGCGCTGGCGCTGCGACGACGACCCGTCCGCCAACCTGGACGTCTCTTCCATCTGATAATCCATCATTCGTTCACTGACACTTGTTTCTCCAATTTTCTTTCGTTCGATTTAGTCGGCTTAGATTCGGATGCTAATCACTCTGGACATTGTTTGTTGTTTATGTCGGTTCACAGAAAACGTTGCACTTGGTTTTGCTTTGTATGGGCTTGGGTGTGGGTGTTCGGTTCAGGCCAGTTGCAACGAGCAGCGTCTGATAACCAACTAGAGGCATTTAGATATGAGCGAAGCCTTTTATAGTCATGCACCGCTGCAAGCTGCTGCGCAAGTTCAACTCCGCCGCTTGCGAGTAAGGTCGGGGGTTGGTTGGGATGCGAGTAGCACCACGCCAACCGCCCCGATCGAAACGCTTTGTCTCCACGGCATCCCCATCGACGCTTCCCAAGCATCAGTCTTTACACGTGCCTTTATGGTGTTTGCAAAATTGATTGAGCTTTGGATCTCTTGTACACAACATTTTACTTTTTACACACAAAAGTATTTTTACCAGGACTGATCTTAATGATGTATTTTTAAAAGGAAAATATATTAATTTAGTTGATTTCATAAACATTTCTTCATTTTTCAACATGTTTGAATATAAAAAAAGATTTTCAAGCTGATTTGTGAAATGATTAAAGAGGTTTCAATTTTAAGCAGGCTTAATATTATTAATGATATTTATAACGATTGAGATTTTTATATTCTTGTAAGATGACACGTTTATCGTCTTAATGCCATTTTAATGCCACCTTGTTACGTTGTCAGAGTAACAAGACGACAAACGTGATACTGAAAATGGAATTTGTATTTCTTCCAACTTTTCAAGTAATGATATTAAGAGCACGGGATTTTACAAATATAGAAATTCTATGGATTGTGAGAACTGATCGATTGTTATCGTTTGATTTTATCGTTCATTGTTAACGATCAATGTAAATTATTAAACGTTGAACAAAACAGATACCAAGTTTCTTTTCTACGAGACAAACTTTACAATCGAAGACACGTAACTGTGAAACTGACTTGATTAGTTTCACGATACTGATTTCACGTGTTGGAACATGAGGCATAATCCATACTTTGCACCATCCGCTTGATCAGTGCAATTCAAATTTCAGGATCAAGACGAAATACAAATTCAATTTTCGTACACAAAAATGTACCTTTTTATGAAACAGTGTTACGATCAAAATCAGTCCAAGTTGTTGGAATCAATAAAAAATTTTCTATGGGGCAAGATAAAATAACGATAGGGGTCCACACAGCATTGATAGTTACGTCATATCAGTGATTACTTAATAATCTCTATTGTCTCTGCAGAACACTGTGATGCAATGATGTGACCAATGAGCAGTTGTTAAAGTTTTTCAAAAGGCGATCAAGTTCAAACTAACGATGCAATTTATTTTGATTAAATCATTTTTCTTTCGCAAAGTTATTTAACTAAATATCAATAACAAAATATCGCAAATTAATCGAATCTCAAACAATGTCAACATTACAACGTTCTTATTCGAAAACTATTTATTTACATTAAAATTGCAACTATTTGGATTTGCACTCTTTGTGACGCATTTGTGATCGTTGAACAAAAAATAATTAACAATAATTCCTTCTAAAAAATGGTTTAGTATCTGCGTATCTGCGTTTTGAAAAAGGAATGAAAATATTACAAAGGAAAAGTGACAAATTAATGAACAAACAAACTTTTTGAAAAACAAAGAATGGAAGAAATTAGTCTGGTTTAAAAAACTGTCGTTTTTCATCGGTACCAGAAGGTTCACAGCGAACAACAAGGCGTGTACACGCACGAAGACAGAAACAAAGACGACGAATTAAAAAAAGTTAATTCGCACCGTTGTCGAACGGGTTTTCATCTAGTTGTACTTGAATGGATCTACGGGTTCAAGTGCAGCGGCCCCGCCTACCTCGCTACCTTCGCTTCTGTGGCCAAAGATGCTCATTAATGACTCGTTCGAATCTTTTTTTGTAAACTAATTAAATTTAATAAATGAATAAAATGATACTTGAGTTAACGAAATTTAATTCGATTACATCCATCGAATAAAATTCCATGTTGGCAATTTTTGAAGGTTCTAATTTCGTTTTCTAATCCTCATTATTGTGATCTATTTTGAGTGCAGCTTTGTTACATCATTTTCATGTGTTATGGCGAGCCCTTGATTCCTTAAGGCTATGCAAATTATTTAGGAGATTCAATTTTACATAATGACAAGCTTTCACATAATGTGGGACAAACATATGTCATAATGAGACAATCAGCACTTCCAGTGCTTAAATTCGGACGCGAATAGACTTTGATACGTAATAACTGCAGGCCGATGCGTTTCCTTGGATTAGCTTAAAAGCAGAATTAATATGTTATTGAATACGTTATATGCTCATATTCATAACTAGGGATAATAATACATCAATCAACTAATAAATATGTTACGTTTATTTCCAACTCGAAAGATTTAATTTCGTTTCGTGTTATTATAATTGTTATTTCTATAAAAAAATTGTTTTCTTAATATAAGGTTAAACGATCTTAGAAAACCACCGAAAACGATGCAAATCCACGTGATTCGCGCAGGAAGTTAATAATAGCCTTTCTCAGCACCAACCACGTGCTGATTACAGGAGTTTGTACAGACGGACGATGTCTCTTAATAGTCTGTTATTGTTTTAGATCTCCACGTTTATCTTCGTGTTAAATAAAGTTAGTAACAATAGACGATAAATAAAAATAAATGAAGCAGGAATCTGAGGTCAAAGGAAGCCGCAGAAACGTTTTTATATGATGCTAAAAGTCAGCAACACCAATTAAGTTTTTCTTGGACGCGAAAAGTTCAGATGTCATTTGAACTATTTAAGTTGATTTCATGGAAGGGTATTGATTGACAATTAATCAATGCTGTTTGGAAAATCATTTCAGTGGATGATCAAATTATTTTTTGCAAGAATAATTGTAAAGTAAACAAACGTGTCAGGACATAGTTGTTTAAATTTACAACCTGAAGGATATTTTTGTTTTTACAATTTTCGATTGGAATCAGATTTTATTGTTCGTACAAATAAATGTTGAAATGAAAAAATGAGAAAAAAGTTAATGTCCACTTAACGAAACATAATTTACGCAATCAGATGATATGTACCGATTGTACGGAAACGTAACAGAGTACCCCTCGTATGATGCAACGGACAGTCACATAGGTTTTAATTATCGTTAAAGGGAGAGACTGCTTTTGAACACTAAAAATCATTATACAATGATTTTTTCAACTACTTCATCTAACTGATTCAACACTCGAACAAGTTAACGAATTACAACAAAAGTGTAGAAATAAAACTATTGTAACTGAAAAAATGTGTTATCATTATTATTATTGTACATTATTTTTTAAGTTGTTTTGCTAATTTTAGATTTTTGAGATTAGAAAAAGTTGTTTTTAAAAAAACTTGTAAAATTTTAAAAAAATTATTGTGATTGACATGAGATTGACAGTGATTAATAAATTATTTTAACATATTCAGTTTTTTATGCTACCAAAAAACCAGTGCTAACATTTCTTTGTTTCAGGCAACTTTGTTTTTATGTTTTTTGTACCAGGATGTTGGGAGCACCTCTGCCGCGTTTGGAGAATTAACTCATCTGTGCGCAGGTACGGATACGAGTGGCCAAACTCGTTTTGCATTACGATGGAAAATGGAAATTCGATCGAAGTCAAACAAAAATGTCCCCCTCTTCTAATCGGCTGCGATATCTCGTGATCCTGTCTGGCAATTGGAGCAATTTCATGTGAAACTAACAATTTGCGCGATAACATTATAAATAGCAGCATCTCGCTTGACGGTCGAGTTTCATGGTCGAGCAACGAACTCCGCTCAAAAAGAAATGATGGAAGGTGGGGACCGACAGTCTGACAAGTTTGCATGGATTCTCACCAGTTCCGCAGAATAAAGTCCACTTAGACGAATTGACCAGAGTATCCTGTTAGCGAGCACTTTTTTTTCTAGTTCTTCCATTCTGTAGATCCGGGTTTTTATCGATTTAGAAAAAAGTGTTGCATCTCAAGGAACCAACCTCGAAACAAACAGAATCAAAACCTTAGCAAATCATCGTTTGAGTTTCTATCATTTTTAACTTTTTTAATATCCACCACGTAGCTCGTTTAGTTTAATAAACCAAACTCCTTGAAGTTGATCCTCAAGGCGAACCTTGCAGCTAAACAGGACTACAGTAAAGATAAGATTAATTCGAAATTCGGATCAACCAATAAAATGAAACATAAAAGTGGTACTTGAATTTTGAAATTGGTTTAAAAAATTGTTGCAATTGGAAAAATGAATTTGTTGAACAAATTGATTAATTCTCTGCACAATCTGAAACACGTGTTTGCGGCAACTTTACAAGAATGATTTGTATGCAAAATACGCAACCGTTTCAACAATCTATTGTGATACACTTTAGAATGGTTTCATTAACGCACCGGGCCTGGCATAAAAAGTAGTCAAGGAAACCAGAGCGCGCAATAGAAATCGTCGACGTGAATCAATTAACATTTGTATGAAAAATGCACTGCCACGTTTTTTGATGTAACTATTAATTTCTTTCATTTTGCACACTAACAAAAGTCCTTCTTTTCAAAATCAAAATTTCAATGCGATTTGAAAATCGCATTTCAAATTCAATTGAAAATTGGAAAAACAAAGGCTTGATTTGAAGTGGATAAATTAATGGTAGAGTTAATAAATCTGAAATAAATAGATGACCAAGGTTGGCTTTTGTTGATCCTTGGAGCAACAAAAGGGAAGAATAAAGGATGGATAAAAATGCGTGCTGACGTCAATGAATAATTGAAAGATGGGTCCGAAACTGGGCATTGGAGCTGAATTAACAGGTTTCATTGTTCGAGGCGTATAGCGGAGGGCAAAGCACTTTGTCTAGCATAAGTGCGTACGTGCGATGCCCTTTTTCTGCCCTGCTCGCAGCCAATGATCGTACCTGCTCGATCAGCAAGAAAGGCCCGAGCGTGCATCGATGCAGTAAGAGGGCGTGATGATACTTCAAGGTCGCGTTGCCCGGGTGTGGTGTATTGCTTTTTTCGTTCATCAACTACTATAAAAGCGCCAGGATTCTCAGTTGCAAGCACAGTAGTTTGCTGCAAACAGTAACAAACCACAACCTCAAACAAACATGTTCAAGTTGGTGAGTCAACAATTTTTAACAACCTTCATTTATTTATTAAAAATATTCCAAATTTACACATCTTGTATTTCATTACCAACACATTTTTATTGCTTTACTATCGTTTACCAGTTGATAAAGTACGTTGATCTAAAGTTTAGTTACCTGTAGAAGAAAAAATTTTGTTTTTAATGAAATTGTTAAAATTTTTGATTTTGTTACTAAAAAATGTGTTGTTTTCAGGCTTTATTCGCTGCTCTCGTAGCCGTGGCTGTTGCCATTCCAGCACCAGCACCTGCGCCAGCACCTGCACCAGCTCCAGAACCAGGCGTAGGACTTATCAGCCCAGCCATCTCCACCTATGTCGCTCCTCTGGCGTACAGTGCACCTTACTACAAGGCATACTCCGCTCCTCTCACCTACGCCACATCCTACGGATATGGAAGCTATCCTCTGATCTACCGAGGCGGATACCTCATCTGAACACACTCTCAACCGTACGACGCTATGCTGACCAAACATTGACCTTTTCTATTCACACCAATGCACACTTTCAAACGTCATCTTTTTGGAAATAATGCGATTTCAAAAATGTATCAACATTAGACACTAAAAACAAACTGTTGTCAATAAACATTTGGGCTCTATTTCCAACTTGGCTGACTTTTCATTCCTCCTAGTGTGACTTTTGCAATAATTAGATTTCAACATTTTTGAATCATCATTTTTGATCTTTGATCTTTTTATGAAAAATTGAAACTACAAAATAGTTAAATAGAAGTTAAGATAAGTTAAAAGTAAGATTCTTAGGAAAAATCAAATGTTTTTATTGTTTTTTTTTAATTTGTTATAAAAAGTAAGAAGTTAATACGAAACGTCATCAACAAAATTCTCATTTGATGAAATGAATTAATAATTTCAATTTTTTATTTCGATTGAACTAGGTCGATAAACAAATCAACTGTAATACTTAGTTCTAACTGTTCATAATTAATTAATTCAAAAATTAAACGTGAACTTAATCTTTTGGAAGGGTGAAAAGCGTCAGAAACTCATAACTGTTGAAACAAAAGGGAACGAAATGACGTGGTACCATCCCATTCAAATATCTGCATAACATGAAAAAAATCATCGGGCATAAAATTGTGCGCGCGTAATAAATGATTAAAAGACGTAACTGATCTGAAATGTTTTAAAAAACCGCATCAGCGATTCCATTGATGTCATATATGATATAATTGTGGCATGACGTCGACCACTGCATGTTTCAATTCTTTCATAATCCTTCTGACCGAAACTTGACGTCGCTTCTCTTATGTGGTGCAACGTCATTTTATTGTAAGTCTGGAAGCGTCGCGATTTCGATTGTGGATCCCAATATAAGAGCCCGTAACTCGCACTCACAGGCATTCAGTTTTTCAGCCTTTCAAACAAAGGATCATCCAAGTAAACATGATTGGATTCATTGTAAGTCAACTAAGTGCAACTTTTATTTTCCATCTTACAAAAAGTTTTAGAATTTTAGATTGTTTTGAAATTCTTCTAATCTTTGATTCGTAAGATAAATAAATAAATAGACAAATAAATAAAAGTAATGAAAAACAGAACTTTCTGAATTTGAAGACTCTTAAATCTACATTCAAGTTTAAATTCAAGTTGCATTCAACTTTGCATTCAAGTTTTCGAAAATTAATATTTGAATTGAAACTTGATTTTTTGATTTCAGGTCTTCGTTGCAATGGCAGCAACAGTTTCTGCCGGAATTGTTCCAGCAGCACCAGTAGTAGCTGCAGCTCCTGTTGCAGCGGTGCCAGCCCCAATAGTGACAGCTAGAAGTAGCCAAGTGGTTGCAAGAAACTACAACACCTTGGTGGGAGCTCCCCTGGCTTATGCAGCACCTTACGCTGCGTACCCAGCACCGTTCGCCTATGCAGCGCCTGCAGCGTTCGCTGCTGCACCGGTTGCCTATAGTGCAGTCCCAGCATCGATCGCTTCTTTTGCTCCAGTCGCACCAGCTGTTGCACCGGCTCCTGTTGTTCTTAAATAGATTGTTGTCTGATACTGCTTTTGTTACTTGTTGTACTTTTGTTGAAAATAAAATACCATTGTTATGAAACTTTCGATTTTGTTATTCATTGTTAATGCGGTTCATTTAATTATTATCATTACTAGAATGCGTACTTTTTTCATTTGTTCTGGTCTCAAAAGTTAAAATTGTTTTGTCAAAATCTGTTGTTTGGAACCTTTGCAAAAACTGCAGAATAGAAAATTTTGTTTTTTTTTTCAATTATTGAAAAGGGAAAGTTAATTCCAGATTTGTTTAGTCTTTAGTTTGATTAGAGTGAACAAGTTGATTACTTATGCACCAATTTGTTAAGTGCAAATTTGAAATTTTTGAGAAATTTTTCAGGAATGTTGCAGGACCTATCTCAAGAAAATTGCTATTGAAGTAACAACGCGACAAGACGGTACTAAACAGAAACTCAAGTCAGCTTGTTGTTTTGTTTTTCAAGTAAAAATTAAACTTAAGTTAAACTAAGAGTTAAACTAAGAATTCAAAATGAAATTCACTGTTCAAAATCCATAGTTAGTGGAAGCAACTTCTGATATCAGACGTCGAATCAATTTTTCAAATTGAGTTTATTCAACTTAGAAAGGAACTAAAAAATCTTTCATTGTCAAATTTTAAGTTACATTTGTGATTCTTAAATTTGCTACATTGTCCAAACGAATTGGCACCAATTCAAAGCAAATTAAAGCTTCTTTCACTATCGACAGAGTTTATTCGACCACTCAATGAATATTCTATTTGCCCTTACGTAACACCTTTTACGCATTTCAACCGCGTTGGTCCGCCAAGAAAGTTTATCGCATTACTTATTTATTGCTATATAAGGATCGCAGCCCACGAAGTTGCAGTTACTTTTTTTCGTCAACCCAACACTACACAATGATCAACATGGAAAACATCTTTGCAGTCAGTTTCGTTTTTTAATCAAAGTTTAATTTTTGTTAAGAATAAAAATGTTTTTATTGATCATTTCATTTTACAATTTCTTGACATTGTTCTTGTAGATTTTTTTCACTTTGTGGTTGACTCTGTTCAACATGGTCTCAGCTGGAGTAATCCCAGAAGTTGGTCCGGTAGCTGTCGGTTACACTGGAGTTGTTCCCTACAACGTTCCACCTCACGCAAGCCGAATCGACATCTCAACAAGAAATTTGGCACCAATTTTCGCCTCCTACGAAGCTGCTTATCCGTTTCCTGTCTATCCAAACTTTCCCTACGAGCCCTTAGTTGCTCCTTCAACCATTATTTGAATGTAATTTGTAAACAAACACGCAACTGAAAACAATAAAACATTTGAACAAATAAACAATCCTTTTTCGTTATTCATCATCACCTTGAACAATTTCTTAAGGTTTCATTCTTTGATAAAGTTGTAATTTTTCATATTTTCACATTTTGAAGGTTTCACTTTGGGAACTGAAAAGAGTTTTATTAAAGAAATCTCGTTTTGAAAAAGAAAACTTTTGGATAAGAAAAGAAATGGATTAAAAAAATGGTATAACATTTCAAAAACAAATCAGCTTAGGCGGAACATTGAAGACAATACTTGTTCTCTTCGTGAAATTATCAAGTTTGAAACAATGGCTGTTTTCTTTTCAAGCGAGCGTAAATGGTGCGATTACACGTTTTGTTGGCGCTTTATGAGACAGTCGCCATGTAGGGATGAACGGGCGCCTTATGTAATAAAAGTTCATCCAAGTTAACCCGAAGTGGATGAGCGTCAATTGCGTTGTAATTGGCTGCTTTATTGAATTATGAACAATATTTTGATTGTCATGTAGTGAACTATTGTGTAATCGTTATACAATATCCGCTTAATAATTATTGTCGTACGAGTACGTTGGCCATTCATACAATCAACAAATCAAAATATTTTGTCTTTGACAGTTCAATGCACAACACTCAATTCTATCCTCAACGCAAAATCTTGCTTTTGATATTTTTAACATTTTTCGAACATTTTATGACAATCATTTTTACTACGTTCAAAAGTGTATGATAAGAAAATGAAGTTTAAAAGTATTTCTTTTGTTTCAGTTTACAAATTATTAGAACTTGTTTATTTCATTGTTTATGGTAATCGTGATGGCATAACAAACATTACAATTTATTTGTTATCACATTTTATTTGTTTATTCACTATTCATCGCAGTTCCAGGGAAAGTGATAATAACTTTTGTTCGAGGAAAAAAAGAGTGAAATTTGTTATTTCTCCGTCGACACCTTATGGAATGTCGTGACAATACGTGAGTGGTGAATCAATCAAAACTGCTTTCGCGCGTATCGGTTACAAAACAGCAAAATGTTCTGACAATTCGATCCACATGGCAATTATTCTTTTTCGTCGTTCTTTTTCCGCGTGGGTCTGACACAAATAAAATCCCTTTTGTAAACAAATTACCAGTGCGTTATTTTGTAAACAACACTAGAATGGAAAAATATCTCAATTTCAATTGTAAAACATCATCGCAAAATGTTGATTTGACTTTTTCTGTAATCAAATGTGGCAAGTTTTTCTTGAACAATCATTCTCAATTTAAGTTTGTTTTGTATCTAATAATTGTTTTCCATTTCTTTTCACCCAACAAAAATCTATATCAATATATTCGCCGTGAATTATAATATTGGAAGACCTCTTTTGTATTCCATTCCGAATTTGATTGTCGAGTCACGATTTTTTTACGATTTCGTAAAGATAGCAGTTTCTTGCCAGGCGAAAGCAAAAAGTAGGGGAACACTATTGGTAAATGAATATCTATAAAAACTTTGGGACAAGTACTCGAATCGTCTCAGTTGCTTCAAGGTACACTTAGATTTCGTACAAAATGAACACTTACCTTGTAAGTATAATCCTACTCTTTTTTTCTATAGAAAATAAAGTAACAAAAGAAGTCAAACAAAGAAACTACAAAATCAAAAACAAACCATTTTTATAAAAACACAACAAAGCGGGAACGAGTTTGAAAGTCGTTTAAGAGCATCCTTCGCGAGTGTTATAAATAAATAATCGTCGTTAATAATTTTATTTTACGATCAAAACAAGGAAATAAATTAATCATAAACTCGCCGGAAGCAAAATTTATTACCCGGAGACGGAAACAAACACGAGATTTTTCGAGACGCTTTTGTTCGATTTTTATCTCGTTGCAGGTCGAGAGAATTTGTTTGACTTGAATAAATATGATTCACAGCTTGAAAGTACAGTACAATAATTCAATTACAAGCTGAGGGCAAATTGAAATTAAAATCTGATTTATTCGACAGCTCATCGTCGCGGCTTTGGCTGCAACCTGCTCGGCTGGAAACGTGCCCGTTGCAGTTGGGGTCGGAACCTTCGCCAGCAGTTACAACGCACATGTTGTAAATCACGCTTTAGCAGCGCCTTACGTCGCTGCTCCAGTTCCGTACTTGGCGACTTCTCCGTACATTGCCGCCGCCCCTGCCGTTGCGCCTGCTCTTACTTATCCTGCGTTTAGTCCATTTTCGGCACCTTTCATTGCTCGTCGTCGCTAAACCAACTCTAAATTTCCCATTTTTTAACTGAAAAACCTCAACCTCCCATTTTTTAAATTAAATATCGTTTTTTTACAAAGATGTGACATTGAAACACTTTTTGCGTTGTGCAAAAATCAAATTTCACTTTTTTTATCGCAATTTTCACAATGTTTAAAATCACAATTTTCGATTTAGATTGTTTGAAAACGTTGGAAAACAGTAAACTTGTTAGTTTTGTTAAATGGATTGTAGAAAGAACAAGGTAAATAATTGATGGTCTTTTCATTGAACTTGGATTGTAAAATTCCCTTGTAAATATTGATTTCTGTTGAACTCTAATAAAAATATGGCGTAATCAAATTTCTCTACCGATCAATGATATATTAATGGAAGAATATTGAAATTCAAGATTACCATTTTTATGAAGTTAACGCAAGGTCCTTAGTTTTCATGGCCCGTGAATTCTGTTCGGTACAAGGTTTCGTACATTTTCTTTGTCATAAGAATTTGTTCGACAAAATTGAGAAACCATAATATTCAATTTGTGATAAGTGCCGTATCATCGAAACTGCGGACTCTCATTACTTTTCGTAATGAGAAAAGACAAGCTGGATTCGTTGCAATCATAATTATAAGAATTAATGATTATAATTAAAATTAATTATTTGAGGCCGATGAATCTAACTCTCGTTCGAACAAAGTAAACAAAGTTGCGAAACTTGGATGCAAATTTCAAATTATGAAAACGTCAGGATGCACGACTTTTACAAATATCAGTTGCATCGCGTAGTTATTTTTTAAAAGGTTATTTATCTTGAAATTACATTGGATCCTGCTGTGCAAAATGGAAAAACAAAAAATGCACCTTTTCAACATGTTTTACTTGAACTTTAGTTAAAAACCAAATTGTTCGATACAAAAAAGTGTTAAATAACTTTTGCAACTTGTTGTTAGTTAAGACAATAGTTAGGTAGTTAGGTAGACAATTTTTAGTAGAAAGAGAAAGAGCTGTATTACGTGAATGATGCAATTCAGCTTTTTGGTCGAAATTCGCAGAGTGAAATGATGGGCAATCAAATATAAAAAAAACTTTTGCGACGCGAAGTGAAGAAACTGCGCGACTGGTAATACAAACGAGCAATCAAGAGTGATTGTAGGTAATGTTGCGTGGACGAAAATAAATAAGTGCACTCGAAATTAACGGCGGATCATATTTGGAATCTGCATAAAACGTGTTTAGCATTAGCAACGGAAGTGTTTCACCAAAGTAGGTTAAGGTGTAGTGCGTACATTACTCGGTAGGAGTACAGGTTGTTACGCAGCGGTCTCATGATATTCTCAGAAAATAATAATAAAACGCCTTGTAAAAATGGCATGAAGCTATTCTTTTTTATGGTTTTATTCAGTGAATTTATTTATCTTTATTTCAATTCTTCCAATTATTGAAATTTTTCTTTCTAACTTATTTAAACATTTTCAAGAACCACAAGAACTACAATTTGATCATTCAATCATTTTCGACACCTTTTTTAGTTTTTTAAATCGCGTTTGTTAAACAATATTTGACGAGTTTAATAAAAATCCATTTTCGGGACGTTGTCATCATTGCATTGTTTGAAATGCGTTCAGAGTTGCGTGTGCAATTATGTTTTATGGTAATAAATGTTACGAATGCAGGTGCTACGTCAGATTTTGTGCGGACATTATCTTTTATTCTTGTCATTAGCGTTTGTACAAGATATTCTTTGTACAAATCGGGTTAGAGTTTTTTCGTCATAGCTGTTTAACATGAGTTTGCATAAGAATAATAAAGATACAGTGTTAGCAGTTGTTATTAACATATTATATAAGACTTTTTTTTCAAACTCACACTCAATGAAATCCCATGGTTCTTCCCTTGCAATCAACTTGAAAATTATTCTTTTCTTAATCAAAACCCCTCCTTCGAACAATCATTTTTATATTTCATCTTTTTGATTCCATTTCGTAAAAATCAAAAATATAACACAATTTTAATTAGTAAATAAACAATTAATTAACTAAATAATTGATTAATTGATCGATCAATTATGAAGTAAATTAAATAATGAAGAGAACTGCGAAAAATGTTTAATGAAAAAAAAGTTTAATTGTAAACAAATTGACGATCAATGAAAGAGAAAAAACAATAGTCCGATTAGATGAATCGAGATGTTTTTTATTTCACATTGTTACATATTCGTCCTTCCATGTATGTGTTAATCTTTCCGTCGCTCTGCTAGATCAACGTAATGACTCATTTATACTTTTTTTTCCTCTGGAAGTGGTATTCTACGGTTCAATACGGAAAGAAAAAAAAAGAGAGACTATGGGACTGGTTGCAAAAAAAGTTTTTTAGATGAAATGAAAATCGTGTCATGGCATCGCTCAATTTCAATCGGTGACAGTAATTTATTATTTTTAATTTCTCGCATAATTGCCTTATCCTCATTATTTTATCAGTTTGCAAAAGACAAACATGAAGCGAAGTAATTAAGGCTCTTATAAATCTGCGAAATGTATTCTATGAAAATCAATTTTACCAAAGAGAAAAAAAAACTTTATCTTCTGAATTTTTTATATTTTCATCGTCTGCTCGTTTTTTATTCTTTTGAAAAAGTTCTATTGTGTCTATTTTGTCGTGTCTTTCTAATGTCTCATGCCTTACAGTTATTATTTAGTGAGAAACGAATCAAAACGAGCGATTACATAACTTTCACCTTAAATGTCTTCGGGTGTAAGCGTGTTATTAAATCGAAGTGCGCATTGAAAAAGAAAAAGAATACAAAAAAAAAACAATTCAAATAATCTCGCAGCAAATCCGAGAATGAAAACGCAAAATTATTCAATTTAGCGAACCTTAATGAAACGAAAAAAAAAGAAACAGAATGAAAGTCTGACCATCAAACGTCATTACGCAAGAGACTATTTGAAAATGATATTTTAATTTTAGTCATTGAAATGAAAAGTAATTACTTTTTTTTTCAAACAGTCGCTCATTTATCATCTTTTTTCGAACGGCGTGAATGTTGCGGTAGGTCCAAAAACTTGGTTGTCACTTTTTCATTTGACAAAATGTCAGTTTGCATGCAGTTTTAAATTGTCTTTGTGATTTTTTTTCCTAATTACTGTTTTTCGCACTCAAAATTGTCGCGAGTTTTTTTCACGTTTCTCTCTGACCCGTTCGATTCCAACAAAATTCACAATGCGCGAAATCGTTCACCTGCAAGCCGGTCAATGTGGCAACCAAATTGGAGCTAAGGTTCGGACATTTCCTTGACATTCCTACGCATTGCATTTCAACTCTCTCTTTCTTTCTCATTCAATCAATTACTCCTCAAACTTAAAACCAAAAAACAAATTCTTCTTGCAGTTTCAATACTTTTGAAAACTAATGTATTTTTAAAAGTTGAATTTTAAATTTTGATATTCAAATTTCGCTAAACTAAAGTAAACATTTACTCAATCAGATGAGTGAATTCCTTTTTGGTAAAATTTACAGTTTTGGGAAGTAATATCAGACGAGCATGGGATCGATGCGACAGGTACCTATTACGGTGACTCGCCCCTCCAATTAGAACGTATAAACGTGTACTACACCGAAGCATCGGAAGGCAAATACGTGCCCCGATCGGTCCTAGTTGACCTCGAGCCCGGAACAATGGAATCCGTGCGGTCCGGGCCGTTCGGCCAACTTTTCAAGCCGGACAACTTTATTTTCGGTCAGAGTGGAGCCGGAAACAACTGGGCCAAAGGTCACTACACCGAGGGTGCGGAACTCGTCGATGCCGTTTTAGAGGTCGTTCGCAAGGAAGTCGAAGTTTGCGATTGTCTGCAGGGGTTTCAGCTCACCCACTCGCTGGGCGGTGGGACTGGCGCTGGCATGGGCACTTTATTAATGTCCAAAATTCGGGAAGAATTTCCTGACCGAATTATCATGACCTTCAGCGTGGTGCCGTCGCCAAAAGTTTCGGACACCGTAGTGGAGCCTTACAATTGTTGTCTCTCGGTTCACCAGCTGGTGGAAAATACCGACGAGTGTTACTGCATTGATAACGAGGCACTTTACGACATCTGCTTCAGGACACTCAAACTTGCAACACCCACTTATGGCGATCTCAATCATCTCGTTAGCGCGACACTCAGCGGGGTCACTACTTGTCTTCGCTTCCCTGGACAACTCAATGCTGACCTACGTAAACTCGCTGTCAATATGGTCCCTTTTCCTAGATTACACTTTTTTATCCCTGGTTTTGCACCTCTTACTGCTAGGTATGACCAAGTTTTAATCTTTTTTTTACTCTACTTTTGAAATTCTTTCATTTTTTTTGTTATTTGCAATTTATACGATTTTGTTTGTAAATAAGAAAATGATGAATGAAAACTTTGTGTTTCCATAATTTCCCTCATTGAATCGATGAGATCAGAATTATGAATCCAAAGGTTTTATTGATATGTAACAATGAGATAAATATGCAATTGAATATGCAAATGTGCGAAACCATAAAAAAGTTGTAACTGCGATTCGAACAATTGGTCATTCTTCGCGACCATCGCCGTAATTATACACTTTCCGATTTTAATTTTCGATTACAAACAATTGCACTCGTTGATTTTTCAATCACACAAGAATTCGAGAGAGAAATGTAGATTATTCTAATGATATAATCACACTTGTAATTAACTTGTGAATCTCGAAATCTTTTCCTAGAAAATGCAAATGACAATTAAAAAAACTATGACAAACATTTTCGTCGCAGAGGTTCCCGTCAATACAGAGCTCTCTCCGTGTCCGAACTGACCCACCAGATGTTCGACGCGAAAAACATGATGGCCGCATGCGATCCGCGACACGGAAAGTACCTTTGCGTCGCGGCTGTTTTTCGAGGCCGGATGTCGATGAAAGAGGTGGACGAACAAATAATGAACATCCAAGAAAGAAACAAATCTTATTTCGTCAATTGGATCCCGAATAATGTCAAAACTGCTGTTTGCGACATTCCACCGAGGGGTCTAACGATGTCTGCTACTTTCATTGGCAACTCCACTGCCATTCAGGAGTTATTTAAAAGGGTCTCTGAGCAGTTCACTGCCATGTTTAGACGAAAAGCTTTTTTGCACTGGTACACTGGCGAAGGTACCGTCTAACATTTTTAACTTATTTTTACAATTTGAATTAATTTTTAAGTGATTTATTTAAGTTTTAATTGATGAAAGTGACATTAAATTTACATGATTTATTGCTGATGAAAAATTGCAATTCCAGGAATGGACGAGATCGAATTTTCTGAAGCGGAAAACAACATGAACGACCTCGTTGCAGAGTACCAGCAGTACCAAGAGGCTTTGGATGACGACGGTGATATGTACGAGTCCGACTTCGACACCGAAAATTAATCCCGAGCGACAACGTCAACTTTTGATCCATTTTTACACTCCTTTCATACGCCTTTTACAAACAATCCTTTGTACGAAAACAAAAAAGTTTCTCCAAGTTAAAACAAATAAAAATAGAAAAGACGATGAAATTTAGTCATCGCGTTCTAATTAAAAGTCGCGGCTACGGGGTTTTTCAGTAAACTTGACCCTAATAAACAATCTTCATAAGTGGTTGCATAACGTTGGAATCAATTTAATATATCATGTATAAATTATAGTAATCAGCGCGTAGGACTCGTCGAGCAATTGTTTTCTAGGTGTATACCTTGATATAATAATGCATCTTATTCCCACGCTTGATCATCATCACCTGATCGCTTCGCTCGGTATGAGGAATCCTGTCGTCCTTAGTCCCCTTAGCCGAGGAAATATTGGACGGTTCGGACATTTGAATATTTCTCAAATGTACCGTCACGTGTACATTTGCCTCCATGCCTTAGCCAATCGGCTACGACCTGTTTAGCTACCGATTAAACGATGTTTCATTCAACTTGAATGAATTTTTTTCTCTCGTTTTTTTTTCTATCTAAAAGTAGGTTGGAATGAGCAACGCATCTTGATTAATTATTGTTTTGTTGTTTACGCAGATTTGCATCTGATCAAGTAACACAAAAAGGGGAAATTCAGTTTTAAAATGAGATCGTTATGTGGATCAATGTCAATTTTTTTTTCATAACAAAAGTTATTACTAAAGATGGTTCGTTTTTACAAGTTTTTTAAGGTGCCATTTATGGAGCATGAATGATATTTTTCATAATAAAAACATAACATTAATTTCATACAAAAAATTATAATTCTGCTTTACCTATCCCAATTAAGAGCAAGCTATCATTCTTCCGGATCTGGTTTCCTTGCAAGAACAAAGTGCTGAACGACAATCGCAAGATGAGATCCAACTGGTACGCGAATAATCGACAAGCAAGTGACAATAAAGTTTCGCGCGATGTGTCGACGCGTATCGCGTTCATTCGCGCGAGGTCTTGGTCTTCACGCTCGGCGGAACATAGTGCCGATTGTTGTTCCCGTCCATCGCGGGAACCAACACGCGCCAATTCAAGGTGCGCGCTTTTTCTCACGACGAATGTCAGCGGTTTCTTCTTTTTTTTTTTCATCGCAGCCTGATAATAGTTTCGGCCTTGCGGGAGCAACGTAGCCGGCCCCTCCGCCTCACGCGAGCCACCGCCCCTTGCCGATGCTAATCTGGCCTTTTTTTTTTCTTCACTCCCGCGACTCTCCTCGTTTTTGCACTCTTCAACCACCGTCTAATCGCTCGCGGATCGAGTATAAAAGGATTTACGTTTAGGATCACTGCAGTCAGTCCACAGTACTACTGTTCAATCAAAACCACTCAACATGTTCAAGTTGGTGAGTACCAGTGGAGTGTTTCGACGAAGCTGCAAAGTGTCATCCTCATTTGTTCATCCTCATCTTAGAATTTTTTTTTTTTCAATGGTTATTTTTCAATCTTTGGTCATCTTGGATATTCATAATTTGCAAATGTGATTTTGGATAAGATTCTTTTTTGTTCAAAGTATCGAGAAAAGTGTTGCTTTTTTTGTAAATTCTAGTCAAGTAATGAATTAAATTAAAAGACTGATTGTTTTATCTAAAAGTTACATTTTAAATTTTATCTAAAAGATACATTTTCACTATTTCATTGCAGTAACTTCTGGTTTTTCAATTTTTTCAAAATAAACAAATAACTATTAACCTGTTGCTATTTTGAAAAATCAATTTTTCTCTCAAATTCTTAAGTGTTTTAAAAATGTATAACAGATTAAATGAAAGAAGTTTTTATTTTGATAGTGATAGTTTTTTTTATTTAGTTTTCTTTGTTTCTATCCAAACCGCTTGCGAGAAAGATTATCGCGCATCGCACGGTAATTAGCGTGGGAGTTCATCAAGTCTGTAAATTGATTGGACGAATCTGCAAATACTAATTGATGCAATTTCATGCACATCAAATTGCAATAAACAAATCATCGTCGAGGAGATCATTGCTCTGAAATGTCTTACACAATCACGATGTTATCGCAATATTCAGAATCTGATTGAGAACAAGGATGTAATAACCAATTCAGGTTTCTTCTTCGTCTCCTCATAAAAATAAATCACTTGTCAAAACAAACATTTCCAAATGTTATTTTCCCATTTTTAATCGTCTTTAGCAAACAACTTATACTAATTTATAAATTGCAAAACCAACAGTTTCTTCAATTTTCAAATTAATGTTTCCTTTATTAAAAATAAAGTTTATTTTTTTAATTGAAAATAGTAAGGTTGATAAATGATCGTTTTCTTTTACAGTTGCTCCTTCTCGTCTGCGTGGCGTACGCCTCCGCCGGAGGATTGTATTCCGGCTACGGTTTGGGTTACGGCAGTTCTTATGGTTACGGATCTTATGGTTTGGGCCATGGATTATATTCGCCCTACACCTACCCACTTGCTACCAGCTATGCTAATGTTTACAAGGTACTTTTAATCCTTCTAAGAATCTTTAATTAAAATTCCAATTCAAAAAGTATGCAAAAATGTAAACAAACAAATTAATTATCGACTAAGAAAACGTGACTAAAAGTTATACTTATTTGTTAGGTACCACCAAGTGTGACCAAGTTCTATCCAGGAATCCCAACTCCGTACACTAAGATCGCCTATGCCTCTCCAGTCATCACCAAGTTGGGATACTTGGGATCCTCCTACTACGGCAACTACCCATACAGCTACGGCTACGGATACCCATACTACACCGGATACTCCAGCCTCGGCCACGGATACTCTAGCTTAGGACACGGATACTCCAGCCTTGGACACGGTTACGGAGGTTACGGATACACCGGCTACGGCGGATACTACGGAGGTCTTGGCCACCACGACTACTACTAACAAGTGAAACATGGAGGCTGCACAAAATTGCTTCGCGTCGATCTGCTCGTTTTTGTACATAAGAGATGAATTATCCGAGGGGACGACGCGACCCTACCTGACCCTGGTCGCGTCGTGGGAAGCAACCTGGTTGTGACACGACGCCGATTGACTTGAGGTTAACACCTTGCAAATCTTGAACCATTTTTTTTTTCATTTGAATGTTTAATAAATTTATTATTGTTTTTCACAGAATCTTTTGTCGTGTTTGATTTGAGCCCTTTGAAAAAGTATGAGTTGGTTTTTGTGTTGAGTTGGTTGAACATTTTTGCGACACATTTTGTTATTGAGAAGAACGAATGATGCAAAAACGTCTGAAACTTGTTGATTGCGTGTCAATCAGAACAGAAATGATCTTATTACGAAACTAATGAACGCTCAAACTTGCTACGCGCTTGAGTATGTTGTCCAAATTACTTGTCTTTCGGCGACAAGTTTGAAGTGTGAAAGACACTGCCTTGAAAAATAAGTAGCGTTTTTTCTTTTCATTTATTTTGCACATTTGAAGGCACTTTTTATTTGTCCGGCTAAAAAACAAGTTGGACAAATGATAAAATGAACATTTTAAAAATTCAATAAATAAATTTTGATTAAACTTTCATACTCATATTAACAATTGAGAAAAGGTGAAAATTTAGACAAAATTAAAAAGTTTGCTGATATTAGTTTCTTAAGAAAGTGTGACTTTAACGTAAACAACGATAAATAGTTGTGAAAAGAACGCGAGGCTCTTTTCTCGATTCCCTTCATTAGTTTTGTCTCTTTCTCAGTGATACTACCTAAGGTGCGACGGAGATGCGAACAGAGATCGTGATCTTTCGATACCGAACGAAAAGATCAAGCCTTCTCGGCACGAGAAAGATGAATGAAATCGAAAATGCACTAACAAGCTGCAGAAGAGTGGATCAAGGCCACAGAGATGCAGAATCGTTTCGTATATTCAAATCCCTCGATTCGGTCCTCTTTTTCATAATTACGTAAACCTAACTAAATAAATATTTCATCTTATCAATGGACCCATCTTCACATTACTGGTCCAATGTGAAACTCAATTAAAACAAACTTTTAAGATAACAACAAAACAATTAAACAAACCTGTAAACAAGTGTTTTTATAATAGTTTTTGCGATTAAAATATTTCATTCTGTTTGTTTACAGGATGAAGTAAAATGAAATCATACAGAATGAATATTTATGAGTACCTGAAAAGAATAAAAAATTGTAGCATTAGAAATAGAAAATGAATTGTTCATCGTATGTGCCATTACATCATACGTGAAGGTCAGTTAATATTCTATGAGACCTGATTTCCATGAGGTCGCGCAGTTCATGCACACCGCAGAGGATAACAGTCGAAACCCAATACAAAATCGTTACGTAAGGTACGAGAGAAAAATGAAGCATGAAAGACGTCATTGTTCACACGTTCATAAATCAAATCGCCGAATATTTTTCAAAAAAAAAGACAGAGTTATAATTTTTATGTCGTTCGTGCGTCGTAGAGTAGCATTTCTGTGACGGTAATTGGTCTGAAAAGAAGAAAAAAAACGTTATCCATCATTATATAATTAACACATTTTATCACTCCTAATTATTTTATCATGTTCGCAACTTATTTCTCTTTGTAGGGTTCAGTTACAGAATTATTAATTACTTTTACTTCATTCGTCAGTTTTATTGAAACGTTCGAAAGACAAATTTAAAAAAAGAAAAATAACATTTTACAATTCGACGTTCGTGTAATGGAATGCAATGATACGAAAAACTACTAACAAAAAATATGAAAAAATGTACCTCCCAAATTACACTGGTAATAAACGCGAATCAAAGTAGTAGAATTTATGGCACCAATTTTGTTAATGTCTTCATTAATTTGTTTGCAACTACTTGATCCTTCCATCGCCGTCTTTGTGATGCCGGACCGCGAAGAGCGACACAAAAAAGAGGTTTCAATGACGTCAGAGTTGTAAAACACGACAACTGTAATGGTCAGTTGTGTATTTGGAATGAGTCGGAACGAGCCTCCGACACGAAGGTGCGTATTATAATTTGCGCGTAGCTTCGCACAATGTATCATTAGCCCGGTTGCGTCAGCGCCTCTCCCTTCGAGGTGAACGGGTGAGCGACGAATTAGGAAATGCATCGGTACCATCCAAGCAGCACCGAATTCAAGGACCAGAGTCCTGCAATTTCGGGTGAACGGTGCTGCGTGTCCTTAGAGCATTGGAATCGCCTGTATCAATTTAGTGGGTCACATGCAGGTATATAAGGTCTTGCACCCAACATCCCAGATATCATTGCAAGTACACTTCATCTCCGAGTTTGTTCTTTGCAAGCTAAAATCAAGATGTTCAAGTTGGTCGTGCTCTCGGCTCTTGTGGCGTGCACCGTCGCCGCCCCGGGTAACCTGGTTGCTCCGGTAGTTGCTGCCCCATTGATCGCTGCCCCAGCAGTGGCGGTGCCAGTGGCCCACAGCTACCACAACACCTTCAGGGCGCCAGTCGTCAAGGCCGCGCCAGTCGTCGCTGTCCATCACGCCCCGATCGTCGCCCACGCCGCCCCAGTCGCTGTTGCTCATGCCGTGCCTGTCGCACCGGTGATTAAGACCATCGCTCCAGCTCCTCTCATCGTCAAATCGGCCCATTTCGGTTACATCCACTGATTTAACTTTAGGAGACAATGAAGAACCGATTTTTGCGGAATTCATTTGGATTGGATCTCTCTTTTTGGTAGAATGTTATTGTAGAACGCCTAAAGTGCCCAGCTAGATAGGTTTCGACAAACTTGTACGAGATTTTGTAGTGTGATCTGAAATGTGCGTGACTATTGTACAAAATTATGTCTTTTCGGTAATAAAGAAATTATTTATTCTGAAGCTGCTTGGTTTTTTTGTTGCAGTTTTTTCCCTGTTGATTATTTTCTCTGTTATTTTTATAGGAATGATTAATTAAGGTTTCGAATTTTTTTTAGTGACAAGCTATCTGATACGCAGTAGAGAATCATGTTAGTGCGGCGAGAGAATGTAGAATACGACGAAAAAAAACAATGAGCGTGACTTTTTATGGTTCCATTTGTTCCAATTATTTGTGAACAATCTCGCCAATCGAACATAAACTCGTACATTGAATTACTTTTATATTTTCATACCTCAAGCACATCAGAAAACCAGTCGTTTATTATTACTTCTCGAAAAAATTGATCTCCATAAAATCAGAAGCAAGCAAAAAGCAACGTATTGCGTCAAAGAAAACATACTTCCTTTCCAATTATTATATTGAAATCAAATCTATTTCGAACGTACTCGGAAACGACCTACGAAAGCGTTTTTTGAGCCTATTGTGATTTCGTCTGACGAAATTGATTCTGCACTAACATAAGAATAAGGGGAAAACTGAACCATATAAATAAGCTTAGGAACCAACGCCAAAGCATCAGTTGATCTAAGTAATCAGCAAAGTCAAGTTTCGTTCGACAAGTTGTTGAAAACCCCAACCAATCAAAATGTACAAGTTCATTGCATTGTTCGCTCTCTTCGCTTGTGCCATGGCTGCACCAGAGCCCCATCTTGTGGCTGCTGCCCCAGCGAAAATCATCGCGGCCTCACCACTCGTGGCCGCTGCACCACTCGCCTCAAGCTACTCCAGCTCGTACCAGAAGATCCACTCTGCACCAATCTTGAAAGCCGCACCTTTGATCGCATCTGCTCCAGTGTACGCTGCTGCACCAGCTGTTGCCTACAACGCCTACTCTGCACATGCTGCGCCACTCGCCTATTCTGCCCATGCTGCACCTCTCGCCTACTCTGCTCCTTTGGCTGCTGCCCCACTCGCATACTCTGCCCCAGCCCTCTGGTAATTCAATAAAAAAATGAAAAATAGAATAAGATGATCAAAACTATCCACAACTACGAATTATTTTTTAAATAACGTTCAACGAGTGTTTGTAATAACTATTGTCTACAACTTGATCTGCAGTATCAAAGTTGCATTGTTAATTTTTCGCTGAAATACAAATAAATAGTCTTGCAATAATGTAATAACCATGTTTTAATTCTTCATACCCCAACCAATCCACGAATATTAGTTAAGATGAGTTGCAGTTGATATGTTATAATAATAAATATAACAATTCACCTGAAAAATTTAAAACTAATTACTTCAATAATTATGAACTGACTTGATAAAAAATGACTTGATAGAAAAAAGAAAATTGCTCATTTGTACTCTAGATTTTTCTACATTCATGACAAAATTCAAACAAAATAAAATAAGACAATCTTCGTTTGAAATCAGGAATAATTCTCAATTTGATTTGATTAAATATTTTTATAACGTTTGCTACGTTGGTCAAAAGCGTTGGTCCACTTCAACAACCAAACATGTTACGAAACGACGGTCAAATGACAACTCATAACCGAAACGCGAATAAACAGTGAGACAGCATCATTGTCTCCCTTAGCCCTGTCCCCCAACCTTGCCCCATGCTCCTTTCTCTTTTTTACTTAATTTTTATTATTTCAATGTAAGACGTCATAACGCTAATGTGACAATAGACATTGCAACATCCACCTTGCCTTAATCTTTTAATATTTTTTGAAGCCATTACGTAAAATATCTTAATTAAGCACTCATGACTAAAAGAGAGCGCAAGTCAAAAATAAAAATATCAGACCAAAAGTAATATTAAACCTACAATAAATGATAAGCATGAAACGAGAAAAAAGAACTAATTACGTAAATTTTCAGTCAATTCAAATTGAATGTCAGCTTACGAAAAAAAAACTGGAGTATCAGTGAGTACCTGCCAATCAAGTTAAGCGTCGTTTTAAAATTGTTGCACCTTTTTTCACACGACAACGGGTACCAGTCGATTTTTATTGATTCTCTCTGGTCCTGCTGGTGCATTTTCAAGGCCGATCTGCGGATAGGTCTGTGGCGACAACATATTTCAAGCAAACTTCCGTGTGTTGTTTTTTGGCTGCGAGAAAGAGAGCGGTCAGCCTTGAGTTTGACAGAAATGCAAGTGCACTCGCGGTTCTTTGTTATCCTACGCCGAGATACGCCAGTAATCCTATCCGAAGATTAGTATATAAGCGAGCTGCAGCCCTACACCTTCATCATTCGATTCTACAGAACTCGAAAGACTTCAATCAACCATGTACAAGTTCGTGACTTTCCTCTTGGCCGCCCTTATGGCGTTGGCTTACACCGAGGCAGGACTCCTCGCCACCAGCTACGTCGCTCCTGCTTACGCCACCAGCTACGCTAGCCATTACCAAGCACCGCTTCTCAAACCTTACGCCTACGGATCTATTGCTGCTCCACTTGCCTACAGTGCCCCATACCCATACATTGGATACGGATTCCATTAAACAACTCATCTCCAGGTAGGATTTTTGAAATTTTGTTTGAAAAAAATTACTTTATAACAAATTCTAATAGCCAAACGAATCAAGTTTAACTATATTTTGTAATTTATGTAATTTTTATTTTCATAAGAATGTAATTTGCATAGAAGAGTTCCAGTTGAAAGTCTGTATTAATCAATTTGTTTTGATTTTTTGTTTGCAGGATCTGAACTGACTTCACAAACCCACCGACACCAGAAAAAAAATGATTCAACAAATTTCAAAACAGTTTTGTCTACATGAAAATTTTAAACTATGACCTCATAAGATTGTTGGATTTTTTAGAAAGTTACAATTCTAATGTTCGTACAATTTGTTTAAAATAGTGAATTCGCAATAAAGAAAAATTTTCTGCAAAGATGTGTTGTGTAATTAACCTTGAAAATTAAAACAAAAAAGAAAGGAAAGATAATGAAATTGATGAGTTCAAACTTGATTTAAAATGATATCTGTTTCAATGTGGCCGTAAATAGTGCAAAATTCAATTTGTGTAAATAAACAGTTTTTTTTCATCTTTTTGTGTTTGATAAATATATCGTAAAACCTGTTTTAAGGTTTGCGTTCATTACTGGCGTCATGAACGATAAGTAAATTGGCATTGACTTTGACTTCGGCCCGTGAACTTGACGTTCAGTAGCAGAGTGAAAAACGTATCGTGCAAACGAGTTCCACGCTCTGATCATATCCTATACTTTCATTTTCTGATATTTATTGCTCACAATTCGGATATTTCAAATACGCACTGTCACAGGGCATACGTTAACAGTGTTGAACTCTATATAAATCACTTTTGCAAATTGAAATTATAATATAGAAATACCAAAATGATGAAAAATTATATCAAATAAAGTAATTTCAAAGATAACTTTGAATTGTATTATTTTGTAATTGTGAGAATTTAGATACTCCTTCACAAATTTGATTTTGCAGCTAATTGTCAAGTTGTTCACATGCAATGCTATAAGGTGTTGAAACAAGTAGACATAATTAATATATTGAGAGCAGATATTTTATTTGCATATTTGCATCAGTGAAAAATTTACAATGCAACTTTGATACTGCAGATCAAGTTGTGGACAATAGTTATTACAAACACTCGTTGAACGTTATTTGAAAAATAATTCGTAGTTGTGGATAGTTTTGATCATCTTATTCTATTTTCCATTTTTTTATTGAATTACCAGAGGGCTGGGGCAGAGTATGCGAGTGGGGCAGCAGCCAAAGGAGCAGAGTAGGCGAGTGGTGCAGCATGGGCAGAGTAGGCGAGTGGTGCAGCATGAGCAGAGTAGGCGTTGTAGGCAACGGCTGGTGCAGCAGCGTACACTGGAGCAGATGCGATCAAAGGTGCGGCTTTCAAGATTGGTGCAGAGTGGATCTTCTGGTACGAGCTGGAGTAGCTTGAGGCGAGTGGCGCAGCGGCCACGAGTGGCGAGGCCGCGATGATTTTCGCTGGGGCAGCAGCCACAAGATGGGGCTCTGGTGCAGCCATGGCACAAGCGAAGAGAGCGAACAATGCAATGAACTTGTACATTTTGATTGGTTGGGGTTTTTCAACGACTTGTCGAACGAAACTTGACTTGGCTGATTACTTAGATCAACTGATGCTTTGACGTTGGTTCCTAAGCTTATTTATATGGTTTAGTTTTCCCCTTATTCTTATGTTAGTGCAGAATCAATTTCGTCAGACGAAATCACAATAGGCTTGAAAAAAACGCTTTCGTAGGTCGTTTCCGTGTATGTTTGAAGTAGAACTTCGTCGAAATACACTGATTAGAAAGGGAACACTATGATTGCGTTGACGGCACACATTGTTTTTTTGTACTCTATGTTATTATCTCGTGATCAATTTTTTCTAATGTGACTGATTATCTTTCATGAATGAAGAATTTATTCGTATGTTTGGACGAACGTTAAATGTTTGGAATGCAAAAATCGAATGCAAAATATGTTTTTAACAGTGTTACAGACTGTGATCGATTACCAAATTAGATCTTTGGCATTTTTTTTAATTCGCTGATTATATCTGAATCCGTCTGCATATTTTTAGAGCCTACGCCCGACATGTGTATTTTCGTCTAATGTGCATATTCACTCGTGTCAAAAATTAGACCATTCTACTTTTTTCAAATCTAAACATAGAAGAATATGCATAATAATGAGCTCTGCTAACATGGCAGTGAAAGATCAAGTTCAAGGAAATGTAATTCAAACGTTTCAAAGGCTTTTGATTGGTAACCTTCGAATATAAAATGAACAGTGATCGATGTGAAGACTGAAAGGTGTACGAAAAATTGTATCGTAAGAAAATGCAATTTCGATTCCTAATTAATTTTCAAATCATCAAAAACAATATGTAATGAATATTTTAAGTTGCGTAAGCATAATGATATCAACAAAATGAAAGAGTGGTTATTTACTCGTATTCTTTTCTTGCAATAACAAAATCATATTACTTAAAAATTAAAAGTTTTGAATCGACATTTTATCGTCAATTATTGAAATATATTTTATAATTTAATTGACAATCAGTTATTAGTACTAATTCTTATACGACATCGAAATAGTAATAAACAAAACTTTACGAAATAATGTATCAAGCCATCGATTTATCTTTTCAATCACTTGTCTAATCCGGACTCAATAAATCAGACGTTCAAATCAGAGTTACATTTCCAATACCATATGACAACACATTTTCCTTTCAAACTTAACCGGCCGCCAAAAAGTTCAGACAACAATGTCAAAACTAATAGAAAAGTGGGGTATCCCCATATAGAACTCCAGAATATATAAACCTCTGCACATTTTCCACAATCATCAGTCACTCGACTAGTAAACCATTCGTCTAACTCAGAAACTCAAAAACCAATCATCACCAAGATGTTCAAGATTTTCGGATTCTTCGCTCTCGTAGCCTGCGCCATGGCAGCCCCAGGTCATATTCACCAGGTGGCCAAGCTGGTGCACGCAGCGCCTTTGATCGCCTCCTCGCAGGTGACGGTTTCTGACCATGGATCTCACATCACCCACGCTGCCGCTCCTCTGATCAAGGCTGCTCCAGTGGTCGCCGTCGCTCAACCTGCACACATCACCTACGCCGCTGCCGCCCCAGTTTACACCAGCTCCAAGATCACCGAGTCGTCCTACGGCAACCAAATCACCCACGCTGCCGCACCCGTGTACCAAGCCGCCCCAGTCTACGCCCATGCTCAAATCGTCAAATCTGCTCCAATCTACGCCGCTGCCCCAGCCTTCCACGCTGCACCAGTCGCTCTCTCGGCTCACCCTGCTCAGTTCACTTACGCCGCAGCTGCCCCCATCTACAAAGCAGCCCCAGTCATCGCCGCTGCCCCATACCAAGCTTGGTAGAATTCTCGCTTTTGTGATATCGTAACAGATGTATAGAACACTGTTGTATTTTATAGTTTAAGGAATAATAAACAAATTGTTTAACAAAAACTGTTTTTACCTGTGTATCTTGCCATTAAATTGTCCATCAATCATTATGAAAAAATTTTACTCTAGAAAAAAATCTAGCTTTTTCTTTTTTACTTTTGAAATGTCAGTTTTTTTAATATAATCTCAAAAAATCCGATTAAATGTAAAGTTTGTACAAGTACGTAATGAAATTAACTAATGTTCACTTAAATGCAATTTTTTTGTTGTGAAAAAAACATAGATTAGTGACATAGTCATATCTCAACTATGAAAATTACAAGGACACTATAATAATTTCGTAATTTGTATTTTTACGATTCGACTTTTTGTGTACGCCGCCAATTTCCTGTTTCATAACTCATAGACCTGATAATGATTATCATAAATTTGATATAAACATCGTAGCTTCTTTGGATACGTCATTTAGTATTGATCGGTTGCCAAAAAAAGTCAGGTAAACAATCCTCGCGTAATTTATTTAGCGAGAAGTGGGGCTTACGGGATTCGGAAAATATATAAACCTTTGCAAATTGTCCCCTATCATCAGTCAGTTTACTGAGTAACTACACTAGTCCAACTTTATAACTGACAATTATTATCTTCTCAAAGATGTACAAAGTTTTTGGATTATTGGCAGTCCTAGTCATTGCCATGGCTGCACCTCCAGAGCTACCGAGCGGGCTTGTCGCACCTCCAGTAAGAAAAGAACCTATCTTTTCACAATTCAGCGACAGAAATATTGTCACAATTGGAGAAGAATTTGGACAAGATTACGATATTGTACCACCGAGGAAGCCAGATTCGTTCTCTCACGAATTTTTCAGATTCGCTAATATACACTACAGACCTCTGCGGCAACCATAGTCGCTTCATTGCACGAAGAAAAATGTATCAAATCAAAGTAAATGTAAGAAATTTCATGAAAATAATTTGTTCTTATTGACGAGTGTTTATGTTGCAAACTCTTAGATTTGCATTTATTTTCTTTCTGATTGTTCTTTATAAAACAAATTTAATTTTGTAGTATTGTACGTGAGCTTGTTTCAAAAATTGTAATAAAACTTTACGTTTACATCTATTAATAAGTTGATTTTTATTTCCTGATTCAATATCTAATATTACATCCTTCCGCTGATAGGAATGACAACAGAAATATCAACGTATTATTAATTTTAAAAATCCTTTCTATAATAATACTTTAATTTGTTCTAATCATTTCAACATACATTTCGGGTTGTGAAAAAGAATACATGTTAATTACGTTACTGCAAGACAATTTATTTTCATTTCAAAAAATATTTGCAATACAACTTTGACACTGTAGATCAAGATAGTCGATGTTACAAACACTTGTTAAACATATTCAAAAAATTGTATGAAATTTTTGATAGCTTCTGTAATCTTATTCTATTTTCCATGTTTTTATCGAATCACCAGAGGGCTGGGGCAGAGTATGCGAGTGGGGCAGCAGCCAAAGGAGCAGAGTAGGCGAGAGGTGCAGCATGGGCAGAGTAGGCAAGTGGTGCAGCATGTGCAGAGTAGGCGTTGTAGGCAACGGCTGGTGCAGCAGCGTACACTGGAGCAGATGCGATCAAAGGTGCGGATTTCAAAATTGGTGCAGAGTGGATCTTCTGGTACGAGCTGGAGTAGCTCGAGGCGAGTGGTGCAGCGGCCACGAGTGGCGAGGCCGCGATGATTTTCGCTGGGGCAGCAGCCACGAAACCAGGCTCAGGTGCAGCCATGGCACAAGCGAAGAGAGCGAACAAAGCAACGAACTTGTACATTTTGATTGGTTGGGGTTTTTCAACGACTTGTCGAACGAAACTTGACTTTGCTGATTACTTAGATCAACTGATGCTTTGACGTTGGTTCCTAAGCTTATTTATATGGTTTAGTTTTCCCCTTATTCTTATGTTAGTGCAGAATCAATTTCATCAGACAAAATCACAATGGGTTAGAAAAAACGCATGTCTGGCTAAGTGTAAGGTCAGAGTTTGACTAGTCTATCGCTGAGACACGTAGTTACGATTGAGTTGACGCAACACAATGTTTTTTGACGTGTACAAAGAAAAGTTTTTTGTTGGTTCAGGAAGTTCGTCTCGTGATTGATTATGACTTTATAATGATTTTAATTATGAAAGGGTTCTAATTATTCTCCATTTCTAGGCAGTTCGCTGACCTTTTAATTATCGAATAAATCTCTGACCTTACTCAGAATCGACCTACGAAGCGTTTTTACAAAGCTATTGTAACTTTGACTTACGAAAGTACGTTTGCATCAATATGTAAAGTAAGGGAAATTTTGAAACACATAAATAAGCTTAACCTAACGCCAAAGCATCAGTTGATCTTAGTAATCAGTAAAGTCAAGTTTTGTTTGACTAGTCGCTGAAAACCTCCAAACAATCAAAATGTACAGGTTCGTTGCCTTGTTCGCTCTCTTTGCTTTTGCCATGGCTGCACCTGAGCCTGGATTCGTGGCCTCACCACTTTTGGCCGCTGCACCAATTGCCTCGAGCTACTCCAAATCGTACCAGAAAATCCACTCTGCGCCAATCTTGAAAGCCGCGCCTTTGATTGCTGCACCAGCCGTCGCCTACGATACATACTCTGCACTTGCTACACCTCTCGCCTACTCTGCTCCCCTGACTCCACTCGCATACTCTGCCCAAACCCTCTGGTGATTCGATGTAAAAATGATGAGATAGAATAAAATAATAAAAATCATAAAAACCTATAAGCAATTTTGTTAATATGATGAACCAAATGTTTATTACAATAAAAGATAATTCAATATCATAAGTTACTGAATGTTTCAAAAACGGAAAAAAGTCGAAGCAAATAGTTAAACGAATTCATAGGCCATCGACTAATGCTCAGTTGATATGCCGCATCAGTGATATTTAAAAGTGCAAGTAAATTATTTTTGATAGTGCAATTTATATCTTAGTTTTGCTACTTGAAACGTGGCATTGCCTTCTAATCTAATGTTTTGCGAAATTTAAGGAATGCTTAATTTTGTGTTGATAGTTACTGCACTCATATGAATTGTATTGAATTTCAAAATTCACAATCTTTCAAATACAAAACAAAGTCAAAGATCATTTCACTGACATTTCTGCAATAACTTTGCAAGTAGAATCAGCGTTGTTTTAATAATGATTGATAAAAAAGAAAAAACACTATAAAGGTAGAAGAGAATAAAGAGTTTAGAGAATAACAGAGAGGTTTTTGTTTAAACAACTTGTTTTTTATTTCTTAAACTATAAAATACAACAGTGTTCTATACATCTGTTACGATATCACAAAAGCGAGAATTCTACCAAGCTTGGTATGGGGCAGCGGCGATGACTGGGGCTGCTTTGTAGATGGGGGCAGCTGCGGCGTAAGTGAACTGAGCAGGGTGAGCCGAGAGAGCGACTGGTGCAGCGTGGAAGGCTGGGGCAGCGGCGTAGATTGGAGCAGATTTGACGATTTGAGCATGGGCGTAGACTGGGGCGGCTTGGTACACGGGTGCGGCAGCGTGAGTGATTTGGTTGCCGTAGGACGACTCGGTGATCTTGGAGCTGGTATAGACTGGGGCGGCAGCGGCGTAGGTGATGTGTGCAGGTTGAGCGACGGCGACCACTGGAGCAGCCTTGATCAGAGGAGCGGCAGCGTGGGTGATGTGAGATCCATGGTCAGAAACCGTCACCTGCGAGGAGGCGATCACAGGCGCTGCGTGCACCAGCTTTGCCACCTGGTGAATATGACCTGGGGCTGCCATGGCGCAGGCTACGAGAGCGAAGAATCCGAAAATCTTGAACATCTTGGTGATGATTGGTTTTTGAGTTGCTGAGTTAGACGAATGGTTTACTAGTCGAGTGACTGATGATTGTGGAAAATGTGCTGAGGTTTATATATTTCGGGGACCTCATGTAGGGCCCCACTTTTCACTGAGTTGTGTCATTGTCCGAACGTTTTGGCGGCCGATTCAGTTCGAAAGGAAAATGTGTTGTCATGTAGATTTGATCCGTTCGGTTGAAGATTCGTCAATTTTAACTTGGACAATTTGTATTGGAGATAAAAAGGTGAAGTAAAATTACATTATGAAACTCACTAATTATGATCTTTTCAAACATTCTCAAAGTCGTCTATCTTCGAAAGTTCTTAGAAATAGATTAAAGAACATTTTTAAATTACTATCAAATAAGTATGAAACGTAATCAACTTTTTGTATCTTAAAAATTGTTTGAAGATACAAATCTAAACCAAGATTTCTAGAATCACTAACACTTTTGATTTGTCGATGCAAAAGTTAAAAGTACATTTCATACATTTACAAACACAAGTATTTTTAGCTACGGACCTTCTATAAATCCATTTCCTAATACTTGAACGTTTCGTACGCCTTAGACGAATTTAAATTCTCATTTTCCTTGAATTAGATTTAATACCTTCCGAACGTAGCAGGTGTCTTCATTATTATGTATATTATTCTATGTTTTTGACTTCAAAAAAGTGAACTGCTCTAATTTTTTGTTCATCCCAATATTATACTTTTTATAAAGCAATAAAATCATTTGTCAAAAAACTTTATAAAAATTTAAATAGAACTATGATTTATTATCGACTATGTACACACTTTTCCGTGTAAAAAAACTAATTTGTGTTAATAATTTCGGATTGCGATGAAAATGAAATGAATAATTTGCAAAGCTGTTTATAAAAAAAACGTTACAACAATTTTTCAACAAAATTAATCATCATGTTTGTCAAGTCTGTTTCACAAAACTGAAAGTTCTCTTACACATTTCTCATCTCCGAGGTGTTGTTTTAAAATCAACAAATCATGATCATCATAACCAAAATAATGTCGAAACAATTTCAAGACACCTACACCTAAACTGGAAGTTTTAATGCATGATTGACAGTCAAATTAGAGCAATCAAAACCAATAGTCCAAAAAAACCGTTCAACTGCTCGAAGAAAAAAATTTAATCCATTTCCGACATGTTTATTAATCAGCCTACTAAGTTTGCGAAACCAACACGAATCACCACGGCTCTATTCCCAATGATTATTTCACATCAAATTATATACTGATATTAATTCAACGACCTGCACGATGACACTTATTAATTTTGAGTCCTTGGTGTCACTGGCATATTTTAATTAAAAATCATCCGAACAAACAACGGTCCCAAAAGTGGGGTTCAATTCCAAACACTATATAACTCAAAATCAGATCCTAATCTGCACCAGTTCTCCGAATCAGTCAATCGGATCAAATTAAAATCAAACCCACGCACCAACCAACCACAAGATGTACAAGTTCATCGGTTTCCTCGCCTTCATCGCCAGCTCCCTGGCTGCTCCACGACCAGGACTGCTTCTGCAGGCGCAACCCCTCGCAACCAGCTACTCAAACTCATACCAGCATGTCGTTAAAAGTAATCTCCTGTCCACCCCATTGGTCTCGGCACAACTCGTCCAACCTGCTCCAGTTCTGGCTCCAGTCGCCACCAGCTACGCCAACGTGTACCAAAAAATTGAATCGACACCAGTGGTAGCTGAAAGCCCAGTAGAAGAGCCAGAGATTGAGGTATCAGTGGCGGAACAGGAACCAGAAATTGAAGTCAACCAGGAACCAGAGACAGAGACCGAAATCGAGACCGAAATTGAAACCGAAAAGGAATTCGAACCAGAGGTAGCTGTGAAAGTGGAGGAACCAGTGGAGGTCCACGAAACCGTCGCCGTTGCCCCAACCGCCACCAGCTACGCCAACGTGTACCAGAAAATCGAGTCCAAGCCAATCGTGAAAGCTGCCCTGGTCGCTGCTGCTCCGACTATTGCCATTTCCCAACCTGCGATTTATGCCAGTGCACCACTTGTCAGATCTGCGTCTTTTGTTGCCGCTCCTACTCTTACCTACGCCAGCCACCCGGTTTCCTATGTTCAGACCAGCTCGCTCTGGTAAATTGTGTAAGATAGACAGATAACGATATGAAATTGTAAAATCAAAATTTAAGATAGAAAAATTATAGTAGAAATAGATTATGGGTCGATAAATAAATTGGAAAACTAAAATTTTGGTTTTTGTCTTTATTTGAAAAAATAGTTTGCACGTCTTTTGAAAAACAAAATCCTCTTTTATTTTTATTTTAATATCACATTCAGTTTTGTTTCCTACATTCACATATTTCTAACAAGAAAGTATAATCATGAATTAAAATTAACATCATTTACATCATTTCCAAGTCAAAACAACAACATCCATAAACTAAAAAAAACTTTTTAAAACTAAGAAGTACATTACAATTTATTAAAACAAATAAACAATGTTTAAACGTCGGTCTCAGTATCGGCGACGACTGTAGCATGATAGTTCCCTTGATTGCTGTAAGCAGTTGCATGGGCGTAAGACCGTGAGCGAGTGCCAGGAGTCATACTGGACGGGAACCGCAATCTAATTTTCGGATGCAACACGTTAGTCTCCTGACTAACGACCGATTTTGTATAAACTGGGACACTGTACTTCTTTCTTGGTCGAATCGAGGGATTCAAAAATCCAAATGGCCTTTTGAAAATTTTGCGAACAACGTGGGTGTAACTACTTGCAACGTGATCCGTTTCCACCGAGCTTTCTTGTTCCATCGGGGGTTCCATCTCGGCAAGTTTATTAACTCCGTCTAAAACTTCTGGATCGGGCTTAAGACTTTTCGTTGTATTATTTTCAACAGCAACATTTTGTTCGGTTGAAACTTCAGTTGTAGGAACTGTAACTGCAGTTTTGGCCTCCATCGGTGGTTCGGTCGAAGAAACAATTTTTGTAGGAACATTTTCGTCGACTGAAACTTCAGTTGTAGGAACTGTAACTGTAGTTTTGACCTCCATCGGTGGTTCAGTCGAAGAAACTACAGTGGAAATTTGAGCAACTTCAGTGGTAGAAGAAGTTTGAGTCGATTGAGTACTTGACACTGGTTCGTTTGTTGAAACTGTAACAGCAATTTCTGAGCTCGGTTCAGGATTTTTATCAGTGTAGAAACTGATTTTTCAGTGGTTGAAGCCATGGCGAATCCACGAGGCATTTGGATGTACGAGGCTGTCCTGTTCATAACTTGTTCAACTGGTTTTTCACTGGTTGGTTCAGGGGTCATATTCTTCATCAACCTTATCATCATTTTTCGCTCGAATTCACCATCTTTACTATTAATTATAGTTGGTTCTATAAAAAGTGATTCTGCAGAAACGTGAAGGTCTGTTGGCAGATTTAGCTCGACCGTAACATTAATTTCCGGCATAATTGGTTGGGTCCTGGTTTCATTTTTCACAGTTGAATTTGACATGGTGGTGCTGGGTACTGTCGAAGTTGTGGTCATACCTCCTTGTCCGACAGGAAAAACCAGTTCTGCATTAGAAGTTGATGACTGAATGTTCATTACAGGTTCGACTATGATTACAGCTTCTGTAGAACTTTCCTCAGCAACTGGCACACTTTCTGTCCTTTTTTCCTGGTCTGGAACGACGTTTAAAACTGGCCCCTCAGTAGAACCTTCAGAACCAGAAGGGTTGATAGTTGTTTGAACTTCTTCAGTTCTTTCTGAAACTTGTTCACTTGGACTTATCATCGTAGACGAATCCTCTGACGAAATTGCTGGTTCGGTGCTGGGTTCTGGAGTCATCTCAGAAATCGCAGAAATCGCAACTGTAGCGGTAGAAGGTGTGAAAGTTGTGTTACTGTTTGCGGAATCATCACCAAGTACACGGGTTGGAACTTCGGCGAACAAAGTTTGTAAAGGAAGTTGTGGTGCTGCAGTTGCGCAAGCACAAAAGACGATTAAACAGAGATGCGAATACATCGCCACTAAAGCACGTTTAACTTGACTATGGCGAGCTCATTTACAGCAAACACGTTCGACAAGTCACGTTGGAATCACGTCAGAACACTGAGAAAAGGCGACAAAAAATGCCGATTTATAAGAGGATGCTTTCTACTTCACTTTCGGTTTTGTGGAATCGAAAATTTTTTAATTAGGATTTGGGTAATTAAGTGGAGAAGGTGTAATTAATATGTTAGAGTTGGGTAAAAAAAGTGTCTTCCCATTTGGGAGGAGGTTTCTTTTTATTATGAAAGATGGAGTTTGTAATGGTTTGGGTACATTTATTACTTTCCAATCAATCACTTGGTGCATGTTTTGGTACATCAATAAAGTTTGAGATTTAATCTTCTAATCATTGTACTAAGAGAAAGTTCGTAGCTGAAATCTATGATGAGTTTGTTATTGAGTAGAGAAGTGTTAGGTTGGTACTTTTACTTTAATTTATTGGTTTAATAAAATCGGTTATTTCAATTAAAAGTAAAAAAGTTAAATGACTTTTAGTGCTTAACTTTAATGTCATAAGTTAGTTTACCTTAATTACTTATCGAATGATGGTTTTTCATAAACATTTTTTACTACAAATTTTTCTGGTAAAACAATGTTTGAAATAAGAACATGTAAATTCAAAAAAGTAAAAAGTAACAAACATAAAACCGTAGGCCGTTAGATAATGTATTTTTTTAACGACCTATGACATATGAACTGTCAATCATAAGTTTTCACGATCCAATTTCAGACTGATAATAAAATTGACCATACAAAAAACTAATATTCATGATTGAATATAATAGATTTTTTTACGCGCGTACTTTTTTTGAAATGTATTTGCTTGGTCTTCTGGTTGACGCAAGAAAACCTCGGCAACAGTTTTTCTTTGACTTTTTTTCTGACGTCACTGACTAAAGAATATCACCGAATGTTTATTTGTTCCTTTCACTCAATATCTTGAACAAATTTGTCCGATAAAAATTATTTTACAAATAACATTGATTATAACCATTTTTCAAAAGTTCAAATTTCTTTTTCAATTCCTTTTTTGTTTATCTGAAATGACAATTAAAGTTACAAAACCAAAAACAAAAGTTCTGAAATTTAATCGAATAACAAAACGAAACAAAATTGTTAAGTAAAAACAATAAAAAGTTAGATTTTTCATTTACAATTGTCCAATCTCAAAAAGTCGATAAAAAACCTGCTCGATTGTCTGATATTCAAATCCGATTTTACCTTCACAACTGCGAATGTCAAATTCAAAAAGTGGGGTTTCAAATCAACTCATATTTATTCGCTCGAACTTCTGCAACATCATCAGTCTTTTCGACAAAACGTTGTAACCAAGTTGCAATCCAAAAACCAAAACCAAAATGTACAAAATCGTTGCTCTCTTTGCTTTGTTCGCGGTCGCCATGGCGTCGCCAAAACCTGGTCTCCTTGGTGCACCTCTGGTTGCTGCACCAGTTGCCACCAGCTACCAGAACGTGCAGCAAATCAGCGTCAAAACTCCGATTGTTCAGCATGTACAGCCAATCGTAGCTGCCCCAGTTGTCCAACATGTCCAACATGTCCAACCCATCGTCGCTGCTCCAGTTGTCAAAGCTGCCCCAATCTTGGCCACCGCTCATGTTGCTGCTTACACCGTCCAGAATCTCCCAGTAATTGGAGCCCAGCCGATTTTCAAAACTGCTCCAGTTGTTGCATCTGCCCAATGGTGAACGGAGAACTGCTTAAAAAACAAATAGACAAGTTGAAAACAGAAAATAAACATTTTAGCAAACAAATGAAATAGAAAGAATGGAAAATTCATGCAGAAGATTGAGACAATAAAACAATATTTGGCAATAATTTGTGATTTGTTTTTCCTATCCCCTTAGTGCTTAGATCTGTGTTTGATTCGAAAAGTTTTACGTAAGAATTAATGAATTCAATTTTTCACTGAGGTTTTTTGATTTATAAACTCTTAATTTCTTTTGATTGATGTGAATATTATTTTTCATTTTTGGTGTGATTGCAGAATTGATTTTGTAATACTTTTCATGAATTAATGGTGTTTGTTTATTGATGCCGTACAAGACAAGCGACTCGAAGTAATTTTATTGGGTTTGAAGTACTGCAATTCTAGCGATTCTATGCGAAATCATAGAATGTTTGAAATTTATATCACTTCAAAGGATAACTTTTATTTAGAAAGAAGAGATTTTCGATTTAATTAAAATAAATATTCATAACTCTGTTGCTAGAGATTTAGAAATGAAAAACTAAAAGCTACAAAGTGATCTACCTTCAGTTCAAATGATTTTGATTGCGATTTTTTCGTAATTACTTATGGAAAATCTAGTTATCCCAGCTAATGTTTACTTTTGAGCATAATGAAAAAAAGATTCTATTAATAAGATTTATTGGTTCTATTACTATGTCACTCTATTACTACGTCACTTGTCTATTACTGTGTCCGTTATACTTGTATACAGAGTATTATGATTTAAAATGTAAATGTAATTCCTAGTCAATGAATATTCTATCAGGTCGAATACAGAAAATTTGTTGCACACAAAACGATAGTTTCGTGAAAAGAAAATAAAATTACAATTAAAGTTCGTTTGGTTGAAGAAGAGTCTTAGTGAATTATACATGTTGCAAAATTTTGCAATCAACTAAAACCATTTTTTCTATTTACTTTCTATAAATCTGAATGAAAGAATATTTGATATGATATTTGATATGATTACGTCATTTATGAAGGATTTTGTCAGAGAATTTCAAGACATATTAAAGTAAATATCGAAAATTTGGAACTACTGAGTAGAACAAACTTTCATAATAAACGTTGTTCAACTTCAACACATTCGAAAACATTGAATGATAGGATATCAGGAATGAAGAACCAAAATTATATTTAAAATTGCAGTTTCATTTATTTTCAACCATCGTACATAAAACTATTGCAGGTAATAACATTTCAGTCTATTGTTTATAAAATTTAAATTGTCCAACAAGTCAGAGTGTAGATCTCCGTTTACCAGGTCTTGACAGCCTGGACGACGGGAGCAGAGTGAACGTGGTGAGCAGCGTAGGCAACAGCTGGGGCAGCAGCGACGTGGTGGGCAGTGTAGGCAACAGCTGGGGCAGCAGCGACCACTGGAGCAGCGACTACTGGAGCAGACACAACATGGTGGGCAGTGTAGGCAACAGCTGGGGCAGCATGGACGACCTTGGCGACCACTGGAGTGTGGACTTCGTGGCTGTGGGACACCTTGTGCACGTTCTGGTAGCTAGTGGCAACCGGAGCTACGCCAACAACTTCTGCGGTCTTGACCACCGGGACAGAGTGCACGACTTCAGCGTGTCCAACCAGATGTCCTGGTTTTGGCGATGCCATGGCGACGGCGAACAAAGCACAGAGGATCACGAACTTGTTCATTTTGATTGGTTTTTTGAGTTTTAACTCGGTTTACAAGAGAAGGAATTGATCGAATTGATTTGGACAATCGAATGATGGTTTGATGGTTGAACAGCTGGGTATTTATATCTTTAGATGGACCCCACTTTTTGAGACAGATAAAACGGTCTGACTATTACATCTCCGAAAAGTGACATAATCTGATTTTTGAATGAAGATTAAGCTTTTAGACCTTGGAGAATGGAGCGAATTGTTGCAGTAAGACTTTTACCTCGACGAAATATGAGAATTCATTATAAGTGAAGAGGATTATAATAAGTTCAGCATGTTTGTAAAAGATATTGTTTGATTTTAACTGCCCTTGAACAGTTGTAGATGAAAACTGTGATTGACAAGATTTTTGGTTTGAAGGTTTTATGTTGTAATTATTGCTGTTTACGTTTTTGTAAGTTTTATATATTTATTTTGTATTTTTACAAACAAAGTAAACATAAAATGAAAAATTGTAATAGCAACCCTATGTCTTTTTGTTCAGTGTCAAACATTAGAGTTTGCTATTAAGAGTATCTCAAAAACTATCACTCACAAACGGTTAAAAAATTTTATGCAAGCCTTCTTTATTTGTTTCCTTTGTAAATTATTTTTTGATAGTTGTATTTTTGAATAAAACAGGTGGTTTGTAGTCAACTTTTTGCCGAATTTATCATGTTGAATTGATTGTAATTTAAACCAACCGGTCTAAAATAGTAAAATATTGAAAAATAACTTTCTGTTACAAATGAAATATCTCGAAAAACTTTGGAAAAACTAAACAATAACCAGTTCAATACAACTCCTTAAAAGGTTTTTTCGATAAATTTTGGTCATAAAAATTGCTGAACAATATCGTTGCATAAATACGATCGCTTTGTCTAACACCTTGCGCAACATACCTTGAAGAGTCCACAAAGTTCAATTTCCATTCAAAACTCAGATTATGTCACTTTTTGGGAAGTTAAAGACCGTTCAATCTGTGGGAAAAAGTGGGGATTGAGGGGTCCACCTCAAAATATAAATACTCAGCAGATCAACCATCAAATCATCATTCGATTGTCCAAATCAATTCGATCAATTCCTTCTCTTGTAAACCGAGTTAAAACTCAAAAAACCAATCAAAATGAACAAGTTCGTGATCCTCTGTGCTCTGTTCTCCGTCGCCATGGCATCGCCAAAACCAGGACATCTGGTTGGACACGCTGAAGTCGTGCACTCTGTCCCGGTGGTCAAGACCGCAGAAGTTGTGGGCGTAGCTCCGGTTGCCACTAGCTACCAGAACGTGCACAAGGTGTCCCACAGCCACGAAGTCCACACTCCAGTGGTCGCCAAGGTCGTCCATGCTGCCCCAGCTGTTGCCTACACTGCCCACCATGTTGTGTCTGCTCCAGTAGTCGCTGCTCCAGTGGTCGCTGCTGCCCCAGCTGTTGCCTACACTGCCCACCACGTCGCTGCTGCCCCAGCTGTTGCCTACGCTGCTCACCATGTTCACTCTGCTCCCGTCGTCCAGGCTGTCAAGACCTGGTAAATGAAGATCTACCCTCTTCTTTGTTGGACAATTTAAATTTTATGAACAATAGACCTAATTGTTATTACCTGCAATAGTATTATGTAAGATGGTCGAAAATAAATAGCAATGAAATTTCAAATGTAATTTTGGTTTGTCATGTCTGATATCCTATTACTCAATGTATTTGATTCTATTTTTTTCAAAAAAAGAAATTGAAAAAGAAATGAAAAAGTATTAGTAAAGTACAATTAATGAAGAGCTTTTAGAGCGATCTATTTCCATGCAACATTAATTATTCGAAAAGTCGACTTATAAAAAAGATGAAAGAAGTGACTGTATTTAAACAACTGTTTTACATTTCATTTTTCAAAACTTTTCTCAAAATTACTTTTCATTTTTCCGACAATTCAGCGACTAACTTCACTATTTCTACCACACCCACCCCAAAGAATACACTCTTGCATCACGTGAACAAGATTTCTATGGCTGGTGCAACAGACTAGTTCACGGTCACGAGTCGATGCAGAACGTCATCCTTGATCTTCCCCTTTCTAAACGTTCAATTGTCTCCGCAGAATGTTAAGTGCAAAATCGTAATACCAAACTGTTGCCAATACCTTGCGTCTTTCAATAGGGAAAAAAGTGGGGCCCAGAGGTACATATAGTCTTCTGTTTTTGCTCCTAAATCAGTTCACCCATCTGTTCAATCAGCATTTCATTCGTTTGAAAAAAGAGAGACTCAAATCAAACCACAAAGATGTACAAACAAGTAGTACTTTTCGCTGTGCTCGCGGTCGTGGCTGCCGATCCGAAACCAGGACTCGTAGCGCCAGCAGCGGTTGTTGCTGCTCCAGCACCCGTGGTTGCTGCACCAGTAGCTGCAGTTCCTGTTGCCAGAACTTACCAAAACACTTACAAACTCAGTTACAAAGCACCGTTCATTGCTTCTCCATACGTTGCTGCGCCGGCTGTGGCGTACTCTGCACCAGCTCCAGTTGTTGCTGCCTCCCCGTATGTCAGACCTGCACCGTACTACGTTCAACCAGCCACGGCTTACTCGGCACCGTATTTCGCACCTGCTCCAGCTGCGCCAGTTGTTGCTGCTCCAGTTTGGTAATTGAAAAAAAACTGTTAAAAAAAGTTGTTGAATTGTTGTTGTTAAAATAAAACTTTATCGTACAAATCTAGGTGTTATTTTTAGCCTTCCAAATTCGACTTTTTTTGTTATTTTTAGTGGTTTTATGAAAGTATTCTTTCAAAAGTACTGTTTCGTTTAAATATAGATTAAAATATGTGAGATTAAAGATTCGTAAACAAGAGTGGGTAATGATTATAGGATTTACATGAGAAGGTATTAATAAATCCATTTGGTATAATCATTTGCACAGCAGATTGAACGTGATAACATGGTTATGTGATCGAATACTCATGTCGATAATATATTAATTCTCGCAACTAATTGACAAATCACGGAATCAGTCTGATTAGTTTATATAAACTGACACTCGAGCACGATAACCATGCAGTTGTCGCTGCAGTTGTGCACATGGTTTATTTTGGTCCAACTTACATAGTCAACAATTATTATTAATAACTGTACTCCAACGCAACATTAACATCATTAAAACACATAACAATGTAAGTTTGACAAAATTTAGTTAATCTCTTTCATAGTTTGTAGAAAATTAATTGAAAGGTCGATCTTAATTCAAAGTACATTCTGTAATTATAATGTTTTATATTCAAAGTCAAATTTTTCTTTTTGCAATAATCACTGAAAACTAAAGACGTCAATTAAACTTGAAATTAAAACAAGTGCAAAACCAGGGAGGAGGGTAAGGTACAAAACAAGAAATTTGTTTCAATATAAAAAACTGTATTATCAAAATTCACGTTTGATTAATTTACAAAATTCGAAAGTGTAATTACATATTACAATACAAAGATTCGCCGTACGACGCAGGAGGTAGTTTAATGATAATGAGCACTATAAGCGATCGGAGCAGCAGCAGCATAGTACGGTGAGTAATGAGCTGGATGAACCGAGTACGTGAGAGCTGGTGCAGCGGCGTAGGCGAATGGCGTATGTGCGACCACCGGGCTGTCAATCACCCTGACGGTGTTGGAATAACTGGTGGCAACTGGCGCAGCGGCGTATGCAGTGCCAGTGTGCAGAAATCCTGACGGTTTTGGAGCCGCCATGGTGCAAGCAACGAGGGCGAAGAGAACAACAAACTTGAACATCTTGTCACGTTTCGATTGTTTTGCAAACTGTTAAACTGAAGCGACAATAGAGTCTGGTGATTTCGCAGTCCAGATTTGGCGTTTTATAGGACCGAGAATTGCGATCCCCTCCGGTTTGCAAAAATGACAATGCGCTTACGTAATCAGGCCCGAGACGTGGCGGAATGCAATGGGCCTAGAGCAGGGCCAAGGCCACGCTGTCAATCACGCAATATGGAGAAATTCAATCTAGATGCAAAGTCGACGGTGCATTCGTCACGATCACAACCTTTTTTTTTTGTTATTTCAGCTCCAGGTTGCACCATGATAGGTTTTGTTGATGTGCTTGATAAAGTTGTTTTTAATCCACAGTTTAGATCCGAGAGACTTGGGACAACATTCAGTTTTTTGTTTTTTGCAAAAATTTTAGTTGTTTTGTATGGAGCTAGACTTTTTTGAAGGATCTTGTACTTTTTTAATTTGAGGTTCGAACAATTTTAACAGTTCAGAATTTAGGACGTTTGACTGGTTTATTACTTTCGGATCATCGTGAATTTCGTTCATCATGAGCAAGCAGTATTTAGCTGTAACTTATTTTTTTTGTATTTCTCAATCACATTCGGCGAATAGCCAAAAAAAAGTAATGACTTACATATGTAATTTTTTTATAAATAATGTTACAGCAAAGTTTCAGTTGAAATAGAAACGAAATTTGTTGCCTGAAGTTGTTCACTTGAAAGTTAATCGTTTGTCTAAATTTTGACAAGTTTGATGCAGCTATGTGTTATCGATTGCGATTACGAGTCCTCCGAGAGGGAGATGCACCATATGGTTACGAGAATGCAAGGTTAACGAGTGCATAATTTTGTTAATTGAAATAGAAAATCATTACATCGGTCATCCTCATGTATAACGTGCACAAAGGATTTCAAGTACGAAATTATGCAACCCTTATGTATCATACTCGCGACTAATTAAATTAATCGCTGATATATTAATACCACATGTATTTCGATCAGCTACACTAATAAATTCCCAAATTCTCAACGACTTCATTTCTCGTCGCATAAAAATGACATTTTACGAATTGTCACACTCGACTTTTTAATTAAAACGATAAAATTTAATGAAAACAATGTTGCAATTTGACAAAGTGTGCGAACCTCTTCTTTGAAGCCCGAGTGGGGCTCGAATCATAAATTTGATTTGAAGTCGAGCCGAAAGCGTCGGGATTAATGAGAGGCGTGAAATTTATTGTCTTCATCTGTGATAAATTTATTCAGTCTTTTTGTCAACGCGTTCGTTTTAATTGTCATTTGTCACCGAAATAGCGCCGCTCGGTGTGAGCGCTCGTAACATTTGCATAAACCTTTTTGTACGCCCCGGACACAGTCGTATTAATGTGTACGACTGATGGCGAAATGCACTTTTTCGTGCGATGAAATATAATAGCAAATGGGGCCTCCTTAACTTCACTCTCATCAAACTAGAGTAAATTACGTTATGTAATTTCGACTAAACTCATGACCTTTTTTTTTCAAATGTGATTTTGCGAACAAAAAAATGGTCGTAGTAAAACTCTACTATTAAAACTTTTTTATCCTTGTTAGAAATGATTTTAATTATTTTGTTTTTACTTTTCATTTAGAAAAACGAGTACAAAAACGTTTTGCTATTTGGCATTCAAATTTCGATTGTGTCAGTTGATAGAATCGGTTATCTATTTGTGGATCGATGATTGATTTTACTAACACTATGGACCATCTAGAAAGAATGACAGATCAATTTTTCAACTTCGTCTCTCAAGTCATTGTCGAGACAAAAATAAGAATAGAAAAATTCATCACAAACAAGATAACGCTCGTCAAAAATGTCATTAGCTCGTATTCGCAACAAGCGAAATTTTGTCCACGTTGGATTCAAACAAACGGGCTTATGTAAAGGTCTTTATTATGGTAATACTGTAGCCGGTATACATAACAGTTGAAATTCATAGATGTTAAACATGGACTGATTGCTGATGCGAGTGAAAGTGAACAAAAAATCGGTCATCTGTCGAAACGAATAAGAACGTTATAAATCTGTGGTCAGTTTTCAAAAACCAGATTGTGTCTATTGTTTCGAACAAACAACAACAAACATTTGTTATTCCAAACTCAAACTGTTAATCAATCGTACGGAATTATGGAAAATTAATGATCCAACTTAATTGAATCGACTTCCTTAAAAAACTATCAAAGACACGAATACTTAATGAGCCCTGAAAAAAGACGAGAAAAAGTTGGCCTGCTAAGTGAAAATAACTCTTCCCCAAGAAATATCGTCGGATCAACAAACAAGAACCACTTTGTTTCAATTAATTGCCCGAGCAAGTACAGAGTCTAACCGGAAAAGACGGGATCAATAACCAGGACCTGATCCTGTTACGAAGGATCTCAACAAAAAAAGTCAACCAAAAAGCATAAAAACCCTACCAAGAGAAAGAAAAAAAAATTGGATCGAATTGCATTCCGTTGGTCTTAAATTGGTCGGCTATGAATTTCGTATCGTCCGTAACAATTGAAGATGAATAACCAGCGGAATTAAAAAAGGCAGATCCCCTCAGGGGTCGTGCGTCACCGAACCGAGAACGGGTTTTTGCATCGAAGGTCGCGCGTCCTGACAAAGAGTTGCCCTTCCACCGCCAGTCCTTGTGCATGGTCCTTGACAGTGCTCGTTGCACGAAGACAAAAGCTGGCGCGAAATAAAAGCCGGCCGGCCAGGCCTCACTAAACATTCGTACTCCGAAGCACAGTCGAAGCACTATCCAAGCATGTACAAACTCGTTGTTTTATTCGCCCTGGTGGCCGTCGCCTGCAGTGCCCCAGCCCCGGGTTTCATCGCGCCGGTGGTGCCGACGTTACACGCCGCCCCAGTGATCGCAACTGCGCCACTCGCAACCAGCTACCAGAACACCTACAAGGTATCGCTTAGGAGCCCGGTCATCCACACCGCTCCCTTAGTCGCCGCTCACCCGGTCGCCTACGCTGCACCAGCCCTCGTCAAGACCGCGCACGTGCCTCTGGTGCCACTCACCTACGCCGGCTAGTCAACAAATACCCCCTCACCACCCCCCTTTCACATCATTCATCACATTCGCACAAAATCAAATGTTCACAAGTTTGACAAATAAATTGATTTTTTCATAGACAACACCGACTTGTTTTTTATTCTTGTTCCTCCTCCTAGGTGAATCGCACTTTTTTTAAATTCCTTCATAATGAGAGATTGTAAACTTTTTTATGTTGTAATGATTTGAGTTTATTTGAGTTTTGTAATCTCAAAAAATGGACTTGGATAGCCATGAATTGCACATTTGTTTCCAGTTTGACAATTGTATTAGTTTTTACCTGTATAAATTATTGAGTGCTTTGTAAGTTGAATGTTTCATTTGAATTTGAATGTTTTTTGATTGTTCAGATATTTTGATGGTGATAAATTTTTAGATTTTGATATTTTTTATATGAAATAATGGAATAAAAAATGTAAGAGTTGAAATTCAGTGCGAGTAAAAAGTCAGAGGGTAACCTCCAACTACAAATTTCTTTGTCACTTATTGTACTGGAAAAAAAAATTCAAGTTCGTCCATCGGAAGGAACAGAACACCGGAGAACCCTGAATGAGGTTGAAGTTAACATAGGTCAAGGTAAGCATTAGGTAGCGAACGGATCTGAGGATGCAACGTGCGTTCAGACAGATAAATAACAATTCAAATACCTTTCTAGTTGGAAAATCATTGTTTTATAATAATTTTGTTGTAACTATTTTGATCCAATATTAATGAAAATGTTAGATATTTGTTTACGATTAGGAAATTTTTTGAAATATTGAGCAATTTTTCTCATTTCAACCAAAGGAAGATTTTTGTTTATATTTACTAAACACTCACATTTGTCTGAAATTAATTTTACATATTTATTTTAATCTTAGATAAGACCATCTTTTTTGGAAAAAATGTGTGTTTGATTAACTCAATCTTGAGAGAGTTATTAGATATTTTGTAATGCCTTTGTCAAATAAGCTCAAAAATTGATTCAAAACCGATTGGCAAATACAGTCCTTAAAATTCAAAATTATGAATTCAAATAAAAAAGAACCCGAAAGAAGAATTGTCGAAAAATGGTCAAATTTAAACTCAGTTCAATTTTCATTACAAAATGAATCTATTTTTTGAGGATATCAAAAAATGTGTCCTGTCAGTTTGGTGTATGAAAAATAATATCTCGCGAAAAACTGAGAAAAAGAAGGAAACCGTGAAAAGTCATACCTCAGAGTCGAGTTCAATCATTTTGCCACTCGCTGTTCGTTGAGGTCAACGTTCTTTGATTACACCTCCAGCCGGAACGAATTTATTAACAAATTCATGAAAATTTCCTATCAAATATTATCGAAGGAAAAAATGCGTCCTTGCTATTTTCCCGAACCATACATTTTCAAGGATGTATTCATACAGCTTCATATTTACACGTGCCCTGTTCAATTCATTGACTTTGCCCGTCATGCAATGTCATATGCTCATGGTTGAAAACATGCAAAATCAACAGTAACTTTTCTATTGTCTGTTGCAAAAAAAGTTTACACCTGAACAAAAGCTGCAAAAATAACTGTCCGATCAATTTTTCTCTTTCATTACCCGGAATGTTTATTCATTTACAACCAACTGGCAGGAAATGTTAAGAAGAAAAAAAAAGATTTTATTTGTTCATAAAAAAAAGTCCATTTTGATTGATACGCAAAAGTTGATTGTTCAGGGTTTCGCCATGACATTGCAAAAGATAATTGAATCTCACGAAATCTAGTCGGTGAAAAAAAAAATGATGAAAGGTATCATTATGCGAGAGATAAACGACGCTCAGGTTCACTAACGTGGGCTGCTGGAGATTATACAAGTTCTTTTTTTTTCCTCCTCTCTAAAATTGCGTCAGTGACGGGGCCCCGAAACTGATGCCAATGCATACGATTCGAGGTTCAATTAGAAAATAGTCCCTTTGAAAAGGTAACACCATTGGCCGTGCATTCGCGGTTATTCATAAGCAGCCGAAGGTCTCCCAAACTCTCCGCTACGCCTGACTATATAAACTCCTGAGTACTACCATAGAGCAGATCAGTCTCAGCTTTTCAACCCGTACCAAACATCCCAAACTCAATCTTATCAACATGTTCAAGTTTGTAAGTATCCCATTTTTTCATTTCATTATCTTTTTCAGTGTCGAATTTTCAAAATTTCAATTCTAATTTGATCTTAAAATTCTTGAAATCTTTAAATTCTTAATATCAATCTTGTATTTTCAGTTTTATTGACTTTAAACATAACTAAAAATGAATTAACAATTCTAGGTGTGCTTGTTCGCCTGCGTTGCCTTGGCAGCTGCCAAGCCAGGTTATTTGGCGAGTGAAATAGTGCAAGAGAAGACAATCGAGCAGCATGGAAACAGCGTGGTGCACGCCAGCGCACCTGTGGTTGCACCAGTGGTCCACGCCGCCCCAGTGGCTTATGCCGCCCCAGTTGCATATGCTGCCCCAGTAGCTTATGCCGCCCCAGCTACCCTCTACCACGAAAAAACCATCGAGAGCCACGGAAACGCTGTCGTACACGCCTCTGCTCCTCTTGTCCACGCTGCTCCAGTTGTCCACGCTGCTCCAGTTGTCCATGCTGCCCACTACGTCGCTGCTCCAGTCGTCGCCGAGAAAACCATCACCAGCTACGGACACGGAATCGTTTCCCACTCTGGATCCCACCTCGTCCACTACTAAATCAACCTGGCTAAGAATTGGAAATTTTAAACACTGACTGACTTCAAAAAATGAAAGACGAAATTAAAATTTATCTTGACAGCGCAACTTGAGATGTCGATAAACTATATTTGGTACGTTGAACAGCCTGGTCTGCCGGTTCGTCCGCTGGAGAAGTTTCTCGAGAGATAGTCTCCAAGTTTGTTGGCGAACTTAGACAAAAAATAGAATGCAGTAGTTTTTTCCGAAATAGACTGCAAGTTTGTTTTTGTAAAATAAAAAATTTTATCAAGTTCTATTGAATAAATCAATCTTTTTTACCGCACACGATGGTTTGTTATTTACTCCCTTGTTTATGTTATGTAATTTTGTTGTTAATCATTAATCATTTTTGGAGGATTAAAAACAGTTAGTCGATTGTACATATGAAACTCTAATCACTCGCTGGGACTCTGATACAAACAACGTAATTGAAAGTTTGTGATTGAATGTCAATGATTTGTATAATTGAGAAATCAATCAAACATTCGAATCAACCGTTCACGACATGAAGAAATGGCCAGTTCACACGTGGGATACGAACTCAACTGCGGAGAACAATCAAATAATCAAATTTCAACTGATTTGTTTTTATGTCGGACCGTGAGTCTCGAAGGTTCGAGAGTTTGATTGTAACAGGAAAAAGAAAATCAGGGAGACAATGCTTTAATCCAATCAGACGATATAGGAACCGAAGAAGGACTTCTATGATGGAATAAAGCTTAGCCTAGACCTCGCCTTCAAATATTATTTTCATAGTTAGGTCAGCTACAACACTTTTTACTCCAATAACTTTGAAGTAAAACACAATAAAGCCAACAATCTACGACTTCATTTGCCAAACTTTTTAATTAAATCTTGGTTAACATGCAGTACCCAAGAATTCTATCCAGTCGAATTGAACTAGTTATTATAACTCTCAAGTACAGTGACGAATTATAGAAAAGTAGCAACATTCTTATTCGCATTTTTTGTGAAAAAATGATGAGTAAAATTGTAAACTTTTGTTTGGGTCATTTTTGTAAGAGACTATTTTGAACATCTGTTTGTCTTCCTCTACAATTTTCCTTATCGTATTTCCTTTTTGTGAAACTACACACTGAGCTGCCACAAGTGCCTTTATGCAGTGACTACCATACAAATCTTCAAGGTTCCAGGTGAACGAACGACGGATCTCGCTAACGATTCGCCAACATAAAACTTATTGCTTTGAAGTTGACCATCTGTTGCAAACATTAAAAACAAGATCGAATCTTAAACCCGATCTTGTTACAGCGAATACTTCCTAAGGAATTTATGAAGCAGAAATTCTAATCTCCGACTATGTAGAATCTTCATGTTTCCTTGCAAAATTTCAACTTTATCTAAAAATCATATCGAACCTTGAATGTTACTACACAAAATTTTATCTCCTCTAATGAGAATGATTAACTTTTGTTCAAAACTCGTAAAATATCATACTTTAAACATTTAAAGATTGTTGATATTTTCTAGACTGTTTTTTTTTATTTTGTTCATTTCAGTGTTGTTATATTTAAAGATTGCGAGAGAAACTTTGCGGTTGATATGCAAACCATTACACTTTGTGTGCTTTCTTTTCGTCTTCGTTCTTGACTTTAACTCGCAAGTAAATCAACCCTGATAAAAATTTTAGTTGCGTGGATAGCACGTGGGGTGAACCTTGAAAAACGCATTTTTTCATTTCTTTTTGGCAGGGGGAAGAATTTATGGATGCGAAATTTTTTTTCATTTAAGAATTGTTTACTTTTAGAAGTGACTAATTTGTTGCTAACCGAGTGGGACCAACCCAATTTAAATTACACTTGTTAAGAGACCGAAATTAAAGCGAACATTCAACGTATCCTTGATTCGCGATTATACATACATTCTGAACCGAAAAACAACACTAAATTGACCGGCGTCGTTACTCCGGTATCTGGTGGATACGAAAGGAAAGGCATGGGGAATCGTTGAAAATAATTAATTTGGCTGACTTCTTTGTTTCGTTTATGCAAAAGTCAGTTCGAAGACTTGTTGAGCAATTTCGAGAAAAAAAATGATGAAATTAACGGATTTGATTTCTATGATGTGATTATGATTTCATATTAATTGTGTAATTTCACAAGAGAATAAACATATTTTGTTTAGGTAGCACTGACGTTTCTTGAGAGACATTTTAATGTTTCGAAATATTACATTTTATTATTTGGAATAAAATTAAGTTGAAATTGCTGTTGATCTCCGAAAATTTTGAGATCATTTTTTTAATTTAATGTTATTGATTGTTGTTGTATCGATGGAAAATAATTGACAAAGATTGTGCCGGTACTAATGAAAAGGAAACTTCGTGTTTGAAAGAGAAGAACAACTTTTTGAATTGCTCTTCATATAACGCAAATCATATAATGCAAATGCTTGACTTTTTAGTATGTGACGTTCGGTCTGACGCTCTCTTGCGAAACATCGAATCAGCTGACGGAATGCGTCATTAATTTTGGCTCTTATCAACAATCAGTTATGTTTTTGTAACACCTCTTATAATCAGTAATAATACTTGAACAATTTTAGTTACACTTGTAAAAGTACATGTATTGTTAATGTATACTGAGAAAGTGATATTTTTCCAATATATTTGATCGTTTTTATTATAGTGGAAAAATGAATGTACAATGTTTCTTTAAGTTGAAATTATTTTGAGACATGATTTATTTAAAACGATTGTAAAAATTGTACATAAATCATAATTATATAGAAATTATCAAATTTGTTTAACAGTTTTTACAATTTAAAGTATTGCAAAATCACTAAAAACATTGTATTTTGTTTAAAAAAAAGTTTAACTAAGTTTAACTGAGAATCGAATTACCCATCTAATTATCACAGTAGCGCCAATAAGTTAGTTGAACTAACTCACTAAACCGCACAAGAAATTGGCAACATTTTATTATCTCAGCTGATGGTAAGATGAGAACATGATAAGTTTAGCACGTTAGTCAACTGTGTAGTACAATTAATAAAAATACTCTTTCTAACAGAAAAAATACAGATAATAAATACTCATTACAAAAATTCATTCAAGAGAAAGAGATTTTTGGATTTTAATAACAATACACTCAGAAAATACTGTTTTATTTTCGAAATACCTTTTATCATGAGATGGTAAAACGAACAAACTCAAAGGGTTAACAAAAGAACAATTTTATCGATGACTTTTGAATTCTTTAGTAAAGTATGAAAACTTATTGCAAAGTACATGGCAACTAGAGTCTCAAAAAACATTGTTTCGCAAAATGTTCTTTCAACTAATTTAACTTTTTAACGAGACTAACTTGTAACTAACTTGTAATTTAACATACAACTTAATACAAAACTTGTATCCTCACTTAAAGTGTAAATAAATGCACTCATGAAACCAAAACGAACCAAAATATTATTTTTGTATTCATAATTCATAATACAATTTGATGAGGCATGGTAGATCACTTTCAAACAGAGACCAGGCGCGTGTTTACATATGTAATTTCAAAGTCTGAGTCTTCAATGAAAGTGAAAGCAGAGTGTCTTCCGCTACTTTCTTTTGAGAAGAAATTATCAAACTTATCACGTATTGACACGAAAGATGATCAGCCGAATTACTTATTATTAGCTTGATGAAGTTACATAACGATCGAAAATCTTCAAATTAACATTTTTTTCTTGTTATAACTCAAACAAAACTCTAAAATGTCATAAATTCAAGATAAATTTACTGGTCCTCAAACTGTTATTTTGTTTGCAACGAAAAAAAACCTGCGACATTTGCACGCACCAATAAACAACGTATTTCTTCGTACAGTTCTTTCAAGTTGAACAAATCGGGTCAAAGAGGCAGTTGGCTTGACAGTAGGATACGTTCGAAAATCCCCAAGTTACAACATCGTGGAAATCCCCGTTGTGCAATTCTTCGCGTGCAAGAAAAGAATGATCTATTCGTTTGATCCTTACATTTCATTCAGAAAAAGTGAAACTAGAAATGAAACAAATATTATATCAATACAAAACTGATGTCACAGAAATGAGTGTTATTCTACAAAAATGATGAACTTTCTCATTTTTTTCTGTTTGTTTTTACATCACTAAACCCATGTTCGAGAACGTCAAGGTGAAAAAAAAATTAGCGAACGAGACTAATTTTGGTCTCGGTTCGGCCGAAAAAGGTGAAATTTGAAGACAAAGCTAAACAGCTCGTGTCAACGGAGAAACGCAAGAAACTGGATCGACGATGTGAATAAAAAACAATGAATGAGATTATCTTGACCGAAGAAGTTTGTCCCGCGTATCCGCAGGAAGTAAAGCGCGAGTTTGTCTGACGTATTCGACTTTCTCCATGCATAAATACGTCACAAGGATGAGCGCTCTGCAAACCGACCGTGGCGATGTTTTTTTCGTTGAAATAAAGACGGACTTGTAAAATCTCGCGGCAAAAAATTTTAAGGGTTCCACTTGTTGGACATTTATTCTGTCCTTGACATCGTATTTGCGACAAATTGAGTTCAACTTTTGCAAATCAATGAAAATGAATTCTTGCAGTTTTTCTTTTTGTATTGTTTCAGGCACTGATGATAATGAAAATTGAAGAAAAAAAAATAGATTATGATTTGTTTTTCATTTTTGATTTTGTTTTAGTGAAAAACAAAGAATTGAATAATAAGTTTCCAAAAAAATTATAAAGCGTGTAAACTCTGATGCAAACCTTGACCGTATGTGTTGCAAGACAGCGGGAAACCCCAACCGAAAACGTGCCCAACATGAATTCAAATAAGTTTCAAATAAAATTTGTTGTTTGAATTGGAAATAACCACTTCATAACTTCCAGGTAAGATTTTTATTTCTATTGCCCAACTTCTCAATTCACTTTTATAGTGATCTTGCGAAACTTGGAAGTTACCTTATCCTGTCGACTCTACATTAATTTCAAATTAGTTGACAAAAATACTTTTTTCGTTGTCTTACTTTTAAGTTGACTAACATCAATGTCTTTTGCACATTAGAAACTTGGACAAAGAGTTAGTCGTAAAAATAAAGGACTACCTTTGTTTCGTTTGAAAACTGGACGTTACGCAATATTGACCGCCAATAAGGTGCTGCTATAATACCATGTTGCGCGCTTGGACGTCATGCATTGTTCATTCAGATTATGTTTCAAAGTTTTATTGGCACACAGGACTTCATCGGTCGAACTGTCCGAACTTTTCGGTTCCGGGAGAAAGTGTATTGTATAGGATGTGCAACCGTCGGATGATGCTCTTTTAAATAAAAATACAACAAACAAAAGGCATTACTAACAAAAATAAAAACGAAAATCAATCATACTTTTTTAATTAAAACTTTGTTTCTTTAACTAAAATTTGTTCGACTTTATTCATTTCGTTTAGTTACATGACCTGATGGCTTAAAATTCAAAAAAAAAATCATCTAGCGGTAAATCGCCAACTGCATTGATGAATTCAAAGACATGAAAAATGGAATGATAAATTGGTCGCACTGTCGGATGGTGTCAAACGTCGATGCATTTCACGTGTTTCCGACATTCCCTAAGCACTTGTCATTGTGTGATAATGGGATGTACTTTGCATGTACACGCGCTTTACTTATTATGTGAAAGTGTTCACGAAAAGGTTTGAAATCTGCAGCAAACTATAAAAGTAGAGAAAACAAAGTAAAATTTGATCGTTAATGAGAATCCTTTTGACGTCATAACAATTACTGTGAAAAAAATGAGGCTGTGATGGATATCACTTGCACCACATGTTACTAATAAAGTACGAAAAATGATTTTGTTTTTCAAATGAAGCCTCCAGGTTTCTCTATCAAAAAACGAAACACAAACGTCGAGCGAAAATAACTGATTTAGAAAACAGCAAATGTGTTATTTTAAATATCACTTGTTTAAACTAATGGCTCGAGTGAAAGTTGTGTTAGACGAAAAAATAAGACACAAATGTTGACAAATGTTGAAACATTTGTTGTAAATTGTATTATGATATCCGTTTGGCGTCCACGAACCTTTTTCGTGCTTTGTGTATTCAAATTTCGTAGCCTTGTGAAATCCCATTGACGTACATGAAATTACATAATGTCAACGAACTCATTCAGAGTTTGGTGCACGACGAAACTGAGGAAAATCCCTCAAATTGTATTATTCAATGAATGATATAATAAGAGGTTCCGTTATGCAACGAATGTGGACTCGCATCAAATGCGTTAGTTTGGGAAAAGGACACGTCCGAGTAATGTCATTTGTCAAAAATTAATTTGTTCATTGATCGGAAAAACTATTTCAATTTTCATTAATTTCAACATTGTATTGAGTTTCAAATTAATTTACCATGTGATTGAATGAAGTTTATAAGTTTAAAATCGAAACAGTTTGAGTTATAACTAGGTTCTTTGATGAACCACTAATTAAATGAAATCAAAATACAAATACGTTTGTCTGATTAAAAAATGACTTAGAATTGAAATAAACGTACAAATCAAAATGAACTTTAGATAATCAGCACTTAATCCATTCTTAAAAATTAGTTTAAATTCTAATTTGCAAACAAAACTTTTGATAATTTATATTTTCATTTGATAAAACTGTTACTGGAAGAAAAATTGACTTGTATGACAAGAAACGTAAAAGACGAACAAATTCAAAGTCAAATTTCATTCATCCAGGTAAAGTTCATTGGTCTTTCGAAACGCTGTTTTTTATGACGAATCTATGTCCGGCTGTGTGCGTCACGATTTAGCCCCACCGTCCATGCACACGAGTGGCAAACCTCAGCATCCCCAAAACCTTCCATATATAAAAGAATGATCGGACAAGTAAAAGCACATTGTGGTTGAACGTTCAGTGTGCGCGCGGAGAAAGTGTTTTTTGGACCCGAGAGAAGCTATATATACAAGATCCAGCGACATCGTGCAAGTTCAGTGTTGTGCCAGTGATCGATAAACTCCTAAGTGAGTACCGAAAGTTGATTTGAACATTCGCACTTCGTTAATTTTAGCAAACAATTATTCAATTAAAATTTTTTCATTCAGTGACGAATACTTACAATTTAAATACTCAGACACATCAAAAACGCAATTTTGTAAAATGACAAAATAAAACTAAATAAACACTGCGAAAGGCAAGAAAAAAGCACACAAATGAAAGTTGGAAATCGGTTTTTCTGATGAATTTGTTGGGCCCTTCATAATATTTATGCGGAAGTTAGATGACATTCGATAAATTTGTATCTTGATGAGACGAACCGTGACAGTTGGCAAATTCTTGCTTTCTCTTAATTTAATGTTTTGCCTCAAAGAAAGTTAAAAAGAACTTGTGCAATTAGTAATAAAATTTGATATTCGTAAGAAACAGGTGATGTATTATTTTTTCTCATTGCAAATAAAAAATTTACAATTGAGAAAAAACTTAAAAATGTAAACTTAATAGAGAAACAAAACAATAAAAAAAAAAAACAGTACAATTACGTGATTAGCATTGTTACAGTCTTCTGGGTTGTCCGTAAAAAAAGACATCTGACGCACGTGTTCAAAGGATTAGTCTGAAGAAAGTAATCAGATTCAGAAACTGGAATCATTACTTTCCCTGGACTTCCTCTCACTTTCGTTAACCACCGGTTTCGAGCCGGTTTCTCGTGCTGCAAATTTATCTTTGTTCATCAGCGAACAAAGACACTTTGAATAGAACTCCATCACATAAAGCATGCAATAATTTTTAAGCCTCAACATTTCCTTTTGGCACTCAAAAAAAGGTTTTCTTTTTCAGGATGAAGTTGTGGGTGATACTGTTACTAGGCGTAACGACGCAATGTTTTGCTAGGAAAGTGTCATACAATACAAACCAGCCAGATGGACAAAAACGCAACTGGTCCTGGCAAAATCAGGACATGCTTGCAGAAGCAAGCAGCAACTATGAGACCTTTCAACCCATGGCCTTTACAGCAAAAGATGCTGTAAATCAGCAGTCGAATGTGCAATCTGGGTCAAGTGGAGTGGCACAAGCTTTTGATCAATACACTCAGCAATCGGTAAAAACTCAATTCAACTTCTGCAACTTTTTCAACTTAATTGCACCCTTATAATGTTCATCTTGTCAGAACTACAGAATAAAATTATTGAAAGTAGAAAATCAAATCAACTTGATCTGTCAAGAATACTTTTTTTTAGAAATATTTTTTTGAATTGTTGATACTAATCATTGTTATGATTATGCAGCAGGTGGATAGTGTGATCGACGACATCTTAGTTTCGAATCGTCAAGGGCGGAATCTTGAAGGATTTGATGAAATTTACTCTGATCCTCAAGTCAAAAATGCTCTTCAACAAGGCAATGATACCATCGCCCGAAGTTATATCAAAGATAAACTTTGCAACTTAGGTTTAATGAATGTAAGGAAATAAAATACTTTTCATAACAAATAACACTTTACAAAACAATAAAGTTGATGATTTAACATGAATATTCATCATTTGCCAGTGCGAAGATGTTGAAGAAAGACGTCCCTATTATCACGGATCTCCCCACCGAGACATCCACCCTCAAGAAGTAATTTTGGCCCAGCCTGTAACGATCAAACCAGTTGGACGTCCTCTGCCAGCTGTTCCAGTGAAACGTCCCTACGGACCACCTAAACCTCTGTCAATCGGACCTATTTACTCTGGACCGCCACCACCAGGCCCAGTCTACGGAGGACCACCACCAAGTTTCGTCGGCCCATACCCAGCTTACAAAAAACCATCCTTAGGATTAGGACCACTAGGATCCAAACCTGTTTACGAAGGAGGTTTTGATCTGGACGACAAGTACATCTTGGATAAGAAACAGAGTATCCACCCGTCAGGTTCAGGCGTGCAACAACATGTCCATCACCATTACCATCACAACGAAGGCCAGAACGGTGGACCAATTGGTGGACCAATTGGCGGCCCTATTGGCGGCTCCATTGGCGGCCCTATTGGTGGAATTAACAATGGATATGGATACGGAAATGAAGGTACCTATGGTGGAAACTTCAACGACTTCGATGAGTACAAAAAGACCTTCAAGGTCAAGGAAGGAAAAGCTCACAACATTGGAGGACAAGGCCCCAACAACTATGCTAACAGGTTCCCGGTGTATGAGAAGCTCAAGGATGACAACCATTTCGATGCATCTTCACAGAAAGGATTTGGTCCAGGAAAGCCTTTCAATAATGGTTTTGGTGGTCTGGGATCAGCAGGCAATTTGGATCTTGGTAACCATCCAGTTTACGATAACGGCAACTTCCCGCCGTACTCCGACGACTGCGTCTGCGTGCCCTATGAACAATGCGCCACAGTGAACCAGGTGGGACGTAAGGATGACCTCTATCTAGACATCGACCCTAGAAACTTGGGCAAAGATATCGAGGCTGAAACTGTAGAAGTCATGGTTGAAAGTTCAAATGGCACTATGAGCCTCGTTCGAGTATCTAAATCCGCTAATGCAACAGAGACTGAAGAAAAGAAAGAGGAAGGAGCAAAGGAAGGAGAGAAGAGATCCAAAAGAGCAGCAACTGAGGGTGAAAAGAAAGTGACTGAGAGAAACGCCGACGAAGAAGGCGAACCTGTAAGTAATTGAACTGAACACTTGCATGATTGGTAGATTTGTCTTGTCCCTATTCTTATTTTCTCATTGGTTTAACCGACCGACGTAGACGCAACTGACCCTTTGTGTATATAAAGACTACATCTACGAATTTAACCAAACTTTGGAGTTGGAATCGTTCATAATAACAAATGATCTTCTACTCCAAAAATCAGGAATGCGGTCATTCTTAATCGTGACATTAAATATAAAATTCTTTGAAAGACTTTAACACAACCGACTGAAATCCATTAGGTCTCGACGAGGAACTTGACTGGTCATCACATTAACTGTTCAGAAAATAACCATTCCCAATCTCCTTGTTCGCGACTTATTGGATTTCTTTGCAGCGGTTTATCGGTAATCTGAAAAAATTTAACGTGAAGCCAACCTGGGGCGTGAGCTTCGGTCTACCGCAATCTGGCTCCTATCCTATCAATCCTTACGGTGACAGTTCTTTGGCAAACCCATACTCTGGATACGGTGCTGGTGCTAACGGGTTAAACTTGGGACCGGTTTCCGTAAACCCTCTTGTGTCGGTGCAAGTAACAAAAGATGAGTATGGTCACAAGGTAGTCAAACCATTCGTGAACCTACACGTGACGCCAAGCCAGGCAGTGGTTCACAAATTGGGCCACTTCTTGGCGCACAAGAAAGAACAGCTTTTTAATTTCGGACATGGACATGGAGGTTACGCTCCCGGTCACTATTCCCATAAACCGTATTATCCGCAAGGCTACTACGGACCTCGTCCACGTCCCGACCAGTTCCACCACCATGAACATTACCACCAAACACCTCCCTACGGTGACCATCATGGTCACCCTGCTTACCACCATGGCTATGACGACGATGATTATTATGGTGACTATCACGATTACTACAGAAACGCACGGTCCAATATAACTGCAGAAGAAGGCGGTAGTAATAAAGTTGCTTTCCCGTCGAGAAAGCGACGCAGTGTAATTAACGAGACCCAGGAGGTAAGAACTGCTAAATTTTACACGACTTACTGATTTCGATCAGTGACGGAAGACGGACAAGGGACGAATGGTTTTGATCAGCATGTTTTTTTTTCTGAAAGAATGGCTTCCAAAGACCAAGATATGTTCTCGTTTTTTGGAGCAGATGAATGGTGGAACTTGATATTCAAATGTTTAAATTTGCTTACTTGAGTGTAACGTATGTTGCATGTGAATTGGCTTTTGGAATGTCATTTTGCAGATGGTGAAAACAATAGATAATCAAGATTTTCATTTCTCAGAGACAATTTGGAAGACCTCAAAGTTGCGGACCACGACACGTTTGCTGCAAACGTAACAGCATCATCCCAAATCGTCCTAAGTTAGGGGAGTGTGGAGTGAGAAACAGTCAAGGTATCAATGGAAGAATAAAGACCCCAGAACACGTTGATGGAGATTCCGAATTCGGTACGAGAGAGATTTTTTTAACTTCATAAACAGTATCTTGATTTTAAGTAACTCTTTAATCAACTTGATTTTCATTTGTCTTATAGGTGAATACCCATGGCAGGTAGCAATCCTGAAAAAAGACACCACAGAAAGCGTCTACGTATGCGGTGGCACCCTCATCTCAGCTCGTCACATCCTGACCGCTGCTCATTGCGTAAAGACCTACAAGGGTCGCGATCTTAGGGCTCGACTTGGCGAATGGGACGTCAACCATGACGTTGAATTTTTCCCTTACATCGAAAGAGACATCGTCAGTGTTTACGTCCATCCGGAATTCTATGCCGGTACTCTCTACAATGACGTAGCAATTCTGCAACTGGACCACGATGTAGATTTCTCAAAGAACCCCCACATCAGTCCGGCTTGCTTGCCTAACAAATTCGAAGATTTCACTGGCCATAGGTAGATCTTATTGGACTGTCTTATCTTATTGTTTTGCAAAATTTAAACCATGTTTCTAATGCAAATTTTTTTGGAACCAGATGCTGGACAACAGGTTGGGGAAAAGATGCCTTTGGAGATTTTGGAAAGTACCAAAATATCCTGAAGGAAGTTGATGTGCCAGTCCTAAGCAATGCAGTTTGCGAGCACCAGATGCGTCGCACCAGGTTGGGACCGAGCTTCAACTTGCACTCTGGCTTCGTTTGCGCTGGAGGAGAAGAAGGCAAGGACGCCTGCAAAGGAGATGGAGGTGGCCCGATGGTTTGCGAATCGAAGGGAAAATGGCAACTCACAGGTGTCGTATCGTGGGGAATCGGTTGTGGACAACCTGGCGTCCCGGGAGTTTATGCTCGCGTTTCCCACTACCTGGACTGGATCCAAGGAATCATCTCGAGATACTAACCACCCGGACAGCAAAACAGATTAACATGCAACTTGATTGTTGTTATTTATTCGAATTCGAACGTGATAATAATATTTTTAATGTTCCACTCACATGACGTATTATATTTTCATCTATAATTTATTGTAAATAATTATTGTCATAATCAATTTTTTATTTTAATTAATTCTTATCGTAGGGTCATAATGTTTAAGTTGATAATGAAGTATTCGGGCTCCAAGAGCCTGGAGCGTCAAGTAATGCATTTATATTGCAATGTAAAACGAGTTAGTGAATAAAGGCATTCGTAATAAAAAATTTGGTTGATCTTTTACGTAAAATTTGTATCTTTTATATATAATAATAGTATCACTTGTGTAATACTGAAATCACATTTTGTTAAATAATACAAACGCAAAGTAAAAAAGACATGTTCAACACTTTTGGTACGATGACTCGTTTGCTTTGTCAAAAGTTTACACACATAGCTATTATTCAACACACAGTATAGAAATCCATAGAAAAAGAGAAGGCAGAGTGAGCCTAGAATGTGAGGATTGGATCTTCTCGATGATCCAGGATGTCTGAAAAGAATAAAACATGTTGGTGGTTAAGTGAATTTGAATTCATTTACTCATTCATTTATTCAACTCAGAATTACTTTTGAGTCTAAAAATTGTTCATACCTTTAGCTATGCTCCACCATGGCAATGTAATGTATGTTAAAAACGCGTTCAAAGGGACGGACTGTGCTCGTCGGTTTTCTTTCCAAAAGTGGAAGGTTTGAGTGAAACCTCTCATCGTCCACAAAGGATTGTAAGCACCGTCATCCAGTTCTGCAACCGAAAGATCAAAGAAACGACGATTAATTCCTCAAGCTTGCGAACGAATCATCTCCAAATGATAACACAGACCAAAAATGTTAGAACTAATTCATTCCATCATTCATCTCAATTAATCTATCTGCCAAAAATGAAAACTACTTGCAGACTCCTAAGACAGCGCCTAGGTCCTGCGAGCCTAATAGCAAAATTAGCAAAAACAAACGGGAGAGAAAGAGAGGACAAACAAACAACTACCAAGGTCTTCATCTGGACAAGATTGCTTTTTACTGGAGTCTTTTTCACACTGGGGAAACAATTTACCCTGAGAGCCGGGGCGGCGCGGAAGCTCGCACCAGTAGTAGATGGCGGTGCCGTCTGGTGTCACGCGGTGTGGCGGCAAAAGATTACTTCTAGTGAAACTACCCGAGAGGGCTCTCCTGCGGCGGCTCCGGGGCAGCGTGGCGCTCTGCCTGCAGGGACCTCGGCATGATTGCGATCGTCCCAGCCGGGCGTTCGCGTTCCTCGTATCGTCCTGGTCCTTTTGCTCGCAATCGTTGTCGTTACTGGTATTGCTTGGGTCGGCGTCAGTGCGCGCCTCGCTTTCAATGCCCAACGGCAGCTCCTCTTTCCCGTCCACCAGTATTGCCCCGCTGTCGAGCTTATGTCGCACGTCGTTATCGTCACTCTTACTCCCCGACTCGGTCGATAGTATCTCGCTGCCAACCTCGATGTTGTTCAGCATCTGACTCGTCGACAAGCCTACCGCGAAATCCCAAATCAGTGACCATGAGTGCACTCGCGTCATAAACCCACTTCATTCAAAATAATTCTCGTCATATTTACAACTTTAAATAGAATAATGTAATCGTAAAATTTCATGCAATCAAAAGATGATGAATTAGAAACGGTCTCTTCCGATAAAACTTATGACGATTCTTTTTTAAAATTCAGTGGGTTAGTACTTGTGATCAGATTCGGAATTAGCATCTTGAGGGGTAATCGACACTGATTTAAATTTTACAATAAGATTTAATATTTTTGAAAATTCAATGAATAGAATAATAGAAACAATATTTTTTACTTTCCACTTATGAAGCAGGATTAGCAATGTATTAGTAATGTTTAAAAGCAAACTTTTCAATGAGGTGTTTTGAAAGAAACCAGGTATCGATAATCCCACACGAGACGCGACATGCCGTTATCAAAATTCGCGCGAGCACACTCACCGCGAGTGTCGCGGTAGGCCGGGTCTTGGACAAGCTTCTTGCTCTCGTTTCCGCTGCATTTGTCTCGTCTTCTAAGCTGCCTTCTTGGCAGCTGAGTCGAGCGAGCTCGCATCATCGGGCTCCCCTTGCGTTTATCGGGCGAATTCTCAACCGACGAGGTCTTCTCGGAGCCCCGGCCGCCCCAGTCGCTATCTTGCTCATTAGCTACAAAGTAAACAGGTGGCAAAGGATGTGCCAACGATTATACACAAGATCTAAAGAACTTAATTATCTTTCTCTAATCGCGTGTTTACTGAAACGCTACACGTCTCAAGAACCGTGTATACTTTTGATAACGTTGTGTGTCGCTCGGTTGTACCATGCCCATGTGTTAAATTTCGCCCTGTCTCACTTTCTCAAGTGTGTGGAAACGAAAAGTTTGAACACGAACAAAAGGACAGAATAGAACGAGTGAAGAAAGACAAAGTCGCGGATTTGGCAATCATCGGTTCAGAAGCATCTTTGAAACATGAACGCTCTGATTAGCAAATCCAAACCATTCGCAGAACTTGGCATGCAGAAAGTTTCAACGGGGTTGAAGGGATTGATACCATCGCGAACGTCGCCGGCCTCGATCTCGCTCAGACCGTTGGCCATCGAGTCCAGTCCTTCGTTCTCTGAGCGCGCCTTCGCCGCTGCCGAGTCGGGCTTGGTCTTCCAGCCTCCGCGAACGAAGTTGTTCAAGTTCGCACTCGGGTCGGACAGTCGTCTTTGGTGGCGGTACAGGAACAGGTCCTCGGCATCTTCCCAGTCTGCGTCCCAGAGACTGTCGGTTACACAATAGCCTGGTTCTGAAGTCGGAGTCTCCGCTCCTGAACCTTTTGGTTTGGTCACAGCCATCTCTGCGTGTCCTTTTCCTGAAATCAAACGAAAATCAATTCTTCTTCATAATTTTAACTTTGATTGTTTTAACTTTTTCAATTCAGATCTTTGGTTTCGTTTGAGTTGTAAATCTTGTAAAATTTAGTTTTTGAATAGAGAAAAAAGTACCCTGCGGTCCTTTCATGCGAACAAACTCGATCCTTTGGGATGTAGCTCCAGAAAACAATCCAAACGTCATTCGTTGTGCCATCTTAGTACTGAGACTTGACTGGAATATGTAAGAGATTTAATTTCGCTGAAAAATTTAATGAGTGAGTAATTAAAGCACGGCCGTTAGTGGACACTCACTCTATTGTCGTAAACTTTTTTTAGTGCGTCGTATCTGATTGAACCAAGAAAAATAACACCTTGAACAGCGCCGTCTCTATCGGAAGCTACTAATTCCACGCAAACCATCTCGCCATCTCTGACCAAAATATCACAGAAAACTTCGTCAAAATTGTCCACCATGAAGCATATATGCGGATAAGTCATCTCTTCCAAGTCGCCCTTTGCGTCCATGCGACGACGACTCGGACTTGCATACACCTTTTGGGAATGTCTTCGAAGTACCTGAAAAAGTCACAAAAGTCAAAATTACAAATTTGCATTTCAGTAGAACAAATGAATTTGAATTTGGGTCAAATTTTCAGTTTGATTTTGAATACAAACTTGCAATTCCTTTGGGCTTGTTCTGGTACAGATTGCCAGAGTAAGGGTGTAGTCGAATTGATGCACAACAAGATTCAGGTACACTGTCTCCTCCCAGTCGATATCAGGGTCTCCAATCGGCAACTTTTTGCTGTCTTTGCGAAACACGTCCACCTCCGTCTCAAATTTTGGTAAGTACCTCGTCGAAGTTTTGACGTGCTTTTTGCGAACGAAAAACAACAAATCGTCACCGTCAATCGTGTGCTCAGCTTGAAAGAGGAAATGTCGCACGAACAGGTCTGTCCAGTATGAAGCTCCTTGTACCATCACGAAACCAGAATCTAAAAACCAAAAAATTTTGAACTTTATTTTAGTATAGACATTTTGATTTATTTATTGAATGTAATTAATTGGGTTTTTATTGGGTCATTGGGTAATTGAATTTTAATAATTTTTAAAAAATTTGTGTTTAAAGTAGGACATCTTCGTTTAATTTTAAATCTACAATTACGTTTTCTAATCTTTCTTAAAACTGATGATTCAAGAAAGATATGAACAAATGAACGAATGACAAATCAAAAATACGTCCATTCAAACCAGGTCGGTCAGAATGAGCCGGAAATAATCAATGATCGGCCGTTCATATCTGACTTTTATACTCCAGCACACAGATATCGCTGTAAACACACAAATGTCAACCAGCACATTTTCAATTACGTTAAAAATAAACTTTTGCAATCAACAATCTTTGAATTCAGATTAAACGTTCAATATCTAAACACTCGAAGACAACAATTTCAAATTGATTATGCATAATTAACAATTTTTTCAGGTAAAATGTTTGTTTTTAGTTTTGTGAACGATTTCTTGCAAAAAAAGAGGAAAGGAAAAAATGTTTGTGCAAACCATCTTTAAGCAGCTGTCTCATTTCTTTGGTCCGCTGGAAGTTGATCTCCTCGAGGAGTTGTTCGAGCACAGTTGGTGGTCGTCCAAGACCCGCAGCCGCGCTGCCGGCGAGGCTCGTCATGTCTTCGTTTGGAGCCTCTCGAATTGTATCAAATAAGAAGCGCCTGCAAGACGCGAGCCTGAGCGAGTTTGGTCGTCATTACCCACGCCCGGTGATGTTGTCTCGGCGTTCACGCGACTGCAACCAACGCTGGCCGACTGGCGAGCCTGGCGCACACAACTTGGCGCTCGATCGCGCCTTCACGCACAGCAAAAACCATCGCAGGTCATGCGATTACCAATTTTAATGAGGATCCACGGTTACTCACTTTTGCCCGTACGGAGCAGGTCGTTGCGATGAGAATGTGAGGTCATTTCAACCAGTCAATAATTTTGCGCATGCGAGCACGCACCAACAACTAGAATTCCACTTTACAATCTATCGATACGCGCGAAAATTCGTCCGACTTTTATGCAAAACCAATTTTTCGCGTTTTGCATTCTTTATTATTTTTTTTAAATATATTTTTGGGTCATGATTACACATTTTATTATTGATACTTTTTTGCTCGTAGGTTTAAATGAAATTTCGATTTCCTATTTGTTTAAAATTTGAGGTTTTTTTGGAAAAAAATGATGTACTAATTTTGGAATCAAAGAAATTTTGAGTTTTGGAATTGAACTTTCTGAAAAGTTGAGGATTGTTAAAAGTTTTGCTATATTTTAAATGTTAATGATCCACGTAAGTAGGAGTTGAGTTTTTTAGATATAAAATAAAAAAGCTATTCTGATCTACATTTTACTAAAAGCATTGCAACAATAAAAGTTGAATAGAAAGAGAATAATGTAGATGGTCGAAAGTTGCGAATCTCCAATACTTTTTGTGGTCATTGTTACAAATGAAAAAAAAAAGTTGAAGAAAAAGACGAATTGTTAATTGTTGTGGGACAAATAAAAAATATGAATTTCATTGAAATCAGTAATCAGACATCTGTCGAACGGAAATATCGAAAATGATACTGTCACCTGGTGGTAAAAGTCATGTCTGCCTGACCAACAAAAAGTATCAATAATTTTTTCAACTTTATTGGATTACAAAATTTAACAAACGATTTAATTTTAACTTAATTTTTGTAAAAAAAAATGTTTAAAAAATCGCAAAAAGTTGTGAAGTTGTTAATTAAGCTAAAAATAGTACATTTTAAATAACAAAGAGTAGTAGTTTAAAATGTTAGTTTTAGTGTAAATTACAATTAAAAGTGATTGAAAAATATCATTCTCGGAAAATTCACCACCGAACTGAGTATAACAAAGTTTGCGCAAACATTTTGTCAGTAGCATAATAAATCAAGAGGAGAGATACCAAGCGTAAAAGTTTTTCTGCAAAAGAAGCATGTAAACACGAATCGAGTCTAAACCAAATGGAAACTGGTGTAAAAAATGTCCCAGCGAACAAATAAAAAAAGGCTAAAGTTTTTGAATCGCAATGACAGGGTTGTTTTTGGAAAGAAAATCTCATCTGAATTTTTCATCACAACAACCTTCTTTTTTTACGCATCAATTTTTGTTCTTTCAAACGAATTTATACTTTTTTTTCATAATTTTATGATTTTGTATCTGTTGAATTTCTCAAAGTGGAAATTGTAAGCAAATTTTATTTAATTTGTTTATTTCAAAATGTTTCACGTGCATTGATTACAGAAATTAGTAGAAATTTGGATATTTCTTTTGCAAAAATAATTTAATTAGTTTAATTTTGTCAAACAAACGGAAAATTTAAAACATCTTTGATGAATTGGACAACGTTATCTCCTCAGCTCTACATCCGATGACCTGGAATTGACCTCGTGACTTTTAACATCTGTTCGAGGCAATTTATGAGAGAAGATGATAACAATTAATACCTCAATACTCTTGCTACAATGTTCCAACACTAATCACACACTTAATACCCTTAATCGAGAACATTATTTCTCGAAATTATAAAATTAAAATAAGAATTATACAAACGAATTGTACAAACTGATATTTTGCACTTCATAAACAATGGTTTTCTTATTCCGTAATGTATTATTCAAGAAAAGGATTAAATTTAAGTACGAGAGATGATGTTATTATTGACATTTTCATTACCCAGAAGTTCGTAAATAAAACACTTAAATAAAAGTACTTTGAAAGCTCAGATGATAAGCTTTAATTTACATTATGGAGAATCAGTGGAGCGTGAATTCTTCTCATCTATTCGTGGTATAAAATTGTTGATGTGTTTCAATTCCGGCTTACGACTACTCTTCAGTCTGCGACGCGACTCCATTCGACACTTGTCGCGCGTCTCAAACATCTTCGTATCGCTTTTGACGCACCAATTTTCATGTATTGATTAAGTCATTCGTGGAATTTATCAAGTATCTTCGGTAAGATAGCGGATTGACGGCGCAAATTATATTTCATCAAAACTGATCAATATTCACTTTGACAAAATAATTAACCATCAAAGACGATGTTGCAAAAATCAAAACATCGTCTTGACAGAGATTACTTTTCTTCCAACTTTAATATTTACGAGTTAACAGTCTTAATTTGTTTTGATTAATCATGAAGATGGCGAAATTGTGAAATTGGTAAATGAAAAATAATCTTCTGTTTAATTTTGCATTTACTCGTGCAAGAAAAACTGCTTGAAATGAATGCGCACAATTACAGCGAATGATAGAAACTCACTGACAGTTCGTGCTGCGAATTCTAAACTTTGGTAATAATCTCACGAGCGGGAACTTTTCCAGCTAAATGCCGTTATTTGTTTTACTTATCTTGTTGGTCCTCGAAAACATTTATAAATAAAAATTACGTCTAAATAAAGAGTGACGATTTCCAACCTCTTGACACCGTTTCGACCAATTTTGACAGACTAAAAATGAAATGTCAAAAATAAACTTCCGGTAGTATAGAAAGGTTTTATTGCATTATAACAAAGATGGAATTCAAAAAGAAGAAAAATCGATTCAAAAGCTGATCTGTATTTTCGAGAATGAATTGCGCATGAAGTTTGGTTTAATTGAAAGGATTGTTAATTTATCTCCAATTTAAATTGGCGAACGCGGTTTCTGTGCAATCAGTATAACATTTCTGTTTTGCTCTCGTACGGGAAATTTCACGATTGTAAAATCAGACCAACCATTAGCAAGCCAAATGATGTTTTTTCAACTTTTGAAATGCGATATTACGATTTTGAGCTGACAAACTCCAAAGGCAATTTTATTTGCATTCATAAAAAAATTTTTCATCACAAAAGTTTGCAATTTCGTTATGAAAACGGTTCGATTTTAGTCTGAGTACGAAAGGTGGATTTCATTTCAAACGAATTTTTATTGCCAGTCATTTCCTTTTAATTGAAAACACTTTGACTTAATTTTGACATTAAATTTATCGTACACTTTTATAAAGTGATGTGAAAACTAATAAAGTGGCTCAATAAAAGGACATTTAATAAATAAAATATCGTGCAGGATACGAAAAAGGAGGAACAAGATGTTGTATCTGCTGACGACGTCGTTGATCATCGGAGTTGCGTGGGCTGGTTGCCCCATGAGGCCACTATCTGATCAGTCTTCCGCTCGAAGAACACCCGGTGATGGTGGATACTTTATCAAAGGCAAATTCAGCAACGAAAAATATCTGCCAGACACTTCGTACACTATCAGTTTACATGGTATGCACGATTTTCTTATTTGCATGAAGTTTCTTTCGGTTGTGTGCCAAAATATAAAAATTATCATAATAGAGTCAAATTTTGATAACATTCTAGAGATTGCAAAACTTGTTATTTTTGGAATAACAAGATATTTATGGTACTGACTTACAAAATTCCTCGGAATTTCGAAAACATGACTTAGTTTCCTATTTTAGCATGATAAAATAAATTAAGTGCTAATATTATGGTTTTTATAAATAATTACAAAACAGTATGTTGCTTTGAAGTGACATTCGATGTCAATACGGATAAAACCGCTACTGAGTAATTTATTTTAACCGCGACAGAAGTTGAAAATCTCAGAAACCAATTTCAACAGTGGATTTCATATTTTCGTGGTAACGTTGCTCGATATTCAAATTTTCACTCCCATGTAACGGTAGTGAAATTTAACGATAAGCACGTACATTAAAACAGAGTAACAGCACCCGATCAATTTTATACCTGCGAAAATTCTTCGCCGCCTGAAAATTTAAATTAATGCGTTCAGCGCCGTAACCCGAATTGATGAGAATTGTTGTTTCACTGATAATAACTCGAACAATATTTTTAACGACTGGAAATTATTTGCCTTCGAAGGCGGATTTTACTAAACTGGAATTTCACAGAGAATAATCAATTAATGTTTTCATGTCAGTGAATTTACATAAAGGATTAAAATCAGAACTCAAATTTCAAGACGTAATCCATTTTATTAACAGCATTATACAATTTCATTACAATAGTACTGCACTAACTCTGAGCGATCAATTTTCAGGACCTCAAGACCTACAGCAGTTTAGTCGTTTCACCCTTTCGGTCGATTCGCAACATGCTCCAAATAAACATTCACGTGTCGGACACTTTGAACTGTTCAACGATCCCTCTAGGTATAAACATGTTATAAAACATGAAAAACGTCTCAATCATATCTACAGAATTTATCTCAACCGTTCTACAAAAATTTACACTTTAACTTGAACATTTTATTTCCTTTCCATTCGCACAGGAGACCAACGTTAAAATTTCATGAAGAATGCATGAACACAGTTACAGATGCTTCTGGCACACCAATCTCTTGGGTAATTATCTAAAAAAATGCGTTCAGCGTTAAACTGTTAAAAATTCTGCTCTTTTTATAGTCTCATTTTTGTCTGAATTTTTAATTTATTTTTTCATTCACCGACGTAAAAAAGAGTAATTACAACGTTAATTGAAATAAAGTCAGTGACAATGCAAACGCAGAGACGGAATAAAAATTCGATTTGCATCTCATAATTAGATATTGAGAGCTTAAAGCTTACATTTTAATTTGCCTTGGATTAAGAACATTATCCGCAACGAGTTGTTGAGAAAATTTATTTCAGTTCCAAGTGATGTGGAGGTCACCACCGAGAGGCTCCGGCTGCGTGGTCTTCACAGCGATGGTGTACGAAAATCCGTCCCGATGGTTCGCCGAGGACGGTAATCTGACGAGGACGGTTTGCGAGATGAGTCCACAGGAGATTGACACTTTCTCCAACAACAGTTGCTGCGCTTGTGACGATGCAAAGTATTCGGTAAATTAGTGGGATCAAATTTACATCTCATGGACGTTTTTTTTGAAGCCGCCAATTTCGTACAGACATTCTCGAACGAAAATGGACGGTTGAATGTTTCGCAGAATAGACATTCCAGTTCTACAACTTGGATTTGATATGAATTTCTAGATTAATAGATCAAGACGGAAATTATCGAAAATAATACAGATATACAATTACGAGAGATAACATCGTCAAGATTAATATTCACAATTAGCATTTGCTAGTTTACGTCAGGTGGCGCTTGAGAAATAGCTTGCACACTATAATTTGGTTTGGATAATCTCTGTTAACACTAGTCAGCCACAGTAACTGATCGAATTTGAACCAAACATGGATTTGCCATTCAGTAAGTCAATCATTTTTTGTCTGTTGAATTCACGTGAAGATGATTTTTCAGATGACAATGGTAGGACTTTGGAGCAACCTGACCCATCCAAAAGATTTTCCAATATCGATCTGGTTGACCCACTTTAGTGACTTGATTGGTGCAACTCACGAGCCCAATTTTTCCTTCTGGGGCCCAGACCACATCGCAACCGATGGTTTTCGCCAGCTCGCTGAATGGGGCTCCACTTCTGGCCTGGAATCTGAACTCAAATTAAAAGCCAAACACCTCAGAACGTTCATCAAAGCCGCTGGCCTTTGGTATCCCAACGTTAATGGAAACACTTCTGCTACCTTCAGGTCAGCTAACAGAAAAGTTTCAATTCAATTCAGTTCTACTTGAAATGTTGTTAGTCATAACTGAAAAAAAAGGACTGAGCAAAAAAATTTGTTTTGTAGAGTGGATAAGAGACATCCAATGCTCTCTGTAGCTTCCATGTTTGGACCTTCGCCTGACTGGGTGGTTGGTCTGGATCGTTTCTCGTTGTGTCTGAAAGACTGTTCCTGGCTGGGAGAACAAGTTATAGACCTGTACCCCTGGGACGCTGGCACCGACAATGGCATCTCCTACATGTCACCGAATTCTGAAACAAAGCCGCGAGAAAAAATGAAACCCATCACGAGCTTCTACCCGGAGGATCCTAGGTCGCCCTTCTACGATCCTACTGGAAGACCTATGTTACCACTAGCTAAAATTTATATCACCAGACAACAAATCTACCCGAAAAATTGTAACGAGCCAACACTCGAGGAACAGGTTGTGGAATTCGCCGTTGAAAATACAGAGGAATCTGAGAGACGTATTTAAAAATTTTCTTTTGCTTTTGTTCTTGAATGAATTGTTTTATTTTTTGTGAAACAAATAACGCAATCTTGTGGGAAAAAGATGCATGACATGGTATGGATGGGAGGGCAGCTTAGAAATACGATAAAAAGTATTAAGTGTTAGACAATTAACGCCGTTTTATTTGCATGAAGCTGAATGTTTAACAACGGAATATTCGCCTTGGACGGACTGCTCTGTAAGCTGTGGCAAGGGTCTCCGAATGCGAAGCAGAGATTACAGAATGCCAGAAAAGGCAGCAATGATGGGATGCAACAGACAACTCATTAGCAAAGAAATGTGTGTTGCCACTGCTCCCGAGTGTCCGTAAGTACGCGAGACAAAAAATAGGTGACTTTAAATCCTCTTTTCTCAATTCGCCATTTGCTCCAAACAGCAACATAAGTCAGCCATTCTTTTATATTCTTATCAACTCCGGTCTTACGTATTTCTTCATATTTTGTCTTGTTTATTTTGTCAATTTTAAATAACAATTCAATTTTTAGAAGAAATATAATCTCGTGTTAAAATGAATTTAGAGACGACGCAGAAGACAGTCCATTTGCGTCACTAAATGATGGGTCCTGTTCAACCAAAGACTGGAGCGACTGGAGTGAGTGCAGTGTTACCTGTGGAAGAGGAATTAAAATGCGCAATCGAAAACTGGTCAACCGTCAGAATCGCAAAAAGTGTTCCCATTTGAAACTTACAGAAACTGCTGAATGTTTCAACGAACCATGCACCGGTTCTGTTGAACAAGAAGATCCTCTTTGCAGGGTAAGAAAATTGAATTTGTTATCTTGTATTTTTTACAAAAGAGTTAAAGACTGTAGATTTTTTAATTGCTTTTATTTGTTTTGTTTTTATTTGTTTTCAACAATGATAATGTATATAAAGTAGTATAACCAACGAGAAAAGTTGAAAGAGGACTAAAATTGTAGGTAGATAATAAAGTTGGAATGACGAATAAATTGTTGTCTGAGTTTATAATGAAATTATAATATTTGTCAATGATATAACAAGCCTCTTACGTTAATGCGATTACGAGTGTAATTATTATAAGCGCGTTTAGAATATTAATATCCGAATCGTGTTTTAATGAAAGTGTTGTGGTTTTGTATGTAGGTAACAGACTGGTCCGTGTGGTCGCCATGCAGTAGAACGTGTGGCGCGGGCGTGACGACACAATCACGTTTGCTGATGAACGCTCCAGACGATCCCTCGACTCAACTCTGTCTTAGCAAAGTCCAACTTACTCGGTCGAAGCCATGCGAGGAAACAGCTAATTGTACCTTCGACGCTGCCACAGCCAAGGGTGAGAGTTGAGGAAAAAAAAAGTTTAATTGCACCATACAATAGAATTAAACTTCACTTCGAAAGCTCCTGTTCATTTCAGTCTAATAACATTCAGCTATTATCTTTCGCAACCTTTTCAAACTTTCCCTCGCTAACGTTAACGACTTGCAGGAAATTGCAGACAATTTTTTCTTATTTTTGAATTGTTGTTGTTATCTAACTGATGGAGATTACTTTTCTTATTAATTATTGGCCGTTTATTTTTTATGATTTGAATGTTGTGTTGTTATTTAATTAATGGAGATTTTACTCTTGGTAATTGTTAGTTGCCTGTATGGAACCTATTAAAGTTGGACCGTGCAGAGGAGCTTTTTTGCGATGGGCTTTTGACAGTCAGAGACAAACGTGTGTTTCGTTCAATTACGGTGGATGTCGGGGCACAAGGAACAATTTCGAAAATTTCGATGATTGTACAGCTTCCTGTTCTGTGGTAAATACAGTTTTTTAATCAAAAAAACTGACTTACAAATTAGTTTTCAAAAATGTTTAACTTTGTGTTCTAAGAGAAATCCAATACGACATAAAACCAAGAAACCAGTTTTGATTATGAACTTAAAGTGAAGAAACGTTAACTGTGTCATTACAATCGAATGATGTTGAATGTAAAATTTTTATTTTGCGCAATTATCCATTGTAAAAATGGTATCAAAGTTGTAAAATTCCACAGTTGACTTTTACTATCACGGTAGAAAAACACTCAAAGAGAGTCGAATCGTAAAATTTGAAAAAAATTTATGGACCCATTTGTTTTATAGCACTAGAAGAAAAAAGTCTTGATTTTTGAAATGACAAAAGTTGTGATATCAATAACAAACGCTTACAATTTTTTTCATAACTGTCGACAGCTAATGAGGAACAAAGAAATTCAGCGATGGGAAAATGCGAGCGAGCCTGAAAACGAATTGATTTCTGGGTCGCCGGTGGATTGCTTAGTTAGTCGTTGGTCGCCCTGGACAGACTGCAACGTAACGTGCGGAACCGGACGAGTTTACAGTTCCCGAACAATCGAGGTACAATTTATCCGAATTTTTATAATCCGTAATGAATCCTCCTAACTTCGTATAATTAGATCATGCTGAGTTTCTCTATTTTCGTTTCGTCCAGTTGATTAAAAACTCACAGAGCTCAAATTAGAATGTACACACCTGAGAAAAAAAAAATTTTTTTGCAGAGACAACCGAGGAACGGCGGGGCTCCTTGTCCAACACAGCTACGACGAAGTTCCAAGTGCGTGATGGCACCTTGTTATTAACTATGTTACAAAATGAAGCATAATTCTAACTAAAGAAAAAACCAAACTGAAAAAAAGTGACAGGTATTGGTATGAAAATGAAGAAAGTAGATTTTAAAAAAATTACCATTCTATTTTATTATACCTGTTATTATTTCATACAAACACGTCACTTTTTCATATACATAATTTATATATAACTTTAGTCAATGATTATCACACAAAAGAACGCGAAATCCCGAATAAATTTGTGGACAGTGCAAAACCACAACAATGCTTTTTGGTTTGTTCAAAGTTCGTTTGATTTCTTGTTCGTCGCTTTTTCGGTTTGTTGTAATTTTGAACTGCGCCACTCTCAGATGTTCGTACATATTATTTATATATTTCATAGGAGTCAACAAGAAACGGAAAACGTCGTTTTATTATAGAAATTTGTCGTGCGCGCCTTATACAATCTTAACAACCGCTGAATTAGAAAATTCTGGCAGTACGTCGCATAAATGTTTTAACGATTCGAGGGCCTAGGCCTAGATTAATAGGTATTATGAACGATTAAATTCAGCTCGCGTTAGATCTGCTACGGTTTATTTTAAAGTTCGTCCCAAAGTCGCTTTCTTCGTCATGGACAATAAAACTAAAACCCTTTGATGACTAGTCAGAAAGTAGAAAGTGTCGGTTTTCACTTTTGCAATTTCATGCAACTTTTGATTTTGTTGATTTTTAATTTGTCCGTTCATTCTCTGATTAACGTGTTTTTAATTTGCTTTTCATATTGGAAATGTGACTTTCTGGTTATGTAAAATGAAGGCGTACAAAATCGCAATTTAGTTTTTCCATGGTACAAAAGCTGATTCAACGCTAAATTAGAAACTTGTTCACAGAGAGCGCAGATTTTGTTTGGAAGTGAAGTTAATGAAGTCCGTATACTTAGAGGTCTAGTTGAGCAACAAAAGTTGGCTCTCGCAAAATGACTCAAACTCATTGTGAATTCCGCAACGAAAAGCGGTTATATAAATCTACATATTCGAATATGCATAGCACAACATCAGTAACGATAATACAAATTAAAAACACGTCATGTAAAGTTACAATAACAGTTTACAAAATTGAGTTTCAAGTCAACGCAGCCCCTAGCTTTTGTGCCTCTCAGTTATTCACTTTAAACGAAGACAATTACTTTTGATTGATCAATTTTTTCATAACAAAAACACTCTTTTTAACATTTCATCAGTTTTCGGTTTGGATTTTGATTCGTAGTTTCAATTTATTTCTCTAAATATATTTTATTTACAAGAACATTTCATTTTGGAAACCTGAAAATCGAAATAGAATCTTCAAAAGTTCACATTCATGTTCCGTCGTTGAAAAGTAAGAACAAAAATGGATATTTTTTAAATTATTCCAAACTAATATCTTCAGTAAAAGTTCGATACCAGATTCCCTTGGCACACGTCTCCGTCGAACATGATTTTTGAAACGACAAACAAAACCATTTGTTCATCCCTTTTGAAAAACAGTAAAAAGTACTAAAAATACGGTAGACAAAGTTTTCCAAATGACTCACTCAATTTTACAGTTGTTCGTCAACAGAATTACAATAAAAGTTGTATCTCAAAAGGTAGTTTGAACGAAAACAGAAAGTTGAAAAAAGGGAATAAAAAATTGAAGCGCATCGTCGCGAAGGCAACATTGTGCGTTTGATGTTTAACGAATAGGACTGGGTGATTATTTTGGGAGCTTCAGAGCCAACCGGTGGTTGCGTCGTGGCCGGTGATCGGCTCAATTCCAGGCGGTACTCGCTGCAACAATTGCGTCACCGAACCATTCCTTTTGACCGTGAGGGATAACGTGCCGGGGGTTACAACGTTTTCTTCCGTGGTGGTCGGCATCAGCGGAACGGTGCTAACAACCACACCTGAAATTTTATTGATTGACCACCCGAGGTGCCTGGCTGCGTACCCTAATGCATTCCCTGCGTCTCTCATCCATGTTTGTGATTTGTTTTTTTATCGCATCTCTCTACTTGAAATTCAAAGCCAGTCAAAGCGCTCGCAATTTGTAACCGTTTTTCAAACCCGATTCATCTCGGTTCACGCAAGGCATTTTCAAAAAACAAACGACTAACTTTTTTATTTGCTCGTTTCATTTTTCTCCAGCTGACAAAAAGAACCATGAGAATCGTCGTTGGCACAGAAAGAAAGAGAGAGAGAGAGCAAGTACAAATTAATTCATTTTTTATGCAAAGGCGTCGATGCAAATCACGTGCATAACTCTTATTTCTCTATGATTGATTAATGGCTGTTAAGTGACACGACAACGAGAGAGGCAAAAAAATCGTGTTTTCGTGTTCGCGTTTATTCCAGACTTTTTTTTTGTTATTCATGCGCAGTCTAAAAAAACAATTAAAAAATAGGAAAAATAGAAGGATAGACAAAATAGAAAAAACGGAACACAGATTGGCTTTTGACGTTGTCTCATACATATTAATTGTTTGATTTTGATTGTCAATTTGTACAAAATCAGTTTACAAATTCAATAATCAACGATTAAATTCAATTTCGAATTGTTCGTTTTGGAATTTTTTGCAATTATTTTAAGAGTTAAATTAATTGTTTATGAAGGTGTATTTCCCGATTTGTATTTGATTTCAGTTCGTTGGTGGTGACAAGTATGATGACAGGACAAACATATCTAAACAGTGAAATACAGAAGAAATCACGCGATCACGGACAAGTTAATATTCATACGATCTTTGATTTGCACTGTACATAGCAGGGGCATGTAAAACTGTTGTTTGTGTTGTGCGGTATCACATGTCACGTGCAATCAATAGCTTATCTAGTAATTAGAATGGACGATTGTTTTCAACCAATAGTAAATGCCAAATTACATCAAAACCAATAACTTTAAAACTTTGAAAAAAATTATCCAACAAATTATTCAACAACTTGCCGGAAATAAAAATTCTAAGGGACCAACTTAATCGACCAGAAAAAAGAGAGTGAATTAGTTTTTCAAAAAAACTTTGCACGATTTGTCAAACGGAATGGAAAACTTTTTTTTTTCTTACAAAAATAACACATGAGCACTGACATTTTGCAGTGCGTTATCTGTAGGATTTATAAGCTCTCGTATTTGCATTGGCTCTATATCAGAGGCAAATTTTTCAATGGTCATTCGAGGGCTGGCTCTTTGTCGACGTGATACGGCGCTCGCTACATTAAATTATGCATTCATGCATATCGAATGGTACGAAAAACGTGATGAGTTACACCATACATCGAGTCAAGTGAAAGAGAGAGAGAGAAAATAGAGATCAAACGGAATGAGGAAACGGAAATGACGCATTCAAGAGCAATTATTAAATTGGAAACATTCACGTATCAAAAACTGTAAAAATTCGACGTCTGATTCAGATGGATCTTTTTGCCTCGTGGTTTTTCGTTTACTTCATTTTTGTTCGTTTTCTTTTATTTTCATTACTCTATTTTTTATCACAATTTCGAAATTCGACGACGTACAACATCTCGTCGCTCATCGATGAGAAAAACAATGAAATATTGACAAGAAAGTTCTCCAATGCAAAGTGCAAGCAGAAACTAAAGTCTACGGCTATCAGGCTGGGCTAACTGTGAACATCTTCAGACCTTCTTTTCAACGCTTTTTTGTAACTCCAAAATTTCTTTTTCATTTCTTTTTCATTTCACCAGCTTGACTTTTCTTCAAACATTTGTTCATGCTTTTAAATTTCAACTGATAATTCAACTAAATTTGAGTATAAAAAAGAAAAAGTTAAATGAACATTATAGAAAGGCATTACTTTGTAAGCCCAATATCAAATGATGAAGAGCTTACTTGATCGAAGATTATTTGAGCAGCAGCTTTTAGATGATAAAAGGAGAGCCATCAGCAAAGTAAAACGCATTTACGAATAAAGAGCGTTTCACTTTTGTTTGCGCATTTGCTCTGTCATTTGCGCGATAAATATGCCAATTTTTTTTTTGGACGCATAGTCAAACAGAGAGGCCGTATTGTATTTCCAGTCGGCGCGAAACAACGACCCAATCCAACTGGGATTAGAGTATCGTAACATGCAAAGCTTATTCACACTCTTTGTCCTCGTCAGAAACGACGTTTCAAAAAAAAAAATCATTGTTCAGCGTCAATTTCGCGCACTCTCTCTGGTCCTGACGTTTTACGCAAAACCAAAGTGTTTATCAAAATGCTGGCCTTCTCAATCAAAATTGCTTTAGAAAAAAAAATGCAACCACATACAATAACTAAACAACCACTAATTTTCAATAATCCAATATCAATTTCAAATCAAAAACTGTTTTTCTTATTCCAAAGTTAAGCCGTACGTTTAGTTAAGCTGTTGAATGTAGGACTATTTGCATATGATTTGGAGTTGACTAAGCGGCTCAACCAGTGTGGTCTGAAGGATCGCCCAGTGTTTTCACAGGTCGATCGGGAAACGGACAAACGGAAACTAATTTGCGAAGGAAACTAAACGCAAGTCTGCCCAGCCCGGTTTCTACCCAACGAAAATGAATTAAGGAATACCTTGTTTGTTAACGCCAAACATTTCGACAGCATCGAAGGTGGTTTGTTGGCTCTGTTGTGGGGACTCGTTGCTTCTGGGGATCGATTTGGGGTCGACCTCGGGCGCGCGGGTGGGCACGCTGCTCGCGCGGTGCAGCTGTTTCCTCTTCCTGGGGTCCTTGAGCTTGGAGATGACCGGGTGTTGGGGCAGGTCGCTGTCGGGCGCGTTGGTCGACGTGCTGATCGTCGGGGTGGTCGACCTCGAGGCGGAGAACTTTTTGCGCTTCTTTTTCAGCGCAGCCAGGGCTGGCCCGAACACCGTGTGAATGCCGTCGTAGTGCGGCGGTGGCGCTCGTTCTGCCACTTGCGATCCGCCATCCAGGGAAGACTTCGAGTCCGACGAACCGTCCGATTGCGAACCGCCATCGTCAGACGCTGGGGGAGAGAACACCGAGTCATCCGAATGAGATCTACCTGGTTACCAAAATACATCCAAATTATTCAATCCAACTTTGACTTAACCATTCCCTTTTTTAATTTCTAATCTTTTCGAACGACACTAAAGGCTTTCTCTTCTCATTTTAAAACATTTCAACGAATGCCAAATTTGTAACTTGGTGGTATCTATGAAAAACCGATAATTTATATTTGGTGTGTAGAAATAAAATGCTTGTCATAACTGCTGTCTTGTTGAGTAAGTGGAGATGCAAAGTACAAGCTTGTTTAAGGGGGAAACTTGACTACCCTCGTAAGCGTATGAATAATACGAAGCGAGCAGTTGTAATTGAGACATACTCCTGGCTTGGTACAGTTACGTGTCGTAAATTATCTGAAACTTAGATGGTACCAGTGAGCGGCCCTTAAATCCACCCTCTCGCCAATAATGGCAACAATTACTTGAATGTCACAGTCGTGTCATCAACTACACTATTGATGTCTCATTAACTCAGTCTCACAAATCCTATCAGAACCCGTCCGCCCCTACGGGATTACATCATTTGCAAATTCCACCGTCCCTGACGAACCGTCAGGTTTCGAGCAAACAAACGCCGTTGAGGCCAATTCCGAGTCTCTTCTCGTTATTGATTGTTGAAATTTAAAATCAGCATGTTTGTCAGTAACTTTGCTCGTGTTTCTTCTTCTTTTTTGCGATCCAACGGATTTGTGAGTTTGCATGCACCAGACTGACGTGCCCAGACAAACTCTTGTAACGTGCAACAATGAATCGCTAAATAAAGTATCTACGAAATTGCATTCAGGTTCTTCAACCTAATGCCATTACGTGCAATGATTGAAGACTCGCGAAGCGATCGATCCGCTGCAAAAATGCCCCGATATTTCTAGAAGCATGTCAAGAAATGTTTCACCCGAATCGCTCTCTGTGGAATAATCGAAACTTTTATTTCCTTCTCTCGCACAAATTTCTTTCTCCCGGAAGAAGAAAAAAAAATTTTTTTTTCTCCAACAAAAATATCAAACTTGTGTCACAACTGTGTTCACGAGGAGAGCTCCTTTTGTCATCGCGGAATTTCGTTGAAAAAGTTTCGGTCCAAAAGTTTCTTGTGGCAGTGATTTTTTCGCCCATACATTCGTTTGTTTGATTTTAACAATCGCTTAATTGATTCATGCTGACGACAATGGCTCGGAGATTTGGCCCCTTGATTTCACTTTTATTGGCCCACTTCGCTTTATCCCGTTTTCATTGTTGACTATAAAAATCTTTGTCGCGAGTGCTTCATTTTGTTTGCCTCCTTGTTCAAAGACGATAAAACTCTTGACTTTCGACCCAACAAAAATATAATACCAAATCACAATGAACTTACCGACCAACTTTATTCTTTCACTCACTGATTTCATCAACTAAAGTTAGTTTTGAATAAACATTATTTTATGAGACTATTTGAATAGTTACCAATGAGTCTAGACACTCTGCTAACTTTAGCAGCTTCGATTAGAGTGCCCCAGCGTCGTTTGTGCGAGTTGGTTCGAGGGTCTCGTGATCTCGACCCGGTTGTAAGTCCAGGAACACTGCTGGTGCTCACATGATGGGGACTTCTCTTGGAAGCTGTTCCGTGACCATAAATGCCACTGAACATGCTGCCAAAAGTTTCCTGCAACGCCTCGTCAGGCATCTGAAGTGAGGCTGTTGATTCCGAAACCGTCGCCAAGTTGCCGCTACCACTTGCACCAGGAGGCGGGATCGAGATGTTGAAACCCTTCATCAAGCGACGCTCCTTTTGACGATTCTTCTTTCCTCCTGCACCTAAGAATGACTCTTTCACGCTTCCGTCTGGCAAAAAAAGTCCAAAAAACAAAACCAACGACTAATCAACTCAAACCAACTCAAAATAACCATCCAAAATCAATGTCCAAAATACAAATGAACTATGTCCAAAAATGTTGTTTTCGACAAAGTAAATTGGAACTGTTCTACAACATTGTTTAGAAAAAAAGTAAAATTTCAAATCACCAGTTCCCATTCCCGAGGCGGTCGAAGTGTTCATGCCAGAATTTTTGAGTATCTCAATGAGTTCAAAGCGAAAAGCACTGATGTCCTGTTTGATCTCGTTGACGTCGTCCTCGGTGACACCCTCGCCCTCAGTCTTACGTTGCTCCACAGTGACGTAGCGTCTGACTAGATTTCTCATAATACTTTGGTAGCGCAAATCTCTCTCTGAAGCCTGCTTCACTTTCCTCTGCAAGTTGTAACGTTCCATTACAAATTGACATTGACAACGTCGACTCTAGTGCGGATAGTTTATCTCACTCTGATTGTACGCATGTGCTCCTTCTTCGCAGCTCGGCTATGCCCGCACAGCTTTCTGTAGATCCACTGGCCGACGTACCAAGCACTCTTAGGCGTCGGAATGATATTGAAGGGCGGTGGCACCGTACCACCTTCCTCGAAGTAACTTATCCAAAGTCGACTCCTCGCAAATTTCCATTCTACGTCGGCGCGTTCCTGAAATTGTTCGTAACATTCCATAAGTCAGTGTGTCAATAAAATTCAGTAAACAAATTAAAAACATTCTGTTACTAGTCATTTTTTTGAATAATCATTGTCACAGTCAGTGTTTGAACAGGAACTCTTGACTTTAACTCAACTTGTTTTGCTACTTTTGATTCCTCTGGAATCCATATTGTTGTGCAAAAAAAAACAACAAGTTTCCAGCAGAAAAGTTTCGCGACAAAAAAGAATCCATGATCTTGGCCGGGGTTTCTCCGTGGGTCAACGGATGGAATAACTTTTTTTTCTATCGCAACTTTATCACTGCACTTGGAAAGTTGGAGTGAAAAATTAAGCATGCAAAGGAACGAATGAAATATCGTGGACTTTTATCATAACTGGGGAAGGTGAGGTAGTAAAGAATTTAAATTGAGTAGAAGGTGAATTTGATTTTTTTGACGGTTTGATTTAACATACCGATATTAACTGGTAGGAATGATTCATCATGGCGATTAAAAGATTCAACAAAACAACGATGTTGATCACTGAATAGCAGCCAAACATCAGCATCCCCCAGAAGCGAGTGAATACTTTAATACCATCCAGCTCGAAGCTTTCCAAGTCAACCAGACCGAAGACCGCCCAAAAAAGCGTCTGCACAGTCTCAAACAAGCTGTTTGAAATAATAAAAACGTTACTCAGTCCCGAGCACTCCATTTGGTTTCAATTTTTCAAAACTATTTTGTAAATAAAAAATGGTACCCACTTGGCAAACCTTCGCCAGACAATACACGCGTTAGAATCCATTGTAATGTTTGTATTCATCCCGTAAGGATTCGCAGTTGGACAGCGCTTTTTCTCCATATCAGCGTAGTACCATAACAACTGATTAAGGCCTGGTTGGAAAAAGAAAATTGCATTTGCACAATCTACCTTTCAACAAAACTAGGATATAAATGAATGAGAATTACTCACCGCAAGAAAAAGCGAATAAGACTAGAACGAAGAGGAAAAAAAATTTCATGATATCCATAACCATCCTTGATAAAGATACTTGTAATGGTCCCAGATGTGGATTCACGGAAAATATGTACACTAATTTTAAAGAACTAGAAAAATGGGAGTACACATTGTATTAATTTTAGTTGAGAGGGATAAGATTGGAATCAAATTTGAAGTACCTAAAAATGTTGGCTGCAGAAAAAAGACCCTCAGAAATGAGCATAGGGTCCCACGTGTCCCACTGTTCACGTTGCAACTCAACGATAGATCCAGGATCTTGACCCTCGTGTTCTTTTTGTACCCTGTAATACGCTACCACCCTTAAAGCTACTGTCGCTACGTATAATGAATTCGTTACAAAGTCTATCACGTTCCACATATCATGCACGTATTCGTCGAGGCCAACGTCCCACAATTGTTTTACCTCCGACCAAATCAGGCCAGAGACCCACGCCAAGACGAGCCTGAAAATTAAAACTTTATACAATCCCAACTCTTGACTTCGACTTACAAAATTCGACCCAAATTATTCGTTCGATTAAACTTGCAATTATCTTTTGTTGTTAAATTTTTAATTGTTTTTAATCTCACCATTCTATTATAGTTGGTGCTGCTCCTCGTTTCGTAGGCATAGTTTCCGTATCGGGGATATCGTGGCCCATCCAATTTCCAATCAAACTTTCTATCCGTTGACTTGCCAAAATGAGCATAACTGAAATTAAAAAATAGAATAAATTGAAAAGTGTTTGAAAGCAAGTTTGTATGTTATCAAATAAAGAAAATCGAGGTTGATGAATTAGGAAGAAAATAGCGAGTTTTTATCTCGTTGAATCTAGGTTTTCAGATAAATTGCACTTTAATATAAACCTATACTACGTCGCGTAGCAACAGTCCGAGGTAATTTTCTGGCAAACAATATGTACATACAATGAATAAGAATTCAGCCTTTTGTTACAATCTGAGAACGAACCCTGGTATATTCTAGTAATGCTCGTTAAGTGTCGTATAGTGCGAGGTATTTATGCACATATTCCTGACCACAATAAACTACGTAACAGCTCACATTCAAAACAAGGTGTCGTTTGAAATTGCAAAAAAAATGCTTGTTTGCATTTTAAGTGAGCGAGTGCAACGGTCGTGTGTTTCAAGTTTAATTCTTGCTTTTCATCAAATTTTCAGCATGATTACCCTCAGAAAGTGAGAAAGCAAGAAAAAAAAGCGAACCTCGATGAGAACGAAAACGAAAGAAAAAAGAATACATAATTACGATAGGAGGAGAATTTTTGTATTCGTTTGCAAATTAGTATTTGGATTGCATCTCAGCCGGACGAACTTTGCTCGATGAAAAATATTTGCAAAGTTGAGGAACGCCAAGAAGCAACTATAAAAGCATCGGTCTGACATCTGAACCAGAACGAAAAGAAAGATTGCGCTTGGGATACAAATGTTACGGATCTCTTAAATTCCAATCACGAAGCTCAAAGTTCGGTCGATTTTAGATGTGCAGGCAGGGGTGTTAAAAGCCTGATTATTTTTCCTTCATCGCGAGGCCAACAATTTTTGCTAATTCCGACACGCTTTTCACGTTTAATTTGCAGCTCGCTGTCATGCACAGCCTCTCTATTCACCGACAATAAACAATGGACAGTAATTTTCTATCGTACATTCTCATTATCTTTCATTGTCTAAAAAAACGAAACAATAACAATTTTAATCACTTGAAATGGTTTGGAAAATTAGTTTAACGTTGAAATTGTATTGTAAATGTTGAGTATTGACTTAAGAAAATGGGCACAAGTGTGACAAAGAAAGTTAGGCCACAGATTGGGCAAACAGCGTCGACAAACATGCATGTGTGTCGAGTAAGTTTTGAGTTTAATGAAACATAATTTAATCCTGCGTGTAATATTTGTTCTTATGCCAGTACTCGATTGGCTTATCCAAGAAGTTGCTCGTTGTACTTGGCTCATTCATTAACTGGCACCGGGGATTATAAATTGAATGTCCCATTTAATAATAACGACACGCTTGATTGTACATCCTTTCTTGTCCAGAGTATTGGCGAATATCATAAACAAGCCAACCACGGATTGTTCAGGCTAATTGTTTGTGCGTCTTATACAAATAATTTACAGTCGCAATTTTCAGCGTTGTAAATTTTCTGTTACATGTAATTACATAATCTTACTAAATCAACTTTTCAAATTCAAATTTTATAGTAAAAATTTTTTATCTTTGTTTAGATTTAGTTTAAGAATAGTTTAATGTTTGTACTCACAAAGGAACATGAAGTACGACGCAGAATGACAGATAAATTTGATGAAAGGTTTTCTCATGGTTTGACCAGCGGCGCTGTGCGGTGCAATAATGTAGGCTACGCTCAAAAATGGAAACAGCAGTCCTATCCTAACGATCTCGAGGGCTTGCAAAACCATGTTTTTGCGTCGAAATCCTGGAAGTCCCTCGTACCAGATGGATGCTAAAAGTTGTTGCACATTTGGATGCGCAACAAACTGCAATTTGCACCAAAAATTTTATCAGAATTTTATTTCACTTTGTCTCCTTCTTTTTCCTTGTTATTTTCTGTTCTTATTTTTAATTCATCTCAATTCTGGGAGCAAAGTTTGAGTAATAAAATTTCACCTTTTTCTGTCGTAATTTTATTGCTAGTTTCAGTCGATTGAGATGCATCCTCTCGCCGTGCTCGAAAGCCGGTCTAGTCGGGTCGTGATTAAGTAAAACTTCAAGCTCGTAGGAACTCCGTGTGTGGTCTAATAAGGCAGTCGCAAAATCCTGACATTGTCTTCTAAGTTCCTGCCAGGCAAGCATCAAATCATAGTTGGATTGAATTTTAATTGAATTTCTAATTGATTCTATAACTTATTCGAACCTACCCTTCCCATCCATTTTCGATTCTTCGTTCATTTTATTTTTCATTTCATAATAGAAAGTTAAAATAAAAAATCGTATTCTTTCCTTTAAAAGAAAGTGATTTTAAAACGACCGCAAAATGTGCCATCATCAGAATCTGAAAACCTCGTTAGAAGCGCAAAATAAACTCTGATCGTGGCAGAATTCGAAATCGTCCGTGTTAACATTTTTGCGAAGCGAAAATATTTACTCGCAAGACGTTTTACAAGACTCGTCTAAGTGATAAGACGTCGGTCGTAAAGTTTAATTTTCGTAAAAATGAAATTCTCGCGCGACCCAGTGGCATTGTTAAACAAAAATAACCGTAACGCAGCGTCGTAAACTGCAAATGTTATCGAAATACTCTTCAAAATAGATCAATAAAAGTCTACAACAAAAATGTTTATCAAATCTTGCCCAACAAAATTTACCAGTGTTTATAAAGAAATAATAATTTGTTGTGTGAGTGGCACTTACCTGATACTCATTTTTGAATTCGTGTTCCAAAAAAGATAACCTTCTGAGTTCCCAGGACAGTTCAAAGGCTGTAAGGATGGGGTCCTTTGAAGACAAGGCTATCAAGGAGGGCGAAGCCAACGCCCTGTATGCATTAATTCTACTCCTAGAGTGTCGCAGCGAATCTTCCAACCTGGACGTGACGCAGACGTCGCACCTGCAAAGTCATTTCACGTCAGGCCCGCTTATCCGCCGAGATTAGAACGAAAAATCGTCCGCACGTTGAAACTCACTCGAGTCATTCGTAATGATAATACCTTTAGCAACGCCGCGAGCAGATGCAAATCCGCAATTCTGCCCTGCGTTTCGCTCAAAATTGCCGAGTGAGAAACATTAATTTCATCCAAATCTACAGTTCTGGTTGAACTTGGAAAATGATGCCGAAACAATCATAGAACGACACAAAGAGATTCTGTTGATTAAATTTCGCCTGAAAACGGTCCGAATGATAAACCGCGTGAAAAGCTTAGAATTTCGCGGTGATGAAAGTTACACGCAAGCTGCAAAAGTGGGTTAATTTTTGTTGAAATATAAATTGGCCGCGGGGCGGGTATTTTATTTCGCGGTTGGTTTCACATCCGAGACTTTTGGCGATTGCCAAGAAACTTTCGTCCGACGGCCCATTCAAAAAGTTGCCGCAAGAATACTCACCCGCAACGAACGTCGTGCGGCATTGGCAGAGTCGAGCCACGATCCAGCAGTATTTTTATGATCTCGTAGTTATCGCGGTGCGCCGATAGGATTAGTGGTGTGATGTCTGGTGTGAACGTGGCAGTTTCTGGTGGCATTGCCTCCCAACTCTGGATCCAATCATAAGAAACAAAATTAAATTCAACAATAACTTTTTATTCCTTTCACTTCTTATTCAAACAAAATTCAAATTAAAGACTGATTAAACAATAATAATAAAATAATATAAATAAAAAATACCTTACGTTTAGTAAAGTGGTTGAAAACCAAAAATAGTTTTGAAAATTTGAACATCATAAAGTGAGAAGGTGACGATTGTAATAGTGGAAAGTATTGAGATTGAAAAGTTAATTTGATTTGCACTTACGTGAGGCTCATCTTTGTGTCGACAACTTTCCTCGTGCTCCAGAAGAACTTCTACAGCCTCGACGAATTCCTCGGAAATGGCGTGCAGGAGAGCGTCTTTCGTATCCACCTTGTATTCAATTAAAAGTTCTACCATTTCTAAATTTTCGTTGTCGATGGCCATCAGCAGTGCTGACCGACCAAGGGGATCCACGCAGTTGATGTTTATGTAACCGGTGTCCTGAGCTTTTTGGAGTATTCTAAACCAGAATGTGTCAAACTTTTTAATCTTGCTAATTTGATTTTCCAATTCAATTCTACATTGTCATTAAAACTTTGTCATAAAAAAATTATGCTTGAAAAACTTGTTGGTTTTCAACTTTGAGTTAGTTTTAAAATTATTCCACAATGTTTTACTGTAAGCACTCGAGCAAAATATTTTGCAGAATTCAAATTCAAGACTTTATAGAAATATTCCTCTATGCTGTTTTCTTCGATTAATCATGATTAATTTGATGACTTTCGTACCTGCGAACGGAAGCTACATCTCCCCGCTCCACCGCTATTAGAAACCTCTTCTCGTCCAAGTGGAGACTGGTTATTTCCTGGTGTGGTTTGATAACGTTCTCTTCATCCATCATCCCATGGATGCTGTGCCTCTGTAAAAAACGAGAATCAAAATTGTCAAATCCGAATATTTGGAATCCCAGCGTTTCAATTAACCAAAAACTGTTTATTCGTTCTCTTTTTCCATGTTTGACTGTTTACTAAGTTTCTTGATTCTTTTATTTTCTCCCTGACACCTTTGAGGCAGATGCAATTTGCAGTTTGTAACAAGACGATTCTTCTAGGTTTCTTGTTACGAGACCTAAAAGGATCTGCTGGCAGAAGTTGCCCAAACCACCTGACCCGGAAGCCGTAAACTTTCGCATCGCGTCGTCACAATTCCCTCTGCTGAAAAGTGATCGATGGCCATTCTGACGGGTCATTTTTCCTTCTCACCCAATCGAGCTATTTGTGTCCCATTTTTTCGACTAACATTTTGAGCTTGATCGGTGGTGTTATTTTGGTTACAAAATGCACATCATCACAATTCAATTCATCCAGCAAGAATGTCATATCTTTTGCAATTTTCAAAATCCTAAAATATCTCAACCGGTTGAACAATTTGATGTGTTTTGAAATTGTTTGTTTTGGAACTTTTCTTTGATTCCTTTTTTTTCTGAAAAGGAGTTTTTGAACGTGGTATTAAATCAACCGTTTGAAGGGATCCAAAAAGGTCAACTGAGATTTGCAACCTCAAGTGAATTTGATAAATCATATTGAATTGTGCATTGCCAGGCATTCAAGCCACGTTCCAGTATTTGAGTATGTCGAGCAAGAAGACTTCCTCATCGCTTGTTTGTCCACACTTGAAATTCTAACCGCCGGGATAACACGCATGCTATATCTAAACATGATTGTGGTACTAGCCGGGTGGCTTTCATAGGTCCAAGCAAAATTGCTCGAACGTTTCATGCAAATTGACAAAATAACAAGGGTGCCTCTGCAGATTCATACTTTTTGCGCTCTCCAACTGCATACTGTTTTTGCACTCGAATAAAAACAAGTTTAACGAACATTGAAATTCCATCTGTACCATCACTCTGTCATAAAATATGAAAAAAATACCAAACAACACAACATCACTTTTTCTACTAGTACTTGATTACATTTTTATTATTCAAATTCCAATTAATAAAAATGATACAAAAACAAAACTTGACCTGATTTGAATTTTGATTCTAAAGAATATACAAAATGTGATTTGAATATTTAGAAGCTTTGATCACGTGAAAGATGAAATTTTCATAAAAGACACAAAATGTAAAGTAAAATTGACGGCAATTCAGATCCTTTAAGATTCTTAAGGACTTTTATTCGTCGGCGATATTGTCATCGAGTTACATGTTGTATTCGCTCACTCAGCCCTCGAATGGGCACGTGAATAACTCCGTTTACGAGACAATTTATTGTAGCTCAACTTAAGTCTTCATACTTGGAGAACGGGTTTTTGTACCGTTGTATATATCGGAAAAATATTATTGGCGGTATTTAATAAAGGCCGCGCCGTTTTTCTGCGCTTTTGCCGACAGGCAAAAAGATTTATCGTGTCAGGAAGATGTATTGAATTTTCCAATTCTGAATATCCAATGCGCCGTTTTTTTAAGGCTTTTTTCTTTCATTTCGCAACGGTGTGTTTGTGTAAACGGAAATGCATCTCTTTTTATGCATCGTCCTAGAATAACAAAACTTGTCACAACCTAACCAGGACAATTGACAAGATTTTTATTTGTTATGAAAAATAGCTTTCTTTTGACGAGGTTTGGTCTATTAAAATTCGAAATCAAAGGTTTTGTCCATTTCGCGTTTGTTTCACTGTTCCATTGTTCTCGAGATTTTTCTTCCCTGACAAGGAACTGGAAAAAAAACAGTTGTTTGACATGAAAATTGGCTGGCAGTTTGTTCAACGTTACATTACTTTTTCAAATGAATTCCTCCTTCATTTTTCTCCTTATTTGAAATAATAAATTAGAAATGAACATCTGAACTGGATTCAAATTTTTGTTATTTAAATTTTGCTGTAATTTTTCGCTTGCCTTTTACATGCAAAAATAATAATCAAGAATCCACATTGTTTTATATCAGATACACGTCAAAAAAAATGAAAAGAACGGACTTCTGTTTCAGAAATTTGATGGATTGAAAATTTTGTTTTCCTCGACATGAATAAAACAAGTCGTTCAAAGAGAGTAATTCGGCAGTGTAAAATTTCGCGAGACGAAATAGTTCTCGTCAAGAGACAAACTTTTTATTAAACGTTAAATTGCAGCTCGGATAAACGATTTCACTCGTTGTCCCGAGAGTGATTGCGAACTCTGACATAATAAACCGTCTGCATTTTGCCTTCCGCAACCAACATTTTGTAATCTGTTCGCTTTTCTTTTTTACTGTGCGATCCAAGTTTCTCTGTCTCTTCAACTGCTGGCACTTGAGTTCAAACAAAGACGTTCTCGCTTTCGTCTTTGAATTAGTGCAAAGCCATTGTATCACGTTTATTCAAAATAACTAATTCATTTTGAAACGAGTTAAAAAACTTGCAGACAAATGTTCATTTCAGAATTTACCATCAATAAAATTAAAAAAATCCAGTTTGCGTTTGAAAAAAATGTTTTTTTTTGACGAAATTGCAAAAATGTAAAAACAATTTTATGCTGATTATATTTTTACGAATCGTTGAATCGCGATATCGCTGATCAGACACTTTAAAAATTGACTGAAAATGAACTGCATTTGAGAGCTGAGTTTTTTAGTTTCGGAATTAAGCGAAATTAAACAAACTCTGTGAAATCCCGGCACGCAAAATGTTCGGAGCTTCATATTTTCCGAGGCGTGTACAAATCATCGGAACGTCCAATTTAAAAACGTGGGTTTCATTTTTTCTTGTCACTTTATTGCAGAGACAACAAATGTGATACATTTTTTTCCTGTCAACATATTGCTCAGTATCAATTACACTTGACGTATTTTCAATTACCGAAATGGTTCGCAACAAAAAAATTGGCTTACATTCGAACGAACTTGATAACGAGAATCTACGATTGCAAACCATGTGCTAACTTTATCACACCTGTGATTTCACCGAAACTTTTTTTCTCACTTCAAATGCCAAGTCAACTTAGACGAAATAAAATAAATACGCGAAAATAAATTTAGTGTTTCAAAAAGAACATATTAATTATTTCGGAAGTAATAAAATTGAAAGATCGAATTGTGGCCAAGTGTCAAACTAATCCTCTAGTTTTCGGTTCATAACCGTCACGAAAATCGATTCTTGTCGGAGTCGATATAAAGTTAGCGTTGGAATCCCGTTGCTTCACTAATTGGAGGCGATTGAATTGACGAAAGTTTAATGGCAAGCTGCGAGCATCAATGAATAAGAAATATGTTCATACGGCGCTGATGCGTCGATCGTTTTCTCCGCCTTTATTGTAGGTGCGGCAAAGTGACTACAACTTGAACGAAAGAAAAGTACTTGAGAATTAGAACTCCCGGTCCTTGAGGAGTAATGTTAAAGTTAGCTTCGACTATCGCAGGGGTACTTTTCCCTGGCGCTCCCCTGGTTACACCTTTGATACACTTACACCGTCCACTGCTTAACTTTTTTCTATAACTTTTTTTTGGAAACGTTGCAAATTACCAGACATAGAAAAAAAAACTTTTTTTCCACGCCAATTTTTATCGCAGGAAAAGGAATAAACAAAATTGAATGTCTAAGAATTAAGTTCAGATTAAATAAGATTAAAGATGTTTGAAATTTTTTAAGTAACAGTAAATTTGATAGTTTTGATTAGAAGATGAAAAACCAAAAAAAAAGTTAGGATACGTTCAAAGGAGAGAAAGAGATGTTTATTGTTGAAGATTGTGCCGTGGATGTATGTTTCATTAGAGGAGGCAAAGTCGAGAATAGAGTTCATCGGGGCTTGCGGATTCGACGGAAACTCAATTGTCAAATTAGATTCGCATCGGTATAACACTGTTACCATCCGTTTTCAGCACCGTCCGTCTTATTCTTCTTCCATTAATCTCACAATTAGAAGCAGTACGACGCAGTTTCTTTTAATACCCTTTCGTTCACACTCGTGAATGAGTCGGACCGAAGTTATACGCCGGATCGATCACTTTCATTGAGGTGAGCTGGAGTGTGTGATTGAAAAGTGTTCCTCCGAATCGCACGATTCAATTCCAACAAAACAGCTTGTCACTCGATTTTGGAATTTGCAAAATCTAAATTCAAATTTTGCAAACTTTTCAATTCGCATGTTTCAATATCTAGTGAAAGAATTCAAAAGACTAGTGAAGAACTATTTGACTTTTGTTTTCAATGTTAGAATCATTTTTATCTTACCTTGACTTTCTTGCCATTTTCTGATCTTTTAAGGAGATGGGGTGTGTGCGACGGTGGCGCCTCGGGGCTGAAATTAACGCGATGCTCCTCCCGTCGAAACATCCTCTCCATGCGATGAGGCTTCTGGTTATCTGCCATTTTCAAGCGCGAATTTGTGTTGATTTTAGTAGCATCCTATTTGACGGCCCCTCATCCTCATCCACATATTCCTCATCTTTACTCGCACTCTCTGTAACAGACAATTTCAGCGCTAATTCAATTAAACTATCCAACCGTGTGATTCGACTTTAACTCTTAATTAACAAGCTGCAGTTGTTCGACAACGCAAACAAAAAGTTTGTTAAGATCGTTCAATGTCGAGTTGAAAAATGGCTATTAATTTGAATCCACTCGGCTGGAAAATTGACATCCGCCCTGATTCAATAAACTCACGATTACAATTGCCCAAACTGTTTCGCCAAATTTTGTGCCCAACTTTTTTCCCCCCGATCATAATTCAGTTTTATGTTCAGCTTTATGAACTGTACTCTGCTTTTAGAAACGATTTTTTCCAATGGATTTCCGCTGGTCGTACTATCAGAAGTGAACTTTTTTTTTTATAAAATGTAAATGTGTAGTTGAGAGCAAAAAAAAAGTTTATGCACGTGTGTCTCCAGGGAAGTTTAAGGAAAGAAGAATCATCAATCATAAGTACTGTTTATGTCGCTTTTACGATACAGAGCGTAGTTTACAAAATGACGGGAGTGCGAAATTTTTTTATTTCTGTAATTTATTTTTAGGTCCATGATTTTACAGTGCTTTTGATCAGTAAAATTGTTGCCACGTTCAATCAAATTTCATGACAAAATTTTGAACTCACGATTTCTTGATATGAATTGAAAAACATTTCAGTCGATCTCGTGCACTTTGATGTTTCACATCAGTCATTCACATCTGTGTTTTTCAAACGGACGTTTCTTAACGGACATGCAAAACGCAAGAAAATATATTTCGTCAAATCCAATAATATCAATTTTGAATATAATATCAAGTTTGAATATCAATTTTTTGAATTCGCAACGAAATAAAAAATTCACCCTCAAAATCCATTCAAAAGAAAACTTTTTTTAAATTTAACTTAAAATTTTCTTTCGTTGGGATCCATTGAAGCTTACATTTTCTACTTCTTTCAGTAGTACATGTTACAGTTAGAGATTTTTCGTTTACAATAAAAAAACACATCGGATCAGAAAAGAGTGCGATTATAGGATATTCCAAGAAAAGTTGAGTTTCGATGCATTTAAACTGTGCTTCTGTTAGATAAAAAGAACGGTCGGTTATTTCGACGTACAATTTCAAGGAACAGTTAAGTTTCGCGCTCTACATCGACTTGCAACACTTTCGTGTCTGTTATTCTTCGCATCTCTTGCTGTCTCGGGCTTTTGCGCTGATGGATAAGAAAAAAGGGTCGAAGACACTAGCGACGTACGAGATTAAGCGTTAACACGAGTTCCTACAAGAATTGATGCTTTCGCACGAATACGTACAAATATTGTTATTGATTTCGCACGACAACAACCCGATGATATGAACTCGCAAGAACTCGACCCGATAACAGGCGGAATCAATTTTTCAAATATTGATAACGTCTCGTTTGATGTTTCCATGCGAATCGCTCCGTTTGGTTTTGCATTCAAATATCAAATTTAATACTTGAAAAATAAATCAAACCTTGAGAATGAAAAAATAAAGTTCGTGCAAAAGCACCTTAAGAAAAAACGAAGTACAGAATAAATGAAAGAGTAGGGAACAATTAAAACGATTTTTTTCGAGTTTAATTTATGGGAGATAAGATAAAGAATAGATTTTGGACTTGATGCAATTTGCAATAAAAAAAAAGAGAGAGAAAAGAAAATAAATGACTTGCTCGCACATTCCTCACAGTGGAAAAATCAATATTCAGTCGTACATAAAAGCGAACAGTGATCATTATAAAAAATGTGAGGTTTTTTGCCTCGGGGCACAGATTTCTTGTGATTATAAACGGTCATAGTTGCGTGACACAACAACTATTTATAATTAATTATTTGTATCTTAATCGACTAAATGAAGTTGACTAAATATAGTTGCTTGTCAGCTCATCATTCCAGATAATAAATCCTCCTCAATACTTTACACACAGAAAAATGTCACGATAAGTTAATCCCGTAAAATTTCAGTCCAAAAAGCACTCAATAAACAGTAAATCTCACTATTCCACTTTATTTTTTCTTCTCATCTTATGGTTTTACAAAAAAACACTTTTTATCGAAACGAATTTAAATTTTTTATCGACTTAGCCACTTTGTAATCATGTTTAATTAGCTCGAGTGAAAATTATTTGTTGGAAACTTTTGAATTTTATTGCCATATTAAAATAAGCGCTATAAACAAAAGCGTATAATCACCTCCATAAAATAATAGAGTGAGAAAAAAGTGTGAAGTAGGTTGAACAAAATAATCCGCCGAAATTATATAGCGAAGAGGAAACGAGCTTTGTGCTTGACTACGAATTGTACTTTCGTTTATCAGAAATGATCAGAAACGTTTTTCATCTCCAAAAGCAGTGTCTGACAAAAGAGTTACGAAAAAAAAATAGTTTAAGACGGTGTCTAACTAAAGTGCAATTTACCATGGCGATTTTTAGTTGCGAAATTCCTCTGAGAACGATCCTTTAATTTGGTAAATGAAAATTTCATCGTTTATTTTGAAAAATGAGTTAGTGCAGTTGCAATTGAATGCCTTGACGCATGCAATATTATTCAAAGTGCAAAATGTAATTAGGAGAGGATGGATAGTCACGCTTGATGGCGGACGTTTAAAATAAACGTATGCTCATTTTATACCGCCGTTGAAGTACGTAATTTCAAAAATGGACAAAAAAGCGAGTAAACAACCTTACTTTAATGTCCTCAAATAAGTGTGCAATTTACAAAATTTTCAAAATCCGCGAGAATTTGTTTTCACGATCGTACGTCGGATGTTTAAAAGTGCGACGTTTTCGAGGTTCGTGCAATTTGCGCAAAATAAATTTGGAGCCGAAACACGCGCGACAAACGTCGATGAAATAATAGCGCGTTCAGACCATCGGGCAAATTGCTTTGATGCTACAGCTTAATCCGGAGCCGGGAGCCGTTCTGCTGGAATTTCACGGCATTTAAATTAGGTCGAATCAGCTCTCCTCGGTATTTTGATAATTCAGTTACAATGACCGAGTTGCGTAAGCGAGCGAACTCGCTGCCGGACAAACAGCGCAGTTACAAGTGTACGTCTTTGTGCCAGCGGTAACCAGTTGAACTCAAAAGATTTTTGTTTCGCCGTTCCACGAATTTTATCGTGTAAAAGCAATTTTGGATTTTCAAACGCCGAGTAGTTTGGCGCCAAAAATTGCGCGGCAAAGAACTGGAGATTTGAAAGTGGGAAGCGAAAATAAAAGCGAGGAAGTGAAGTTGCAATTTTAGTGTCATTCGGTCGACGTCAAGCTTTAATCGATGCTATTACGTGGATTGTGCATAAGAAAGTATCATTATTTGCAACTTTATAATTCGCTTCGTAACGTTCAAAGACCCGGCACTAAAATAACAAATCGATCGACCGAAGATAATTATCCCTGTTATGTCAGATCGCCTGAACTTGACAACAAATGCAAATACACGTCTGGATTGAGGGTCCGTGAAAATCATGACGAAGCAGTCGATTGATTCGATGTCGATAATGCTTCCTTGCATCTGACTCAAGAGATACCAGATTCCATCAAACGTCTTGGCGTAGAACCACTTGTGATTAATAAAAATCTCCGGATTTTCATATGCAGATGTTTCGTTCAATTCAAATTCAAATTGCGAGTGATTTCCCGCAAAAAATAAGGCGGGAAATTAGTGGAAATTTGAATTTAGTTTCATAACTACTTAAAACATGAAAATTGAAATTCTCAAAAGGGCATGTTCAGGGAAAATGACACAGAATAATTAGACAATTTCCTAGTAAATATACCTGTCGATAAAGATTCAAAGGATTTAGTGGAACGGTCGTTTAAGTCGAGCAATTAATTAGGAGAAAAATCTTGAGTGTTCTTGAATGTTGTTAAATGAATTCGTAGCGAATGTTGACGAGTGACAGTTTTTTTCTGCGAAGCGTTCCAGTCGATAAAATATGCACGATCTTGCAGTGTAGCAATGGCTTTTGAAGTTTTTTCTTCGTTTTATTGAGAGGAACAAGGAATCGATGAGTTTTACCGGTGCATGAATAAGAACGTCGATTGCGCTTGCCAATTCCGACATTCATCGAGGTCTGAATTACGACCAGCAGTCAAATTAATGAATTATCGCACTGGCGTTGGCGTCAAGAAAGAAAAATATTGCGGACAATCGTCTTTGATGGATTACGTAAGATGAAAAATAGATACCAAGCTGACAGTTTGAAAATCCCTGCAGCGAATTCGTTCCGCGCAATAAATAAACCATCTGAAAAATTCGTGCTCGAGAAACAAAAACAAACAGCACATTCAATCGGCGAAATTATTTTTCCGAGCAAATTTACCTTGTCGAAGTTCAATTGAAAAACCAGAAAAAGTTCTTTCGCGAATCTTACGCCAAGTTATTTAGTCTTTAGCTCGGTATTTCGAATTCCTTCAAACTGAAACTTCATTGGTTTGTGTTTTTTTCGTCTCAACATCGTGCCAATGATGTCTCAAATGATATTAGTCAGTTTTTTATTACAGAAATTAAAAACAGCAAAATTTCATTCCAATTGATAAACATTAAATTTTCCTTTGACTTTTTCCGGTTATTCTACTGTAAGATTAACTTGATTTTTTTATAAAACCTTACTATTCTTTAAGAACTTCCCTCCAAATGTAAAAGTATATCTCATTGCTTTATTTCATGCGTCTTTCATCGCCTCAAAGAACTCATCTTATCTTCTTAAACTCGTTATAAATATATTCCTTCTAAGAACAGAGACCGAAGTCATTGTTCGTTTTTCTACTTTATTATCAAAGCCGTACAATGTGAAACGATGAAACAAGTTTTGTGATTTTGTAATTTTCTTTCCAACTGTTTGTTAACCAAAATTGAGATACGTTTGCAAAAGCTTGGAACAACCACCGGAACAGGAAATTTGATACAATAACCTTCCAAATTCCAATTAAGTTTGTATGTTGAGATTGTAAAACAGCTTGGAGTAATGACGTGTTTTAAGCCGTGTTACAGGGACGTCGTGGGATCGTACTAGTTAACCGCAATCCGTGATAATCATCTGGAAATCAACCTTTCATGCGCCAGTCACACGAGAAGAAAGGGTTGAACGTTGATTGACATCCTGCTCCATGACAAGGTGATCTTCCTAATATACAACGTCCATTGGTCTCTACTCTCTGATGTATATTATTATATCCTGCTGAAACTAATCCTGCCTATCGCCAAAGCCATTTAACCTGACAACACCGCTTAAAAGGCTAATAGAAACAATCTTATTTAATGATATTAATACACAGGTGTGACATTCAAGCAAATCCAAATTTGACAAAAAAACATATTTGAATTTTTAGTACTTTCCCGCCACTTTTTACGCGGGAAACAACTCTGACTTCAAATTCAATAAACTCCAAGTAAGCTGAAACTGATGTTATATGTTTCTGTGCAAAATTGTATGGTAAGATATTACTTAAGAATGTGAATAATGTAATTGAATTGTAGGTTAAATAATTAAGCATGGATTAGCCGGATATCTCTATTGTATTTGTGTTTACATCAAATTTAACGTTTCCGTGTTTGAATACAAATAGCGCAACGCTGAAATAGAAGTCTAATTCCAGTTCGAAACTGCTTTGTTACAATTGAGACGCGAATATCAGTCCCCAGAATTTATAAATTTAAATACATTATAAGCAAATTTGTAGATCCGTAGACAAACTTCCAAAGTATTTGCTACAAAATTTGATACTAGGCGAAAATAAAATTTGCGGTAAACAAACCGCTCTATTTTCACAACGATGTGCTAACATATTCAAACCTGTTTCGCAAACAAAAACGCGTTCACCGGTGCACTCACAGGGAATTCATTATGTTTGTCTTTGATCGTCCGAATGTATATCCAAATTATGGAAGCCTTTATTTACAACAAGCGCGCTTCCCTTTCAAAGGATTTATCCTAACAAAATTCTCTTTCACGAGTTTAAGCACCGTTTTAGGCGCTGGTTTGTGTTTGCTGTTACGTCATCCCGAACCTTTGTGTCGAATAAATTCTCTAGAAGTAGCTGCGTGTGAGATAAGATTAATCCTAAACGGTTATCGATCTCTGATTAGAACCATTCCTATATTATTTTTATTAAAAAGATAACCCTCAACTAATGGTCACAAGACTCGAAATGATTTTGCATCAAAAAAAGAAAAACAACAAATCTGTTTTTTGAATGAAATTGAACGAATTCAAATGGTCAGTACTTTCCCGCTCTTTTTTGGCGGCGAATCACTATTAATTCAAATCGAATTCGAGCAAAATCAAACTTACCATCGTGTGACATGACGTACTCATCACATCCAAAGTCGAGATTCTGAAATGAAAAGAAATAAGAAGTTTTAATAATTTGGAGAAAATGGGAAAACAAAATTAGAGTAAATTTTAGTACAAAGTGTAAGATTGTAATTTAGGAAAGGGCAATTATAAGATAGACTAGGAAGCACGCAACAGAAGAGATAGTGTTTCGCGTCGTAACAAAGCACGTGCTCCACATTTTGGCAAGTCTCGTGATAATGATTATTGCTTCAATTTCGAGACTTTTCAGACGTAAAACACGTCGCTCCGTTCGCGCGGGTTTTCATAAAATCAAGCCATTAGCCTATTTCCGCAGACGATAACTTATTGGCCCGAGGAGCATCTACATTGCAAATTTGCGTCTCTCTCTTTCTCCGACGTCTTATGTTTAATACATTGCAAAGCCACCGATCATCTTTCGAAACCCCTTAATGAGCAACCCTATTGTATAAACGCTGATAAAATAATTTATGTCGCGACGAATAAATCTTGCTGTGTCGTCTCCGCTGAATTTAACATTGTCGCTGAGAGCAAACTGTTGAATATTTATCGAAGCTTGCTTTTGACAATGCGTAAATATTATATTGTAAAGTGAACAAAAAAATGCAAAAAAATAACAACTGGAAGATAGAAAATGGTTTGAAATTTAATTTTCAAAGGTACTTTTTTGGAACGGAATTTAATATCAGATTTTATTGCTGATAAGATTAGCCTGGAACCTCGAAGTTTGATATCGATATTACAAAATGCAAAATTACTCAATTGGTTTATCGTCCGTCGACGTTTAACGTCAACGCGACGTTGTGGATGAAACGATTAGTTACGCGACTCAACTTTAAATCAAAGTATCCTATAGCTATCTCGAATCGGCGCACAATATAGGTATAGAATCCACTCCAGGCCCTTCATTTGTCCAGCTCAATTATGCAGAATGCTTTGCCCCTGTGCGATCATCATTATCTCACTGCACACTGAACTACACTGCCCTCCATTATTTCTCACCTAATCGGAAATTTGACATTCCTATTAAACTAAAGTTGCAACATTTTTTATCCTTAGACAACCGGAACAACTGTGTAAACATTCGAAACATTTTTTACTAACGAACCAAAGAAAAGCTTTCAAAAAATTTGCAATTTTTTCCATGTCCAATAAAATAAATATTGAAACATTCATTTGTAACAGTTCATATCAAGATAAACAGAAAAAATTGTGTATAAATTCAAATCAAACAACCGAAGGAGATTCGTTTTTTTCTGTATGCGATATTTGATGTTGAAAAAAAGGAGATAAATTTCGTTTCAAATTTAATAGTGGCAATTTTTCTTCCATTTCATTCAACCAACACTTAATGTTCATCCGAACCCAAATTGGCGTTGTGAGTAATCAAGAACTGTTGGATCGATACAGCTTTAGCGATGGTACATTTCCAAAAAACAAGAGATCGATCGTCGTAATTAGTTGGTTGAACCATCGAGAGAAATAGTGAATTTATGTGCCTGCCACTGTGCAACCGTCATAAAATTTCCGTTCAACGACTTTTTCCCATATTTATCTTCCTTTATCAGAGAACCTTCTATCTTGAACCAACTCATTTTTGAAAAATCGTAAACATTTACCTATTTTGTTCGTTTAATTTTCATCTTAAACTCAATCTTCATTTTTAAAACTTGAGATAAAAGAATTTGAAATATTTCTCTCAAGTGATGAAATTCAGGAATGTTATTACGTTCGAGTGTAACTAGAGACGTGGTTCCAATTTGTATCGGCGTTAAGAGTTTGGAAATAATGGCACAAAAACTGGCTTGCACTCTAGCTAAGTCGATAAAATAAATTTCGATGCCTCGAAGGCGAGACGAAAGCGAAACAAATGGGACGCAAAAAAGCTCTCATTCTCGTTCGTATAGAATTGTGGAATTATGGCATTAGCTCTCATTACGCTCGCGCCTTGTTCCTTCGCAGATCATAACTTTATTCGTGCGCTATTTATGAAAGCAGCGCCTGGAGCGGAAGTTAGCTTTTCTTCAAGAAAACACTGACGAACAAAATACAAATATCAAGGAAACGCTTTGCCTTGATTACCGACCCGACTTTCATCTCCAGAATAGTTTATTTTATTTCTAATTGTTTATCTTCACTTTGATCTTCATTTTTATCATACTCTCTATTATTTTAGAAAAACTCTACTCGCAATTCACTGAATTTTTTGTTCGCACTTTTGTGATTCTATAAAAAGTGTCATTACCCGAATCACTAATGTTGTACGTGCGACAAAAAGTTTGCAAATCAAGCGCGACATGGAAATTGGCAATAGAAAAACAAACTCAACAACAGGATAGAAAAACAAGTTTCAGTCGTTCTACCCCGGAAGAGTCACGTTCGAATAGCAAATCGTTTTAGTTTATTCGTTTGTTGGGAAATTAAAAGCTCGTGCAAAATTATACAAATTAATCAACAAAATTGTTTGTTTGTTTTTCAAACAAAATATTCTGCAAATCTCTATCTTTAAAATACTTGAGAAAATCTTTTAATAATGTTGGGCCCAGATGAAAAGTGTTGAATTTTCGATAAAAGTGAAATGGCTTTCGTTTCACCGGTAACACTTTATTTGAAAGCAAAATGAAATATTCGTTCGCGATAATACTTGAATTCGTTCACTTGCTCTTTGTAGTGTAAATAACAGTATTTATTCAATCCATGTGTTTCACGTAGACGACAGAAAGTTTTTCCTTTTTCCTCGACTTTATCTTTCGGTTTCTGATTGGCTGCTACCAATTGAACCAACAACAAAAAACGCTCACATTGTTTATTTTTCATCTCCTCAACCTTCGCCTTATTCCGCGAGAACACACTCTCGTCTGCCAATGTCGTTTATCTTAATTTTTCACTTAGAATTAATATCGTTAGTTTATAATTTTTCCGACAATTTTGTTCAAGAATTCGACTTCAACTTTCTTAATCTTGATTGAACTTGAGGTAATCATTTTCAACACTTTCATTTTATTATTTCATAATTACATTCATTAAAAATGAACCAATTTTTTTACTGTGAAAAATAATTTTTATTGTATCAGTCAGAGTGCTAAATTGAGAGCGAAATAAATGCAAAAAAGAAGTATGAAGAGTGTTCGCTAATGATTTTATTGGATCTAATTGAATACTTGAGGATGTAATGGGATCTGCGTTTTGTATTAAATTATTTATGAATTTGAATCAATAACAAGTTCGAGAAAATGTTGCTAAGTGAATCTATAACCGTGTTGAAAGCTCGGCGTGCATTTATCGGTACGTTATTGATGGAAACGTACGGTTGCAAACGTTATCAAAGACCATCAGTTAAGATATCGCCAGCGCCTAGCATTTGTTCAACTTTCCCACTCTTTCATTACAGATACATTTGCGCCAACTGCAATCTGTCATTTTCATAAATATCCGTTTATTATATTTCAGATTCAAAACTGATTCCAACTCATAAAAGTCCAATATTAATCTCATTAAATATTATCTTTCGTTTCTTTCATTTGATGAAAAATTGTTGTCCATTAATTAAACTGAATGTTAGGTTGAGTTTTTTTTGTTTTCAGGTCGTGTTTACGAATGTTCAGGTTTGAATTTGAGGAACAAAGTACAAGTGAATTTTCAAACTTGTACAATGTTATCGGTAAACATTTATTCACACGTCAAATTTATGACTTTCGAATCGACCTCATGGAAGATAATGTGAAACGAGCAGAGATAAAGTTACTCCAGCACCATAACTATTTTTTTTTCCTTCTAAAACTTTGGATAGCTTGAAACGCAATTTTTTCGTTACTTTTTTTATTCGGAAAAAACTTTTGAATTGTTAAACTAACATTTCCCCTGGACGATAAATTTCGCTGAGAGCAAGCGTATTTTCACACTCAGCTGTACTTTATGTTTGAACTGAAACCTCAAAATTATGTAAATCTCTTTGCAAGGCATTGTACTTAGCGGAATGAATAGTGGACTACCGCCAAGGACGATATTTCTCAGCGAATTGTTATTTTTTTAAAAAAAAAACAACTTTTCAGATTTCAAAAGGTCACTTCTGATTCGAATTTTGATTCCAAATGTTTTTATTGATGGTTCGCTGGAAAAGCAACTTTTTTTTAAGTCTACGAAAGTGAAACAAAACGATATCAAATGTTTCACACTCCAAAAAGTCTATGAAAATCGCTAGCCGAATCTGACTGGCGGTAAAAAATGTCCGCTTATCGTCAGCTCGTGGAGATGAAATTTCGTCGGCAATTTCGACAACTGCGAGTCAGAAAAAAACGATCTCCTCTATCGCGAAAATGAACTTTGCATTTCCACTGTGCAAAAATGTATCCGCGACACGCAAAATGGTTTCTCACGTCTCGCATATTGAAATTCTTCCCCCGCAATTTCGCATCAAGGAATCTCTACTCAGCAACTTACGTGCGGTAAATTGTACGTCCTTTTTGCGTCGACGTATAAGTTAGTGACCGATCCGAGGCATTTTTCGGGCGCTTGTTTTAATAAAATGTAAAACAGCGCGATGGATCTAGATTATCATGAAAAATGGCTTAGCAAAAAATGAAAACGATCCTGACCAATTCCATGACTCGAGCTGGAACATTAATCATTTTGAAAATCACGTTATTCATATTATTGTAACATTAATCACATTCAAATTTGCGAATTCATGAAAAACGAATTTCAAAAGTTTTGTACTTTCCCGCCACACTTCAGGCGGGAAACTGTCCCAAAATTTGAATTACTCTTAAAAGAGTTTTTCATAAATTCAAATGTTTTGTACTTTCCGTTTAAATTTCGAGCGGGAAATACTTGTAGATTGAAATATCAAAACAAGTTTACGGAAAATTGAATTGATCGTTTGTTGAATTGGGTTACTGTCATAATTTGCTATTTTTGTAAGTTTCAAACAATTTGGAACGAAAATCGACTGAATTAGTTTGATTGATGTTCGATCAGAATCTTGCAAAACATACGAGAGTACAATAAACACATCTGCTAAGTTCGCCATGCTGCACAAAAGTTGGTACGTTTGCAGGCAATTTATAAAGCGCTCCATGTCGTGAGACTTGGGCCAAGTTATAAAGCCATCATCGTAGACACGCTCAGATTTATTAGTCGGTGGTTGTTCTGATTTTATGCAAAACCGTGAGCAAGTTCCTTACCCGAAATTGTCTTAGATTCTCGTTAATATATCTCGCTTTTGCTTTTTCTTCATCCTACTTTCCTGAACATAATCTTGTTATGTCGAGAGAGGTAAGATGATAGATTGAAATAAGTATTTCTTATATCGTGCTCTAACGATCTTAACTAATTTCACTCAAAGCACTTTATAAGCTTTTCATGTCAAATGGGTTTTAAAAAGTTGAAAAAAAAAACAATGGAACCTTTTTAACTTTGTGTTTCTGTTTTGGAAATTCATATTTCGATTCTACACAGGATGAAACTAAGAATTTTTCATACCACGTTCTTCATGTTTTAAAGTATTCGTAGCGTTAAAAATTGATTCCAATATATTTCTGTCAAGTAAGAATGATTCGATTTAAAATAGCACCTTTCTTCAGACGACATCGCATTTTTGCAAAATACTACAAACTAAATATGTATTTTTATAGTTACATAAATTGTCTGACATTTTTGTCAGAACTGCAATCCTTTGTGTGGATACCTTCCCAACACTGTTCGTTTCAAAGATTCAAAATTTTATTTTACATTGGAAAAAATCTCACTTAATGGACTTTCGCCAAAACCTCGAATGGAGCCACAGGCAGTTTTTATTGTTCTGCTTGCAAAGGCGTTTAAAATAAAGTTATGTGGCAGTGTACTTCAAAGGATAGTGCCGAAGATATCTGTAGTGGAAGGTAAATACGAGGGGTTGCACGAAAATACACTGTACAGCCGAAAAAAAAGTCAAATTACACTAAAGCGCGCCGGTTCAAAAATTGTCCGTCCAAACAAACCTACCCGCTAGGATAAAATATACACGACAGCTGATTTATTTGAACAAATTGCGTCTGGTTATTGTGACATCTTTCGAGCTCTTCTGACAGATTGCTTTGCTCTCCCGCTCTGTTAATTGTTTTGCTTTTTTTCATCACTTGATCTTTTTTTTCATCTTCCGCTTTCAGCTTGACGTTCGACTCACTTAATTCAAAGCAAAAGAACTGGCTGCTGAATTTAAATCACCTACTTCGCGGATAAACATGAGTTTCACTTTGAACCCGAGTACATAAGACAATTTAAGTCCTTGGACAATTTTTAGAGCTTGAACATTTTTTATGCCGGAGAAAGTGCTAATTAAAAGAAAATTCGTCATTCCAACAGTATCTTTGATGGAATTATTCTATTCAAAACAAGAAACAGGTCAGACAATCGTCACCTCATAAGTTAACAAATACAAATTCAAATGTCCAGTACTTTCCCGCCTAATTTTTGGCGGCAAAGTACTCTAAATTCAAATTTCATAAAATAACATCCGACAAATTTGAATTTTGATTAGTTTTTCGCTTAGTGGAGAAGTATTCTAAATTCAAATCAGAAATTTTTTGGAGAAATAAAAATTTGTCTGTAATTATAATCGAATTTGAAAGTTATGTCCACTGACTTTGACTTAATTGGTTGAGTCAGTACTGGAAAAACCGTGACAAAATGAAATTGCAATAATTGTTAGCGGGTTTCAGTGACCGATGCGGATGATTGATAATGTATTGTTGGAATCGAATAGGATTGATTTAGTAGTGGAGTAACGTAGATAATTTTAAATCGAAGGCCAGCGGCTCGGTGCGTTTTATATTTGGTTTTTGAATCGCGTTTTCGCCCGGCCGAGAATATTGTCTTAATTTCAATATCCACTCATAACAAATCATTTCCCAACTAAATAAGTGTGCAACGTGTCAAGCACATAAATCAAAACGACAAGTGAAAATAAAGCTCCGCTCGTTTCAACGTCTATTTTGGAAAACGTTTGCATTTTAACTCCCGCGCGACGTTCTTTTTTTTTTACTCTCCCACCTGCTCTACGCTACTTGTCGAAAAATATTGCCCTCCAAATAATCCACTATTGTGTTGAACTTTTGGGCGAAAACAAAATGATGTATAATCGGTCGGCGATGTAATCTCATGAACAATTTGTTACAATTTTATATCATTCCTCATAACTTCAATCGGGGCTAAAAATAATTACAAAGTATTACAAATTGGTTGTTTTAAGATCCAAAATGAGGCCAGCCGAATTCAAATGATTTGCAATGCGAAAGTTTCTGTTATTTTTTAATTAATCGGAATTTTGAACTTTCTTTTGCTTCTATTTTTTTACAATCTGAAATTTATTAATCAACTTTTTAAAAAATCAATCAAATATTTTGCTGATAGACGTTTTTATTTGAAAAAGTGTATTTTGAACAATTTCACGAGCAAGCAGCGGTGAAAATTGGTCATTATATAGATTGGTTTGCCGGTTAATCAACTGCATCAATATTTGATCAATCAATAATCGTGAATTGATCTGTCGTGGCGTAACGACGCCAAAGGACGTTCAGTTAAAGTCAATAAAATTAAATATCATTCAAAAAGTGGCGGACGAATTAAATAACGTAGCGAAATTGGCTGCGTTCATTGTTAGTGGAACGCAAATTAGCTGTAAAATCGGTCAGACGCGCTCTCCACTGACAATTTCACAGTCCATTTCACAGGGCATCTTTTTGGCCAAAAAAAATCGAGAATAACGATCGTGAGGGGACAATTTTTGCCCTTTCTGAATAATCCATTATCGCTTATATCCAATTACCCGTTTTGTTCCATTATCTTGAAACCCTGTTATATCAGTTGCCACAGATATTTTAGCTCCCACGTACGCCATATGCGTCACACTGGCTGAGTTAGAGACTACGCTCCCTGCACGGCTTTATACAGACTTTGTTTCGTGTAATTGTCGACTAATTTTGCACGACGTCATTTTCAATTCCGTAACATTATATTCTCATTCTCCATTCGTTAACTGCTGTAAATTTTCATTCACTCCAATTTCGTTTCATTTACAAACACCGACTGCACCTCGGCATCAAAACACTATTCAGAATATTTCACAACCGAGTTCCCATCAAATGTTCAGAACAAATGAAAATGATACTTTATCATAATATAATTATTCGCGTTCAGAAATAAACATTGTATTGATTTTCTTTTTGGTTTTGAGTAACAAAGTTTAAAAAGACAAAAGTTCGTGAGAGTGGCTACCGCAGAAAATGGTCGATTGAGTTTGTCAATTGGACGTGTCAGCATTTGGCGAACAGTAAAATTTCGCAAAAAAAGTGTGCATTGTTGAGAGGCGATACGTCGAAAGAGGCGGAAAATAGTCGAATCCATTTCCGACAAGTGTCGAGAAAAAATGCGATCCAAAATATTCGACAATGAAGAGAGGCGATTCGCAAAACACTTATCATTGAATAATGTCGTTTGTTTGAGGGACAGTTGAGAATTTCGGCGACCATTTGTAGAGAAATCAGATTGGTAACTTTGTGATTGATACGTTTTGAAGACATTTCAATACGCTTTTGGGGACAGTTCTGCTGAACTTAAGTCGTTTCTTGTAGAAGGACAAAAAGATCGCACGTGACTCAGTGACTTTTCTAATATCCGAGCACATTTTTGATTCTTCAAGTTCAGTTCGAGTTTAAAAAAAGTATTTTTTCTTTTTTTTAATTCTTTTCTTTAACTTCTATTTCTTGAATTTATTCTCAAAGTTTTTTCGTTCATAAAACAATTAAATTTGAATTAACAGTAAACTCCCGCCAAAATTTGAGCAGGAAAGTACTCAATATTCAAATTCATTTAAACAATGTTGGTATTAATTTTCAGTACGTTTCCGTCAGATTTTAGGCGGGAAATTACTGTGAATTCGAAATTCAAAATTGTGTCTTTCGTAAAATTATCAGTTTTGGTTTTTTCGACGTTGACTAAGACGTGAATGTGAACTTTGTTCAGATTTGAAAATCAGTTGAAATTCTAATGATGAAATTTCAAACAAGTCCGACCGCAGCGACTGTTATCTACTTGTTCGAACGTTAGACATATAAACGAGTCACAAGAAAACGACAATATTTGTATTTCTCGTTTGCCATTGTCTTGCGCCATTATTTGTGGCTGTTTTTCCATCGTCCTTCAGCGTTGTCTTCGCAACTAGAAAAAAAAACCTTGCACACGTGCAAGATACTGTTTGACATTTTGATTTCTAGCTACCTACAAGAAAACACAAACAATTGTACAATATCAAGTCAGTTTTACTTGTTATCCATCTTTTTCTCAAACTTTTTAATACCTTTTTTAATTCATTAGTCGTAAAAGGATATCAAAACAAATAAAAAATGTCATAAAAAGCCTGTTTATTTAATTGCGAAAACTGTGCGTGAAAAAAAAATGACAAATAAAACTTTATCACAGCGTCGTTATCTTGAACAATATCCAGAAAAGTACGATTTCTAAACCATTTTTATTTTACAACCGTCGGAAGCGTTGTGCAAAGCTTACAAATGATTGCCATTCGTTGTAAAATAATTGATTGGGCGACGCGGAAATAAGTCGGATGGAGATGTAATAATTTTGTTGGGCGTCTTGATGAAAGCTTCAGAAGTCCAAGTCAGTTTGCAATTCTTGCATCGGATATCGATTGGATTCTCAAGATCCACCTGAACTTTTGGTCGGACAGTTTGTCTTAATTTCGTATATGCAATCATAATCCTGCTGCGACTTATAATAATACTCTTCAGGAGCAATTGTTCTCAAGGTAAGCAGACCTGCTGTTTTTCAATTTCGTCGACAGCTCCTTATTCATCTTCCATTGCAAATTATTATACTCGTTATTCTTTCAAATCAACTTTTCATTTCTATCTATTTTTGAATCAATAAAAACAACTTCAATTAAATTACACCCCGACGAGTTGATAATTTTGTTCGAAAGTTATTCATAAAAGAATGAAACAGAAAAAAATTCGGACGATTGCTCTTATTTGTATCAAGTTTCATAACTCAGATAAGAATAATTAAAAATGTCACGTATCAGAGTGTTTTTGTAACGAGGAAGACACGTACTTGACAATCAAAGCCAAGCAAATCAGATTTGTTTTGAAAAACAAGATTTCTTGTTACTTTTTTAAACGAGTTTCAACATTTTACAAAGCTTCTGTCCAGCTGCATGAAAATATTGTTTATTTCTCATTTACAAAGTTCTACTAAGTATACCAAACTGTCTTTCAAATAACAAAAAACCTAATTTTATAAAACACTCTGAGTTGGTTCACAAATTTGTTTATTTAACAATTCTGAAATGTCCTCAGACTTGAATGTTAATAAAATCAATTTGAGTGGTGATTTATGCGTTGGCTTTTTATTCCACTAAATGAAATGAGAAAATACAAACAGGAGCAAATATCAGTGACCCAGATCTGTCTGTCTCGTTGTGATCTATCAGTCTAAATCTATCACCATAAGATATTAATTTCCACAAAGACTCGTAGGTAAACGCCTTGATTTATCGCCCATAAGCAGTCAAAACTTGACATCAGGATCCAAACACTGGACCCCTCGATTTCAGTGAGGGATAAACCGTCACGCTGCCCGAATGATGAACTTCAACTTGAAACTCTATCTTTAGACCTGAGATGCAGTGCCGGAAGCAACTCAGATACACGCGAGAGTTGGAGCGACGGCTCCTGATCAGATATCACATTCTCCTCTGCAGCTTCATCGTTCCGCTAAATGGAACAGGATGGGCACATAAAAAGCTCCGATCCTGATATTGATGATCCCTAATGGCAAAAATCCTATCCAACTTCTTCCTGACACGACATTTCCTTAAAATATCCTTTCAACTTTGTTACTAAAATCCTGACTTTATTTTACAAATTCAAAACAAAATAAACTTAAACAAAATCATTTACAAACAAATTTCTTTGATGATACAAATTATAAATTGTTATTAAATTTTGGAATTGAAATGAGGAATTGAATTTAGAACAAAAAAGAAGTGACTTGGAACAGAATCTTGAATTAGAAGAAATGTTGGAATAACGACGGATGAAAAATTTATAACTGGTCGCACATTATCTGTGCCATCGAAGTATGTGAAAATGAGATAAATTTTACATTCCCCCCGGGTCTTTCCATAGTGTTGGTATAAAAACAGACATCTGGATCGTATCCAGAACCGATATTTCTGTTCGTAAGAATTTAATTATCGGCACGATTTTATTGTTTTTACAAGTTTAATTGTCAGTAGCAATGACCTAAGTTTAGTTCGACCGGAAATGTGGCGCTAAATCGTTCAGATGACTGGTCGAACAAAAGTGCTCTCCAAAATTTTCTCGTTAGACAAACAGTTACTTTAATAGCTCCAATAAAGAATATGATGAAACGAGTTAGAGATGAAAAAGAGTTTGACGAAAAAAAACATTAAAAGAACAGAGGTGTCGGGGTAAATGTATTCATCGGTTGAAAAATTGCAGTTTTAATTCACACGAGAATAGAAAAATAGCGAGTAACAATTTCATTTGTACATGATCGCGTTTGAAATGGCGTAAACTTTGTCGAATCAGGCGTTACAAACAAACGAAAATGATTGTAATGGAAAACAAAGGATGGGCACTGTGTGCATATTCATGAACGTTTACAATTTCAACAAATAATTCCAACGAGATTGAGCACGAAAATGAACACAAACAGAAATTAATTAACCCTTTTTTCAATTTCCCCTCTTCAATTATTAACGGCATTTTAGTAACATTAACATTGTTTTATATTGTGTAATTACTCGTTCTTAAAATTTATTTATTTCGTCCAATTTAATCAAGGCCGTGTAGTTGAAACGGATTACAACAACTAATTAACTCTTCATTTGCAACTTTTTTTTTCAAAACTTTTTTTCAGCTTGTTCTAAACTTTTTCGCCGGCTTTTTAATTTCAATAATTGAAGCAATTTTTCAAAGTCAATTTTTGTAGGAGAAAATGAGAGAGGAAGAGATTTAATTGAAATTAATATTTTGTATAGCTGCGAGGGGTACGTCAGCCCCTGTTTCATTCGTGATAAATTAACAAATCAATTTTGACCGCATCCGTGTGGTTTTAGATTCTTGTCTACCCCATCGAATTCATTTACACCTGTCAAAATAATAGGACAAAATTATTAAGCCCGTATGAAAATTTACGAAGTGAAATATTTTACACAGCGGGAGGGCATTTGGTATTCTGACCAGAGGAAATATCACACCGAACAAAATGAATGTTTACACTTTCTCTTTGATTCGTCTGTAAAAGCCCAGATTAACGAATTTTTGGTACACTAAAAATGATTCTGTTATCGACATCAATTTTTTCATTCACATTGTTTCATAAGAAAATTATTCGAATATGAGTTGAAACATATCATCCCGCACAATTAACTTTGAGAGGAGTTGTCAAAAGTTTTGGCAAATTTTTCGCAGTTTAAACGGTCGAATTTGATCCTCTTTCGAAACTTTTAACAAGCCGTCATATTTAAACCTTCAATTTATAAGTGTCAACATTTTAACCGCTGCTTTGAGAAACAAATTTTATTCGTCGCTCATAATAAGGTGACGAGATTTGATTTGTACCATTTAACAGTTGAAGTGAAACAAAATTCAACGAGAAGTACAATTTTCCATCGCACTTGTAAGATTTGAAACTTTTGCAATATTACAAGGAGGGACGTATCTTGAAACGTCAGATCGATGTTGGCAATTTCATACTTTTATTTCAGTCTGGCTGCAAACTGATATTTTGAAAGACTCGTTCAAATTTGTCAACGCGTGGATAAGAGCATACACATCTCTTTTTTCCCAACTTTTTGTCATGTCAGTCTTTAGGTAAGTCTCTTCATAACAAACGAGAAATAACATTTCAAGTGCACAACTAACGATTTTTGTTCTCAATTTACCAAGTTCCATTTTTCACAAACAATCATTTCAATTCAATAATTCAATTTGAATTTGTTTGAAACATACTTTGACAGTTTTTTTTCCGAGAAAAAAATAATGAAACAATAAAGATTACAAATTGAAGTAAATCCTAAACAGTGAAAGATAAAAAAAAAGGTTAATCAAAAGTTGAAATCGTGGCAAGTTGATTCAAGGAGGTGAATGAAAACAGTATTCGTTTCTGGAGTAGTAATTATGGTTTTGGAAGCTGACACGAATGCTCCAATTTCAGGTAAAACGAGCGTGAAAGCAAACGAGCTGGAGTTTGCACGCGTAAGACAAAATTGATCCGCATTAGCGGGCTCTCGGGCGCGTGATTTTTCGCTAATCAAAATAACTCACCCCGCGCTGGCATTTCCGGCCGCGGAGCTCCATAAACAGTGCGATTTCACGTCTTGTCTTCGCTGATGGCACAGAATGATTTCGTTGCTTCAAAGGTCGCCAAACCGTAGCGCTCCTTATTAATGTCACATTTTTCTCGTAGCTTGTAATTAAATTTTTTTCCTGCCTTTCCTTTTTTTTATTATTCACCAGTCTATCGTGCACCGCACATCCCTATCTTTGGCTTTTATTAACGATCAAACGTCGGAGAACGAAAAATTGCTTCGAGGACGAGTTAAAGATTGCCTTTTGATCATGACAAACGATATTCCATTCAAATGAACCAATTTAATTAATTGCTTTTGAAACAATAGTCTCTTTTTCTTCTAGAATGATCCGTTTCTATAATCCATTTTTGATAGTTCTTCATTGAAAGTGAATCGAAAATTTGTGGTTCAATAGGATGAAAATTGTGATTGTTTCTTGGATTAAAATCTGTAAGGAGATTGTTGAATTTTGGACGATTGAAGTCGGTTCAAACTGAGTTATGAATTTGCATCGAGATCGCTTTTCTTGACGGAATGCAAAGTTTGAAAAACAATTTACACCAAGTCGCGTCGAATGTTTTGAAAACAAAAAAGGCTGTTTGGTAAGCTCGCGAGGCGTTATTATGTTGAAAAGGCGCGGACTTATTTTTGGCGCGAGATTCATCGGCGCTCTGTGTTATCGGTTTAGATTCTAACGAAGTGGGCAAGAAAATAATGATGCAAATGTTGATCTATCGCGGCCTTTTGGTGTCACCGAATCACACTTTTGTGTTATGATTTTATGTCATGCGTTGAACCAAAATTATCATACTTTCAAAACCTTTACAATTTCATTCCCAAATTGGATCAAAGAACATTTTTTTGTAATCAAAATAATTTTATCTACGAACATTTTCAATCCAAATTCAATCCACTGGAAATTGTCTAAAAAATGAATCACAGAAATTGATATTTTGAAACTGAAATTTTCTTTGAACGAATGTTTTTAAAAAAGAACGATAATTTTTAATTAAAGAAGTAGCAAAAAAGTAAGAAAATGGCAAAAACCAAGAAATGCATAATCATTAGCATAAAATCATGGCGATATCGCGATTCGGGATTTGGCGAGCAACGAATTCCCGAATGTCTAATTGAGTTTGGTTATCAGAATGGAAAGAAAAGGGGGTTGAAAGTTGCACGAACGTCATGTGCACTTGCCCACACGACTTCAAAACGAGCACACACGCACCTGCTTTTTATTTCCTCTTATGTTCGCGCTCTTTTTCTTTTCATTTTTTTTCTCGTTTCTTTTCCCACCCTCGAACCCGGCGCGAAAGTTCAAGCAACGGAGCGGTCACGGAAAAGCGGACGCTCTCGACGCAACCTGGGCGGTAACTGAGCCACGGTGCTTAGAGCGTCGCGACGTCGAATTGCATCCCTTCCAGTGAGGCGCTCGATCTCCAAGTTGAGGATATCTGCGTGGTGAAAAGTAACGTGGCCCCACACGAATTCTCGCTTTTCCGTTTGGATTATGATAATCGTCGAGGATTTATCGTCAACATTTATTGACGCTCGCGCACCAATCTACATATTGCGTGCGCTTTTTTTTATTTCGCCGACAGCGAATGGGGATCTGGGATTGTAATTTAGTTTTATCCCCTCGGACGTAAAAAAGACATCGGGTTTGGAACGACATGCGGCAGAAGGATGTTTCGGATGGATTTAGGTTTATGGAATGGTAATGCTCCAATTCGATAAACTGCGATTTTGATGAAACATTTGTGGCTGCTGATCCAACTTGTACTGCTGCCTATTCGTCATTCAAATTTTACTGATGCTTTATTTTTATCAGGTAAACTTGTCGGTGAAAAGTTTAAACATTTGTAAAACAAGTGGAAAATAAAAAAGTTTCAGACACAAAGAGGTTTTTTTTGACTGTTATGTTTTACGTTCCATTTCTGATAAACAATTATCAAACATGAAAATAAATGTTTCATATTTTAATGAAAATTAACATCAGAGTTGGAATTATGAGAACATCTGTTAGTTATAAAATCAATTTTCATTTCAAATTGCCGAATAAAATTATTGCGTTGAATTTTTGTTCATAATTTGCAACAAAAATTTGATTTGATTTTTGAAAAGTTTGTTAATGAAAAAACAAAATTAACAAAATGTACTTAAACTGTGTAAGAGAATTAGAGAGTTTGTTAACCGTTTATCCTGAAATTGATAATTATGTTTGAGTTTATATTATGACCCGGTTTGCACCAGGTACTAAACAAAAATTGAGTACTAGACTCATCAAGTGTCCCCCTCCACGGAAATCTTTAGTAAAAGGCGAAAGATTTATACGTGTATTGAAGGGAGACCAGAGTAATGTTCCACCGTAACGATACTCCAATAATACTAACTAAAACTCACCCCTATTGTGGGACAAAAAGTTTTGTAGCCACCTAGCGTCGAACTTCGTAAACAGTCAATCGTTTTAGACGTAAAATTTAGGCAAAAATGGTTAGCAGAAAGATATAAATGTCAAAAATCGAAAAAAAACAATCGCCTCAAACGTTTGTTTACAATACGTAATGCATTTCATTTACATTCGACATCGTAGAATATTCCCCATGGAACTTGTTGGCAATCAATTCAGGGAGTTTTGAATATTGACTCGTCGTACATTTTGATATGACATATGAATATTTCAGAGGGATGGAGACGCGGTCCAACATCGTCGTCGCTTATCCAAAAATTGGCAAGCATATTGGTCGCCTCCTATAAGGTACACCGATCAATACCAAAATATTTTATGTCACCGTTTTTCGTCTTCGACGTGTCTCTAACTTTACTTTTTCAGATGCAACAAGAAATGTTGACAACTAGATTCAGTCGTGCAGAACGAATCAATTCGCACATTGTAACGTGAAAGCTTTTGCGTTATATTTTAAATTCGATAAATAAATAAGTGCGAAAATACAAAAGAAGATTATAAGAAAACGGGTAATTTAAAAATCGATAGCGTAATGAATAAAGCATAATCGAAAACAGTAGAAGCAATTATATCTGTATTACAATAGCGAAAGGGAGTTATAATTAAATGATTCGAACGTACAGATAGCAAAGAAATTAAAATACAATCATCATTATATGATTTTCTATTATAACTCTATTAGCTGTCTAACGAGCCGAAAATTAACAAAGACTTTTGATCCAATTGACAGAGCAATATCAAATAACTTTTTAGGTGTCCTTATTTAGCAGTCAAAGAGAATTTTAATTAAAACAAACGACCATAATAATTAGTTAAAGTTTTGTTTTTATATAAAAGAAACATCCCAAATTTGAAACTGTTTGTTGATTCTATTTACAAGATTTTTACATTGTTAGGCGAAGATTCCCAGATACTGTGATCAGTCTTGAAATTATTGTACAGTATCGTTATGAATACTTTTTTCTAACAATTTAGTCACTCGAAACCAACGTTAAAAAGTCGCTAAAACTATGGTTCGATGTAAAGTATACAGTAGATGTCTTATGAAAATTTGAAGTCGAGCGATGAATATGATTATTTACAACCTCGTCTACCTCATTTTATGTTGGAGTTTGAACAAATTTTACTTTCATGAAAGTATTCTAAACACTCAGTCACGACGTAACAATCGATTGATCAACGAAAAATATACTAAACTTAATAATTCAACACGATTTCACAAGGATTCAATCCATATCGAACCAACATTGGTATAAAATATCAAAACTAAATTAGAAACTTTTGCAGTACCTTAAACCTTTTTATAATTTAACTTTTAATAATGAATTTTGTTCCGTGAATATTTACACTGTTCGACTTTGAATGGAGAAATACAAGAAGATAAGCGTACCTGAAAAAACACAGAACTTTCAGCAAAAAGTGGACAGGAAAATTGTAATATTTGTAATTCATTGTGATTGAAAATGAAATTCAAACTCAAACCTGATGATGGAGAAACGATATGACAAATGAAAAGGGACATTTTGGCAAAGACCGTCCCAATTTGGCACCGCGAATGTTTCGCTTGAGATTCACTCAAGCTGTTCTATGATATCGTGGTCGTTTTTGTATGACGGATGCTTGTAGCTTGTCTTCTGCGAGTACTTGGTTTTTTGCAGCTCCTTTGCAAAATACGAGACAGTTTTTTTGAGACCCTCCCGTAACGAAACTTTCGGTTCCCAGTTAAGAAACTGTTTAGCCCGGCTGATGTCGGGCTTTCTTCTTTGTGGGTCATCCTCGACCGCTGCCAATTCTACGATTTTGCTCGTTCCACCGACCAGTTCCTTAATTATACTTGCAAATTCTAAATCAAAAAAATTCAAGTTAAACATTGAATGGAAATATGTTTCTGCGGTTTTTGAAAATTATATAAAATTTATGTACGTTCAATTGTGTATTCATCAGGATTTCCTATATTTACAGGCAAAGTGTAATTCGAGGCCATGAGAGCAATCAGACCGTCGACCAAATCCGACACATACTGGAACGATCTTGTTTGTTTGCCGTTGCCATAGATCGTGATTGAGTCGTTTTGAAGAGCTTGCAAAATAAAATTTGATACGACTCTGCCATCGTTCATATGCATACGAGGACCGAAGGTGTTGAATATCCTGGCGATGCGGATTGAAACTCCTTCCTGACGCATGTACGCGTAACTTAACGTTTCTGCTACACGTTTTCCTTCGTCGTAACATGCTCTTGGACCTTAAAAAACAACAGTTTTGATCGATTTTCTTCATTCAATTTTTAAAAGGATTGTACTTGTTTTTACCGATAGGATTGACGTGTCCCCAATAAGTTTCACTCTGCGGATGAACGTTTGGGTCACCATAAATTTCTGAGGTGCTCGCTATCAGAACTCTAGCACCTACCCTTTTGGCTAAACCTGTGAAACAGATGTTCGAAACAATTCAATTTTCAAAACAATGAAAAAACGTTTGAATAGGATCTAGATTTTAAATGGCATATTCTGGTATTAACCAGTCGATTCGAGACAATTCTTCGTTGACAAATACATTGTATTTTTTTTCAGTTTTTTTTCCAGAATGAACTTACCAAGCATGTTTATAGTTCCTAAAGTGTTAGTTTTAATAGTTTTAACAGGATTGAGCATATAATGAGGTGGACTAGCAGGACTTGCAAGATGATAAATCTCATCGACTTCGAGATAAAGTGGCCTCACAATATCATGATGAACGAGCTCAAAATTTTCATGTCCAATCCAGTGCTCAACGTTTCTTTTTCGTCCTGTGAAGAAGTTGTCCGCAACAGTGACTTCGTGACCAGCCAACATCAACCGGTCGACGAGATGCGACCCGACAAAGCCCGCACCACCCGTCACCAGGATTCTTTTTCTATTTTTATAATTCAGGAACTTGACAATAGGGAAATTAGGTGCATTTTCATTCTCCAACTTCGCTTCGAGGCGACGGAGCTTCCACTCCAGTTCGCGAATTTTCTTTCTCGTTTCTGCGAGGTCTGTCATGTCATTGTACACATCATCTGGGATGTCTTTTTCGACATTCTGGTTTAACCCGATCAGGCTTTTTAAACCGCTGAATTTGATCCTATCGTCTTGTTTCGGTGGCTCTTCGGTTTTTGGGTTGATTGATTCCTCTTCAAATGTTGCTATTGTTTTGTAAAAACATAAAACTGGAAAAAATGTAAAAGTTATTAAATTGTTTGATGAAGAAAAATTTGTTTGTTTTAAATTGTATTTATATTTTTTGAGTTTTACATTTATGTGGTTTTAATTAAATTATCGATTAACTGCTGATAACATGAAAAATCTTGAAAAGTGATAAAAAGAGAATGATTTTTTTGCTCATTATTTTGCAATCATATGATAGATAAGGACTGAAAGGAGGAAGTAGAACATAACCTCAAAACTTACCAGCAACGACAAATACAAGTGTGAAGGCTATTTGCTTCATCTTTCGACGAGTAAAAATCATAATCGATCCTTTTTCATATTATTAATCGACTTAAATCGTTGAATGGTTTTGGAATTCGAACGATCTTGGCGGGGTGTCATATAATCGAACCGCACGAAACCATGTCGCGAACGAGACTGCGTTTCTGAAACCAACTCAAGTTGCACGATTTTTAATATCTTTTCTTTTTAAGTGTGTTGAGGTTGGGTCGCAAAACGTCGATATAGCAATTTATATTTATAGTTTTTTTAGTGTAAACAAATTGCGCGTCTATTGAATTCTTTATTCAAAAAATAAAATTTACAAGGTAGTCATTAAAGTTTTTCCAATAGTTTTGTCAAGTCATGGTGTTAAATTCTCTCAAGTTTCAATATCTTATTAACTTCTTTGACCTTCAAATTATTTTTGTCCTTGAAAATGTTAGCGAAAAGAGAAATTTTAAGTTTTATTTCAAAATTGCCGCTGAGCAGGTTAGGAAACTTTCATTTTTGCAAAAAAAGCTTCAAACAAAAACATCAAAAGGGATCAACTTACTACTATTCTATTCATTTTAAATTATTTTTGTTTGTTTACTCCCATTGACCCTCAAAATTACTTTTAAAACCAATAACAAACAAAAAAACATTTTTATTATTGCTCGTTAGTTTAAATTGTCACATTTAAACGTTCATTGTCTTAAAAGAATGCAAACGAAACGATTCATGATCTCGTAATTTTGTAAACAATTGATTATACGAGTTGCGCAATTCAAATTTTCGCGCGCAAAAATGGTCAACTTCCGGCCAAACCAGGAGTGTCTGTAACAGTCTGTAACTGCTTGGAAACTGCGCATCTCATATTACTTGTGTTGATAAAGCTTGTTTTATTTATGTTTTTCAGAAAATATCCAATCGAACGTCATAATAATAAGTAAAAATGTCTGTAGTATTCAGACTATATATCAGACTACTCAAGGAAACAACAATCTGAATCTAAAACTGTGACCAAAAGTCAAAAACCAACTTTAGAACACATAAGAAGGTATACAAAAATCCAAGATAAACAAACCTAAAATCAAAAAAAAAAACAAATCAAAGTTCAATTAAATGTAAACAAAGTTAAAAGTGATACATACTCGAAAAAAATCCGGAAATATTGTGTTCAACCGATTGTTGATAAAAAATTTAAAACGGCGTCGCCGCGCGGGCGCCGGCAAGTTTCGCGCGGTGGCTCTCGCGACGCCACTTCCGTTAAACTCGCTCGACCGAGTATTGGGCAAAATGGACGCCTTTGTGTCTGTTTTCGTAGCGATCGTCTCATAAATAGTGACGCAGTGCTTGTGATCGCGCGGCCCCGATGCCGTAACCGCGCGGGCCGCATTGCCGAACCGACGCGCCGAAACGGCAAAATAGCGACGCGCCGCGACCAACAGCGACGAGATCACGCCCGACCAAGTAGGCCACCAGACGATTGACAACCGATTAAGCGCCAACAACGCGCTCTCTTCCACCGCCGTCAAAGACGTCCGCCGAAACAAAAACCGCGACCAGCGAGTCGCCCCGAGTCCAACCGAACGATCCGACTTTGGACCGCGGTTCCAAAGCACCACGTTCACGAGCCCGCGATACCGTTCGCGCGCGCGGCGTCCCGAGCTGCGCTTCGCACCGCGGCAGCGCGCATTTCGCCCGGTTGCTTGTTTTGTGCTTGACAGTGACTTTTAAACCAGTCGGACAAACAAGTTTATTCCACGATTTTCACCACGAACGATAAAGGTATTTTGACATTCTTAGATACACCTCCCCCCGGGTCCCTTGCCCGGTTTCATTTCTTGTTATTGTACCCCCTCAGATGCGTTTTGTCCTGTTTCTGCAAGTTCCAGGAAATAACTCATTGATTCCTATCATTCGGTCTCACAACTTTTGTTTGTTTTTCTCGTATTTTTTTCGTTTTGTTTTTATTAATTTTCGTTTTGTTTTTTGTTGTCTTTTTGTGCAACAATTTGAAATATGATATAAAAATCTGATTCGTGTCAAATTTCACAACCTTTCTTTAATTTTTTAAGATTTTATAAGTTTATATTACATTGGGGGTTTTAAATTTCAATTGTTTTGATTGGCGGAAGTGAAAGTGAAACAATTGGCATATGTTTTTCGACTGTTTTTTTCTAGATTTTGTTTTTTTTTGTTGCTTACAATTTCTATTGTTGCAATCGTCGGTTACCTGTCACTTTTTATGATGAGTTATAAATATTGATTCTACAGATGATTGTTTTCACCCGCATAGAAAAGTTGCACAATTCATTTGTTTATATACTTTAACCTGATGTTTCATTCAGACATTGAATTGTTTACTTGTTATTGTTTTCTCTCTTTTCGACAATCTAACTTTCTAATTTAATAAAAAAATGACTCTTTTGTTTTGGAAATTTAAAATATCCCAAAAGTACGTCATCAGTTTTTACTTTCTTTGTGGGGAGTACGATATAAACGTCAAAACGATTCCGATACCAACTGAAACCCGAAATTTGATACTTTTTGTTTGGGATATTGGTCGGGTTAGAAAAGGGAAATATGTTATTTTAACGTCCTTGTTTACTTTTTTTATGAGGGTTCAAGTTGGGACGCTGCCTACGTGTTAGGTTCATCGTGCAGAAGTGAAATTCCATCGTTTTTAGGTTAAGATTCCGAAATGCTTTGTTTGACTCTTTTTTGTTTTCAAAATCAAAGAAGTTTAAAGTAAACAACATTTTCATTAACGCAACTTTTTAAACGGGTTTTAATACTTTTGTTAATTCATTAACATTTGTGTTTTTTAAATGTTGTGTAATTTTATGGCAATCAATTTATTGTTTTAAACTCTCAAAAGTTTTCAATCAAAAAAACAAAGAAAATAACAATTTAAATGTCACATCTTTTTAAATTCGAGCAATTCTTTGTTTTGACTTTCTTAAAAATTGATCATTATATTGTTTATTATACTTCTGTTTTTAAAAAAATCTGAAAGATATTGTTAACTAATTTTTATTGAATTTCACAGGTTGGATAGGTTTTTTCATAAAAGATGGACCGTTTGTTGCAAGACCCAAGGGCATCTTCTAAGTTCGGCTGAGGTTATGTCCACGCAACATGGGAACTTAATAAACAGTTTATTAAGTTCTAGTATTTAGTAAGTAATTTCTCATATACTACCAATGAAAAAACAACATAAAGCACAAAATTAGTTCCGTAGAACTCATTAAACTTAATTTCAAACTTTCATAAATGGAATCAAATAACTGAACGTGCAAAAATTCAAACTCATTTTTTTCAATCCGAAAAGTTTTCAACAACAAATCACGATTTCAATTCGTAACTGGTATTTAATACAATTACTCACATAATTAGTCATTTGTCCATCTTATTACGTCACAATTAAATTACCTTATCAATCAAATTAAACTTCTTTTATTTTTAAATTGAGTTTTAAAACGCGCAGAAATTCAAATTCACTTCTTTTTCAACCCATATAGTTGTTATATTAATTATTAATTATCACGATTCTAATTATTTATTGGTAATTTAGATGGTAAATTAAACACCTAATTAAGCCATCGATTAAAAAAGTTAAAAGCCATGATGAATTAAAATTAAAAATGAAATAAAGAGAACTAAGTTTGAAATCATTTTTGCAGAATCGTATAAGGACCTCGAGATAAAAAAGAGCCCAAAAGAACTCTACCTTGACCGAGTGCAGTCCGCGTTGGCGGACAATCAGACACGCTGGACACTCGTCGGAGCGGGCCGACGCCGAGTGCGACGTACAACCCATCAGGAGGGGGTGTGATGCCAGAACAAATGCAAGTGAAGATGAACGGGGTAATACCAAGCGTGCCAATCACAACCCTCGCGGGCATCACGAGTCTCACGGACTTGCTGCCGGAGATGCCGCTGCCGAGCCCGCTGCCCCAGACGCTCGAGAAGAAGTCCCTACTGTTCCACCCGCGGGTTGCAGAGGAGGCAAAGATCCTGCTGAGCGTGCGCGACGAAAACCTCGTTCCGCAGCTCATCAACTCGCTGGCAAAAACCAGCGCCGAGCATATCGAGCTGAAGGAACAGTACGCAGGGCCGGAAGTCGGTTCGGAGCAGGCCATGCCGGAGCTTCTGCAGGCGATCCTGCAGATCAACCCGATGGCCTTCAAGGGACCGCAGTACAACTCTCCGCAACGCAGCTGGCCTCACCAGGCGACTGCGCACCAGTCGCCGGCCTATGGACGATTCTCGCCGTCATACTCCAGCTCGTCAGGGTCCCGGCAGACGCCCCAGGGCAGCCCGGCGCACCCGGCGCCAGCGCGTATGCTTGACCCCGCACAGATGCCGCACCCGCGGCTACCAGTTGCGCCGCACAATCACGCGGACATCGCCCAGATGTCGCCCTTCGCTGTGCCTTCGCCTTCGCCGAGAGCTACTGTTATCACCGAGCAGTCGCGCACCACGCCGCATCACCAGATGCAGGACGACGCCAACTGTATCGCCTCGTTGGGCATGTTGCACCCGCAACAGCCGAGCATTTACTCGCCAGCGCATATGAACTCACCTCATCAACAACATTTGCAAATACCACAGCAAGGTAATGAGACAAGAACACGGTTAATGGGCTTCGTTGTATGATTAAATTAAACTGTAAATAGTAAGGTTTTCTTGCTTGAAAAAACAGAATATTTGTAAACAAAACGTTTCACAGTAAAATGTTCAACGACCGCAAAAATTTTTGAACTAAAAATTGCAATTTCAGTTCAGAACCACCGTGAAATTTGTCATTAATTTTTAATGCCTTTTTATTAATTAGCTTAATTAATATTGTTATATTTAGCCTTTCAACAATTTTCGACGAAACATATATCAACATTGGTTACAAAAACAATAAAAACTTAATTTAATTTTACTTTCTCAAATTGTATTAACTTGGCTTTTAATCTGTAATACAAATTTCTAAAACTTTTCTTTATTTTTCATTTCAGTTTACGATCCAATGCTGAGCCAACACCTTCAGCAGCCGCTGGACCAGATGCAGATGCCCGGCGTGCACGACGCGCACTTCTCTAACGTGCTCGACAACGTACCTCTGCCAGACATCGACATCCCCATCGAGAACTTAGTGTCCGGCAAACCGGTCGGCCTAGAAATACCCGACGTGCAGATGCTCGGTCACCAGCAACCCTTCCCGGACCTACAACCGAACCCCGCACCACCGCCGGTGTACCCGGACAATAACATCGATAAACTCAAAGTGATCCCGCACAAAGAACCCGTAGTGCTTCTAAACCGGTTATCCGCGGAAGACCAAGCACTCATGCAAAAGAGCCTTGCCTCGTTTGCAGAAAAAGCTCCCGGTCGAGCGGCGAAAATGGGGATCAAAATCAACGACAAGTCCGAGTCCGAGAGCGACTCCGAGGTTGAAAAAGACAACAAACATTTCAAAGCAAGAGCAAAGGAACGACAGGCACAGAAGGAAAAAGACAAAGCGGAGCGCAAAAAGAGCGACGGGAGGAAAAGAAAACGGCTGGACAGCGACGACAGTGCTGACGAAAAGAAGGAGTTCATCCAAAAACCCAAGATCCGCAAGTTCGAGAAGAAACTCGTTCCGGTGCTGGCAAAGTTGAGCGTAGAGGAGCTCATGGAAACGAACACGTACCAGCGGTTCAACTCCAGCATCGAGACGATATTTGAGAACACTGACGATTTTGCAACCATGGAGATTGACGACGACGGAGACGTGCCCGGAGAGTTACTGATTCCGAAATACGAGTTGCAGGAACTCTGCACGGAGGCTGCGAAACTGAAAGCGTTGGGTGCAACCGAGTCGATACCCCAGGACCGACTTGTGAAACTCCTAATGATCCTGGAGAAGAACATCCGAGATGGCGCGAGGGTTTCGCCTCTAGCAGACCCTGACGACGACGTGGAGGAGAGCAAGATGTGGATGCAGCTGGCAATGGAACGAGTGCAGAGGGCAGTGGACGCCTCGCTCATCGCTCTCAATATCATGACCTCGAGCAACATGCCCAAGACCGTGTACCTGGAAGACGTCATCGACCGGATAGTGCTGTTCATGAAGTTCCAGCTGCAGAACACCATCTACCCCTCCTTCGACCCGGTGTACAAAGTCAGCAGCAAGAACAAAAAGAACGACAACTTCAACGCGTCGGCGAAAAAGAAACGTGGACACATCAAGGAGGTGCGCGAGAAGAGCATCTTGCAGCTCTACAACAAGATGCAGGAACTCGTTGGTCTGCTCGCCGAGCTTCTCAACATCCAAATCCTGACTGACACAATCGTTTTGCACGCCTCCACCCTGGGCGTCGCGCCCTTCTTCGTAGAGTCCATCAGCGATCTGCAACTGCGAGCGTTGAAACTCGTCACTGTCATTTTTACAAAATACGAGAAACATCGAAAACTCCTTCTGGACGACATCCTCGCGTCCATCGCGAGACTGCCCAGCAGCAAGAAGAGTCTCCGCACGTACCGACTGAACAACAACTCCGAGGAGAACATCCAGATGTTGACCGCTCTGGTGCTCCAGCTGATCCAGTGTGTGGTGGTGCTTTCGGACGGAATGCTCCAGGATAAGAAAGAGGAGGAGAAGAAAGTGCCGGCAGTGGACGCGGATGTGCTGGTTATGAATCGGTATGAAACGGCTCGTGGCACCGCTCACAACTTCCTCACGGTGTTCCTGGGCAAGTGCAGCAGCAAGGGCGAGGAGGTCGACTACCGTCCGCTGTTCGAGAACTTCGTCCAGGACTTGCTGATGACTGTGAACAAGCCAGAATGGCCCGCGGCGGAGATGCTGCTGAGTCTCCTGGGTAGACTTTTAGTCAACCACTTTTCCAACAAGGGTTCCGACATGTCGCTCCGGGTTGCCTCGATAGAGTACCTTGGAGTTGTAGCGGCTAGACTGAGGAAAGACACCGTGAACTCGACGTGTAAGTTGTCCACGATCGATCAGATCATTAGGGACATCAAGGCGGAGCAGAAGAAAGACGGCGACTTGGATAAGGAGATTCCTGGACTGAGTGAGGATGAGGAACGGACGATCTTTTTGCAGAAGGTGTTGCTGGACTACCTTGCTGTTAATGGCACGAAGGAATCCGCACTCGGATACGCCCGGCACTTCTACCTTGCTCAGTGGTACCGGGATCTGGTCATTGAGAAGCGAAACGTCGGCACGCCCAAGAAATCGAGTCCGAAGAAGCACAAGAAACGGGTGAAGAAGAAGAATCGCTTGCACAGCGACTCGGAGTCGGAATCCTCGGTTGAGGAAATCGACCCGGACGAGAACGACAATGAACAGAAGAACTCGGAGGTGTACAGGATCATTGAGGAGAAGAAGAAACTGCTGATCAGCAAAATTAGGCCGTACAGTACAGGAACGAAGACCGACACTTTACAGACTTACATCGACTACAATTCCGCCGAGTTGATAGCCCAGTACCTCGCTTCAAAACAACCCTTTTCTCAGAGCTTCAATTTGTATTTGAAACAGCTGATTACAGTTTTGAAAGAATCGTCCATTGCGATTAGAACCAAGGCGATGAAGTGTCTGACGATGATCGTGGACGCGGACCCGTCAGTTCTGGGCATCTACGACATGCAGGTCGGAGTTAAGTACTCGTTCCACGACCACTCCACCTCGGTTCGAGAAGCCGCGGTTGACCTTATTGGAAAGTTCGTCCTGAGTCGACCCGAACTCATTGACAAGTACTACGACATGCTCCTGGCGAGGATACTCGATACCGGCGTGAGTGTCCGCAAACGGGTTATCAAAATCTTGAAGGATATCTGTATCGAGTGCCCGGAGTACCCGAAGGTGCCTGAGATCTGCGGTCGGATGATCAGGAGAGTCAACGACGAGGAGGGAATCAGAAAGTTGGTGATGGAGGTGTTCCAGAACATGTGGTTCACACCGGTGAAGGGAGGGGACCAAGCAGCCTTGCTGAGGAAGGTCATGAACATCACCGACGTCGTCGACTCGAACAAGGAGATGGGCGGTCACGAGTGGTTCGAACAGCTGCTGGTTAGTCTGTTCAAACCCAAGGAGGACAAAGAAGATAGCACGAAGATCAACTACGAGCCGCCAAAAACACTTCTAACAGCCTGCAAACAGATCATCGACTGTCTAATCCAGAACGTTATCAAACTGGAAGAGACCAGACCCGACCTCGATCCAACTCCTGGCAAACGAAGAGGATCCTCGCACAGACTCGTTGCTTGTGTCATTACTCTACATCTGTTCGCAAAAATTCGACCGCAACTGTTGATCGACCATGCCATCACACTGCAACCGTACTTGGCACTCAAGTGTCAGACCCAGGGCGATTACCAGATTGTTAGCAGCGTGGCGCATACTCTGGAACTGGTTGTGCCGTTGATGGAACACCCGAGCGAAACTTTCCTGGCGCAACTCGAGGAGGACTCTGTGAAGCTCATAATCGGGGCGGACAAGTCCGTTGTGGAGAGTTGTTTGTCGTGTCTGGGATCGATTGTCAACAACGTGACGAAGAATTATAGACTGATGAGGGACGCGTTCCAGAGGTACTTCAGCTTCCTCAAGGATTACAAGAAGATGACCGACCTCGATCCTACAAGTCCCAAGCTCGCACAAAACCGACCGTTCTTGTACAGGTCTTTGTTCACGGTTGGCTTGTTTTTGAGACACTTTGATTTCACGAGACCGGAGGTGATTGAGGGCATGCCGGAGAATATCAAAAACGAGGTGTTTGAGCTGTTGTTGTACTATGTCCATCTTGATAATAAGGATATACGGTTTTTCACCCTTGGAGCTATTGGGTTTATGTGCATCAGGCACTACGAGTTCATGATGCTGCCGGAGGTGAAGGAACTGTATAACTACTTGTTGACATCCGACCTGGCGCCGGAGAAGACGAGGACGCAGGTGCTAACGAATATTGAGAAGTACCTGCAGGAGGAAGACAAGAGGATGATCAAGCAGGATCAGGAGTGGGCGAAACTCGCCAAGGGCGAGAACCTCAAGGAGATGAACGACGTGTCGTCAGGCATGGCGAGCACGGTGATTCAGATCTACTTGAAGGAGATTCTTGAGTCGTTCATGCACAAAGAGGTGACGGTCCGGATGGCGGCGCTCAAGGTCATACAACTGATTTTGTCGCAGGGCTTGGTTAACCCGATTGATATCATTCCCTACCTGATCTGCATGAGCACCGATTGTGAGGTGGCTGTTTGTAACAGCGCTGATAAACAGCTTCAGGAGATCGAGAAGAAGTACCCTGGTTTTGTCAATGCGAGAGTTATTTATGGTATCAGATTGAGTTATAGGTAAGATAAAATCAAATTAAACGTTAATTCAATTAATTTCCCACTCGAACTATTGATTTCAATTTCATTAATTCTGTTTTTAGGTTACAACAACTTCTGCAACCAGAGCACCCGGTGCGAGGCATGCGAACGAGGGAAGGCGACGCGTTTCCCGGCGCGCTGAATGGGTTCCTGTACTCGATACTCCGTACAACGCGAATGCAACGACGAGCGATCCTGCAAATTTTTTTAAAGCAGTTCGACGAGTCCGCCAGGACGAGTTTGGCCCAAATGCTGTACCTCGCGGACAACCTGGCCTACTTTCCGTACCAAGCTCTTGACGAACCCCTCTTTATCATCCACACGATCGACATCAACCTTTCCGTCAACGGTACCAACCTGGTGCAATCCTTCAAAGAAGCTCTGATCCCCAAGGAGAGTTCCGTTCAACAACTTCAGCCCCAGGTGCAAATGGTGATCGGTCCCGACGGGCAACCTAGGCCTCAGTTCGTCCACCCACAACCCGTCGAAGAAGAGGACGATGACGAAGAAGACGAAGAGGCGATCCTGGCAAGAGTACCTGCAGACACGACAACTCTCCGCGAGTTAATAACTGCGAGTCAGGGATTCTTGTTGCTTCTTACCCTTCGTCAGCATCTGAAAGATCTTTACGGCCTGACGGACGCGAAGATCCAACAGTACAGCCCGTCCGACGCTGCTAAACTCTACGAGAAAAATCTTTCGAGGAAGAGTAACACGTTGTTCAAACCCAAGGCGACGTTGCAGAGGTTGAAGGGTGTGGACGAAACGATGGAACTGGACGAGGAGGGCAGACGCAAGTTGGTCAAAGAGTATCTCGAGTTCAAACAGCTGATGCTCAGGTTCGACCCCGAGGATGAGGACGCTAAGGAGTCCGGGGAGGCGAACACGACCTCCACGACCGTTTGTCGAATCGTGCCAGAGTCGCCGGACAAGGGGGATCACTTGAACAACTCACAGCCAAGGATCCCGAAGATCACTATTCAGACGACACACCATCCCGCGCCGGAAATTAAGGAACATCGAAGCAAACACCGCGTGCACAAAACCGAAAAGCCGAAGAAACACAAAAAGAAGAAACGAAGACGGATCTCAGACAGCAGCGAGAGCGGGGACGATTACAGTGATCCGGACTTCCAGATGTAAATTATCGATTGAAAGAGGGCTGGTGCAAATTGACGAACACGAAACCGTCTGGTTATCTACCGTTATGATCAATTTTTTGTACTACAAAAAACTACTTAGTTTTTAATTTCTAAAGTGTAAAATATAATATTATATTAATTATTTATAACGAATATTTAACTTCGGAAAGAAAGGAATTTAATGAGGGAGTGAAATTATAACTGACGTTCTTTTTTGTAAATCGAGAGAAATTGGTTTCGCGAGTTACAAAAGATGGTAACAAATAATTGGTTGTAATTTTGCTTCGAAAATCAATTGTTTGATTGAATTTAACCGATGATTGTAAACGGAAGGAAAGAAATTGAATAAATACAGAGATTATAGAGTTAAACAAAATGATTGTTGATCATTCCGGAAGAACCGACGGCAACCAGCAGCAACTGTAACGATGTAAATAATGTGAAAATGTATTTTCTCAACGGAGGACGAAAATCATTGTGAGCGTGTGATGATTCGCTTCGGTCATATCTCATCGGTCCCGAAAAGAACAAAGCCAAATGCGTATTTTTGTACTCGAGAGATTACAAACGATTTTGTTGTTCGGCTAAACAATCGCGACAGTCGGGGGTGATTGATTCGCGCGCAACTTATACTTCCCGTCCCTGAGGTCGTGCAATTCAATGTTTGTTTTAGAACTTAAGACCGCTCCGTCGCTGACTTTGAAATTTCACTTCGTGCTTATGACCGTTGTAATGTTAAATGTTAGATCATCGTTTGTTCATCAGGAGACAAGCTTTCGCACCTCGGCGGGGGTTCGACTGTACAAAAGAAAGTGAAGGGTGAAAGAAAAAGAGCAACAGAAGAAATTGTCCCGTGTGTATGTACATATTTAAGACTTAGCTGAGTGAGAGGATGTTAGATTTAAATGAGAGACTGAGGTGGAGACTCTGATTTCGTTTTTTAAATTTGAGATTTTGCAGGTGGGAGTGTAAAGGAGATTGATAAATTGAAATATCGAAATCATTATATTTGTACGGTTAGTTTCTGAGTAAGGTTTCTTAATGAATAAGTATTTCTATGTGGCGTTGTGTGTATCGCGTCGAGCAGGGTACCTGGTACGTGCAACCCTATTCGACACGATAAGGTGGCACGCTCTTGTATTATAATATGATGTATCGCATATGTTTTTGTATTTCGTAAAAACTAACTATATCAATTAACAAAGATAAAAAAAAACAAAACACAACAGAATAAAAAGTTAATAGAAAGTATATTATATATTTGAGAAGATGTGGTGTTAATGTTATCCACGACGAAATTGTATGTTGAGCGATGACTGCTAGCGGTTTGGGTCGGATAATATGTAACACTCTCTTACTCATAACTTATATATAAAGTTGTATATGTACAGGTGTGTACGTATGCAGATTAAAAGATACATTCGTAAAAAAAGAAAAAAATAAACGTAAGAATTCATTACGCGTTTTTGTACTCTCTTCCTACCACTCATAAAACTTTGACGACAAAGTTTTAACAAGTTTACGAATTGTGATAAAAAGTGGAATAAAGGTTGTTTGAAATATTTTTATAAATTTGAAGGTAAGTTGGGATTATTGTTTTATTTGTTTATCTCTTATCAGGATGGAACAGTAATGAGGAAAGATTTTTTTATGAAAAACAAACTTGCAACGACAAAATATATTTAACTTAAAACACAGATGTCACATTCAGACCGAACGATGATCACAATAATCTGGTAAATGCGCGAGACAAAAAAAGTCATGTTTTACATTCAAAACTACTGCGAGCTGTCTATTGTTGCTAGTCTAGTATAAAAATTGAGCATGGTAGTCAAGGATAAAAAAGTATAGTGAAACTTGAAAGATGAACATTAAAAATCGGATATTTTGTTATTGCAAAAAGCATTATCGCACAATTTGTACTTTGTGTATAAAAAACAAGCATTTGTTATCTCTTACGTTTTAATGACTGAAAAGATCTACGAGGACAATAATTCGATGAGTTGGATATTGGATAACAAGAATTAAAATGTAATTAAAAAATCTGAACCGATTTACAATTCAAAAGCATAGTGATTTGAGCTTGACAAAGACCTGTCTCGCGCAATTGAATATTATGTTGGATTAGATTGGAATTAGAAGACCAAAATAAAACCAGCAGTTAATTCGAGTTCGTTAACATAAAGTTCTGCGTGTAATCGTAGTCAATCGTAGGAATGACTGACTGAACGAATTTCAGAAATATGATGAGGTACATGTGAACACTCAATTCTCGTCCGTCTTCCATCGCTATTTCTATCAGTTTTTTCATCACTTCAGCATGCCTGAAAATGATAACATTCTTTTGTAAATCAAATTCATTTACAATTCCATGATAATAATTTTAAATTGAACATTTTTCAGTACCGGCAAGGGTGAACGGAAGCCATAGGTGGTCCTGGCAGATGGGGATGAGTTTCCATCGTGACAGTTTTTTTGACGTAATCTTGACTCACATCTTCGTACATCTCTTCAACGGAAAGTGGTTTTCTATTCTGTAAAAAAGCAAAATACAAATTGAAACTTTCATAAAAGAAAATGAAAGTTCAAAAACATTTTCAGATCAATTTTTACCTCATCATATCCAAACAACCATAACCGTGGAGTTTGATAATATTTATCATAAGTGATGTGCAAATCATAGGTACGAGTTCTGATAATTTCTCCTTCGCAACAAGATTCTATTTTGTTTTCCTTGGAAGTTTCTGTTGTGTACTGCAATTCAAAAAACGTCATTTTTCATTAGCCAGTCAGTTTTTTTGGTAGTTCTAATCAGATAAAAATATGGAATGGTACCTTGTCTTGTTCATCTAAAAGTCCACTGACTTCAAATGCTTCCATATCAGCAGCTTCTTCATCATCGTCATCGTCGCTATCACTAGCATTAGCATTGGAAGAAGGAGTTGGTTGCACTTCTTCAAGAGTCATCTCTGACACTTTTTCATCAACTCCACTCATACTCAAATCGTAATGATGAGTGTCCACCCATCCACCATCTGCATCGTCTTCTATTATTCTCTCTTGTTCTTCGCTGTATTCCATCTAAAATAATAATCACTTTGAATCAATAAATGAAAATATTAATAGTAAAAAGATATGCAAATTTGTTCAATTAAGTGTTGTTTTGCGAATTTTAAGTATCGTTAATTACGTGTCATTTATCAACTGAATCGTTCATTTACGTAATCTTCGAAAAACATTTTTTGTCTTCAAATTTTTACCTGTTTACATCGTCGATAGCAAGGTACATTGCGAGTTAATAAAAACTGTTTATCTTTTGGTAAATAGGACTTTGATCTGTCTTCATCTCCCACAGCCCACTGCCAAGTTGGACAGTGGTGAATCAGGTGCTCACCAGCAGCCACAAATTCTTCCGGTGTCAGGACTCCAGTTTCGCGAAATTTGCTCTCCTAAAAAATGCAAAAAAAAACTTCAACGACATTCAACAAACAAAATTCTTAAAAGTTAGAGGTTATGATGAACTCAATTAGGATGGAAACAATGTGCACTTAAAGACAATAAAAAATAAAGGTTTAAGAATTTCATAATGAAAAAATACTGACTTTTAAAACTGGAGTCAAATATTCAGCGACACCGAGAGCAGTTCCCTTCACTGAGTTGATGACACTTTGCATTTCAATCGTCTGGACCGACTACGCTATCGTAAATGCCACTTTATCTTGTTCGCAATTGTGACACGAACGATCTCGCCAATGAGTAATATTGAACGTGATAATACTATCTAACGAGCGGTTGACACATTGGGACGAAAAGATTCGTTCAAGTTCACTGAACGGCTGGCACCTGACGACAACAATCGATTTGACAAGTTCACTTCAAAAAAACACCCCCCTGAAAGAGGTGACGATTGTGAACGTACTTGGTGGGGGTACGTTCAGAGCGGCAACTTGAAATTGTAAAGTGGCGGGAAAAACTTGAGTTTTCAAAAACGACAATCAACACATCTTTATAAAAGTAGCAGATATTTTCTATGTAGAATAAGCAATATCTCGAAATTATATAATTTTAGAAATAATATAATTACAGAATGTCAACAAATGATCTTTGCAAGAAATTACAGTATTAAAATGAAGAACTTATCATAGAAGTCCAGGGGGAAAATGAGAACAATCAAAATTAAACTTAACCTGCCATTTTATTTATCACATTTACGATTTACAACTTTACAGTGTTTTACATCTGAGTTGGAACAAACATTCAGCTTGAGCTACTGTTAAGCACGGATATTTCTTTACAAGGAAAACTTTACCTACTTATTGAATATGACTTAGAATCATAATGTCCGTGATAGTCAAGTGCACAATGTTATAATATAATCGTAGTTAAAAAACAGTCTTTACTCGAGATAATTTGTACAAAACAAGAATGAACAAATAAAAAAATATGTTCGTACAATATTTAAAAGAAGCGTATCAGTCAGAGTTGGAGAAGATGATAATACTGGTTCGTTTATTTCTTGTCCTCAGCTTTCTTCTCCTCAGCTTTGGCAGGTTGGTTCTTCAGGGCTGGTTTTCCCGTGTGTTCGATCTTGATGCTCTTCTCGTTCTTGAGTTTTGGAATGTCCTTTCGTGGAACGGTGATCGACAACACTCCGTCCGAAGACAAACTGGATTTAACTTCGTCCAGGTTGCACTGCTCGGGTATCAGGTACTTCCTTGTGAATTCACGAGAAATCCAGCCATGTTCGTCTCGTTGCTCTTCGTGTTTTGCGTTCACAACTACATATTTGTCCATGACCTGTAAATATAAACGAGATTAGAAACGTTGAAGTTAACATGTTCGTTTCATTCAAAAGTAAACAAAACAAAACTTGAAATTCAAATTTGAAACAAATGTAAACAAAGCAGAACTTGAAATTATTGAATTTTGAAAACTGTTAGATTTGAAAATTTGAAAAAAGTAAAACTCGTGATTTCAAGCTTTGGAAAACCTTACCTTCACATTAATTTCCTCGGGCTTGAATTGCTGGACGTCCAAAACGACTTCGAATTTGTCCTTGTCGGCTTTGACGGTGGAGGTGCCCTTTTCTTGGTTGCTGTCCTGGAGGAGTGCCATCCAGGGACGGCGGTACAGAGGATAAACTGGACAATATCCAGAACGTCTTGGCTCCAGCACCAGGTCGGCAGGATGGATTCCGAGTCCGAAATGTTGGTCGGGAATTCTGTGAGGATGGTCGAGTTCCTCCCACCAGTTTGAGAACAGCATCGGAATCAGAGACATTTTGATTTTTTCTGACTTATTGGCTTGACGAATTCCACTTGATAAATTAAGCACCAAAGTTTGGTTTTGTTTTGTTCACTAGTTCACTTCTTGATAACTTGTGGCAGTTATTCAAAGTTTGAGAGTGTTTTGTTTTCTTTTGCCTCACTTGAGACTTGTTGATCGTTTGACGTTTGAATTTGTACTGGCGAGAATGTGCCGGTGGCGTTGTATTTATAGTGGCGCGGAGCAACGGCCTCTACTGCCTTGAAGCGCCGCGAATGTTCTGGAAAACGACAAGTCCAGAACGTCGAGATTTCTCTAGGTTAAGTCGTTTCGCATGTAAACAATGGATCAGATGTGTCTAGAAACATTGAGATTTGTTGAAATTTCGGAGCAATTTTGACAGAAACTTTGAGAAAAATTGTTATTTTATAATGAATGGTTCTTGTTTTTCTTATGTGTTATTTCAAAAATGTTCCAAGTTCATTTTATGAGATTAAATAATTTATTTTTCTATCACAAGTAAATGAATTGAATTCCTTTCAACAAATTTGTTTCTGCAAATTCATTTTTATGAATGAAAACCTCGGTTTTTCGGGTGTTTTATAAAGTTATTTAAATAGTTGTTAAATTATTTGTTTGTTGTTAGTAATTCTAACAAACATAATTTAGTGCTGTTCTTTTGTCATTTAAATTGCAACATATTTGTTTCGTTAATATATTATCAATTTTTCATAAATTCTTGCTCGTTGGCTTGTTCCCAACAATGTTTATTTCATTTGTTTTTATTTTACTTATCATTTTTTAGTTTTTCGTTTTATTTTGCATCAAATAGAACTCCCTCGAAACGTTTATGAGCGAGCGCGAAATTTCTTGAAAGTTCTATTCTTAAAAAACGACAAAACTGTATTTGATGAGATAAACAACCTATTAAAACAATCAGAATTTAATTACAAATCAAAATAATCTTTCATCATCCTATATTTTCAATTGTTTTTCTCCATAGAACATTCTAAAACAAGCTCGAAGCGCGGCGAAACTTCGAGAGTTCGATAGCGTCTCGTATAAGTATAACCGCCGGCGCGCTGCGAGATTCAGTACAAATTTGAACGAGAGAGCGAAAGCACACAAGTGCCTAACTACCTCACAACTTAGTCAAAAAGCGTTTCCAACTTAAAAAGTTGTTATAAATTGAACAAAACCAACCAAATAAAGGAACAAATACATATTTGTGTGGAATTTAGTTTCGCAAAAAAGTCAAGATGAGACGAATGACAGTTTTGCCGAAGATGATGTCGCAGTGGTTCGAGGCTATGGAGAGAGACCACAGGATGCTCGACCACCAGATAAATTCCATGTTCAACGAGATGGACAGGCGATTCCCGTTCTACAATCGGTTTCCAAAATACCTAACCGATGAGAGGAGGGGTTGGTCGGAAAATAAAGCGGATAAGGACAAATTCCGTGTCATGCTGGACGTGCAACAGTTCAAACCTGAGGAAATTGATGTGAAAATAGTTGACAACCAGGTTGTCATTGAAGGTATGTCAAGTTGATCAAACTAAAATTTTTTATTTCCTTTCAATTAGTTTAGTTTCATTTTTTATGTTGTTTGTTTTTCTACATTTTCATTTCATTCTAGCTTTTTGCAAAACAAAGAAACTAAAATACATTTTTTAATTTCCAGGAAAACACGAAGAGAAGCACGATGACCACGGAATGATTTCTCGTCATTTTGTCAGGAAGTACATGATTCCAGACCGGTGCATCCCAGAAAAGGCTACGTGTTCCTTGTCTTCAGACGGTGTACTTACGATAACCGCACCAGCTAAACCAGAAGAAAAACCTCACGAGCGGCCCCTGAAGATAGACTTCGTCCAGTCGGAAGCGCCTAAATCGATAGAAAATAAAAGCGAAAATAAAAGCTCGTTGAACGAGACCAACGAAGAACCTGCAAAAATGAGTCAGAAGAACTGAGAGGTGCCATGTCTTCGAAGAAAATGTTCTCATAGTTACTACCCGTTAGACTGATTAATGTTAAATATTGTATTACTAAGTAAAGTTAGCCAAAGATATAGACGAGCATTTCGTGAGAATTCGTCCACAAGTGTGAAATAGATCAGTTTCTTTTGTACGAGTTTTTGTATGAAGTATGTTGTACATAAGAGTGTACTGAGATGTTAAATAAAAATGAGTTTTGTTTATGAGATGTGTTTTGCTTTAGGTGTCCCATCCAAAAATTATATATAAAATGTGCTAGAAAACTTTTCTATGAGAAAGAATTACATAAAAAGATTATCAAAATTAATTGAAAATTCACATTCATTATAAAATTGTTATATATACTTCATCTTTTCTTTTTTAAAAGAGTATAGTTGGAGTACAGTAATTATTATTAAATTTCATTATATTGTAATATTTTTTCATTCAAAAAGAAAATGAAACTTAGTCAACTGCAAGAGATAAGTCTTACATTACAGCAATTTACACAATTACCTTTTTTGTCCTTGGATGATTTTTTGCCGACAGGTTTTGTTAAATGCTCACATTACCAAAATCATTCTCATCTTCATTTGTATTATATTGTTACACATTGTTCCCCCGTTCCTTTCTCAATCATTAAGTTACATCTCCCAGTACTTATATAAACAAACAGAAGTTGATCTTCAAGCATTTCTACAATTTTACACGACGAATAAGTTTCTCTCCTGTAAAAAAGTAATACAACAATTTAAAAAAATCTTTGAAAACATTGTTTAGACGTTTTTAATATAAAAAATTAATATTTGCAAGATGACTCTCGTTCCAATGATGTTCTCGAATTGGTGGGAGGACCTGGACAACCCACACCATCTACCTGACCAACATTTTGGGATGTCTGTGTCGTCGGAAGACCTGATGACGATGGACCCTCGTATGGATCGTTCCTGGAACTGGATGCAACGTCATCCTCGACGTTACTGGCAACGTATGAATCCTTACGAGCGGTTTTCACGTCCGTCACAACATGGAATGGGACTTTCGACTATTTTTCCTAAAAAGGACAAGTTTCAAGTCAATTTGGATGTTCAGCAATTCGCTCCTAATGAAATCTCTGTCAAGGTGAGTAAACAAATAAATTTTTGAAAAACCACATCGTAATTTTTTGCAATAATTAGTTCTTAAATGTGGTTTATTTTGTTTTGTGATTCGGTTTACCTCTGACTTTTCCTTTTTGCGTGTTTTTGTTACCTTTGCTCGTTTATTTTTTACACTTTGACGTTGTTATAGGTTTCTGGCAAAAATGTCGTTGTAGAAGGAAAACACGACGACAAACAAGACGAGCACGGTTGGATTTCGCGTCAATTTGTAAGAAAGTACATTGTGCCCGAACAATGTGACATCGACCAGATGCAGTCTCACCTTTCGTCTGACGGAATCTTGACCATGACCGCTCCGAGGAAGGAACAGCTCAAGCCCGACGAGCGTATGGTCAGAATCCAGCAAACTGGTCAACCAGCCCACCGCGACGGAGGCATGATCAACCAAATGCAAACTACAAACACAAGAGAACATGGCATGAACATGCCTCAGAAAATCCTCATGCACCAGCAGCGCGGTTCAGTAAAAGCTTAAAAACTCTCATGAAATTTGCGAAATAGTTGAGATCAGCTTATAAAAACTGTTTAGATAGAAAAATCACGAATCTTTGCACTTTATTTCAGATGTAACTCAACAAAAAACAATGCTTATAAAGCTATACTTACGAAAATAAATACAAAAATGATTGTTGTCTGTTTCATTGTTCCTTTCCATTTGTTCCTTTGTCTAAATTGTTAATTATTACAAAAACAATCTGATTGAAGGTACCCCAGTTTGAGAAGCAAAATTCAGTTGCATTTGTTTACCTTCAATTGGAAGAGGTTAGTTTATTTACAAAACAACATCTTAGTTTGTTTTGTTATTTGTTTACACTAAAATCTAATGAACAAATAAACAAAGTTCCCGTTTGTTTATTGGTCCCTTTCCACTTGTTCCGATTGTTTAAAAAGTTGCAAAACATTTGTTTACAATTGTTTTTGCACCTCAACCATGGTGGTGAAAGGGCAAGAAAATGCAACAGGCTGATTAACGCCATCGGGGAAAAGCTACGTTGGTAGCGGCCAATGTAAATTTTAAGCTCCGCCTAAGTCGAATCAGTTTGAGGTCCGAATATAACTTGGGCAAAAAGTGCCGTCCCACTGAACGCGTGGGTGAACATGGGCCGGCCCTCTGCGGTTGTATCAGTTGCAGCCACCGAGATACAAATATAGACAGAGGTTCATTGGTTGATCCCGAAAAAGAAGGAGACCTCGAAAAACCTCGCAACAATATGAACAGTCCGATGATAAGCTCAGAGCAGAGTTAGTCGAGCGTTCGGTAACGCTGGGTTTCGTCTTTTGGACCCAAAGACAACATTGTAAATAAAAAGGATAGAAACGAAAGTTAGTGAAAAAGTAGAGGAGAAGTTGACAATATTTTTTTGTGAAAACAGTTGGATTTGTGAACTGTGGACTAAATAGTCAGTTTTGAAATGAAAGTGCAAATTTAAAAGGATTATTGGGATGATTGTAATGTGACAGGTGATTAGTTCAGTGATTGAATTTTTTGGATCTGGAACGAGATTCGTTTTGGAATGCAGCAGACACATGACCAAAGACATGACCTAGCTGGTGATTGTGGGTATCAATGGAATGGACATCATAATCACCACATATCCACAGTTCCTTCTCCAATGCAGCAGATGGAAGGTAAATAAACTAATCTGTAAAACAAAAAATACTAAAAACACCAACAAATGACACATTCAATGCTAAAAAACAACTAACAATAATTTTAGAAAATCATTCTAAGGGGTTTTAAAAGATTTTATAAAATTAAAAATTGACCAAACAAGAATTGAAAAAGTAAATGAAATGAATTTCTTTGAAATTATGTTTTAGCCTGCCTGCAATCGGCCAGCGCAGTAAAAAGGCCCCGAACACCAATGCTGGCGGATATATCCTTATCGTCACAAGTTTCTTTGAACATTTCCTCGCCGTCTCACAATGACAATAACAACAATCAAAATGAGGAAAATTCTGCCTCTTCTTCAAACGATGAACATGGGATTAAACGGCCTCTGCACCCGGCGTTGGTTGGGGCTGGTGTTGCCTTGGAAGCAAGACCTCTCTGGGAAGAATTTCATCAGTTAGGGACGGAAATGATAGTCACAAAAGCAGGAAGACGAATGTTTCCTACTTTTCAGGTACAATATTTTCATTTTCGATCATTTGATAAAAGAATTTTATCCCCAAAAGAATTTTGAAAAAAGTTTTTTTTTTGAATGAAAATTTTTAATTAGTTTTTGACGATTAGTGATAATACGAAATCGAATATTTGTTTTTTAGTGTCGATTATTCGGGTTGGATTTAAACACGGATTATCTTCTGGTTATGGATTTTGTTCCCTGCGATGATAAGAGGTACCGATACGCCTTCCACAGCAGCGCCTGGGTCGTTGCAGGACGCGCCGATCCGGTCTCTCCGCCAAGAATTCACGTTCACCCTGACAGTCCAGCCAGTGGGGCACATTGGATGAAACAGCCAGTTTCATTCGATAAACTCAAACTCACAAATAACCAACTTGATGATAATGGACATGTAAGACTAAAATTTCCTATTTCAAATTACATTTTTTTAACAAAAAAAAGTCAAAACTTTAAAAAAATTCATTACTGTTCAAGTTTGTGAATAATAACTTGATATTTTTCAAATCCTCAAAAACTATAAGTAAAACAAGACGATTTGAAAAATGAAAAATTGAAATGAAATAAAAAACTCTGAAATACAAATTTATTAGACAAGAAATGTTAGGTAGAGAAGAGAAAATGGTGTGTGTTGTGTGATATTTTGAGTGGTTTGTGCAACCTAAGCTTAGTGAATCTTTCAACAAGTATGGTGTTCAATTAAAATCCTCCCCCACACTCTGCAATCAAAATTTAAAGCGACGTTCCGCAACGGTTCACGTAAATTAGCGCGCGCGGTTATTTATCTGATTATACTCACAGTTCCGCGACTGCACGGGCGCCTCTAACACAGTTCACGTGCTCGTCGTTTCGGCCGACTTGGTCTTAATTGACCTAAGATATGAGCCACGCTTTGACTGCCAAATCATTGCCCAATGATCCCTAACTTTTTCTCCTCATTAAAAATCCAATCCTAAATTAAATTACAAAAAGTTAAGCAAAACAAAAAACTAGAGAAAAATAAAAAAATTGCAATCCGTTCGAATTAAATTTTTTTAAACAAATCTCTTGCAATTGTTTACATTTCAAAAAAGCACAATTTGAAAAATGTGACTCGCGTTTGTCAATCTTTGACTGTTCGTCTTTTGAGTCGGATAAAATCCCCAAGATCTCGTTTAGCTTTGAACTGCTCAAGTATTTGGCGTGTTTACGTTAAGTCGGCGAGACATGTTTGAAAGAGTATGATTAATTGAGACGTAAGTGTAGTCTCCCAGATTGGTTTTGCGCTTTGTATCGAAATAATCTAAACATCCACAAAAAAGGTCTGGGACCGTGGCTACGAGTCAATCTCACATCGTCAAGTGTCTGGAAAAAAAGGAAACATATTTTATTTCGATAATTTCACAGAAATTTATTCAAAACCTCTTTGATAATCGGGGAAAAGCATGAAGAGCTGGATCATATATTTTCTCGAAAGCGCCTGCTTATTTATTTCTATTCGCGACACGTGTAGCTTTTTCTATCCCTTTCTTTCTTTTTTTTTCGAGAAATTAAGCGCCAGGCGACAAAAAGCCGGGCGTGTCGCGGATTCTTTGTGGCGCTGCTTAATTGACACTCTGTATCAAGCGACCCGTTTCCGGATTGCGCCCAAAAGGGCATGTGCATTTTTGTCAAACTGCACTTTTGCATTCATTCCAGACCACCGGCTTAGAACTTTTTCTCTCAAACTCTAAAAAGTCAAATAATAATCCAATCATCAGCTTTTACATTCAGTCTCAATAAACATTGTCCATCAAAATTGAAAACAAAAATCTTGTAAATAATTCTGTTTAAAATACGTAATCCAGTTTTGGTAATTTAAAATGACGAAATGTTGCACAAAAAGGTTGTTGAATGTTGTTTAGAGAATGTCCGGATGTGGTCAAAAAACCAAATGGGTGGTCAAAAGTTTGGGTTTTAGATGTTTGCAAGTTGTGACAGTCGTCAGTCGCTGGCGCACTTAAGCCATCGACACAGATGTTCCTCGTGTTGTAAAATACGATAGCGAACTCGGCAGAAAAAAAAACTGTTGGTGTGGCGCGTTGCCGTGGAAAGAGCGCGTTTTTTACCGCAATTAGTCACCGAGACTCTCGAGCGACTGTCAAGGCGCCCCCCACGGGTGCCCTTTTTGGTCAACCACCTCGCGCGTTCATTCTTCGTCATCGCATCTTGAGAGATGGATGCTCTCGTTTCCAGATGTCGCGCGGATAATAGATTCACGCTTGACAGAGATACGGGGAACGTACAAATCAATTCGGGTTTATGTGTGACTGCTGAAATGCGCTCAGTTTATTCAGATGTATTCCACTCGACTCGCATGTGGTTCCAATAAATTTCTTACTTTCCTACAAAAAAAAAAATTCAACAACCCAATCCACGAAAACTTGAAAATAAAATACACATTTTCAGATGTTGCAAATTCAAAACAAAATTCAAAACAAAATTCAAACCAAAATGTTTGACGAAAAAACTGGTTTGATTGTTGCAGATCATTTTGAACTCGATGCATCGGTACCAGCCAAGGTGTCACGTGGTTGTGGCACCATCTCCACCAGGCTCGAGTCCAGATCCAAGGACGGAAAACTTCAAGACCTTTTCATTCGCGGAGACTCGGTTCACGGCAGTGACTGCGTACCAAAACCATCGAATCACCCAGCTCAAAATCGCTAGCAATCCTTTTGCAAAGGGATTCCGCGACTGCGAACCGGACGAGTGCGAGGCACCGACTTCCGGCAGTGCCAGCCCGGCCAAAAGGTTGGCAACGAGTACAAACAACGTGCTGCCAAGTAGCTATGCCAGCAACGTGCCGATCGTTGGCGTCGCGACGGTCCCCAGCCAAGAACAACACCATCAATTTTACAGCGCCAACCCGCCGCACTGGCCCTACGCGACCCATCACCAACCGACACATCTGGTCAACTCACCTCATTACACTCATCATGGAGTTACACATGCTCCACCTCTGTATGGACCGAGATGATTTTATTTTCATTTATTTTATTTTGTCTGTTCTTTTGTTGTATAAACAAACATATGCATGATTTATTTTTGTTATCAATCAAGCGGATTTGAACCAATTTCTTTAGTTTTGCAAACCAGAAATGAACGATTTAAAAGTGTACATTTTTATAACAACGTAAGTCTGGTTTAGAGGACAACCCGGTTCAAGGAACTGTAATTTTGAAAGTAATTTATTTATCCAGAGAGAAATTAGAGAAACAATAAACAAAGTTGAAAATTAACACTAAATGGAAATTATCTTTCAAATTGGAAAGATCGAGTAGACAAATTTGACTACTTATCATAAAATTTGAGTATTGTTATTGAAATTCAAATTTGAAAAAATTGAACGGATTTGTCTACGCGGTGCTTCTGGTGCTAAACCGTTACATCGAACTGTAAATATTTTTAGACGTTAGAATTAGGATAGAGAAGCGTTCAAAGATTAATGTTTTGTCAAATTTTGCGAACTCTCGATGATTGTTTTTTGAGCGTTGCGTTCGGCGTAAATCAGTCGGTTAAGTGCGACGGCCTGCCACTGACCGCTAAATTTGTTGGGCGATTAGCGCGAGCACGTTTTGGTAATCGCGCGTTAGCGTGAATTTACGCGCTACATTATCGAACAAGATTATCCTTGGTGTCGCGCGGAATCACAGGACGGGGATAGGTGTCGCGTGGCCCCGACTTTGCAGTCGTAACAAAGTGCCTTTTGTAGGAGCAAAGTGCGTCTATTTATGTAGGGTGTTTCGAATGCCGATCGCGCCAGAAACCGAGCGCCAAGACCAAAACGCAAACGTACCGTGACAACCCTCTTCGATCCACCGAGTGCCGTCATAAATTGCCAAGCTAATATGGCTCCAGATTATGACGATCGTTAGCATGTAATTGTGATACAACTTCAAATTACCAAAGTCAATTAAAGTCAAATATAGTCGATTTTCAAAACCAACTAAAACCATCTTTTCATTTTTTTCCCTTCCTTCAAACAATCCTAAACAAAATTCGCAAACTGCGAAATAAAGAAATTCAGTTTTTTTTTCTGATTTGTAACTGGATTTGTTTTTTATTTTGCAATTTTGAGACAGTTCTAATTGATTTGATGTTTTAATTTTGTGTAGTTTGTAAATATTTTTTGTCTGGACTTTTTTTGTAATTTGTGTGATCATTTCGAATCACAAATCATTCTTAAAAGACACACGTGACAGTCGAGCGTCAAAACTGACACGCGTGTTTTATAAAAGTGGATGTTTAGGATTTCAGGAAAACGAACGGACAGGCCGTGATTGATGCACGTGCAAAGAATGGTTAGATTTTGAACGCACACAGTGCCTAGGCGAGGCGCGTTTAATGACTCTTGGACTTAGCTTGCAATGGAGTGCAGTAAAAATACCAAGTTGATGATGCTCCAAAAACAAAAGTTGTCGATATTTTTAGCAGCCCGATGCATTAAGATTAATTTTCATTTAATCGTATTTTAATCTTTTCTCAATCAGAGAAACTCGTGGGTTGGAAATTAAAAATAATAGTGTTTTTGTGCGTTGGCTATTTTCATCTGTCTGTTTTGTCATCTCGTCTGGAAAATGTAAAAATAAAAGAATGACAAATGAATGAAATAGAATCTTATTTTTTACCTTTTATCAAAAAAAATCGTTTTTTTGTACTTTTTCAAAGACATTTTGTCTTTTTTTTTGAGAGGTTGTTATTGATGTTCTGTTTACAAGACGGATTCTCGCGGTGAAAATGATGATTTTGAAAGCGTTTGTTAAAGGCCATCATTTAAAAATAGAAGAAACTGAAAAAAACGTTTGCTACGTGAAGAGTACAGATACACCGCTCGTTGCGACGACGCGTAACGTAGACGGTTGTAAAATCCATGACCTTATCGCAGATTCTTTAATGTTCTTTAACTTTTTACAGTAATAAATGTTTAGCTCAAAGCAACCGACGGTTTTTACACGTGGTAAAGTTTTTTCTCGCAAAATTTATCTGCCACAATAAAAAAAACATAGAAGCAGTGAAAAATTTAAAATTAAAATATTAAAAATTGAATTTGTTAAATAAATTTTTAGAAACGATGTAAAAGTTTGGTTTTTTCTTTGAAGTCATCTTGTTAAGTATTGAAGCATACCACTTATAAACAAAGGTGATTGGTTCTAAATCACTGCGGTCCCGAAACAAAAACAGACGTCTGGAAACTCTCATTCTTCCCCATTTACATTCCGCTCTCGGGTCCTACATATGCACAACTTGTCCTGATCCTAAGAAGCCCTCCAAAATTCCTAATATTCAATTGACAAAGTGCCCAATTAGTTTCCTCATCTCGAAAAATTCTAACAATTATAATTGCCGTCTCCAGAAAAGAAAAAAATCAACTGACCAAAATTAGTTCTAACAGAAAATGTGCATGACATGTTCGTGTGAGAAGATGTTTGATTAATTTGAGACATAAAAGTTTGGCCGAAAATGATACGGTCCAACGAGATTGTTGTTGCAGAGGCAGATGGAGCCGAAGGTGCGAACGAAATTAATTGTGCGATGACTGTCGATGCCGATGATATGTCAACATTGGCCATTTTGCATGCTGAATCGTTAATAGCGAATGCGGAATTTGTTAAGCAAGCGACGACACGTCGAATCTACACGGTCGAATGTAAAAGTGTCATCGTTGTCATCGTCTTTGGCTATCAATTAAAATTTCCGCTGTTGTACGCTACCTCCGACAACGCCGTCCAAGAAATTGTCGCTCGTTACACCTACAATGTCTCACGTAATCCAATTCAAGCCCAACATCTCTAATACAGCCAAAAAAAATCTTGAAAATTATGCAATTTCTTTCCAAATTTGTTTTTCTTATTTTTTCTTTAAAAGTCACATTGAATTTGTAAAATTACTTTTTCCAACATTTTTTTAGCTGCAGTTCCAATTTCTGAGTTTTAGTGAACCAGTTTATCAAGATGATTTGCACTTGAAAATGAAAGTCCAAGAAGGCTGTAAAAATTAGAATAAATCAAATCGAATCGGAAACGATATTTAAATATAAACGCATTTCGCGGCGGATATGATATTCCTTTTATTTATGTCGATCATAATTTTTGTTTCAGCGCACAAAGTAGGGACCGAAATTATGGCCTTTTTTTCTCAGAAGAAATCACTTACTTTTTGACACGACGAAAACCAACCTACGATGATAAACTCAACGCACCACTTGCTCCATTACTTTTTTTTTCATAAACAAAACTTGTCATATTTTTTTCGAACAAATAAAAGGAGATTTCAATTTTTGGCAATGGAAACAGCTTTTTTTTAAATTCTGCAGTTATGAAAAATGTGAGGCATGAAAAGAAGCATGAAAAGTGATAAAATTTGGGACTAAATTCGGACGAAGTAAAAGCGAACCGGGCGAATTTGTGCGAGTACTTCCACGGGCTATGAATCCGTCATCGAAGGGGCCTCGGCACGGCTTAAAAGTTTCTCATAATGTAATAACGCGGCGCCTATAGCGTACATCTGAGAGGCAGGAAAATCCATTATAATTTTGAAGTGCCCCGCCGATGACAAATGCGCACGACTCGACTTTTATTATACGCACTTTTGCACGCGTTTTGTGACTCGTACGGAAACTATATAATATATAAATATATCACCCAGCCGACTTGATGAAACTTTTAGCACTGTACAGTACATAGAAAAAACGAACAACTTTCTTACTTCCTTTTTTCACCTTCGAACTTTGTTTTTTCAATTGAAATTTCAATTTTTTTAATACTGCAAAATGTATTTGTAAAAATACATGAAACTAAAAAATAGCAATTTGAAATTTAAGAAATCGGAAATAAGTATAATTACGAAATTGATTTGATAGGGGTTGTTTCACAAAAAGGTGCAAAATCTGAAGATTTTTTTTCAAAATCGCAAACAAAACAAGAAAAATGGAGGAAGGAAGGTGTCTGTCGGCATCTGCATATGTACTGAGTAAGCACCGGGACGACCGTTGACAGACATTGACCGAGAGAAGATCAGACCTCAAAAGAAGTTTACCTTTACGTCGACATAAATAAGAGAACCCTTTCACTTAATTTGCTTTTGTTCGTTTAACTTTAATGCGAGTTCATTGGCATGTCAGCTCTATTTTTTTATGAGTGATTTACTTCATTCATAAACATTTCATTTGTGCTGTTTCCCAACTAATGACTTATTTTAACTTTGTTTGCAACTTATTATAAAATAATGTTGCAATTTTTATTCTTTATATAACTTATTAAACTTTTTCACTCTTTTAATATTTTTTTCGAAACTCAATTGTTTGAAAAAGGCGTTGTATTTTGTATGAAACCAATGTGCGAAACAAAGACGAGAAAAATGATGATTTAAGATGATAAAATGTAACAATTTGTAGATTTCAGTGTTCTGGTAATATGAAAATATATCATTTTACAAAAGTCGACGCACGAGTCTTATCTCGCAACTGGAATCCTCATTTGTCTGTCAACGATGGACGAACGCACATCAGCACTAACTTCTGCTCGGGCCTGCAACTCTTTGAACAATTTCCGTAACATTTCTTACAACTGCAAAGCCATGATCTATGCTCGAAATGTTTCTCCTTACTGAAATATTGCAATTCTATTTTAGGGTTCCTTTTCAGACCAAATTTAAGTCAAACAAAAAATGTTGTTGTTTACAAAAGTTGTAGAAACAGAAAGCCAAGATTTGGTAAAATGTACACTTTATTTTTTTCCTCGACAGTTATATAACAGGATAGGTGACGGCACCTTGTGCAACATATTTTTCATTTCATATTCTTTTTTTTTGGCGCTGTCGACCCTCACTTAGACTTCGAACTACGATTACATAATAATTACTCGTACTTATAAATTTTTATACACGGGTGAATAACAAAACTATCCCTTTCTTTGAAAGAAATCAAAAAAGTTTGCGCTAATTACAATGGAACGACCCTGAAATAAACGAAAAGAGGCATCATCAAATGTAAAAGTTACTTCGCCAAAGGAAACAGAAAAAAAAACAAAAAGAGAAGAAAAAAAGAAGACAGAGATAAAAGACGAGGTTTGAAAGAGTGAACGAAGGTCCCAAAAATCTAGATCGTCGGTGAACACTTGTGATTCAGTTTCGTCGAGTACTCGAAAAATATGTATCATGAAAATCGTTTTACTATCACTTTATTTTTTTGTTTTCTTGTATAATATTAAAAATATTATTTACATTACCCTTTTCACGTCTCAAATCAAGGTCTGCCTCTATTTGTTGTAGCTTCAATTTTTTATCATCATCTTTGATCCATTTTTTTCACTTGTTTTTTTTTAATCTTGTTTATAATTCATTTTGCAAATCAACCACACAGTTTAAAAACCCCCGTCGAACGCAATCCGTGACTGACAATTCTTTGAAAAGTCTCAGCAACTTTCGTCTTAGCAACCTTCCATTGTTTAATATACAAATACTCTAAAGTATACATTAATATAAGTTTATGTATAAGTTTATCGATAGTGTAATAATCTTTCTAACTCCCCCCTCCCTCCCTTGGTTTCGTCGCTTTTGAATCGTCAAATTTTTCACAGATGATTGCAGCCTCGCCCGAAGCAAAGCTTGACAAAGAGAAAGAAAAATGTTTAGTGGCTCGTTTGCTGCTTTTTCATTCTTTGTTTCCCCGATAATAAAAACACACAATCTTAGCCTAACGCGGCGTCGCCTGATGTCTCGAAAATATATATCATTACGTCCGGTGACGCGAGTCACGAAAAATCTGCTGCTCATCGCGTTCAGTTCTCTCCGATTGTAAAAAATAATAACCATCGATCTAGTCGATCATTTCTGTAATTTTGTTATCCTTTTTTTGATTATTTTCATTCAATCGTCGATTGATCAATTTTTGTTATTCATCAATGAAGACTCGGCATCGAACAATTGGATGAAACAATTTTACAATCTTGTAAGTATTACGCGGATCAGTATATCTTTTTTTGTTCATTTTTCTTTCTTAGTTCTCATTTTACAGAAAAGCGCAGACCGTACAAAAATAACGACGAAACTTCGCACGCATCCATACTTCTTCCATTGTGTCGAATTTACAATTAGTTAGCACACGAAATCCTATAAATACACGAACGTACAACCACTTGATCTGTCGATGAAACAATTCTCTTGTTTCTCGTTCCTTGAAAAATGAAAAGAAGAAATGAAAAGCAAAAAAAGAATTGACGAAAAAAACAAACAAAAGTGAAACAACAATTTGTTATCTGCTTTTGCGTTTGACGTTTGTTTTTTGTTTGACACGTGAGAAATTCAGTCGCAGTTTTGAATTTTGAAAATAAACTAAACTTTTGATTAGAGAATGCACCCGCCCTGAAACGACACCGATCACGCAATTGCACAGTAACCACTCGTTCAAAATCATGTTCTCAGATAGTCGTTCGTTGGATTAAAAAGCATGCTAACGAGGACAATCGTTTTGGGCTCGGGGCTCGGATGAGGAACATGTCTGGTTTCGCTGGGGGAAAAAGAAGGACAAAATTGAAAACGAATAACCTCATATATACATACATATATACACATATATATGTATATGTATCAAATTGAAATTATATATATAGATTTACAAATGTTTTTTCATTTAAACTGATATCATATAATAGGTGAATGTCAGACATTCCGTACTGAGAATAAAAATAATCGGTGCAGTGTTCGCATATCAAAGAATGACATTAGAGCGGACCGAAAATCAAGTCACAGTTGTTGTCTTAATTAAAATTTTATATTATTTTTACTTTTTGTTGTATTATTTATATATTTATATACCTCTCTTTCCCGGCATTTTTTCAAAAACGTCACAACTGAGAGGCTCGGTCAAAAGAAAAGAGTCTGATATACGTTGTTATTTCTTGTTTCTTATTTTCATCCTTTGACGGTTCTCTCTCCTATAATCCTTAATCGAATTTCCTCGTTTAGTTTATACTCAATCACTTATCGTTCGATCCGTTTGACAATTGATCAACAAAATGGTCGCTTCGTGGCTCACCGACGGGCTCACGAGAAATTGTCGCCCGGCTCGAATTTCACTTTCTTCTGAGGCGAGGGCAGTCGTTGTTGCTCCATCGGTCTCTTCATCGTAGGATTGCTTTTTACAGATGTCGCAGATTCTGAAACGAAAATTCAAATCAATCGTTTTACAAAAACCAATCAAACAATTGTCCGCAATCTTATGCTAAGGGTACTACAATCTTTCTATTTACCTTGTATCCACCTAACTTGGGTTGTAGGTCCGTAACCTTTTTCATTTCGCGCAGCTATTCGGAAAATAATGGCTGGCTTTGCGGTGGTATCGACATAAGCCGCGTTCAGCGAACTTGAAGCAACAATGCACGAGTTTGTTGGTCCATAATAAACTCGAATGAAAGCGGACTGCGACGCGGGCGCTGCAGGCGCGGATTCGCCGGCGTTCGTCGCTTGGCTGCTACTGCGCATCTGTAGATACACGGAATATTCCAAAATTGGTCCGGCATTGCTTGGCGGTGGCTCCCACGAAAGCTGCGCACCTTCCGCTGATTTTGAAATTTTGATTGCGCTCGGTGCGCCTGGGAATCCAGGGAAACACGTTTTGAATGTAGCCACCTTTAAAACAAAACCGTTCGATTAATATTACAAATTCCAGACATTGCAGATTGTGTATTTACAAAATTTTTGGTTTTGAAATCAGTTTTCGTACTTCACTCCATGGACTTCTTCCGCAGCTGTTGACAGCAGCTACTCGGAATTTGTAAACCGTTCCTGGCTCAAGAGGTATCTTGGTTCTGTCCTTAAAAACGTCCATGGTTAGTGGCTGCGTGAAATCTAACGGCATTTCCCCAGAGGCAAAGTAGTGTTGGACGGTGTAGCTTGTTCCCTTTGTAATAACAACGTCAAACCAATCGTCCTCCGTCTGAAAACAAATTAAAACCAAAAATCAATTTAAAAAAATTTGATTTGTTTAATTTATTCAAAATTAAGAATGAAGGGAAAACTGTATTGTCACCTTCTCAGTTTTCATTTTAATTTGTTCCGCTGTAGCAGCAGTGGCCAGCGTCGTCAGTGCAGTAGAATCGTCATCCGTAGTTGGTTTATCTTCTTTTTCATGTTTGATGTTGACTTTTTCGTCCTTAATTTTGGCTTTTGCAAGGGCGTCCTTATCGACCTTGTCAACCGGAGGCACCTCAGGCTCCTTTCTGTTTATTGACACGTAACCATTAGTGACGGATGGAGAAGGTTCCTCATCGTCCGCATCGTTTTGTGCAACAGGAACATCCTAAAACCACAACAACCAAATGAACCACAAATAAAACAAATGAAATATGAAATTTAATTCTCTTCAAACAATTTTCAAACCTTTGTCCTCTCCATCTTGACTTCCGGCGCCAAAACATTGTCAAGTTCATTATTCACAGGCTGAACTGGCGCTTCTGATCCATCAACATCCATTTTTTCCTCAGGCTGTTCCTCAGCCTCAGTTGCTTTTTCCGTTTCGGTCTCAGTTTCTGGTTCTTGAGGCTCCACCTTTTCCACCTTCAATAACGTAAGGTCCGGTTCTTTGGCCTCAGCTCGTTGCAAGCTTATCAGACCCTCTTCGGCCTCTTTCTTTTCCTCCTCAGTTTCCATCTGGTCCAACGCGTCATTTATGTCAATCTTATCCTCATCCAGAACATCCTTTTCTTCCTTCTCCTCTTTCTCTTCCGTTTCCCGATCCTCTTTGACTGGCTCGGGTTCCTTTACCTCAGCCTCCTCTTTTTCTTCCAGCATCTCCTTGGCCTCGTCGGCCTTCTCAACCTCTTCCTTTTCCTCCAAACTCGGTTTCTCTTCAGTCACTTCCATGGCCGCATCCACACTCTCCTTTTCAGGTTCAGCTTCGGGTTCTGGTACCTGTTCGGGTTCCTTGGGTTCCTCGGATTGGCTGGGCACAGCCTCCTCCGACTCGGCAACAGGTTCACTCGTCTCAGGATTTTCCTCCTGTTCGACTTCCGGTGGGGTTTCAGTGTCTGCTGCTGGGTCTTCGACAGCTGGCGCAGGGGTCTCTTCGGCTGCTTCATCAGCCTCCGAATCGAGGTCCGCAGCTCCGTCGACTTGTGGCATAACGAAATTGCTCTCGCCGTCCACCTGCATTGCCTCGTTTAGAGCTGCTGCCTCTTCGTTGCCGTTGCACTCGTCTTTTGATTCTTCGTCCCCAACTTCGTCCGGCGAGACCATGAAAGATAAACTACCGGATGGTTCCTGCACTGGATCTATCAGTCCCGCTTCCGCAGCTAGTGCTGCTAGAGCAGCGTCGGTTGTTGCTGGACCGTCGGATGTTGTAGCTAAAATAAAATCATAAAATGAATTAGTTTTTCAAGTGCGGTTCAAGTAAATAATTTGAGGGAGTATGATCAAGGTACCTAATGTAGCTGAAGGTTGCTTTTGTGGTGAAACAAAGAGCATTTTGGTGGTATCAATAGTGTCACTGGTTGCAGCGGTCGTTACAATCGAACTGGAAGTGGGAACTAAAGTCACAGTTTTGGCCCCAAGCCCGCCAGACATCTGGACAGTAACGGGTTTGCCTGCCACAGTTACGGCTTCCTACAATCAAAGAAATTCATCAGTAAAAGCAAATTTTAATTAGTTTGCAAACATTCGATAGACTAAGTGGACACATTTTTACATTCGTGTTTTCAATTTCTTTTCATAAAAAACAATATCAATATCAGAACAATTTTCAAACAAAAAAGAATGATTCCAAATTATGAACCTGTGCCTTCTGCATCTGCGGCATAGTCACGATTTGACTTTTGCTCGGATTGAATATCGTCTGTTGGGATCCTTTGGTGGCGATGGTGACTGTTTTCGGGATGCCTCCCTGACCGGGCACTGTGATAGTGATGGGTTTTCCAGAAGTGCCCCCGACCATTGCACCGGAGGACACCACAATCATCTTGACGCCCTGCTGGTTCGTCACGTGGTTCGTTGCCGACAGCGGCAACACGTTGACAGGAGTGGTGATGGTTCCCTGACCGGAGCCCGCCTGGGACGCTGTTACTGCCTGAACTGCTCGCAAACTGGAGCCTGTAGTAACAACAATGATCTGATTCGTCCTACCCACTAGTCCGCCGTTACCGCCTGGTTTCGTAATCATAATCGTTTGTTTTCCTGTGATGCTCTGGCCCTTGCTCATTGCCACGATGCCTGAAGTTTTCATGGTTGTGAGAATTTTCGATCCCGCGACTGTGTTTGGATTCACTAGCCTGAGAATAGTCGGACCTGAAATGTTTAAATCAATCCATTGAAATCTACCTTCCCACAATTATTTTCAAATTTTGCAATTTTGAATCTCTAAAGTCACAAAATGTGCAGAAGTAAATATCGAATATGTTTCAAGTAGCAAAAACCAAATCGTACCTTTTCCTTGGTTGACCGTCTTAGCTCCAGCAACCGGTACCGATTTTCCCGGAATGAGGCTGACCTTAGGCATGGTAGCCATCATGCCCTGGCCAGTTTTCAGCAGATGTACAATCTGCGGTTGTCCAGCGACATTCTGGCCCGTTTTCTGTAAGATAATCTGTTTGCTCTGCTGAGGTGAACCAGCTCTTAAGACCGTCGCTCCAGGAGCGGCAAACCGGATCTGCTGTCCGGACTGCACGTTCTTCATCCGAATAGCATTAGCAGCGCTCTGCGGCAGGATCGTCGCAACATTGTTCATGCTGATCTTCGGCGTAGCTGCCGCCGCAGCTGCGAGCGTCGCGATGCCCGACATAGCCGCGGCGCTCTGTGCTGGCGCAGTGCTTGCCACCGTCGTAGGCGTTTGCTCCACGATCGGCGACCGGATCCTGATAACATTAGCCCCAGCTGCGGCTCGAGGGACCATCGTCGGGGTTTTTGCTACCGGTACATTCTTGCCAGCAATGATTGGCTGGACGCGAATGGGCGTCTGTGCTGGCACTGCACAACGGACCCCTGAAACAGCCACGGGGATCGGTGTGGGGTTTGTGATTGCGGGCGTGGCAGCCGCTACCGGAACTGGCGTGTTTGTCGTGGCTGGCGTAGATGCTCCGGGGAAGGTCGTGGCGGTGTTCGGTGGGGTTTCGTACTTTTGTACTTGTAGGATGTAGTATTGCGCGGAAGGCGACGGAGTCCAGCTCACCTCGAGCGACTGTGTCAAAGCTTTGCCTAACAGGATTCGTTGTGGGGCTGCTGGTTTGCTCACTTCCAAGTACCAGAGATCTTTGCAACATACCTGAAAATAAAGTTGTGTATTTAAAAACACGTATCGCATTGAAGCAAATGACACATACATATTGATTAGTTCTTAAAGTTATAACAGAACAAATTTGAGGAACAAATTTGAGATTTCAGTACCTGATTATTCCAGGCTTTGCGATACCCGTCCCTGCCAGACCAGACGTACAATTTGCTATGCACACCGACAGCGCAGTGTCCGGCACGAGCTCTGGGCACATTTTCTTCGAGAGAATCCACTGTCAACTGTTCCCAAGTGAGTGTCTCTGTAAACAAACACCCAACCATTAATTCCAATGCTTTAAAAAATATGCACTAACAAGCTCATCATAAATAAACCATACCAAGATTAAGACAAGCGAGTGTACTGGTGCATTTCCACTCCTTCTCGTGTGAGACAACCTTGACATCATCTACAAGAGGAACCCATCCACCGAACACATACATTCTGTGTCCAATAAGAGTGGCGGTGTGCAAAGACCTCGGCAGAGGTGCCGGGCCTCTAATATTGGGTTTGTTCCAGGTCATAGTGTCGACATCGAGGAACCAAAGGTCGCCAAGTCGGTTACCGCTCATGCCCCCGTAGATTACGAGGCATGACTTGCCGGTGTTGCGGTCTGTGTAGGCGACGCCAGTGTGGGACTCGCGGGGTGGAGGCGAGGGTCCGTGAGTGACAGGCACGTCCCAAGCAGTAGCCCCGTTGGGTAAGAGTTCGAGGGTGTAGAGGTCATTGAGGTACCGCGGGATGTTGTTCTTGGGGTCGTCGCTGTCGTTTGCCAGACCGCCGAAGAGGAACACGCGGTTGCCAATGAGAGTGAAACTGTGACCCAGTCGAGGACAGGGTGGTGGATCATGCTTAGGCGGCTTAGGCTTAAGCTTCTTCCATTCCCACCTACTTGCCTGTAACTCGTAGAGCTCGTTCGAGTACTTGCCGTACTCTACCATACCTCCGAACACCAGGATTCGGGTTCCGTCCACCACGAATCCGTACGCTGCACATCCTGGAGGGATGTCTCCTTTTGTCGATGGCACGTACCATTGATTGGTTGCTGCAACATGAAACAAAGTTTTTGTTAGGTTTTTTTAATTGGATGATTCAAATTTTTGGTAGTTTCGTCAGTTTTAATTTTTTGTAGGGACAGATTTTAAGGTTGTTGGGAGTTTTGTAGGATTGATATGTTGAACGGAGAAAATGAATGAAGATATTGATTTGTGTTTTAGACAGTATGCAAAAATTGCAAATGGTTAAAATTGCGATAAAGTTTTTATTTGTCAATTGAGTTAAAAATGATAATTTGTATAATTAACTTTTGTTAATTCTTTGGAACATTGTTCAACTAATCTTGAGTTTTTCATTTAATTTTTTGTTTGTGTTCCAAAACATTGGTTTTATTGAAAAAGATAAAAAAATAGGTTTACTGTTTATAAATAAACGCTTATTTATAACAATTAAACTTTATAAGACATTTATTTATTTGTTTCAGTTTTTCGATTTGGCTCTTGTTTTGTTCTTTATAAAAATAAAATATTCTAACTGAAAGCTGTTTTCAGATGAAAGTGCAAAGACCATTTTGTCTAATACATAAAACTAAGCAATTGTTTTAAATATATTTAATACCCCTCCAAAGCCTTACTCTTGCTCCGAGTTTATTTTTAGCCGATTAATTTTGCATATAATCAACACGTGTCTCTAATTAAACCGATTCATTACTACGACGATTTCGTTCCAAGTTTTTTTCTCGCCCAAAAACCAACCCACAAACAATCAACTAAACTTAAACAAACACCTACTATATCGCAAAAAATACCAAAACAAACTTATAAAATTGTTTCTGTTTTTTTGTCAATGTTTACATTTCGCTTTGTCTTCCTATCATTTTTGTAACCGATAAGTCATACCATGAAACAAAACTTCCGAGCCAACCAAACCGCATCCCGCAAATCTTTATCTCCCCGTCCCACAATCTAATCAACAAGGGACCGAAAAAAATGCCAACCTGCTATTTGTTGGACAAGCAAAACAAAGCTTCCCAACGATAAACAAACAACTCAGCTGAAAAGTCATCATTTTTTTGATCCAATTTTTTTTCTTTCGTTTTGCCATTGTCAGAGGGGGTGGAGAGAGAGAAGGGGGGTAAAAAATCGCTCCCCGGCGGCGATGCGACAAACTAAACAAACAACAAAGTGGACAAAAATAAATATGGCCGCCGCCATGGAGGCCTCGCTGCCTACGCTGTCTCCCGCGACGGCGCGTCCTCTTTCTCATTAGACAAGGACAACGTGACAAAGCTCGCGTCGCGCGCGCGAAACAGCGCTGTTGCCGTGGGAGGGAGGTGCCGTGGTTTCCAACATGGCCGCTCCCGCGCGCATAAACACCGACGGACTTAACCAAGCTCAGACATGATTTTTGCATCCCAACATTTTTCAATTTTGCAACAACAATTAGAACAGAGTTTTAGTCCAATTTGACGGACAAAAACGAAGCGAAGGTTCCAAAAACGACAACCAAAAATGTCGGGGCTATTGCGCAAGTCACGTAAGCGGTCCGGCCGGTGACCGTCTTGTCAAGCCGCCATCTTGGAAACATGATGGAAGACACAAATACAAATATAAACATCGCACTGGCGCGAGTGCTGACGATGATTGCAGAGGCGCTTTTTGGGCATTTGTTTAGGCGAGTTTGAAGACATGTTTAGACAGAAAAGGGGCATGTTTTTGTCAGATTTGTCTTTTGGCGGGAAAGCGAACGGACAAAAAAGGGAATTGTTGCGCGGCGCCATGTTGGCGCGTTTCGGCTCGGGGGTACGGCGGGACTGACCTGTGTTGTATACATGCAGCTCGTCGACGATGCCCTCGTTGCCGCCGCCGAACACGACCATGAGGTCTTTGATAGCGACTGCGCGGTGGCCATGGCGGGGCCTCGGCTGGGGCCCTGTCGGGTTCGCGATTCGCTTCCACTTCAACATGGGTGCCGCCATGACGATCGCTCGTCAATCACATTATTCACCCGCGCCACTCTTTCAACAATCTAACCTCCCTCGCAGCTTCACTTTCGGCTGTTGCGTCCGACGACACGGTCCGTCTCACTTGCACCCGCACTCCTCGTCTAGTTCCGTCGCTGTTCGTCTAACCTCGCGCCGCCGATTCTAACCTTACTGGCCGCGTAGTTGTGCGACGCGGTGCGCGACCGGGGCGTGCGCGCGCGCAAAACGCGTTTTGGCGCGAAACCACGTCGACCGGGTTCGACCCGGGGAGTCGTCTGCGAAGCACACTCGGGGAGCGCAGGTCTCACTGCACGTCGGCTGTCGGCACGGGGCACCGCGCTGTCGCCGCGTCTGCCATTGTTCCTGTCGAGCCAACTTGTTTGCGACACTGCAAAATACCCTCGGGCCTGTTTTCGCGATTTCTGTACACCCGTCAAACACTGTTTTTGTCTATTTTAACCAGGCAACACCGAGGTACGGGCACTTTGGCATCGCGCACTTGATGATTGCCTTTTGGCTTCGTTGCGTCGGTAATCGGCGCTGCCAACCGCATCACGGTCAACCGGGATTTCGCGTTGCACCGTTGGCACCACCTGATTTCGCGGAACATTTTTTCCGTGTAGTGTGGTTGGGTTAGGTCAGGCAGTTTGAAAATGAAAAGATGAGATTTTGACGTTTTGAAAGATTGATGTGTGATTGTTTTTAAATTTAGTTGATGATTGATTGTTTGAAGTTTTTTGTTATGACCAGTGTTTGTTTGCAGATTTTTGTGAGGTTTGCAAATTTGAATTTAAACGCGCGAAAATTGTTTCTGAACAATTCACCAATGGCTTCAGTAAAAAAATCAAAGTTGAAAATTAAATCAGGAAGTGGTTTATAAGCAAATAATCATAGACTTGTTTGAAAATTTTCTATCATCTTTTATTTAGCAATAGAATAATCACGTTTTAATCCTAACTTCTTTGCATGAATCTGTCGAATTCCCTACTTTGCTTAAAGTAGTAATATATGCAAAAACAAAATTTCAGTTATCTGAAAAACCTGGCCAAGTACACTATTGATCTCCCCCTATTAAAGTATTTTAATCAATTTTGTTTCTTTTTTTGATCAAAAGTCTTTCAATAATGACTACATTCTGTAAACAATATTACCAGGGAGCATCTATGGCGTACTTTGCCAAGTTTTCCAGATTAACTGCAATTTTCACTTCAATTAAAAAAAGAAAAAGAAAAATAACAAATTCCACATGACAAAAATTACCATCTTATCCAATATAATTTATTTATAATACAAATATTATCGAGTCCCAATTTGGCCAGTCCTAAAAATACGGAAGGCCACAAACCAAACAAGGACCTTTAACACAATCAATGCCTTAACGCTACCCCGAACTTTGAAATCCAAAACTTGGAAAACAATTTTCTAGATCTTCGAACGCAAATTAGCTCTCGTCATAAAGCGGGGTACCGTCTCCATTAAGCGACATGCTCCTGGGGCTGGGGTTGGTGAGCGGCGTGCCCCTCGGAGATTTGTAATTTGGCGTTCTCGAACTCGGCGTTCGGTTTCGCATTGATCCTTGGCTCCTATCATAGTTCCTCGACGACGACTTGTAAGATTCATCGTATCTGGGAGTGCTGCAATAAAAACACATTTAAATTAGTTTCTAATCACTTCTCATCAATCCTTTTACTTATAAAACAAAATAAAGTAAAAATTATTCTTCCTTTTAAACATAATAATTTTTTTTAAAAAAAAGCAGAACCAAAACTTACATCTGTCTCGACCCTCCAGTGCTATTAGCCCAAGCTTCGGCAGCTTTTTTCCAGTCCATAGACTCTCCCCCGGTGGGAGTAGACACATGTGCCTGAGTAGGAGTAGACCTATGCGAAGGCATAGGAGCAGGTTGTCCCGGATGGACAAACGGTCCCTGATTGCTCGGAGTCTGTTGTCCATACCTGGGCGTGGGTTGTCCATGATGCGGCGTGTGCATCGGTGTCTGGTACGGCGTAAGGAACGGTGTCTGTCCAGAGGGCGTATAGGGAGTATTCGGGTATGTATGCATGCCCCCATAACTAGCCACCGTGCCAGGAGTATGTGGAGGATAATGCGGTGTCTGATTCGCCACTTGCGAGAGCGAGTGCAGCATATGATGAGGCATATTTTGCGCCACCCTCTGGATAGCTTCCTGGTTCATGCCCGAAACCATCGTCGGCGTGTTCGTATTGTACGGAGTGCGAGAAGTCAGCGCTCCTCGAGGTGTGCTTGGAGTGGCCTGTCCAGGAATCGGGTCGCGGAAATGCTTTTTGAACCACCGGAACAGATCGTTCAACCTGCCAAAAGTCTGGCTTCGAAACCGGAACCCTTCTGGCAAAACCGTGATGAACTCATGTCGACAACTGATCTGCGGCAGGTACGACAACAAAAACCTTCCCGGATGATTCTTCGAGGCAGAAACAACGTAAGGGATTCCGTTCGGGTTCTCCTTTTTCTGGGCCTTGATGATTTCCTCAGCCTTGTCTTTGTACCCTTCGACGTTCGGTTTGTAGTACTTGAAGTCTATCAATTCGGAAGCATAGGCAGCCATGGGGTTGACGTGACGAGCGAGGATTTCATCGAGGTCCTCAAACTCCTCGTTTCCGATCCACAGACTTTTACCCAACGAGAATGCGTTTTCCTTGTTCTCCTCGCGGACGTCGATGTGTTGGTAGATGCTGTCTGTGACTTTCCAAGTGATCGTTAGATGGTCAGCTCCCTTGCTGCTGGGTCTGATGATCGCCTCGCCCTGTTTCATGTTCTGCATCAGTTTCTCCGTCTCCCCATAGCTAATATTATGGAACGACGGATGGATGATCACTCGCTTCACGTATGTCTGACGCTGTTTCACCTTCTTAGCGTCCTCCTCGGCCTGGATGTCCTTCTGCTCGGCCTCAGTATCGTAGTACTGATCCCTCTGTGGTCGGTGCTCGTGTTTCGCGTCCAGCAAATCGCTCGTCTTGCAAGTACACTCCACACTGAACCTGTCCACTTCAATCTTGATGATCCTACAGTGAATCACCTGTCCGATCTTGACCCTCTCGTTGGGATTCGCCACATGCTTGTCTGACAAGTTTTTAATGTGGATGTAACCAGAAATCCCGTTGTCCAACATCAACTTGATCCCCGTCGCTTTACCCGGACACGATCCGTCGTCAAAGTGGTTCCACACTTCGGACAGTTCCGGAAGATCGTTCTTCATACAGAACGGGCACTGCCAAAGTCCGGTCTCGTCGTTTCGCACCGGATTCGCCTGGTCCATCTGCTCGCCCTGGGTTTTCCTGTAGCTGATTCCAGTGACTCTGGCCATGATCAACTTGCCGATATAAAAAGTGTCCTGAGTCTCCTTGGTGAGGATGTCAAACAGTTTCTCAGGCGTGGGCGACTGGTACGGTGCCCGAAGATCCTTATACCGACAGTTCAACTCGGCCCTGATATCGTACAGCGTGACACACTTGTTCCCGAACCCTTGTCGTTCGAGTTCCTCGGCGAAGGCGTCCAAGTCGAGGTCCTTCAGCCTCTCTGGCGACTCGAGGATCTCCTCCAAAGCACTCGCCGGGTTCGCGTCCTCGTCCTCGTACTCGAGCGCATCAACTGCCATCTTTCGGGCCCACTCGTAAGTCTCCGGGTGGACCCTGGAGCCGTCCAGAACTTCTACGTAGGCTTCGGTACTGTCGCCGAGGCTGTTTGTGTCGATTTTGATAAACCCAGCACTGTTGATGAACACCTTCGGACCCATGTGACAGTTAGTCACAAGCTGGGTACGGTTTTCAAGTCTCTGGTTGGTCTGCTTTAGTAACTTGATCAGCGCCTGGGCCTTGCGGGGACCAAGGCCACAAACGAACTGCAACAAATTGCTCGTATAAGGCTGCTGAACGGCTTTGTTCACGTCCACTCCGACCTCGTTTACTCTGTTTACAAACTCCAGGTAGATATTCTCTATCAAATCCTCCTTGTGCAGTTCGTCCTGAAGAGGATGGTAACGAAGACAGAGAATCTCCTCGTCGACAGTGCAAAGTTGGGAGAACTCAATGAGTGGGTCCTGCATCCGTCTAGCTAGTGAAATCGCCTGTCTGAGAAGGATCGGATAGTCGCGGAACTCAGCAATGCCTTTTTTGCTGTTTGCGAAAATCACAGCCAGGTCGTTCTCGCAGATCTCGACGTCGATGTTCGGGTACCTCTCCTCCTCGACCAGAGTCGCTACCACCTCCTTGATCTCCTCTGCGATCTTAATAGCTTCCCTGGATTCCCCACCTATCACAATCACATGAGGTTTCTTGTTGGAAATAAAGTTTTTGATCGCCATTAAGTCCGCTTCCTTTGCATTCTTCTCCTCTTCTCTGTAGCTGTTCTTTCGTTTCATCAAGTGAGGGAGTCTGAGGTAATCTGTGCACTCGCCATCCGGAGCCACCAGACACGTGAACGCTGCCTGCGAGTAGTCCGGCAGGTAGGCCAAGCCCATGATTCTCAAACCCTTCTGGGTGGACCATTCCTCGTCGTCATCGAAGTTAGCGTTGTCGCACGAGTACGGCGCCACCTTGATCCAGCTATAAATCTTGCGACAGCTCAGTCGCATCACACACTCCTTGGCCTCCGCGAGCAAATTTGACCGAAGCTCCTTCTTGATTTCTGGAATCACCATCTGTTTGATCGCAACCTCCACTGCCGAAACTCTCAGATCGTTCCAGTCCTGGACGTTTTTGCTGAACTCGTCCCTCTCGTACAACTGTTTCATCTCATCGGCGTAGTTACAAGTTGTGTTCCCCTCGATCATGTCACTCAACTCGATCGTTATCAGTTTCTCACTCTCCGCCATTACCAGCTTCAGAAATTGATCCCCAACCAGGTCTCTTACAGGTTTGTCTTTTATATACTTCATAGCGTAGATTGCATGGGCCTCGTCAATTTCTTTGATGCCCTTCTTAGTCGGTCGTACCGAGATCTTCGCCCTCTCCATGTACATCTCTCTGACACACTTGCGAACAAGTGGTTCTCGCGCCAACTGAGTCGCTACCATGAACTTAGCCGCTTTGAGAACCTCTTCAGGGTTTTTAAACTTCTTGCCCATGTAGTCCTTGGCGAGTTCCAACGGCTCGGTCGGATCCTGCTCCACCTCGTGTCGTTGGTAATTGTCCCGAAGATTCTCAGCGAACTGCTCCGGACTCAAACCGAACCGCTTGGCCAACCCGTCCAACCCGGCTTTACTACACAAAGCATAACTTCCTGAACAGACTGCCTGTTTCAGCATGTCTCGCTGGTCGTCCTCTTCCTCCATCTCCTCCTCTTCTTCAGGCGGCGGTTCTTCGCCGTTTTCTTGTGCTTCGAGAATTTGTTGCTTTCGTTTTGCAGCTCTGGCTTCGCGCTTGGCCTCTCGTTCGCGAGCCTTCAGCGCCTCGTGCATCTTTGGTACGTCCTGGCTGTAGTACAACCGGAAGTGATTGTACACGTCGTTGAGTTCCTCGTCAGTCTGAACGTTGCGCAGCCGTTCGATGTCCTCGTCCTTGATGATCCGAACGTGCTCCGGCAGAGGCGCGTCTGGATCCTTCATCACTTCCTCCTGCTGGTACAACCGCATGTTTTCGAACAGCTTTTCTAAACACTCCTTGCGCTCTTTTAGTGAACACCACTTGGCGTCGTATTTGAATACTTTCCAGAGGTCGTTGATGTTCAGTTCGGGAGAGACGTACTCTTTGCGATAAAACGAGATGAAGGGAACTTCGAAGTGCTGGTTGCGCATGAAATCCAGCGCTTTTTTGATCTTGGTGATGGCCTGGGGACCTTTTCGAGCACGCTCCTTTGCCTCGTCGTTCAAGTAAGAGTCTTGGACTGAGATTGTGGGCTTGCAAAAAGCCTGTTTATAGATCCACTCGGCCTCCTCGTCGAGTTCGTTTGAGCCTTCTTCGACGGGCGTAACCGGGACGGACCGGAGGATCATCCGTTCGGGGATGTCGGTGTTTCGGATCTCGTTGTCGAGGTCTGTGAAGTGACCGCGTTTGAGCTCGCTGGGTTCGTACACCTCGAAGATGCTGGTGCGAGTTTTCTTGTGTTTGGGCTGTTTCTTGGGACGACGCGAGCGGTCCTCGCCTTCCTCCTCGTACTCATCCTCGTCCTCCTCGTCGTCGTCGGCGTAATCCTCGTCGTACTTGGAGATGTCCTCGAAGTCAAAGTCTACACCGAAGATGTCTTGGGCTTCTTGTAGGTTTGCGTCGGAGAAGATGAGCTTCTTTTTCTTTCTCTTCTCCGCAATTGGACGACCGTCGTCGTCCACAATGAAGTCGTCTGCGTCTGAGTACTCGCCCTCGCTTCCTTCCTCGTCGAAATTCTCAGGCTCGGGACGGTGGCTACGCTCACTGCGCAGATCGTCTTCCTGAAATTGCAAATCAAAGATTACATTCTGTTGCTTTTTTGTTTTAATAAGTTATGTAGTTATTGTTTCGTTACTTACATCACCGGAAGCTCCATCAAAAAGTTCATTTGCAATTGCATTTCGATCTTCGTCAGCCTCTCCACGATCTTCCTCCTCGGATTCTTCATCTTGTATTCGTCGCAACCGCTTGAATCGTTTCTAAACAAAAAAAACAGACATGATCAATTATGAAATAAATTACGGCCATCTTGATAAAATCAACAAACAAAATTTAATACACTCACTCGTTCGACTTTGACACCTAAATTCTCCTCAATAAGATCATAGTCATCGTCCTCTAGTCGATCATCAAATTCGTCATCGCTATTTTTTCGTTTTTTAGACCTGCCTGAGGCATCGCTGTCCTCGCCGTCACTCTCCTCTATTGGATTGTCGTCTATCAGATCCTTCAATTCTTCTCGAAGTTTGTCCTCATCGTCGTCTTCTTCTTCATCACTCTCCTCTCGAGCTTTGAGCTTTTTAAGTTTTTTCCTCTCCGGAACTGATAATTCTTCCTCCTGGAAAAGATACAAAAACCATTAAATAACTGATAAAAAACATCAATTACAACAGAAATTCATTTTTTATCTTTCGATGTTTCAATTTTTAATTGCTAAAAATAACCTTAAACGATATTGTGAAATGAGACTTAAACCAAAACAACTAATAAAGAAAATTGCTTCTTTTCGATTGTTTATAATTTATTTGTCTGAAAAAAAAATAAAAACATTAGCATGTTTAATGGTTCTTTAAATTGTGAGTTACAACAATGGCAAATTGTCAGTTTAGAGTAACTCTGTTGTCGCTCAATTGTTGACATGGCTGTCGGAGATGACGAAATAAAAACAAATCTCATTTGCGTAATTATTAGACTCTCAATCAAAACAAATTACTTTCAAACCAAAACAAAACATTGATACAAATGGAAAAAAACTACATTGGCTGCGAAAAAAATGCTCTTTTCATGGAAAGGTGAACTGGAAGTTCCGACAATCGAGGTGATTAGAACTTGGAATCTTACCTCGCTACTTTCTTCTGCCTCGGATACGATGAAATCGGCCATGTTTTGATTTCAAGGAGTACAGTCCCTGGCTTTTATTGAAGTTCACCAGGAAGTTCTCTCTGGCAGAATATAAACTCGGAGAAAAAAACGAAGTCGTGTTTTAAAGTCAACACACAAACTCATTGAAGAATCATTGATCAAATGCTCTAAAGATGGTGCACCGCCCGGCTTTGCGAGCGCCACGTAGCGGCAAAACTATCGACCTCATCAATGTGGCGGGAAAATTCAAACATACTTATTTCAGTTTTCTGTACGATTCTAATCTATTTAAAACAAAAAATGCTAAACACATTAAAATAATCTTTCAGATTCGCACATAAAGTCAAGAATTAATTGAATTATATACTTTTAAAATTCAGTGGTCAAATAAGTTGAAAAACAGCATTTTTTTGTTATTTAGTTTGTTGTTTAACCTCAAAATCAATGGGAACAAGTGGGAAGAAAAAAAAGAGATTCAATGTTTGTTAACAAATTGATTTGAAAATTAATCGAATTAATATAAAGCACGTGTTTTCGGTTGATCAATTTTCAGGCACGTGACTTGTCTCTTCTGCTCGCAAAAAAGTCTGGCAACGTTGCGCCAGGCCACCTCGTGTGGAGCGGCGCAGGCACTCGGTCGAAATCGTGCGAGCACATCAAACCTCGTTTCAAACAACTTTTGATATTTTGTTATCGTCGTGGAGCAACGAGAATTCGCTCGCAAATTCTGCTGTAAACATGTACACGGTGTCAAAGGGTCCGAGCAAGATCGTCGCGAAAACTCGTCGAGGTGAGTAGGCCGACTGTCATGTTTGCAAAAGTGTCAACTGGCTAAACAAAATTCGTCCTCTCTGCATGCTTCGGGTCCTGGAGATAATTTATCAATTTCGTTTTAGGCATCCGACAGAACTTGGAGCGGCTCGACAGTCTTCGCGATTTGTCGCGCAGAAATGAGAGCGACGCCAGCCAAGAGATCAACCGGTGAGAATCTTAACATTTTGGACCGATGTTTATCGCGCCCTTATTGTTGTTACGTCGGTCCGTCACCAATTACGCAATGCTTGTGAAATTCTTATGATAACTTACGAAACCGCGTCGCGATCTTTTCCACAGCCAAGGTTGTGAGTTTTGATAAGGATTAAGATCTAGTTTTTTTTATTTTTTATCTTAGTTTATTCATTTCCTCATCTTTTCGTAAAATACGAATTGCACAAAATTGAGCATTAAGGTGTAAATGAAACGTGACCTTGAAACATTTGTTTATTTGTTTACTCTTGTATTTATTAGTTTTTGACTTTTGTTTTATTTGTTGATTTTGAAACTAACGAAAGTGTTGGTAATTAAAAAGACAATGTTTAATTTCTGTAAATTTTGTTTATTTCAGTCAAGTTCCAAAACCAGTGTTTTTCATGAATGGCAAGTCAAAATTACACACACAAAGGCACCAGCAGACGCAAGAGACCATCACTCCGCAACACGAGGAACTCATCAAGTTCGTCCACGAAGGTAAAACGAAAAGAATGGGCTAATTTAAGAAACACCTTTTTTTTCCATTTTTCCATTTCTATTTTCGCCTCAGTTAGAAATAGCTCAGAAATGACTTTCTAATTCAAATTAAATATTACTATAGATAGAAAAATGTACAATATATGTAAAAAAAAACAAATAAGTAAACAAATAATAAATGAAACTTTTTCGAACAATTTCTGTTGACTCATGTCTGAAGTTTGATTAGTTGTAATTAAGAGTCAACGTTGATTTGATATTCATAGTAACTTCGATACGGGGGCTTTTTTACATTTCTGATTTCAATGCTTAAGTATAATTAATTTTTGTAATTTTATTCGACAGCGTGGGTCAGCACTAAACAAAGAAGTACAGAGGACCCTGAGTGTCTAGTTGGGGAATATAGTAAGTTTTTACTTTTCGTTATATCCAGATAAATTTTCTATTTTGGTTTTTCGATAATTCAATTTTCTTTTTCTTTTCAGGTACAAACTCTGTTGTTTACTACAATGGTGGAGAATCATCCGATGCTTTGAGAGGTAAAACATTAGAGAAATAAGATACAAACAAACAAACAAACAAAATAATATAAAAACGAGGTAATTGGAAAATGTGTTAACTCGTTGGTAATTTTTTCAGATTTTAAACCATTCGACTTAGAATCGTGGTGGGGGAAACGACTGTTCACCAACATAACAAAATCTCTCTGAAGAATCGCGATCGATCGAAACAATGAAATCAGTAGCACGTGGACCGGACGGTGCACGGTATGAGAGTTGCAAAAATAAATCATAGAGCGTCTGTGAGCAGAGCCTGGTCAGGCGGATGAAACTTTTATAAACCAAAACACAAGGATTCGAGGCAAGATCTCGATTCGCAAAAATGAAAACACAAAACCCCTTAAGCAATTTGTATAAAGCAGAGATTTGTACTATGACCGAGCGTAAGATGCCATTCATATAGACAATATTTCGTAGTCGCGTGTAGTCGAGCTTCGGAAGACACTTCCGAGGTGCAGCTTCCTTATCCTATTTTTTGTTGTTTCTTTTTATTAATTTGCGGATGAATTGTTGAATTATGAGACACTTCAGAGTTTACGAATTAAATCATTTTAATATCAACTTTTTTTGGATTGCTATCGCAATCTGGATAAGCAATAATGTGCAATCAAATTTCATGAACTGACAATTGAACTTTTTATAATTGCAATTTGTGGTCCTGATCACAAAGTGTTTATATCACATTTTTCTCCGATATAAAAGGCGAGGGATGGATTGTCTCCGCAACAAAATTTTGCAAGGTTCCTATACGTTATCTCGACAGTTTTACCTTTTCTTTTTTAAAATATTGAAAAGTCATTGTCCACGAAAGGAGTTGAATGTAACTTGTAGATAAGCGCAAATGACGCGACTGAGTTTGATGTAAATATTTCGGGCACCGTTTATGTGAATGCATGTCCCAAAACCGCAGTGATGAAAAAAAACAAAGAAACCATATTTTTTTTTCTATCATTGTTTATCATAATACAAACGTAAGGAACAAGTTTTTTTAGTACGAACTCGTAGACTGATATACTTTTAAGGTTGTTATACACAATAGTCCAAACGGAGGAAATTGTTATCAATGTCTTCATTTGCAAGCTATGCTGTTGAAAACATTGAAACTTGTGTCAATTTCTATTCCACGCTGAGAAGTTTCTTCGAGCGCCTAGCAACGAATGTATTACAGTAGTCAAGTACTTTATTTTAAAAGTTTTTTTTCTCTTTTTTTCCGTTCATCAACAAAGCACAGTTTGCAAACGTAGTCGATGCGTAGAGAATGTATATTATATATATGAATATATATTTGACCTATTGTGGTCAGATGTACGAACTGTTATGAAGAGTAAACGTAACTTTGTACAAACATTTTAATCCTCTTATTTTTAACCTTTCATGACTTTTTAATTATTTTATAACAAAACTTAAAAAAATCATAAATGAAATTTTGAATTGTTGCTACCAAACTATCTTATTACCAACTGAAGGTACAAAATAATTTTAGTTCTTGAAAAAGACACTAGCGCTGTTCATCAACAACCTAACCTAACTTTTCACAAGTCGTCCTTTCCGTTTTGTCTCAATACTTGCCTACAACTTGGTAAGTCCATGTAAAGAAAATCTAATTATTTTTCATACATCTTGCACAAAATTAAACTAATTTCGATTCTTACAATCTTAAATCAACTTCACGTACTGAGTTTTGTTATTATTTTTGACTAAAATCATGTTTCATTCCGGTTTCAGGGCAAAATGGGACGACGTCCAGCCAGGTGGTGAGTGTCTTGTTACAAATGATTCTACTTAATTTACACGTCACCACAACCCAAAATACAGCCGAGTTTGAGTTTTGAAGTTTAAACAATTGTAACTTGTTATTTTTTGCGATTTCTGTTTCATTGTTGACATCTGACAGGTTGTATTTAGAGGTTAGCGACTGTGCGAATTCGGCATGTGACCCTTGTTTTGATTACAGTTACCGCTACTGCAAAAACAAGCCGTACCCAAAGTCACGGTTCTGCAGAGGTGTGCCAGACCCAAAGATCCGTATCTTCGATCTGGGAAAGAAGAAGGCATCCGTCGAGGACTTTCCTCTATGTGTGCATTTAGTCTCCGACGAGTATGAACAGCTAAGTTCCGAGGCTCTGGAAGCGGGTCGTATTTGCGCCAACAAATACATGGTCAAGAATGCCGGAAAAGATCAGTTCCACATTCGAATGAGACTCCATCCTTTCCACGTTATCCGCATCAACAAAATGTTGTCCTGCGCTGGAGCTGATAGGTAAACCTTTTTTCTTTCAAACATTCATTCATTTGGGGTTTTCAAAATTATTTTTATGTAAGACATTTTAGATCAAAAAATTGAATTTTCGTTTGCTTTTATTAGGCTCCAAACTGGAATGAGAGGTGCTTTTGGCAAACCCCAAGGAACGGTTGCGCGAGTTCACATCGGCCAGCCAATCATGAGCATCCGATCGTCTGACAGACATAAGGCCGCAGTCATTGAGGCTCTGCGTCGTGCCAAGTTCAAGTTCCCAGGACGTCAGAAGATCTACGTTTCAAAGAAACACGGTTTCACCAAGTACAACCGTGACGAGTACGAACGTCTTAAGTCCGAGGGACGACTTGCTTACGATGGATGCAACGTTAAATATCTGCCCGAACACGGTCCTCTGGATCACTGGAAAAAGTTCAGGGAGGGCTTGGCTTTGGCGTAACTGCACTGTATTTTTTACAAATACGATTTATTAAATGAAAATAACTCATAATCACATGTCTTTAATCTTTTACCTTTACAAAATTCAATGTTTGCTTTTTGTATTAAAAATTTCCACTTTCGAATTATTCTATTTAGGAATTATGTTTATTAATTGTATGAAACAATAGTAATAACTCCCAACAAATGAACACAAACAGAACGACGGCTTTTCTTTTCATTTATTTTTTGATGACCTTGGTCGACCTTTAAGCCAATAGTATTAAATGAGTAGTTATTTTATATTTTTAAGTTTGTTTAGTGTTGTTTCAAAAACTAAACATAAAAAATTTTAAATTTCGTATTCCCGCTTTTTTCCAAAACTAAGTAGGTGGTAGCACTGCAGAGTTGCGCGCACCGCTCACACTGGCTCACACACTTATCGGCCCGAAAAGATGGCGGACCAAATCGCGACGATAAGCATTGCTATGTTCGCGTATTTACGCGATACTTAAAAGCGCCAGCTTGTTCTAACTGGCACGCGGCCTCATCTCCCGGCTCGAACAAAGTTTGATTGCCGGTCGTGCGACCCCCGCCGTGCCGCACCGCCGAGAACGCCGGCGCGCGCCCGACCGCGCTCTGCGTCGCTGATTGTTGTTGCGAATTTTTTCGGTGATCTTTTTTGATCGTTTCATTCGCTCTCAACTTGATCCTCGGTTTTGGAAAATGACGTGACTCCCGACGGCTGAGTTTGTTTGACGGTCGAGTGCCGAGCATGCACAGCGTCCCAAGTGTTCGACGTCCAATTCGCCATGGCCAGCTCCGAATTCGACGTTGACCTGTTCGAGAAGAAACTCCAGGGTCTGAAGGATTCTCAGGAGTCCATCCAGAGCCTCTCCGCCTGGTGCCTCGAGCGACGAAGTCATCACAAGAAAATCGTCGCTACCTGGTTACAAGTTCTTAAGAAAGGTTCGAATCAAAGCCCTGAACGTTTCTGCATCTTTCAATTGCGTCTTTTTTAATTCCTTTTGGTTTTGATCATTTTTCATTCACGAATTCGTTTGTTTACAAAAATAAGAACAAAAAGTAACCAGATTTGTTTTGGTTTTCTCCAGTGGATTGATTGTTTGGTTCAAATTAAGAGGTTATGTTTACAGTAGTGAGAAACAACGATTTTGTTTACTTTTTCGTTTGTCAATTGTAAGTAATAAAATGGAAACTGTGAGCTCGCAAATGTGTTAAAACATTGTAAGGAAAGACAATTTATTGACGTTTTTTAATTGAAATGAAATTTCAGTTAAAGTGGAGCACCGGTTGACGTTATTTTACTTGGCGAACGATGTGATCCAGTACTCGAAGAGGAAGAATTTTGAGTTCGTAGAGTCATGGGGCACGACGTTGCAACGAGCGACGACGATGGTGCGCGAGGAGAAGGTCAAACACCGGATCCTGCGCATTTTCAAGATTTGGGAGCAACGCCAAATCTACGACGAGGAGTTCCTGTCGGATCTCTCGGGATTGCTGTCGGCGGCTCCGAAAAAGAAACAGGAGCAGGTCACGAGCGAACCCGACGAGTTTCAGGCTAACATTTTGATCTCGACGATGCGGTCGTGTGCCACCCTCGAGCAGACGACAGACGCAAGACTGCGTGATCTACGGGACACAAAATTTGATCTGGATAATGTTGACGAGATCCGGACAACGCTCAAGGATAGAAGTTTCGTGGAAGATGTTGAGAGGGAAGTCGACACTGCTGTTAAGAGCGTGGAGTGTTATGTCAAGGCCCTCGAGACGGAGATTAAGGAACGTACCCTGGTTGTTGATCTACTTGAACAGGCTGATCAATTTTATGAAACTCAGAGGAGCGAAGTCAAGATTGTTGCAAATGTGAGTTTCTTTTTTCAATCGTTTTATATCTTAATTTAAAATGTCAGTCAGGAAATTTAATACTATTTGTAACCTTGACATGTTTTTTGCAGGCCTACAGAAACTTTGGAAGCCGTGTTAAAAACTTGAAAAAGAAGTTGGACGAGCTGATACCAATGTTGACATCGCCCTTACCATCGCCGGATGTAAACGCACCGTCGCCCAGTCCGGACAGCGACATAGAGCTTCCAGGCGAAGAGAGCACGATCAATCAGTCCTCAATAATCGAAGTCGCGCCACCTAGTCTGTATGGCTCATATGCTCAGGAGTACGAACAATCCATAACTTCGGATCAAACGCACTCCAATACCGCTTCAGATTTCACCCCCAATTTCTCGTCTTTCATGGGTGGAAATATGGATTTTGATATGGTAAACAAAATTGCTTTGCAATAAGAATACAAAAAAAACGTGTAATCAAAACAAAACTATTTTTTGCAGAGAAATTTGTTCAATGATCGAACTTCTGATAGTCAGTACGGATCTCTAGAGGTAACTTTTCTTTTCTTTTCTAAATAACAATATTAAATCTGGTACCAAACATGAAAGAACATTCGTTTGATTTGTTTTCATTTTCCAGGCTAAACCCATCGACAGGATTCACCCACACGATTCATCAAATGACAATTTTAATTCAACCGGTTTCATCAATAGCGTGGACCGAGTTCCTAATCTCGGAATTCCCGGTTTGGGATTGGACACTGGCGACAACTCCACGTTACAATCTCCTCCTCGAGGAGACTACAGACCGCATTCAGGAACTCCACTTGGGCCGAGGATGGCGAATCAGGGCTCTCAGATGTCTCACAGTACGCCACTTGCAATGCGGAACTTGAACGCGGACCGGCATCCACCTTATTCCAATCACAACAACCAGACAAACTTTGAAAACTCGAGCGTCACTCCGTTGCCACCGCCTCCATTACCTCCATTACCGATTTTTCTCGAGGACGATAATTGTTACAACAAACTACCTCCGAAGTTTCCTACGTGGACGGCTGCTAATGATATGCCCAATGAATCCAAGTGGAATGACAAAAGTCAGTTGAAAAAATAACATTATATTTAATTTCTTTGTAAAAACAGAAATGAAAACAGACTTGTTTATTTTGCAGGGAAACACAATATGAATCAGCCTTGGTCCGGCGATGTAGATAATCAATGGGACCAGGAAACAATTCAAATTGGAACAGTGGGATGAGAAACAAAAATCTGTCAGAGACACCGGAGTCTCCACCGTTGTATGAAAAATCTGGATTCACAAATCCCGTGGAGTACAATGACTCGCAGGAACAGGATCCTTTGCTTGGCAGTGTAGGAGATGTTGATCACAGGTAAAAATTAACAACTATAAACGATAAACTATCACTTTCTGTACAGTTTTACATTGTCTTAACTTTGGTTTTCAGAGTTTTACAAGTTCCATTACCGTTAGAGAACCTTTCTCACAGGGTAGCCAAAGCCGCAGACGTTGACCATAGAAATCTTATTAGTTTGACCGGGAGTCCTGCAAATAATAGCTCAACGAACGATTCAACTTCTGCTAATATTAATGACAATCTGTGGACTAATACAGATCAAGATTACAGGTATGAATAATTGTTTTCGAAATTTTAAAATTACATATTTCAACATATTAAAAGTATATCTAACTGAGTAAATACAAAAAACATATTTGTTTTTAGGAGACACGTTCAACCTGGGGACAACGTAGAAAGTGTAGACATGGACATGTCGTTATCAGACGAAGAAGGGGAGAACAAGCAAAAGGGACGAGGAATCCTGGTGGACGTAAGGCACCAGGACCGAGAGGTTCCGAACCAAGAAGCCCGCCGTTTGGACATGGACATGCGAATGATTCCGTTACCAAGCGGCGCTTCCGGTCCACCGACACACAACCTCGCTCCTCCACTTCCGCCTCCTCCCATGCCACCGTTCCAGTCAGAATTCCGACAACCAAACGTGCCCTTTCCTCACGACGGGCCAAACAATTTTCGACCAAATGAGTCGAACAATTACCATCCGAATCAAATGCCTCCTTTCCAGCCGCCCAACTTTGGTCCGAACCAGCCTAATTACCAGGATTACAACTTCCATGATAAACACGAACGGTACCCTGAGTCCATGGACGATAAGAGGGGACGGTTACTGCAAAGGCCAGACCATGGGTTTCGGTAAATATTCGAGTTTCAAGCTTGAAGTTTCATCTCTTCAACTCCGTAAACTAAAATAAAAACTCCGAACGTTTCAAATTTATAGAAATTTATAATTAAAACATTCCCTTTATTTTGAAATGACAAGTTTGTAAAAGAACAATTTTGTTCAGTAAAATTACAGACGAACAAAAACCGAAACTAAATTTTATCTAAACATGGTAATTACACAGAAACTTTGACTGCTAATTTGTAATTACGTCGAAATGAATGACCTATTCTCGTACATGTACAGCAGAAAAGTATTATTTGTAACAGGGATCGCGAGTCGTACCAATGGAACGACCGACCAAGTCGAGGTCGAGGAGGCCGAGGTCGAGGTCGATTCCAGGAGGACCACCAGAACAACCAGAAACAGTGGACCTCTCCAAACAACCGCCGAGGTCGTGGAGGAGCGAATCGTCCCGAGGTACCACCGAAATTCGGCGACCCCAACGCCAACGCCCTGGAACCGCCTGAAAAACCACACCCCGACGAGATCGATTTCACAAACGACACGACCGGCAGCGATTGTGAACCCGAACTGATCCAACAGATCGACGCAAATTCAGTTTGCGAGCCGCCCAAGCAGCTTTCCGAGGAGCTCGAAGCGATGATGAAGCAGCACGACGAGCTGCTGGACGATCCGTTGGAACCCCCCAACGGACCGCAGTTCGAGTCGCTGCAACACAACTTCCGCCAGAGGGCGCCCATCTGGCGCGGTTCGCCGGGGTTACGAGCTCGGGCCGGGTTTAGGGGCTCGCCCCGAGGCATGTGGGAAAATCGGGGACCTCGAATGCCGCCCATCAACTCGGTCGGATTCTCGCCGCGCGGCCCTGGCCGCGGCAACCGTGCCGGATTCCGCGGCAGGGGCGCCCGATGGTAGCGCGGGCAGCGCCACACTTGTATATTAATGTACGATTGAATGTTGATCCAATGTATTACAAATATATTGTGCATATGAAGACGGTACTATTTATTCCTTGCTTTTTTATATTTGTACAATTACGACGGGCTTTGATTCGTTCATCGTTTGTTTTTGTTTGGTTTCTGATTGAATTGCAGTGGAGAACAGGCGGTTGATTTTTTTTTGTTTGTTTTAGTTTTTTTTATTGCAAGTTGAGGTGAGAGGATTGTAGTAGTACTTTTCTCGTGCTTGTAAAATGATATTAATTGTGTAGAAATTCGCGTTTCTAGTAGAATAAACCTGTGTTATTGATGAGAGAAAAAATAGGTGAATGTTTCTTTTACTAAAATTGTATGTACGAAACGGTGAATGAATCTAATCCATCCAAACTTAGTTTCTTGCTTTGATGCCTTCTTAGTTTGGAACTTGGTTCGAGCTTTTTGAACAGAACTTAGCAAAATTAATTGAATGAACTTGTTTAAATCAAGTTAATAGAATATGATTTGTTTGAATTTGTGTCATTTTACTTTGGACAGAATTCTGTTTTGTGAGAAATGTTGACTTAGTAAAGGATTTTTTTGTCATTGAAGTTGCACGATTTAACAGAATTTATATAAACTGAGACAGAGACATTGAATAATTATAATAAAAAGTTTGATAATGTGATAAAAGTGTTTTTTCAGGACCCCTGCTTTGTTTTCCTAAACAAAGTTTATTTCTACGAATGATTTCATGAAACTGTCATTTTGTACTAGTCATAAACAAACGACCCAAAATCGAGTGATCTTTCGTCATTGTATTTTATAGTTGTATAACTTTGTAGCCGTGTAAATTGTACTTGTAAAAAAAGAATAAAATGAAATCTAAACTGAAAAATCAAATGAAAGAAAAACAAGAGAATAAATCAATCTCAAATTATATGTAAATAGAGATGAATTTGCGCAGAACGAAATTTGTTGTATGAGTGAATTAATTTTGACTTTTCATCAAAAACGAATGTGCGAAACCATTTTATCATAGAACATTGTAACTTTGGTTGCGAACAAAACTATGTGTGAATTGAAAAACAATTTTCAATTTTATAATTAATTTTCATTTTCAACTGAAAAAGGAATGTTAGAATTTAGGTTGTAAATCAGTAGCAAAGTTTTACTGAGCGATTAACTAAACAAATGCGACGAAAACCGACTGAAAATATCGCGAATTCCGTTGCAAGAGCGTTTAAACCAGTTTGATCTTTTCCTGTGTAAATAGTAATTGTAAATAAAAAAAACTTTTTATCTAGAATTAGCGAAAATGTCGAAGTTGACCTGTATTCAAATCTCGCGAGTGAACGAAAACTTTGATTGTTGATTTCGACAATGGCCCAGCACAACTTTTGCGAATTATGTTCTCGGCTTTTTGAGCGTGTTATATTTTGTGAACAAAATCGTGCAAACGTTTCGTCGCAAAAATGAGATCACCATTTGCGTAGAGACAAATTTTCCAGGCGTATAATTGACTCGCTGAATTTGTGATTCCCCTCGAGCGTAACTTTTATCGAGACTAAAAATTGCATTTTATATTCGAGCTTGACTCTTTTTTTTTCTTATTAATCAACAGGCGAAAAACGTGAACAAATAATAAACCATTGTTCATAAATTTGTTATACAATTCATTTATCCACGGTGTGTTTAAAAAGATGCATTCAAATAAGTGAAATTGATGCGGTAAATTCCAATTTAACCGCGGTAACGGCGCCACGGTGCGCGGTGGATTTGGTAATGTTATCGTTACAAAACGTGTTTATTCACGTGCTCATAAAGTTGTTTTTGCAAAAATAACAACAAGCCATAAAATAACAAGAGAGGTCAGTTTCATTTATTTTCTTGCATTGAGTCGACATGATATTGTAATTTATCCATAAAAAAGTACGTGATCTGCAACAAAATGCCGTGTTATTGGCTTAACCTAACTTTTCGAATGGCGAATTTTATTTACTCCTTTTTCGAATTGATAAAACCGCTAAGGTTCAACTTTGTAACCAACTGTTAAATCAATGATTGTTCAAGTTTTTTTACTAGCCGAGATTGTTTGTTATTTTTTTATATCTCAACTTTGTAAATATGTACAGAATAAAAGAAAACAAAGATTGTTATTAAAAAATAGTTCGTTTATTATTCCCTTACAACTCCCTTCAAAATTTTGGTTGCAATTTTTCCTATCATTATTCTTATCGATTTGTTTACTTTTTTTCAGAATGTTACTGGACGAGAAACTTGAATCGCGCTCACAGCTGCAAACATTTCTGCATCTCCACCAGCCCCAGCTGCAATCCTCGAGCGTTCCAGAAATATTTTGGCAGACACTTTACACAAAGTTACGTAACGAGACCTTTGATGCCGGCGAAGTTTTTCAAATAGCATTGTTCGAGGACCCGGAAGATTCCTCCAAGCCTGCTGTTCGCAAGCTCGTGGTGTCTTCCGAGGAGGGGATCGATGCTTCCGATGACCAGCACATCTACCTTGTAGATCATGCCTGGACCTATGAGGCGAACCGCGCAAGACAGTACTTGGAGGAGATGCCCCAGCTACTCACACGAATGTGTGATCTCATGGGGTTCCAAGGTCAGGATGACCTTAACGAAACCAACAAAGATGAAAGAGTTGAATTCGTCTTAGAGGTAAAACGTTTATTTTAATTCTTAACTAATATTTTACTTGAAATGAAAACTAGATAACTAATTCAAATGATGTAATGTTGTAGAAAATGTGGAAGTACAACAACACGTTTTCCTTCAACGTCGGTGAGGTCGAGGACAGGCTGCCCCTTTGGTACATCATGGACGAGGTAGGATGTGCAATAAGTCACAGCGATGAGCCAAATTTTAGATCGGTCCCCTTCATTTACCTGCCGGAGGGCACAGTTTTTTCACTCATTTTCCCTATAAAAAACCTCGAGTACCTGGAAGAGGTGACACGTGACTACGTAGAGAACCTCACGAAGGATCCGGAGATGAGGCGAGCGCTCCTACTTCCCTGGGTGCCAAGCGACTTTGACGAGGTCAGTTTCGACCTACCCGAGCCAGACGTGTCTTACTTCCTCAGTGGCAGAAACAAAGAGAGTTATCCTGAAAACGAAAAGGGACCATCGGAGTCTCTGAGTTGTAAAGAGAAAATCAAAGTTTATACCGAGTATGACCTTGTAGGTGACCTCTGTGATCCTTTCGAGATCACTCAGGACAAGACGGAGGCGGACATATTGTGGCTCATGAGTCATTTTACGGAGTTCAAAGAACTTGTCGAAGAAGCTCCTGGGGTCCACATCAACCAGTTTCCCTTTGAGAATGTTCTGACTGTCAAAGACCTTTTGTCCGTGACCTGCAGGAGACAGGCAGGGGACCGACAACACGATCCAGAAACTTTAGAGACGTTTCCTTCTTGGTACCCTACGACTTTCAACCTGACTACCGAACTGGTTCAGTTTGTTTCGTATTTCAAAAAACGAGAATCACTTGGGTTAGATAACCACTGGATCTGCAAGCCTTGGAACCTTGCTAGGGGGATGGACATGCACATCACTAGGAACCTCTCTCATATCCTTAGGTTACCTTGTTCAGGTCCCAAGATTGTTCAGAAGTACATCGAACGACCGTTGCTCTTTCAGAGACCGGAAATCGGCGCGGTGAAGTTCGATTTGAGATACGTCATTTTGCTACAGAGTGCTAAACCACTTAAAGCTTTTGCGTACGCAAATTTTTTCATTCGATTTGCGAATAAGGAGTTTGTTTTGAACAATTTCGATGATTATGAACGACATTTCACGGTGATGAACTATAATGAGGAGACGCAGCTTTGTCATATGAAGTGTGCAGAGTTTGTCGAGCGCTGGAACACGCAGTACCCGAGTTTAGACTGGGAGGAAGTGGTGCAGCCGAAGATTTTGGCCGCGTTGAGCGAGTTGCTGCAGGCAGCTGTTGCCTCGCCACCACCCAAGGGCATCGCACAATGTAGCCAGAGCAGGTCGATGTACGCCGTTGATCTCATGCTCCACTGGAGAAACGATGCGGTACAGCCTCTCGTTTTGGAAGTCAACTTCATCCCCGACTGCAAAAGGGCTTGCGATTACTACCCGAGCTTTTTCAACGACTTGTTCAAGTGCCTCTTTTTAGATAAGAGGCAACCGGGACTGTTTCATGTTTTATGAACGGCCGTTTTGTGATCAAATGTTCCGTGTGACGAATTTTTCAAATGATGTTTAGTTATACAAGTTGTAAAATAAATTGTATTTATACAAAAATAATAAAACTTATTTTGCTTTTAATTTTCGTGTTTGTATTTGTTTTTTCCGCTATTTTGTCGCTGGTTGTTTACTGTATTGATGTTGCAAGTGATGTATGGTCAGTTAAAATGAGCAAATTAATTTAAATCAATTTGGCAGGCAATCACTTATAGTTTTGGCGAAGTTAGTTCCTTTGTGAACTACATCAAGAAATGGAAATTCAATGGCTGGTACAAACTTAGGATTCTCCAACTTCGCTTTGGAATCCAACGCATCCGAGGCTGAGTTTCTGAATTCCATGTAACACCATGTAAGATAAATTTGATTTGACTAGAAATTTACGGAAAATTCGCGTGCAGCTAAAACACGCTGTACTAATTTACGCGCAGCCAATATTTTACAGATGCATTGTCTGACGTGTCGTTATTTTGATGTCGTTGAGGTCTACTGAAACGTGATTATTGAAAGTATGTCAGAATAATCGCATAACTTATTTACCGGGTTGCCTCTCGGTGTATTGATTCTGCGTTGTATGTATGAAATTACATCTTCGTTAATTATAATGAACCAACGTTCGGCCGCTTTCAGAATACATCGTCATGACGTTTCCACCGGAACTTATCCCTGCTAGCTATATTGTATTTGGAACACAACAGAGAACTCAATTTCGCTTTACAAAATTTGAACTCGTGAATGCTGCAAAATTTCGCAGAATTAAAATGTAGTTTCCACACAAGATTTATGCATTCTAAGTTTTTCATTTTGATACTTGGCCAACAATAGAAATTTGTTATAAATTGTAGAAAACTTTGACTGTTAGATAAAAACAAAATCACACGTTGTCAATACTTGTAGTAGACTCGTTATTAACTAGCGCATCGAAATAAAAATGTGAACCACTAAACTATGTACTGGATGCTAAGCAACAAAAATGTAATAATGAAATATTCCGAAATCCAGCGCGCATCTCGTATCGTAAAAGCTTTTGTCAGATTTTAACATGATATTTTTGTATCCAATTTCCATATTCCATACCGAGATAAGAATCGGTTTACAGTAACTGAAATTACTCGACTGACATCAAGTGGTTGTGTGACCTAATCTTGATTCATGTCACTGAAATTTAAATTCAGATTTTCAAAAAATTTTCATCCAAAAGTTTTCCATAGTAACATAAAGGGAACGGGGCGAATTATCAAAATCTTTGTTTTTACAAACATCTGACTTTGATTTCGAATTCGATGTTTTTATTATAAAAACATTACACTTTTTACAATTCGATGTGTAAAGAGTTGTCTCAAATTAAGCATAGTTGTTTTTCTCGCTAGTCTAAATTGCTCTAAGTGTTCTAAGATTGATGAACTTAAATTACTCCTTGAAATTCGGTGACTTTCAAAAACCGTCGGGTTAAGAAACGATATATTCGATAGAACGGTTCACGGAACTTCGTTTGTCTCTTCGATAGCCAGATTTGGTTTTTTCCTTAGTATCACTAGTCGCGGTTTCGATCGTACTCGAAGTGTGCTGACTGTATCCACTGTCGCTGCCAAAGACACTGTCACCAGGCGCCTGGTAGAGTCTGTCTCTAGAAACCCGCGACTCTCCAGGCTCGTAATAAACCGGGTGCTCGTACTTGTCCTCGTAACCTAGTCGGTCTGCCGGCTGGCTGTACACGTCCACACACTCATTCGCCTGCGAGTAGTTCGAGTCGTACTCCTGGTCGCAATAGTCCCGGTCACAGATGCGACCGTGATTCCACCTGAATGACTCGGTGTTGTTACGGTCACGTGAGTGCCGACGAAGGGGTGCTAGCACCGGCACGCTCTCGTAAGCGACCTCTTCCTCGCGGTACTGGTGCCTCGTCGACGGCAGAAAGTAAGGCGATTTGGGCGCGACTGTTGTCATCGATTGCTGATGCGTCGAGTTTCCACTTCCTGACGCTTGCAGACCGGTGATTCCTGCAAAATATTTATCAGTTCCATCATTAAGTCATAGTTTAGACAATTTTTTTCTATTGAAACTGTTTTCTTAATAATTTTATAAATAATATAATAACATCAATTTATTTGTAATAAAAATATCGAAAAGGTTGTTATATCGTGATTTGATTGTTACAGGTTAATACTCGGAGAGTCGTGAGTTCAAATCCCCGTTATAGGACCACACAAAAAACTGTTTAAATTGTTCTGATGTCTTTTCCTAAGTTCCAGAATTGATTAAAGGTGACTATAATGCAAATTTCTAAGAAAATGTGTTGTACAAGTGTAATCGTAATAATGTTTGAAAATTTGAAATTGTTTAGATACGAGAGATAAGTTGAGGATGATAGGATAATCTTATTGTAATATCACGTTACTCTAACGATGGATCTTTGAACTGAGTTGTTAGCGGTTGGATGATTTTTCACGGAACTCACCAGCAACGCTTGGGTAGAGTCTGAGCAAGGCATCAAGTAACTTGCCCTCGTGAAATTCGCCGACGTCATGGTGCTTGTCTTTGCGGTGCCTATCCAAACTTCTTGGAGCTCGAGTGCGGCGTTCCTTCGAAACTCGGCCACCGGTTGTCGAACTCCCCCATACCGATTTCCTTGCGGTCAACATTTTTATCTCCGACGTCTCATCGATCGATATCTCGTCCTCCTCAGGCTTCTTGTGAGCTGGCTGCCTTCGCATCGACCGATAATGATCATATCGGTACTCATTCACTTTGTGCGATCGATTCCGAGCATTCAGCTCACGCTCCGATTCCAAATGGGTATCTGTCCGAATACAAATCATGTTAGCAGACTCTTTTACTTTTTTCCCCCCAAAATTTAGTACTTATGTAAATGCATTATTTTCGTCTATCTCAGTTTTTAAAAACGAATCTTTAAAATTATTAGAATTTGCAAATCTTTATCTGTTCGATTTTTAATCTTTTGATTATGTTCGTTTTTTTTGTTTCATAGACTGTCGAATAGGATTATTGAACTGTTTTTTTTTTGCAGAGGGGAAACAAACAATAGGAAGAATAGTTGGTCGCTATATTTGGATCGGCGACAGTGTGAGTTTTAGAATTTAATGCGAATTCAAATGGCACTTTGATTGCGCTCTTCAATTAAGGAGAAATCGTTGTTTGTTTTTGATGCGCAAAACGGCGACGCTGAAACATAAAACTGCGACGTTTCTCATTTCAATTATCCTATTTCGCCAGCGGGCCATCAAATTGGTCGTTTTAGCCGACCGAATACATTTTAATAATTCCGTGTCAATAAAAAGTGAATATAAATCTTGATGCTGATAAATTATTATTAAAAAAAAGTGACGTTAATGTCCACCGTCGGTGGCAATAAATGTTCCATTTAAAGGATTACCTATTCGTATAAGAGCTTAATTTATAAATGTAAATTATGAACCGTGCTTTATTTATCGAGGCTTTTTGAACGCGATAACGTTTAATAGACGATCAAAAACAAATTAGGGTCATCAAACTTTTTTATACTCAAATAAAATCCAATAACTTGGAGTTGTAAATGATAAATTGATTTCCGAAGATCACATCTATTTCCTATCTAGTCATTCTTTTTATAAACTAATAATAAAATGAACGATAATGTTTATTTCAGCATTTTGAAACATAAAACAAGTTTGAGCTTGAAAATAATTGAACAGATATTTTATTTGAATTAAAAATTGAATCAAAATCATGTTGAAAAAAACCTCTTTATCAACATACCATTATTCAATTCTTGATACACCGGATCGTATAGATCCTGAGATGTGTAAATATCGGGGCTCGAGTTACTGCACACGAAAACACGTCGTACAACATCCTTCACATCAAGCATCTGCAGTAAGAAACGAGTAATTAGAAAATAATGTCATTAGAGTCTTTTGAAGTCCAACAAAATCTGTCGTATAAAAGTTCCTCTATAGGTTGCGAGAAACGGTTGCAGAAAGAAAAAGTATAGCAAATAAAAAAGTACAGGAATTCAATTAATGAATCAGGAAAGGAAAAAAAATCCCGAGATTAATTTGTTGGACTTCAAAAAATCGGGTTTCTACGTGCACTATAATTTTCTTTTTTCGAGTTCAATTTTGTCATAACTAAAGATCGTGTGAAGCAGACACTAGTGCAACGACAACAAGACAAATCATAATCAATCCTAGTTCATTTCTTATTCAGCAACGTGATAAATCTGGATAAAATAACAAAAAAAAAAGTAAAAAAACGGAACGTATTTGAAAAACGTCCATTTAGTTAGGTAATTGAAATTCGTTGTTGGGTGTGGAGTAATGAGTTTTTTTTTCCAACAATCGAGATCACGCTGAGAGACATGTTTTAAATTATAAATAATAATAGCATTGTGCTTGACAGATGGGTTGAATAATGTAGATGACAAAAAAAAAGACGAGAAACGATGCTAAAGTGAGAGAGATCCACGCAAGAAATGAAATAATACGATGATGGCTCTGAGAGCTGGATGGTTATGGGGTTCAATTTAGCAAACAAACTTGTTGGTTTCAGTCTTTATTTTACCTCGCTTGATTACAGGTTGACTTATTTCCCTTCTTTTACGCGTCGTTTTTTTTTTCATTTCAATTGTTTATTCATTACAGAATTTGTTTCTGCCAAACACTTTCTCTTCGCTAATTTTATAAGCTCACGATTAAAAACAGTTACTGTCTCGTTACTGGTACAATTTTCGGAACGAATAAAAGTAGAAACTGTTTGGCTTACAATACCGCGTTTGACTACACTCAATTGTTCTATTATTACTAACTAAATGGATTTTTTCGTTTTTGAGTATTCGGCATATCACAATGATTAATTAGTTATCCATAGTACACCTGTTTCTAAAATAGAACAAAAATAACAAGCTAACGCTAGTTAATAATATGCAAAACAAAAAGTTAAAAAAAATGGTACGACTTATCTACACAAAAGCATAGCTCAAACTAAATCAAAAACCGCATCGTCGACGCAAAATAAACATATTTGTTTATTTATATCGTTTTTTTTTAGTTTTGATTAAAACTTTCTTTCTAGTGCACCTAGTAGAGCGCAGATCAACACGTTTCCAGATAAAATATTGGACATTTTTCAATTATAGCTCCATGAACCTAATTTTTTGTACCACTTCGATTTTTGTACCATAAACATGTTTCGCAGAACTGAAAAATTTGTTATTCAATTAAACGTTACACTTAGTCAAGGTTTGAATGCCTGTTTCACAATCGAATTAGCGCGAATGAAATTGTTATTCCATTGAAAAAGCAATTGAATTAGCGTAAAAGCAATATTTAATCTAAAAACTTGTTGCAGGTGCATCGTTTCATAGAATTGTACACATCGTTATGGTTTGATATGATTTGTTCCTTTATTATTGAATTCAACATCCACTAGACCGTTTACATTTATAATACCTTTGTAAATACTGTTTTGTTGGTCTTGTTATCTTTATAATTAGCGACTAGTTGGTTTCTCATAAATAAAAGTGGCAGTGTAGTAGCGTTAAGTGAGTCTCTTTTTTTGTTCAAGAAGTAGATTTATCTAAGATTCATTACGTTTGAATAAAGAAACTGTAACTTGGTCAATTCATTTTGAACGCGAGTTCATATTTTATTTCAAGTCTGAGTGCATTGGTTCTTCTTTCTAAAGAAAAATTTATATGGAAAAATATGATGCAACTTTCATAAACTGTCGGGCATCAAAAATTAATCGCACCCGTAACTCGCGTCTACATTTTATCGCTCAACCACTGGTTCTACGACTACCCTGCATTCATTTGTTTTTTTTTCTTGTCCAAAAAACAAATCTATAAAATAGCTCAATAATTTTTGTTATACAAAATTATTGCTCAGGATCTAGCACCTTTAGTCTCTACAGTTATTGCTGTTTGTAATTTTTAATTTTTACTCTACTTTTGATACAATTGATTCGCGGTTCAGTGTCCTTGAGAGAAGGACTCCTCGAGAAAATAGTCAAAGGCTTAGTCGAGTGCGAACTTGCTATTGCTTTTCTTCCAAAAATGAACACAAAATTGAATATTCAACTTTTGAAATTCGCTTTTGGCCCCTCGTCTTTGACGCGTTTGCAAATCTCATTTCTGCGCCGACTTCTTTGAACTTGCCAAATGCCCCGCGAAATCAGTTAATGAATTTAACTACGTATATAATTCGATCGGTGGTTAAACGAGAGGCACTTATTGACGCAAAAAAAAAAAACTCAAAAAAGGTTGCGCGTTAATCGATCGGCAGGGTTACGGCGTGGTAATCAAATTTTGTTCATCGCTGGGCAAACAGTTCGGGGCGTTTCGTTTCAAAAGCTTTCGTACGTTTGTTTCATTCGAGCCTGTCGATTTTTGACGTGAAGTGGTGGTAGCAAAAGTGCTCGTCATCGACAACAAAAAACTTATATTGACGTGAGCAAACATTTTGTAACGGATAAAACTTTTTTTCGCGTTTCAAAAAAGAAAAAAAAAGGAAAGAACAAAAAGAACAAAAAAAAAGAAAAGGTAAAAACACACGTTGCTTGTTGGGGATCGTTTTTCCGCTTGTTGACAAGCTGTTGTTGAGCTAAATCCGGAAAAAGCTTTGCTCCGGAGTTCAAAGGCGAATTATTATAATGAAATCCTTCAATACGTGTGCAAGAGCAACTCGTGGCTCTTTTACGACTAGCTGGCTCTCTCAAATTGTGTAAACGGCTATCACTCGACTGCGACTCTTAGTGTACCGTAAATCTCAGCGATTGTGGCTTGGCTTAAGATACACCCATTTACAGATACCCCAGATATACATTTCACAAGCACAAACAAACTGTCTGCATTTCGCTGAGTGCATCTTGTCTCCGAATATTTATTCCCAATGAAATTGTCGCATGGAAACGAATAATCCCAGATAATGGGATTTAACAATAAGATACGTTCAGACTTCTTTTACTCCGACAGCAATTGCATTTCAAAACTATTATTTTTCTCTACAATCCCCATCAAAGATGTTGTTCCTAAAAGAATACCAACGTTAGTTTTGATTTTCTGGAAAGACACGTTCGAAAAATGGCAGAATTTCAAACTCGATCATAAAAAAGGAAGGTCGCAAAAGTGCGCAAACCCCAGCAAAAAGTAACAAGACCATTTGGTGCCTGACTCTACGAGTACAAAGCCATCTTAAAAATAAATTCTCTATCTGAATTGGTACGAGGATGGTAAAGCCGTTTCTTGTGCCTGCGTAAAAAAAGATAGGCTCGAGTGAATATTTAATGAAAATCCGGTCTGCGATGGAGGGGGGGGGGCGGATCGTAAAATGGTAGCGAGTTTTTATCTCGGCGTGGGCATAAACAACACTTAGCTCGGTCGGAATTGTCACGTGTCATGAAAATTTAACGACACGTACTCGGGCTTGTTGAGTAGGTGTTGGATATTTTTGATCGCGCACAACGGGCACAACTGCTCGGCCTCGGGCTGAGCCCGGGGTCGGCTATAGGCGTAAACTTGTCTCGTGCCGGACTCGCCGTCGACGAAATTGATGCAACAGTAGCCGTCGGCGTCGATGTACGACTGGCTGCGGTCCAGCTGCCGGTGCACCGGCACCGGCGCCTGGCGCCGCGACGCCAGCGTCCTCGCGGTGCGGTAACCGCCGAGGACGGCGCGCGACGGCTCCGTCGAGATTTTTAAGATGGACCTCGGGTCGCGGTAATCGAGGTAATCGAAATTTTGCGCCGACGATGAGGATGCAATTTGTTGTCGTTGCAGTTGCGTTTGCTGACGCTGCTTTGTGGCGCGTACCTCTATTGTTGATTGCGCGGGGTGGTTTACGTAACGGTGATTATGCAACTGCGAATACGACAAAGAATCCGTGTGGTCCTCGTACATGATCACGGTCCCCTGGGCTTGCAGCGGGTTCTCCGTCGCTGGCCGACCCGGCCTGCTCTCCGGCGTTGCCGATCCCATTCCGCTCGCTCCCTTGCATGGCAAAAAGCTCTGCACTTTTCTCTTGTGTCTGCAAAATCGAAACAGTTTTCATCATTTCTTTTTTCTTTCATTTTATCCTTCAAGTTGAAAGTATTTGAAAGGATTAAAATGAAGGGAAAAACAGGGGGTATGAAAATTTAGTTTCAAGTGAATTTTATGCATTTGATTTTTTATGCAGCAAAAACTAAAAAATTTAGTAAATTCGGCTAAAATCTTCTGGATTGGTTGTCTTAGTTTTAAAAACCTTTTAACAATTTATTGGTAATATATATTTTTTACAGGTACAGGTATGATATAGAAAAGAACAAAGCTTAAAGAACACGTGAAAAAAAGGTTTGAGACAATCAATAACTTCGAAAAATCTTACAGGATTGAAGAGGATTGCCTTAAAAGCAGTTATTTTTCCTCTCGGGAGAAAATTTTTTTCCCCTCACAAAGAGGTACAATGAATATTTTAAAATACTTGTCAAAATATAGCAAATTATTATCAAAAATCAAAATCCATCAAAAAACAATAAAAACAGAGTTTAAAAATGTATGATTGTATCTAGAAAAAGAAAGAAAATATTAAAAAATAGAAGAAAGAGAAATGTTGAAAAATTTGTTTGGCATGAAACGTGGATTTTGGGGAAATATCTTGCGAGTAATTTGGCATTGATAGGGAGCGTCAAAAATGGTCGCTGAGGTGAATGTAATCTGCGTAAAACAATAATCCACATCAAAGCAAATGAGCGATGATTCATTTGGATTTGAACATTATTTGATGGATTGTTTCGTTTGCAAACGGCGACTGAAGTTGGAAAATGCCGACGAACGATCAATACCTCCGGCTTACGTTCTGCTCACCTGCCCGCGAAAAGCAAATAAACTCCCTTAAACAGCCAGTCAAATCATTTTTATATCCCAGAAATACGGAATCGACGCGCGGAATTTAATATCCCGAATTTCGGCGCGCGAGGCACCGACTTACTGCCGACTTGTAATGTTGCACGGATCTCGCGCTAACACTCCAGCAGCGCGGAAATTATTTTTTATACACCCAAGATTAAAATTCTCATGTTTCCTTACCTTTGCACAACCATTTCTTACTTTCCGCATTCGTTCTTTGTTTTCAACTTGTGTACGATTTTTCGCTTGACATTTTCTTGATTTTTTTTTGCCAAGTGTCAAGGTTCTTTGTGATTTTGAAAAACCCATTTTCTCAATAGAAATTGGCCGAGGAAACTGAGACATTTTTGGCTCGAATTTTCAAGGGTGAACAAATATCTCAACTGTTTGTCGGCTGGAAAAAGTCTCGAGTTTGATTTTGCGCGATTCTTTTTGTTCGGAATTCCTTATCGCCAGGGTGTTCGTGTGCCATTAAATTTTAAATGACTCGTGCAGCTCGACGCGGAGAAAAAAAAAAGTTTCAAATACCTTTGTAAACTCATCTCGTATGCGATGACGTTCGGGGCTACTTGGGCTCCATTTTTTCTCACCCCCGGCGCGCGGAACCCTCCAACCCTTTTTTTTTCTCGCTCCTCCGCGTTGGCTTTTTTTCTTCTTGATCCAACACTTTTTCGTCTTTCGCGATTCCCGAGACGACATGAAAAATGCAAAAACCGTCGATGATACGGGCTTAAACAAAGACCATCGGCGCGGATATTTGCTCGTTAGTTTATGTTTACCGGGCGCTTCTCTCTGCGTTTCGTCGAACTCAAATATGTCCGCCGAGTCCAAGGAATTAACGTAAGTACAATCAAGCCCCGGACAAACACACGCGAACGGCTGATTATTGTTTAAACTGTTCGTGCAAACAGCGATCTAATCGACCTGATCCACAATTTACACTGCTCGAATGATACCGCAAAGTCGAGCCCCGAATTACGACCCCTCCTCCCCTCTGTTTTTACCAGACACTCCTAAGTCCAGGGTCAAAGCTTGGACAAATAATTTTAGCAGACGAATGGCGAGCGTAGCTTTGATTTTAAATCGCAGTTCACGATTTAAGATTATTTGTTCCACTAAAGGAACAATATTGTCGTAAATTTTGCGACGCTATTTATCGACGATACGACCCGGAGAGAAAATAAGAGGTTTGTTGTTCATCAAAAGAGGTCTGGGATTTTTTTTTAATTGGTTTGATTACATTTTTCGATTTTTGTCGTTGAATTTGATGGGAAATATAGTTTTGCAATTAAGTCGGATGGGGGACGAGAATTGTGATTGACTAAAAGTTGAAAAATGTGTAATAAAGCGAGCGCGATTATTTGTAAATAAATCAATCGCGCTGTCAATATTTAATTGATCCCCCGGAAATTACACTGTCGGCTTTTCTCGGTCGAAAAATAAAATTGTCAAGCGGCCGTTTCCGCTTTAATATTTATCAAGATAATGCACAGCGTCGCGCAATATTACATTAAATATACGATATGATTTATTCGACTTCCTCGAACGGTATAACATTTTTTGTGCGCAACGCTCTTTTTTTTTTACTATTCCTTCCCCGGCGGTTTGATTAATGGAACAACTTTTACACCCCGAGACAAACTGATTATCCACAAAACAATCTCGAAATAATACATCCTACAGTCGTATCATCCATAGTTCGATTCGTTTTATTAAATCCAACAAAATTTTTTTATCACCAATGTATTATTCGGAGATTTTACATCGAGTACAACTTTTTGAAATTTTGATACTGGCAAAAGTTATTAATTTTCGGCTCAAATCATTTTTCATGGCTGTAGTGAAGTTTTTTTTTTCGAAACAGAACTGCATGATTTATAAACCAAAGCTGTCCGGTAACCCACTTTCGACCTGGTCTAAAATCAAAAACTCGCGTTTTGCGTCCTTTCTCTTTTGAATAACAAATCGAATACATTGAGAATGCATCTGGTAGGATAAATGGTCGAAGATTTTTGCAACGACAAAACTATCAAGAAATCTCGCAAAATTTGCAAAAAAAAGTTTAGCTTATGAACCTGACAAACTTGGATTGTTTGTTGAACCTGACAAATTACACAGAACATTTTAAATAAACACAAAAGTTAGTCAATATTTTGACCTTAACTAATTTAAACAATTTTATGGAAGAACAATTGAACGAAATTCTTTTTTGGTATTAAAAAATTAACTTGCAAAAAGTATGTGTTTAAAAATGGCAATGTCTAAATTTAAAGACATAAAAAAGACATAAAATTTAAAGGATTAAAGAATGAAAAAATTGAAAAAGGGGGTTGCAAAAAGTGTTGATATTGGTGTTTGAAACAAGACCGATGATGAGACGAGCAATAATTCTGTTTATGAATTTGCCTACTATTCGGCTGTTGTTGTTTAACTTGGCATGTCCAAGTTTATGCCGCGACGTCACTCTCGCAGCTAAACATATTGCCGTAGCGAGCACGGCGAATCCAATTTAATCTCAATGCGCTCTGTGAAAGCAACGTTTCACATCAGTTTCCACTTTGTCCTGCCGAGCATAATATCCAGCGTTGCATTTTGTCGAAAATTTATTTTTCCGATTTGCGTTTGCTCGCGCGCAAAAGGGTTGCGCCGAATTCCCGGCAACTTTTAATGTCGCCTCTTTATTACGTTTACCCTCGTTAAAGTTTCATGACAAATCGTTCTCGAATATCCTTCAGACTCCCCCATACGACAAACATCCCGCTCCTCCAGATATTCAGATAAATAGAAATTCTTTTTTTATCTCCCATCTTGCATTCATAACTCGAATTCTAAACTCGCTCCAACTCCATCTCGTTAAAAATGTCTTTTTATTGAATTCGCAATTTCAGCTGTTCCGAATTTTTTTTTCCGCGAAAAAAGAAACAGAGCATAGAAGAGAGAGAGGCAAAAAACATCCGATCCGAGGTTGAATCTATCGAGTTATTATCTATTATTTCGCCAATCAAATATGCTAAACTAAAGAAAAGCCGACCTGATTACAATTTCGATATGAAATTCATTCGGGCGCTTCTTTTTTTTTTCTCTCCTCGAACAGAAAAACTGTAACTGATGTAATTAAAAGTAAACAGTCAATCAGCATTCATCAACGGACGTAAAATCACAGATGCAAATCTTGTATTGCAAAATTGCTCGTTTGAAAAAAAAAAAAACGAAAGAACAATGTTTAGTTTTCATTTTTGCGACTTGTCCTAGTTTGCGTTTTGCAGAAATGATTGTTTTTAAAAAAATGATAGTGAAACACAAAAGAAACAGCGAGAAGTTGGTGAAGTGAGTTCTTGAGAAGTGTAAATAAGAGACAATTTTTGTTCGCTTGAACGGAAGCAGAAGGAATTATGACGCTAAGTGCGCAACCCTTGAGCAAATTATTCGGGTTTGTTCAGGTTGTAATTGCAATAATTACGTTTAATATCATACGTCGGATTTCACGAGTATTTGAGAATGAACATTTGATACAGTGCAGTAGAGTTCGAGATTTAGCGCGCAAGGTTTGCACGGAATTCGGCGCAGATGTGTATAAGCCAGGCGGTGCCGTAGACAATGGCAATAATATAATTACGGCCAGTTAGGGTAATATCTCGGTCGGTGTATTCTACGGCCGCTGGTATGCCAAGGGTACATAGTATATATTATGAGACGACAGAAATGCCCGGCATCTCATTCGCCCGCGTTTTTCAATTCCAACCAAAAAGCTTATCATTATTTATTGTTCAAAAAAAAAAGTGTTCATAACAATTCCAAAGTCGGTATTTTAATGGTCCCTGCATACCGGTCGAAAATTTGCACGAAAAGTGTACCAATTTTTTTGTTGTTGAATTTTTGTACCTTTTTGATAAGGATTGAGAGAAAAAAATCAGGACTTTGTTTGCAGTCAAGAGAGTGAGATGAGTTTTGAAAGATCTTAAAATGTTCAAACGATTTAGTTGAGTTATTTTTCCGTACGCGAAAGCACTTAAATGTAAATTTTATGTAAACAGTTTGCTTTGCTCGGGCGAGCGTTGCTTTTGACCTTCTCTAAGAGGATTCCAAAGGTACGTTGAAATCCCAACTCGATGTCCGATACTGCTTTTGGGATTGGTCCCTGAACTTTATCTCGCGTTACAATTTCCTTCCCTTTTTTTTTGTTTCCTGTTGACCAAATTGTTACAAACGCTTTTTTGTTCAATTTGTTTTCTTCGCTGCAGTTGAACGCAGGATCAATAATCACGGAATGTTAAACATTCGAGCAACCGTGTGTGAAGTCGTTTTTAAAAATGTTGAAGGTAAAATTGTTGCTACTTGTAAATTTTTCCAGTGCGAGAATGGGAAAGGTAAATAGGTTTGGGTAACTTTTGACAGTACAGGCTGACGCAGAGCGTAGGGGGATGTACTGATTAATTAAGTCGTAAATTTGTGCTGGAAGGAAGCAAAGACAGGAATGGAAGAGAGATAATTACTAGTAAGTATTAGCGCGAGGGTGATCCGTCAAAAGTGGTAAAAGCGGTGATCGAAATGGCATGTAGTTAACGCGACGACTAAACACTATGAGTGACGAGCTGTCATTGCCAATTATAAGCCATTGAAGCAAGAGGGCCTGAATTATCCGACGAGTCTCAGTTTGGCAGATCTGGTCGAGATAACAAGGGGTTGCGGGAACATGAGTCACTCGGCGTATTGGCTGCATGTGCATGTACATACCAGCTTCCATTATCGAACCAATAATTCGGCATCTCGATGCCTCAAGTACAACCCAACTGCTCAAATAATCCAGACCCTGGTAATATATCCCGCGATTGCGATGCTACCGTTAATTGAATTCCGCACTTTCGACCGACGCCACCTCGGGATCCATTTGTTTTGTCCTAAGCGCCCTTTCATAAGCGCTTATTGCTTTTTTCCCAATCAAAGATCCTGGTTCGGTTTGATTACCTGCACCCCTGCGGATAATCCCATTCCAAAACGACTACAGACTCAATTTCAGAACAATATCTTTGGCTAGGCCAGCTCGCTGTAATCGAGAGATAGTGGTTTTCTAAATTGGGTCATCCCAGTGCTCAACATTGCTTCGCTCTATTTTATTTCATTCTCAACGCTTTTTTTTTCTACGAACTCGTGAAAAACAAAAAAAATTTACTGAAAATAGCTCGATACAACTACGACCTGTTTTAACCTTAACATTAAAAGTACCAGAAAATCTCTAACAAGTCTTTTGTACTTTATTTTGAACCAAAAATTAGCGAACGATTTGAAGTCGGACTTTTTTTCTGTCGTAAGTGAAGATTTGAGGATAAATTTAATTACCAAGATCAGCAAAGACGGAATTCTAATAGCGAGACTGAAATAAAATAACTAATTGGTAAGCCCGAGGTATATATCGCTTTTGGATTGAAATTCCATTACCAGTAATTATAAATTTATAAACGGAGCCTGCTTGTTCTCGGATAATTCTGATTATAATATGTTTTTAATTAAGCGATTCGCAGTCATCGAACCGTGCGATTATTCTTTGTTCTTCATCATTCTACCCATTAACGATATAGCCCGCTGAAATTAATCGTCTATCGTATCATAATAACATCCCAAAATCATTTCAGTCGATCCGCGAACCAAAAAGTGAAAACTCCTACCTTTTTCTCAACCTTATTCAACTCGATATAATCTCTCAAAGCCTTTCGACAACTTCATAAAATATGATAATCTCTCGAACTTGAATCTCATTTATTCACAATAATCCTACTTTGGTATTTTCGAATTTTCTTCGTTTACCATTAACGATCATTACAAAAAATTTCTCAATCACCAACCTCACCTTTTTTCAAGAACAAAACTCGACCAGTTTTAATTTCGAAATTGTTTTTCATTTTATTCGAAACTAATGTTTGTTCGAAAATTCGATTTTTCGAACGAAACAACCACCTTAAGGATTCGCAATTAAGCTTGATTTGAGTTAAGCGTTTGCAAATTTGCTCTCAGGTGAATGGCGGTAAGTTGGGGTGTTCAACTTTTGTATGCGGCAGCGTCTACACAAGCGATTATGTTTGACCATACGCTGTATCGTTGTCGAATGGCAAACGCCGGACGGTTAATTGTCACGAGGACGTTGTGTAATGTTTAATTATGCGGCGTGCAACTGCTCCGTCCGATGAGACAATTTGCTAATGCGCGATTGTTTTGTAATCAACTGGAATTCAAGCTCTTATTTCGGAACGACATCCGTCATGAAAATGCACTGCCATTTGCAAATGAACTCCATTACTCATGTACTCTCATTAGCGCAGTCTTAATTAAATACTTTCGTTACATTTTTATGCAAACACACGTACGACAATTTATGTGCATCCAGTTTGCATTATTTATTCCCTTTCCTTTTCTATCTTCCTCCTTTTTTTCAACATTAAATGTACCTTTTTAAATGTACCTTTATAATGTACCTTTTCTTTGTTCATACGTTTTTGAAAATTTAATTCCTCGTCTTGTAATTCACTCGAACATTTAATGTTACTCTCAAAAACTGAAACAAAAAAAGGAACAAATAAAAACGAGTGATAATAATGAAAAAGCGAGATTGGATAGGGTTTTTGAAGGCACTGAGATTTTGCAGGTTGGATTATTGTTAGTGAGCCTGAAATTTTATTCAAACCGAGTCAATATTTTTGGCCGCGATGTGCTTTGCGCGGCGAATGGGTGGCGTCGAGCGTCGACGGCTCCTCAGCATTTTTTACGCCGACTTTTGGAAAGACATTAGCCTAAAACATGCGCATAACGAAACAGAGTATCATCGTGTTCGAGAGGGCAAAGTGTATATTCTTCTTGGGAATAAATTTGGCGGGGATAAAGCGAGGCGGCGTGGCTGCGACTCCAAGTTTCGGATGCCTAATGACGGATGCGCGATGGCCGAGCGATGAGGAATAAGTGCAAAGGGTGCACGGCATCGAGATTATCCCGTGGACCGCAGCCGGCCAACAGACGCGAGGGCGCCCGCGCCGATGCAATATCAGCAACATTAAAAGCTGATCCCGCACTTTGTCGACCGAAATTGAATTTTCACTGGACATTAAATGTCGCGCTTTAGTTAAGCCATTATTCTAGACCGGACCCTCGCGCTCTCTTATCTGTTTCGCTTTCATTTTTATACACTCTTACTCGCAACTTCTGCGGATGCATACCATTTTTTTCTTTCGCTTCTGTTACACACGACTTTTTGCGGTACTTTTTTTGCGGTGATTTATGGAGCGGGCTCGTTTAAGCCGGTTTCATTTTCTCGTTTGAATTTTGTTAAGTAGTCATTTTAGTTTAAAAAATGAAATATTTTCGAAGAAGAGAGGCTTTGATTGACAATTTTTTCTAAGTGTTAGTTGTAAAATAGAGAAATAAAAAAGCGAAATGAAAATCTGGGGAGATAGGGAATATAATCTTGTCAAATTGCAACGCTGTGAATTAATCAAAAGATGATCGTGTAATAAACTTGGTAACAGGTATATGTGTTAATAACGTTCGGAGATTAAGGAAGATGAAACGCTGATAATAAATTGAATTAATCTCAACTTAAAGTTAACATAATAAGCGGGCGATTTATCGTTGAATTATTTTCAATTATATAACTTCCCAAGTCAAGTTAAAATTCGACTTCAAACACGATAAAGTCGAATCAATTTCAAATTTCAAATCTAATTCCAATTTTTCATTCTTAATTGAACTTTCAATTTTCTATCTCAATTTTGACAATCAATTGCAATGTTTTTTTTATGAAAAATCTTACAATTGGTTTGGTCAATAAAAACAATTAATAGGACATTGAAAGAGGGATTGACTAAAAGCTGGAAAACATTTTTTCAGATTCCATTGACGTTCAGTGACTCGGAATGATGGGGATTTGACGTAACATGTCAAAACAGATTTGAATCAAAACTTACTTCCAAAACGCCACCGATACGATTGTTGCCATCAGCAGGAGAATCACCGAGCATGTGATGATGAGGGCAGTGCTTTGCAGCGATGCGTTCGTGCGATAAGATGCATCAATTATCTGAAACAGAGGATGCAAAAAAAACAACACATCAAAACGTAATTCAAACGTAGGCGCCATTCGTTACGATCCCAGTTATTAAACCAACGAGAGCAATTAATCCAACTGGGCTATAAAATATGAAAAAAAAAGTTTTATTTTTGAAACGCGAAAGAAATTACCACTCGAACTCAATGAACAATTTGTATGAATGTTACAGCTTTGTTTATTGAACAAAAAAGCGACGTTTTTGATATGAAAATGTTGTTTCATTTGAGATGAATTGTCGGCGATGTCGAAGATGAATTAATTTGCAGTGTTTCGCTAACAGGCGGAACGTAAATAAAATATAAAACAACGGCGATGCGTTTCATAAAGCCGCATTTTTAATTCACGCGATTGGACATTAGCGTGACAACATCGAGCATCGGATGAATTTTTATTCACGAAGTTATGTTTTTTTAGGCAACTATAAAAACTGCAGAGACAAAAATTCGACATTTGACAGGCACACGGACAGCCCAGAGCAAACATTTTATGACGGGATATTTCAATTATTTATCATTTTTTATTTCTCGCAACGATTTGTTTTTATTGTTACCATTTTTATCGCGGTCATTTTGTTATCCTTGAAATGAAACATCAACGCAATAAAAACTCTCGACTTTATGACGTTCAAATTTTTGCATCAATTTTTTACTTCAGTTAAACACCAAATTTAATCAACAGAATCAAAATTGAATGGAACAAATTTTCAATCTTTTAGTTTTTCATTTGTTTTGTTATTTGATCGTTCTTGATTTTCAGAAAGAGCGACTGTCCAAACGACAGAAATGTTGGTGCAAATAATGAATCATCATAAAGAAGTCCTGTCAAGGTATAATTAAATAAGAACTTTTTCAAGTCGAAGCGTAGCATTGAGAGATTCGAAGATAAATCAATAAGTGAGCAGTAAAGGTATATACCAGCACGGTAGAATGAATAAACAAAATGTTCCGAGACAAAATATCAAATTTAAGATACAAATAAATTTATTGTCTTTTATTCAAGAACAAGTTTTCTGTGACTGAATAGGTTATTTATAGTGGAAGGAAGATAATTTTATTGATCATATCGAATATAGAATACACCTTTTATGAAATTTCATTCCGTTAAAAAGACAACCACTGTAATCACGCTTTCGAAACGTGTTATCATCGGCAGTAAATTAATACCTTAAAATTATCAAAGATCGTATACTATCTGATAACGGTTAGTCATCAGCGTTTAGGATTACATCCTCAATATAAATTGTATCTCGCTGCTGATACAATTTATTACTCTGTTTTAATCAACAATATTTTCTAATAATAATTGAATTTGCCAACATGGTAAACAGCTTCTACTTTGAAAAATCCTATTATGAAAAGTTGCACAAACAATTATAAACATTTCAAAGTCAGAATTCATAACAAATAAAAAGTCTGGACAAAAGTTAATTCAAATTTGAAGAATGGAATACATTTTCATTGAGTTTGTCATAAATTGTGCATTCAGTGCTCTGGCCGACATTTTTTTCTATCTCTTGTGAGAGAGAGGGGGGCATACTCTCGGCTGACATTACGACTCTGTCATAGAAATAAATATCCGCCAACTAATTGAATTACCGCGAATAAAGCCGGAGTGAAGAGGGAAGGAAAAAAAGGACGGCTAAGCCGACGCGCGGTGGCGCAATTTTCGTGTCTCTTTCTGTCAGAAATATTTTCCATTTCAGTCGGCGCTTCTCATGGGAACTCTAATGGCTCACGCGCGTCCATTATCCGATTATCTAACAATCAAGGGACCCGCAACGATATAAGCTAAGTGACTAGACTCAACAGTGACACTGTCAAGATACATTTTCCTGTCAGCCTGTGAGAAAGCCAACAAGAAATCACGCGTAACTCGCCCAAGTAAATAAAAAATGTAGCCTCGCTTTTTTTCCAGCCTCTTTCTGTGCCTTTTCTTTTCCTGCACGCAAAATTGATGTCGATGCCAATTCTTCGGATGGTCCATGAAAAACCACCGCAAAATATATTCAATTTGTTTTTTCTTTTGTTTTTTTTTTCACAAAAAAGATCAGTTTGGGAAAAAAAGAAGGAAACAAAAAAATGTAAATGTGATTGAATTGTGAAATTATGGAAATATTAATAAGCCCTGATAATGATGGAGCAAGATTTTTTTGTTTTCATTGTAAGGGGAGAACAAAGGGGAACAGTCGGAGGATTGATTGGAAAAAATCGGGTAAATAGTTTTTGTCGGGAAACAGCGACGAAAGTGACGGATTGAGAATGGACTTATCTGCAAATTAAAAGAAGTCATCCGAGAGGAAAGAAGTCGTGCGCACTAACAACTTCGTCGGGGATTTGTCAATCCGTCATTTTCAGTTCATAAAGCAGTGCACGAAGTTGGCCGCATTTGTAATTGACTCCGATAATTTTCGCAGCTTTCGGATTTAGTCACGTATAACCCGACGGATCGATCGGACTTTTCTCTCGTTTTTCACCCGCATAAAAGGATATCCGGTGCCGTCAATTTCAAGATATTACCGATTCCGCGACGATTCGATTCATAATTAAAATTCTGCCTCGTTGCAGAAATACTCCTCTCAAAAAAACAAACTTCTTGTCAACAAAAATCTCACTCTTATTTATTCAAATTTGTAAACAACATTTAAACTTACTGATTAAAATTACCGACAGATTTACGTTTTTTTTTATTTTGGAACTCCTTTTTGTTTCAAACTTTTGGAACTTTGTTCTAATTGAAAAATCCGGCCAGGGTGAAAAGTTGACGCGAAACGGTTTTGAATTTGTGCAGAGGGTGAAATTGAGTATTGTACTATAGGTTGCGGCTAAAAAGCGTCAGACACAAGAGGTACAACGTGTGCTCAACCCTTCGTCGGGCGGGCGCGATGCTAAGGGGTTCCGTCAATGGAAAAAGAGTGCAATTTTCGCGACGCTAAAAGGACATCAAAGTGTTTCGTTAACGAAGAGTTAATTACCTTTATGCACGTGGTTAAAGGTGTGTCAAAAAGGCATGGCGGATACACGTTTTATTTTATCTTGCCCTCCGAAATTCATTTCTGCACAATCGTTGCGCGAGATTTCTACATTTTTTTTTCGCCCATTCAATTGCACCGCTTTTTCACACAAATAAATTTACAACATTCCGTCATTTATCTCGCAACTTTGAATCGAAATTGAATCATCGTTTTTCTCGTGAAATCATTTTTTCCTACGTTTTTTTGTTGTTGTAAAAAAGTAAGAGAATTTTTCATGAAGGAAGAAAGAGAATTGAACGTCTGTAACGAGAAAGATGTGTTCGTTTTGCTCGCAACTATGATGTAAGAAGTTTGTGCAGCACGTATTTTTTTCATTAAAATAACTCGGGGAAATATAAATTCGACGATCAAAGTTGCTTACGTGTTAGCGGCTTCGACAGCAGTTCGCAGAAAGAAAAGCGTGGCGAAAAAAGTTCGCGAAAACAAATTGACGCGGAAAAACGTTGATCTAATTATTTATTTTGTGCTTATTTTATTACTTTCTCGTTGTCTTAGCCGGAGATGGCGACACGTTATTATTTACATCGATTCATTGTCGCTGGGCTTTTTATTTATATACGCTTATCGATTGGCAAAGTGCTCTTCGTGCAGAAACAGTCATTTTCGTGTCGCGTGTCACAAAAGTTTTCCGATTACGTTCGCACTTTATATATTCCGCGGAATCTTATCTCGTCAGATCAGGCCGTTCTTTCCGTTCGGATCGTTACAGGAAACACGAACTTTAACTATAATTGTCTGTCCAATTATAGACTTGTTTCACTTGAAAAAAAAAACTTAATTTTCAAATAACAAAATTGTAATGAAAACAAATCAATACCACGTTCAATATCCGTTTTAAATTCGTGCAAATATTTGTTTTCAATTATCTATTCCAATTGTTTTGTTAGATTTTACAATGTGCACTGTTTTTTATGTTCTGATGCATATAAATAAATTCAATGAAATTTGTCAGAATTGTTCGAAGCGATAACAGATCAACATCAGACGAACACGTCGGTTCATATCAAAGTTGACTTGATGAAGTTAAATCAATCGCTAATTCTCGACAGCAGTCATAAAACATATGATATTATCTCGAATATACAGTCGGTGGAAAGTCGTGTGTACCAACAATGTTATCGTTTCGTTGGCACGTGTAATACAGATCTGTCAACAGAGCGTGCATTTTGATCAAATCTGTCCCGATAATTTGTCATTGCCGGTAACAACCTTTGTCCGAGTTGTTGACAAAAAAATTTTAATCTTTTTCTGTTCACTTTGTTATTTGACGTTTTTTTTCAAACAAACGGACTGATACGGATTTTTATCAAGTTAATAAAAAAAACGCACTCAACAAGTACGAGTGATTTCAGCTAAACGCCCGGAGTAACTTGACTGAAAATTTAATCAAAACGACTTCTCGTTTTGGCGTCAAATTTCTCGATAATTCGGTTGCTATTGGAATTACATTTTTTTTTGTTCCTGCAAAACTTTCCAACGTGTTTTCAGTTTGAATTGTCGATTAAAAGATTCGATTGCTCGTATGAAATTGGCAGAGTGTCATTGTTATATACAAAATTGTTATGTGCAATTTGTAAATTCAAAATGTTGAGTAGCGAGAGTGCAATTTCGATTCATCATTTGATATGCTCGTGTCTATTTATTACAAATGAAAGTGACAGATGAGAATGTCCAATGAGAAGGTTATAAATTAAGTTTGCGATGGTAAAATGATTGATTGGGGCTGGCCAAAAGCGAGCTTATCAATCTTGTGATTATTTTACGAATCACTCGGATGCGAACAAAATACGTCGCGTCGGCGGAATACACAAGGTCTGGAAGGAAAAACATAAACAAGAAGTGAAAATTGGTGCGGCTGAAGTGATAATTTTAAAAGCATGATTTGCATCGCAAATGCGCCCGTACTTAAACTGTGACGGGAGCTTTCAAATTTCGGTACCGATGCATAAATAGTTGATAGAATTCAACATTGAGTATGCCAACAGAGTACGAAAATTCGTCGACGTTCTCTATAAATTTATCAACCGATTGATCATTTCCCGGTTACTTCTCCGTGGTTTTTCATCATATGTTAAACGTCTTTGATCTTTTTATTTCAAGCTTATTAAAACCGCAATTATATTAGTTTCAAATTCGAACCAGTTCTAACTTTTGTAATTCGACAAAAAAAGTTTCAAGGCACGAAACAACTACCTTAATTAAAAAAAAAAATGTAAGAAAAGGTCCATAACCAAAAATTGAGGTTATGTGACATTAATAGGTTAAGAAAAAGGACGAATCTCACGAGAGGATTGTACTAATTCAAATTCTCAACATTTTGTGTTTATTCAGAACGGCTGGATCAGGAGTTTCTGGACGTGTTGAATGCGTCTTGTGCACTTAACGCAGAGGGCGAATTGCACGAGTTTGGCGCGCTGCTTAACGGCGGGATCTTGCAAAGTTGGAATTGTGTTCCCCTCGTCGAAGTCGCGAGCTAACGTCCCAGGCATAACATAGTGTCGAGCGAGAATGGATGACATCGTCTAGCATTCAGATGTTCTCTGGGTGTTCTGTTCGGAGAGCGAGAGAGGGGGGGGGGAGCTCAAGTTTGAAAACGGTTTGCGCGTTGCTGCTGGCATTAATTTCGAATCCGACATTCGATGTCTGAAACGAGCGCTAATCCGGATGACGAAACGTCGACGAGAAAGAGACAGGCAAACCGTGTGCGTTATGGTAATAAGGGAAATTTCGCCCGAGGTTTACCAGACCATTAATTTCTGGGGCAGAAATATGCCCGCGACGCGCAGCCCAATATTCTATGTCATTGGTGCGACTGACTTTGAACTTAGTTGAGATTTATGCACGCTTCATGGGAATTAGGTTCGCGTATAAGAAAAGCTCTAACCCCCGGCTAATTTATGTTTCGGCGGACGCGCTTTTTGGCCGGCAAAGTTTTGCGACGGCCCAATGGACACTGCTGCGAACTTGACGTCGCCGTTTCAGTCGCGCTAATTGAGCGTAAAGATCCGAACCGGATGAGTTTAATGAATGGAGACAAATGGCGCCTTAATCAAAATGGCGACCTTTACCGCTCGAAAAAGTCGTCTGACGATATTTCGTCCGACCCAACGACCAACTCGAATCGCTCCTTTTAACAGGAACTTTCCTCTGTACAAGTGTTTTTGAAACAAAAGTTTATCATTGCAAAAAATTCTTATTTCAAAATGTATCTTTTTCTTGTTTTTAAATACAAAATATCAGGTTTTATTTCTCGTAAAAAATGCTAGAGGAATAGTGTACGGAAAGATAAAGTAAATGGAAAAATAAAAATGATACAAATTGTTACCTCTGTAGGTCTTATATGTTTGTCTGCATTACCTGCATGTTTTTTTGCCCCTCAAGTGTAAATGTGCGGTTAAATGTAAGGGAATAACAACTTTCAGCTTTTAGAAAATAAAGTAGAACTTAGCAGATTTTGTAATAAAACGTGAGGAAAAAGTTTCAAAGCAGAGCCACATGCAATGGCAATTACTTGTGAAAACTTCATTTTTTAAATGGCATGAAATAATCGCAATTAAAATTGCTCCGGCCCTAACTTCTTTACACGATCGGTAGAATGCATCATCTCATAACTTATTTACATATCCTACGGCTATAAATAATCTTTGCACCGTCGGTTCTTGTTCCATGAAGGATATTAAAACAGAGAGAGAGAGAGAAAAAAAAAGGTTACACGGCAGGAGAACATATTTTCAAACATCATTTTTTTTCATGAGAAAAGAAAAAAATACGTCAGAACGAGTAGAAAATTTCTTTTTCAAGAACCAAAAAACGGATGGATCAAACAAGCTCGGCGCACGATACGTCACGACCTTATAAAAGGGCCGGCATGTTTTTTTCACGGCAGACGTATTCACGCGATATTATAAAACATGAACGTCAGAAATCACAGAAATGTTTACAGCACATCAAATGCAGATAAACTGGCGCGCGAGCAAAATTTACGGCACTTTTTTTTTTGTTTTTTCTTTCTTACGTCGTGTACGTACATTTGTGAGCAAACTCGATTTCGCGCGACCTTTTGTCGCGGGTGACGGAAAAACGACCGAAACGGGCACAATGGGTGATCGCGCCGCATCCACACGCCCCTCTAATTTGAATGCCCTTTTAATATCGCCGACCTTCGAGCTCGTAATTTCTGATGCAAATGTCACGATTCTGTTTCCTTCCATGTGTTTTTTATGTGAAACAAAAGTTGTTGAATTTTGGGTTTTTTCGTTTCATTTTTGACCGTTTTATTTGTCGGAGTTGTCGCTAATGACCCCACGTTGGGCACCACTTGGAACGAAAAATTCCAGTCGTGCAAAAATTGAAATAAAATTGAATATTTTACTACGTTTACAGTTGGGTTCAAAATCAACTTTTGATTTTGGATACTTTGAATTTCATTTTTCTGCTCGTTTTGATTAATTATTTGATTTATAGTTTTGAATGTTTTATTCGTTGCTTTAATTTTGGTTATTTTCGCGAACATTTTTGTTGTTAATCTGAAACCAAAACCAAGTTCGAACTGAAACTAAAAGTTTTTACAATTGCGCGCTTGCGGAAGTTGAAACTTGGCGAAACTTTGGGTATAACGAATGAAAATTTATAATATTGCACTGAATAAAATCAGCGCTAAAGAGAAACGCGTTGATTAAAAATTTACTTCAGCAACATCAGTGACACATTCACGAACGAGTTTCAAAATTTAATACTCGTTTCGTCAAATTCACTTGAAAATTTCACGCTAAACCTAATTCGCTCATAAAAAGGAAACAATAATTTCAGCACTTTCAGTTTTTAATGAGTCTGCTCTCGCTGTGAAATATTAATTTTCTTAACACATTGTGATACATTTTGTTTTTTTTTCAAATTTCACAATTTCGATTATAATATCAAGTTTTGAATTTGGAAATTTTCGATGAAACGTTGAATTAGGAGTTCGCAAGCTTGAGCAAAACTGTGGCGATAATCCAAGATGACTTAGAAGCGAGGAATTAATGCCGTTCAATTGATCATGTAACGGGAAATCAGAACCAAGTGAGATTGGAGCCGCGCATTAACGGCCATTCACGGTTATGAATAATCATTAATAATCGCAGTAACGCTTACAAATGGTTGTGATTGTCTATCAAAGGTCACGGATTATCGCCTACGGTCAGGGTCATTATTGTTCCCAGTTGGGCAGTCGTAACCATGAATCATCTCTCGTAGTTCGGCGCTTATTATTGGCGGCTGACTAAATCCTGCCCAGTACCACTAGCGAGCAAAAATGAATACGAATTCACACGGCGCGACGCGGCATAATTTTACATCATTTGGCTCGATTATTTCGCGACCCGGAATCGGATTAAGTTTATGAATGTTTATGAATTCAAAATGTTGCATTACAGTTACACGGGAGAAAAAGTACTGAATCGCGTCAGAACAAACGAGTCAAATTGAAAATCGTCAAATTTGTTGCATTCACACGATAATAACATTATTCGGCAAGTTGTTACGATTTTCATCGTGTTTCACGGTTCGAAACGTTGATAAAAATTTAAACAACTGAACTTGCAATTAAAAAAAAACCCCCACTCATTTTATTTGCAACATTTGCGTTACATAAATTTCAAATAAATTTAATTTCTGATGTTTTTTTTTCGTTCTCAACACTTTTGAAACATGTTTTTGGAATGACATTTTCGTTTCTTTTATTGGTTTGTTGTTGGGCAAAAAGTAACAAATGTTGGTTCCCCTCGATTTTATGAATTCGTTATTTTCGCAAAGGTCGGGCAAATTGTTCGTAGGATAAATGTTGCGTGTGACTTATTGTATATTAATAGCACTGTTGGCGCTGTGTAACGCTTCGTCATGGAATAATTCTCATGATGTTATGTATCTTATATGAAACCTATAATTTCAGTTGTCGAACTCACAGCAAGAGCGCGGCGTCTGTTATGCTGCTCCTGTTTTGTTGGTTCACACTCGGCCGGTTAAGAGTTTTACTACAAATCGATGAAGGTACACAAGCGTTGAGCTTGACTGTTTACATCTAATCATGTCAATTTGTTTTACAAATTCAACAGCAGGAACAATTTCAATTCAAACAAACTACCTAAACGTAACTCAAAAACAACCTACAAACACTATCTAATGTACGCTCTTGTTTGTTTGTTTTTTTAAATTGGCCAGTTTAGAAAAAAGAAAAAAAGAAGGGCCATTAGGGTTATGAATTGGATGGGGTAATTTCTCAGCATGAATCGTCGATTAAGATCGATCGGGGTAATTTTTCTCAATAAAACAGGAGGGGCCGATCTATTAGGAGCAAAGTGGTACCGGAAGCGGGACCCCATATTGCCGGCTTGTTCCGGTCGCGTGCTCCCACAAACTTATTACGCAGATGTCGATGTAATTGCGCTATTTCATAGCCGGCAATGCAAATATAATAACCTGCTTCGACTTAATTAAGTCGATTCAGCGCTTCCTTCCTTTTTGGAGTGCTTTTTTGCTCGGTTCGCTTCTTTTCGCTCAACGATATATATACGATGTCCGCGAAGCGTGCAACGAGTTTTCCGTACGTGCGACTCCGCTGCTAAACTACACAGGCGGACTTTGTCTCGCGCATCCCTGCGCCGTTTATTTATTTCATTTCGTTCCGTTTTGCTCGGTTTTTCCATTGCCGAGCGAGGTCCGCGCTTTTTCACTTTCTCCGTCGGGCGCGCACGTTTATCGCGAGCGTCGCTCGCTCGTCCCCCGGGACTCCGCCAGAAACAAAGTGGATTCCCAGTCGTAATAAAGAGACTCCGGCGTAAAACGTATCACTGCCGCAACTTCCTTCTCGTTTGCGTCCGTCTCATTTCCCTCCGGGGCGTCTTCGTCCCACCGAGTGATGCCTCGCTTTCGTTTCTCTCCCTTTCCACTGACGTGTTACTTTTATGTTTCCGACCGTTATTTCTTACTGTTCTCGCTTCCAAATCGTACCAACCCCGGGGAAATGATCGCACCCGAAATGACGAATTTAGACCGCTCCTCAACTCGCTTGCAAATTCACCAACATTATGCAGTTGGACCCCAACAACAAATTAACAATCTTTGTGAACATTTTTCTCGTTCAAAAATTATGGGAAAGTGAGTATTTCAAAAATAACCGTTCTGGATCTTTGTTTGAATTCAATTAAAAAAAGGGGGATCTTTGAACGCAACTTGTAAAAGTTTTTTAGGCGAACTTTTGTATATGAAATACCTTTTTCAATAACAAAAGTTAGAATTTGTTTGAAATGGAGAGTGTATTTGCAGTTGCAAAAAGCACTGTGTTAAAAATTGAAAAAGATTTTCATTTTCAGGCTTACAATTATTTTAAAACATTGAAGAGCATGACTAGAATTTTGTTTGTCATATAAATTTTTAATTTCCATCTGTACTTTGTATTTTAGTTAGTAAAAGAAAATTTAGTCGTGATGAAGTTAAAATTTCCAACATGTAAACAAACTTTTTGTCAAAAAATTGTATGCAATTCCGACAACTTTGAATTGTTAACATAACCACCTTAAGAAACGAGTTAATTGACTTAACACCTCACTGATAATTAAAATGATGACTGTCACATCATTCTACGAACAAAAAGAAACGATATTCTATTTCCAGTAATGAATCTAAAACGAAGTAAATTTGTATAGCGATAAATTTTTTGTGCGCGACTTTTTTATTCGTCGCCGAGTATCCACGATAAGACGTTTTCATTAACAACTCTTTGTAGTAGCATCAGTCGGGGTGTTTTTTATTTCGTCCTTCTGTTCCCCGCACTTTTCTTTCAGCGCTCCCGTTTGCATTATCTGTTGTCGGGATTTCTTCCTTTCCTCGAGTTTGTCCGCTTTTTTTTATTCCTCTCTCTCTCTCGCCTTACTTTATCGCGTCGCATTATTCGAGAACCGTGGGCCGAAGCGCGATCCCCTGCGCCAAAGGATAATCTCGGCGACTGTTACTCAAACTCAAACTTGTCCAATTGCGCACCTCTTGTCGCATTATGCCGACGAGTTAATCTAAACTTTCGCGAAAACTTTCGTCCCGCGCGAAAAGCGCCTTCTTTTCTGACCGTGATCAAAGCGTCCGAGGCGAAATGAAGTGGCGCGACCGCTCGCACGAATCGCAGTATAATTGCTTGTTTATTTTTCCAACGCAGCTCACTCTTCTTCCTTTTTACACTCTTCCAATTTATTCAATCCGAGCAAAGAACAGAAAAAAACACCTCACCAAAATCAATCCAACCTCTCTATCACTCGGATTCTCCTTTTTTTATGTTTTGTTTTTTTTTTCAATTTGCAATGAATCTTCTCAACGCTTTTTTTTAATAAAAAATGTGTTCGAATATAGTTGATAAATTATGGTTTTTTAGTAAAGTGAAGATATGTTTCGCAGAGCTACAAAGTACTTTAATTTAACGAAAAAAAAAGTAACGGAGGAGAATCCAGAAAAGAGGATGAAAAGCTTAAAAACTTTTAATTTCAAACCCATTAGGTCAGTTTTGATGCGACCTCGTCGGATGAAAATTGCGTCGGAAACTTGGGCCGAGTTCGTACAACCATTTACGCACACACGAGTGGCTTTTAATTCGCCTCTACTATGATTTCGGCTATTTCAAATCGCAGGCAATTATTCCATCCCGAATTCAAAAAATATTGCTGAACATTAGTTGATTAAAAGTTTTTTTTCCCTCGAATCAATTTGTCAGAATCATGTAATTCTAGTTTCAGTAATAAAAATCATAATTAAAACAAAAATTTGAGTATGAAATAAAACTTGTTTTTCTATAGTCCAATGATAAACAATGTTAAGTTTGTGTTAACATTTGAAATGAGTCTTTTTGAATTGAAAACACGGATTGAAAAATAATTACCAAGGCAAAAGAAAATAAAAGGGTAAAGTTCGCGTGGCGTTATCTTGTTTGTTTATTCATACAATTTTTACAAGCCGGTGGAAAGTTTGAACAGCTTTTGGTAATGGGAAAAGTTTTGGCACGGTGCCCACTAATAAAGGACTTTTGCAGTGCGCGGAGTCTTGAGTTGTGTCGGAGGGGGGGGGGGGCGTTGTACACGTCTTAAACAAACTCGGCCGGCGTACGAGTAGCAGAACTGTTTTGGCACGCTGATAAATCGGCTTCAATCGAGAGCTCATGAATGAAGCGCATGATTTCTCGCGAATAATTAACCGGCACATCCGGACCTCGATATTTATAACAAAGTGCGCCGATCAAGACGCCCGCGCGCTGAATAAATCAATTGCATTATCACCAAAACATTTCACGCGACCCAAACTTTATTAATTAAATGATATAGTTTTGGTGCGCATCAACTCCCAACTCATTTGCATAATAACCTTGATTAAAATAACAAACGGCGCGCCCGTCGTTTGTTTTCATTAAAAACAGTTCGTCTCCCGCCGCGAGGCAGCGACAATCACGAATTATGTATCCCGAAAGATGATAATTTAATTTTTCTCGCCATGATTTCTCGCGACGAAAACAAGCCAATCAGCCTGACTATTGGCTTGGAAAGACGGCCGAACCGGTAGCTGCGATGCCAAAGTCGAAGAAAGCGATCCCGAGACGAGTCTAAATTTTTGATTGCATTCCATGTCAGAGTCTTTACGTCCGAGCGTATTATTCATGACGGAATAAAAATAAGCACTCGGCGAGATTCGTTTGCCGACTGGCTAATAGAAATCAACGGCTAAAGTTTTTACCGTCGATTCCTCCTGAGGATTGATTGCATTACACTTGACTGAGATTGTTCTCTCTCTCTTATACTTTTTTTTCGCTTTTTCTCCTCGAGGTACACTTTTTTCCGTGGATTATTTCTGGACGTTTAGAAGATACTTTGAATGGTTGTATTTAAAGAGTAGCTTTTGTTTTGTATTTTTATTTTTTCCTGTTTTTTTCCCTTTCTGAACTAGATATAGAACATCTGCATACAAAAATGATGACGATACAGAATTTTCGTTATTTCATCAGCGAAATTTTTTCGGATTTAAAAATATCCCAGGTTCAAACTGACGGATCAAGTGATCAACACTTTTGTTTCTATTATATATTTTTTGGACGAAAAAAATAAATTTGCACTTGACAATCAGTCACTTAATCAGTCGTTAATTCGATTATAATTGTCACTCAACGATCTCACGCTTGTTCCGAAGCGAATTCTTTTTTTTTTCAAATGTTTGATCCTCCATTTATCGACTTTTTAATTAGCAGACGCTCAAAACGATATAATTAGCGAGTCATTTGAGAGCATTTGCGCTGATTTTTGTCAGCAAAGCCAAAGCCTCCGGGGACCATCGATCGCAACTGATTAATCGAATTCAAATTAATATGAGACTTTTCAATGTTCGACTTGTTATCAATCGCGACGAATTTTTTTCTGCTCTAAGTTCTTTTGGATCAATTACAGAAAATTTGCACGATCCGGGCGAGTTTCTTAGCATCATCAGGGTCAAGTGTAAACAGCGCGAATTGGCTTGATGCGCGTTACCAGGGCGGAAAAAGTTTTGGCCGATGAAAATTTGGGCGGAGTTTCGGCGCTTATCTTTCGTGTTGGATCTGAAAACGCGATATGCCGGGCGCAATTATTCAGATAAAGGTATGTATAAATTAGTGAGACTTAGTAAAAGATTGAAGGAGTTGTTCACCGGCGGATGTCTTTGAAAGATCGGGAGAAAGATTTTGCTACGATAAAAGGTATAGAATCTTATTACGCCCGTCTCGAAACTTACTCCACTCAGAACTTCTGCTCCCGTTATTCCCTATAATAGCTCAAAAATTTATATCCGCTAATAGCTTCGAACGTTCCGGCGCGCCGTGAAAAGACAAGCACCGTCTTTTATTAGTATTTATTTCCTTCCTTCATTTTGACTCTGTTAATTTTTTTTTTCTCAAATCAAGTACGCGCAATTTCAGTGCGAATTTCTACAGATGTTTTATTGTACCTTTGATTGGTGCATTTTCGCCAGTACAATTTTTTTAATTTTCCATGGAAAATTCAATCTCAAAAATCCAATATGATAAAGGTAAAAAAAATTGTAACACTAGAACTTTTTTCATTGATCTTTATGTCTCATCTGCTTCATTTTGTAAAATAGTTTTTTTTAATTTCAAATACCAACTGGTTTTTCAATGTGAGTAATTGTGATATCGTTGATCTGCAAATTGTAAAATCGAATTTTGAATAAGAATCGGTGAAGGTTGAAATGTTCAAATTCAGTCAACCATTTTGTAATGATTGTTGTCAATGTAATTTTACCTGCACGTAATCTTTAGTAGTTAACGCAAACATTACTGTATCCGCGATGTCATCCGGGCTAAGAAAAGAAATGGCATTAAGTACACGTTTTGGTAAGCCATAGTCAAGTATCATTCTGGTTTTAACAAGACCTGCATTGATGTTCTGAAATTGTTTGAAATGTAGGAAATAAAAATTTTGAAACCAATCACTCATGAAAGCTTGTGGGAAATGTAATTTAAAATTGAAAAAAAAATTACTGTAACTTTGATTTTAGCCTTAGCAGTGTTTAATTCGTATCTCAGTACAGTTGAAAGAGCTGTAATCGCATACTTTGATGGACAATATAAATTCGCTGGATAAGTAACGATGTCGGCACATTGACCAGAGACACTAAAACATTTTTTGTCAACAAACAATTTGGAGACTGAAAAACTTCGTTACTTTTTTCTAACATTTTTGTTTTTTACAAATTATTATCCAAAAAAAGTTAGAAAGCAAATTTCAGAACTTGCTCACCTATTTAAATTTATGATATGACCATTCACACCTGTGTCTCTCATTATTTTGATCGTTTTGTTTATACAAACAGCGTAAGCCAATACGTTCACGTTCAAAGTAGTTTGAAATTTTGCCACGTCACTATCTGTAAGACATTTTTGTGACGTTACAGTTAATTATTCAGATTCAAATTCTTTGGATTTGAAATTGAAAAATTTGTATAGTTACCGATAATAAAGTCATTGAACAGCACCGCTGCATTGTTCACAAGAATGTGAACTGTTTCAAACTTCGACTTGATTTTTCCAAAAGCGCTTACAATTTGTTCGACTTGCGATAGATCGCAAACTATTGGGTAGAAATGACTTTGTTCGTCTTTCAGCGACTCAGCGAATCTTGTCAATCTTTCCTGATTACTAGAGATGCCTATGACAGTCGCACCAGCTTGTATCAAACTTTTCGTTACACTTGCCCCGATACCCAGACTAGCACCGGTTACAATAGCAACTTTTTCGCTCAATTGATTCATGATTTTTGTTTATTTTGTTTTTTCAAATTTACTTTTTTTCAAAGTCAAGACGGACCAACGTTTTCCAGGTGAACGTTTTCTTTTTATAGTGCTCAAAATAGACGGATTTGAATTCATTCGCGATAAAACCTTATCCTTAATTTGATTATGCAAAATGAAATTCGACAACTGAAGATGTGATATGAAAATTGCCTAACTTCTTAATCGCGCGATAAGAGGGAACTAAATTTACAACTTGATGTATTGAATGTTTATGAAATATCTAAAAATACATTATAATAACGTTGATTTCTAACAATTTATGTTTAGTTTCGCATAGATTTGAATTGAAAGTGTAGAGAAATTAAACTTTTCTTACAAACTAAGTTTTTTTATTCTTTTTCAGAATGTTAGAACAATTTTCTGATCCAAGAGGAAATAATTTCAACCATATTTGATATCATTGAGTTTAGATTAAAAATCATTTTTTTAAGTTTTTGATTTTTTTAGATTCGCTTGATTTAGCGGTTTCATACAATTTCCAACTTTCAAAAATTTGTCATACAAAATGTTGCTTTCAACCCGTTATTGATAAACTAAATTTATTTTCACAAAAGTTACAACTTCATCGAAATTGAACCAAGTGTATTTACAGTTGCAAAAAGCTTTGTGTAAAAATTCGTAACCGATTGTGGTTTCACAATAGGAGATACTCAATTTTAAATTTGAAGACATTCAATTTGCAAGTTGAATATCTTCCACACCAGTGCCACGATAATTTTACAATTTTTGCATCTTGAAGAACCCGACCACATTATAATTTATCTCAAATTTGCTGCAATCCTAATAATATTTATTCATTGGCAGAATCACCTTAAGGTTTTCCCGTAAACAAAAATGGTAAACAAATTTGTGTTTAATCTTGTGGTTAAAAAAGTGAAAATTGTTGAAATAGATGATTTGTTGGAATAGATGAATATGAATTAAACTCACAGAAACAGCGACGCAATCTTCGAGTTCGGTAAGAGGCGCTTCGGAACAAAACGAGCCCTCGGTGAGGAAGGATGGTCGTGGGGGTGGAGGCAGCCGGAACTTTGGAGGCGGCCCGGGGCACTCCGGACAGTCGGTGCTCTTCAATGCCTCGAGCTCCTCCATCCTCCAAGCCAGGGTGCTGAAACGGAGAAAAAGGCGCCGATTAATTCAACGAATTCGACTTAAGCAAATTCGAATTCCATCTTCAATTAGACGCGTGAAAAGAGTTAACTCTAAGTTTCTCTTTTTTTTTTCGCTCCAACTCGATGCTGGTATTGATCGCGCGACAAAATCCAGTTTGATTCGTTTCGGTGGCTGCCAATTGTTTTAGATTTGCTCGAGGATGAACCCCCCGACGACGAGCAAACATGAAATATTTCGTTTCAATCCGCGGGGTTAATTATTTAAAATAAAGCGGACAAATATTGGCATTTCATTACTCACTTCGATGTTTTCTTATTTTTCCTTTTATTTGCCCAAGGAAGATTGATCAATTCCGCGGCGCTGTGTATGAAATATAGGATTTCGTTTTCGACAAATTGAACTGAAAATTCGATTTCACACGTTTCTCCCGAATGAAAATCCGAAAGAGAATGAAAAAAAACAGAACGAGAAACGAGAAAGTTTTGACGAGTCCAAGAGAACGGGCCATTGTTGATTTCGTTCGGATCTTATTCAGCCCCGGCTATCGTATCCGTAATTCACTTTCAGTCTTGGGGACGAGTGTTCAAATCCCCATCAGCAAATCAAACGTTTCACTTTTTTCCTCTGCAATTTCATCCAAACATTTTGGAAACAAAATGTTGTTTTGTGATTTCGAAACAATGTTGATGTGAAAACATTTGTAGGTCAAATATAGCGATTACGGCGCTAATTTCTCGACCACACGATCGTTCCATTCGTCTCTGTCTGCTAAATAATTAGCGCAGCCCAACTCGACGCGATACGTGACTCATCGTAACAGGGCGCTTCGGATACGTTTTCAAGTAGCATAAATTGTTCGCTCCTCCAGTAAATCATCCGTGCGAGCTGATTCGGGAGAGCTGCCTTTCGCCGAGTGATCGCGTCTTTTCAGAGCAGCCCCTGTATCAACGCCACGTTAAAAGAAAATCACGCTTCAATAACACGTCTGCTTCGAATTCGCATTATCGCGTCAAAAGGTACCATTCAAACTTGTTTGCCGGTGCATAAGTGACAACTCAATGTTTCCCTCTATAATTATCACCTCTCGTTTTGCTACAAAAATGTTTTGGAGATAAAAAAACGTGAAAAAAAATGAAACATCCCGTTCCTTGATAGGGATTTGAACACTCGTCCTCAGAAGTGGAAGTAAAAATGGAATAATATAACACCGAATCAAAATTGATTTGAAAACTAATGTTTAAAATCGAAATAGTTTGTAAAAAAGCTACAAAAATGTTTTGGAGATAAAAAAAACGAAAAAAAAATGAAATATCCCGTTCCTTGATAGGGATTTGAACACTCGTCCTCAAAAGTAAAAGAAAAAATGAAATAATTCAACTCCGAATCAAAGTTGATTAAAAAATTAATGTTTGAAATAGAAATAGTTTGTGAAAAGTGCAACACGTTGTTGTAATTTTTGCATAATTAAAAAGCTTATTAACTTTGGACCTTTGTGGGTGGTCGGACCACATATTGTGATAATACGCGACGCATGAATATGAGATTTTATGTTGCGAATTGTGACAACGGATCACACGGTCTCGGGCTCGCGGTAATGTATTTAAATCTGCGCGAGCGAAAACATATTACGCGTTAAGCGCTGTTTGGCGCGAAAACACTTTTGTTTTTTCGCCCATCAAAAAGTGTCGAAGCCATTAGCATATAGAACAAAGCTCGGCCGGTTTCGTCAATTGATATGCTAATGCCGGCGGAATTACAGGTCCATAATGAATCAGTTACGCCTGCCACGTCTTCCGAGCGCTGATTAATTGTTTGTCCGTTGCTTCAAATGCGTTTGTTCGCGAATCCAAAAAACAAAACTGTCCATTCATCTTTTTTTTCACTAGCTTTGATCTACAAAACAACCTCTCCATTTTTGCATACTTCAATTAACATTTTGACTCGAAACTCTTCCAATACTTTTTTGTTCTATACTATTTTATCAATATTTACACTACAAATTTAAACTGTATAATTAAGTGCGAATTCTGAAATTGTTTTTGTTTTTTTGATAAGGGTTTTTTGCTCATTACTTATGAGTTGGGCGATAAAAGTACGGTTGATTAAAAGGAGGGAAAACAAAGAAAAAAAGTTTCGCAAAGTGTGTACATGAAGACTGAGAGGCTGAGAGTATAAATGTGATTTATTATTTATGAGACACTTTTTTAAGTCGGGGCCGTGAGTGTTGTCAAGAGTTGAAACGAGATAGCGGTTTTGGCCCGCGGCAGGGCAAAGTTGCGTCGGGGCGCTTTCAATGGAAATATTCATTTTGGGTCACGGCATCCCGACCGGGCGATATTTATTGTATATTTTCAGCCAATAACGGATTATTACTTGCGGGAAGTCTATTAAGTTAGCTTATCTTCAAACACCAGCCGAGCCAGTGGCGGAAACAATAATACCAAACTTGTCCCAAATTAGATTCAACTCGGAATGATTGGAAAACTTCATAGAATGACTCGCGCTGACAATAAAACTTCAAACTGAGTTTCACTTCTGAAATGTATAGATAAAATATACCGCGAGGGCGCTACGTCTGTAATGATGAAAGATATTTTTGTTATGGCTTCCGGTTCATGGATCAATGTTCTTCCTTTTTTTCCCCCCCGTTTCAGCGTTTCGCGAGATTGCGTGTACAGAAAAATGTCCATCAATCGTGGCAGCCAAAAATCCTTGACGTTTCTCAGTCGGATGAAAAATTTCATTTTGTGAAAACCAACAAATTGTATTTAGTGGAACAATCTGTTTTACGAAATTCACCAGGTTGCAACTTTTCGAACGAAATTTTGAGTTACCAAATAACAACTACTATTTTCGAGTCATTTCAATGTCGCATTATTTAAATATCGGACTGTTACACTTGTTAAGCTATTATTTTGCGCTGATGGAATTCAAGTGAAGTTCGCCTGACAATCAGCTGAATTTAACTATAATTGGATTGTTCATTATAATAATTAATGTAGAACCAACGCTTTTGAATTCAGTTGAAAATCATAAAAACATTACGAGAGAAATGTTACGAGCGTTCGCAGTTATAAACAACGTTGAATAATGAGTTTCATTTGCGGTTCTCGATAATGACGGATCAGTGCCATTGTTATTTTCTCTTAGTTCGCCAGAACCAGATAATACAAATCATCGTCCTCGACGAAACTTTTGTGCAATTTTTTCATCTCAGTTTGAACTAATTTGACGAGTTAATTTTCTTCTGCTGTATTCTAATGTTCAATTTATGATTTGAAAACTTTTTCTAGTTTTCGTTCTTTTAATCTTTTCGTTTACTAAATTTGACAAAACATGATTAGTTTGTGAAACTTCAATTTGGTTATAGTTATCATCGACAGTTATTTTTGTTGCTTTTGATTAAAACAGGAAGCGAAGTTTGGAGTTGGAATGACTTTATCCGACATTTAGTAAAAGCGAGTAGGAAATGAAACAATACTTATCCGAGCTCACGTATAGCCGTAAGCGTGCATCGGAAATCATATTTGGGAGATAAATAAAGATTTGGCAATTGAGGGTCTGCATTATAGAGCGCAGACTTGGGCGACGTTTGGTGTGCCATTGCGCTCTGCATTTGAATGAGAAGAGTTGAACAGCGCAGAGATTTTGTCGGTGACGTCCTCGATTCTAGAACTCGTGAAATGAAACGGAAAGACTGCATTTATTAAAGCGTCGCTGTCATTTTTTTCCCTTTCAATTTCACAAACTTTTTTTGGACCATCCCAAAATTATTATTTCTCAATTCCAAACATTTCATTCCAATTCTCTCGATCCAACCTAACAAACGTCCACAACATTCCAACGAATAATCGTCGATTCGCTTTTCTACAAATTTTTTCACCTTTTTTCATTCAAACTTGCGGGCGAAACTTTGGTTAAAATCGATATCGATTGCCGATACGGTTTTTTTTGCGCCGCGTTCTTTCTTTACATCGCACTTTCGAACCTCGGCCTCGTTTTTGACGACCGACCTCTCGCTTTACGATCCTTTTTTTATTCGCCACAAAACCGTAAATTCAAGTCGCGCATCGCAAGACTAACGACTCGTTCCGTTTGCTTTCGGAAATGTTTATGATTTTCCCTTTCACAAGTGCGATTGGCCGGAGATGTCGTTTTCCAACTTGCTTGCTTTTCTTATAAGAGAAATATTTGCTTTTTTTTTTGTTCATTGTTACTTCGTCGACGGAAAAACTTGCCCGAAAGAACAATACAAAGGAAACTCGTGTCTTTCATCAACAAACGTATAACAAAAATAAAACTTCCAGCGTCTTTGTAAACAATGTCTTTTACATTTTGATAATTAACCATTTTTTTAAGTCGCTCATTTTTTGATATGTTATTGTTTTTTATAGAGTTCAAATATGAGTGCAAAAAGGCGATGAATCGCGAAAGGACACTAATTAATGGCAGTTCAGATTGATGATTTTTATCAGCAAAGTTTTTGCAAGTTAAACTATCAAGAATAATGAAAGCCTATTTAGGGAGCGTGAATCCATTAAAGGCGCTGTCACGCCGGGGATTCGCGCGTTACGCTGACGTAAATACAATGAGAAAAGCATCCCCTGCTGGAATCTAGGCGCTTTAAGTGTACCCCGTGCGCGATTGTGTGTAAGATACTCCTCGGCCCGGGTACGCTCTGTACATGTGTGCAATATGCTGATTGGCGCAGAGCTGTACACTTATGTCGCAGCGTGAGAGCCTTTCGAGTGTGCGTGTGCGTACAACCACTCGCACGGGTCGATGAGACCGCATCAATAATATTCCGGGATGCCGAAATTCTGTCACGAGAAGGACCCGATGAAAGTGCGACCGCAAAATCAAAACTCACAAAAATAGTCGTCTGGCTCGATGTTTCCCTTTTTTTTTTGTTTTCACCCATTTGCCATATTATTGACACTTCAAAATCGATATTTGTTTATTTGCTTCTAAAAAGGCAAATCACAGGGGAATTTAAAAACGACAATTTCGTCAGATCTAGCCGGACGAAACTAATTTGAGTTATTAAAAAAAAGTATACACAAGTATAGGAATCTGTTCGAACCACTGCAGTGGGATTTTTTTTTTCACCTTTTTTCTTTCTTTTTTCAACTTCATTTTTATACGTATTCATAAAGTTTGATTGCGACAGTTTGTTAGGGGAAGAAGTTAATAGGGGTTCGTGGCTTCTTAGGAAGTCGATAAATAGCGCTCTGGTTCATTAAAAAATTATGAACATGTAAGAAAGATTATTCGATGGGTGTGAAAAAAAAAGCGAGGGGTGCATGTTCTCTATGCAGATCAAGCAAATATAAATAAATAACGAGCGGGCAAGTTGTCTGGCGTGTAAAAGCGGAGAACAAATGACTGATAATGACTTTCATATCGTCGTTTTAATAAAAAAGGAAAGCAATTTCTTTTCCTCCTGCTTGTGACTTCATTTTCATTATCACGCCATTTTTAAAAATCAATTTAAGTTTACTAACAACCAATCAGTTTATCGCGATTTTAATCAACGATACTACTACAAATTATGAATATTTTAGCAATCCAAAACTTGCTTTAATCACTCGATTATTCGACTAAAATTTGTGAATGCAGTACAATTAAATTCCAATTATCTCTCTCATTCATAAAAATAAGTTGAACAAAAAATGGGAAATGAGACAATTTTTTCTTTAAAAAAGACTTTTTCATTTTTGAAAAGAAGGAAAAGACACAAAGAAGAAGTGCTCGAGGATTAAACGTGGACTGACATAAAAAGGGACTCAAAATGGTCCAAATAATTGTCGGTTGGTTTTTTGAGTCCAACGGCTGTAAGACTTTTTCATTTTGAATTACAGCAAAGGACAAAAAGCAGTGCTCAAGGATTAATTGTAACTGGCAATTGTATGGGCCACAATGAGGCCATTTGTGTTGCGCGTGCAAACACAAATGAGGACTGATTGACTTCTGAAGGCTCGCGTTGAAGCTTGGAACTGCGAGCGGGAGTGTTTTTTTTTGTGCGAACAAAACACTCCGTCGGCACACTTTTTGTACTTGAGCGCGGGACAAAAAGACGAGTGTCGTCAAAGAAGTTGTTATGCGCATTAAAAAATTATGTTATCATCTTTGTCGAGGGTTTAACTGGTTAGCAGGGTCCCGCTGTGACGTATCTGCACAATCATCAGCAAAGAACAAACACGTTTACAGTGTCTGCACGCCGGGCAAACTTTATGATGCTTTGCATAGCAAAACGTCCTCCGAGTACGCTGAATGCATTATTATGCACTACACTGACTTTTATTGATAAAAAGCTAATTAAAATTACGAAATGTTTTGCTTTGTTTCCATTTCGTCTGATTGTCAACTGTCTTCAAAGTACACACAATATTTTGTTCTATTATTTTCACTTAACCAAAGTACATTTAAAATCTCATTCCTCTACTTTTTTAACAATTTGTTTTAATATTAAAAGTTAGACAGAGCATTACTGTAATGTTTCATTTGTTATAATGAAAATTTTGTGGTTTTTTTGTGATTGAAAAAAGGAATAACAATTTTAAGGTACATTCATAATTTTGTAACAGGATTTGTAGTGAAAAAAGTGGATGTTTAAATGAACACACAAAAAGTGCACCGAATGGTTGAAATTTACTCTTTTTTTTTCATAAAAAAGACGCAATCACGAGTGTACAAGTCAAACAACGACTCCGCATGGCTCATTTGCGCGTGGACTTTTGATCAGAAAAAAAAGTCAATTATTGATCAAACAGACGCGCGATCAGCGAAGTCGCTCGGAATCAGCGATTCGGCTGCAGAAATAGAGGCAACGCCACGGGACAATAAAATTTAATCGAATCGCCGCCAAGTTTATTGATACAATAAAACCTCTAATCAATACTGTTGACTGCGATAATGAGTGCAATTCTGACTAGGCGGATTTCATCTTGAAAATGCACTCAGCTTCGGCTGAAAATTAACTAAGCTGGCAGATGACGAAATTTCGCTTCGTTTTCTGTATTGGTTTTTCGCCAAAGTTCATCCGGTTTGATGCTTTTGTATTTATGATTGGGGCTCGATTTTATGACATGCCATCTGGTGGTCAAATTGCAAACTTTTGCGATAAAACTTTCGGCTTGAAGTTCATAAAAATTTATTAAAAACAATTATTATCAATGAAATTTGCACTCAAACCAGAAGATGAGATTGTTTTACTTTCAAATATTCTGCCTTTTTCGTCTACTTTGATTTTTAATATCTTTTTGTTTTGTATCTTATTTCTCTTTTGCTTCGACAAAATGCAACTGATTTTGAAAAGAAGAAAGGGAGTCCATTGAGTATTTCGTGGAATTTTGTCAAATGAATTTCGTGACTATTTGCACAGGTCTGCGTAACTTTGTAAATAGATAGTTAATCGCAGTCACGTCGATTGCTTAATTTCCAAATAAAAAGGGGCCGATCGATGTGAAATATTGCCCCGCGGAATGTTGACTTGACATCGCGGCACAGCTGACGTGACATTTCCCTCGGAGATTAGGGTCGACGATAGGCAAGAGCTCGTAGTAATGAATATGTGATTCGAATATCTTTTTTCATCGAATTCAATTCCGCCTACGCCCGGAGAGAATCTTTTATGAATTAAACCAAAATGCAACCACCGACTTGTTCACTTTTTTTGCAACTCTTTTTTTATCTTAACAAAAGAATGTTGCGATTCCATTGACCCGGTTTACATGCATGCAATTAGGCTGCAGATTAAAAAAAAACGTCGTCATGCAAATTAGTGGCCTGTTGTTCTTTTTTATTTCTTCGTTTCTAGGCTGGCGGAGTTTTTACCACTGTTGAAAGCACTGTAGTTAGTTGTGTTTGACTTGTGATCACGTCCGAGAAAATTATATGCTGAAACAATCGCATTCGAGAGCTCGAACAGATGCAGAGAAAAGCTTGGAAATAAAATGTCACAAAAAAAAACAAAAAATTTGGCAAGAAAAATCTGTTAACAGATATTTTTTTGATAGAATTTTTGTTAATAATTAAGAAAGAAGTTTTTGTGAATTCATTTTCGTCTACTTGTATTTGGACGTTATCTTCCAAACTAATCTCAAAGGGTTGTGAATAAAATGTCGCGCCTAAATATTTGATATGCTACAAATTAAAAGTCTGTCTCCCTCGTCGGCGTTTCTGAAAAGTTTCTTATGTCATCAAATTGTCTGAACTTCATCTCGCTCAAGATTACTCGCGCCGCTGAAATGTTTGTTTTTAACTGTAGTTATAATATTATCTACAGTCCTTGTAATCGTCGTTGACGTTAATTCTGTTGGATTTTCCAGGTTTTCATTTCACGGCGGGTTAAACAGTGCTTTATCACACTTTCTACGAAAAAATAAGAAATTCGCGAACGTGCCTCTTTCAATTTTGTTGCACCACTCCACTTTTTACTCTCTTCATCCCAAAAAATGAAGTAAATTTCAGTAAACTAAAACATGAATTTGTTTTTCCGTTTATTTATTTGAATTTCGCTCGTTCAAATTTTATTTATTTATGTAAACAAAAAATGAAGTACTCGAATGGAACGAATGACCGATAGGAAATAAACTGGAGTATTTTTAATGTCATGGAAAAAAATATTTTGGTATCGTACAAAAAGAGAAACAGATAAAATTCCATTCGTGCTATATCGGACGCTATTATCATGATTTAATGACTGGAGGATATTGGCGCAGAATAAATCGAGAAGGGTAACGTTATCAGTGTGCGTGCAAAGGTGTGTTTTTGCGGCCACGAGCGTTCAGATTCAACTGCTTAATATACTCGGCGTTATTGCGAACTTAACATTCCGAAGTAGGCATTGCGACGGCAGAAAAACTTAATCGAACTGTTTTTGATAGTCGAACAAACTATCGGACTTTGATATATTTGATTTTATCTTGTGTTTGCTCAATTACGTTTTATCTTGCTCGGTTGTGATACTCTCGGTTGAATTTATATAGCTGATTAAAAAATAATAACGCTCCAGGAATAAACAATTTCGATGCTCACTTTCCATTTGAATTTTAAATTCAATCTTGAAATTGTTTATTAAATTTCTTCCTGGTCTTTTTTCTATTTTTATTAACTTAATATTGTATGAATTTTGAATGATAATGCATTCAATTGATAATGCTTGAGAATAAAAAAAAAGAAAAATTAGTTTTTATTTCCGAGAATAATTAGAGCTGACAAAACGTCATCGGAGATAAAGCTGGCGCGGACAAAAAAATTCAATTAAAAGAGACTCTGATGTTTATCAATATACAAGCAGAATCTGTCGGGTGTGTGTAATAATGTCGAGTTGGAAATTGCGGTGAAAATGAAATTAGTTACTCGATATACAAGACAGTCGATGAAAAGCGATTTTCAAAGCTTATCAAAACACTCGCCCTCTTTTTCTTTGTCAAAAATTTTGATTTCAAACAATCAGTGTAAAAAAAACAAAATTGAAAATGTATAATTAAATTAACAGAATAGTTGGGCAAACTAAAAACTAAATATAAACGAGAAAGGAACTAGAAAAACGAGACAATTGCAAAAAATCGGATTTTTGTTCGTTGAAAACTGATTTTCATCATGAGAGATAAAAAAATGCGATGCGCAGAGCAATTATTCAGATGGTTTAAAGCGGCTTAGGTGCGATTTAAAGAAATAGCAATAAAGCCGAGGTAAATCGAACGTAATTGTTCCCAGTTCGGTTACAGGTCTGCGCGTGGATCCAATTAAGAGTCACGATTATTCGCGAGGAGTTTAACTTACAATTCAAATTAATTAGTCTGATCCATTTTTTGCTCGTCTGGCAATTAAGCCATGGAGCGTTCAATTTGTTTTCAGCCCGCGAAACAACGATTGACACGAAAATCGAATTTTGATTGTCCCACCGACGTGAAATCAATTAAAAGGATATCCATCACGGGATCAGACGACTGTCATTTTTCAGTGGAAGAGCCGAGGGTTTAGTCAGCCAGGGTAAAAAATTTTCTCGTCATTACAACAGACCGAAAACCAATTCAACAATTTAACGCCCGCTTTTTTATAACACTTTTTCTTCATTCTTTTCCATCAAAACAAATCTCCTAGTAAATGAACTTGAATCAGTGATATAACTCAGGATTTTGTCAGTCGTGAAACAATTTTTTCAAGTTATCAATGTTCGTTTCTTTTGTCACTTTTTTTTGTCGTGTTTGTTTGTTGCAAATCGCTATTAAATCCAATCAGATGGAGTCCTCTAATCATTATTTCAATTTTGCAAGGTAAAAGAAGTTTGCTCGGTGCAAATTAATACTTAGGGAGGAAGCAAAATCATAACTTGGTCCTCGAAGGGCTGCGATTATAAATGTTTATCCAGACTATTTACGTAGATCAAACACGCGACGGACGAAATCGAGGAGCGAGGCAAAAGAACACTGATTCGTCGCTGTTTTATTGATGCCAAAGCGAAATCGCTTCTTTTTCATCCGCCAAAGGTGACTTTAGGGATCAAACCCTTAAAATCACATGCTTTTCACAATCTCAAATGACTTATTTGCCTACGATATTTTGCTTTGTTTATTTTTAAATTAGACTCGTTCTTCTTTTTAAATTCAATTCCAACTTGTTCTTCAACACTAAATTCAAAATCAAATTTTGTTTTGTTAACGTTCAAATCCAAACCACAGTCAACTAAACCAAAATTAATCAACAACGTTTAATTTCAAGTCATGTTTCTTGTGAATTTCATGTTTCTAATAAAAAATTAAGAATGAAGTTGACCTTAGGAAAAAGTCAGGTATCAGAAACTCACCTAAAAAATTCAGGAGACAGCTTGGTGGATGGTTAGTCTACCATAACAGCAGCCCCGCGGTCGTCATAACGCATCTGGGATCGTTGTGAGAAATCCCATGGGTTCGGCAGGTGTGCACCGGCGAACCGGCATAGGTAGTGCGAAACCAAAAAAAAATTTTTTTATCCTCCTCCACCTATCTACCTCTATTCAAAAACCTACTAAAATTCGATCGTTCAATTTTGACTTGGTAACTTTAAAACTGTGTACGAGCACTCGAACTGATAAAAACAGTGGTCAGGTTGACAGCAAGGGATGTTATGCGAGGCAGCGCGCGACACACTGTTGCTTGGTTGCGCGTTTTCGTTCGAGCTTGCAGTCGACGCTCCCACCCGGTACTTGCCATCTCTCTGGCTGCGCGGGTTGAAAGACACTCGGGCCACCCCGCACTGAATGGCTGCCTTTGAGACTCCGAAGAAAAGCAACCGAAAAGTGGATGCAGACAAGATGACAAACGATCCTCGAGTGAAAACGCAAAATAAAAAGTCAAACAAAAAATCGCCCCCTGATTTTCGAGCCTCTTCTGACTGACGGGTCATTTTTGTTTCGACGTTTCTCATGCGAGATGCACTCGACGGATCCGTCTCTGCGAATCGTGTACGAAATTTCGATCGGCTCGAATTTGTCAGACGGTCTCACAAACTTGAAAGCCTGCAAGGCGAAAAAATTACTTACTTGCAAATGTTCCCCGGGAGGGCAATTTTTTCCACTTTTTTTTCTCGTTTCTTTTCTTGCAACAGTTTTTCAATTGAAATTAAAAAGGTAACTTCAAAGATACCATAAATAATTGAAAACAGAAGGGTGGGGGAGGGAAAACGAAGGAGAAAAAAAGTTTGATTAATGTTAGTTAGGTTGTTCAGTGATGTTTTAAATAATCTTTTGAGTAGGAACGGTTTAGTTGTTGGGATGCGAATTTTTCTTACCCAAATGGGTATAGTTTAGCGGAACCGAAGGGCTTCCAAAAGTTGCGCTATTTGGCTTGGACATAATGTTATCTGAACCTATTCTCGTATAGCGTAACTGTGGATGATAAGCTGGTCTACTTAGCTAAAACAATAGGCGTAAACTTTAAAGGTTTTTGTGTCGCTTATAGTTTGCAACAAAGCGTCATTCATGGTTCGCGCCTCTTTGCGCGTCAATTCTTACGTCACAAGTCAAAGCCTATAGTAAGTATTGTTCGTACGTCACTCCGACCGGCTTCGCTTAAAACGTCATCGCTTATGGATGCGTACTGCTTTTAGCGGCTTTTAAATTCTGATGGAAAAAGCAAAACCCCAAGCAGATCTACGTTAATATCATCGTTCCCTCTCTCTCTCTTTTCTGTTAACAAGAATTGTAATTGAAAATTAACTCGGAAATATTTAATTACCCTGGGAGGACAAAAAAGGTGACAAATTTTTAATTATAATCAGCCTTCGCATCGCGCGAGATTTAATTTTTCAATCCAGCTGGAACAATCCTCTCGAGCTTCGCACACCAGACAAAAGACGATGTTACATATTTTATGAGCTTTCATGTCTAATAGAGGATCCTCCTTAGGAAAGTAGTTGGTCGAAAAATTTTGAAACAGATGAGAAAGGATGAGATTTGAGCGCAAAATAATTCTTTAGAGTTTGATTTTTCAACTTTTTTTTTTCTAAATTGGCGAATGTTAAATTAGAGTACACGTTGAAACATTGTTATGATGAGCGATCAACTTTGTTTTTGTTTTTTTTTCAAAAAGAAAAAAAACTGTTGCGATGACAAATGATGATGAATCGTTCGCGTTTGATGTGTCAATGATTCGAGCTGAAGCTTTCTGGTTGCACTTGTTGATTTTTGATCGATCGTAATTCGATTGATCGGGCGAAGAGCTCTTTGCCAGTTCAATTATGAACGTTTGATGATTTTTGCAGCTCGCTGACAAACAAACAGACGCAAATTTTGGAAACAAACATAATAACAAACATGATATGAAAATCGGAGCAAAGCCACTCGACCGTGTGGCTCGCATTTTCTCAATCCTGGAACTGGCACGCTCGAGTGGGCCCGAGCATGAAACGCAAAACGCGACTGTTTGAAAAAGTTATTAATCTCAAAGCGAAAGAAACGACGTGAAAGAGAGCAGAAAAGAAACAACATTAGCTGAGAGTGCAATCGAAGATTGTTAACAACTTGATCCTCGCAGAATGGCGCAAACGGACAAGGAGTAATTAATTTTAAGAGTTCGCCTTTGAGTTGCTCGGATTTGAGCATTTTTCGAGCCATGGACGATAGCGTTGAAGCGCCCGATCAATTGCTTTGAGATTAAGTGGTTAAATTTCAAGTATCCTCGAGCGACGACCGAACATCCCAAACATGTTCGATGGGATTAGGATCGAGCGCTGCAGTGCTCGCTGCTCCGACACGGTGATATGACTATTTCGTAAAACGCTTATTGTGCGCTAAGCTCGACCGTTGTTTTGCATGAATATCAACTCCGCCGATGTCCAACGAGATGATATCTATAGCATAATCCTCCACTGTATCCAAAATTCTGAAAGCCAAATAAACAACTGGTTAAGTTTCGAACAACTTGTCTCGAATTTTAACATTATTTCGTATCAAAAAAAAACGTTAATCGTGAAATAATTGTAGATTTAGTTGGTGTAAGTATAACAACAGAAATGATAACTTTATATTATGTAATCACTACATGACAAATAGGAAATTTCAATTTTGAAGCATTACTTTATAGATGTAATTGTGGAGACGCGGATAAAACTGTAAACTATCACCCCGGAGACCCGAGTTCGATTCCTCGAAAATCAATTCAAGATTTTTAATGTTAATCAAACTTTTAAAAGAATTTTGAATTATTATTGCATCAAAAACAAATTAAATTCAGCAATTTAAATTGTGTAGAATTCTGTTTACATCTAGTTTCAAATTAATTAAACACTAAATTAAACTGTTGTTAACGTTGTAATTACAGGAGTTGTTGAAAATTACTTTTAGAATTGCTGATTTTGTATTTGTTTAAATTTCATGTAAAGTTATTATGTAACAGATTGTAATAAGTTACGTTGATTCTCTTTTTTTTAAAACGAAATTAGGCAGTAACTAAGCAAGGAATTAACTTGGTCAGCGTATATTGGCTGACTGCAAACTTGGTCGTACTACTGTGAAGGATTCTAGACCTGATTGTGGTGGGACTTGAGCGTACAACGGCGCACGATGGCAATTGACAGCTCTGACACGGTTCACGTCGTCATAAAGGGGGATTGAAATTTCTCAAAACAGTGAAACGCCCGGGTCGATTAACGCCTGACACAGCGTTGCGCCTCGCAAAACACCCGACACGCTTGATACGACAATAAAAACACTCGACCACTTCAAATAACGCATTACAATTTATTCGATATGAAAAATGTACAATTCGAAGGACAAAAGAAAATGAATGTTTCATTTAAAACTATTTTATACTTTACACGTCACTTTTCTCTCACAACAAGAACATCTAACAATAAATGCAACAACGTGTCGAAAGTGATTCCATTGAAAAAATGTTTCTAGCATGAGATTACTACTAATTACAAGTGGTTATTTTCCTTCCGAACTCGGTGATCATACATTTCAATAGACGTATAAATATAAAAAAAGCACGAACAAAATTTATTGTTTTGTAAAACTTCTTTCTCAACAGTTGTGTTCAACTTTTTTCTACAGAGAATTGTCACCGGAGTTCTTCAAGTTCGATAAACAGCAGGACGATAATTTGAAAGGGTGTAAATATTGAATTACATAGTCCAATTAACAAAATCAAGTTTAATAAATGCGTTGAATTATAATAAACAATAAAAAATGTATACGATTATTCCTTTCAGTAGCTTCGGAGATTGGACTCGGTTTTGTCGTTGACAAAATGTGATATTTCTTATATTACAAGCTGTTCCGTTATAATTTTTTAGTATAAACAATTTCATCTACCCCGAGATCCTAAGGAATGAACCCATAGCGAGCTGTCGTTGTGACTGAGCTTCGGTGTCCACGTATCACATAAAAAATCAGTCACAAACTCCGCACATTCTTATCACCTTTTCTCGTTTTTTGTTTCTTTTTTTGGTTTCTCTTCCAAAACACATTGTTGATCAAACGTTTCAACTAAAAATGACAACAAATGGAAAAACATAGTAATGAAATGAAAATTTCGTAAGTTTAATAACAGAATGTGTGCAAGTTTCGTAGAGAGAAGATTGTGGCTGGGGTGGTGGTGATGTTAAGAAACGTTGCGTAGACACAAAGGACGGTGCTGTGTTTCACACTGCAAGTCAACGTTCAATCAGCGTTCGCTACGTTGCCTTCTTGGACTGTTGCTTCTGTCCTTTGACTACGACGGGCCTACCCTTGATGAAACCTTTCCGCCGGCGAGACGTCTGGAACATTAATAGCCGAGCCCCCATACATTTAACTACATTTCAGATTCCTTTTATATTCTGATGAAGATTTTTGAAACGATACGATTTATGGTGAATAAAAAATAATGTTGAAAAAAAAGAACGAATGAAATAATGAATTCATGTGGTTTTCTTTGGTTTAAAGACACCCACCTTTTTGCTAACATACGGAGTGTAACGAGAAACTACTCGTTCAGATTTTGGTATGATCGGTCTATTGAATTCCTCCGGTTTTTTCACCCTGAAAAGAAAAGAAAAGTCAAAAGTTCAGCTTGGTTTTCACATTGAATTTTGAAACTTGATTTGAAACCAATGACAAACCTATAAATTCGAACGAGCCAGTGTTCCGTCGTGTACGATTCCTCGAGATAAGTGAGCTGGAAGTTTTTGTTTCCGATTTCGGCGTTTCTCGTTCGGTCGTAGCCGGACGGAGTTCGGTAATCAATTTTCACCTGGCCAAAGCGGTAGTAACTTAATTTGTACATGAGTGAGTTGAGCAGCGTGGGCGCGCCCTCGGCGTCCACGCGAAACTCGCCGCGCTCGGTGAAATAGTCGCTCTCACGGATGTCCTGGGGATGCTCGCCTTCCGCGATCCTCACCATCCACAGGAATTTATTAATGTCGTCGCCGGAGTAACCGATCATGCCGCCGAAAATCACCAACACGTAATCCACATCCAACGTCGTCATTATCTCATAAGCCGCACTCTCGTTTGAGCTCATCGCTTTGCCCACCAGTGCGATGTGCGAATTATTCCACGTGTTATTGTCTACCAATGTCGTTCTAAAAATAAAACAACATTTATTCAATCAAATTCATCAATTAAAAATTAACAGTTTAGTTTTCGTTATTTAAGTTTTTGAATCTTTAAAAGTACAAACCGATTAGCCATGCCAGCAATCTGGTATCCATAATCCCACCAGCTCATAATCCTAGCATCAGTGGGAGTGTTTTGAGCGAGCCAAAAGTAAGCCTCTCTGAAATCATCGAGGATGGATCGACTGCCATCGTTGCTATAAGACGAGAGAACAATGGAGGGACTGGAGTAGGCGTTGCTAGTGACCCAGGTACAGTGCATGGTGAACATGAGCAGCGCCATGAGAACAAAGATGACGACCCCGTGTCTCAAGTTGGTGCCAAGTCCGTCGTTATTGCCCTTTGGCTTCTCGTGTTTCATGCGCCTAATTTTGCCGGCTTTGTCGTACATGGCGCGGCCGGGGGTGGACGCCTCCCGCTCCTCCTCGCTCTCGTCGTCGCTTCCCTCCACTCGGTCCGAACTTTCCTTATCTTCTTCCCTCAGATAAAGCTGCAGGAGGCTGCTGAAAGCCACGCCGGCCAGCATGCAAACGACCGGGGTCAAAGTCAACATTAACCGCACCATCACTCCGGCAAAGTACACGGCGCTTATTGCGTACAGAATCACTGAAATGGAATCACAAACTTGATGAGATAACCATTCATCAGACTTAATTAAACTTCAATATTTTTTTCGTTTTTTTTATATTTATTTTGAAGAGGAACTTTTGGTTCTGGAAATTTGATTGTTTACCAAAGACTCGTTCGTCGTTGACGTATTTAATGCAGTACCAGAGTCCAACGGGGAACGTGGCAACGAGGATGTGAAGATCAAAGAAGAAACTGAACCAAGTGGTGGGCTGATGCTCGGATACGGATGCGATGATAGGGATGTAAACTTTGGCGTATCCGGTGTCCCACAACGAGTAGAACCTTCCGCTCCAAGGGGCCACAACTCCGGCGTAAGTCAGCAAAATCAGCACGACCAACAGGAAGGCCGCTATCAGCGCCACTACTCCTCCGAAGTATTTCATCTCCGACTTTGTCAGGATTGAGCTCAGGTATCTGCAAATTCAAAGAGACGTTTGAACCCCAATCTTGTCACCAAATGTAATAAATAGAGATCATTCTTTTTCATCACCTTAGAGCAGCGACCAAAATCAGCAACCCGAAAACTCCGCCAGCAGCCATGTGCTCGGAAGTTCGGATAGGTTGGAATCCAACGAACGGGATCTGCATACTGAACAACAGACCGAGGATATAAAAAGTGGTGTAACTAGTGAAAAGTCTGTTACTGAAACGGTTCATGATCAACAAAACGAAGACGTGAAGAGGGATGAGATTGATGATGAAAACGTATCCGCCCCAGGCAGAAACCATGTAGAAGTAAGAAAGAGCGGTCATGGAGGCCCAGAAGATCGAGCCAGTTTTGACTGATTTGACCCAGAGGTAGTAGGTGAACTGGAGAGCAAAAATTGCAATGCCCTCGTTATCGTAGCTGCCGGCCACTGATCGGGAGATGTACCCGGGGACGATGGTTATGAAACACGCGGCGAACAAACCCGCGCCTGTGCTCCAAAGTTCTTTTGTTAGGAGGTAAGTGGACATGGCTGTGAGACCGCTGAACACTGGAGCTAAAAATACACAGATGTCCCGGATGTGCACCGGGATGTTCAGCGCGTGGAGGATGTAGTGGATCGAACCCGAGGTGATCATCAACCCGGGGTAGACTGTTCCACCCACTATCCGACCTAGGGGGTACCAGGCTCTCTCGTCGAACCAGTTTAGGAAGTTGTAGAAACCGTGTTGGACCATGTAGGCCGTTGCTCGGTAGTTGAACCTGAAAATTGTTATGTAATCAATGTAGAATAAACGCCGTCTGGTTTTAATTTGTTTATTTTGAGATGTTTCTTTTCAGATTTAGAGTTTTTTAGGGGATTCATTGTTGAACTTTGGGTAAAATCATAATCAGACTTAATGATTTTAGAATGTTGTTGCTTTTTTGCAACTTTTAAACTGTGCTAATTACAAAATTAATTACAAAAATATGAAAAAACTTGAATTGATGCTTCGAAAATGCAAAACATAAAATCATCAAAGAAACCAAAAAAAAACGAATTCAAAATGAAGGGGATGGTGAAAAAAGATATTTATGGTCTAATAATAAAAAAGTGTAACTAAGCAGATTGCAATTAAACCAGTTAGGTTAATTGGATCGTACCATGGATCGAACTCGTGGATGATACTCTCGAAGCGGATGACTGCAAAGAGACGTGCAGCAAAGCCGGAGATCCATGCCAATAACAGGATGGTGAATGTGATGAGCGAGCTGAGTCCAGCATTTGAGAACGAGCTGGACTTCATCTGCTTGGAGGAAGGCTTCTTATCGGTGTTGGTTGACCGCTTGGAGGCCGACGTGGCACCTTTGCTCGGTATCATGATCGCGGCCTGGCTTTAAACTGCGTGCGGCTGTCCGGTCGACTTCAACATTTGCCGCGCGACTGCCCGGTTGATGCGCTGGCTCCGCTCGTAATGCAATCGCGGCTCGATGATAACACTTTTGCATAAGGAAGACACGTCAAACACCACCTTCCACGGATACCGGTTGTTGCATGCGGTGTGTCAGACTGTCCTCTATCAGAACTGCCAACTTACCAACCACAAAATATGAAAAAAACAATTGATATTTATTGCTTTTTTTGCTTTATTGTCTTTTTTTGTCTTTTTTGAATTCTAAATTTTGTTTTGTATAACAATAGTTGTTTCTTTTTTCAGCGGTTTTAGAGTTTTTTTATTACTGATTGTTGATTAGAGATTGAGGCTAGGTTAGGTTATGTCGTACCTTGTCACACTTGTGCTCGTTTTCTTGAACCACCTGAAAATATTTAAAGATGAGGAAGAGGTGATTTCGTCTTGTGTAAGTATGATGTCTGTTTTCTTTTTTTATTGTTTTTGTTATAGTGACATTCGCTGGGATTGACTTTAGATATTAGTGCTTGGAACAGCTCGAAATGAAAGTTGGAGGATGTGTGGTCGGATATGATTGGGTGTTAAGAAAGTAAACAATGTGATTGACAAGGTTTTTGACAGATTTTGTTGCAATAATTTTTTATTGTTGCTTTTTGTTGGAAATTTTTGTTGTTTATGTCGATGATTATTACACTGTTCATGTTTTTTAAGTTAAACAAGCATTCCAGGTTAAGGAGTTAATTTTTTAATAACAATTTTGCAACCTGAATTGATTAATTTTGTAGGTTAAGGTCAATGCTTTCATATAAGAAAATTTATAATCGAAGATTAATTAATTTCTTCTTCTTTACAGTTTGGTTGTATTTTAGACACAATTGGGTAGAAAAAACATTTTCAAAAATGAGTAATTCAGAGTTACAAGAAGAGGAAAAAGAAGTTCTACTGTCAATTTATGAAGGAGATCAGGCTTTTAATCAACTGTCACCCACAACGTACCAGTATAAAGTAAGATTTTTAATGAAAATAACAAAAATAGCAGCATTTTTTAAAATATGTTGCAATAAATATTAATTTCTTTCTTTTTCAGTTTGGTCAAGACAATGATTCAAAATCCTTCCTCTTAGAAATCTCATGGGGTCCAAATTATCCGACCGAAAAACCAGAAATTAATTTAAATACATTTTATAATAAGCATCTGTAAGTTAAAAAAGTTACTAACGAATATTATATTGTTTCTAAAAAACTAATTTAAATTTGTTTTCAGAATTCAATCAGTAAAGGATAAAATTATAGCTCATTTAGAAAAAGAAGCTGAGCAATGGTTGGGATGTGCAATGACATATACACTCATTCAGTCAGTTGCTGAAAGTTGTACAGAACTGCTCGAAGATCAGCCAGAAATAAGCGAAGTGGAAGAAAAAACTGACGCTTTAAAAATTACCTCACTGAACAAAACCAATGTAAATAAACTTTTGCATTACAATTCAAAACTCAATGTAAACCAACATACTCGCAAGTATTTTTGAACAAATCATCATTTATGTTTTACTTTAATGTGTGCAGGAAGAATCAACTAAAAAACCAAAAGCAGAACAATTAACGAAAGCCCAAAAACGAAGGCAGTGGAATCAAATGGACGAAAAGGGCGAGAAACCAAGGGGTTGGAACTGGGTTGACATTGTTAAACATCTCTCCCAGTCTGGTTCCATGAAAGAACAGGAATCGTGAACTCGAATCAGATTATTTTTTATGGATGGATCTATTTTTAACTGTTAGAATAAAAGATGACTTTAAATAAACATTCTCGTCTCGAAATTTCACTTTCCTTAACCAACTTGCTCCCTTTCAATAATAAAACTCCGAAATTGCAGTTAAAAAGAAACTCCGTTTATTTACAGTAACACAATATTATATCTTACAGCTCTAACCGAAACAGCAGTTCAAACTATTTGTTGCGTTCCTGTTTTCCAGAAAAAAGATATTTCTCTTCACTTCATAATCATAATTTTCAATAAATCCAACTCAAATAATATTCAATCTAAGTCTGGATTAAAATTTTCACTTCGATCATGGAGATTCTAACAATGAAACTCGTGTAACAAAACAAAAAAATTGATACAAAAATAGATTGACAAGAAGAATACGTTATATACAAATATAAAAAAGGAAAAGACCAACCGGTCATCAACTTTTAAAGATACAAAAATAAATTCGTTAACAAAATCTACAAAACTTTCTATAGTTTCATTATTAAAATCAACAGAAGTAGGTTGTGAACTAAAATATCATGTCTTCAACTTTGAATGTAAGGAAAAAACATATTCATGCGTTTATGTGTCCAGCAGCTTTCTGCGAGGTTCCGACGAGTACGCGACGATGGAGTTGTCTATGCTACCAGCGGCCAAAATCACTCTGTATGGATGAAAACTCAAGCAGCTCGCTGGACTGGCGCTGCGATTGCCAATGAAGCCTTCGTTCAATTTGATCGTGTTCATATGCTGGCCCTCGAAGTTGTGCACGTGGATACTTTGATTAGTCGAATTGCTGCTACGAAAATTAAATTACTGACTGTACACATTAAAACAAACAGGAACAGTACGCTTAGAAAAGATTGCAAGTTGATTTACCAGGCAAACACATCGGCGTACTCGTGCACCGCGAAAGCAGATATACTAGGCGACGTTTGAATAACATTCACGGCGTTATTTTTCCTCAGATCAAAATATTTGATCTCGCCGGACGAAGAACCAGTGACAACCAACGGTCTTGAACTATCACATTTTCTCAGAGAAACTCCTAAGATCCAGGAGCTGTGCTCCCTCCAGGTTGACACTTTTGCTTCGCTCGCTGGAAGTCTCCTGTCGAACATTCGCACTGAACCGTCTCCGCAACCGATTACCATCATATTTCCTACAATATCATTGTTTTCATTTAGATTATTCAATTCGAATTTAACTTGTGTTACTTTTCAAATTCTTAAATCTTATCGAACCTAATTCATCCGTATCGAGGCACGTAGTACAGCAATCGGCGCCAGTAGGAATATCGAGTTTCTTGTTTTCAGTTTCCATGTCGAAAATTCGGATCATTCTAACGTCACCACCAACGGCTAACGACAGAGAACGTTGTTCCCATTTTGTAACAAGGCCAGCAGTACCTGAAAAAATAACAAAATCGCCAATACATTTTAAATTTTTGTCACCGTTTTGTTTGATATTAATCAAATTTCATTTGACGTTTTAAATTTTACATACCTAAAGAACTTTTCGACGTCTGTATATCGCTAAGTGCCTGCCAAGCAGTGAGCAAAGTAGGCTCGGCAGTAGGCCCGAGCATATTGTAATAATTCTTCCATACCCTAATCGAGCCGTCGTCCGATCCGGCCAAAAGCAAGGCAATATCGTAAGAGTTCAAAAATTCCAGCGAGGTGATTCGCGACACCTTATTCGGTCCACGACTAGGACAGTAGGTAAGTCTCGAGCCGGTTTTCCAGTCCCAAATTCTGCAAAAGATTTTCATTGAAATAATTTCAAAGCACAAACTTATTTGAACACAATGATGAAATTACTGACCCAAAATAATCTTTACAAGCTATAGCTACATGTTGTTCAAAGGGATGGAAAGTAATGGTATCCGGCGACTGAGGACTCCTCGTATGGAAAATTTGAGTGTCGATTTTTCCATGAGGCACTCTCAGATGCTCCTCTCTCGAGTCCAGCCGGACTGATTTATTTCTCAACAATCTGTAAGAACGACGAAAAATGTTACAGAAAAAGTGTTTCAGAAAATTGTGTGAAGGAAATTTGAGTTTGATTGATCAACCTCCAGTCACGTTCGTGGTGAGCTTTGCTTTCCACGTCTTTCATCAATTCTGTCTCGCTGTCGCAATTCACAGGTTGAGCAAACTGAGCACAACACCAGTCGACAAAATTTGTCTTCACTAGCGGAGTTTTCACTCCGCTACCGTCGTCTGATTCTTCTGATATCTGAAAAGTTACAACAAAGTTAATTTTTCTCAAAGACCAAGATATTATGAAAATAAAAATGATTAGTGTGTTTTTGAATTTGGATAATTACCGTATTAGGAATCGGTTTTCTCGGACGACTAATTTGTGCTGAGCCCCTGGAAGTTCGATTCAAATCCGTCGTTGAGGATGCAGTTGCTGGGGGTGACTCGCCCTTGCTATTGCTTAAATAATAATTAGTCCTATTGGACGGCGATGGTGGCAACGACAACGACGAAGACAGTTTTCCATCCAAGGTTTCTTTCGCGACAGTCACTTCTTTGACCTAAAAATAATTAGAAAATAGTAAAATTGAATGAAACATTTTTGTTCCATGTAAATTTAGCTGTTGAAGAGAGTTTTGACAGGTTGAACGTTTTTTGGTACCTGATTTCGAATATAATTCGTGACTTTTTGTGACAAGCTGGCAACGCCAGGATGAGGATCGTTGTCAAGACTAGTTAAGCCATTCCATAATTTAACGTACACACTGCCGTACGAGAATTTTGGAAGATTGCCAAGGGAGCTGAGACCTGAAACGATTTTGTCAATTAGAAAAAGATAACTAAAACCTTTAATCAAACATAACAAAAATAAAACAGAACTAAGCATGGATTCTGCAAAATTGAATTAGGGATAAGAAAAGTAAAAGGTAAAAAGTAAAAAAGAATGTTTGAATTCACTTAAATGAATGAAAATCAACATAAGCAGCTAACGTAAATAAACAGAAACGAAACAAACGTTGGAAAAAACAGTGAGTCACAGTCATTTACCAAGCGGTTCGCTGGATTTGCGCACGAACTCCCAATTATTTCCTGGGGATTTTCATGAAAACAGTGAGAAGGATTAGGACAACAGACCACGAGACAGTTTACAAGTATTTAAACCAGGAGACGCAACGAATGACCTCTGATTTTCAGTTCTCTAGTTGACAATTTTATTATATTGAAATACTGATCTGTACCTAGACTACTGATCGACGAGGACGAAGAGACCCTAACTATTCGTTCCTGACTGCTATCGACCGTGTCGCTGTTGTTCGGCGAGAGCATCTTCAGCCTGTCCCTGGAATTGATTCTTCTCATTCCACCGAACGGCGACATCGTCTCCACGACCAGCTCCCGTCGACTGTTCTCCTCGGCAATCTTGTCTGCCAGGGTCACGAATAAGTTTTCGAAATGCAGTACCATCCATTGCAAAGCCACTACCAATTCCTACAAGATTCAAACAGTTTCGAAATTCAATTAATCTTCCGCCCAACTTCATCTAGTTAATTCAAACCATTCCAAAGTTACAAGTGGCAACAATTCAAACTACAAATTTTGGCTCTAAAGTGGAGATGACGTGTTTTGAGAAAGAAAAATCACCTTTCTGACTAGAGGACACATATCATAGGAAACCGTGTTGATGAGTGTCATCGCGATAATTTGATCGATATTGTTCGCATGCTCGCTACGTTTTGTCACGCTGTTTATAAAAGTTCCCAGTGCGTAGACACTTGAAGCGCGTACCTAAAACAAAAACGAGAACAGATTTAAATTTAAGAATGTGAAAATTGAAATTGAACGAAAATGAAATGTTGGACGTACTTCAGGTACAGGATCTTGTAACAAAGTATACAATTTTTCGTGCGCAATGTCACGCACACCGCACCACCTGGCTTTATCGTAATTGTGCCACAATCTCGCCAAGCATAAACACAGCCATTGTCGCAGTTGCGGATTCGGGTCGCCCAACTGTTCCAGACAAATTGAAACCAGGCTGCCCTGCAACGCGGCGTATTGTCCTTGTGGAAAATCGTGAACTATACAGGCCAATGCAAACGCAGCATATAATCTGCTTTCGCTCTGCAAACACGCAAAACATTGAAACTTCCAATCTCAAAATACACCTGACTTTTTGGTTCGAAAATTACTTACAGGTATCGTGCAATCTTGTAAAAATGAAAGGAAATATTTGTGGCCGTTGTCTCGTACTAAATCAGCCTGGCAACTCTGAAAATTTAGTTTTTCTATTTAGAAAATTTACAGTTTATAAAATTTGATGAATTGTAAATTATAATTGAGTTTACATTATCAACGGCAAGAATTTTCGCCCAGATGAAAACTAGGGCAGATCTGAGTTCTCTAGCGCTGCTCTGAAGCAATTTCAAGATGTATGGAAAGATTCCGACATTCAAAGCGAGATTGACTGCCCAAGGGCCAAGATCGAGAAACCTTCCGAGTAGTTCGAGTGCTTTTAATCTGTGACTCTGACCAAGCAAGACCTGCAAAATCACAGGTAACTGCTCCGGTGGGTTTCTGCTCTTTGACGCGAGCGACAGCCACACTTCAAAAGCAGTTAGCTGGTCCTCGAAGAATGGAGCGTGCTCAAACTTCTCACCGCAGTCTGGGTTGATTGGAAACTTCGAGATATAAAAATCCAGAGCCATGTCCCAGGCTTGCCACATTGGATGCTGAGAACAATTTTTATCATTAAAATCTTTCTATTTAATTCTGTGTAAAATTTTATTTTAGTGATTAAAAATAGAATCTTTACCTGATATGTAGGAGGTAATTTTGGCGACGAGACAGGCGTACAATCGTACGAGCGAAGAATTCGCTCTGCCAATAAAAAGTTTCGGAACAAACTAGCCACAAGCAAATCCTGACGGAACAATTTTTGAAACAGTTCTGTAACAAAGTCAAATTTTATTGTTCTCTGTTAAACAATCTTTTTGTCTAGTTTTGAGTTGATTTTTGGTATTGCTTATTGAGAAATTTTACCTCTTGGTAAAGTGTTCCAAGCTATCGTATCTGTAACTGCTGTAAGTATCCAGTTCAATTCTCCTAATACTGTTTTCCTATCTGACATAACTCCTGGAATTCTGAAGAACAGAAATAGTTGTTAAGGAAATGATAAAAAATATATAAATAAAATAGTATACATGACATACTTGTCAATATGTTCGATAGGTATTCTAGGCACTAGTTTGGATGAATTCTGCAGCAGGAACCTGAAAAAACAAAGTGTATAGTTAAGTGGAAAATTATATTTTGGTATTCAATAGTGTGTTTAATTCTTTGTCTTACCAACGTAGTCCAATTTTGATTGGCGTTGTGAGGCACGACGTAAACACGTCCGCTGGCAAATCTGGATTCATAGGTAAAATTTGATTGCTTTGGCATGCTGCTAACTGGATGCAATTTTTATAAGACGGAACCGTTACATTCGGCGAACCCGCGGCTCGGTTTTGAAGGTTTTGCTTCTCCGTCTACCACAAGAAATCACATCAAATCTCATTATCTAAACTTGACAACTAACTCGATTTACATAACTTAAATTTGTATACATTTATTATAAATCTATCTATACTAAACAGTTTTTTCGAGTGGAATAATGGAATTAACACAATTGTTTCTGCTTCTTTCTCTACCTCATATTCTTTTTCATGCTGCTCCGCAAACTGCTGAAATGCTTCAACAATGATCCCAGCATTGGAACAATCATAGACGTAGATACTTGGAGCATCCATCCATGTTTGCAAATCGTAGATAGATAATGGAATGTACTGAGTATACGTCTAAAAAACAAATTTTGAATACATCTTTCATTCTATTCTCTTATTTACTTTCATTTCTATCTATGTTTCTGAAGTACTAATTGATATTATTAAATGTCTGTTTTCGTACCCTATTAAAGACCCATATCTCTCCATTCGTAGTGGGTTTTGGTACCCCATGACCATTGTAGTGAAAAAGTACTCTCTCCTCCTTAGCATTACGTCTCAACGAAGTACAAAGTTTTTTAACCTCCTCGACAGTCGGGTCAAGGCTCTGCTTGTACCTTGCCCGCGACTGCCACCTCTCATATTGTTTTTGCAGATTCGATCCTATTGTTTCCAACGCTTTTTGTGGGCTCATTGAAAGTGGATCTAAAATCAAGTATTTTATTTCAAAAAACAAAGTGAAGAACACAGAACAAAAGTACAAAATACATACAAAAATAAACAATCTTTTTAATTGGTTCTTAGCAAAGTTAACTTTTGTGAAAATTCATAATTGATAAACATATATATTACCTATCCAACACTCCAACCTCGCGCAGGGTTGTGTTTTCACTACGTCTGGAGGGTCGACACCGACGTTCAAGCAAAGTACCAAGGCAACGCTAACAGTCTTCATCTAAAAAGATTTGTTTTTGTTTACATCACTAAAAAAGTTCTGTCGGTTGTCACTGTCAACTTGACAGCTCACAGTTGGCAAGTTGTAATTGTTGTAAACAAATCGTATTTTAACAATACTTGTGAATTGTTGCAATTATTAAAGATTCAAAGTGAGTTTCAATTTCGAACTCACTTGCGCCAACTCCTTTCAGTATTCACACTTTGTTGGTTCATTATTCTGTGTATTAATGTATATGTAACATCTCATGAATTGCCACAAATGACACTACAAACGTAGTAAGTACAACAATCGAAGTAGCGCAAATGAGTTTCACCAGGTATTCATCCGGCAAATGTATTTAGTTAGCGGCAAATGTGTAAATCTGCTCCGTGGTTTACCCTTTCTTTCATGCGCCACGTGTTTGTGACGAAGTTGAGACCCTCGATCGGCGACGTGTGTCGGAGCTTGTTGAACGCGAGCGGCATCCTCCAGCTCTCGTCGCCGTCGTCCACGTTTTCTGCGTCGCGGCATGACTTGCTGACGTAAATTGACATGGTTGATGTGTCCCCGCCGATGCAACGGTGCAATGCCAATAACTCACCGCGCACGTCACAGCGGCTTCATTTCAACGAGAAGCGATCGCTGCACAACCATCATTTTTGCAACAGTTAAAAATGGTTAAAAACGCCATGACCATAAAGACGACATAATGCTGCAAAACGCACACCAATGAATGCCGTTTGTTTCCATGCGTCCGCCACCAGAGGCGCGGCTTGACGTCATCAAATTTTGTTTATTTTTATCGAGCTTTCAAATTTGCAACAATTTTACTATTTTTGGTAAAAATTAATGATATTTGAAAGATATGTTTATTTTTTATGGCGATACAATACAAACAAATGTTGCTTTACTAAATTAGTATTTTTTGATGATTAGAAAGAGTTATTGAATGAGATTCCTAAAATTCGCAAATAATCTAATCTTATCAAAAATAAACTAATAATTTTTTATTCACATATTCAATTTAACATTATTCAAACACGTGAATTGAAGTATACTGCTTGCTTCTTAAAATTATCAATTAAATATCATCAATCAATATTTTAACTCTTTAATTTCGTATTTTCTAGACGAAACTAGAAGTGAAAAATGAAGAACAGTATTAATACATTTCTTACAGTTCAAAGAAAAACATCGGTAATTGTTTTAACTCAGGTTTTATTAAAAATACTGCAATTTACAGGGAAGACTAGTAGAGGCGATAAATTCTACAGTTAAGTAACAACTGTATACACACAACCTTCCCAAAACGTACAAAATAGAGAAGTAATAAAAAAACGTACATGTTTATCCTATTTATATTATCAATAGCTGATAAATAAATATTGTCTTAAGTTTGCATCGTTTTATTTATCGTTTGCAACAAACTTTTCGTTGAGCCGTTTTAGCGAACGTTTTATAAGATCGATTCAATAATTTCCATTCTAATTCAACTCAATTTCTAATGCTATAAATACAACTTTTTTCAACATCCCCATTTTTAATAACTATTCAATTTCTTTCACCTTCTATGCTTCTTAATAAATAAATTAAATATAAAAATTCAAATCCAACATATCGTTTTATATGAAAATCTGATAGGCAAATGAAAGAAAGGCTTTTTACAATTGAACAGTTTCAATCAAATCGGTGTATTGTCTTATGGTCCTGTATCTGTTTGAGATTGTGCAAATGGTCCCACCAGTGACTCAGTTGATGATCGAGGATGAGTTTGAACCAGGGGGTCAGCGGCGAATCGATCGTTTTGGCAAACTTATCAATGTCCTTACGAGAAACCCAGCGGACCTCGCTGACCTCGTCGGGGTTCGGGTCCAGGGTGACTTTATCCTTCTGGATAAACAGCACATAGTCGATCTCGTGCTCGCCCCAGTGTCTATCACACGGTGCCTGGTAGTGAATCCTCGTCACGTATGAAAAATCGTCCACTTTAACTTCCTGTGCTGGAATTCCTAGCTCGTATCCCAGTCGCCTTTGGGCTGCTCTGCAAATCCCAAGGGCATTTTCTTCAACATCTTCTCCTGGGAAATCAGCTAGAGGATGACTGCAACATGTGTTGGTGTAATGGTCCGGGAAAGTTATCTGAAAAAGGAAAAAATTGCAGTCTGAAGATATACGTTGTTAGTTTTATTCAAGTACTGCTAAAAGTTGAGTAGTTAAATGTTTCGTTTTGCTTATCAAACTGGTTTTTTATCTCTTAGACAAATATAGAAAATTTTAGCGAGTCACAATTACTTGTAAGAAAATAACTATAAAAATAAGTAAGAATCAATTGATTCATTAATAACTATTTGTTTCGACTGTCAGAGAAATAATTAATTAATAAATCAGTTGGTATTACTGCAACTTTAACAATAGTTTATTTTAAAATTTTTCCAGTTTGATTTTTCAATTCAAATCGAGCATTTTTAATGTTTAAATTTTTGAACAAACATAATTACAGTTACCAACAAAAATGTAAGTTAAATTAACTCAATTAAAAAACAAAAACAAAAGCAAAAAACTTATCCAAGTTTAAACTTTTGTTTACAACAACCAAGTGGGGTTTCAAAAGAGGAAAAAATGTAGAAGAAAAGCAAACGTGGAATCGACCTATAAATCGTAACTTTCACGACCGTACCCCAATGACCCGGTTTGGCGTGAAGGTCACAGATAGAAAACGTGCACTCACTTTCGTTGGCGATCGTTTTTGTAACAGCAGGTCGCCTTTGCCATTGAACAAAAAGACGCTGAAAGCTCGATGCAAGGGCACTTCATTGTCCTTGTTGAGCTGATGGCAATGCTTTTTCGAAGCGGCTCCGACTACCCTGTCATGCTCGTCCACAAGAATGCACTTCTCCTCGAGCGCGGACTTCTGCAGCGGCGCGATGTCGATCATCGTGAAATGTGTGCGCACGTTTGATAGCTGTTCCGCGATGCAACTGTGGCTCAGACCACGTCTGAGCGCCTTTAATACTGACATCGCGACTTTTATCTCGTCTTATCGATAGTTATTCAACGCTGACATCCGACACCGTGCCTCTTTTTCACGGACTCAAATTCAGACAGACACTTGTTTTGTTCCCCGTTTTGAAGAGCCTTTTCGACTGGTCCAGATGGCGCTACTGTCGCTACTACATTTACAGGTGTGCCAACAAAAAATAAAAAAGTAACTAGAATGACAAAATATAAATAAACAATCATTGAATAGAACAAAAATAACAAATAAAATGGTTAGAATTATTGTTTTTAGTTTACTTTATTGATTGGAGTTCTTATTTGTTTTGATTGTTTTGATTTTTATTTTTTTTTGAAAAAGATTTGATTTTGAGGTTAGGTTTGTTTGCGGTACGTTTTCTGTCTCTCTCTGTCGGTAGGTTATCTCTCTCGTTTGTGTGAAAACAGTGTTCGTGAGAGATATTTGAACGGCATCGAAAATTGTCATCTCATCCTTAGGATAAAGTTGTTAAACAAAGTGCAAAACCTTGTGAGCTATAAAAATGCCGCTGGAAAATTTAGAGGAAGAGGGGTTGGAGAAGAACCCGAACCTGGAGCTGGCTCAGATTAAATTTTTGCTGAGCCTGCCCGAGCACAAATCCGACATCTCGTTGCAACAAAAACTTATGGATGCAATTATTAAAGACAGTGAGTTTTACAACTTTATAAGCACTCTTCAAATAAGAAATCTCATTCTTCCTCATTTTTCTTCTTTTTTTCTTTATTTCGTTGATTTCTTATTATTAATTGGAAACTCGATGTTTGCAGTGTCAAACATAACCAAACTTTTAATCTTCTATCATTCTCATTGTCTGTTTAGTTTTAAATTCCAAAAATGTCATTTTAAAAAGAGAACGTATCCTTCAAAGTTTGCAAAATGTATATGTTTTTTGGTAGTAGAAATATTAATTGTCAAATTCGTTTAAGATATGGCTCCATTTTACGAAGAAGTTTGTAAAGACCTTGGATGGCCAGTGGACCAAGTTTTGCTAGCAACGATGAAAACCAAAAACAAGGAACAATTAGAACAACTTGATTCCACCATCGAAGATGCCGAGCAAAATCTCAGTGAGATGGAGGTGCGTGAGGCAAACCTCAGGAAATCCGAACACCTTTGTCGTATTGGCGACAAGGAAGGTGCCTTGTCGTCGTTCCGCAAAACTTACGACAAAACTGTCTCTCTTGGTCACAGATTAGACATAGTTTTTCATAATATCAGAATAGGACTTTTTTACCTTGATCATGATCTCATTACCAGAAACATCGAAAAAGCTGAGAGGTAAACTATCAAAACATTAGTACTTGCAAAAACAAAATATTATTTGCAAATTATAAATTGTGTTTTTAACTGTTTGTGCTTTTGTTTTACAGTTTGATTGAAGAAGGTGGTGATTGGGACCGCAGAAACCGACTGAAAGTTTACCAAGGAACGTACTGCATAGCAGTGAGAGATTTCAAAGAAGCTGCCAACTTTTTCTTGGATACCATAAGCACTTTTACAAGCTACGAACTCATGGACTATAACACCTTCGTTCGTTACACGGTTTACCTGAGCATGATCAGTCTGCCGCGAAATGAACTGCGTGACAAGATCATCAAGGGATCTGAAATCTTGGAAGTTTTGCACAGCAACCCGGATGTAAAACAGTATCTGTTCTCCTTGTACAACTGCCATTATGCGGACTTCTTCAAACACTTGGGTGACCTTTCGTTACATTTAGTTTTTATTTTACTATTATTGAAGTTTGAATGGAAATTATAATTTGAATGTTCTTTTTTTAGGTACCGTTGAAGGTATGCTGCGCAGAGATTATCTCATCCATCCACACTATAGATATTATGTACGAGAGATGCGCATACTTGCATACACACAATTGTTAGAATCGTACCGATCTTTGACACTGCAGTACATGGCCGAGTCTTTTGGAGTCACGGTCGAATACGTTGACCAGTATGTAAACTTTTGTTCGAATAGAAAGAAAAAAAACATTTGGTTTTTGAACATTAAGATTAAATTTAAATTTTCTCAATAACGTTTAGTAAAAGTGAATTTCATTTGTGGATTTTATTTGATGTTTTGTAGTTAATTTATCAACGCTTTTTTTGCAGGGAACTTTCCAGATTCATAGCTGCCGGTCGTCTTCATTGCAAAGTTGATCGAGTTGGAGGTGTCGTTGAAACAAACCGTCCGGACAGCATCAACTGGCAATACCAAGCAATGGTCAAACAAGGCGACTTGCTTCTCAACAGAATTCAAAAGCTGTCTCGTGTTATTAATATTTAAAATCAAATCTTCTATAACACATCGATTTTCTTTTCTTTTCTACATTTTTTTGAGATTACAAAGAAATGTTAATTCTCTCTTATCCTACTTTTCCATGTAAAACAATTATTATAATGAATACATCAGATTGTAACACCAAAATTGGTTATTTCAATTTTTTGATCCTCCCCTTTGAATTAATGATTTCAGTTCAATTTTTATTCCAATCTAAAATTTTGTTTTGTGTATCAATTTTTATAGTTTTTAGAAATTCATATTTTGAAAATGCAACATGTCAGTTCTACTTTTTTATCTAGGGACTTTTTTGTACAACTTTGGTAACACGTTGAGTCGAAAGGTTTTAAGAACACCAAATAAGTACAGTGTTGTAAATCTGCTGCTACCATCTTATAATAACCTTGTTATTTCATAAAAAGGTAAATAAATTTATTTATTCATCTAATTGATAAATAAATCCGAATTACTATCAATCGCAAGTAAAAAATCAGTCCTGTTCGAACACTATCAATCAACTAATTGTTATTGTTTTGACAATCCGTTTCGAATTTGAACAGGATGAGATAATTTCAAAATGTAGTCAAGATTTCTTATAATTTTAAGAACTAACCAAACGTTAACAATTAAAAGTTTCTCTTCTCTTTAAATCTACTCTGTCCCAACCTTATATTAGGTTCATGAAAATCAAACCAACTTTGTATATTTATAGTTTATACAAGTACAAAGTACGGTGTTGATTTTATTTCCCATTAAAATTTTTGAAAAGCAAAATAAAATTTAGACGATGTTGTTATTTTTCCAGATTTTCTTATCATCATGAACCAAACCGGGTGAATTAATTTGGGGAAAAACCGCAAGAAAGGCATTTATAAAAATTGTCTTTCAAAGTCTTCAAATTGATGTAACAAACAAAGTTACAGGTTTGTTATTACTTCATTTTAAAGTCTTATTGTCACAGTAAATGTATACTAGCTTAATTTTTCATTTAAATCTCAACATTCAGATCTAAATCTTCAAATTTCAACTTTAAATAAACATATCATTTTCATTTCTTGAATCCCTTTCTTTTAATTGCAGCACATAAAAAATGGAATACGAATCGGACCAGTACATAGCCTTTCCAATAGGCCTAGACCAAGAACCGTCAGTCATCAAGTCCGATCCCGACTGTCTGGTTCCCGAGATGTTGACCGACCCAGTGACGGACGTGGAGATCACCTGTCCGCAATCCGAATCGTCTCCAAGCGCCGTCAAAACCGACCCAAACTCCGCCGACGACGAGTCCATGGCTGTAGAAGCCCTTCGCCAGTTAGGCAACGTGGTTCCCCGGTTCGAGAAGAAACCCTGTCCCTCTTGCAACGTGCTATTCTCCGTCTGCGACCTAGACCACCACGTCGCAGGCTGCAAAGTCGCCAAGTACAGTTGCTCAATCTGTCCGGAGCGGTTCGAGAAGAAGGCCGAGTACAGCAACCACATGGTCTGCCACCAGGTGGACCGTCCCCACGCCTGTCGCACTTGCGGGACGCTTTTCAAAACCAAATCCAGCCTGCAGGTACACATGACCGAGGCGCACCAGGCCGGCAAGGTCCACCGCTGCACCATCTGCGGGGTGGATTTTCAGCGGCCCTCGAGTCTCTCTAACCACATGAAGATCCACAGTTACGTAGCCGGTCGAGCAATCTCACAGAAGAATTCCGACCAGGCATCAACTTCAACCTCCCTCCAAGAAGTCGAGTGGTCGGCGGTCTACATGAACGAGAGTCCGGACTCGACGGAACTCCAGGAGTTCACTGTGGTTAATGGCCAGCTGGAATATCCAAGCCAACAATTCGTGATTGAGACTTTCGAGAACTCTGCTGAGTCGTCAATAAAAATCAAATCCGTAGAGTCGCTCGAGGGCGAGAAAGCTTCGCCGATCGAGTGTGAGTTCTGCGACAAGCAGTTTCGCGACCAGAACCACCTTGCGACCCACCAAAAAACTTGTATCAAACGAATCGCCCAGACCAGCGGCTCGGACCAGACTTCCAAACACGCCTGTATGGAATGCGGAAAGAAGTTTACAACGAAGCAGAAGATGTTTCGACACCAGTGGATCCATCGGAAAAAAACGCATTCGTGCGAAGTTTGCGGGTCGCAGTTCGAGCGACAGGTTCAACTTGACGAGCACCGGTTGGCCGCCCATCCTGGCGACTCGCCTTTCACCTGTACGGAATGCGGGAAGAGTTTTGTGTCCCGACAGGGACTCTGGGAACACGGTCGAACGCACGCAGGCAGTCCGGCGCACTTCCACTGCGACAAGTGTTCGAAAACTTTTACTTCTAGACAGGGCTACTTGATCCACCACAGGACGCACACTGGCGAACGACCCTACGGTTGTAAATTCTGTTGGAAGGCGTTCAGGGACGGCGGAACTTTGAGGAAACACGAGAGGATCCATACTGGCGAACGTCCACATGTCTGTCCACTTTGCGGGAGGGCGTTCAATCAGAAGGTGGTTCTGAGGGAACACGTTCGTTGGGTGCACGCGGCTTCGAAACAAATAAGCGACTCGGAGGGACCGCCGTTCGCCTGTCCGCTCTGCGGCGATTTGAGTCATGATCGGGACGAGCTTTGTGCTCACATTGTAAAACACTCGGATAAGATGATCGCAGAAGCTAAGGCAAAAACTACCGAGCCGAAGAAACCGCCGGCTAAACCGACGAAGAGGAAGGCAAAAAAGAAGAGGGAGGAGGAGGAAGAGCAGGTGTATTTGACTGTGGAGCCCAAGAACCAGGTTTTCGTGGATGTGGAAAAACAGCAGACTTACATTTTGGTCAATGCGGTCAAGAATGGGAAGTTTCAGGTGCTGGATGGGGAGAAAAGTAGGGTGAGCAAGGAGACGATTGAGATTTGCGTGGAGGAGGAAGAGGGGAAGAAAAATACGCTGCAGCTGATCTCGAAGAGGAACGCTGGTACTCCGGTTCTTGCTATACCGAACCCTCAGAGCGACCAGTTTTCGAGTCAGATCCAGCTGATGGAGCAGGAGGAGTTTGAACAGGACGAACTCGAGGTGATGCAGGTGCAATTTGACCAGGATGAGATTGATGAGTGTAGAGTGTGTGGCGAGATCGGGTTTAACAATAAGAGCGAACTTATGGAACATGTTAAAACTCATATGTAACTTTTTGTACATATTTTTTATGACATTTTTTTGTTTTGTGAACTGTTTTTGATTTTGTTGGTCCTTAGTAAAAAGGATCATATGGACTTGATGTCGTTTATATTGAAAATTTGATTTTTTGTACTTAGGTAAAAATCAAAAGCTATTCTGCTACCTAATATTAGAACGAAATGAATGATATTGTTTTTGAAATATTTAATATGGACCTTTTTACTAAGGTTTTGGAATTGTTAATGTTTTACGACCGTTGAGTTGTGGGAATTGGCCGACGATTGTTTCCTCTTTCTTTTCATTTCTTTCTTTCTGTTGTTTTTGTAATTGTAATTCAATGTTAACTGTTATGACCGTTGGGTGTTCTCATCAGCGGTGCGAACGCACTTTTTTTTTTCTCGACGAATGTTTCGTTGTAAATTAATAGATATTCCCATGAGCAGTCTACTTTTTGCATAATTCTCTCAGGAAGTGATTCCAAACTGAGACGCGGATTTCCAATTGAGGAACAAAAAACAGACCTGTTGCTGACTTGCGGGGGTTTGAGATTTTTATGGATAAGACGTTAATGTTTTTTAGGGCCAATTTCTATAACGATTTATGATCGAGTGAAAGGTTGAGTGGAGAAATAAAAAAGTAAAGTTATTGGATTCGAGGGTTGTGTTCAAATGGGATGGAGAACAGTCCCTTTTTTGCATTTAGACTTTTGGTTTTTCTTTCGTTTGGATTGAATGTGGTTGTACATATACGAAAATAAGGTTGTAATTTATGTATAGCTAAAACTAATGGCATGTCGTTGTGCTAATATGTAATATCATTGTGCTTGGTGCGAAAGTGATATCATTGTAATGTAATCGACACGAGATATTTAAATTTTTTAATGAAACGAAGCAGTGTATTTATTCAGTGCATTATCAATTTTTTCGTTAAAAAAATGACAAATATTAAAAAGATGTCGGTTTGTCGTCTGGATTTCAAATGAAGATCAAAAATCAGTTAACATTAGTAAGTTTTTTGGAGTGACTTTAAGTTATAATTTTGTTATAAAAAGCAAACGAATAAAAACGATTGTTCAGAAATGTTGGGTTTGGTTTTCAGTTTAGTTTCGATTTCCTTTTGTGTTTTGAATGAACCTGTCAAAAACAAAGTTATAAAAACAGCTGAAACAAAGGGTGAAAAGAAATTTCGGGAGATAAAACTTTCGATTTGGAAAGGAGGAAGACAGAAAAAAGTTGAACCTGCTGAAAAAAATGTTATAAAGATATATAGTATGACAGAGAGAGAAAGTGACACTTCGGATCACAAACACTTTGCTCTGAAAACGTCATCGTGGAAACACCTCATCTACATTCCGATCTTAGTTTTTTTTTCACACCCGCACTTTTAACTTCCGTAAAAAAATCATTTTAAAATCAACCAAACAAACTGTATCACGTTTTTTTAACTAGTACAAAATGGTATTAGATTTTTTTCAAAAATTTCGTTTTTCGGATTTTTTTTTTTTGATGAGGTACGAACTTTTTTTCTATTAATTTTGTAATTGGGTGTTAAAGAGTAAAATGAAATGAAGATTTTGAAAACAAAAGAGCAAAATACAGGCCGAATGAGTTGCATTAAAAATTGAAAGTAACGCGAAGAAAAATGTAAGGAAAACCACTCGGTTGAATTCGTTTCGCCTTTGGAAACGTTCCGACGAAAATAAATCAGTCACATCAAAAATGGGCTGTAAGAATTTAATTTTTTTCTCCTCTTTACAACCGCCAGTGAAATTGTACACTCGGAGTCACTCGCGTGTTACCTTGGCGGACAGTTTCTTATCCACCCGGACTTGTACAATTTTTCTTACACTCCATTTTTAACTGGAACTGAAAAATTATTTCACGGTCGCTCATAATTTTACCCGCATCAGACAAATCAAAACAAACAAAAGAACAAGAAGAAATATTCGATCGAAAAACTTTTGATTGAAACAAGTCGAATTGAAAAAAGCAAAGAAATCAACCTGAACCGGAATAAAAATATCAGAACGTGTAATTACGAACGATGGAGATTGAAAAAGATATGATATATATTTATTATATTGTGTATATCAAGGTGACCAGTTGGAGTATGTAGGTCTGCTACAGTTGGAAGTAAATATGCTTCCCTTTCACTGAAGTCATGCAGGAAAAATGGCACGCTAATGTGCATGTGTGCGTGAGGTCCATTATGCCGGAACGAGCCAAGGTGTACCACCACTTTTGGTACATCTGACACCGGATGCGAAGTTGAAAAACATAATCAAAAATCAGGTCAATATATCGGTGCCACGTGTGCCACCAATTTGCAATCTCTTGTCTCCTTCCACATTTTCACTTTCGTTCCAACACACCCAGACAGGTGTGAAAACGAATCAATGAGAATTCATTTTAGATCGGACCTTTTTTTACACTCCCAACTGTCGCCTTCATTCATCAATTCGATTTTTTTTTTCAAAGTTCAAATTCTACGGAAATCATTAATAAAGTTCAACCATTTTCACTCTTTAATTTTGTGTTAACATTTTTGTTTGACTTTTTTTTTTTTGAAGAAAGAAGTTTTCCTTTATGACCGTGAATTTTTACTTTTCATTGTGATTCATCAGAGTGTCGATTCAGTTTCACATGAACCTTTTGAGAGACTTATTTTTTTTCCTTCCGCAATATTGAAAAGAAAGTGCTAAGCCCACATATGGAGGAGGTGCAGATTTCCTTCTGAAAATTTCATAAGACGTCCCTAACAAGGACTCGAATAGAAAATCGCGAATGTGCGAGTCTGTAAATTTAATGATGACTATTATTGTGCGATTTAGCAGTCGATCAATTGGAAATTATATTCTTTATTGTTTTCTCGTCGCTTCAAAAGTAGTTTAGAATCGTACAAAATTGACACTTTGATATGTCAACAATAACAATAAAAAAAACTATAGTTTATAAGCAAAAGCAAAAGGCAATTTAAAAATAGAATTCTTTACCATTCTGGGTATTATATTTTGAAAGAAAAAAATTGTTAAAGATACATAAAAAAAGGAATATGAAATATAAAACGATGGGAAAAAATGTTGACTGACAAATTATGACGAATTGATTTTCTGTTCAATTTGTTGGTCCTTTTTTAATTTGAAATGAATTTCTTAAAAAGCGCATCTGTATTACGAGTGCGTTGTCAGGTAGGGATCATTTTTCACAGCAGCGTACAATGATTTGTGCAACAGGCAATAATAGCCTTTGGGAGGCACATCGTTTTTGTCGGCATCTTTTTGAAATTGATGGTTCGGTACCTGAGATGTGTCGCAAAGGCTTCTTACGCGCTGTTGCAACCTTTTTCGTCTCTCATGCAACTCAAACTAAGTTACTCAGCCTCGTGTCAATATGTCAATTGATTTTATCGGCTTCAAGTACGTCTCGCAAAATTTGCCAATCGGGTGTCTGCCTCGTTCTGATCATCTATTGTTTGCCAATCAAAATTCACAAAAAACGTCCAATTAGAAGAGTTAAGATCCAAACCCAAAACTATTTTTGAAAGTATGAAATATGAAATTATGAATTTTAGAAAAGTAATTTCAAATGAATAAAAGGTTGAATAATTTAAAATGAAATAACTGAAAAATGCATAGAAAAACTTGTTTATGGATTTCTATAGCTGATTTAATGTTTTCCACGATGGAATTCGTGGTTTAATTAAATCTCCATAGGCAATTTATTTTCGTTCCTGTTGATTGTCCCAATTTTTTTTGTCTGAATATGTAATTCAAGTCAAAGGTTTTTTTTTCTGGTCCGGAACTGTATCGTTCTTGAACCTCTTTTCTAAAATCGTAATGAAAAGAATGGGGCGTCGAAAAATTGGGTCGTCCGGCTCTAATTTCAGCAGGTACAAAAATGTGGCCGATTGTTACTGAACAATCTCTTATCTTATATAAGTTTTGAGTATTATTCAGGTGGATTCACGATTGTCATGTTTTTTTATCATAATAAAAGAAAGTGAATGTTGTATATGATTATTATCAATCTTTTATCTAAAATACCTACGAAATTTTCCAGCTCACAAAACTTCTCCAATTAACATAAGAAATTTAAAAATTTCTTGTCATTAACATTTTTCAACGAGTTAATGAAATTTCGGTTGTTTTCTTTTTCTAGTTGTAAACAAATTTCAAAAATGGAAACTTTGTTTTGTATATTTTTTTCAATCAAGTCTGATTTTTGATTAGCAATTTTGCGATTTTATGTAACAAAAATATTTTAACAATCGATATTTATATAAGCCCATTAAATTATTCCGGCGAAATGGTGCATTACGAAATATTAAGTTCGATCGTGATAATCGCTAATGCGGAAACTTGGCGCAAAAGTATAAGTAATTGTAGTCGCGGTTCTAATGTGATGAGATGCGATCGAATCAGATTAAGTAAACACGTGTGACGAGACGCGCGCTATTAGGTGGTGAAAACTCGAGTTTTCTTGTAATCCACCTTTATCTTTGCAATAATTAACAAGATCGTCAGATTTTATTCACTGTTTTAATTTCCGCTAATTTCTTCCGTTTAAGATCTTATAAAAAACAAACCGTAACACTTTTCACACAAAACATTATTCTAAACTAAAAATTAAACAAAAACTCTTCTCAAGCAAATTGTTAAAAAGTACTTGACAATTTGAAAATAAAAAAAAAATGAAAAAACTGACTAGAATACACAAACGTCACGAGATTTTCCAAACAAAACACAACCATAAAAGTCGTGCAATTGTTTGTTAAGAAAATGTTTAAATTTGGAATGAAAAAAAGGCAAACAAAAATGTGCATGATGAGATTTCTCTGAATGTGATCGCGTCCAATGAAAGATCAATCGTGATGTAAAATCAGGTATTGTTGGGAGTCTTAGAGAAGAGGCTTTCTCCCGGAGCGTATACGAAATGGTATGTTTCCGAACACGAAACACCATGGGCCCTCGGAGGGGACGACTATATAGCCTGACCGGCACAACGAAATCCTTTCAAAGTAACCGAGATCTTAGCGCTTAGCAATTGTGAGTGTTGCGTTCGACGTCGTAGCTTCTGGTTCTCCGGGTTGTTCCATCCAACATAATCACCGGCTGCTTTTGATTAGCCGTTCAGGCGGACAATGGATCGGTGGTGCAAAGTGTTACAGTGAATTTGTTCTAGTCGATGAAGATTTTACCATCCGGTCCGATTGGATTTACTCCTCACAACAATGGTGAGCTACTTTTAATTCTATTTTTTGTTTCATTCTTTTTTATTTAAACAATTCATCATCCTGAGCTGACCTTGCGCGAAATTCAAATTTCCCGCCCTTTTTACTTTTTGCCAAATGGAAAAGAACTTGTTTTTCCAATTTTGTTATCATTTTTAACTTTGCTCCAATTTGTTTTTTAATTTTGTTTATGATAGGATTTCGTATCAACTTTTTGATGCTAAGACTTGAACTTTCTTTCATGGTTTGTGAATTCGATGATTCCTATATCCCATTTTCCGTATAAAGAGAGAGAATGAAGAGAAAAATGAATTAACACCAAATGGAAATCGTCAATTATATTTAATAGTTGAGTTAAACGCGATTATTAGAAGCGTCGATCGATTAGCGCACAATTAACAGTTTTCAAGTCGTTAATTAAATTGGGTGCCAGTGAATGAAAATAAACAGCCGAGGGAAAATTGTTGAAAATTTTAAAATCACGCCTTGTACGTGATTTTCCTTTTGGAGCCAAGCTAATTTTCCCACTTTGGATGACGAGGTATTTAAGAAGAAGAACATAATAAGAAAAAGAGAAAAATATTAATAAACTCATGAATAATGGAAAGCTATTATTCATGACCGAGGGCCAAATTTCACCTTCGTGATTTTTCTCCCCGGGTTGTGTGCTTCTAGAATTGACACATTTCGTTTCGTTGTTAGTCGGCGTTCTTCCGCGTTCCGGAATTATTTATGCAACAACTTTTTACTTCCATAATTTGTCAACTTGTTTACAAATTTTGCACACAATTATGTTTGAAACAATGTCTTTCATTAAAATTTTTATTTGTTTTCTTGTAATAAAGAACAAAGAATCCGGTGGAATCAAAAATGTAAAAGTTGGCTTTTGTTTTAATTTGCAATTTCTCATTTTTGACATGTTTACGAGATGATTAAAATAAATAAGAAAAAGTGATGAAAAAAAAAGGTGGAATTCTCGTTTGGGATCAAAATATAGGACACTTTCCCTTGATGGAAATTAAAATATAATATTGAAAACAAATGAGACAAAAAAAGAATCGACGAATCAAATATACGAGAGGAAAATTGAGCGAGGCAAAAACGGCTGAAAGGTAATTGTGCACTGGGTGCGACGGGAAACCGATTGACACCATTCGTTTTTAATCGCAATCGCTGCCTCTTGCGAGGCGTTGCTTTTGGAATCGCGCGATGCCCTAATGCATCTCCTCGTCGAGCTCGAATTTCCATAATCACTCGAATTTGCATTTAAAATCGCGCGTTGGTGTGAGATCACAACTCAATTTCAATTCAATACAAAATTCACTTGCACGAAAGTTATGTCAAGTTCACTGAACTATTTTCTGTCTTGTTTTTTTTCTTCATCCATGTTATTGTTTTCTGCGAGAACAACTGAATTATATAATTTCTTGTGTCTTGAGAACTGATAAATGTTTCATAAGTTCAGTTACAGTTCAAATATCAATTAAATTTTCTTAATTATAACATTTAAAAGATTGAAAATTCAAAAAAAAATGTTGAGCTCTTTTTTTTTGAAACTTGTCCGATTTGCGATTGCACAAAGCAGGACTGAAAATGTTGGTATTTTCGCGACGTGCCATTTACGTGTGAAATAATATATAATTTCTAAACATCAAGCAAATTTTGAAATCCGCCGAGTTAATTGCAACTGCTAAAACAATCTTATGTGGAATTCCGTCTGACCGAATAAGAAAAGTTTGACTATTGAATTAAGTTTAAAGAAAAATGGAAAAGTAAAATTGATACTGAAGGAAACGGATCTCGGAGTGAGAATTTAATTATAAGTTTGTAAGAGCAATGCAATTAATCAGCGTCCGATCTTGAATAAATTTCGCGAAGCGCCACTTATTGTGTTGCTGAATCGCCGCAACTCGGGCTTGATCGCGCGTTTATCTTATCGTGCGTCTGTTCCATTTCTCTGGGCGAGAAACTGGCCGAACTTTCAAACTTTCGTCGTCGAAAAAGTTCCTGATCCAATTTTCATCGACGTTTCCATCGTTTATTGCGCTCTTAAAATCAACCTCTCGTTTATCTCCCACAACTAATTTCCCTTTTCAATCAGCGATAAAACTTCCAAGCCAACCATTCCAAATCCAAGAACAATCTTCCAAACAATCATTTTCCTCTGGAAACAAATCCAAATTCGTATCTTTCAATTTTCAAATGAAAACACAAAAGATGAAAACAAAAAAATTGTTACTATTGAAAAGGGAAACAAATGGCACTTTTTGGTACTGGAGATTGGGTCAAAAGTGGGTCAAATTTTTGTGCAACAAATTATGACGTGTGATGATAAAAGGTAGAAAGAAAGTGTTACTCGGATCTATTCGAAACACCTTGTATCGGAATAGAAATAAGTATGTGAACAGGTTGTCCACTTATGCGCGACCGGAAAGGGTCAAAGACCCGTCGTCATGAGAGTCATCTGTCAGAACGCTCAACTCCCTCGATTTTACCCGTCAACTTTTTGTTTCGAACTTTCTTCCGAGGAATCGGCGTAAAAACTGACCGAGACGTATAAGTAAAAGTTTACAAATATGTATTATAGGAAGTTTGTCTTCTCAATCCAGTCGTTTAACAAATTTTATACATTCCTCCGCGCGTTCTTTTCATTTCAACCGGACCATCATTAGTTCCAGATTATTCAACATTTCAAGTTCGAATTAATCATGAAAGCATTCGTCTGCTTTTGTTATGTTTCTTTTTGTTATATTTTAAAACAATGTTTAACTTGAAATTTTAAGTTGAAAATTATTCAAATGAATGTGTTTTTAAACATTTGAAACGAGCGTTTAATCACAGATCTTGCGTTTTCGATTTTGTTGTTACACATAATGTAAATTACAAGAACGAAATGTTCGCAGTGAAAGATTCTCATCAAAATCAAATTATCCACTGCGCGAATTCTTGCTAAAGTTTCACTGGTTGTGAAAGAAGCCCGAGAAGAAAAAGTCCGCTCCGTTATTTTTATCTTTGGAAACAAAAGTACATATTTAAATTCATTCATCAAACAACACTAGCGGCTTGAGTGAAACAAAAATATTCGGATTATGATAATGGTTTGAGAGTTTGACTTCGGAATTCGCTGGTCCACATACAGTCTGTTGTACGGAGAATTTGCGCAAGACTAAAACTCTTATCCAGATCAAGAGGTCAGTTGCAACTGAGAACGCGTTGACATTTAAACGTACGTAGCACGTTTGTAACAAAATGACCACTTCTGATAATTGTTATTTTTCGTTACACATTTTTTCCAAAAAAAATAATCATAACAATGTCCGACTAAAAAAAACTTAAAAAAAACTAATAGAAAAAACATTTCTGAATAATAATGCTGTCCTTGTTTTGTTCAAACTTGTTTATGTTTGATTTTTTAAAGTTAAAAATCGAATGAAAATTGTAAAGTAACTGTAAAGTTGAATACCATTTTTGAAAGAACTGTTTTGGTCGAATTTGTTGTGTTTGGTTTTGCAAAGTGTAGGATTGCAAGAAGGAATTCTCAAAGTCTATAAAAAGTTTGGATTCAAAAGTCGTCCAAATTCGGATAGTAGAAAATTTTGCAAGCGTCGCCTACTTAGCGCCGAGCCTCGTGCGATTCGCGAGTGGGACACTGCGAGAGAGAATCACTTAAAGGCCGTCGCGTTTCTCCATCTAATGATATCAGCTAAGGACGTTTCAGTGGTACAATATTTGACCCGAACCGTCGTCGCAACTTGCGATTAACTTTCTAAAGCCGCGTGTTAGAGCCGTTTGCGGTCGCGTTATGCTAATTAAAAGGATATTAGAGTATCATAACTCGATGGTGGCTGACTAATTAATTTCAGTTCCTCAAGACCATTTTTTTTTCTTTTCAACTCCAAACCCGTCGAACAATGTACAGATCTCAGACTTTCATCCTTATGTAAACAATTAGTGAACCTTTTTTTAATCTGATTCTTAGCAGTCCTTCTGTCTTCCTATTAACATTATTTGAATTAATGTCAATTTTGAACAACCATTTCTAGCTCCAAACTTTTTCTGTTTTAAATTTGCTCGAAAATATTAAAGATGAAAATGAAAATTGTATTTAAAAATGAGAGACAAAAATGCATATTTTTACGAACAAAATTTTCTCTTGTCGCGTTTTCTCCTGTCTCATTAACAGTGGCGATGAATCAGAGATCTTCCCTTGTTTCTTTTCCATTGGAAAATATCAAGTGTGAGACGACGAAAAATTGACAGAATTCTGGTAAAGCGACTGGAATGCCGAAAACTTTCTACGTTACGTGCTAGAAGATTGGCAAGCCGAGCGGCTCTAACATACCCATTAATCAGTGATTTTTCTGTCATTTGAAAGTAGGAAACAAGAGTACGCTCTGTCCTGGACAAATTTTCGCCGACGGTGTGGGCGGCAACCTTTGACTCATGCAACCAAAAAAAAAAAAAAAAATGAAAAAAATTGTTTGCTCGCTATTCCTGTGTGACTCGGGGCTTCTCAGGTTGCACAAGAAAACACGGAAGAATTTAATTTCATCCGCGCTCGTTTCTTTATAATTGTCTCGGTGCGATGAACAGCGGTAATCATGGTTATTGCATACCTAAAACACTGTCTAATCATACTTGGCGAAAATAAGCCACTTTTTACCGATCGACCGCCAATTTCCGCCGGTAATCGTAAATCTAGTTTTTACGCGGTTCTTCACAATCAAAAGCTGGTGAAAAATTGTTTTTGTAGGTTAGTAACATTATCATGATTAACGTGGTGAAATGGTTGAAGCAATTTTTGAACATTTTAACTCATTTCTTCAAATTTAGTTCTACTTTAGAAGTTCATTTTTAAGTTTCGTTAAAAAATATATGAACAAATTTTTTCATTGGAGTTTGTAAAAGATGTTAAAAGGTGGAATAAATTTGTTCAGGTTAGAGATTCAGATAGGAAAACCAGATTGGAGTTATTTTTTTCTTTTTTTGATTGTGATTTTGATTACGCGGTTTACGTAAGTCTGAGAGGGTGCAAATAGAAATTAGGAACAATGCGCATCGGTGGTAAAACTGCACTATTTATAGCCCTCGTGTTGTATGCTGATTAGGTTGAGGCAAAAATGCAATGACATAATATGCGTGTTGCTCTCGGCTTATTTTGCAATGCCTAGATTACGGGCTTGGTTCTCAAAGTCTTCCGGTATCAGAAAAAGTCGCGTTATCTTTTCGCGATGTGGTTTAGAAATTGAATCTTGTCGATAATAAAAAGTTCGGCATAAATGAAACCAGCATTCGCTTGTCGTTATTAATTGTAATTAAATTCAGCCCGCTTAATTTTAACGGTTCGCCCATTAAGTCTGTTTAACGATCTATGCAGATGAGGAATTATTTTATTTTACATACGATTAAGTCATTAACTTTACGGAAGTTATATAATTTAGACAATTTATGTAGAACATTTACCGGTTTATCACAGTTGCAATATTTTATTCAAGTTTGATTTTCATTTTTAAAAGTTTGACAGCATTTGTGTATTGTTTGTAAAAAAATGTGTGTCAAATGTTAGTACAAAGTTGAAATATAAGTTGAATCTGAAAATGCGACCTATTTGTTTTTGCAATTGAAAAAAAGTTTCGCAAATGATTGGAGCTGAGAAAACGAGCGGAACAAAATGTTTCCATCGCTGGGTAAACGTTGTTATAAAAAGGTTATTAAAGTCATTGCTTATCATATAAAAAGAGGTAACGCATGAATTTACATGAAAACGTCTGTTTTGTAATGATTTTCAATAATACGTGTATGCAATTCCAATTATTTTGCAACAATTTTCAAACGTGATTTTTGCTCCCCACAATCGAGCGAAGATTGCAAAATTGAAACGTGCGAATGAATTTTCAAATCATACTCACACGCGTGCTTTTCGAATTGATATCATTTTATTTCGCATTCAAACTGGCACGTGGCATTTTTTTCTCTCTTGCCATTTTCTAAGTTTCTAAATTTCTCGAACAAAAAATTGTGAAGAATCGTGTCCACATTTCGCGAAGTGAAAATCGGTGACATAATGCGCGCCGCTGCAACGTCAATCATTCCGTACTTCTTCTTTTTCTTTTGAATTTTAGCCCACGTCATTTGTTCAAATTATTCAAATTGTTGTCAATTATTTATTACAAACAAAAGCTAAGCAGAATTTAAAAAACGAAGAAAAAATTTTCTCCAAAGAAAAAATGTTAATTCCATTAATTGAATTAGCATTTCATATCGATTCAAAAAAGTAATTACATAAGAAAAATCGGCTTAATTGACGGAAAACAATAAAATCGTTTTTTTTCTCACGAGTCTTTAATGGAGAATTCTCGTCCCAAAAACCTGATTTGACGTTTCGGAAGTGAGGCATCGATGTAATCGATTTTGAGATGAAGTCAGCGGATATTGTTTTTCGCGGCGCTTTTCAATTCCACGTTGATATTAATCAATTAAATAGATCGTGAGAACGGCCACGCGCACGGCCGTTTTAGAGTCCAGCGCTTGTTAAAATGTATAACGCTTGGAGCGAAAGTGAGCGCTGTTATACACCAAAGAAAGTTGCAAATTACCAAGTTCAAGTGCTCGCGACGCTCTGGCACAGATTGGGCGAGGATGTCTGAGCGCCATTCAATGAAAAATTCATGCAAAAATTCTATTGAATAATAATTGAATCACCAATTCATTCAACAATTTCGTTCATGCATGAACCGTCACAACTAATCTTTCTTAACCAAAAAATTTCATCTCATTTTTTATCTTAACAAATAACTAAAACTATTTTTTTTCTAAAACAAATGTTTATGAAAATAATATCAACAAAAAATTTTCCAAAGACAAATACAAATTTGCATAATGAAAGAGTTGTATTCAAGGAAAAAAAGTGACAATTTCACTTGCTGTCAAGAATGTTTAACAAAGATCGGTTTCTTTCACGATCAAGGTGTTTCCATGAGGGAAAGGTTGAGACGTCTCCGAAGTGACTGATTTGCATTTCTGAAGAACGGCTTGTTCGCAGCCGGATGTATGCCACTTTTTGCAAAACGATTTCCCGCATGTTAGAATGATGCGAGTTACAAAAAGAATGAGAAAAGAGAGAGAGAGAGAAAAGGGCACATCCTTACACGAGGCGTTCGTCTGCGATACGGGACGATGATCCGCGATGAAATCGAATTGGAGCATAAAGTTGGCATCAAATTGCCACGTTAATGAGTCGCGAAAAAAAAGAGTTTCGCCTCCCCTTGAAAGGCTTTCTCTTTCTACGTATTCTCAAAGGCTGCAACCAGAATTGAGATGATAAGTAAACACGCCTCTCGCATGCATACGCACTTTTTTTTTCGTTTTCTCTCCTCGCTTATTTCTCTTGACAAATTTTATTAATATTCATTAAACGAACTGCGTCATGTTTTCCAACTAAGAGAAAAAGATAAATTTCTGTCACGTTTCAGAGACCGATAAACAAATTACTGCTTTCCATTTATCTATTTGTTTCGTTTGTGAATCAAAATCCAACAAATATTTACCGAATCAGATTCATACATTCATAAGTCATAATTTGTTGTTGATTTAACCGGATTCAGTGAGATTTTCTCGATTCATCTGAAATTACCGATAAAATTGTCATAAACAGAATAACGGTTGGAAATTAAGTTTCTAATTGAAATAATAAAGTTGAATTAAGTTGGATTAATTAAATTGAAAATTTAAAAAGCGCTAAACTGGCGAGAACTGAATAGCAATTAACTTTTTGAATGAAACTGCAACTTTGATGTAATTTCAATTCAACGTATCCTTTTGATTTGGAGATTAGATATTTTTTTTCTCGTAATTAGTTTTGAGTCGGGCTAATCTAATCGACAGGTTGGGAAGATCTCTGAGAGTGCAATACACCTCTTTAGACACCGGAATCCGCAAGGCCTGGCACGCACAGAGTTCTCGGCGCGCGGTTTACGAGAGAAGAGAAAGGTACTGACCTTCTTTTATCGTCTTACCAGGCCCATGCGATCAATATAATTACCTACATTGGGGTTCAGAATTAGGTTTACACGTCACCGCGGGAGATCATGAAACTTTTAATAGAAAGATTGCAAGCAAGTGGAGAAAGTCATCCGCAAGCACAGGTGGAATGCCGAGGCGCTCAAATCGATGCTTATCTTCTGCCGCTTAAATCGAACGATTTCTCACCGAGAACCTCTGAGTGATATAATTGAAAAATGAATATTCAATCGAGGGAAAACCAAACGCTTAATTGACCTTTTTTCATCTCGCACATTTTTTTCCCCTCCATTTATTGGTCGTTTGCGTCAATCAATTTTGCTTCAATCAGTCGAACGAAATGTCATTAATGCATGCAGAAATTAGTCAGAGTTTAGTAACGTCAACTGTTGGGTGTCGAGTATTGTATTTGCATGAGGATTAGTCAGCTCTGGTTGGAACAAAAATTGAAACCGGATTTGAGTGTTGGTCACAATTTGTGTATCTAAAAATAATCATTGTTCCATAATGTTATGAATGCACTTTATTTTCAAGCGCGACTTTCTATTTCCAAACGCTGAATAGCGCTGAATTACAAATAGTACAAATGATTAAGTCGTGGGATTCGAGCAGAGGTAACGCCCGGAGAACGGACGCAATTGTGCACACCGGACTGTGGCAATAACCAGCGATCGCTGACTTATGTCAGTGATAAATTCTCTTGCCAGACGCAAATTAGCGCCGCGTAATATCCTTTGATTTGCGCGCATCCTCGTGTGATATTACTGATTAGAAATCATCTTCAAGACTGCACAAGTTGCTTCTAGAGAACGTTTCGTTACAGTCTGAAAAGTTTGCGGCTCGTGCCAGTAGTTGCGGTTGGAGACTCGAATAATGATTATGTAGACGATAAAAGAGCACTTCCGTTAATATTGTTAACAACTCGCGAATGCCTGGCGCTTCAGCCTCGCGGGCTAAGAAAGAAAATGAGCAGAATAATTAAAAGTCCGCGACTGTCTTCGAATTTCCCTGTTTCTAATTTGTTTTTTTTTTTCGTCGAAAGAAATCTTGGGAAAATGTCAAATTTTACAGCATTTTTATTTTTACATGATCAAGTTTGACATGATTTTTGCAAAAGTCAGTTCAAAACTGAAGTCTACAAAGGCATTGTTTTCGCAATTTTGCAAATACAATGAAAACAATTTCAATGTGAGCAGTACAGTTATGTTTATTTTATTTTTTTTTTGTTTTTTTAAGAAAGATTTTGATAATGTCGTAAAATGTTTTATTGTGTTGTAAAGATAAGAGAATATTCGTAGTTGCATATGATATAAGAAGGTCGACTACATTCACCGGAAAATACGTTAGCGAGACCTTTTAGAAAAGAGGTGATAAAAGAGAAAGAACGTTGCTCCATTTCGTTATGTCGGCCCGAGAAAAGAATAGATTCGCGAGAAATGGCGAATAATCGATTGTCAAGCCGCCACGGCAGTCATTGTGTCTGCGGGAGAAAAAGGTGTCGTTCGATTTTTCGCACGGTTTTGCTAACGGTCATACAATAGACTTTTGCGTTCCTTTTGCCCCTTCACTGCGTTGATTAACAAAACCGATAATGTCAAATAATATCGATCGGATAATAGAACAATTTTTATTTCATGTCTATTCATATTTTTTATGAATTTGTTGTATTTTTCGGTCAAATTTGCTGGCCCCAGCTAGAATGTTGATTTTCGATACAGTTTTTGATACGGGATCGGTTGACTGAAAGTTGTTCGGCTACAATGAAAACGAGTCCAATTTAAAAACGGCTATTTATAACCAATGTCAACTGCAAGTCGAACCGGCGGATAAATTAATTTCCAACCGACGAGAAATGTTGCTATTTTTTACCATCACTGAAATCAAGCAAACAATCAATTTTTCGAGTTTGAAATGTCCGATGCAAAGAGATCTGGAAAGTTTCGTGAACACTGGTGCTCGAATATAAAGAAAAACGTACACTTTCGAATCTCATATATGTTATTTGAGCGAACGAAAAAAAAAGTTTTTATTTTATGTTGAATTAAAGCATTAAATTATACGTATCGTTTGTAATGAAAGTTAGTTTCTTTATTGTTTCCACGATTTTTCTCTCCGTTAAACGCCCCGTTTCTTTCTTCGGACACAAAAATTGAAAGAAAATCTCCAACGGGTCTTGGGATCGGGACTTTTCTCACACATTTTGCTGCAATTTGCTGTAAACTTACACGTGCTCGACGGATCATGTAATCAGAGCGTATATGATGTCGCATTAAAAAAAATCACACAACTGTATTTCAATCTCATTTTTTATTACGGTTGCAGATTTGTATGAAATGTCGTAACGGTTCGAAACCGTTGAGTAAACACTCAATGACACAACAGTATTATAAAACAATTGATCTCATTATGATTACCCTTAGTGGTCTAATTTTCGAAATTATCATTTTACGTTATTTGTTATAATGTTTCTTTCTTTATTTGTTGCAGATCAAACAAAATGTACTGGCGATAGCCTTGACTATTGCTTTTGTGGTGTCAGGGGTCAGAGGTGAAAGATGGTCACGTCAAGTGACGAACAGCGAATGGATACCGCTTGCAGCGCCTAGAACGGACTCTCAGGTTCAAGGACAGGAGCAGAATTTAGAGACTGAGGGAGTGAACGGACTGATCACGGCTGCGGATCGGCACTCGTTATCCCGCGTTCAGCCAATAGCTCTTCCTCCAGAATTACAACAGCAGTACCAGGACCAGCTCCTGCAACTGCAACGAACACAGGAGAGCATAGAAAAACTCCTACATCTGCAACAACAGCTGAAGGATCAACAAAGATTACTCAAAGTAATTTTATATTATAAAATGAATATTACATTTGAACGAAAATATTAAAAAATTTGTTTGAATCTGTAACTGTACTTGCAATGTTTAACTTTCGATATTTGACTGAAGGAACTTTCATTAACTCTTTGAAGTATTACAGACAGTAAATATGGAATCATAAAATTGAGAAGCAGGAGACACTTTTATGACACTATCAAAAAACAGAATGGAAAATGAAGGAAAAGATGGTTTATGTTTATATTTTATTGCAGACGGATGGGTACTTGCCCCGACAGCAAGTTGCGCAATCGACGTCGGAAGATTTAGTTCCTCCGGCACCAGCGTCTGAGGCCCTGCCGCCGATTTATGCAGCGCAGACCTTCCGAGACAAGGGCGCGAGCGCCGAGGATTACAGGGAAAGTTCAAGTGAAACCGAAGGTCAAGAAGAGGCCCAGCCCGTTTCACGATTCAAGTATGTCAACGCGAAACACGGCACTCATTACCAAGTAGTGAAGCACCAGACGGAACCGTTGGCGAATAATGACAGGAATTATTCCCCCAGCACGCAGAATAATCATCGCGATGCCGAGGACGAGGAGGTAATTAGTCGGAATTGTTCTTGGTTGGACACCGCCTTCCGACAAAGTAACTTTAAAATTAACAAAACATAACAGATAATTTATGAAGACAAATTTTTCAAACTGTTTATTAATTTTTGCAATTTAAAGTTTGCATTGAGATGTAAAGTGAAATTTGATAACTTGTTTCACAGTAATTGTTATTCCATTTTTTTGAAATTTGAAGTTCAAAGTATGATATCGATTCTATTTTTTAAGGTTCAGTTAGTATACGTGCCAGCGGAAACCCTGAGCCAAAGAGGTCAGCTGAAATTACATGCCGGTCGAGTACGCAAGCCAGGCCAGCAGCTACAGTATCGGCCACAGCAACAATACCATAAAGAGGTGCAAGACAGCCCTTCACCCAACCGGCCTTCGTTGCATCAAGATACCTTTACTCACGCATTCCTGCAGCACTTGCAACGCGAGCAGGACGAAAACGCGGATCTATTCCGAGACGACAGACTGAAGGCACTCACTCTTAGTGAGCACCAAAAGGAAGTCGACAAGCAAACTAAGCTCCACCAGGAGGCGGTGCTTCGCGAACAGGAACTTAAGCGACAAAGGGACGAGGAAAAAGCGAAGAAAGATTTAGAGGCAGTCGAGGAACTCGCGAGACAGCGGGAGCTCCAACGGTTGCGTCAGGTCAGAGAGAAACAGAAGATCGAAGCTGAAAAGAGAAGACTAGAGGAAGAAAGGAAACGCCGCGAAGAAACCGAGAAACTAGAAGAGCCCAAAGGTCACGGCTCGGAGCTGAGCATAAATCAAAAACCACACGCCTCACCGCTTGTGAGAGAACATAACAAACAGCAACTCCATTCCGACGTTACAAAACCGACCAACCGGCTTAGGTCCAGGTTGAGACAGAAACCACAAAGACCCAACTATGCGGAAGAACAGGCTCCGGTCTTGCAACCGAACCAACCACCTTTGGCCATTTATATGGACAGCACAATTTCAAAAAGCAGAAAACCCAAAGTTACAGATGCACTCAAACTATTGAAACATGCTAAGACCATCGCAGTTTTGGACACTGTTGAACCTAATGCTCCTAGAGTTTTTGTGGGACCTTCCAGTTTAGACCCACCTCCGAAGTATGTCAAGTTCAACTTGCCTTATCTTTCCTCTTTGGACAACAGAGTAGAACGAAGAGTTGAGTCACTTCCGTTCTTTGTTGCTCCATTGAGTTTTGAACCTCCGCTAGGTTACTCCAAGATTCCGTTCCCTGCTCCACACATAGGGTCTGTTGTGGTCAACACTCTGACTGCTGACCAACAGTCGGAAAACAGCTTCCAGGACCAGAATGAGAGTCCACCTTCAAGACAAAGTTTGGAAGAGGAAAGACTTCCAGTAACAACTGGATATGTTGAAGAAGCGACAATTGTTTATGCTCCGGAAATCGTAACCACTCAAAAACCAACAATCAGAAATCAAAGTCCCAGACCAAGAGTTAGACCTTACAGAGTAGACGATAAGACAAGGGTTGATGAAAGAACAAGACTCTACGAGAGTGGAAGAATGGAAGAAAAGAGACTACCAACTGTTAGTTTCCAGGAAGAGAGAAATTATGACAGGGTGGAGAAACCTGTAAAAGTTAGACAGTACGAGTCCACTCCAAGTTATGGCAGTGATAGTACCCAGACTTATCCTTCTGTTTCGGATGTTACACATAGGTATTACGAACGTACTGTCCCGGTAAGTGAGTTCTCAGACTATGAGAAACAAGGAAACAAGGATTATGAGAAACATGTTGAGGTCAAAGACAGGGACCGGTACAGGCTGCCGGAACAGCAGAGGCAACACTATACGGTAGTGCCTTCAAACCACCAGATGAATGTTGACTATAGAGAGCAGACTAGAGATGATGGATCTTCGGTCATTGGGTCTACTCAGTACAGCTTGCCTGCTGAACTGCCTGCTATCTCTCCTCACTTGCCTGGACTTGTGAATGCATTGATTGAGAAAAATGAAGCTGCTGCAATTACTTTGACCACTACTGAACCTACCACTACCACTACTACTACTACTACTACTACTGAGGCTCCCACTACCCGAGCCAGAACTAGAGGACGTCAAAGGTAATTTATTAAGTTGTAAAAACATATTGAACCTCGATTATTTTATATCACAAAATGTCAAAGTTTATTACATTGAAATTTTTAATTGCAGGGGACGTGTTACTACTCGACCAACAACATCTACTTACTCAAGTGCAACTAGGTCGATTGGTTCTGATCGGTCTCGAAGACCTTACAACAGGTCTAGAACTAGAGTCACTACCACAACAACAACCACAACTGAACCTAGCAAGGATTACTACGATCCTACCAAGGCGAAGTATGAAGAAACTACTGCCCGATACGAACCCGAAACTAGACGAAGAAACCCTTACAGAATAAAGCCAACTAAGGCTCAGGAAACTGAATCCAAAGCGGCTCAGGTACTTGATTCACTTACCCTCAACCAGTATCATCTTTTAAAGTTCATTTCATTTCAACTAAATCTAATTTATTTCAGGCGGTGACTAAGAACCGAAACACAGAAAGTAGGGTGATCTACGAACCAGTTACTCATTTAGAAAACACCAAGAAAAATATCCCTACCCCAACCGTAACCACTGTCAACGTGCCTGTGTATTCTAAAACTGAATACCCACCAACGGCGAGCGAAGAAAATTATCCCAGACGAGTTCCCTCGACAAGAGACCCCATAAATTATCCAAGAAAAACGTATAGCCCAAACATCCAATCACAGCCTGAGTCACAGTATGACCCAAGTGAGGAAGCTGTTTATAACAACCGAGAAAAATTGGATGACGCGCCGGTCAATGGGTTCAACTATGAGGCTCAAACTAGCGTTCCCGATGCCAATGATCAGTCATATTATGGAAGAGATAAGGAGTATGACCAGTCCAGTAGCACAGAGGCGTCATTCGTTGAGAAAACCAAAGAGCCAGAGTACTACACGGTTTATGCTCAAGGACAGAGTTATGAGGATGAGAGCAACTCCAGACCATCGTACTATCATACAGGACAGGAAGGTCCAAGGACTGATCCTATTTTCATCCCAGTTTCTCAGGAGAGGGAGGATTATAGCCGATCTACAAGTGCTTCTCAAGAGGTGAGAAATACGGGTTTTCGTTAAAGGATTCTATATCCTTTCAGATAACTTTATGTTTAAAATTCTTTTCAATTTTCTAATAAATTGTTCTCCCTAGATAATCACTCAACCTCCAACAACAACTACGACACCTGAACCGGTGATCATCAGACAGAAAGTTCGAGCACGTCTTGGAGGCAATCAGTACCAACAGGAATCTAATGTACAAACAAAACCGCGAGGACCCCAGGATGAGTACGTTCGTTTCAGTGCCGTCAACCAAGAGCCTGTACAAACTCAAAGACCTACCTTGAGGCATAGACAGAATCGACCACAGGTTGTTTATAAATCAGAACAGGCTGATGGCGATGAGTACGTAAGAATCCGAGCACCTCAATATCACGTGCCGTCAACAACTCCTTCAATTCAGAAGGAAGAGATTGAGTATGGATTCACTCGGGTTCCCAGTTTTAGATCGACGCAGCTGCCCGAGGAAAGTTATTCGTCTTCCACTTATCGACAGGAACAGGTAAATACATAAATAACAAGTCGTTTAAATTAAAAAAAATGAAATGTTTCAAGTATTATCAATGGGATTTTAAAACTTTTAGGACGCTTCGTATGTTGATGCCGAAGTTACCGAGGGTGATTCTAGTCCAAGCAAAGTAGCCAAAAGCAGGAACGAATACAACGTACCAAATCGTAAATTAGAGATCAAGATTCCTGTCACGCAGACGCCTGTTTCGAAATACTCGTACCCTACGTCTGCCGAGGAGGACGCGTATCAGCCTAAGAGCACCGAGGCTCCCCTGAGACCCAAAACACGAGGAAGAGTCCGTAGACCTGGACAAAGAAGGCGACCAAGCACCACAACTGAAGCTGGCTTAGATGTTCAGAATGAACTGCCACTAGACGAAAATTATCCCAGGATCATTCAAACCATCCAACGACCTTTGGCTAGTCCGAGACCTGCAGTTTATGAGGACAGTTACGAACAGTCTCCTGTTTCTTTGCCTGTTAGGAACGTGACTTATCAAGAACAGTCTGAGGAAAATGTAAGTCGAATTTCGGTAATGAATTTTTAAAGATAAGTTAAACCAGTGAATGAAATATTTTAATAAAAATGTTTTTACTTTTAGCCTCCTGCCCAGGAATACATTCTTCATTACGCCCCAACTGGAGTTTCAGACGAAAGACTGGCATACCAAGCTCAGCTCCCTGAACTTAGCCCAGAAAAAGTGAACCTAAGAACTTACCAGCCACACCTCTTACAATCATCAGACATTTATGGAGCAGAGAGTCAGTGGTCCACAAAACTTTCCCGAAACTCCTTCCAAGGCAGTAATTACCCCAATGAAGTTGTCGAGACAGCAAAATCTTCTGATAATGAAAACGCTACGAAAAAGGCTGAAGAGCCTGAAATTATCACTGCTGGACCCGAAGTCCCGATGACGGTTGTTGTAAGTTCGCAGTACGAGAAGCCTAGTGAGAAACCATCGGTGGTTTCAGAAGAACAAATGATGTCGATGGACTTTGGCATGAAAATGAACGCGGAAAATGGACAGAAATTTAACAGCGAAGTTTCCACTGAAGCTTCCAGCAGTACCGAAAATGTGATGGATAATTCAGATGCAATGATTAGAAAGAAAGGCAAACGAAAAGTAAGAATAAAAAGATTCAAAGAATTCGTGGTAAAAACAGTTCTCTAAGTTTAACATTTTGATTGACGTGCGGTTTTATTTGAATTTTGTAGGGCCTAAGAAGGAGAGTACGAGTCAGAGTCCGTCCTCTGGAAAGTTTCGACACAGCAGAATCGCAGAACTACGACAATTCGCCAAACCAGGTTTCAGCCCAATCTAAGGACCAGTTTTACACTTACACAACCGAAAAGGTGCCTTCCTCAAGCGAACCAACCAGTACTGAAGGATCACTGTTGTCAGGTCTTATTGACATGATGACAGGCAACAATCAAGCAGAAACGACTGTCCCACCATTCGAACAAACCCCTGAAGTTGAACCAACCGTTACAGTCTTTCCAGAAACCACCATCATTCCCGACGTCACAAATTTCAGCGAAAGTTCGCAGTCAGTTACAGCTCAGCCTTCTACATTAGAGACCACTGAAACACCTGCAACCGAAGAGGTCAAGCAAATGGAATCCCAGGACTATCCACAAAACCACAGGTCTACCTGGAGTGAGGTCCAGTATGAATCAAAAAAAAGCGTTGCGGACTTTTCCAAGTACTACACAAAGAATTATCAAAACGAGTCGTCCGACCAGGAGGTTGCTAAAGTTTCTAACCCTGTGGTTCAGGCCAACGAGACAAAATCTCTTTCAGACTATGTGAAGGTGATTTTTGACAGCATTAAACATGCTCAACAGGCAGAAGAGTCGGAACCAACTGGTGAACCGCAGAAACAGGAACCCATACAGCAGATCCCCCCACTGACGACCAGCGAGCAGCCCCAAACTGAGAAGGTTCAGGTCAAAGATGCCAGTGAGGATCTTTCGTTGGCAACGATGGAACCCGTCAGGACAAGCAAGAGCACGAATTTGAGTAAAGTTTTAAGGACAACGACGACGACAAAGGTGTCGCACATGACCGAGATTTGCTACCGTGGCAAATGTGTCATGTCGAAACCAAACAAAGAGGGCAGCGCGAGATGATAAAATTGTTGGTCTTGCTTTTTCACATATGACTGTTGCAAAATTTTGTACTTTTCGTTATCTGAATTATTTATTTGTTGGAAAAGAGAAAGAACGTTGACTAAAAGGAATTAAAAAGTAAAATAAATTTTCAATGGAGACGAGCCATCGTTGGACCATTTCCCACTTCTTGTTGTAACTTTTGGAAGTGGTGAGATGGAATTAATATTGTATTTAAATGAGTATAGTAAGCCTAAAATTTGTATTTACTAGTAAGCATTATTTATAAGTGTATTTAATTTAAAAATCAAGTTGGGCCTCATATTGTACTCCAGTGTGATATCTTGATGAATAAAAAAATTGATTGAAAAAACTCTGACTTAAACACTTTAAGATAAACACTCCAAAACTTGAAAAACACTTGTACAATAAAAAACCAGACTGTTTCAATTTTTGTTATGCACTTGTTTTTATTTTTACGACATAACAGGCCTTAACTGAATGATTAATCTACTTTCTTTTTTTACAAAACTATACATTGCAAAACATATACTCATTTTTACTCTTCACAGTTACAAATCATATAAGCACGGTTATCAACTGTACCTAAATGGGCGACTTGGTTTTGGCGACTAATGTTTGTAACGTCATTTGTGTTTAATTTTTCATTCGGTTTGCTCGCTTTTTTGTTTTCTGGCAAAAATATTTGTACACCGGAAACATTCGACAAGTATTATTATTCGAACTTTTGTTGTTATTTTACCTTTTTTTAAGATTCGCGAATATTGGATGTTACAAAGATTGGTCGCACTGCAATTGAACTATGTACATTCTAGAGTTCAGAGCTTTCTCCTGGACGAATTTCATGTTAGCGATAATATGCTCCGCGGGAAAAACAGCTGCAGTTGTTTTATTTTTTATATAAAATTGTTGGTTACAAATGTTCAAACGGAACGAATTGGGGCGAGCCAAAATGAACAGCCGAAGAGAAGGATGGCGGGGCAGCAGAGATAATTTCGCAATTTCGTATAACTGGCTTTTACAAGATCAACGATATAATATATGTAGAAATGGTATTTTTTTCTCTTTGTTATGCGCGATTTGTTTGCACTTTTGTTTTAGTTCAACAATTTAATCCTCTAGCAACAATAACAATTATCACAGTAAATGTCATTGCATTCAAATGAATGATACTTTGCAATGCATTGACTCGTTTTGTTTATCTTTATTTGTTATTTGTTAAAAAGTAAAATCAGAACACCCATGAACATTTACGTTCGTATGAAAAGAACATCGAGTTGGTAAAAAGTTTATTGCTCTTGTCGTTGACAACAAAATTATCAAGAGTTCGATGTCAAACTGCATACAATTTTTCTCCTGTGCTTTTAATTTGTTCTCATATCAAATTCGTCGTTGACATTGAATGTTGTTCACTTGAATGAAATGTTATTCGCTGCATTCGTATTTGATTCGTATTATTCAAGCGACAAATCTTTATTTTGTTTATTAATTTTACTTTGTCTGTTTTTTTAACAATGACGTTCGTACAAATTATAGTTTACTTTGAATTGCAGAGTTTGATAAGTTCTCGAATTCGTTTTATTCGATTTGTGAGTTCGATCAGTTATTTTTTGTTTGTTTTTTTTTTCATATGTGTACATACGTCCACGCTTTTTCGTTTCAGGTCGGACCTATTAGAATTCCAATTCGCGTTGATTTCATAGGTATCAATCAAAAGTAAGTGACAAATGAAAAACTTAACAACCGTAATTGAATATGTACAAAGATATACACAATTTTACATCGTCAAAAGTAACGTCGAGTTAGTAACAAATTCGTTTGACAATCGAAGGAACGCAATATTTACAAGAAACTCAGACTGATTGAGATCAAATGTCTTTCAATGACGAATATTTTCATGAACCCTCAAAGACTGACCTGGTGACTACTGATAATCAACTACGTGCTCAACACATAAGCTAGAATTCAACCACTTTTAAGGAATGACTTCTTTTTTCTGACTTCTTCTGTAATACTAAATGTAACACTTCTGGGGACCCGTAGTACGACAGCGGTGTATTGCGAACTTGTGCGCCTTGTACTTTTTGTGATTCGACAATTCTCTTTTATTTTTCAAACTCTTTCATTTCCCTCACCGCTCAACCATGAGCATTCGGTTAGGTCACTCCAAGAACGCTTTATCTTTTGGTACTTTGCAGCTGAAACATAAAAAAGTTTAGTACTCCAAATTTGAGCACATGAAAACTTTTAAAAATGTTATATAAAGCCAAATTCTACTTTTACAAACCAGATATTCTCATCTTAATTAAAAATGCAAAAGAAACTAATAAAAATGAGTGAGCTTTTACTTGTTTTATGATCTAGTGATTCATCCTGCCACGCAGCTCCATAGCAGCGATGTCCTCAACGGAGATGAGTTGTTCTATGGGGATGCAAGAAAGTTCACCACCACTCGACTCCTGTGCTTGCCACTTTCGTTCTTGTTCGGCTTCCTTAGCTTTGACTTCGGCCTCTCGTGCGCGCCGCTCTTTGAGTTTGAGTGAAAAAATAGCGACCGAGCGGGCGCGCTTCATCAGGCTCTGCTTCACCCGGGTCTTCTTCGCCTCGCGCTCCTCCTTCGCTGACTTTTCCTCCTCCTGGCTGCTGCTCGCCGTTCGACTCGAATCAGAGACACTTGACGCTGCTTCCTTCATGCTTTTGTCACCGGAGTAAGACGGCCGGTGCGAGTCCAGTCCTCGGGACGGCGGTATTTTGTCCATTTTTTCACGCGACTTGTCCTTGTCCGGCGATGCTCGGTATTTTTGATTTTTCGGATTCGGCGTCCAAGGTGGTATTGATCTTTACAATCATTGAATAAAATTGAATCAAAATTGAAATTTTGTTTAAGAGGAAAAAAATTGAAATAGTGTTGATGAATCACCTTAAAAGGTCACTGTCGGAAGACGCAACCAAGTCTTTGGAAACTATGCAATCCGTGGACCGATGAATCGAAATTTCCTCACCACCAACAATGCCACCAGTTATTTCGGAATCGCTTGATTTTCGTCCGTGTTCCAGGCCCAGTCTTCGGACCCAGTCGACCCCGCCGTGAGGCCCAATTGTCAGATGATGATTAAGGTCACTATTGCCGGAATCTTTATCGCTGTTAAGCCAGTCCCTCGCACGTCGTCCTAGAATGGAAATTCAAAATTAGAATCTGCAAAACTGAAGAGTATCTTTATCGAGTATTCTTCTATATTTTCTCTCGGTCTTGCCAAAGCGCAATTGCAGTTTTTTTAAAATTCATGGATCAAAAAGTTTTCTTGCAAACGAGAAATAAGTCTTTTATCTCTACTGAAACTTAGTCTTTGATGAAAGGGCAACTTTGAAACTTTATTTTTCAAATTGTGATAAGAAATTCAGCAATTCTAAAAAAAGTTCAAAATCAATCTCACATTATAACTCTTGAAATTTGCAATCAAATTAGTTACAAGAGAAATTCCACTTTAAACTTGAGAAAATGAGAATATAATATAATATTGGAAGTTACCTTTTTCACCTCCAGGAATCGAACACCTGGCGAACTGATGGACTTCCCTGCCTGTATTGGAGTGTTCTGGGATGAAGAGGCTGCTGACGTCGCTGCCGCTTCCGGTACTGCCAGGTGTCAGTGGCGGGGGAGTCTCGGCGATTTTGGGGATGTTCGCGGCGCTCGGGGTCGGTGGGAAACTCTGCGTTTGGTGGATGGAAGACAACGAGGGCGTCTGCGAAGAACTTGGCATCAACTGGTCGCCGTCCGCGACATCGTCCACGCACTCGTCGTCCGCCGGGCTCACCTCGAATCTCCCTGCAGTAATACGTGATCTCGATTAGACCGCAGTTCTCTCGCCGACGGGACATCGACGACTGAACAATCGTTACACCGTGTACCAGTTCTGGCTTCGCGCGAAGCCCTGGAACGGATCCAACTCTGGATCCTATATTTCCGGGGCTTTGCTAACGAGATACAGTTTGTTGGCCGTGATGTAAGGTTTTATAGATAACACAACTGCGACGCAGTTTGTACAAATGATCCTGATACCTTTTTTCCTTCCTCTATTTCAAAATCAATTTTCAATCAACAATTTATCCTATCAAACATTTAGAGACTTACTACCAAAAAAAAACTTTAATCAATTTTTGCAAAAACATTATTTTTAACTTTTGACCAAGTTTTACTTCAAATCAACTTCGATTGATTCCAATTTTTTTATTTAGTACTCCGAGTTTGTATTCAAAATTTTGCTTTGAAGACATTTTTGAAAAAAGCATTTTTTTCTGAGGGAAAGTTTTTTGTATTTGTGATACCTATAACAGTAGCAGGTTGTTGATCCGGGGAAGGTGTCGAAGACATTCGTCGGGCCGCTTCACGTCTCAGGAACTCCACCTTTGCCATTTCGGTCGCGACCCAGTTTGGCACGTCTGGGATCGCGCAAATAATGAAGAACCGAATTGCCAGCATGATGTGCTCCAAAACAACTATTAGCAGTATCGTTTGGGTGGCCGACATCTCGGGAAACATTCGTTGCACTTGACCACTTAGTCCGATCAATGCACAGTTTACCCAGATCGCTACCACTGCCATGGCTCCCATTGCATTCTAAAAAAATTAATTAAAAAAAAACAAATTTTAACATAGAAGTAAAAAAGTGAAACTTTCTAAACCTTGAGAGAAGTAACATTTTTGAACTAAGGGAGAAAAGTAGGAGTTTCTGATCCTAGGGAGTGAAGTAAAACTTTTAGAACCTAGGTAAAGAAATGTTACTTTTTAGTATTCCAACAAGTTTTTGTACCTGCCAAGTGCCAATACTAGAAACTCGTCGTCCGAATGGTCGTTGCAAAACGAAGCAGAGTTTGAAAGCATCGCCGCGCAATTCCAATAGGTTGCCCAACAAAGCTGCGAGTGCCGCCAAAGGGAAGGCTGACGAGAAGAGGCACACGTAGCCCAACTGTGACAACAGTTCCAGGTGCTCGGAGAAGGCTCCGTCGTACTGAAAGGAAAATTGGTGTTTCTTTTGAGTACGTGCGATGAGTGTCTGATTCGGGCGCGAAACCAAACTTGATAACAGAAATTTGCAAACTCGCGACACAACGCCAGTCGATAGGCGGTGCGCTCGAATTTTTGAGTGTAAAAATTTCTGCTATCGCATCATCGACTCTACAAATGAGAGATGTTTGCGGCGATATTTTTTTCTTGGTTTGTATATTTAGGCTGTGCAATTGCCAACGTGCAATATGATAAACGCATTCCGAACAGTTGGAAAGAGTTTGAGAAATTGTTCGATCGATGGAAAAAAAGCAGTCATTCGCGTGTTTCTGGTGAGCACATCGATCCTTCTGTGACAAACAGCGATTGTTAATGAGTGTGCCATAAATTGAGTCGTCAAATTTGCATGACTCTAGTCAACGTGGATGAATGAAGTTTTTTGTTGTTGTTTTGTTTGCTTTACTTTCGCCGTTCAATGGCTAATAAATTATGCAACTGTATGATCGATACGGTTCATTCAATCATGCAAATCTTATCGGAAACGATTTGTGTTCGACCTACGCTGAAGGGAAGCATTTCAAGTGAAACCAACAGTTTAACCCTCTAAGGCTTATAATGTGACATGTCAAATGGTAATAAAAAGTTTATCCTTCGAAATACCTCTTACAGTGATTGCAGAAACTTGGTCCAACTTTTTTAGTTTCAACAAAATTACATCATAAATAAACAAAATTTAATGCCAAATTTAAGCGTCATTTTATATAAATACAGTCTATTTAATGTCTCTTTTCTTATTTAATTGAGTATTTAGCTTTTGATTTATTGTTCATCTTACACGATGAGGTGTGAAAATAAATTGCACTGCAAACATTCCAAAACAAAAGATCAGCTAAGTCTAGAGCAAACCTTGAAAGCAATGTCACTAAGAAGGGAATTAGTAGGATTTCCTACTCTGTAGAGGGAACTCTCGACTTCGGCCTGGCTGACGTTTCTCTGCTGCTTGCTCTTTTCCTTCTCGCTTTTTTCGTCCTTCTCCTCGTCCTTGGCAGCGGCACCCATGTCCTCGCTAGCCGATCGTGCCTCGCTCGGACTCAGCGCCCCGAACATCTCGAAACTCATCTGAGCAAGTTTCAGCTGTTCAATCAAGTACGGCAGAGCGGACTCTTTGAGATTGCCAATCACTTGACGTGCTATCAAAAGTGCAGCCAGTTGCTGGAATTACAAAAATCAGTTTCATATTATTTATCAATTGCAACTTTAAAAGGGACAACATTTTTGAGTCGGTGAAAAAGAAAAAAGGGAAGTTACCTCTTTCAGTCTTTCCTGATCTTGGATATAAAACGCGATGTAGAATAGCGACAAGAACGAGTTGACGAATTGGAACTGAAATCAAATAAGCAAACGCTGTTTATCGCAACGAGCTTTCAGTTTGAGCGAGCACGATTGCGGCAAAACTCGATGAATAACGTGAAACTTGAATCGAGCCAATTAATCATCCTCTAAACAGTGTGACTAGTGATCGTACACAATTTTCAAGCCAAAAGTTTTAACCCAATTATAAACGACAATTCCCTTATCTCGCGGCGTGACGTCACAATGAGAGGTGCATATAGATACGCAGTTTAGAACTTTGCATGCGTAATGTGTGCATTTTCACTTTCGAGTGTAGAATTGAGAATAAACGTTTCGATTGTGTGGCCGTTCATGAATGATTCAGTGGTTCGCATTAAATGTGCTCATTGGATCATTCCAAAATGAACTGTGACATTTGACAATCGGTCGTGAAAATCTCTTCTTGTCTTATGTTTGCATATTTTTGTCTTGATAAAGACATTCTTGGAATTCTATTTGAAACCAAATCTACTGAACTTGATTAAAGTCAAACAACCACTGACGATTAAACGTAAAAAAAAATTAAAATAACACTCCTAAATAAGTCAGACTAATGATTTATTACCAGTGCCACTTTGTAGATCAGGTGGTTCTCGTACTCGGTGTCAAGTCGGTAGTTTTCTGCGTCCAACACATAAAAATTAGCTAAGAACTATGGCAAAACTAATTTTCAATGGGTTACAAAAAAAAACTGGTATGAAAAATGTACAAATTTGAGACGTGGAAGGTGTGAGTTTAATTTTTTTGTATTTACAGAAGTCGGTAAGTCCTCGCCTGGATATCACGAGTGAAAAAAAATTGTTAAAACCACTAGATCGTAAAGAACTCTACGACTCTACGACCTGAGGATGAATGGAGGATGAGAATCGTTGATCGGGTCGATGCAAAACGTACCCATGTCGTTGAGCCAAACCGCAACTTTAAAATAAGCTTCATCCATCAGCGCGATCACCACCGCCAGAAGAACTTTCGGAACGTAACTCAACCAGAATCCGTACCCACCGGATTCCAATTTCGCGTCCCACCAATCCTGAAAACACATTTTGTTCGATGGTGAACCTACCAGATATGCAACGAGTAACAGATTGATTGATTCCAATCTAAGTTTGGGGCTTATGACCAGCGGGAAAACTTTAGTTTGAAAATTGATGTTTTTACCTGAATTTGGAAACTCAGAATCATGACCACGAACACGAGGAATAAACAGGTCATGATGATTGGCCCGCTGACGAAATTTCGCAATACGTTTCTCTTCCAACTTGGATACGTCGGTTCCAAACGACCAGTCACTGGCGATATTTCCAATTCGCCCTAAAAACAATAACATTTTCCAAATCAAATGTACAGTTTTAGTTCGTCTTTTTGAATGAAATTATCTCATTGGATTCTGAATACTTAATTGATTTTTTTTTCAAAAGTAACTTTTTTGATAAATTTATGGAAGTAATATCTTGTTTTCAATGATTTTGAGCATCAAAAAAGTTAATTACTCGAAATAAAGGTCTTGGTTCAACAAGTAGATCGTCACGCTGGTCCAACGTGCCCCATCTGTATGCCAATTCCGCACCTCGTCGTTTCCACGTTTCCAAGTAAGTCGTTGCCCAGATGACGTTGAATATTGAGAACAACACGTACGCCACATCCTCCACCGCCTGATTCCGCCCTATGATGCCGACCTAACAAACAGAATTAGAAATGGTCAAATCATAGAAATAAAGAATTCATAAATTAAGCGATTTAAATTGTAGTAATTTTAGTCATTTTAAATTCTAAATTAAAAAGTTGATGAGTTTACCCAGTATATGACACCCACTGCCGCAGGAACAATGAGAGCGGTGGTGTAATGTCCAAGCCATGCGAAGTACATGGTTATTTTCACTCCGAAATATTTACAAATGTCGTCCAAGGGCTGTGGACTAAGAAAAGCCCTGACCCACGTTTTCTGTAGCTTTTCCAGTTCTGGCAACTCGTGCAATGGAAAGACCTGAAATTTGAAAACATTTTCTAAGTATTTTTAAAAGTTTATTTAAAACCAAATTACATTTTGAGGATGACTTTTATGCAATTTTTGAGAAGATAAAGTTTTTGGTACCTGTGATATAATTCCAGTAGAGATACATTTTGGAATAATCGCCTGGCCTTCGACCAGTTTGAGAGCTGGCAAACTTGTCACGTCGTGCGAATTGGCTCGTAATGTATGAAGGAGGTGCAACACAAGGGACTGTCGTTCTTGCATCGGGAAAAATCGTACCTCGTCATCGCTGCCTTCGAAGCAGTGTTTCTCGGAGATGACAAATTCCTTGTGACCGCCGCCAAATTCTTGTCGCAGTTTTTTCGGCAGGTGGACTTCTTCGGCGGCTTTTAAAAGTCTACAATATTTATAGTAAAGAATTTCAAGTTTTCTAAACATTCTAGAATCGACAACTTTAGTCCGTCTAAAAACTAAAGAATGGGAAAAATTTGCTGATTTTTGTAGCTGATAAAATTTTGTAAGAATATCCTTAATTGTTTTGACAATTTGAAAACAAATAAAAATGTAAATTGTTTGTCAAGTTGGAAAAGTGTGTGATTACATTTGGAAAGGCGCTGTTATATAAAATCCATAACAGTCTGTCGAGGTGTGTTGTCGAACGTGAACCACCAGTCCGGGACTGCTTCTTAAGCAACCTAAGAGCCACATCAGGATGTCGTCTTTGGTACCACTTGGAAACAATATAACTACGTCGCATTCCTGCCAAGGTTCGATATTTCATTGATTTTAGTAACAAAAAAACATAATTTTTATAATTACTTGTATATTCTTTTTTTTCGGACTAACCTGCGTTGGTACTTTCTGAATCCAAAGGCGGCGGGGGGTCATCAAATGGCCTGTGCATGGTATTTTTCGCCTCAATAGACGGGAAGCTAAAAAAAATCACATACTACCTTAGCAAATCGTGTTTTGTTAGAAATTAAATTTTATATCAATGAATAATAAACAAACCTAAAATTAAATGAAAAGGAAGAAACTACGAAAAAAACTTTAAAAAGTTTCACGAGTTATTAACTGATAAATGAAAAGTCTTGCAATCCGAATTTCGTAAATTCGATGAAAACACGCTTTTACTTTTAAAGTAAATTTGTAAGTAAAAACAATGAATGATGTATGAGAAATACATTGTTTCAAGTTCCGTGAAAAATCCCATTTCCAAGTTGATCTCGAATTCGAAAACTAGACTACAAGATGTGACATAAAAAATGTACTTGAAAATGAGATCATTTGGGGGAGGGGGGAAATTCCCATCTCGTGTGCAATAAGTGTGAAATTGATGCAATTCATGAATGAGTTATTACAAAAGTTTCGATTCCTTCAGCAGACCCAAGCGGATCGATGAGCATGAAAATAAAACTAAAACACTGATAAGGATTTATGTACTCGTTAATAATAAATCACTGAAAATATTTCACAATGAAAATGTTGGTTTTTGATTACTTGAAAAAAAATAAAAAAAAAACAGTCAGTGCACGTTCTAAACGATAATGACTGTCTTTTGTCATTGCAGATACCAGAATAGATATGTTTATCGAAATTCTATAACGCAAAGTAATAAAGAGGGAGGAAACAAGGTAGAATGTAAAGTACAAAATCGTAAAAAGACAACATCAAAGGAGGTACTTTTATTACAGCATAAAAATGAGAACTTTGGTTTGTTGGGTTTGTTGGTGCGTACTCTTTGGTTGCCGGCAACAGTTACGTAACCACGTAAAAGGAACGACGAACCGAATAACAAAACAAAAGTCGAAAATAAAAGTTAATAGATGCCAAGTAGCAATTGTGCAAATATCAGGCTTTATGATCGGACGTAAAAAAGTCCTCTGATGAAAAGAAAAGAAGACCTTCAGAAACCGGGGGACCTATTATTTCATCCCTTTTCATTAGTGCTAAAATTAAAGTTTTTGTTCGCATCGCTGTAATTCAATTTCCCGAGACCATTTTCTCCACTTCAAAGAACCCAAAAAATTCGACCCCCTCGCCGAATAAAAAACCACAAATCTTCTAATTAACCATTCGTGACAACTTCCAGGTCATTATCAAACTATTTCCATTCAATCTAAGATAGTTATTTTAATCTCTCGCAAATGTCGGTTATCGATCAAATAGAATTGCCAAATAACTTGGCCGGAAGACCAACTTCTGTCTTGGTCGTTTGATCAACCGCTCCATTCCCTCAAAAATAAAAACCTAAAAAATTTTATTGCATGAAAAATGCGTCTGTCCAGCTGAAGCAACCGACCTTCGCCACACCTTTTGAGGTGCAAAAATTGCAAAAAAGTGCGGGAAACAGTTGGTGCAAGATTGTTGCTTCGGTGGGGGTAGATTTGGCAGAGTGGCTGACACTTGGTAGGAGTGTTCTACTTAATTGGTCTTTTGGCCGTCGGGTAGCACTAATTAGCCAGACGGGTTGGAGTGGGCAACTCACCCTTGTCGAGAGTCTCTTTGGCCGCGTGCATGACCTTCCTCCGTCTGAGACCGTCTTCCGTCGTTCGTTCATCGTCAGGATGGAGCATCCGGTCGTCATCGTCGGGGTCAATCGACCCCCCGGGGTTGGACCCCTCGCCGCCTCGCATACTGGAGGCCCGACAAGTGCCGAGGACCTTTTGCCGAGGACCAGTGCGCTACGACTGAAGTCGAGACAAAGATGGCGTTCGGCGCATAGTCAGCCGACGCCACCCCCATGCGTTCGCTTATTGCGTCGCATGCCGAACTTTCACCCGCCAGTTGGTCTGTGCAGCTCTGGGTCACGAGGTAACGTGTTGGTAAGGGTCGCGACGACTCGGCTAGGCCGGTTCCCGCTTTTCCTGCAGTCGCAGATGTTTCCTTGTAGAAACATCGTGTACAACTTTCGCAAATAGATTTGGGTTATGAAAAATGATAATTGAAAGGATCAGTTTGTTAATTTTTTTGTTATTTTATTCATTTTGTAATTGACACATTAGCGGACTTGAAAATTTTACAGAATTATAGATATTAGTCCAGTGGATAAATGCAGAATCAAACAGTGGAGGCCAGGGTTCAAATCCTGTTTTTTTAAACATTCACGATTAACTAAAAACTAAAATTAAGTTTAAATGAAGAGTCAGAAAAAGCGAGTAGATACTCGTTTTTTAAAATGTAGAAAAATAGAAATGATTTTCATGAAAAAGAATGTCTGAACGTTTGATGAACTGATTTTTAAAAACATTTTATATTGCTGCTACACTGTTTTAGTTTGAATTTCCGATTTTTGTGAGGAATATCGATTTTCTCTTTTGCAAGAAATTGTCTTCACGTACCACCTCAGAAAAAGACGTCTAAGTGTCTATCTGCGCAGAGCACAATCAACACTGTCGCTCATTCCAGTCTGCCTTACGACGTCGAGTAGTACGTGATATAGAAGATGTAGTTTTGTTGTGTAAAAGTGATAAACGATTTGTCAGACTTGTTATAACTTACAAAATTTATCTGGAAGAAAGTTGACACTTTCGTTATGAATGAATGTGTGATTAGAAAATAAAAGCTCGTTGATTTGAGTGAAACGTTGTGTTGAAAAAGTAATTTTGCGGGTTTTTGAAAAGTTACAAGTGTTTTGTGATTGTTCCAACTACAGAAAACGAGAAGGTTTTCAAATTTGATTGTAAGGACGTAAAGTTTTTTTTATTATGTTTGCACTGTTAGATATTTCCAGTGATGTATCTGTATTTAAAGTCAGACGTGATTGTGATCGTGTAAAGTTATGTATATTTTATTAGCTGTATCGTAATAAAAGTTTTTTCATTAACAAACAGCTGTGTATTCATCACTTTTACTGTGTTTGTATCAGCTTTTTTATTGCAAATATTGCACTTTTTATTGCAGACGAATAATAACACAGGAGTGAAGAAATTAAAAAAAAGATAGATGACAAAGTGATGATTGTGTTTTAGGTCAGACGTTTAAATAAAGTAATAATAAAATCACTTTGTAGAAGTGCGATTTTTACATTTTTCAATTCTGGTTGCACTTTGAACTTTACTTTTTGGACGTAACATGGTCAGAAGAATAGTACAAGATACTTCCAACCGATGCTAAGACTAAAAGTGATTCATCAGAAACGTAGGCCTTAGGATGTAAATTTTCATTGCGAAGTGCTATGCTGATCGAAAAATGATTAAACACTTTTTCAAAACAATTCCATTTATTTGTGAAACAACAATTTTTCTTGGTTCTATAATTGATATTCTTTTCTGTAGTTATCTCTGTATTCACTTCTTTATATTTTTTCTCTGAACCTAAAGATTAGTGTGCAATAAGTAAACGCCGTTTGCAGTATCTTTATTCTTTTAATGTTTATCTCCAGTAAGATGGAGGTTGAATTGAAAAGGGAAGTGTAGATCCTTTTAGAGGATCACTAAATATTTTTACCGTCACATAACCTTCGTATGAGTAAGTAAACATCCCAAAAGCCTCCACTGTAAACACTTTTTCACACCGTCGCATAATAAAGCCTAAGTTTCGTTTATCTCTGTTGTTTAAAATGAACCATGGGAACTCACAACTAGAACAAATATAAAACTTGATTTTGTGTTGCAACTATTTCAAAACATAAATCAGGAACTTTTGTAAAAAAGCAGCTCTTAGTAATCATTAACTACAAATACTACACCAATATGATAATAACGCGGCAGAAGCGTTAGTCCCACGCTCAGAAATGTGAGAGACCACAAAAAATCCTATTAATGAGACGCAGACTGCCGGCAAAATAGCTACTATTTTATCTGGATTGTTTATATTAAGTTGAAACTGTTATAAGGACAACAAAAATATGAAAACAAAAAAAATTACTTTACTGGACAGAACATTTACATTGAGTCTACAATTAGTTGACATAACAATGTACTCACGACATAAATACTTGAACCTATCATAGAAATACTGGCGAGAATGCTCATGGAAAGGATTTCTTTCGACGATTCTGTGACCAAGTAGCTGTACCTTTGTGAAAAAATTATATCAATAAAGACAAACCAAAACTTGTCACTTGGTGACTTTGATTAAACTTTAAATCAGATGGACTCACTCATTTGCCTCTTTATGAACTGTAAGAACTGATCGGAACGTATCATTTTGCGACATTAGTGCACGATAATTGAATGGAATGACGATTAATTCTAATCTATCATAATCAGTACATTTTGGTTTGTTTACATTTCATTTTCAATAAAGAGAAGTAAAAAGAACGAAGATTTACTTTACACGAGCATGTTTGCAATAAAAGTGATTCATAAAGATCAGGAAATAACTGAAATAATTAGCTGTGAACAACCATGGCCAATATTACACCGAAAGTAGTCGTTAAGTATTTCATTATCCATTCAGGTTCAGGATGTATCATCAACGTGACTTCAAACAAAAAAGAATCTGGGCGCTTTTTCTCGAGAGGTTTAATATAATCCAACACTATCGGTACAAACGGGGACGCTGACATGGCAATCATTACGATGAGCACCATCTCTGCAAATTAATCATTGTCAACGTTTCTATCTTACTCGGATTTTTATAACAAAATAACATCTCACGACAAAATGTAAAAATTTCTTTTTTTGACGCCTCAGCATATTTTTGCAGGCTGAGATAGTCGCGAAATGTCGATATTGTTCGCCAATCATGCTTCAAGTTGTCATGTAGCAACAGTATCTGAAAATAGTTTCAACATTTTAAATCAAACTTCAAAAATGGTCGTCATATTTCATCACTTTATCCTGCCTCCTTGCTTCTATAAATAAGAGCAAAGCGTACAAATGTTAAAGCACCTTGTGCTATCATGAAAAACAAATTTTTCAGAATACTGTCAATGTCTATATGATGTTGTAAATAATTAAGCTGTAAATCATCCAGATTTTGTCAATGGGGATGAGGAACGAAATTTGATTCTTAAACATTTAAATTTTGATGTCAAGTTTGTGTACCTGTCCGAAAAAACAACGCATACCAATCGGAGCGAAAACAATAAAAGAGAGGTATTTAAGAATGTTTTGGTAGGGCCAAGTACATAGGATTAGCGAAATGTAACGATAAAGTTTGTAGTAATTTGATTTGTAAATATCCTTAACTCTTCTACTGGTCGCATCTGAAGTTAGAGCATTTACATCTAACTCATCTGAACGAAACATGATGAAGATTTTTAATAACCGTGATCGTCTGAAAAAAATGAAACCTGTGAATTTTGTAATTCGAGTTATAGTTTTATAGATAGTTGTAAACTTGTAAATTTTAGTTGGAAAAAGTAATTTGAAAAACTGATCACGATCAGATTGTTTCTTGTGAGTAGAAAGTTGTTGAATGTGACTGAAAAAGATTTGAAAATCGGTTATGCATATTTTGTAACGAAAAACGTTAGGTATAATATCGATGGTCAAGTATCTAATAAATAACATCATATCCAAGTGACTAATTTTAGTAACCAATTATTCGTTATATCATACAACAGAGCACCCTCGGCTATTTTCAGTGGTTTTTCGGGTTTTAGGTCAGACTTTGAAAAAATTACTTGACCTTGTAATACTCTAATTTTTACATTATTCCATTCTTCTTTTGGTTGCGCTTTAAAATGTACTTTTTGGACGTAACATGGTCAGAAGAATAGAACTACTACTTCCAACCGATGCTAAGACTAAAAGTTATTCATAAGAGAGAGGTTGTAACTTTCATTTCAAAAACCTGCAACATTAAAGTATCTAATTACAATCTAGATGTTTTATAAAGACCATTTGCAGATTTTGATGAAGCAAATTAAGATGCTTATTGCAAAAAATTTTTGTTTTTATCAATAAACAATACGATATAATTTAGTTGAACACACAATTTTTGTGTTTTATTAAAACATACGTTCGCCTTTTCATCTTTTTGACAACAAGTGTGCTCAGGCCAACCAATAGCTGCTCGTTCTTTTGCATCACCTCCACGATGAAAATTATCTAGTTTAATAGATTACTTGATTTAAGATAAAAAATGTTAAACACTTTCTTCAGAAAAATGTCATTTATTGGTAAAACAAAAACTTCAACTCAACATTGGTACGAGTTTTTTATGTTTTGTCTCTTACTGTGAAGATCAGTGTGCAATAAGTGAACGCTGTTTGCAGTATCTGAAAAATTAAAGTAATCAGTTTTAGTTTTCTTAGTTTTTTTTATTTTCTTCTGCAATTTATCTTTAGTTCCAGGTTGAATGTCACATTACCGTCACATAACCTTCGTATGAGTAAGTGAAAATCCCAAATGCCTCTAATGTGAATACTTTCTCACAACGTCGCATAATGAAGCACAGGTTTCGTTTATCTCTGTCGTTCAGAATGAACCATGGGAATTCACAACTAGAACAAATATAAAACTTGACTTTTTGTTGCAAATATTTTAAAACAATAAACAGAAGATTTTTTAATTTAAACTGATCGTTGCCAACTTTGTTATGCCCTTTTCAATGCCATTTGAAAGAAAGTTAAAAAAAATACTACACCAATATGATAATACTGCAGCAGAAGCGTTAGTTCCACGCTCAGCAATGTGAGACACCACAAAAAATCCTATTAATGAAACGCAAAGTGCCGGAAAAACTCCTAAAATTTTATCTGGATTGTTTATGTTAAGTTGAAACTGTAAGAAAGACAGCAAAAGTGTGCGAAAAAATGAATTTTCATTTTTGGATAGAATACCAAATTCTCTAACAATTTGGCATTACAATGTACTCACGACATAAATACTTGAACCTATCATAGAAATACTTGCTAGAAGACTCATTGAGATGATTTCTTTTGACGATTCTGTGACCAAGTAGCTGTACCTTTTTGAACAAAATTATGTTTAGTGTATCAATGAAGTCAATCCTAAATGTAACCTTTGATAACTTTGATTAAACTTTGAATCAGATGGACTCACTCATTTGCCTCTTTATGAACCGTAAGAACTGATTTGAACGTATCATTTTGCGACATTGTTGCTCGATAATTCAATGGAATGATGATAAATTCTAATCTAGCATAATTAGGACACTTTGGTTGGTTCATTTTTGAATTTCAATCGTTTCAATAAACGAAAATAGAACGAATGGATTTTTACTTTACACGAGCATGTTTGCAGTAAAAGTGATTCATAAAGATCAAGAAATAACTGAAGTAATTAGCTGTGAACATCATGGCCATTATTGCGCCAAACGTAGTCGTAGTGTATTTCATGATCCATTCGGGTTCACGTAATCGCAGCAATTTCACTTCAAACAAAAAAGAATCTGGGCGCTTTTTCTCGAGAGGTTGAATATAATCCAATATTATTGGTACCAGCGGTGACACCGACATTGCAATTGCCACTGCAAGCACCATCTCTGAAACACAATTATTGTCAACATTTTAACCAAGCTCTGCTTTTTAAACAAAGTAACATCTTACGACAAAACGTAACAATTTCTTTTTTTGACGCCTCAGCATATTTTCGCAGGCTGAGATAGTCGCGATGTGTTTTTATTGTCTGCCAATCGTGCTTTAAGTTATCATGTAACGCCAGAATCTGAAAATCGTTTTAACATGTTAAATTAAGTTTTAGAGAAAGTAATCTTACGAACACCAGTCAATCCTGCCTCCTTGCTTCTGTAAATAAGAGCAAAGCGTGTAAATGTCAAAGCACTCTGTGCTATCATGAAATACAAATTTTTTAGAATACTGTCAATGTCTATATGACTTTCTAAATAATAAAGCTGTGAATCGTCAAGTTTTCGTAAATGTAAACAACGATCGAAAAGTTAGTTTTGAAACAATCGAATTTCGACAAAAAGTTCACCTGGCCGAAAAAACAACGGATACCAATAGGAACAAGGACGATCCCTGTGAGATATTTGATAGCCTTTTGGTAAGGCCACGTACCCAGGACCAACGAAATGTAACGATAAAGTCTGTAATAATTCGATCTGTAAATGTTCTCAACTCTTCTACTGGTCGCATCAGAAGTTAGAGTGTTTGGATCCAACTCATCTGAACGAAACATGATGGAGATTTTTATCAGTGAAAATCAAAAGTTTCTTATATCTCTTACTCAGGCACTGAAAAAGTAAACAATGAAAGTCATAGTTTTATGAAAAAATCGTTTTTATAAACTACTCAAAACTGGCAAAAATATGTTTATAATAATTATTAATCAACACTGACATGCAAATGTTATTGACGTTTCTATGAACCACATGCGAACTTGGAATTCGAGAAGATTTCGCCGAACTGTTTCAAAGTAATATAATGAAAAGATGGTTAGCCAAAGACCCTATCGACCACACCGGATACAAGGTATTGATCGAATGAAGTTCCACCGAATAAAAAATTTTGCAAAAAGTTACCTACGTTGGGTTTTAACAATTCATTAACGTTTATTAGAACATACGTCCCTTCGTTTTAAATTTTAGCCGATTTTAAGACAGTGAAGAAGAGTTGTAATAGAAATAAACGTAACTCCTGACGTTGTACTTGCGGAACGGATAATTGAACTTGTAAAATTTTAACGCGCCGCGTAACAGAGGGGAGATTAATAGTTAATGAAGCACGATACCTTTTTTTATAAATGGAAAGAGTCACTTCGTACTTTGGCTCAGAAGAAATAACACTGTCAAGAAACATTTAAGAACAGGTGAATAATTCCACTTAGAAGACCAGACGTTTTTTCAAAGTACCAAAATATTATTGAAAACATTTTTCTCAATTGTTGGAAATCGGTTTCTATCATTTGATGTAAAAAGACATCAATGACGATGTTAAACAAGATAAGTATCTCATAAATGACATCATATCCAAATTTTTTTTTTTTGCTAACAAAACAAGTGTCTTATGTTCTGCTTCCTCTAAAACCGATTGAAAGTAGACATTTAACCAGAAATACATTTGTAGAACCTAAATTTGTTCATCAATCATTATCATCATTACTATCATTGTAACATTCATCTTTCCATTATTATTACAACATCATCTTTATAATTGGATATCAAACATTTCAAAATCGACGACTGACAACAACTTGACATGCAAATTTTCTTACTGGCAAAGACTTTTTGACAAATATCTCATTTTAAAGACGAGCAATGACGACCTTTCACATCGGACAGATGTTTGAAATAACTTCATTTCAAAAAGACAGAAACTGTATTGTAATTTCAAGTTTGTTCGTCCACCCTTTTTCGCTTTCAGTAGAATTTGAAAACTAGAATTGGAAAATTTTTGATTTTTGACGAAGTAATGTGTCGAAAAATAATGGAAACAGTGGGAGAAATTATAAGCATTTTCTGATTGGTGTAAGAACATTCATGGTTATTATTATTCCATCGATACCTCTTTTTTCAGTGATTTATCTGTCTTTTAGGTCAGACCTTGAATTTACTTTGAATAGAATAATGTATACATAGTTCAACATTAATTAACTACTTTACAATTATTTATTTCAACGAGTATGCAATTCTACATTTGATTGAAGTGAGTTATATTTATTAATTAACAAAAATTTCATTTGCTGATGACTGTTTTTTATTCGATTTTTTCTTTCAATGCAAATACCACCGTACAGTAAGTGAAAGCTGTTTGTACTATCTAGAAAAATAGAAGGGTATCAGAAAATCATTATTTTTTTATCTCGTCTGAAATTATATTGTTTAAAGTTGGCTATTATTAATAAAACAAACAAACAATTTTACCGTTAAATAACCTTCGTAAGAGTAAGTGAAAACCCCACCGAGATTAATTAAAAATACTGTTTCGCAGCGACGCATAATGATACTCAAGTCGAGTTTGTCTTTGCTGTTCAAATTGTACCATGGGAAGTTAGAACTAGAAATACAAAATGCAACAAAAATTTTTTTCGACACTAAAATTTCCACTCCATTCAATCAGGATAATTTTGACTCTAGAGTAATACGTAAAATATAGCCTCTATTAAGACACCAAATATATAAACAATAAAATAATTTTCGAATTCTTCATTATTTTATCCTGATGATTTATTTTTTGAAATTCAAACAATTTTAGACCAGTATAAAGATAACGCTGCAGAAGCATGAGTGGCTCGCTCAGACATGTGAGCGATCATAAAAAATGCTATGAATGTTATGATAGCTGCAGGCAAAACACCTAGTACTTTCCCGGGATGGTGAATGTTGTTTTGTATCTTCAATGTAAAATAAAGAAAACCAACATGAAATTGTACATTTTATCAGCGTTTCAACGTTTCTTTGGACTTACACCATAAATACTTGTAGCTAACATTAACATGCCAATTCCAATTGTTACAGCGAGCAGTTTATCAGCCAATCTTTTTATTATACTGCAATACCTTTACTCAAAAAGAAAATATTGCATCGAAAACTTAAACAATGCTGGCTAATGTTTCAGGACTTGTAAATTTTTTACTTTTCACGTTTGAGGAACGTGACTGACGCGTTTAAGAATCGTTTTACTTCAAGCCACTTTAAATATCAGAACTTTCAAAAAAGGAGCAGATTCGACCACTTAGTAGTACTAGTGTTAAAATGTTCTAACAATTATGACTTACTCAAGAGCATTCTTATGAGCCAGAACAACTGATTTGAACGTATCAAAAACATTCTGAGACAAATTTGTTGAACAAAATTTCGGTGATACAATATCAAATTCTAATCTAGCACCATGAAAAACAATAAATTTTGTGTTTGTAGATTGTATATGCAGATTTGTATAAAAAATAGTCCAAAATATTTACTTTACAAATGCATGCTTGCAACATAGTTGGTTGATGGAGATTATGAAGTAATTCAGATTGAAATTTGCATACATCACTGCAAGTAACATACCAGTTGTGGTGGTAATGTATTTCATAAACCATTCGGGTTTGTTGAAATACTCAAATTCCACCTCGAAAACAAAAAGATCCTCTCGCTTTTCATCAAGCGGTTTTACGTAATCCAAAATTTTTGGTATAACAGGTAGGAACGTCAACACAATTGACGAAAAAATTGTCAGTTCTGTAGATAATTATGATAAGCTTTCAGTTAGCTCACAAAATATATTAGTTCACATAGAAATCATAATTCATTTCGTGTTCTTAAAACATCATCTTACGAAGAATTGCAGTTATATATTTTTTTGATTGCATGGCGAATTTACACATTATCAAATACTGGCCAAAAGTTTGTATTGTCTGCCAATCATGCTTCAGGTCATCGTGTATGAGTAACACCTGGAAACTAGTTTACTTTGAAATATTGTTGTTGAATTAAAGTCAAAATTGTTGGTAGTAACTGGTTTTTATGATATTTCTTGCCTCTTTTTTGTGAATTATAAAATAGAAACGAATTATTGTAAGATAAACTCCAGCTACTAAGAAAAACAAATCTGTCAAGACACTTTCTAAGTCCTTACGACCCACTATATATTTAAGCTGTGAATTTTAAATCATTTATATCATTGTTTGTGTGTGTGTGTGTTTTTTTTTTTTTCAATACAAAAATGTTGCATATTTTAATCAATTCATAATTTAAACACTTGGCTTTACCTGTGGGGCAAAATTACGGAAAACGATGAGATAATGACAAAGAAAAATGAGATATTTGTAAAGTCGCTGGTACGGCCAACATCCTAGTATTAGACCAAGACAACGATAATGTTTGAAGTAATCTGATTTGAAAACGTCGTGAATTCTTTTATCGGTCGCAACCAAATTTTCGTGTTGGACAGCAATTCTTGAACGAAACATAACTGAAAATGGTGGGTCAAAATTGCAGTATTTCAATCAACGTGATTTTGCTACGAACAAGGCAGTTTCAGGTGAAGCTGCACTTTTGTACACATTCACAAATATGGTTGTATGATTTGGCAAAGAGAAACATATTAATAAACTAAATTAATGAAACCGAATAAGTATCACATAATCGACATCATATCCAGAATTATTATGTTCATTAAGAAAGTGTTTCTCATCTTTTTTGTTCCAATAATATTGTTTTTTGTTTGTTCGTTAAAAATGTCTGTCCTGAGTTATTTTTGATTTCAACAAGACTCTGTTTTGTGTTGCTGTCACAACTTGTTTAGTTTCCGATAAAGTCAGGAGTAAAAAGTGTTAATTTGCATTAAAAGACACCAGGAAACGTTTATCGATTTAAGTTTCATACCCTTTTACTTTTATCCGCATTCGCTTTCACAAATTGAGTTTTACCCTCCGGTTTTTTTTCAAATTGTCATTTATCGGTAGACAAATAACAAATCACTCTCGTTTTGGCATAAGAAAATTGTTCGTTATTACTATTATACCGTCATTTACGACGTTATAATAAGATTTACTTACTATTTGCTTATTTAGATTTACTTTATGATCATCATTACATTACATTTTCAGTGATTTGTCTACGTCTCAGGTCAGACACCAGATAAGTTTTTCACCAACGATTATCTATTACTTTTTTTTGCATTTTTTATATTGCTGATTAATTAGTTTTTTCTTTTACTATAAACTTCATAGTTTTAAAAGTATAAACACTTCACAATAGTTTTCAACTCTTCTATGGATCACAGGATGGTTTTACCGAACTGTTCCAACTTGAAGTAATGACACCGGATACAAGGTATTGATCGAATGAAGTTCCACCGAATAAAAAATTTTGCAAAAAGTTACCTCCGTTGGGTTTTAACAATTCATTAACGTTTATTAGAACTGACGTCCCTTCGTTTTAAATTTTAGCCGATTTTAAGACAGTGAAGAAGAGTTGTAATAGAAATAAACGTAACTCCTGACGTTGTACTTGCGGAACGGATAATTGGACTTGTAAAATATTAACCCGCCGCGTATCAGAGGGGAGATTAATAGTTAATGAAGCACGATACCTTTTTTTATAAATGAAAAGAGTCATTTCGTACCTGTGCTCAAAAGAGATCTGTTAAGAAACATTCCAGGACAGGTGAATAATTCCACTTAGAAAACTAAACGTTTTTTTCAAAGTACCAAAACATTTTTCCCATTTGTTGGAACGCGGTTTGTATCATTTAATAAAAGGACATGAATGACGATGTAAAATAAGATAAGTATCTCATAAATGACATCATATCCAGATCAATTCTTTTTGCGAACAAACAATTGTTTACTTTTGTTATTTCCTCTTCGACAATATTATACAATTCGGTTTTGGATTTCAACAAGTTTATTACTTACTTTTGATAATGAGATCAGCATTAGGGAGCAAATTTTTATATTCAGGTCGGTCTAGATTCGATTTTGGGTCATATTCGCCTGATCTTACTCTAATTACCTAGTCTCAAATAACTGACTCCTCGTGAACAGTATCTGGCTGTTACCACATAACGATTATTCATCAAGGATCCTCAAGAGACTAGAACTGAATATTCCCTTTCTAAAATAAAAATCATTTTCTTATATTTAATCATTTTATTTATGTAATGTCAAAAAATATCAACATTGAAAAATTGTAACGTGTTTAATTAACTGAAAAAGTGTTAATAGAAATGTAATTCAGATATTGAAAGTAAATATGAAGTTTGCAATAATTTCACCTTCGATCTTTAAACCTGTCATTTTTTGTACGAACAGAACGTGATTCGGACAGAAAACTATAATGACATTCACAAAACGAGATGACGAACTGAAATCTGGACTGAATAAATAGCCTGTCGTTATTACAATTAATTATGAATTTTATGCAACTTTCTCGTTGAATAATGTCTTGTGCAACTGTTATGAAATTTAGAGTTGATGTGATTTAAACAAAAGTCAGTTACTTAAACATTCTTTGATCGCAATTTTTTCAATTCTATAAAATATCAAATAGTATAATTTTTATCAACATTTTTCACGACTTTGACGAAACTGAAGACAAAACTCCTACTAGATAAGACTGAAACTACATTTACCGTTATCAAATAAAAATATTTAACAACAAGAAATTATGCAAAATAAGAGAACTACAAACATTTTTACAGAAATTTCATTAACTTATGAACAAAAAAAAAACAAAAAGAACAAAGCACAAACCAAAATCTTGATCAATGCCTGTTTTGAATAACAAACTTTCACTTGTAAGATAATCCAGTGCGCAGGTCTTCTCTACTTTCACGGTTTAAAATGCCATAGACACAATGCATCTTCAGGTCAAATAGTCCACCTCTGGACACCGGTCCACTTTTGTGGAGACAGTTTTGCCTCTACAGAACGTCAAGTTGGCATTTCAAATGTGACATTTTAGTTCAACTTTTCCCAGCATTCCACATCGTACAATTTCTGTAAGTACGCTAAAAAATAAACTACATTCGACAAACAACGAATGGACGATTTAGATAAAAATGTTAATATTTCAAAATTATTTAATATTATTCATAGAATTTTCATGAATAACTTTTCATCTGCTATAACATTTTTTTCGTAAACATGACGAATAATCATCTGCTGAAAGTTCATTTCTTTCATAATGTTTTTAGTTGTTCTTCATATCGTATCTTCAACTGTGCGATGTTGATTTGAGTCACGTGGCAACGCGTTTCAATTGATCACATCTTTGAATGAACAAAAAAGTAGTGGCAATTGTCATGCGGTTGGTCCGCTGCTCGTACGATGTACGATCTCCGTTACTGCGCTCTACGCGTGGCACAAAAAGCACATTTGTCTACAAAACGACCTCTTTAAATATTTTTTATAGCGTAACTGGAAACGAAAAATTATAATTAGAAACAAAACAAATAAAAGTAATAACAAATAATCAAAGTAGATAAACACTCCAAAAAAACGGAACACAAAATTTATTAAGTAAAAATACAAATAAATAAACTGAAAAGTTGGGAAAATCAAATCGAAAAATGTTTTTCACCTTTATTAGTTGTGCTTTTCTAGTTTGATTTGCAAATTTTGCACTCTAGCATTTGCGCATAATTCAGATACAAAATTATTAGTAGATTATTTTGTATTTAATAAATCCTAAATCATTCTACATCTCAGCTCATACAAAAAAACTTGCAACTTAGCACCAAGTCATTCTTTCTCGGCTCATACAAAATGATTTAACGCGATTAATTTGTCACAAAAATAACGATCTGAAACATCCTAATCCACCAAATGCTTCTTTCGTTTTTCCACCTGCAGCCAGTACTTCTTATGCAACATGATAATGAAACTAGTCGTGGACAATTTCATGGGGTACTCGTTCTGGCTACTCGGTTTGAACGTCACCCTCGACATCAAATGGAATATCAACATCTTCATCTCAATCATAGCCAGCCTCGCGCCAATGCAAATTCGCCTGCCCATCCCAAATGGCATGTAGTAGCCAGAATCGTAATTCACCGGCTTCTCTCGAAATCGTTCCGGCATAAACTTTTCCGGATCCGCAAAATATTGAGGGTCGTGTTGAAGTGCATAGCAGGGGAAGTAAACTGTATCTCCATAGTTCAATGTTACAGGTTTCAATCCTGGCATCGCAGGTGGCAATTCAAAAGTTTTCGTACACATCCGCTCAATAAAAGGAACAGGCGGCAACATCCTGCCCACTTCCGCCAACACGCACTCTAAATACGGCATCGCCTGTAAATCCTCGTATGTTGGGTTACCATTTGTTTTGTCCCAAACCTCGTCGATCTCAGCCAACAGCTTTTCCATCTCCTCTGGGTGGTTCACAAGCAGATACAAAGTGTTACTTAGGTAAGACGACGTCGTGTCATAACCTCCAAAAAAGAAAATAAACGTCTGCGACATGATGTCGTCAAGATCGACTTTGACCTTGAAGTTCGGGGTCCTTGAGGCGTTTATCATCACTTGCAGCATGTCGTTGTTCTTGAAATTGTGTTTGTCTCTCTCTTGGATGGTACTTTTGATGATTTTTGTGAACAAATCGGTAGCTTCCTTCTTGAAGAGAGGAATCTGAAAGGCTCTCGAAACCCATTGGAAGTTCTTCAACAAGAAGAATCGCATTGAAAGTGGCCCGTCAAAGGCGAAGATTTCTTTGCCAGTGTTGTAGATCTCATTTTCTGGATTTTTTAGCGAGTCAACCTCGATTCCAAAGGCATATTTACAGATAATGTCATTGGCGTATTTGCCTGTAAAGTCCTTCATTTCAAATTCCACCGTTCCGTTTCCAGTACTCTGCTCTAAACTTTCGGCGAAATTTTTAGCACACTTTGCGATGAGCCCGAACGTCTGTTTGAGCTTACTGGACGTGAAAGCCGGGCTAAGCAGTCCTCTCATGTCACGCCACCGGTCTCCCCTGAGTGAGAATAGAGCATTGTAAAAAACTTTGTCTGCGTCAGTCGACAGTCCGTAATGGTCGGTGAAGTTGTCGAAGTTCTTGATCGCTATTTGTTTGATGAGTTCGGTGTCCCGAATTACGTAAATGGGTCTTCCACAGTCGAACATGCCGAAGTACTTGGAGTCCGGGAACATGTTGTAAAGATTCTGCATCAGTTTACCAGCGTTCAACTGTTGCAGCAGAACCGGTGCCATGTTACCAACTATAGGCTTTCCGGGAACGTAAGGAATGCCGACCTTTTCGAAATATTTCAAGTGTTTCCATACTGTGTAGAAGTACACGAGCAAACAGGAAACAACAATTGTTAGGAGGATAAAAAATACGGCCATCTTTGGATGAGGCTGACACTGAACTAGAATGCTGCAAGGAATGTACAAGTTCTAGTAGTTGTGTCATTTTTCAAAGACTTTTGTAACCGAATAATGAGCGTGCACGAGACCTGTCATTGTTTTTAAAAAACGGTTCTTTCATTCTGTAGACAATGTAGACAGTTTTATTTTGTAGGCATGATCGTTATTTGCACTCTTACGCAATTCTTTCATGCGTTTTTTGTTCTGCATTCAGATTAATTGTGTTGCAAATGATTCGTTTGCAATTAAGTGGCATTTTGGCAATTTAAGCGTAATAAAACTGTTTTTCACTCAATTCGGAACGTATTGTTAGATGAGTTTGATGTTTCTTTGCTTGTCAGATCTGTTGTTGCTATTAATTAACTTTCAGGCGAGTTAGTTTATGTAATCATTCAAACGCAAAAGATAGTGACTTCTCTATGGGATGGAATATTTCTTCTCCACTTTGCCGGTGTTTGTTTACATTTGTTACATTGAAATGTATGAATTTCAATAATATTCTTAACAATAACATTGAAATTTATAGAAATACAATGAAATTATCAATTGATTGTGAATCCCATGGTTTAATAACTTTTGTTAATGATTTAATTTCAGTTTTAATTAGTTTAATTTCTCTACTGATCACTCTTTAATTAATCAATTATAAAATTATCGTTTATCATGTAATAATCGATATATGATATTGGTGTTTTCAAAATCAATTAATATAATCCATAGAACACTGTACAGTGCTGCCATCCGGTGGCTAATAACATCAATGGAAAATGCTTCCCCACTGTAAATTCATAACCAAAAAAGTTACACCATCAACAGCATCAACAGCATCGAACCGGTCAAAATTGAAAAACACATTTTTCGACATTTACGAGAAGTAAATTCAGCATAGTTTGACTGTTTTTGTGATAAAAGTAAGAAAGAAACAAATAATCTTGGTACACGTTAAATTTAAATACTTGCAAAAGCTATTGAAAATAACGAGTAAGGTTATGTGAACTATGTAAACAGAAATATAGGTTCTCCAAACTGTTTACGAACTTCTTGACAATAAAAAGAAGAAACAAAGAAACAAACTTATTTCATCATTCAATTGAAAAAAAAGTTTATGTAAACTGAACAAGTTTAACCTCTCTTCATTCTAAAATTTCAATCCGACACATTTCTCCAGCATGACTTAGCATCTCTCGAATTGCTCACTGTTTACATTTCATGCTCATTATTTGTCCTTCACCTTCACGCCTGCCCACATGGAATTTCCAATTCAAAATTTCCACTCACCACTCATCTTGTTCTCGTTACAGAAAATGGCTAAATCGATCTCCAAAATGCTGTTCACCAACTACAAATCCCAGGACGAAATTCCGATAGCCCAGGCGTTATCACAGCCACACTCTCAAAGCAAAGTGAAACTCTGGTACGTCGTCTACCGCTGGCTGCTCTTCTTCTGCTGGAAGGCGATTGTCGTCTGTTCCTTGTTCGACATCGGAAGATACGACGAGGGTGAAAACCAAAAAACCTGGCTCATCTACCTCACCAACTGGGACCTGGTTTTGGGCACCATGCAGTCACTTTTGGGTGCCATCCTCGTGACCCGACGTCGAAGACTACAAAACAACTTCTACTTCGACGCCAACCAGTTGCAACTTGGAATTAACGAGAGACTCTTTTGGTTCCTCCACGTGGTCACTGTGACCCTGGCCCTGTCGGTGACGATCATCTACTGGTCTCTGGTGCACGACCCAGAGATCCACTTCATGGACCCGCTCAACATACTCATCCATGGGTTCAACAGTGTTCTGATGATGGTGGACTTTTTCGTAGCTGGTGTTCCATTCGAGATGAAGACGATTTGGTGGTGTCCCGTCGTCATGTCCAGCTATGTGACTTTTAACTTCTTCTACTACCTTTCTGGTGGACAGGACAGGTTTGGCAACCACTATGTCTACAAAATCCTCGACTGGAAAAAGCCAAACGAAACTTTGGCCATTTGTTTTGGAGTTTTTCTGTTTGTCATTACGGTTCATAGTTTTCTTTGCTGCTTAGCTTGGCTTCGAGATTTCGCCTGCAGGTCAATTTTCAAGAGAGCACAAAAACTGAAAGCAACGTATGTTGTTAATTGTTAAGACTTTTTCTTTTGCTTTAAAGAGACTATCCAATTATTTTGAGATTGCAATCGAGCTTTTGACTAATTTTCAATTGTATATTTTGTAAGATTTAAATGTTTTCTACCAGGTAGAGTTAGATCTGAATAAAATGAATCTCAACATGTGTTTTCATGTTTTTAAAAGAATTAAATAGAATGTGCGACTGGAAAAAGACAAATTTACCTTAGCCTTGTTTGAATAGTCTTTTTAAAGAAAAAGTTTCGAATTAGTTTGTACATAAACAAAATTTAAGAATTAAGTTATGATTATTGTTCGTGATATTTTTGTATTTACATTTGTATTGTATTTTTAAGACTTTGATTCGTAAGTACTAGTTACTGTAACGAAATTGTAATACACAACTAACAAAAAGCAAGTCTTTATTAAATATTTCACAAAAAAAAGTATAAGTTGATATAAGATTTCAACAGACAGAATTGCAACCGCATTCCAAATCGTTTGAGAGCAATAAACCTAAACATTACAAAGGTACAGTGATGCCACAACTTGTGAATTTCAATCACACTTTTTTCTTTTTCAATTTCGCCATTTTATCTTGTTCGTGTTTTTTTTCTTCGTTAGCTTGAATTTTCCTTGAATAAACTAACTAAATTAACCGTATAGTAATTGTACAAATCAGTTGTATTCTCGGTTATAAAATTCTGACTTGAATAATTGCTAATTTGAATTGTCAACACATACGTATTATCGCAATATAAAACAGGCCTACAAACTACGCTTCGACATGATATACAAATGCGGATTTTATTTTTTCCATGAATTCTCTTAGTTTCGCAACCTCCTTTTCGTACAATGTATCCATGCTTCTCTTCTCATTTACTTTGTTAAATAATTTTTCTCTACAAATCAGCAGACAATTTTGTACATGGTCAGATAATAATTCTCATACTTTCCACGCCGGAGACAACCGCGAATTTTTGTTCTGACTAATAACCAAATGAAAAGACGTGTTTTGTTTAATAAATACACAAGATAAATCGAAAGCCTTAACGACTACTTATTTTCTGCACTTTCCGACGTACTCTCTGGTTAACCTATCTCATTTATCATCATCTTAAATCTTAATAATATAAACTGTATTTTTCGCTTCAAGGTTTCACTTCGTTACTTATCGTTCTTCCAGTATCAGGGTTTCCTGTGGATGGAACTGCAGTTCGTCAAGGGTTTTTGATGAGTCTACAGTTGTTAACTAAAAGCAAAAAAAGCGAGTTAAAATTGTCCGAGCAAAGATTAAAATGCAAGGTGAATAAGATTGTGTTCTTACGTCTCTTCGAGGCCAACTGGATATAACTTTGTATTCGTCAGTTGGAAAGCCTTCGACGATAAGATAATTGAGCAAAATTTGTAGCGGCGTGTTGTTGAAGAATTTGCGCTCGAGAATTTTGTCCGGGATGTTGGTAGGCGGTCTTACTCGCACCTTTATAACACCGACCTCCGAAGTCGGCTCCGGTGGCAAACTTGACATGATCGCTTGTCGGTGAGCCTCACGTTTGGCTTCTTGAGCCAATCGCATGCTTTCCTCCTGCTCTCTCATTTGACGCGCCATCTGAACTTGTAACTGTTTCGCCTCTTCTTTTGCTCTAAAAAAAACAAGTAGAACATTTCATATCATCAATTTTTTTTGAGTTTTAATCTCAATTTTGTTTCAGTTTAAAAAAGAATACCTATCGGCATCCAAACTCTCCTGGTACGCTTTGTCCTGTTCCTGTTTAACTCTTTCTCTCGCCAATCTTTCTTCTTCGAATTGAAGTTCATTTTGACGATGTTCCTAAACAGGCAAAATCCGTTAGATAATTTGAAATATTGATTGAAGTTAAAATTAATAATAAAGCGTTCAATTTTATTTACTTGGAACACATCAATCGTTTCCACGAGACTTGTAAGTAAGTCATTAACTCCGACATTGCCTCGAATGACAGTAAATGTTTCCATTGAAATTTTGTTTGATACAAGAATTAACAGCAGGGGCATTGTATCTATATCTACATTTTGTACCGCCATTCTCACCATGATTCCCAATGTTTCTTGCAAAGAATTTAGGAACCTGAAAAAGAAACGAAATTGGTTTTAATTACTTCAACCATATTAAAAAAAGAATAAAAAAATTTACAATGTCTTTGTGATTAAAACTTAAAAACATCTCTTTACCGATTTTCATTAGGTTTGTGAGTCATGTCCCAACCATAGACTATAAAGTTGGCAGAGAGAAGTTGCAAAACAGCCTCGGAGCCAAGCAATTGCGTACAAAAAACGTGAGTCAAAATGCTACTGTCGTGGTGCAAGTAAACTGCCAGCAATTTTTTCTGTAACAAACATTTGAAATGTAATTATTTCAATTTCATCAGTTGGAAATGAAAGAAAAAGCGATATAAATTGTTTAATAAGAACCTCTTTTGGAACGAAAGCTTCTGATACAGCCTCCTCGAAAGTTCCGACAAAAAAGTTCGGATGCACCGGGCCGTAACGTTTCTCGAATTCCTGCGAGAATTGCAGTGTTCCGGCAGTTTCATCCTCAACGTTTTCTGACACTACAAAATACAAGAACACAGTTATTTTTTGTCATAGCAAAATGTTCAGAAACGACGAAAAATTTGTTTGTTAACTAACTTAAATGTTGAGGTTTTTTCGAGATAACATTGTCAATGAAAACGTCGTCCTCCATTTGAAATGATTCCGAAGCGTCTTCAAAGTCGTCGCCGTCCTCGATTTCCTCAGCGGAACTATCGCTTTCCACTAGATCAATAAATTCCTACAACAAATTTTAATTTGAGTTTGTATACAAATTATAAGTTGAATAAAAAATGATTTCAAATTTATATTTCTCACCTTATTCTTATCCTTAACAACGTTTTTACTGACAGAAAGATCATGTTCAGGAAAATTGATGCCGCTCTGGGCTAATATCGTGTTGTCGTCCTTCAGAGAAACTGGCCAGCCCTTCCAGACTTGATTCCTAACAGGTACGTCTATCAACGAATACACATCCGTCTTCACCTCCAAGATGGTGTGCGTGCCTGGGAACTTGAGATTGTACGTCTTGTTGTGTATCTCGTCTCGGACATTTAATGTATAAATTGAAGCCAGTCGATTTGACAATTCGTTCCTAAAAACAATAATTATCATTCATTGTTTGTTCTTATATCAAAATTTGCAAAATCTCATGTAAAGAAATTATTTCGTTTAGAGAAATGAACGAAAACAAAATCTTGTAGTTTCTTACTTATCTAAATAACTATCTCCGATAGCATCTTCTTGTGTAAGTTCTAAAGTTCTGCAGAACGGAATTATGTGATCTTTCACACTGTCAAAATCACTGGTCGGTTCTTTTCTCCACCCTTTTAGTTCTTGTTTACATGTCGGCACAGATGTAATGTCCGCTAACTGCATCTTCAAATCCCCTAAAAAACGAAAACAAGAAATAAACTAAATGAAATGGATGCGACAAGTGTGAACAAAACTATTTGATACTTACTTATGGTAGCAGCCTCGGGTAAATGAACAGTAACATATTTAGTTTTATATTGAACTTCGATGCTCAACATTGACCTGCTTGTACCAGGCTGATTCTCCGACCTTTCAGCTGTTCTGAGATTATTCAAGGATCTTAATCCAAACGGTCTTTCAGTTTGGACTGAATTTGAATTTTCTGGTTTGTTGAAAACTGGCGCTGAGGTTTCGATCTCCTGAATCATCTCAACGTCAGCTCGAATCTCCGATGGTAACTTTTGTGTCCCTTCTGGCATCACTTTGTTTATTGCAGCCTGAAAGTTTTGTTTTCATGATCAATATGTTCGCAAAAAAACGAATAATGGTGTTATTGATGTTTACAGATGATATTGAATTGATAACAGAATGTCAAATTACCAGTAAGTCCCAATTCGTTCCCTCGAGATGGTGAATGGCCTCAGCAACATCATCTATATCCGTACAAGCCTGTAAGAAAATAACAACTTGTTTATTTTCAAAGAAACCTAAAGTTAAAATAATAACAAAACTTGTTTTGCAAATAACATAGAGTAGTTTCGTACAGTTTTCACTTTTTAGCACTTTCGTTTTTCTTTCGTTTTTACAACTTTTGCGAAATCATGAAAAGTAATTATCGAAATCAAAGTTGGGGCCAACTTTTCTTCTGACTCACTTTTTTGTCAGTCCAAGAACAAGTCAGAACAAAGAAAAACAACGTTTGTTCGCTTCGTCAAATCGTATAATCTTGACTGTTTCGCAACAATTGTCAACGTCAACGGAACGAAAAAAGAAAACGTTTTGCGGACGTAAATGCCGTTGCGACGAAGGGTATCTCGTGTCTCAATAATTTCTGAGTCGTCACAATGGGAATCTGGGGAACCTAACCTCAAAAGAACAAAATGCAACGCTGAGCGGCATCAACTCACCTGAAAGTCCGCCAGGATGACTTCGCGGTCGGTGGCCATGGTGAAAAGCTAGTGTCGTGCTTCGTCGAGGTATCAAAAGGCGTCGTGAACACACAAGAAAGCACAGCTCGAGCGTCGTTCACTGAAAACTGCTGCAAACGTTTCAACCGAGCTCGAGACGTTCTGCATCTCACGATGCCAACAATGTTTTGGAAAACAATGACAGGATGGAGGCGCTCTCTCTCACGCCGCCAACCAGGGAATCCCAATTTGTTCCGTACCGCGGCGCTTCCGTCACTTGTCAACTTTTTGTTTTCAAATTATAAATCCTAGTTGTGTTTATCAACAATTCTTTTGTTTTGATTTTGTCAATTTATATTTATCTTGCATTCTTTTTGAAGCACACAAATTACATTATGGATGAGAAAATAAAGATAACCTAGAAAAGCAATTTTAAATCTGCAAAATTTTTGCAATAAGTCTATTTTGTTTGCGTTAATTTGCATATTTAGTTTAAAAAATTGAAATTAAAGAATGGCTGAACAAACGTGACTTATAATCAAAATTTTGGTGTTACTATTTCTTTCTTTTTGTTAGATAGATTTGGAAGAGTTTTCTTTTACATCTACGAAAGATGAAAGACACACTTTAGGGGATTCCCCGATAAACAAGATTAAATTCATCTTAGAAATAAAGCCTCAAATTCGATTCATGAATTCATTTTTATTTACAGCTATAATTTCTTTTACAAATTCGTAAGAATGCAAATTCAATATTCCAAAGTTCTTATTTTAGACCACAAAAATCACAAAATCGCTTACATAGTCTGTGAAAAGAAAAGAAATAGCCAACGGTGCACTCGTCAAGTTAGCAAAAAAGGTCATTGATCTAAAACTGAAAGTAATCAAACAATCACACCGAACGTTTCGATCCTCTCAGTTCTTTATTATAGTCTAGGATAAATAAATCGGTAAAAAACGGGAATTCTGCGTCTTTGGGTGCCGCGAGAATTGTAATTATTCTGAGAAACCAAACCAACCAATTCATAAAGAAGAAATAAAAAAAAAGAACAGTAAAAAAAGCAAACTTGATTAAAACGTTTACTCATTTGGTTCCTCCGTGATTCAAAATGCATGAACTACTTTGTACAAAAAAGTCAACCAGTAAATTACTGATCGCTTGGGTGATTTTTGTACCAGTCGCGAATCTCAAACACGAGGTTTTCAAGCGGCACGTTTCTCTGCTGGCGAGTCTTGACCTCGCGCAGAACAACCTCGCCCTTCTGCAGCTCGCTGTCGCCAAGAATAACCGCCAGGGGAATTTCGTTGACCTCGCAGTGCTGCAGCTGGTGGAGCAGTTTAATATTCTTCTTATAAGAATGTTCGGCCTTGAGATTGGCCTCCCAAAGCATCGCGATGATCTCCATACGTTTTTCATGAAGATTGTTGTGTGCACTTGCCACGTAGACCTCGACCTCCGTTGTGCGAGTTTTCAAGTTCTTCGCCTCGAGGACGCTGAAAATCCGTTCAACGCCCAGCGAAACTCCGACGCACGGCACATTTTTACTTTTCGAGTCAAACATGCCAACAAGATTGTCGTAACGACCTCCACCTGCTATGCTTCCTACCTCAACATTATCCCCTAAAACAAAAACATGAATTTATACAATCTAAAACAATTTTTTCATTCTAAAGTTATTTTTTCCTCTTTTGACAAATTACCAGTTAGGATAGCTTCATAAATAACACCAGTATAATAGTCCAGTCCTCTGGCCAAGCTAGTGTCGAATTTCACATTGTCCAGGACCTTGTAAATTTTGCAATATTTGAGCAACAGTTCCAGAGCATCCAAACCCTGAACCGCACTAGGTTCCTTGGATAACAGAGCGTCATTCCTGAGCTCGTCAATCAGCTCCTGACCGCCACTTCGGTTGACGTAGTTGCCAATCTTGTCAGCCGTCGACTCCTCCAATCCCTTTTCCTCGACCATCTCTTTTTTCACATCCTCCCAGGACATTTTGTCCAGTTTGTCGACCGCTGAACAAATTGTCCGAATTTATCCTGAGGCACACCACACGCAGAGAAAATTCCATCGAGGAGTGATCGGTGGTTGACTTTGATTACGAACGGACCTAAGTCTAGACTTTGTAGCGCCTCGACAATTATGCGCACACATTCAGCATCAGGCAACATCGCGTCGTATTGACCGGCAATATCAAAATCCTGAAAAGAGAAGAAAAATTGAATTAAAATTGAAAAAGTTAATTCAGATCTAAAGTTGAATGAAATATCAATACTGACACACTGGTAAAACTCGCGATATCGGCCTTTAGTCATGGCAGGGTTGTCTCGACGGTAGACCTTAGCAATGTGATATCTTTTGATGTTAGAGACCTTGTTCTGTGCGAGGTAGCGTGCAAAAGGAACTGTCAAGTCGTACCTCAAGGCCAGCGCCTCGCCTCCTTGATCTTTCAGATCGTAAATCAGTTTTGAGTCCTCGCCATATTTCCCTGTCAGGACATCCTGTAACAAATGTCGTATCCATTTATAACAGTAACTACATGCATGTGAAACCTTATGAACCTAATGAAAAACTTTGTTGTCACCTTCAATTCAAAAACAGGTGTGTCGATGGATTCTGCACCATGGCGTTTGAAAACAGCCACAATTTTCTGCAGCACTCCCAATCGAAGAGCCATCTGTTCCGGGCTGTAATCTTTCGTTCCCTTGGGAGTTTTGAGGACAAACTTTTGAGGGCCATTATTTTCTTCTACTTGGGATTTCAGCTGGAGCAATTTGGCAACCTCTGCTTTGATCTGAAATGAAATTCTGATTAGCTATCGTTATCTAAAATGGAAATAATAATAGACGAACGGATAAATCAAAAAACATGAATTAAACCACACCTCAGGTGTAATTTGCGTTGCATAACGACATCTTCCAGGGACCAAGTTAAAAATGTTAATTAAACGAAACATAATGCCAGCAAATTTATATGAACCTCATCAGAACCTTATGAAACTGTTACATCAACTATTTTCCGATTCTGTTTTCTGTTTAAAAAACAAAATGTCACGCCAAAAAACCTTTTGAGAAAAGTTACATTACACATTTCTTTGAATTCGGAAAACAAGTAAATAAACAATCACTGTTTGTAAACAATAGTCTGCGAAATACCACATGGCAATGCAAATCCCGGAGTAAATTCAACCTGGAGCTGTCAAACCAAACTGCATGACGCAATGACCGCCCGGAATGAATGTAAACAATCAGTCGTGCAACTTTCAAATATTACCACCACATTCGGTTAGCATCAATAAAGTTATGCAAATCCGAACCGTTATTTGGTCGCGAAAAAAATCGCGAAAAACGTGCGTCCAATAATTCCACGTCCATATGCGAGCAACCTAACCTCAAAATGCTCACCAGTTCGGGCTCGGCCTTTTCCGCTTTGAGTTTCCGGACGACATCGCCCTGGTTTTTGATCTTCTCGGCGATGGTGATCTCGCCTTCGACTACCATGGTGCTCAGTTTCTTTGAACTAGGATTGTCCACGAAAATGCAAGCAGTCCGATTCCTTGACGTTTCGCTTGTCGACAGATTGACGTGAGAAGAAAAACCATGTAAAACCGTGCACGAGAGGGGAGAGCGCGAAATAATTTGACGAAAGTGAATAGAAAGTCCATAAACGGTTTTGAAAGTTTACATTGTTCACAATCTATTTCACTGTTCGTTGTTGTGCTTTATTGTTGGTCCCTTTATTCTAATTTCATTTTCTATATCAAAATAAAAAAACTTTAGTGCGTTTTTTAGTTTGAATTTTAAAATAATAACATTGAGATCCAAACTTACCTCTACGATAATGTTTCATTGCAAAAGTTTCTGTTAAAAGTTTAATTTTTTGGGAAGCAAACGTTTTAGCAAAGCGAAAAATGTTTTGCAAATTAACAAATAATTGTATAGTAATCGTCAATCACTGAAAAAATTGTAAAAAGAGTAAGAAAAAAACAAAGTTAATTATCCAAACATATGCTCTTTTAATGCAAACAAAATACGTTTTATTACAAAAATTGGTTTCTTTTCTGTCATCTGAGATATAGCGGAATGCAACATATAATCTCAATCGGAACTATTACAATTGATACATTTTTGTTTATCAAGATGAAAGCTGAAAATTTGTACGCAAAAGAAACGGTCAAAAATCAATCATCAACAAAACTGCTATAAAACTTGTATAAACAAGGAAACAAAATAATTGAAAAAAAAAAAACAAAGCGTGTGACAAAGCTGTTCGAACTATTCAATGGAGTAATTGAGTTTGACTGTAGTCACGTTGTATTTTACATAAAATTTTTACAAAATTTCAACTCTTATCATCCATAACATATATAAAACACAAATATTCACATATGGCGAAAAATGCATTCAACTTGTAAGATCAGACGTCGATGCTGCACGAAAATCACATTACACCTTCATTGATCTACAAGGTATGACAAAACCAAAAACAAATAAAACCTCGCGATGGAGAGAAGGAGGAGAAAAAAAAGGTTACAAAATGAAAAATCAAAAGAATTGAGAACGAAAAAACAAACATGTTTATAAACATACTATCGTACGAGATTTGATTACTTATCAACAGGGTACAAAGTTGTAAAAAAAAGTCGTTACATTCGTCAAACAAGATCGTATTTCATCTATATTACAAGTTTGGGAATAAAAAAAAGTTGATGGTAAACCATTTCAATAGGAGATGGTTTGGTTTATAATTTGGTCAATCGTATGATTCTCTACTATTATTACTTATAAACGTTGCCTATTCGCTTTCTAATTTGGTCGTTACGAGCGGAATCGAATTAATTTTTAGAGGGCATCGGAGTGCAGTTCGTCGTGTGACCGAAAAAAATCATGTCCATCCATATTCAATCTGAGTTTGAAAAGTGTAAAATGTTATGCAAAATCAAATGCTTCGATAGTTTTTCTTCTTTTGATGAAAAAAAGAAAAAGTATACGTTTCCTTTGCGAAAAGAAGGAACATTTTGCGGGCCGCACGACGTTCTAACAATTTGTCAATCGAAAAACAACTAATATTATCGCAACACATGTCTTTTGATTGATATTACAATTCTAAAACTAATATTCGTCTAGTGAATGTTAATATGAGTTCTTCCGCGATTACTTTCCATCGTATTGATTCGCGGCTTCGACAATTTTATTTGTTTCAACTGATTTGCATCTACGCTGCGTCGTTCTCGTTACCACAAAACTTTGTATAAAGTCGAGTTCAAAGAAATGTACAATTGTTGTTTGGTCAAAATGATGTAAAAAAACACAAACAGAAAAAAGGCAATCACAAAAAAAGACAGATCTCAAATAAACTGAGATCAACAACATTGGCGGAAAAGTTATCGAAAAAGGTTTGAAATATCAGAACAAAAAACAAAAGAAAACAAAGACCAGAAAAAAAATAAACGAACATTCATCGCCGCGCGCGGGTTATTATCCTACGCGAACAATAAAATTTCGTACTCCACCAATAACACTACTCATAATTCTATATTACTTTTTTTTCTCTGTTTCTCTGTTTATAATTCATAGCTTGGATTTGAGTTCTCTCACATTACTTTTTTTTTGCATCTCTTAATCTTTCTCTCTAATTTTAAACCTTTATAATACTTTAAAATCTTATCATCTGCTTTTGTTTCTTATTTTAAATTTGTTGTTTCGCTTTTCCATTTAGTTTGGTTGTACGTATAACAAACGTCGACGCTAATTCGGGAAGAGATGACAATAATGAAATAGAGATAGAGAAAATAATGTAAAGATCAGTACGTTTGGCAGCGTCTGGTTATGCTCTAATGATTTGAGGTCTCTTCAAAAGCAAAAGTGCAAGACGTCTATGACACGATAGCGATTTGTCTCAAATTAAAATATCTTTTTTTACAAAATCAAAATTCATAAATTACAAACAAAAAACAAATCCGACGAGTTAAAAACCTTTGCCAATTGGGCACAGACAATTTGGTTGTCAATCGATAAAAACGACGATACAAATGTTATTATCAACACGGTCATAATCAAACGAGTAGGTCATTTGTTCAAATTTAATTAACTAATTTTGTTATTTTTTTATCAGCCGAGCCAACTTGTATCTGCGCCCAATTTGCCGTTCCACGTGTACACAAACAGAGATAAAAACCTCGAGCGTCCATCGATACAAATGAAAAACAACGTTTTCTTTTGATTCCATTCTTTTGAATTTAGAGTTTGATTCAAATCAAACTAAGTACGACTGTTTTTTGATGTGTTAGTTGATTAGTGCGAATCAAGATACGAGTGAAGTCCTTCCACGCTGAATATCGATATCTCTGAAAAAAGAGAGGACAAAACGATCCATCAATCAAACGATTCAATTACAATTCATTAAAAGAAAAGTAAGTTTAATTAGCATACCATCGGGCAATTCAAATAACTTTCTAGGAAAAGAAGCAAAGTAAGCGTGCTGTAGCGCCTCTTCCGCGCCAATTCGTTGATCGGGATTCAGCTGTAGGAGCGAGGACGCTATCGTCTCGGCTTCAGCGATGTCGTAGAGTTTAGGAAACGTAATACCCAACTTGCGCGTCGGATAGAACACCAGTCTATTGGCCTTGTAGCCGGGTAAATGCGTGACGCCGGGCCACGTGTCCTCGGTGGGCGTGCCCAGCACCTTGAAGATCTTGTCGAGCTGATCGTGGGTGCAGTGCACGCCCGGGAACGTCGGCACTCCCGTCAGCATCTCCACGAAGATGCAGCCGACGCCCCACATGTCAAGCGACGTCGAGTATTCGGTCGAGCCGAGCAGCACGTCCGGCGGCCTGTACCACAACGTCACCACCTCGTGCGAGTACGTGTGCGACGGCACCGATTTCGCTCGCGCCAACCCGAAATCCGCCAGCTTCAGCTCACCGATCTCGCTGATTAACAGGTTTTGCGGCTTCACGTCACGGTGTAACACTCGCCTGCGAAACAACATTTTTTGCAACAACTCGATTAGAGGTTCAAACTTGTTAACAGATTACAATCAATGAGTTAGATTTTAGATTTGAAATAAGGACCTTCGATGACAGTACGCCAAGCCCCGTAAGAGCTGGAACAAAAACAACTTGGCGGTGCCAGGGTTGAGTCCTCGGTTGGGACTGCTGTGCAGCTCCATGTACTGGGACAGGTCAGTCTGCACATACTCAAAGACAAACGTGAGCGTGACACGCGTGTGAATGATGTCGTGCAGAGTGACGATATTGCTGTGCTTGAGCTCCTTCAGCAGGCTCGCCTCGCGAATTGCGGTAAACGGCGCGCCCTCCTCCTCCTGCAGTCGTATCTCTTTGAGCGCGACCACCTGGTTCGTGAGGTTGCTGTAACCTTTGTACACAGTCGCGTACGACCCCATGCCCAGCTGTTCCAGCTTCACGTACGCCTCGGTTTTTCCGAACGGCGAGTCGCCCTGCCAACAAACAAACAAAAAGATTATCTCAAGTGACGATCGATTTCAACTTGAAATTTAATCACCTTCAATCCAAAGGTCAAAGGGTAAAAGGTTTCGCCAATGAATCTTATCTCGTTATGAGAAATTGATTTACGACCTAGGACAGGATTAAACAAACAAAAGGAGGACAGAAAAAGTTTTGAAAAGTTCATCCGTTGATGGATGATACTAACGCCGAACGCGGAGAAGCGTTTGGTTTTTCTGCGCGGTTTGTCGCCGCCGCCCAGGAAGACCTCGGACTTTGGCCTGGGAGGACGCCGTGGGCGTAATATCACTATGGCTTCCTCTCGTATGTCCTCGTCGAGGAGCTTCGAATCACTGGACACCGAAAGCTGTCGGTGCACCCTCTCGTGATCCATCCTAGCCCAATCTGCAAAACATACGCACGCAATCAGTTAATTGTATCGAATAACACGTCTCATAATTGGATAAAGAATTAATTTCCTCGTACCATATCGATCACGTTTTTTGTCAGAATGGATGTTGCCGTTTGGCTCCAAACGGTCTAGGAACTCCTCCGAATATCCAGTGTACGCCAACTGCACTGGATTTGGTGTTTCGTCAGCTTCCTCTTTCGATATCGCTGTAACGTTTCAAAGAGGTGTTTTTATTTATCGAATTATGGTCCACGGATGAAATGTCGTTACGCTTGAAAAACCGATTGAAGGCAATTTGATCTCGTTTGGTATTTTTTTTCTTTCGCTTAACACAAGATTCGATTATTTATTGAATGGACTTTCTGAGGAGACAAATGAAATGGAAGTTTAATCACAATTTTATCATCGGCTGATCAAGTTTGGGAAAAACATTGAAAAACATTTTTAAAAAAGTGAGTCACGATTGTTTGACACTGTGAAGTGTGAGTGGATCAGTTGATCAACTTTTTTCCCGCGTGTTTATTAGACTGAAATTGCGCTCTTTTGTCTAGATATGATAATCGTGAAATTAATTATGCAGATGACACGGGGGATTAACGGTCTTAGTCCAAAGATAAAGGCAATTATGTTATAATCAGCTGCAAAACCTTCATCTGGATTCGCAGCTTTTTTTTTAGAAAAGAAATAATACGAAATGTGTTTCCTTGTTTTGTGTCATTGAGATTGTTTGGATTGTTCGAAATTTTTCTGTCGTTTCATTAAATGGAAAATTTGTTCACTGAAAAAGTTATCTTTAATACTTACAAAGTCTACCAAAACTGTGACTAAGACGTTTTTTGAGTTTCTGAACTCTGCTGAGAGCACCACCTTTTTTATCACGCATCGTCACGTTGCCTGAAACAAAAGATGCAACGCAACACTTGTTTATTAAATCCAATGACTAATAAAAGCGAGTTCAAATAATTCAACATAAATACATTAACAAACGAATAAAATATATTAGTACCCTTGAGGGCTTCGAAATCAATACTTCCGCGGTGACTTTCCACACGCACGCTTAATTCCTTCTTTTCAATTACAGATAAAAGGAAAGAGACAGAAAAAAGCAGGTGAAACAAACCGATACAATCGCGACCAAACGACCGAAAGTTGGCCCTAAACTAAATGACTACAAAAATAAAAATATCGACGGAACTAAGCCAGGCGTGTCCGTTAATGAATCGAACTATTTTTAGTCCAATTGATAAGTGCAGCTTTGTACCATTAAACGACTCGCCGAAGAATTCCTTCGCTATGACTTTTGGCTTATCTTTCCGCTTGCCGGCGGATTTCTGCTCCTCTTCTGTGAGAATATCATTCTGCAAACATAAAAGAGTTGGCGGATCAGTTTTCTTGCGCTCTCCGGTTCTGCTGTTTCTCTTAGTCATTTGTTTAATCACAAACAATCGCGTCCGAGAAACTCGGCGTTATCAGCAAAAGGGGGGGGGGGAACGCACTTCCCGCCAACCTACCTCAGACGGAGACGAGACTACTTTGTTCTTCCAGGACGGCACAACTCCTTTCAACTCCTTTTTCTTTCGTTCGTCCTACAAGAAGACAAAACTTTAAATTAAAAAAAACATCTATAGTAACTTCAACAATCCGACATGAAATCTCTTTTTCTACAGAAATGAACAGAGCGCAAAGTCTTATATCAAAATATGCTCCTATACTCGAATGTTAAATAAAATAATAGTTTCAAAAAATGAATTGTTATTTATTTGAGGTTATTTTGACTTTTTTTATTGGTTCAAAACCCCGTCTTGTGGGTATTCTAACGAGAGCTCTAGACGCCCTTTAAACGATAGTCAGTTTGTCTCTTTTATTTGATAGTTCATGATTGATTTTGTTGCATACTTCAGCAGGGGACGAAACGACTTTGGATGGGATCCAAGGCTGGTCTTCTCCTTTAACACCCTTGTTCAAATGCATCCCCTGCAACGAAATCGGATTAAAAATTGAACCAAAACGTTTTCATCCCCCTGATGTCTTCTTTCTCTTTTTTTTTGTACTTTACGTACCCTTGGCACACCTTTCCAGTCTTCCCACTCGTCCAGCTCGCTCATCGAAATCACAATTGGATAGGTCGGAATTTTTTTATTGCAAGACTGATCTGCAAACGAGAAGAAAAATAAAAATTCCAGTTGGAAGAAAGAAACAGATTGTAAACAAAGAATTAACTGTAATTCTAAGGAAGACGACGAGGAACGCGGCAGAAATAAAAAAAAACCAGATGATTCACACAATGTCAAGTGCATGAATTTCGATCATGTCACCGTTTCGTAACTGTTTATGCAACCGAGAGCTTTTGTCAATTTCGCTTTTTTGTCCCTGCGCGAAGTAATTGCTAAAGTTTCGACCGATTTTCCATTTTCATCCCCCCGAAAACTTTGCTAATGAATTAGCAAAACTGACAGCATTGTTATTATGTAGTTGATTACTTTTCGATCATTTTTTAAACTAAAATTAATTAGTTGAACAAAAAGTTCTAATTGAAATGTCCTTTTTTGGTCTTTTCCCCTCTAACATCAGAACTGAAATTGATTCTCGTTTCTAAGCAAACATTAGATTGTGTTTTTAAGTCGATCAAGATTTGGGTTTAATTAGAGATTTTCAAAAGTGATTTCGAGAAATAAAAAATTGTTTTTTAATGAGGATACGATCGCATAAGTGTCTACATCGTCTAGGTTATGTTGCATCTCGATTGAACAGCGATGATTAGATTCCACAATGACTCATTTGCATTCTAATGAGACCCGATTATTTATTTCTTTTTATTTTGTTCGTTCGCACAATGATTGATAGCGCATCATGCGCTTTTCAATTTGTTTCCCATCAAAACAGTCCTTCGAACATCTAATTTTAGACAAACCAATTTGTCATCAAATGATTCAATCATCACCGGATCAGAAAAAAAAACAAAACTAAACGTTTTTTTAATCTTTTATTTCGTTCGTTGCAAAATTTATTCGAGTGTCTATTGACAAATTTGTTGCTCTTTGTCAAGCAATTCGGCGTAAAAATTATCGATCGGGTTAAACCTTTGTGCGGTTTAAGTTATTTTTATTTTTGTTTCTATTTTTCCAAAAAGAGGAAAAAACACAAATTGAATGTCAAACTATGTATTCTAACGGTGAGAAACGAAACTGCAACGTTTGGCACGGCGCTGTTGTTGTTTTGGATTATTCGCACGGTCTTGAAATATTTTGCTCGGTGCACAACGAAGTTCAAGGATTTTTCGTCGTTCAAGTGGTTTCATTCGAGTACTTTGTCAAAATGAGATCTGAAAAAATAAATCCAATTGAAAATGTCAAGCTTGGAAATGTGACAACACGAGAGACAAATGTAAAAAAGTGTTGTAAACAAAAAGAAAAACGATTAAATGGCAACGAAAAATGTAAAAAAATAAGAACAAGAAGAATCAAAAATGTCAAAAGGTTTTGTGAACACAAAAGAACACAAATAAATGATAACAATCAATGTAAACAAACGGATGTAAACAATTGAACAAATTGAACAAAACAAATGAAAGGTATTGTAAACAAACGTTAATAAACCGCGTAAACAAAAGGATGTAAACAATAACAAAAGAAAAGTTCATCGGAACGATATAAAATCCTATTGAATGTAAAAAGAGAAAGTTAATTAAAAAAAAAAAAGTATTACAAACAAATAAAAATGGTAGAGTGAAAAAAACTTGTACATACATAAATGAATATGTATCATAAAAACCGGACAGACTTGAAAAGTCCATGGCCTAACCCACTTTTCGATATCGCAGACAAGAATTCGGCCGAGTGATCGACCCAGGTTATCAAAAATTCACCGCTCCCCCACTCGTCACATATAAACAAAACATTTGGCTTATTAAAAACCCACGCCATATCACACGGCCGTGCGCCCGCAAATTAATCCCAAAGGATCAGCGCCGTCTTTGTCTCGCACGTTGTCCCCTCGGCCGTTTTGTAAATAATTTAAATCCTCAGGCAAACTCGCTCGGACAAACAACCTCAACAAACAGTTCCCATCACCTGGTTCATCAACTTCAGAAAAAAACCGACGACCAAAATGAGGTGCCAACTCTAAAGTATGATTTGCTGCAAAAAAAGCACTTTTCCGGACATTTTTTGTGTCGTTTCGCGTGCGGACATTTTGTCCCTTAGGAGAGTGTGCGGTCATCGTTGTTTACGGGCGAACGTCGCAGGGTTCTTTGTGGGAGCGTCTCGGTTGTTTTTAATGGGCAGTGAGACTCACCCTCGTTGTTGGTCGCGAGCGCAGGGCCCTTGTCCTGGCAGTTCATGTTCGTTCAGGCTCGCGCGGGGCGCATCATGCTCACGACGACGGCGACGACGACGGCGAGCGCGCCGACAACAGCACATATGGGCGGTGACGCACTTTGGGCGGCCCGCGCGAGGCGCCGTCGTAGCCGAGAGCGCGGCGGGTACGCGCGCCTTCACCGCCGCTGCCGGGGCGACGCGAACGTGGGGCCGGAGCTCGCGCCAACTCTTGCCATCGACGGTCCGAACTCGCCAACGCGCGCTCGCTCCTGTCTCTGCGTTCCGGTCGCGCGCGACTGCCCTCTCGCTCGCACTAGCTGCGCCGGCGCGAACAACGGCCTGAGCCGAAATCCAGAGCTGCCCCCTTTGTCCCGACTCTCTTTCCCCCCCGCCCCCATCAATCTTTCTCCTCCGGTGCAACCTAATGAACAGGTGGCGCTGGTGTCAACCGCGAGAAATTTAAATTCAGTTTTTGCATGTTTCTTTGTTTTGATTTGACTTTGAATCGATTACTTTCAATCGTAGGTGTTTGTTTTGTTTTGGTTTTGGACGTGACCTTTGTTTCGTTTCTGTGGTCGATTTCTACTTGTTTGTCATTAATGTTGATGGTTTTTGTTTGTTTTTGAGTTTCAATTTCTTTCCAATTGTTATAGCTTATTGTTGTGGTTTTTTGGGACTTGGTTGTGCCAATATATATGAGGGGTTGACTTTCTAATGATCCTTGTTTTGTTTTTCTTTGACCTGTTGGACCTTTTTTGCGGTTCAGCTTTATTGACTTCTCTTCAACCTTATAATCTTCTCTTTATTGAAATCAGTTTTGTTTGTTTAGGCCCGCTTTTCCGTTTCCTTTCTGAATTGGATGTTGTTGCGTTTTTTGTTTTCCAATATCTTTTTAATTACCCAGCTTTTATTGTGGTTTTCTTATCGACCCCCTGTTTGACTTCTCTATTGGCTCTTATATTACTTCAATTACTTTTTTCTTTATATTAGAGTCAAATTGAATTTTGACTTTTTGATCTTGACTTGTAACACGAGACGAACTTTAAATTCCGATAAAACCGTACGTTCAAAATAATTGTGAATCCACTCTGCTATCAAATTCGACCTGATCTAGTTTTAAATATCCAACCAAAACCGGTTTTAAATTCTCTCTCGGCTTGCGTCAGAACGGAAGGTGTTTCACATTTGTGTAATTGCCGTCGAAAATTTCTAAACACTATCATTACCAACTCCTATCAACTTATCAATCATTTCCATCATTTCAAAACAAGAGTTACAAATCATTAAACAGGACATTTTTTATTTAATCTAACAAATAATTGTTTTAATTCAAAAATATTTCATAACTGTTTTTCGTTTTATACCAATTTTTTGAATGAATTAAATAGTTCTTTGTTCACATTTTTTTTGTATGGTGAATTGAAAAGAGGATGTTGGTCGAGACATGAGAGTTGCGAAAAGGCTGTTTGTCCCTTTATTTCCGAAATAGTGATGCTCCACGAATCGTAAAGACATCTGTCGCTGATCGAATTCGAAGAGGCAAGAAAAACAGGAAACAACGTCTGGAATGGAAATATCTTCGGGTTTATAAATAATGTTGAAGAAAATAAAGGCTGTTTAAGCTCCTATACATTGAGCCAGACACAAGTCAATTACCAAACAAATGTTTGAAAATAAAACCAAACCATACTAATTCCAATAAATACAACATTTCGATTGTTTATGTTTTTGTTTGTTTTGTATTAGTTGTTTTCAAAAAAAATTAACAATTCCATTGCAATTCCAGGTACTTTGTTTACTTCTAACCTAGATCCTTTTGTGTCAAAATTGTAAATAATAATAAAGTTATTTAGTTGATGTTTAATTTGTCTCTTCCATTCGGAAAAAGCAAACGGGTTAGAAGAGTATCGCCAATGTAAACATGCGTCGATGCTTGTTTTAGAATGGCACATCATTCACGAGATCTACTGTACAGCAAGTCACATGGTTGCAGACGGTTTGTACACCGACGTGAATTGGCCGACTGATCGTGCAGCGCCATGTTGGTTTAATTAACATTCGGCTAAGATCGCACACGTCAGTCCATGACGCAAAACTATCAAAAATTGGTTCACGTGGAGATGATAGAGTGACAGTTCGAAAAACATGACCAGACAGTGAACGAAAATCTGCGAAAGTATGACAAATAACGTGTATCGAGGGAGGAAAAAAAAGAAACATTGTATGTGAGATTAAATTGCGTCTGTTGACGTTTATCAATTTGTAAACAAATCCGAATCACAACAATGAGACCGGCTCAAAGGAGACAGCCTGGGTTGCAGTACGGAATCATGCTGTTGGGCATGCAACTTGTCAATTATGGCATTGACAAAATTCCTCCGGCGACTTTAGCCGCTGTTGTTGCTCAGGTAAATAATAAAACAATAACAAATAGAAAAATTACAAAAGTTAACAAATTGTTTACAAAACGAAAAACAGAATAAACAAACAATCGCCCATATTGGGAATATTTTTATACAGAATACGCAATTATATGCTATGTAGACATTATCAGTTATACTACCGCCTACGATTAATAAATAAATAAATAAAAAATAATCTAAAACCTACAATTTTACTGGATTTTAGACTTTTTAACCAAAATTAAAAACTGTAAAAATCGTTTCAGGCCCTTCTTTACACCGGAATAATAAAAGTTCCCTGGAACTCAGAGGAAGTATGCATCTCGACATCCAAAATCTTACGTCACCGAGACTGGCGCTCTTTCATAATGTCAAACTTCGAGCACGGTTCCGACATGCACCTATACTACAACATGGTATCCCTAATTCTGAAAGGAGCTTTCCTAGAACCTCTTTACAGTACCCAAAATTTCGTCCTGCTGATTGGGTTACTCTCAGTGATGTGCAGTGGCATGTACGTGAGCCTCGGTTATGCCCTAACTCAGTTAACCGGAGACTACGGATACTACACAAGCTGTGCGATCGGTTTCTCCGCCGTTCTTTTCGCTTTGAAGGTAATCGTCATCTGCGAGGAACACGACAGGATGCACAACGTGGGAGGCTTGAGAGTACCAAGCAAACTTGCCGTTTGGGCTGAACTGATTCTCATCCATCTTCTGGTGCCAAACGCCTCATTTGTTGGACACCTTGGCGGGATTTTGGTTGGTTGTTTATACTGTTACACGTTCGTTGGCGAAATTATGGATGACAAAATCTCGTGGATCACCGGGACGCCTATCATCCACGAGGAGGAATTTTATAGACGACGCAGTTGGAGTCGCAGATAACAGACATTTTTATATTTTGATTTTGTAAATTGTAAGATGAGTGATCGTAATTGTGATGATGGTTGTGACTTAAATACAAAAGACAACACAGTTTTGTAATGTACAAAAATATGTATGAACAAATATTACACGTTGAAATAAATTCGAATGTTTTGTTAATAATAATTAAGCGTAGATAATTAACTCGCGCGTAAGATTCTGTACAAAGTGTAAAGGCTGGTTATCTCAATTTCTCTTGCCGCTGGATTTGAAGTAAAAGGATCAGCTGAAAAGAGAAACATTTTTTAATTCTTTGTTGATTAAATTATCAGTGTTCGAACTGGATTCTATTTGTTTTCGTTTTAAAACTCACCTAAAAATTCCGGATTTATTTTACATGGCACGTTGTAAAATGTTAGGAAGGCACTGAGTTTGTCCAACGTGTTTGCGTCTGTGCAAGATGTCGTCCCGGTTTTAAGGTACTCTTGTAGAACTGATTGCAACTCTAAAACCGAAAGATAATTGAAACGAATTAAAAATACAAATTAAACTTGTTTGAAAAATACACATTCATAAATTAAAAGAAACGAAACCTGTTTCCCAAGAATCAACGATGGCAGCAGTTTTCTGTTTGATAGCCAAAATACTTTCCAAGTTGAGCAGTCTGATTTCGTCCTCGGAGTAATTTTTGATAACAGACACCAGTTTGATCTGCCACATCATATGCGAATTCGGTCGCGCACCAATTTCCTCAATAATCTTATGCAAACTCATCCAATAAGGCAACAAACTAATCTTGTCCTTAACAACGCACTCATAAATGATAGTCGCAAAAATTTTCGTAAACGAGTTCTCGACCTGCGAGACCGTGTTTGATAAGTTCAATTTCGAAGTCAAAGCTGACGATTCTGTAACTTCCATTTTTTGGCTCGAGTTTTCCAGTTGACTACTAGAATCGACAGCCGATTTGAACGAGGTTGTCGCTATGCTCAACATGTTCGTCTCGAAAGAATCGTCAAGGTTTTTCGGATCGTCCATACCCTTAGACTTTTGTAAGAAATAGTTGACGATGTTAAGGACGGTTTTGTCGTTTGTAAATGATGTGATGTCTTCAGGACGAGCTGTCCAAACTACATCACCGGTTGTCAGCGGTTGAGCCAACGAACTTCGGAATCCCTAAAATTGGTTTTTTCATTAATTCAATTTCAAGTACGAAATTGCTTTACAAATTGTTTTACTGATTTTTTGTTTTGAAATTTACATTTGGATCTTCGATGTAGGACAGACAGCCAGCTCGTTGTTTCACGTCCAGAGTGCCGCACTTTTTCAGCATGCTTTCCAGCAGGTGCCAATTGTGTCCTTTCTCAAAAACGATCTGCCAGTAGCGGTCGTCCTTCAGGACGACTTTTTTGAGACTTTCAAGTTGTGGCAACAAGCAGGGGGCTTTTAATAAAACCGTCTGACCGGTTGCCAGGTCGTTCGAGGTGAACGTCAGATGAACGTTTGCGTAACAAAACTGGCCGTTGTCTATGTCTTTTGGCAAAATCAGTCTGGGCTCGCAAGCTAACACGTACAGGTGTCTTAGAGCCTGCAGGTGATACCTATAAGAAAAGAATAACATTTGATTGTTATTGTTCTTCAAATTTAACTAATAAAAAATTACATTGAACGATATTTTTATGAGTTTTTCAATTTACCTGTTATCATTGCTATGTGTAGGGAATTTCGGAAAGAGGGATATAATAAGAGCAGCTACAGCAGCTGGACTGTTTGATAACGTGTACCTTCCACCTCCTAGGAAAAGGAATCCTAAAGCCATATGCGTGGCCAAGTGCGAACCATAAGTTACGACACTGTTCGCCACTCCGACGCGAGTTCTAATGTGTCTGCACACCCTCATGATCTACAAAAAATTTTCAATTTGGATGTTAAAAAAAAAGAAACAAAAGCAAACAAGTAAACAATAATAAAGAAATAGAAATTTTTCATTTCAAAATCCCACCTCTAAATTTCCGGTCCCAGCCATCACGATAGACGTGGCTAAAAGGATCACATTCAAACAAGTTTCAATAGTAGATTTGCCTGCCAATTCAGCGATCGACTTGTGTGAAAGGGAAACAAAAGTTTCCGTGTAGTTGTACAGAGTTGAAAAGGCCGACATGTTTGCTGTGCCCGCATATTTCAGTCCTAAAGCCAAACAGGCGCCGGCGATGATGTTACAGTACGCTTGACTAGAATCAAAACAGTTTCAAAGGGTAAAAAAATTGTATTACAACAAAAATCAAGAGTTAGGCTTTCTTTCAATTGAAATACAAACTTCATCGTTTCAAGATCGACTTCTTGCATGATATCCGGGGTTGGTTTTTGTAGCCTGTACTTCGACACGATTTCAGGGATGTGACTTGAGATCCACGACCTGGACGGTCGAATTTCGTCCCAGAGGATGAGCGAGCGTGCTAAAACTCTCAGCAGCAGCAAGTCCGGTCTGACGAAATCCAAAAGGTACTGTGTGTCTGGTGCTCGCATCCATTCAGCCACTGCTTTGTTTCCGCTGTTGAAGTACATGAGACCTAGTGCGATCGTTGCTCCTGGAGACGTTACGTTGATGGAGTTGCCTTCTCTTATTTGGTAACTTGAAATAGAAGAGTAACAATGAAAATAAAAATTGATCGGGAAGAAAGGGAAAGAAAAAGATAAAATGTTCAAGGTACCTAGGTGACTTGTATTTATCTTTCTGCGACCCTGTAAACGGTCGAACGTTCCCACCCACCATGTAATAATGTAACGTATCAGGTATACTAGCCAGATCCGAACCTTCTCCATGACCAAGAACAACTAATCCCAAAGCAAGACCAGCTGCCAAAGAGTACGATTCACGGTCCACGCAATTTTTCATCTCTGGTCCAGGAGGTCGACCTAAAACAATATTTTATTCACAATGTAACTGGATATCTTCAGAAAAGATGTTAAAGATGTAAAATTGTCTTACCAATCTCAGATAAGAGTGCATGAGCAATATGTCTATGAGCAGTCTGTTGATAAACAAGTCCCACACCTAAAAGTGCAGCGACCTGTACATTTTGATGGATGTTAAGTTCAATGCTCGTAGGGGGTAACAAAGTTTCAACATGGAGGGACAGAAGTTTGGTCATCGAGACGTCCATGGTTCCTCGGTAGGTTGCAGAGAGTCCCAGCAGAAGCCCCACACTGGTGGCTTCGTGGTACTCAACAAGGTACTCGTAAGTACTGAAGGGTGCGAGGTTTTTCAGGTGACCATTAAGTCCTAGAGCCATGAGGAAACCGGAATGCTCGATACCCAGTTCGCTCTGCTGGTTTTTGTTGTAGACAATCCAGGTGGAGTCGATGTTCGAGGCCTCTGGATGGATCCTCAGTCCTGCTGCCACTCCGTTGTGGAACGACGGCCAGAGGTTCATGTTTGGAGGCACGTCTATGTGCGAGAGTTCTACTATTGTTCCTCGGGGAGGTGCTCGACCTGAAATTTACAAAAATTCCTACCAATGAATACCTTTGTATTGTAATTTTTTCAAATGTAATAAACATCATTGTAATTCACAAACATAATTTTTTCAAAAACGATCAAAACATATTCAGTTTATTTTAGGATTTAATTTGATTGATACTATTGATTGTACCAGATAAACATAATCTTGGAATGGGCAACTGTTCCGTAATAACAGGCGCTGAAGTTCTAAGAGTGAACATGCCCCTGGCAACTGGAAGAGCCATGGTTCTAGTACAGAGTGCATGCAGATGTCTTTCCTGTTCCTCGATGAAGTCGTGGTCGCTGACATCCGGTCTCTGTTCAATCGAAATTTTCACCGGTTGCGAGGAGTTCAGTAGTCTCCTTACCTCTGCAACTCTATGATCCTTGTTGAACCGTAATTTCAAAACCTAAACAAAAAGAAGAATCAATTACAATCTCCTAAGCTTCTAAACTTAAAAACATCAAATCAAACAAAAATTTAGAAGACTCACAGTATCATCAAAATCCATGCCATCATCCCATCCGGGCTCAGCTGCACCATCTCCGGGACTATTTTCGTTACAAATTGTTTCAGCAGGTTCGAGATGTTTTTCCAACTCAGCCAGATCCTGTCTGTCGATAAGTTTATAAATATCCTTGCACCAATTCGGGGGCGGTTGCTCTCTGCACCTGTACATCACGTCCTTCAAGATAAGCGCTACAGAGGTCGGCAGAGTTTTCAGGTCCTCCTTGGTCATGCCCATCTCAAAGAACAGTTTCACGATCCTATTAACCTCCGGATTCTCAAACCGTCTGGGCACTTCCTTTTCCGACCTGGACTCGAGGTTCTCCACCCTGCTTCCAGCCGGGACGATCAGTTTGACGAACTTGGTCATGTCCAACCTCGAGCTCCGACCCTCGAACGCCACCAGACTCACCAGGTGAACCACGTTCCTCGTTTTGGGATTCACCTGGTTGAGAAACGGAAACGGAACGACGTTGCGGTAGTTCAAAAGGTCGTACAGAGTTTGGAAAACACTTGGTGGTTGTGGGAGCATGTAATTCGGCGGAGTGATTCGCTGCAGGTCAACGTCTGTGATTTGCGAAGTTCTTGGAGAAGCTTTAGATAGGTGGCAGAGCTGGGGGAAATCGCGGAAGTAGTAGCTGCTGTAGAGATCGAACCGGAGATCCGAACTTAGTTGGAAAAGAAGTTGAGCAAGGAGAGGAAGACTCTCGGACATCTCCGAGCTGAGTTTGAGTTCCTCGTAGAGGAGGTGGAGGGTGAAAAGAGTGAGGGGAAGGTAGGCGAAGAGACAGGCGTGGGTGTTGATCCGACCGACGGTCTCGGCAGCTGGAGCAGCAGTTCTAAAAGTTTCCGTTGGGTGCTTCGAGTAGTTGAGAACGTCAGAAACGAAACTGCCCGAACTTTTCATCACATAGGACCAGTCATCGTTCGAGCCGCTGTCGTCGGTTTTTTGCTTTTTTGGCACGCTCAGAGAGGATTCTATCTCGATTGAGGAACTCGACTCGGCGTCCTGGAGCGACTGCAGTTTGTCCACGTCGTAACCCAGTAAACCATAGAGGATGTTTAGAAACAGTCGCCACTCTTCGATGGGAGAAAAATCTTGCGGACCTGGAGCGTTTCTTGCCGAGTACCATTTTGCTAGCAGTTGCATTGCTAAGTCACGTGTGAGCACGCTTTTAAACGCCTTCAAGCATTTGGAAACTGCAAATTAATAGTAATTATAAAAGCTGGTGCAGTTTAAAAGTTTATAAACAATTCAAAATGGATGAGAAAATACCTAGTGGAGAAGTGCTTGGAGTAGGTAAAGTAACCATATAATATCCATGTTTGCCATACTCCATGATGAGTTTGTTACCAACAGCATCTTTCAGTCCGACAAAACCAGTGTCCATGAAAGAACTGTCCATAAGATTTGCAGCTCGGGAAGAAGGAACAGGACTGATGAGATGAACTCCGTCCTCGAATTTGATATCGTGGGGTCCGTGGGGCGACAGTAAAGAACTTCTTCGAGGAAACGACGCGTTGAGAGAGTGGCCGATGCTTGAGAGCCTGTAGTGACCTCCCATTGGATTGGGCATGTGCACTTTGCCGACAAATGTCACACCAGAATATAACGAGACTGAATTCGACATGTCCATGATTGCCATCATTTTTAGTTTCTAAAAAGAAAGACAAATGTCAAATCAAATTGTTAATTCAAACTAAAGAGAAATAATTTGAGGATTGTTTTAAAGGAAAACTGACTGTTAAGTTAACAGCATCCTTAGCGATAATACTGGTGACCATGCCGAAAATGACTTGCTGCTGTTTGTTGGTTTTTTCAAGCCTGACTAGAAACAACTGAGATCGGGCAGGAACTAAGTAACTCAAGTAATTTTGTCCAACTAGGTCCGTTGTTAGAAACACCTTCGAAGCACGACCCATGATAACGTCCCTAAAAACATCAAAATATTTTAAATGACCAGAACAAAAAATTATTCGTTTGCGCAAATATTTCTCTTAGAAAACAACTAAATTGAAATTATAAAAATGAAACGAACTTAGAAAGGTTACTGCTTTCCGTCCAGACATAATCCAGGCATATCTCGGGGTACAGTGGTTTGCTGTGGTCCGTAACAGAATCTTGAAACTGCATGGTGTTGCTGCCTGGACCTATGGAGGGGTTGTGAAACGAGACACCCAAGATACTGGCCATGATAGTCTGGTGCAAACGAGATTGTTGAGGGTTTCCTGCGACTCCCAAAAGAGGCGAAAAACCAGAATGAATTGGAGAGTGGCAGCGAGAAATTTGCGCCATGGGACTTTGCGATCGAGAATGTTGAGTCTGCTGTTGTTGGGATGGAGAAGTCGCCAGTGGAGGTGTGTAGGATGTTCGCGAACCAAATAACGCGTTACTTCCGCTCAGTCCTGCGTTGCTGATTGAGGAATTTGGCATGCCTGAAAAAAATCGAAATTGTTTATTTCATTCTTCCACCACTCTTGTTTTTTATTTTCTGATTTTACCAAATATGCTAATGTGACCCTTCTGAGAACAGTTTTTTCCAGCTGAAGTACTGTGTCGGGCGTTAAAAGAAGAGGCGAAGGAATAGTTGTGTGGACTCTGAGGTAGATCTGCAGTTCCGCCACAAATGAACTGACATTCATCCGTATTCGCTTTGCGAATTTTGTAGACCGAATGAAGTCCGGTTTTTCTGTCGTAAATCATTGCCAGGGACGGTTCAATGCTTGTGAAAATAATCTCTTGGTTGCCATCGCACATGTACGAAACGTGACCTGTAAGATTTTTTTTGCAAAAAATAATATTTTATAAAAATGATCTTTCAATTTCATAACTTGTGTAAATAATAACATTTAGTTACCATGTTTGACCAACACTGGAGAAATCTCATCGAGTGGATGAGATAGAGAATACACAACAGGCAATTGAGGATCAGAATAAAACATCGATTTGTTTGGCTCGCCAGAACTGCATCTGCAAAGTGAAATTATGCACAATTAAAAATCAAAAGAAACGAAAATAGAAACTAGTTTGTTTTGTTTTGTACCTTGAACTTGAGACGTTTCGATATTTTTCCATCAAAATTCCATACTTGGTAGCCCAAACACCAGTTACCTAAAAACAGTTTTTCAGTCAAGAATTTTCCAATGAGGAATTCAATAGATAGACATTTTTTGCATAAAAATTAGTTTGTACCTGGAATTGTAAACTGGAAATATAATCCTCACCAGACTCAGCGAAAACTTTTAACGTATAAGAATCGAAAAGACAGATACAATTAATGCTGCTGCCGGGTGAATCTTCATCGTCTGAACTTTTGTCTTTTGAAAGTTGGTCTGGAGTTTTTGTATGAAAGACACACCAAAGTGCATGTTTGATGTTTGTTTCACACGTGTAGCATGTTTCTAACATTCGTGTCGACTGACTTCCTTTCAGATGAACAGCTACTTTGCCAGAATAATACAATTCTTCCTCATAGTTGTCGTTTTCTCTGATCGACCAAACTTCTTTCTGAAAAGAAAAGAAACGATTCAAAATTTAGGTCGACTTTGCAATTAGGAAATGTATTACTTTGAAACTTACCGATTTTTTGTCAGAAATATTAACATGACTTAATTTTTTCAAAATAAAACTATCATCTAAAACATCGTTTGGTGCCGATTTCCCATTTTGGGCGAGAGGGTGCCTCGTGATAGTTTGCCGCCCCCCTGGAATATATTCCTGAAAACAAAAAAACAAAAATCAAATAAAAAATGAAACGAAATATTTCAACAATGTCAAAAAATTATTCTACGATAGTTTGGTTTATGTTTTTTGTTAATTTTACTATGTTTACATTTTTGTTTACATGTACGAATCTTTTTTGCTGAAACAAAACAAGACGGATAATGAGAAATAAATGAAAATTTATGACATACCAGTGGGTCAGATGTCGTTATCATGGTTTGCTTGGATTCATCCAGTTCTAAACAAATGTGTTATTGTTTAGAATGCAATGAGCGGTAGCTCTGGTTAAATTTTAGCGTTAACTATAACACTACCTCGACTCGGCGGATACCTTTCAACAACTGTGCAACAGCTGATCCGACGATGTTGCGCCACCTGACATAGCACCGGAGAAACGCTGACGTTTTTTAAAGGTATTGCAGATTTACACATTTTAACATTCTAATTGATTAATTTTAATTATATGATATCATTTATTTGATTTATAGTTTTGGTAAAAGTAACAATTACAAAAAAATGATTTTGTATTTCTTTACTCATTCAAATTTCGCGCGCAAAATTTGAACCGCCGGCGGATCCCGCACTTTGTACCTATTAAGTTGGCGGCACTGCGGCTGGCCAAAGGCGCTCAAAGGCTCGACCCTCTCGAACCAGCAAGATGTCTTTTTCGCCTGACTTTCGCCTGAAATAAGTAAAGTTTAAACGCTAAAACTAATCTAGTTTTGTTACATTTTGCCCAAAGTCGATAACTAAGTTCGAGTCAGAAGCATCCCATCAAGAAAAACCAATAAATACAACAATGGCGCCACGAAGTCCATGAGCCAACTTTTTCGTCAAAGCCAGTGTGAGTTTATACTTTTAATTTATGTTCAGTGTTTTGCAAACAATAGAAGAACAATAAGCGAACAACAAATATAACAGTAAACAATAACAAAGAATAAGAAAACGGCGAAAACAAGCAAAATGGCTTTTCTGCGAATTCGGATCTTGGTGCGATCAAATTACATTTTGCATGACGCGGTCCTTCGACTGATCGAAAAGGTCGTGCCTGTTTTCTAAACAAAAACAATATTCGACCCAAGATTTTATCAGTAATGTCGTCATTTTTCATTAATTCAATTCAATTGTGCAAAATTTGATCTTAAATAACGAAGACTAAAAACAAGAAAAACGGTTTTATTCGGGATCAGATTACATTTTGCATGGCGCGGTCGCGCCATGGGTTCTCGGAATGACAAATTCGGGTGTGATTCCAAATAAAAACATTGTTCGACCTACGTTTTATCAACGATGTCGTAATATTTCATGACTTTACTACAAGATTCATTATGCAAATTATGATTTTAGTTGGTTTTTTGACAATTTTAACGTGGCGTCAAGTTGCAAAAACGGGCGTACGGCTGCCCGCTCAACTTAACACGTTGGCGCGCGTACTGTTGGCAACAATTTTTCGCAACGGTCTCGACAAGTCGCGCGGCCCCGCCATCCTCCGTTGCAAATTGCTGAAAAAATGCAAATCAAAAGCAAATTCAGCACTAATTTTATCAAATAACAATAAAAATAACATTGTTATTAATGATGAAACAAAGGCAAAACAAAAAAGTGAGTTTAAATTCTGCAAAATTGCATGGTTTTAACTGAAAACAACCACCAAGGGATTGTATGATTTTTCTATTTTTACTACCATTTCAGTGTTTTTGTTCAATTGAGCAATGACTCATACAAATAACGATACATTGTTATGTTTGTTGTTGTTTGTTTGTTTGTTTTTTGACGTGACAACGTCTTATAAATCGGTTTGACCGGAGGCATTCACGAAAATGCCGTAACGGCCGAGATCTCACGCCACGCTAGGCCACGCCTCTCTTACCCACTCCGACCGCTGTATCGTTCTCTCTCCCACTCAAGCTTTCTTGATTTCGAAGCGAAAGAAAGAAAGCGTCTCGATAAGTGGGGTTCAGTGTGGTTAATACCTTATATCTATAACTATTTGGAAAAAGTATTAAGACACTGTAATTCAAAAATGTGTTAATTTGTTTATTAAAAAAATTATCATAATAATACTAATTTCATTTCATTTGTTTAACACTTGTTTTTCATTAATTTGTTTAACACTAGAAGGTTAGAAAAAATTTTCATGCGAAAATTACATTATTTAACAGAGCAATATTATTTTCGTCCTTAAAAGACGAAGTGGACAAATCCGTCCACTTTTGAACACTTTATCAACGTTGAACATTGTTTTGTTTATCAAAACATTTACTTCTTAAAAAACATTTTTCATTGCGAATTGTCCAGACGGTTCTCATCGATACGATCCAGGACTTCATGGGTAATATTGTTTATATGAATTATTATTGAACAACTTTTAATTACTTCACAAACTTGTTTTCGAGTTAAAGATAAATGAAATAAGGTTCGACCGATAAAAAAAGGTCAATTTCCTAGATTACGTCCACCCCCGATAACGAGGGGTGGACGAAATTGTGCACTTCGTCCATCTAGGGTGTCAGAATTTTCGGTACTTCTAGTGTTAAGAATGCATAAACAAAAACTTATGTGTAATTGCTATTGAATATATAAATGGTGAGACAAAATTTGGAAAAAGTTTGAAAGAAAACTGAAATGCAAAATTGGAAAATATATTAAAACTTGATAAACCCGTTATTTTTATAATTGAAATACCCAGGAAAAAATCCGCACATTGGAATAGATTCGGAATCGACTCGATTTTGGATCGTTTTCGAGTCGAAAATGGATCGAAACCAAGTCTGAATTTGGTGTATTGAAAAAGAGCCGAAAACGAGTCGAAAATGGATCGAAAAGAAGTCGATATTTTGAAACAGTGAAAAATTTTAAAAAATCTTTTGGTCTTCGGATTCGAACTTAGGACTTTCAGATTATGAAGCCCGCACTCTACCCCTAAGCTATTCGAGACGTAGTAACTTTGTAAATTAGTATGCTCAAATAAGTAGTACGCTTGTTGTTGTAGTTCAAGAAGGTCTTTTATCAGTTAGTTTCTTAGGGGTAGAGTGCGGGCTTTATAATCTGAGAGTCCTGAGTTCAAATCCTGAGACCAACAAATTTTTTTAAATTTTTCACTGGTTTCAAAAACTATATGTAAAATCGACTTCTTTTCGAGCCATTTGTGACTCGTTTTCGGCTCTTTTTCAATGCACCAAATTCGGACTTGGTTTCGAGCCATTTTCGACTAGAAAACGATCCAAAATCGAGTCGATTTCGAATCTATTTCGATGTGCGGATTTTTTTCTGGGTAGTCATTTTTTAAACCGAATAAGTCAGTTATTTTTAGAATTGAAATAGTTCTTTTAATTGAATCCTTTGTTCTGAAACATTGTATCACTTATAAGACGTTGTCACGTTTAAACTTCGACCGTAACCGGAATTTACAGGCTACCAATTTTTTTTCATGAGAAAAATCAGATACACTGATCTGTACAGCGATTTTTCCTCAGATTAACAATCAGGAACCAGCTAAAGTTAAAATATCAGTGAAAATAATGAGACATAACAAACAATGGTATAAATTTTTCAGGTAACATGCATTTTTGCGGGTAACTAAAGCGAAGCTTGAATCAGACGATTGTCAACATACTTTGATTCAACAACAACCGAAGCAACAATGTGATTGATGATAAAACCAAGACAAAACTGAAGTAAGTTTACGAATTGCAAAATTATATTGTTTGATTTGAAAAACTACCAATCAATTGTATGATTTTGTGTTTGATAGTTCGTGTTATGTTATATTATTCACATTATACAATAAGACATACTAAATACTGAACAATTTTTAGGTGACATAAAATGCAGATCTACAACAAATGCAAAAACTACCAAAACTAACATTGTTATCGATGTTTAAACCGGAACAAAACAAAAGTGAGTTTACTTACTTTACTGAAAATTTTTATTTTTAAAAGAACCATCAATCAATCGTTTGACTCTTAGACTTTCATAGTTGGTTGTTTCCGTATGTGAAATGCAGTGACAGCGAGGGAATGTATTCATCAGGACGTGAAAGAAACGTGTTCATCAGGACTAGGAGTTCATCAGGAGTACAGGATCAGTCGCGGATAACCTTTGCTGCCAACCTACACGTAACATTTGGATGCATCGTTGGATGAGACCGCAACGGTGGATATCATCGAACAAAGGTTTGTAAAAATTACGCCGGTCTCCATCGTTGGAACGCCGTCCGGTGAGTTTTGACAATCAACAGTATAATTTGATCTTTTAAATCGATTAATTCGACGCGAATTTAGACGCGAAGGACGCTTTTTCGTATTGTCCTTACAGTGAAGTGAAGTGAAGTGAAGTGAAGTGAAGTGACGTGAAGTGTTCTTTCAAAAAATTTGAATGAACAACAAATCGATCTACAGTTAAGTATATAAAACTTAGTTATGCTTTCATTATAATTTTGTATTTATTTGAATCAATGTTTTTGTTTCAGGTTCGATGGCGCATTCACGAAGAAAAACTATTGTTAGTATAAAGGTATAATTTATACTAAAAGGTGCAATTGTCAATAATTTTGGCTTTCGGGCCTTTAATCGAATCTTATCATCGGTAACGGATCTTTTTATTTATCAAATAAACAATCAAACTCTTGATTTGTCAGTGCAGTTAAAAGTGAATAAAAAGTGAAGTGAAATAAAGTGAAGTGAATTAAAGTGAAGTGCTAAAACGATACTACGTGATGTGAAAAATCTTTAAAGGTAATTAGAGACCATATTATTATATGATATTGCTGTATATTATTGTTTATGTAACACGAAACCTCGCCACGCTGGGATGTAGGGGGACCATGTCCGATTCAGCAAAGGTGCGTAGTCGTTTGATGGTGATCCGGATCCCCGCGCAGTTTCGTCGATGCGGTCCTCGTCCTGTTGTTATAGCGTGGCTTTTTTGGAGTGCTAAATCCAACCGACACCTCCTCGTGGTGCACTCTGGGTCACGCTAACGTCGGTGGTAAATGTAAATAAAACAGCAAATACAATTTGATGCGAAAAATAATTATTTGGTAGTAGTGCTGATGAAAGAGTGATAGTATAAGTATAAACAAAAGTTTAAATCTCATATTATTTAAGTGTCTCATTCAATATATTATGACGATTAAAAAATTCTATCGATTTTATGATTTATAAAAAAGTGTATTATGTTATCTTTCTCGAAATAAAATGAAGTTTCCCAAATTAGTACTGAGTCATTTATTTACTAACCACAACTACGATTAGACTGTCCATTACTGATTTCTTTAATAACGCTTATATCATATTCATTAAAAAACATTAAGTGGGAGTCAATAAATACAAAAGCTTGAAAAATTCTCACAGTCAGTGTAAAGAACTTTCGACAATGGAACCTGCATTTTATATAAGACCAGCGGCCCCGTACAGTCCGCCACGACGAAAAAAATCGCCAACAAAATTGTTTTGCATTGGAATTACTCTTTTTTCAATTGCTGCAATTGCTGTGGGTGGATGTTTAATTTACTATGAACTGACAAGACCCTTACCAGAAAAAATAGATCACGGAAGCATAACAAAATTATCAATAGGAACCGCCGAAAAATGGTCCAATCAAAATAATCAAACAGAAGAAAAACCCGTTCAAAGTGTAGATGGAAAGTCAATGCCATTAAATCAATCAGAGTTGTCGTCTTCTACAGAATCTACGCCTAGCTCATCCTCACCTCCAGTTATCCATAACCAAACGAAAATACCTCATCGAATGTATAATGAAGAAGAATTATTTGCTTCCTGCCCTGCTAACTCTACTGCACCAGAATTACCTTTGTCAGGCAAATCGGATAACGTTTCCAGGTTTATGAAAACTACACGTAGTCATGGTAAGATGTTCCGTGAAAGATGTTCCAAAAAAATGTTGATAATTTTCATGCCGCAACATTTTTTAGACTGTAAACTAAACTTTGACTAATTTGAAAGTTTTATCTATACGAATTGATTTGTTTTAAGCGACTGTTCAGATTACATAAAATTTGTATCCAAATTAATTCCTGAAATTGATAAGTAAATCAAAATATTTAAAGCTTTAATTAAGAAAACGTAACTTCATCACGCTCGATTATGTTATTCAGATAATAAAGAGGAATAGAATAAAAATAAAGTGTTTGAATAATTTCAGATTACAAGTGGGTGAAATATGATCCCAAATCCTTCAACCGATCAAAAGCTTACAAAGTTGGCGCAAGTTTCGAAGGACATGAAATCTACCTCGGGCGCGGTATTGTGTGTGGAGATCTGGTGCCAGCCAATGTAGACCATGACAATAACCAGGCTATTGTCACGTACCATAATGCAACTTTTTTCATTACAGATTTTGAAGTAAGTCTTGTTTTTTTTCGCTTTTCTTTTCTTTCTCAAAAACTCGAATATAGTAGGAGAATTGTCACATTCATTTTTTAATAACAGGTCTTTATTTTCACTGGCATGGATCGTGGTAAGCTAATTTCCAAAAAAAGAGGATCAGGCAAAGACTCCCCTGCGAATGCGATTCCAATTGGAATAACAAAAACAGGACAAAAACTATTTTCTTGTCAACCAGCAGGTCGAAGAGAAAATTCTTCTGATTTTCCTATTGGGAAGGTAATTCAATAATTTTTCATTACAGACTTTGTTGCAAGAGTGAATTATTGATTATTGGTGCAAGAGTAAATAATTTAAATTCGTTCCAGGTTCATCCAGCTGACCATGTCTGCCATTATCCGACCGCGAGTTTAGGAGAACATGACACTTCTGAATACCAAATTTTTGTTATTGAAGGAGGTACATTCCAGGAGATAGGAAATTTCTTATGCCGCTATTTTATACCTTATTGCAATGTCCTCATAAAACAGATCAATTCACGACTATCAAACTGATTAATACTTTTAAGCAATGTAATAATCTTTGTCTTACTTCTAACTACAATATAAAAAAGAATTATTCTTGTTTGTTTTATTATTCATTTCAACTACATTTTTCTTATATTCATAAGGAAAAATAGCCTCGAATTGTATCGTCTCAAAGTCAGAAACGTGCGCATAACCGTCACAAGATTTTGCTGACAGGCGTCATATGTCAATTATGAAATTGCAGTTTTTGAAATGATCGTGACAGTCATAGGATGCAAAACTGCCATCTGATAGTCCATGTGACATTTTTAAAACATTTCGAATGTTTTATATATTCAGTTTTGTAAGGCATTCGGATTTGTTTCGACAATTGAAACATAAAATCCGGCTACCTTTTTATGTTAATATGTTATGACCTGTCACATTTTTTTTGACACAACACATGTCACTTCCATCACTCCAAGTATTTGATTCGGGACTGAGGGTCAGAGTCGGTATAGTCGACTTGCCAGCCAAGGAAGCTGCATATTTGTTTGGCCCACCGGATCCTTACAGTGCACCAACAAAAGGAATACCATTCAAAAAGTGGTTTTACTCTGGACTTTTCCTTTTTTTAATCGCTGCTATTGCAGTGGGTGGATATTTTCTCTATCGCGAAGTAATAGAACCGTCACTAGGAAATTCCTTGACGGGAATCAGTCTTCCAAACGAAACAGAATTTTCCACGGAATTTAGTACCACGGAGGAATCTACAACAGAGGAATCTACAACAGAGGAATCTACAACAGAGGAATCTACAACAGAGGAATCTACAACACAGGAATCTACAACACAGGAATCTACAACAGAAACGTTACTCGAAACACCTTATATTTATAGTGAAGAAGAATTATTTGCTTTGTGTCCTGGTGATTCGACTGGATTTGGTTTACGAGTGAATCACACGTCAAAAACCGTTCAAAAGTTTAAAGATACTAAACACGATGATGGTAAGATGTCCCACGTAATGTCTGATTTTCATTATACAAACAAATTTTATATTTCTTTTTTATTTTTCACTTTTCATGTTTTAATAATGTGTTCAGATTATAAGTGGGTGCAATATGACCCGGATACTTTCGACCGATCACAAGCTTTCAGGCTTGGTAGAAGTTTTGACAGACATTCCATCTACCTTGGTCGTGGTATTGTGTGTGGAGACCTGGTGCCAGCCAATGTGGATCATAACAGACACATGGCTATCGTCACATATCATGAGAAAACTTTTACCATAAAAAATTTTGAAGTGAGTCTCGTTCTTTGTCTTTAGTTTGTTTGTTTTTTTGGTTTTGTAATGAAAAAGAAAGAAGCAAAACTGAAATTAAATTACAATACTGACTTTATCATGACAGGTCTTCATTCCTATTGACAAGACTCTGCGCAAAAGAATTAAATCGAGAAAGTTCAAACGACGGTATCCTAAAAGTGCGCTTCCAATTGGAATTACAAAAAGAGGAAACAAACTATTTGCAGGAGAACCATTAGATTCTGAGGGAAACAAGATAAATTTTGATTTTCCCATTGGAAAGGTTAAGTATTGGGGAAAATACAGATATTTTGTCATTAGAAAATATGTTGCGAACATTGGGGCGTTAATAAGTCTGAATAATGTTGATTGGTTTCAGGTTCATCCGGCTCACCGTACCTGCTACTACCCGACTTTGAGTTCGGGAGAACTTGAGGCTAACTCATACACTATTTATTTTGTGGAGAAAAAATCGGAGAAGTAGGGACTAGAAGAAGTGTCCAAAATGCTCCAATGTTACGATTCGCACTTGCTCTAACTTTGTAATGTCACCGAAAAAGAGCAAAATAAAAAAATTAAGAAATAAACGATGATTAGTTATACTGTATGAACAACTTTTGGTTTGAACTTTTATAATGATTCTCTGACAAAAATATAAATGTCGAGGGTTTACTAGTCTACTAGTCTGCTTCAAAAAATGCCAATTTCCAAAATTTCCACCTCAGAAGAGTCCACATTTTAGTTACACTTTATGTTTTCAAAGCTGGAAGAAACTTTGAAAAAAAGTTTTCCATTAATTACTAACAACAACGATTATTAAGTAATTTGTTTTTTAGATTTGACACGATTCCTTTATGATATGAATGAAAATCATTCTTGGAATGCATTACTCGTTTTAATAACGTTTTATTATGTTCATAAGAAAACATTAAGTGGTAGTCAATGGGTACAAAAGCTTGAACACGTTCTAAAGTTAGTGTAGTGTGCTTTTAATCATGGAACCTGCGTATTTTATGAGACCATCGGCCTCGTGCAGTCCGCCCCCAAGAAAAAAGTCGTCCAAGAAGTTGTTTTATACTGCAGCTTTTCTTATATTAATTACTGCGATTGTTGTGGGTGGATATTTAATTTACAACGAATTTACATCGAGATCGTTGTCATACAAATTAGATTGCCAAAACACGACCTCATCATCAATGGGAACCGCCGAAAAATGGTCCGACATAAATAATCATACAGAAAACTCCGTTCAAAGTGAAGTTGGAAAATCAATGCCTTCAAATCAGTCAGAGTTATCATCTACCACAGAATCTACGCTTAGCTCATCCTTAACTCCAGCGAAAATCGGCAACGAAGTGAAAATTAACTCAGATTCACCAGCTCCAACTTATCCTCAACCTGAAAATCCTCGAATATATGAAATAAAAGAATTTTTTGCTCTGTGCCCTGTTAACTCAACTGCTCCTGAAGCACATTTGTCAGGCAAATCAGATAACATTACAAGGTTGTTGAAAACTAAACATAGCGATGGTAAGATGCTCTATACCTTTTCATTGTACAAAAAATTGTTATCTTATTTTGATATTTTATGTTTAAACGATTTATCCAGGTTATAAGTGGATAAAGTATGATCCAAAAACTTTCGACCGATCAAAAGCTTACAAAATTGGTGTAAGTTTTGAGGGACATGACATCTACCTAGGTCGTGGTAATTTGTGTGGAGATCTAGTGATAGCCAATGTGGACCATGATAAAAACAAAGCTATAGTCACATACTACCATAAGACGTTCGCCATAACAGATTTCGAAGTGAGTCTTGTTTGTTGTCTTCAATTTCTTGGTTTTTGTTTTTTCAGCAAAAAGTAAAGATAGACAGAATTTTGCAAAAAGAAATTAGAACAAAATTGAAAATTATGAAATTGTAATTGATTTTATCATGATAGGTCTTTATTGCTGCTGACTTAAGGATAGGCAGGAGAATTCTGAACCAAGTAATTATACGAAAGTCCAACCCGATCAAAGAAACCGATCTGCAACGGAATTCGCTCCTAGCTCAACCTCATCACCAGTGATTCGCAACCAAACGGAAAGACCTCGAATACACAATGAAAAAGAATTATTAGCTATGTGCCCTCAAAACTCAACTGCTTCGGAACTACATTTGTCAGACAAGTCAGATAACGTTACAAGATTTTTGCAAACTACACATAGTAATGGTTAGATGATCAATAGAGATACCTTTGGATTGTCCAAATGTTGTTCATATTTTTCTAAATTGTAATTATTCAATTATTCCAGATTATACGTGGGTAAAATACGATCCAAAAACCTTCGATCCGTCGAAAGCTTTCGGGGTTGGTATGAATTTTCAAGGACATCAAATCTACCTCGGGCGCGGTATTGTGTGTGGAGATCTAGTGCCAGCCAACGTAGACCATGACAATAACAAGGCTATTGTGACTTATCATTTCAAAACTTTTGCCATATCAGATTTTGAAGTGAGTCGTGTTTTTAGTTTTTTCTCTTTCTTTTTTGAAACACAAACAGTTACAGAATTTTGTTTGAACAATAATTGTTATTGAAGAATTTCATACTCGTTTTATCACAATAGGTCTTTATTCCTGCTGACGTGACTTTGCATAAGAGAATACGTATAATCCAAGAACATGGTGGAGCATATCCTACTGATGCGATTCCGATTGGAATAACAAAAAGAGGACAAAAACTATTCACTGGTTTTCCACTAGAACCAGAGCCACGGTTTTTTGATTTTCCCATTGGAAAGGTATACGTCCCATTGGAAATAAATATGAGAACCTTTTTTTTATTATGAATTTCCTTGCATCTGATTGGCGCATTCGTAATTCTAAGTTATATACATTGATTTCAGATTCACCCGGCTAACAAGGTCTGCTACTACCCGACCAGGTCAAAGGAAACTAGCTCTTGGAGCTACAAAGTCTTTGCTCTTAATTCGTCAGGTTCATCTGAAAGGGAAAGATCAGACATACCTCCTCCAAGTTATCCCCCACCTAAAGTACCTTTAAGATCTGAAAAATTATTAGATTTGTGCCCTGCTAACTCAATCGGATCTGGTTTACGATTGCATAGCACATCAGAAAACGTCTCAGGTTTATCGAAACTACACACAGCGATGGTAAAATATTCCAGGCAATAATTGTCTTTTAATGTCTTTTCTTCTAATATAAAATCAATTTCTATATTCTCCTAATGTTTGATGTTAACAAAATGTATTCAGATTATAAGTGGGTGAAATATGACCCAAAAACTTTCGACCCGTCGAAAGCTTACAAAGCTGGTGTAAACTATCAAGGACATGCGATCTATTTTGGCCGTGGTATTGTGTGTGGAGATCTAGTACCAGCTAATGTGGATCATGAGAATCATACGGCTACCGTTACATATCACTACAAAACTTTTACCATAACAGATTTCGAGGTCAGTCTGGGTTTTTGTCTTTTGTTGTTTAAAAAAAAACTAGAATGTTGTTGGAGAATTAAAACAATTGGGGTTTTTTCACGATAGGTCTTCATTTTCACTGGCAGGAATCGTGGTAAGCAAATTTCTCATAAAAGAGGATCGGGCGGAGACAGTCCGACAAATGCGATTCTAGTTGGAATAACAAGAACAGGACAAACATTATATTTTGGTGAACCAGTGGGTCGGAGAGAAAAATCTTCTGATTTTCCTTTTGGAAAAGTAATATCTATGTTTTTTATTCCAAAATGTGTAATTATTGTTGTTTAATTATTGGTGCAAAATCAAAATCAAATTGTTTTTAGGTTCATCCGGCTAAAGGTGTTTGCTATTACCCAACTGCCAGCTTAGGGGAACGCTACACTTTTGAGTACGAGATTTTTGTTATTGAAGGAGGTACATCCAAGGACAGAATGACTAAAGAAAGTGTTTGATGCCACGATGATGTACTTTGCAATGTTCCAGCTTTCTAACGTCAAAAAACGAATCCATTTATTTTTTGATTTTTGAACTGTATTTAATATTGTTAAGCAATTTAATAATCCTTTTTTGTATTCCTAAAATGTAAATAAATATGATCAATTTTACAAGCTGAAATAAAATCTGAAGTTTTTTTTATCACCTACGTTCGAAAAGTAAAAAATGTAAGCAATTTGAACTAATAAGAAGCGTTTAATAACTTCACCTTCCGGAAACTAAAACAAGGTTTTTAAAAATAAGTGATACATCATCAATTACGACAACGATCATTAGACAAATCGTTATTAAGATTTGACACAATTATTATTTTCACTTTTCAATGCATTTAAATAGGAAAGTGAGCCGCTAATTGCTGTGCGCAATATATAAAAGGAAAACAGTTTTTGAATTGATTACTCATTTCAATTACAGTCGTAAGAAAATATCAAGTGGGAGTAAATATATGAACAAGCTCGCGATTGTCTCGCAGTCAGTTTAGTGCACTTTCAACAATGGAATCTCCATATTTTATAACGCCATCGGTCCCGTTCAGTCCGCCACCAAGAAAAAAACCATCGAACAAGTTGCTTTACACTGGAGTTTGTATTTTACTAATTACTGCGATTGCTACGGGTGTTTTTTTCATTTATCGCGAATTTACCAAATCGTCGTCAGACAAATTCTACCAACCATTAGCGGAAAGTATAATAGCATCTGCGTCGAGTTCAACCTCACCTCCAGTGATTCAGGACAAAATAGTCATTTCTCCACCGGATGCCTTTGAAAAAGACCGATCGGATATACCAGCCCCAACTTATCCTCCGCCTCTGATTGACGAGGAAGAACCAGTTCATAACGAAGAGGAACGGAACCCATCGTCTACAACGGAACCTGCACCTAGCTCATCATCATCTCCAGTTATTGACAACAACACGAAAGTTAATTCTGAATTACCAAACCATCCACTTGAAAAACCTCGAATAAAAAATGAAGAAGAACTATTTGCCATGTGCCCTGCTAACTCAACTGCTCCTGAATTACGTCTGCATGATTCATCAGATAACGTTACAAGATTTTTGCAAACTACGCACAGTGATGGTAAGATGTTCGATTGGTATAACTGTCCATTCTTTGTTTTCGTAAAATTTAATTGTTCGATTATGTCAGATTGGAAGTGGGTTAAATACGATCCAACAACTTTCGACCCATTGAAAGCTTTCAAAGTTGGCGTTAGTTTTGAAGGACATAGAATCTACCTCGGGCGCGGTATTGTGTGCGGAGATCTGGTACCAGCCAATGTGGATCATGACAATCATACGGCTATTGTCACGTTTCATAACGAAACATTTGCCATATCTGATTTTGAGGTAAGTAATCACGATTAGATTTTGTTTTTCAAAATTTGAAGAATAGTGATATTGATTTGGTAGTGATAGGTCTTCATTCCTGCTGATGTGAATTTCGATAAGAAAGTAGATAAAATAAAAGGATATGGTGGAAGGTATCCTCCAAATGCAATTCCGATTGGAATTACAAAAAGAGGACAGAAACTGTTTACTGGTTTCCCGTTCGAACCAGAGGGAAAAGTTTTTGATTTTCCCATTGGAAAGGTAATACATACGAAAATCATTTTTATAAAATTTATTGCACCTGATTGGCGCATTCATAATTCTAAGTTATATACATTGGTTTCAGATTCATCCGGTTAACAAAGTCTGCTACTACCCAACCAGGTGGAATGAAACTAGTTCTTGGAGGTACGAAGTTTTGGCTTTTAATTCGTTAGTTCCATCTGGAACAGGAAAATTAGATATCCCTACTCCAACTTATCCTCCACCAGAAATACCTCGAATCAAAAATGAAAAGGATTTAGTAGAGTTGTGTGCTGCTGGCTCAACTGCACCGGAATTACATTTGCACGATTCATCGGATAATGTTACCAGATTTTTGCAAACTACACATAGTTATAGTAAGATGTTCAATCGATATGTTCAATCGATATAACTTCCTATTATTTATTCTCCCAAACTGTATAATTGAACAATTTCAGATTGGAAGTGGGTTAAATACGATCCAACAACTTTCGACCCATTGAAAGCTTTCAAAGTTGGCGTAAGTTTTGAAGGACATGTAATCTACCTTGGGCGCGGTATTGTGTGTGGAGATCTGGTGCCAGCCAATGTGGATCATGACAATCATACGGCTATTGTCACATTTCATGACGAAGTATTTGCTATATCAGATTTTGAAGTAAGTTCTGTTTTTAGTTTGTTTTTATTCTTTTTTTTGAAACATGAACATCAATAGAATTTTGTTTAAGAAATTGAATAATTTTCATACTCATTGCATCACAATAGGTCTTCATTCCTGCAAACATGAATTTTATGAACAGATTTCATACATTAAGAGATGAGGGTGGAAACTATTCTACAAAAGCAATTCCGATTGGAATAACAAAAAGAGGACAAAAACTATTCACTGGTTTTCCAATAGAACCAGGAAAGAACGCTTCTGATTACGATTTCCCTATTGGAAAGGTAATATATAATTCTTTCAATAGAAAATTAATTGCGTCTGGTTGGCACGTTCATAATTCAAAGTAATATACATTGATTTCAGATTCATCCGGCTAATAAAGTCTGCTACTTCCCGACCAGGTCAAAGGAAACTAGCTCTTGGAGATACCAAGTTTTTGCTTTCAATCCATTGGGTTCATCTGAAACAGGAAAATTAGATTTACCTTCTCAAACTTCTTCTCCACCTCAAATACATAGTGAAGAAGAACTTTTTGCTATGTGCCCTGCAAACTCAACTGCTCCTGAGTTACATTTGCCAGACAAATCAGATAACGTTACAGAGTTCTTGAGAACTACACAAAGCTATAGTAAGATCTCAATGTATTATATCTATACAATCAAATTTTGTATACTTTTCACATTTCATATATGAATAATTTATTAAGTTTATAAGTGGATAAAATATGACGCGAAAACCTTCGACCCATCGAAAGCTTTTAAAGCTGGCACAAATTATCAAGGACATGCGATTTACCTCGGCCGCGGTATTGTGTGTGGAGATTTAGTGCCAGCCAATGTGGATCATGACACTCACACGGCCGTCGTCACGTTCCATTACAAAACTTTTACCATAACAGATTTTGAAGTGAGTCTCGTTTTTTTTCTTTTCTTTGTTATTTGTGCTGATTCAAAAAAAAATGATTTTATCATGGTAGGTCTTAATATCCACTACCGTGAATCTAAATGAGAAGATTTATAAACTAAATAATGGTGAACCATCGTTTTTAACAAATGCGATTCCAATTGGAATTACAAAAGAAGGAGACAAAATATTTGCTGGTGAACCAATACTCTCATATGGATTGAAGAAAGAGTTTCCTATCGGAAAGGTAATTTATATTAGGAGCTAAACTTTTTCTTTAGAAAATGCTCCGAAAATTGGTGCATCACATGGTCTGAAAAATATTTAATCGTTTCAGGTTCATCCGGCTCACAATTACGTCTGCTATTACCCGACCGTGAGTTCAGGGGAACTTGACAGTTTCTATTACGATGTTTTCGCTCTTCCTGGAAACCTTCTTCCGGATATCCAGAAAACATTAGACCAAATAAAAAATTTGATCAAAACTATTATTAAAAAGTGAAGAAGAACATGAGAAATAGAAGGAAAAATCAAGTCCTTTTTGAATGAACAAATTACGATCCAAATTTTTGTACATCGACATGGTCGATGAAAATAGGAAAGACAAGAGCTTGAATGAAAAATTAAAAATCAAATTATAAATTCGAAGGAAGAAATATGAATCATACACAACCCTGATTAGAATGAATTAAAAAAAATCAACTGCTAATGATCACACTAATTTATTTGTTTCAAAGAATATCGATTAAGAAAGTATAAAAGTCAATTAAATAAGATCAAATAAATCAAATAAAGAAACAGTTTTTGAGTGCAACACGATTATGAAGTTCAATAATTCATTTATCCTTTCAAAGAAATGATGTTAACGAAGAAGATATTTAGTTACAGTAAATTCGCAAGAAATTTATTTACGTAACTAGGTTTGTGGTCAGTTTACCACACGCTGCACTTCTGTTCGGGATTCATCCTAGACCCACTAGGACAGTTGAAGTCCATAGCGAATTCGGGCATGTTTGACAGGGGGCCGAGGATTCGAATTTCGCTGGGACTGTGTACGTCATTGGCGATCTGTTTTTTCAGTGCCTCTGGCCGATACTTCGAACACCAATTGTTTGCCACGCTAAGCCAAAACATCTGGTTTGGTGTATAATCGAGTCCAGGTAACGACGGTTCCATTCCATTTTGGTCCACCCAGTCCCTGTAAGCCTTGTAGGCAGTTTTCAGTCCACCATTATCTGCTATGTTCTCTCCCTGCGTATTCTTACCATTTACCTATAAAAAACGAGACAAATCATATCCGGAAAATTTTTTAGTTGGCAAATTAAAATTGAATGGATCTTATTTTATTATTCCTTATTATTCATATTTATTTTTCATAGTTTTCGCAAACTTTTTTGAAATTTTTGTTACCTTAAGACCAACTTCCTCAACAGTATAACTGCTGTACTGGTCGATAATGCACTGAGCCTTTTCTAAGTACTTTTCTTTGGAACTACGAGACCACCAGTTGACAAGGTTTCCGTTCTCGTCGAACTGACTACCCTGGTCATCAAAACCATGAGTGATCTCATGACCAATGATGTAACCAATTGCACCGTAATTCATGTACCTAGGTCGGTCCTTGTGGAAGAAAGCTCCTTGCAAGATACCCGCAGGAATGTCTACAATCAGGTACAATAATATATACATAAAAAATACTCTCTTTTAATACGAATAACCATACATGCAAGATAGGAATAAGCTTACTTATGCTATTTTCCGACGTCGCATAATACGCATTCACAATAGCCACAGCAGCATGTTTGTACCACACGGTTTTATCTACTGGTTCGTGCAGTAACGTCCAATCCTTCGATCTAGTAAACTTTAAAACATTCAGAGTATTTCTGAGATAACCATCCTCGTCAATCTGAAGATCTCCGTAATACTCGTCAATTATTGTGTCATTCAAGAGTTCGTCAGGAAACGCAATGTAGCTGCTCATGTCCGTGGCTTTCTCTATGGCCCTCTTCTTAACGTCTTCGTCCATCCAATCGGTCTCGCTCAAGACCTTATAAATGAAAGTGTCCCGGATGGCCTGAACCATCTCAACCGCGTCGTTCTTCGCGCTTTTCTGGAAATACTTCCGGACGTAAAGGGCGCCCACGCTGATGCTCAGACCGCTGTGCACTTGGTCCACACATTCGCTCCACCTGGGCTCGCGCTCAGTGATGCCAGACGTGACCTTCTGGTAGCTGAATTGTCGGTCACGAACCTCCTCGTTCAGGTACGAAACCAGCTCCGAAACCGTCCGCCAAATCACGTAGTTGGCTTGCACTCGCTTGGGCGTGCTTTCTAAAAGGTGTCCCAAGTCTCGCAAGTACTGTGGATTAGAAACTATCACCTCCAGCTCAGAGTCGAGTGAAAAATTTTCGGGCAGCAAAAAGAAATTTTTGATGTAGCAATTCCACGAGATGAATGGGTATTCTTTTTCCAATGTTTCGATCGTCATTGGGTTGTACAACGCTGAGAAGTTCCTCATCTCTTCGGCTGGGAGGGAAATCTGAAAGTGATTGCCAATTCTTTGCTTTAGTCATTCTTATTTCAAATTCTCTTATTGAATTTTAAAAAACTTACATTAGCGATTTGTATCTCAAAATCCAGGGACTCTCGAAGTTCATTCTCGGCTGTGGTCTCGTTAGCCCCGAAAATTATGGCAATATCCACCATGTACTTGTAATACGCGTCTACGAATTTCTCCTCGGGGCCCTGGATCAGGAACTTGCGCGACGTTCCTAGAGAGGCTTGATCGAGCTAGAAATAGTTAGTCAAAGTACAAATTTCCGAATAACAAAAATGGACGAAACAAGTTAAATTCGACTTAAACAGTGGATTTCCTAACTTACTTTCATAACACGTCTTTTATTATTTTTAGCGTCAGTTCCTACGCTGAAAGAAATAATCGATCGGCTAACCAACCCAAGTTCTCGTATCTTGTGAACCATTTCTATCCAGTTGTAGCTTTTTTCATCCCATCTATCCCCCTCTACTACTGGCCAGCCTCCGAGGTCCTTAAGAATGTTTTGCATTGGCTCGAGTCCTACTTTTTCAATTTCAGCTAAAATACAAAGGTCAAAAAGAATGATAACGATTTGATTCCATGATTTGTTTCCGAAACAAAATTAGAGACTACGACAAATCGTACTTTCATTGAAGCAACTTTGGTAGAAATTCTTAGCGAGAGTAAACGATTTGGGTTCGTTGGGATCGCTCTTTTCTTCAATACTCGACCACACTTGATCCGATAACTCATCTTGGACCACGTCAAAGATGGTAATCCTACTTGAGTCGTCCGGGATCTTTGTGGAATTTATGTACGAACCGCAGGCAAAGTGGTAGAAATCGTCGCATGGATCCACGGTTGGGTCCATGTTGTTCAACACTCGGGAAGCTACAAATTCAATTCTTTTGTGTGTCAAAGTTCATTCTTAGAATAAAGTTCTATGACGAAATGTGTAATTTATGATCAAAAGCAATGATTACTTTTTAGTTTGAAAATTTAGTTTTGCACACCTGTTTGAAAACATTCGTCTTCCTGGCAGACATTGTCCTTTGGCGCATCGGAACTGGACTCCGATGCTCCCACTCCGAGATTAGTTGCTAAGCTGATTAACAAAACAATCTTGAAGGCCGCTACTATTGTATACCGACGTCCTAAAGCTAATTTATGGTCCCAAGTATGATTTCTTAAAGCACACATTTCGGGTTGAATCAAAATCTGTTATGCATTATAAAATTTAAATTTGTTTTTGTTTTCAATGTTTAAAGCGATTTTCAATCAAATCTAATAACAATATTGTTTCACAGTAATAGAATTTTTACCTCGTAATTTGGAAAATTTGATAATAATAGAGATATCTGCAGTAATTTTGATATAGTTCCATTTTTTTAATGTACAAGATAAACATATTGGGTTATTGTTTTTGCTAATAATAAAGGAAGAGTATGTCAATATTCGGCAGTTCAGGTAGATAAGAAATACCCTGTCAGAATAATTACTGATAGTCCGAAGACAACTACCCTTACGCAACATTTTTCGACGATAATTATCACACCTCGGCGAAAAATTGTTTGCTGAGGTAATTGGCATGAGGACTATCTGGGATAATTGTGACAGGTTATTTCTTATCAACATGAAATAACGAATATCCTTTATTATTAGCAAAAAACAACTCGATAACTTTATCTTGTACATTAAAAATGATGAACCTATCACAATTACTAAAGATATCCGTATTATTATTGGATTAACGTTTTCGGATCTTATAATTTTTCGAATTGATATTCGATTTTGTGTTTTATTGTCGATTTGTTATCAAAAATACAAAACTAAAAAAGCAAAATCACAAACATGTAAAAACTAAACTAGAAAACTTGATTTTAAAAACAGTTTAGAATTGAGAAACCTTTCATATTTTCGTTAGTAAAAATAAGTAAAAATTAAAAGAAGCTAATTTTCGTGATCGTTTTTAATATCTTTTTTTACATTTTATTAAAAAAGTAAATCGAAACTTTACTGAATCTTGCTTTTTCGCCAGTTGTGCGTCATCGTTGAACTATCGATTTGACAAAATTGTAAATATACAGATGAAAAGACGAAATTCGAAGTGAAGCACAACAAGCTTCTGCAGTTCGGCTACGATGATCACGCTTACGCGAATTTCTACGATATCTTTTAGACTAGAAGAACGCCGGCGCTTTTCTATAACTGCGTATTCTTTTTTGTTTATCGTCCTCTTTCGTTTTACATTCGAATGGAACTGATAAAATACTAGTTTCATTCCTAACTAGTAGCTGATATAAACACTAATAAAAAAAGTTGAGTTGAAACTTGTGAAAGTTTACATAATTGTTAATAAATGTGATTCGGTCGACAAAATTGGTTTTCATGTTTCACATTATTTTCGAACAGGATAATTACGGTAGACGTTTTGTAGGGAAATCTTTTTCAAAAAACCATACAGGAATTTCGATAGGCGAGAAACTTTTTTCAAGCCAGCACATTACAGCAAACGTTTCAAATAACAGCAAATAAAAACACAATAATTTGTTTATTCTTGAAGAGGTAAATTAATAACATTACATTTGTTTTGAACTCTCGAAGCATTGTTCAAAAAAGTTATAAGAAACAAGTAATAGACAATTTTTCAAGAAATGAGTTTTACAACTAGATTTGTGGTCGAGTTACCACACGCTACACGTGTGTACGGGATTCATCCTAGACCCACTAGGACAGTTGAAGTCCTTAGCGAATTCGGGCGTGTTTGATAGGGGCCCAAGAACTCGGAACTCGCTCGGACTGTGTGGGTCACTGGCGATCTGTTTTTTCAGTGTCTCTGGCCGGTACTTCGAACACCAGTTGTTTGCTACGCTGATCCAGAACATCTGGTTTGGTGTATAATCGAGTCCAGGCAATCTCAGTTCCATCCCATTTCGCTTCACCCAGTCATTATAAGCTATGTAAGCTACTTTCACTCCACCATTATCTGCTATGTTCTCTCCCTGTGTATTTTTACCGTTTATCTATAACAAAAAAAATCATATAAAATAACACTTTTTTAGTTCGGCTAGAGGTCCATGGTATCGTATTTGTATTTCCATTTTTTACCTGAAGTCCAACTTCTTCAACAGTATAATTGCTATACTGATCGACAATGCACTTAGCCTTCTCTAGGTACTTCTCTTTGGAGCTGGGAGACCACCAATCGACGAGATTTCCGTCCTTGTCGAATTGACTGCCCTGGTCGTCAAAACCATGAGTGACCTCATGTCCAATGACGTAACCAATTGCACCGTAGTTCATGTATCTAGGACGGTCCTCGTGGAAGAAAGATCCTTGCAAGATTCCCGCAGGAATTTCTACACAAACATAATAATACATTCAAACATACTTTATATGATCTCTTTTTCTATGTCTCTCATTGAAATTTTTAATTTACGAAAAAAATTAACAAGAAAAATGATAAAAGAGAATAAATGCAAGATAAAAATTAGCTTACGAATGCTATTTTCTGCCGGCGAGTAGAAAGCATTAACAATAGCCGTAGTGGCATGCTCATACCACACAGTTTTGTCAACTGGTTCGTGCAGTCTTCCCCAATCTTTCTCCGTACCAAAGATGGCAATGTTGAGAATATTTTGCATATAAGCACTATCATCAATCTGAAGGTTATTGTAATACTCGTCGATTATTGTATCATTCAAGAGTTCATCAGGGAACGCAATGTAGCTGCCCATCTCTTTGGCTTTCTCTACAGCGCTCTTTTTAACAGCCTCGTCCATCCACTCGATCTTGGTCAGAATCTTGTTGATGAAAGTGTCGCGGATGTCTTGCACCATCTCCACCGCTTTGTCCTTCGCGTCCTTCTGGAAGTACCTGCGGACGTAGAGTGCGCCCACGCCGATGCTCAGACGGTTGGTCACTTGGTTCACGCACTCCTTCCATCTGGGTTCGCGCTCAGTGATGCCAGAAGTTTCCGTCAGGTAGCTGAGTTGTCGGGCACGAACCTGGTCGTTCAAGTAGGGAACGAGACTGGAAACCGTCCGCCAAATCACGTAGTTGGCTTGCACTCGTTTAGTGGTGTTCTTCAAAAGCTGTTCCAAATCTTTCAGGTATTGTAGACTGGAAACTATCACTTCCTCTTTAGAGTCGAGCGAAGGAATACTTTCTGGTAACAATTTTTCCATGTAGCTCTTCCAAGGGATGAAGGCATAGTCTTTCTCCAGTGCTTCAATTTTGATTCGGTTGTAGATCGCAGAGATGTTTCGCATCTCTTCGGCCGGCAGAGAAATCTAAAAATGATTAAAATTAGTCTTTGCTTTATTTACTATTCTGGTTTCAAACTCTCGTATTGTTTTTCCTGAACTTACTTTAGCAATTTGTATCTCAAAATTTAGGGACTCGAGAAGTTCATTTTCGACTGCGGTTTTGTTGTTGGCACCGATGAGTAAGGCAATATCCACCATGTACTTGTAATATGCATTTACGAACTTCTCCTGCTGTCCCTGGACCAGGAACTCGCGTGACAGTCCCAAAGAGGCTTGATCAATCTACAAAATTGATAATGTTGGTTTACAAGTTTTTCCTATTTTCCAAGGAACCGTAAGATTTCTTGAAGTTGAATTGAATCAGGGTCGTTTTTAAATTTTGTTTCCAAACTGGAAACGACTTTGGATTTCGATAGTACTTACATTAATAGCACGTTGTGAGTTATTCTTAACATCAGTTTCCACTCCGAAAGAAATAATTGAGTGGCTAACCAACCCGAGTTTTCGTAACTTGTACACCGTTTCTATCCAGTTATAAGTTTTTTCGTCCCATTTATCCCCTTCTACTACTGGCCAGCCTCCGATTTCTTTGAGTATTGTTTGCAATGGCTCGAGACCTAATTTTTCAATTTCAGCTAAAATACAAAAGTCAAAATGAATAAGGTGTATGTCAAATCGAAATCAAACATTATAAACCATCGTACTTTTATTCATGCAACTTTGGTAGAATTTCTTAGCAAAGGTAAACGATTTGGTTCCGTTCAGATCGATCTCCTCCTCGATACTCGACCGCAGATGATCCATTAACTCGTCTTGGATCACGTCAAAAGTGGTGACTCTAGTTTTGTCGTCCGGAATCGTTGTGGAGTTGATGAACGAACCGCACGCAAAGTGGTAGAAATCGTGGCATGGATCCACGGTTTTGTCCATATTATTCAATACATGGGAAGCTACAAATTCAATTCGTTTAATTATCAAAGTTCATAATTATATAATAATTACAATTTCTTTCTTAGTAATGATTCATTTAGAGTTTTTTTGTTTAAGAAATGTTGTTTCATACCCGTGTGAATACATTCTTCATGCAGGCAGACATTGGCTGCCGGTAGAGGCCCATTAGAAGGTTTCTCAGATTTGCATTTCGATGCTTCTACTCCCAGACCAATCGCCAGGCCGATTGACAAAAGTATCCCAAAAACTGCTACTATTGTAAGGCCACGTTCTAACGCTGATCTCCGTTTCCACCAGGTCTGATTTCTTAAATCACGAAATTTGAGTTCTTAAAAGCTGTAACGCTATTTTTTTCAATTTTTCACTATCACTGAATAACTTCTTTAAACAGCTTTTATTTGAATTCCATCTTTCTGATTATTAAAAAAGGATATCTTGATAGTTTCATCGATCTTAAGTAGCATGAGTGAAAATCTATTTTGGACATTTTTGCAATAAAATAAATTGAAACTTTACTGAATCTCGTTTTGTCCCCAATTGTGCGCCATGGTTGAAGTGTCTAAATTACACAATTGTAAAATTAATGTAAAAAGACAAGATGAAAAGCGAACTGTAGAAGTGAACTATGACTTAAAAATCGGTTACGATGGAAACACTCGCGCACATTGCTACAATAACTTTTAGACTAAAAGTACGCTCACACTTTCCTAGCTGCGTATTCTGATTTTTATCATCTTCTTTCATTTTTCAGTTCAATGGAACTGATAAATTACTGGTACATTCTTTAATAGTAGGTGATATAAAAACTGATAGCAAAATTTTTAGATAAAAGTTTACATCATTTTTCAAAAATTTAGTTCGAACATCGTATTTGTTTTCCGTGCTCCACCTCATTTTTCAACCTCTTAGCAATTTTTTTTTACGTTCTTACATTTCGATCACATTTTTAATACAATCTTCTAATTTTATGACGCAGTCTAGACCGCTGTGATAAAGCAGCTTAAACATCGTTATCAAAATGCTGACACTCGAATTGTCACTTAGATAAAGTCAATCTTTGAAACTCGATTCTTTGATTTTTGGCATTTTGGAGCATTAGAGAAATTAGAACTTTTGAAATTTGCAATATAATATCACATCCTATTATAAATCAATCGAGACAAAGTGTTCATTACTACGAGTCCAAGTTTTTATAATCTGACATAATCAGTTGAGTCATTGTCGATCTAAATCTACGAACAAATAAAATTCAAACAGAAAAAAAAGTTGGGAACTATTATTTTAAACTAAGTTTACATTGTATGCAGAGAGATATCACGTTCCAATGTAAAATATTTCCTGAGGCTAATTTTATCTGTCAATAAACTTTTAGTACTTCGGTACAAGTTATTATTTATCGTAAAAAATGCCACAATCATAGCGTTTGATTATGTTGATAGTGTTTGCATGAATGTTATCGTTAGTTTCATTAACGCGCGGGAATTACAGACGATTAATTTTGAAAATAATGAAAATTTGATTATTCAAAATTTGGAGTTTGATCTAATTATCCAGTTTCTAGTTTTTAGACAAATATTAGACATAATCACATGACGAACAGTTTATAAACGGAATTTCGTCATTGTCTGGAAGACTCGTTAACGAATTGTTTGATTAAAATTGAATTCTGAGAATGGAAAATAGGCTAATGACTCAACGTAACGCCGTCAACCCTAGGATTCATCTGCGTTTCCAAGCATTGAGATCTCTGATACCATTTCACTAAACTCAAACACTGTGATTTTGTTAACAAGAATCCGATCATAAAATATTTTCATAATTTGTATAAAAATCATCAAGACGGTCATAATATTTTCTATTGTACGTTGTTAAGAGAATGTAACATTCGGAAAGATAAGGCTTAGGTCCTTCAAAATGTTTTATCTTATACGATTCTCTGATCGACCACAGATAAGTGAAACACGTCCAAGACATTCGGATTATCTAAAAAAAACAATGGCATCTTGGCTATAATTAGAATCACACGTAAAAGAGTTTCACCACCAACTTCAAAATGAAAATAAAAACTAATATTTAGTAATTTATAAATAAAAACTACATTTATTTGTACAGTTTGATTTGTTCATGAATGATCTACAAAGTTAACATTTGGTTTCGGGATTCATTGGCGATCCAAGTGGACAATTGAAATCACTAGCAAACTCTTCCGAATTGTATAGAGGTATCATCACGCGTACATAACTCGAGCTGTGGTAATCTCCACTCTTCGCAAACACGTTTTCATCGCACCAAACATTTGCCATGGCAATCCAAAACATCTGCCTTGGATTGTAATTCAACCCTGGTAGAGAAACGTCATCAACCGGTTTCTTTTCAGAACTCAAAAAACTGCGATACGCTAATTTGGTCCCAAACAAATCAGCGAAATCTTCGCGGTAGTCATTCTTTGCTTGCCCCTGTAATTGTTTTCAAACGTTAAGAAAATCACGAAAAACAAAGACTATTTAAATAAAATGTGTGAATAAAATGTTCCGACTCACTGTGAGTTCTATGAATTGTCGGGATAAACATTTTTTAGTTGCTGCAAAGCTGGAACTGAAAGAGAAAATTGTAGAGAAAGCAGCAACAACATAGTTGATTGAATTTCAATATAGAATTCTATTCAATCGAATTCGAATCTTAATTCAGTTTGCTCAAACCTTTGACTAGCAGAAGCAGCAATTACATGAGTCAACTCGTGTCCAAAAATCATTCCAATGGAGCCATAATTAAGGTAGTTGGGTAACTCAACGTCATGCATTTCTGAGGCTAGCAGCAGTGCTGAGAACACTGAAAAAGGGTTCAAATTAGCATTTATCATCGGAAACTCAAAAGTAGACAAGATTCAAAACTTGTCAAAGAACTCATACCTAGACTATTAGAAACATTGTTGTAACCAGCATTGAATGCAGCTGGAGAAATCTCAAAGTCCCATTCTCGTACATCGTTGACTGAATTAATTTGACGGAATTTAGAATCCATCTGGTGTTTAGAAATTTCAAAAATGTTTTTAAGATATTTGTGTACATCAAGATTGCTCCAATCAAGGGTCGGGTTTTGAATGGTATTGTTACTGTACCCAATCATGACTTGTAAATTCGACAGAATTTTGATGGGCTCGGTTCCTATTTCTTCGTCGATTTGAGCGATCTAAAAATGTAAAATCAATTATACAATCTTAATAAAGGTTCCATTTTTGAGACAAATTTATTTCGAGCTTACTTGATTCATTGTCGTTTTCGCCGTTTCCAAAATCGTGTCGGTGATGTTTACAACATAATCTTTCGCTTCGTCTGACAAGAAGTACTTGGATAAACCCACTTGAAAATTCAAATCATGAGACGCTGCGAGCTGTATGCATTTAAGCCATTGATCACGTTCTTTTGATCGCGGTAAATGAGAATTAATGTCTTTTTCAATTTTCAAATATAACAACTCTTCGAAGTCAGAGACACTTAGTTGTGACAACAGATAAATCATTACTTCGACATAGTCTTCATCCAGACGTATTTCATTGTCCAGTGAAAACTTCATGTCTTCAGGCAAAAATCCCTCGATGTATCTTTGTAAGGGGAACGAATTGTCGAAAGAGTTAATAAACTCCATGGCATTGACAATTGTTAGTTTCTCAGGCAAGTAGTATGACAATTGGATCTTTTTCAACAAGAAGTTCTGTCCTTTGTATTCATTTATTTCTGTGGTCAAAAATGGTCGACGGATCTGTAATAATTATTTACCAAAATGAAAACTTAAATTTTGCAGAGATTTTTAAGAACAATTTTGCAGGGGAAAAGAGTTGGCGTACCTCTAAGATGTTTCTCTTATCAGTTTCTGATCGAGGGGTCACATACAGCCCCAAAAATAGTCGAAAATCTAAACCCTTTTTTCGCAATTCGTGAACACCGCTGATCCAGTCAAATTTGTCATTTAGTTTGTAATCTTCCCCAAATTCGGTTTTGATTTTTTTGTATAGTCCAATATCAGTTAGGATAGATTTTACAATATCTGCTTTGTTTACCTTATCAGGAACTGAAATTCAAATTAGTCGATAGTGAAGAAATTAATAATCATTTCATATTGAAAATACTAAGAAATTATTATTATAGAGTTTTGATTCAACACAGTTACCTAGTTTTACACAATTTGCATACACGTTTCTTGCCACTGAAATATCGTAGCCTGCCAATGAATCGCGCTTGGAATCCAAAAGTTGTTTTATTTCTTCCATCTTCTCAAAATAATTGTTAAGTCCAGCATGCGTGACATTAAATTTACTATTTGACTTGTATCGACCGCAAGTGAATTTATAAAAATTGTCGCATGGATTAACAGACTTATCCATATTTCTTAAAAATTCTGAAGCTGAAATTAGAACATAAGTTAGCGGATTCTAAACGAACAATAATTATTTGATTAGGTCCCTTTTTGGAGAATATTAATTGTTCAGTCTGATTTCATTCTGTTACCTTTTGTGGTGTAGAGACTACGAGTTCTTATTGTATTTCGTTTGAAAGGACCTGGAAATTTTTCGATTACTTTATTCTTTGATAAATAACAGATAATTTTATGTATTTTTTTCTGCATTTACCTGCAGTGCATGTCTCCAAAACAATTGTGACGATTAAACAAAGAAAGAAAATTTTTTGTTGGCGAAACCTGGAATTTACCAACGTGGATAAATGTGATATAAAAGTAGTATGAAGTTTAAAAGTTTATTCTATTTGAAATTGAAATAATTTGAATGATATTTTTCCAAAATCTGACTTACATGGTTATAGCGAGCATGAACAATTAATGAATAATGAAATGTTGCTACACGTTTTATATTCGATTTTATCTTATTCAATTTAAAAAACTATTAAAAGGCAATTTAGAATAATAGACTTTGACTTTGGCGTTTTTTATCATATATTTTTTTCATATTCAAAGTTCCCTTAGAAAAGTGACAATAGAATCAAGAAACTTTATTAAATCTTGCGATTCTTACAAACAAAAAATCTTACAAACAAAAATACAAGGGTTTGCCTAGTCTTAGTCGCCTACATATATTTGCCAGGCATTTCCCTTAAGATGTGCAACAAAGTGCCGAGTAACATAGGGTATTCGATGCAAGGTCGTGAAGCATTTTCAAACAGCAACTCTATCAATTTACTCAGTCGTTCCAGCACCCCAGTCCAGTTGACGTTCTTTCGAAACTTAAACCAATTATTGTTGCCCAATCCCTTTTCTTCAAACAATTTCGGATTAAGCCCAAGCAAAAGTGCTGAGATCTTTCCCACAAGAACTTTTGACCCCTGAAACAATTGTAAATGCAAAGATAAGTTTATCTAGACACAAAAATAAAATACATTTCAATGTAATTTCTTAATTAATTGTTATTAATTTAACGATTTTATTAATTTAATTAGATTAACGATTTGTAGTACATTCTTTTTGTATTAAAGAAACTAGGACTGTTTGTCCAGTAAAATAAGTAGATTAAAAATAACTTACCAAACTTTTAGAAAAAAGTTTCTCGAGAGGCCAGTCGTTTTCGCACACAACACATTTGCAAGTAAAACTAAAAGTGTCTTGTGTCATCTGCTGTCTTACTTGTTTGCTCTGTGTTGCGTTTCCTAAATAACTATGATAAACCTGAAAACAAAAAGTGATGAGAGATGACTAATGAAATGGCGAGTTAAAAAAAGAACGATTTAGATGGCTAGCGTTCTACCTGCTCTCCTTTCTTGATTGGACGAATAGCGACAGCCACAGCACAAGACTTGTTCGGAAGATAAAAAGCGTTCGGAAAACAACTGTGATTAAACATGCTTCCCACGACTGATAAACATGTTCCAGAATAGAAAGTGGGATCTGTACCCTGTGAACACATTCTAATTAGACAAATTTATGGAGAAAAATATTGCGAAATAATTAAAGGATTATTTACCGAGTAAGCATTTGAATTTCTGATGAAAAGGTGCTTGAGAATCAAGCATGCTGCAAAAGCAACATTGTCGTCTTCGTGCAGCTGTGTGCTACCCAGTTCAAACATTTTTCCCAGCAACGTTGTGTTTGTTGCGATGTAATAAACCGTACTACTTGCTATTGAAGAGTTGAACTTCACCGCAAATGGATGTGATATCAAGTTGTAGAATCCTCGATATTTATCACTCAGAAGTTTTCCGTCTGTAAATCCTGCAGTTCTTGGATCTATGAAAATAGTTCGAACAGTTGATTACATGGACCATCCGCCATTTTTTTGAATTACGATCGAAATTAAAAATTGTTTTTCATTTACCAGAAGAAGACTGGTCCATCTCCTCCACAGCTTTTCGCAGCTTCTCAATAGTTCCGTACTCGTTGATGGCCTGAATCAAAATTCGAACTGCAACAATCACCTGACACCGTGTTTTTTCAGGGAGCTTAAGGTAGACTGACAACAGTTTGCATTCATGCTGATGGTACTCCTCCCAAGCTTTCTTCTTGCAATCGACAGAACAGAAGATAACGTGTATGCAAGAGTCACAGGGGATGCAGTTAGGCGATGCCTGAAAACATTCCCAGCAGCAGTTGTACCGACTTCCATCAGTCCAAACCAGTGAATATGGGCGTTCCTTCAAAAGAATCTCGCAAGGTTGGATGTTTCTCGTGGCCACGAAGTGTCTTCCCTGAGACTCGCTGTAGGTGAGACGAATGGCACTCGAAGCTGTAGGAATTTCGTAACTGAACGATTTGATTGAAAATTTTTGCCAAATTCGATCAGTTTCCTCCTGAGTGATCTTCTTTTTCACCTCGACTTGTTCCTTGTAACAATCCTCCAGCTCTTTTTTTAACTTCAGTTTTTCCTCTTCTTCCGGTACGTTTTGTTCTATCCAAGCTTTTGCCTTTAGGTAAGTTCGTTTTGCTCTGCGTGGTTCGTGGAGAATTCTGAGGCACTTGATTTTTCGCAGGTAAATCTTGAATTTAGCTTGTTCTGGGTATTCCAAACTGAGACAAGTGTCGATAGCTTGCAAACATTCTGAATATTGTTCCAGTTTGAGAAGAACCAATGAAAGATTGCCGTAGGCTAGAGGTAGTTCTTCACAGTTGGCTGGAGCGTTAGCTATGCTTTGAGCGTAATATGCGTAGGCATGTGCGTACGCTATTTTGCGTTGCTCCGGATCGTTGATGCTTTCACAAGCAGCATAGCACCGGTTGCCATCCTGACGAAATTGTTGAGCTCGGGTTGCAGATTTTTTGTTTTCCGATTGACACAATAAACTTAAATTATAATCAACTTCAGTCGACACCCGTCTTAGACTTTCTCTCATCTGCTCCATTGTGAAATTTTGGTCGTTGTAATAACAAAACTGAAAAAAAGATGTATACTGTAGACCATTTTTGTTATTTTATTTTTCGACTATACTTTTTTTTTGTTATTGTGTACACATTCATTGTTTATGTGTGCATTCATCAATTTTAGAAACAGATAAAAGTGTAATCAAAAGAATTAAATTTTTCAACGTTAAACTCCGTTTTTAAAGTGAACATTCATTAAGAAGTGTGACTCATGTGATTTATGTGTTGATATTTTTTATTTATATTGAATTTGAACTGCCATTGCTTTGTTAATCCAAACCAAATAATTTGCACATTTTGCTGAAAAAGTTTTTGAGGTTAGGTCGTAGTCTTTTAATTGGAGAAGATTCTTATGTAAAAATGTATGGAGTTATTTCATACTTACGAATAAGAATATCTTATTTTGATCTCTCGATTTTTCCTTTACACTTTTTCGCTATGAAAATGGTCTTGATTAATCACAACAATGAATTTGCAACAATGACCAGGCACTAACCGTACCCTTGGTTTATGCGCGTTACCAACTTCATTTCGGACGATGACGGAATATAAAGGGAAAAAAGGCAATTCGAACCAGAATATAATTTATTTGCAACTTTTAAAACAAGATAAATAAAAATTAAATTCACAAAACCATTTCTCAAAATGTTTAAATAACAAAACATTTAATTAAATTAATTTAATTAATAATAAATGATAAACATTTTTAAATTTGTCTTTTTTTCACAGTTGATTGTAAAGGAGAAGAAAGAAGGAGGAATCGATCGAAGGTTTGGTGTGAGATGAAACAATTAACTCATCAAGTTGTACCTTACCAATGTTGATTGAAATTTTGAATCAATTATGAAACAAAATTTTCACTTATATCACAGTTTACACAACAAATGACAAATGTAGTAGAAAAATGATAACCCTCAAAGAAAATATTTCTGTGGCGATTTGTTATTTTTTGAAAACAATCTTCACTATGATTCTCTGGTTGACCACAGGTAAGTGAAATATGTACAAGAAGTTCGGATTATCTAAAAAAAATAGCTGTACTGCTTGACTCCAATTTGAAACTCATGGAAGAAATGTCATCGCCTACCTCAACATAAAAACTCATTGATAAAATGACGACTCCTAGAGGAGCGACTTTCAGTGGAACTCTGCATCTGATTTGAAATATATTCAACAATATTAACAACGGTTTTGGAAGTGTCAACCACGATGATTCGTACCTGCATAAAATAAGGTGCAATTCAGAAACAAATGCATTTTTTACTGTTTGTAACATGTTCGCAGTGAAATGTTAATGTATGTTCTTACATGCATTGACAAAGTTTGTCGTTGGCTTCGATACATTTTTCTCCGATCGCACATAACATGAAAAAAAAGACAAAACATAACAATATAATAGGTAGAATGGTTACTAGTTTTTCTGGCCTATTGATAAATAGTTTGATCTAAAAAAAATGTTAATTTTTTTCATGTATTCAATTTTGATTTCCCTCTGCAAAATACGACTACATACTCACAATATAAAGACATAGCGTTATCCCAGTAATATTGATTATGATGCCAAAAAAACATACCATTCCGTAACATTTATTCGATTCGTAAACAATTCTTATTGAAATACAATTTTGCATTTAAATAAATCTTCTAAAACTTGATTGAAAGTTTTCAAATGAAAATAAAAACAATGACGCCAAGAATACCTCATAACTTGCTTATGTTTTTTAAAACATTTTCGCATCCTGCTAAATGTTTCATCGTATTCGTTGTTATAATTGCTTACAATCGTCATTTTTCTAAGATCATCTCTAACAGTAGATAGCATTTTAATAGTTCAAGTTTATTTGGTTTTGTATTTTCAAAGCACTAAAATTTTGTTTTCAATTTTTTTTTTTTTTTTTGTAAAAGTTGTTGTTTTCAATGACTTACTGAAGTTCCTCTTGTTCAGATAACCCAACAACAATGAATATTGCAAGAAAGTCAAGTAAATTGTAAAGTTGAAGGAAACCCAGTACTATCCCAGGTAAAGTGATAATTAAATGAACTTTGTATTTATACGCCGTTTTAACAAATATAAAATTGCTCATACAATCAAGTCGATCAGGTGAATTCTCATCGCACATCACTAATCCTAATAAAATTGGTTCGCAGTATATAAACGATGCTGTGAAAAACGCAACGACTGCAATTAAGTTATTAAGAAAAACTTGATCAATCGTAAAAAAACAAATTTCATAATCAGCTCACACAATTGTCAATAATTACCTGCTCCCCTTTCACTGAATTTTACTAAACTATCTCTTTGGTAATATTTAGTATTGCCTTTGTTGTTTTCTAGTTCTAAAGCTGTCATGTGTAATAAAATTGAAATCTTGAATGAAAATCAATATGTATCATAATAACGATTCATTGAGTGGCTTGTTTGAAATACATACGTTATCATTGAAAATGAAGCTGTGCAATGTTATTCCAATAATAAAAAATGAGCTTACTATCCACACAGCATTCACGCACAGTTCATCGAGGTTTTGACGATTTCGATACAAATTTTTATACTAGATATTTTATTTAGTGGTTATTTAGTATTACATTTGATTTGAATACTCTTCGCAAATATTTCAAGCACAAAAATTAGACTGTGATTTGCACATACCTGTGACACCCAGACGATACAAAGTATTAACATCTGGAAAACAAATAGGAAAACTTTTTTCCACTTTTTTACGTACGGCCAGGTGCCAGTCAATGTGAGAGACAATTTTAATGATCTAAAGTCGTTGCTAAATACGCACGGTTGGTTTAAGTTAATATCACAGACCGCTCGTTCAGCACTTGATGATTTCTTAGTCATTTGTATAGTTTGATGGCGATGTTTTTGTTCAATGTCACACTATTTGTTTTGAAGTCATCCGGCGTAATGTATCGAGCAGACTGAAAACCATAAAAAAAGGGAGCAGAACTTTTTTGACGACTTGAAAGGGTGCAATCTATGGTGCATTATAATTTCATAAGACTTGCATTTTCAACGAGCGACTGATCGTTTGTAATTACCACCCGACTACCTATATTAGAGCAATCATAATACGTCTTGAGATAAACGTCGTAACTGCTATACTCGTTGAATCAAATGTAGACTTTATGTTTATACTCGTAACATTTTCAGTTTGTTTCATAATTTTGTTTTTGTTATTTTACAACTTGAAACTTGTTATCTTTTTTGATTTGTTTGTTTTTTATTTTTTTAACAGACAAATAAAGAACTCATTATAACCGTTCTATACGGGGAAACAATGACTAACTTAGACATATTCACTTAGGACGGACAGTTTAAGCTCGATTTTGACATTTGCTTTTTCGATCGGGAAAACCACCAAAACCTGATCTGGTGAACTAAACCACAAGATATTTTACATAACTGGGGGTTTTAGTACTAATTTCTTGCTGACTTCATGGTTATAGAAATGAATGATTTGAATGAATGATTTGAATGACTTCATGGATTTCATGCATGGTGGTTTAGCCACCGACTAATCAGGCAAAACATTTCGTTTGAATTTTGCTTTTGATGAGTCAACATCTGCTTTTGACAAACTTTTATACAGTGAAAAACGTGTGATCTATTAAATGTGAATACATAAAACGGGAATGAAAACTGAAATTGAGTGAAATATTTGCTGTCGGAAGGATATCTGACTATTTAAATAAATTTTGACTATTATCGGTTCAATCTCAGGTAAGTGAATTATGAAGACTTATAAATTAAAAAGGCATAATCGTGAATCAACCAAACTATTGTGAGGTTTTCCACTTTTCTCTAATGCATAATTTCTGAGTGTCACAAAGCCTTTAGTAGGTTTCATTTTGAACCATTTAAACGATGACATTACTGCCTACTCGATAATTCAGGACCAAACAAAAACGGAAGAGCTATCTCACGAAATGAGATAGCTCTTGAGAGACAACTTTGAGATGAGACAACTTTGGTACTGCTCAAGGTAATTTTTCAACATTTACTATTCAGTGTACAACAACCTGATCGTCGTTTAATTTTGATTCACTCATTGTTTTCTTTCGTGAATTCATTTTTTCAGCAACTTTTAAAGACAAATCAATATTAATGTTAATAGACTTAAATATTCATCAATCGACGTTTACAAATGTATAATAGTAATCTTGAATAATAAAATTTATATATTAAGTAAAATAGTTTTACATTATTTGACATAGTACATTTGGAAATAAACTTTCAACACGTTGATTCCGCCGAACGTCTTAAAGCAATACAAACAAATGAAACTTTTCTTTTTTAAAACCGTCAAGTGATCATTAACGATATGTCAAAATACAAAAAAACATTCGTTGGAATTTTGTAATTTTCGTTTATTATTTAATTTATTTGTAAACAGATACAGTTTAACCAATATAAAAAGTCTTCATATAAGTGTTATAATGCGCGTTATAGCAAATTGTCATTTCATTTTCTAGTCAATAGAAACGCTGATATAACATAATAATTAAGATATTTACAAAATTTCATTGTTAATTAAGTAATGTTAAACGTTAATTTATTCTGCTTGATTTGTTAGCTTAAACCAAACACTGGTTAGTTTCAATTGACCCTAATTCGACTGCCCGAAAACCTCCAAGACGTTTTTGGACAAACTCCAAAATTTCACTGGAATACGTTTCTTTGTAACCACCACAAAATTCCAAGGTCAAAGTAGGAGCATGTTCAACTTTTCTTTCGCTTTCAATTCTAAATTTACAGTTCTCTTTGCGAGAACTTTTTTCTATAATAACAACTTCTTTGCCCAACCAAGTATACATCAACGCTTCAGCAACGAGCATCAAATTTTGTTCCTTCGAAAGACCGCTAACCCAGAGGTTCTGCAATGCCGGCATCTTTTTCACTGCATTGCACAGTGATTTGATGTTCACACTTTCGGGCTCAAGGAAAGAAATCCTGAACTCTTTCAGTTTTTTCATCTCTGGGAGCTTTCCTTTGTATATGAATTTTGAAAGGGAGTTACTCAAATCCAGCTTTTCTAAATTGGGCAGCGAGAACAAAGATTTCACTCCCAAGTTTGTGACCTCAAATGCATCTGGAAATAACAAATAATATCAGTTTTGATTCATTGCCAAAGTATAAATTTAAACATGATTATGAATGAACAAATTTCGATATTTACCCAATCTTACGTATCTTAGATTCGGGCAAGATTCAAATTTCAAATTAAACTTTGGAGGGTCTTCACTGTCACACACAAAGAGCAACGCCAGTTCTTCGAGCTGGGACAACTTGCCAATGTGTTTCAAAAATCCATTTGTGACGTAGTACTGCCTGATGCAGAGTGTCAGAGTTTTGATTCCCAAAAGGTGTGGCAGAATCTTCGATACGATTGGCTGAACATCGTAAAGACTGCGATAGTCCCATGAGTTTGTTTCAATCGTCAGTAGTTTCAGATCTGGGAAGTACTGTAAAAGAATTAAAAATGTAATTTGATTCTTGAAACACAAACAAGACAGAAATTTTTTTAGTTGTATCGTACTAACCCCTTTGAAATGTTTTTTGTTGTCATTTGGAGCATCGAAATGAAGAAACAATTGTTCGATCCCAGCAGTTGGGACGCACTCCAAAAAGTTCCTTAAAAAATTGTTATCAGCGTCGATTATCAGCTGTTTGATATTATTTCTTCTGAAGAGTAGTTGCAACAAAACCATGTTTGTTTCTTCGTGATCAAGCCAGATCTCAGTGATTCCACTTGCATATTCGGCAAACAGTTTCAAGATATGGTCAGATTCGAAATTTGCCACTCTGTACATGAATGGACCCAGTATTATGACAATGTCCGGGCTTCTGCTTGTTAAACGAGTTTTTAAAACGTTACAGAATGGAATGGAGCGGAGAAGAATCTTTTTAGCGTCCGATGCTGGAATAAGGATGGGTTGTCCGTTGTTTTCTCCATAACGATTAGGTTCTGGGCGATAACCCTCGTAGGCGATCAGATTTATCTTCTTCCACCGCTTTGAAACAATTGTCTTCCAGGCTTTACATACTAAAATTAGAAATAAAAAGAAAGATGTAGTAAAATTTCGTATCTTCAAAGTTAAATTTCAAAAATTGAGGTTATGTAAGAGTTTTTACCTCTGGCTACCTGAATCCAATCATGAGGAGATAGATAACTAAATATGTAATCCAGACAAAACTCGTTAAGAAGTGCCATTGTGTTGAGAAGTGTTTGATTTGTTTACACAATTTGTTTATACTTTGAAAACGAGTTTATTTGTTTTCTTTTTTACAGTATAAACATGCTTGCTTCACGCAGCGTCACATGTGCACATGTGTTTCGCGTTTGCATCTCTTTTCAGTGTTACCAACTTAACATCAGAAACCCACGCGCGCGATCATCACCATCGATACAGATGCTCGGTTCATTTTATTCTACATTTTATTCACGTCATATAAATCTGATTGGAAGTATCAGCTTTCATATAAACGCGCCAACTCGTAGCGCTAGTTAGAGTATAGAAGCAATATAACCTTGTCGTGTATCTGGCGCAGAGCTACAACGAACAGCCGCCATAACATAACACAAAAAAAACAACCATCGAAAAAGAAACCTAACCTACAAATTCCACTCCAAAACAAACTGTTCGCTTTGCAAATATATGACCAATAATTTGTTATTTCTTACAGAACACTCATCAAAACTAAACATGGAAGACTACCTCGAAAAATATCTCAGACAACATGACATCTTTCAACTGCTTTTAAACTTAAAAATTAACTCAGAAACCGACTCGTCACCCATGGGAAACCAAACGAAATCTTTGGAACTCGCCAAGTCTTTCCGTCTGATGGGCAATCGCGCCTATCCTCTCTGCAGATCCGACAAGGATTTCCACAAAGTCTACGAGTGTTACGCCAAAAGTATCACCCACGCTCCAGCCGGTTCTACCGAGATTGCCCTCGCCTACTCCAACCTCTCAGCCGTGCTCCTCCACCTGGGAAAACATTCTGAGTGTGTCCAAGCAATCGACTGCTGCCTCAACTCAAACTACCCCGAAGAATCCAAAATCAAACTTTATCTTCGACAAATCGAATGTTTGAAAATAATCGACCAGCTATTGAGAGCGAAGGAAGTCTACGAAAAAGCACTTTCTTGGATAGAAAACAAACCCAACAAAAACGAGCTGAGGGAGAATCTGAAGGCATGTTATAACAAGCAGGTGAAAATTCAACTACCGTTCACCTACGAGGAGATCGACAAAGCCTGGAGCAGATTTTCTATCAAGTCGTACAACAAGGAAGTTCCAGGAGTTTCGGATGCTTTGAGTTTGAGATACACCAAATCTCAAGGTCGACATTATGTCGCAGAGAGGGACATCAGACCGGGTGAACTTGTTTTGAAGAACCGACCATACACAATTGTTTGCGCAGAGAAAAGTCGGTACCAAAGCTGTTGGGAGTGCTGCAAATCGCTGACAAATTGTGTCCCTTGTGACCATTGCGAGAAGATTATGTTCTGCTCGGAAAAGTGCAAGCAAGTGGCTTGGGATGATTACCATAAGGTGGAATGTCAAATGTTGAACTTGGTTTTCTCGAACGTAGATATACGCGTGGAACATTTACATGATATTATGATCACTGCTTTCCGGTTGTTAACACTTGCTATTAAGGAGTATGGCTCGATTCAGGGAGTTAAGAAGGCTGTACAGGAAATGGATATGTTGTCAGAAGGTGAACAAGGTAATACATTTAAAAAACAAGAATACGAGAAATATTTTAATTCAAGTCCATTCAAATTGTTTTGTTTCCTTTTTATAGATCCTCGAACTAAAGGATTTGAAGATGGAAAACTTGTGGTTGACAAATACATGGGATTCATGAGTTTGGCACCACGAGGCCAAACTCACAGAGACGCAAGTTTGTTGTTCGCAACTTTGATGATGTACCACGTTGCAATAACTACGACAATTTTGGGCAAACAATATGATCCAAATTGGGACGAGGTGAACAAAAATGAAGATTTCATTTTTGCAACTTCTCTTCTTGCGAGACACATGGAAATTGTGATGCCGAATCGAACAAATGTAAATTAAACAATAATATGTTTGTTAAAATTATGTTTGAATGTATTAATTACGTTTTGATTTTCTGTTCCATAGGTTGAAAGATGTTTTTACTGGACTGCCCATTCTGGTATTACAAGCTTGTCGATCCCAGCGTGCTTTTTCAATCACAGCTGTGTCCCAAACGTGTTCATCGTCCACATGAAAGACTGCGTCAAAGTTGTTTGTAATCGTCCGATCAAAAAAGGAGAACAGGTATTTTGACTTTGAATTATTTCTTCTTGCTATTCAAGATTGTAAAAAAACACGTTGACATTTTGGAACTTGAATTTTTAGCTTTACTTGGACTACTTTGGAATAGGAACTTACGAAGAAGACGTGGACCGCGGCCCCAACTCCATGAGACGCAAACATCTTGATCTTATATATGGTTTGGATTGCAAATGCCGAGCTTGCGTGAATTCTTGGCCAGTTCAGATCGGATTCCCTAGTAGATTTGTATGGAAATTTTTAATTAAATTAAACTTTCTGACTTTTATCATTTTATAATAATAATTGTATGACTTATTTATAAATTTGTATTCTTTTTTTTTTATTTTAGCAAACTGAGAGAGGAAAATATCCCCAAGCGTTGGTGTCACTTTATGATAAAACTCTGAAGGAGTACAATGAGGTGTACGATATCGAACTGAAACATGGCCAGAACATTCGCAGGACCTACAGATATTTGATGGATACAGTGAAGAAACTCAGCGTTGCAATCGAGAAGTTGCACGAGAACGTTCCTATGCCTTGTACAGAGATGTTTTGCATGCAGATGTGCTTGTTGGAATTCTGCTTGAAACTTCACAGCGCGTTCACGTAATCTTTACTAAAAGTAGAGCAAAGTTGTCAGAGTACTATTCCATTCGAAAATTCTAGATGTAAGAAAATGTATTTGAAGTTTGAATTGTATATTTATAATTTTTCTATTTCTTTCTGTGACTAATTCGTAATTTTTTACGAATAAATAAATGAACCGAATAAATTTGAATTATTTCAATCCATTTCAACGGAAAACTTTTAACAGTTGTTAGTAAAAACATTGTTTAAGTAACAATCAACAATAAACACTTTCGTTACAAACTTCAATTGTTGTTATTGTTAGTTTCAAATTTCGCGCTATTATGAATCGTAACGATTTTACGTTGGCAACACTGATTAAATGGACATTCATCTTCATTTGTTCATTCATTGTTGATACGATTTGCATATTTGCAACAAAACGAGACATAAACAAGGTAAGCTGACTGAATTAAACTTACTTTTAATTAAAATTTTAATTGAAAATTACATTAGATAATGTACCATCATACACTGATCAAGATTTAAAAGAAACCAATTAACCTTCTAAAATAAAACATACTCAATTTGTTTTTCTTACACAATCTTGTATCGAATAAACAATCTTTCATAGTTTTATGTTTTTCACAGTTCTCAGACATTCTTTTAAACAATTGCAGAATGTTTTCAACGCGTGAGAAAGAAAAGTCTTCAGATCGGTCTCAAAAGTTTCGCGAGGATGGCAACCGTTTGTACCCGTCCTGTCGTAACATCAAGGATTATCAAACAATCTACAAACTCTACGCTCAAAGCATAGCTTACGCCCCCACAAACTCACAAGAAATGGCTCTCGCCTATGCGAACCTTTCAGCAGTTCTCCTGCGGCTACGAAAATTCGCCGAAAGTTTGCAAGCAATCGAATGCTGTTTCACTTCAGGTTACCCTGAGCAATCTAAATTCAAGATTTACCTTCGAAAAATCGAGTGTCTCAGAACTCTCAACGAACCACTGAAAGCAAAACGAGCTTACACAGAAACAATTGTTTGGATCGAGAAAACCCAACCCGAAGAAGAGCGAAAAGTCAAGTTGAAACAAGAGCTGGAAACTTGTTACAAAAAACAAGTCGAAGTGGAAACAAAACTCACCGAGGAGAAATCTGACAACATTTGGCAAGATTTTTCTATCAAAACATTTAACGAGGAGATTCCAACAGCTTCCAGTGCTATTACATTGAAACACAGCGAGTCTATGGGAAGACACTTTGTTGCCACGCGAGACATCCGACCTGGTGAAATTCTTGTGAGAGATCGTCCATACGTAAATGTTTGTTCAGAGAGCTGCCAATACATCTGCTGTTGGAGATGTTGTGAGCCATTTGCAAATTGCATCCCCTGTGACTGTTGCAACAACATCATCTTCTGTTCCGTCAAGTGCAAGGAGGAGGCCTGGAAAGAATATCACGAGGAGGAATGCAAATTTTTGTCTTTCTTTTTCAATGCAAATAATGGCGAGCTTTTTTGTGATACTATTATGGCTGTTCGAATTTTGATTCGTGCTATCAAAGAGTATGGAACTTTTGAAAAATTGAAAGAAGCTGTCAAAAAGATGGATCTTCCAGGCTCAGGTGAATTGCTTTTTATTGTTCTATTATCTTTGAAAATTCTATATGATAAGCTCATAAATTATTTTCACAGATCCAAGGACTAGAGGATTCACAAATGGACAGCTCCTGGGTGACAAATATCAAGGATTTTGGAGTCTTTATAGTCATCCTGTACAGACCCCTTCACGTTCTATAGCTACTAATATTATCACAGTGATCGACCAGAACTCAACGTTGTTTGGAAAAAAACTTGGCACACGAAATTCTACAGATTTCAACTTGGTGCATGGATGGATTTTGAAATACCTAACCATTCTACGTAATAACTCCTTTGGAGTGAGTAATACTTTTCGTCGGAGCTCATCAGGCTTATCAAGAATCAACCTTATTGTCTTTTTAATGTTGTTAATGTTTCATATTCATTACTGGCGTTTGCAGATTACAAGATTCGATGACTTCATTGATCCTGGAATGTGCATATTCCTAGTGGGCAGCCTTTTTAATCACAGTTGCGCTTCGAATGCTCGCTGTGTGACAACCAAGCTTAGAGACGAAGTATTTGCTATTCTACCTATTAAAAAGGGCGAACAAGTAATACAGTTATTTTCTTTTTGTTCTTTTTTAGAACTTACAGGTCTTTTTAATTCGCTAATAATTGTTGTTTTTTAGGTTTGTATACATTACTTTCAAGGCAAATCATACCCACCAGACGAACGGCAGATACATTTAAAAAGATCGTTCGGTTTTACTTGCAATTGTGTTGCATGCAAAAACAACTGGCCTATCTTGGAAGAATACCCTCTTCTCAATGTAAGACTTTGTTTATTCAATTGTAGATAAATAACGCATTCTTGAAGAATTGATCTCATTTCGAATGGTTTCTTATTTTTTGTAGGATCAAAGAATCAATTTAAAGATTAGAGCATTATTTTCCAAGATGTATTTCGGAGGCTCAACGAATGTCAAATCTCAGAAGAGCATCAAAGATTTTAAATCCCAACTATCACAACTGAGTAAACTGTTGGAAGAACTAGTTGCAAAAGGTGCACAGCCTTGTCAAGAAATCGTACTTCTGCAATCAGAGTTGATGCGTTTATTTAACAAAGTGCGTAGCTATCACTGTAACACAAAGAAAGTTTGACAAAGTTTGAAATCAGTTGAAAATACATAACAAACTTGTATGTTTTTTGGTTTAGAATATGTTTGCATGAAAACTATCGCTGACGATGGCAGCGATAGTAGCGATGCTACAACAAAAAAGATACGTAATGGAGAAACACCACATAAGTGTAAACAATGTAATAAAAGTTTTACCAGTGCTAAAGCGTTGAAGTCACATACGAGACTTCACAGTGACGAAAGACCGTACGAATGTAAACACTGCGGTAAAGGTTTCAAAACAAATAGTGTTTTAGTATGCCACATAAGAACACACACAGGCGAGAAACCTTACTCATGTGAACACTGCGGTAAAAGTTTTGCAAAAATAGTTACATTGACTTTTTAAAAAAGCAAAAGCGTAAAAAAGCTTTGAGAAGACACGTTAGAATGCACACGAGTGAAAAATTATACAAATGTGAATATTGCGATAAAAGTTTCTACACTCGAAATAATTTAAAACTTCATGTCAGGATTCACACTGGAGAGAGACCTTTCAAGTGTGAACTTTGCGGTAAATGTTTCACGAGGCCTTGCGTTTCAAAAATACACGTCGCTCTTCATTCTGGTGTGAAACCATCGAGATGTCGATTTTGCGAAAAAGAATATAACTCGATGAGTAAGTGCAAACAACATGAAAAGTGGCACGTGAAAGCAAAGCTTTTTCAGTGTGATTATTGTAAGGTATATTTTCATTATAAGTTCACAAACATTTGGAGACACTGATAGTTTGCGAGATCATTTCCAAAAGTGCTATTTTAACACTAAGTAAAATGTTGGCATCAAAGGTGGAATCAAATTGAATTGTTTGTATTGTTTAGAAGCGTTCAAAAACATTGTTGAATGACAAAGGCATTTTCAAAAGTATTATGACAGCGAAATAGAGAATGTCTTCGATAAAAAATGATGTTTGTCATTATAATGTCTTAAACTGCTGTTTTCAACAATTTCAATAAAATGAAAATGTTGTAATAATAAAAATCGTTATTTTATTAATTTGAAGATACCATAAAAGTGAACAATGAAAGTGATAATAATAGTGAAAAGCCTTTTACCGAATTGTATAAAGGAATTAGAAAGTGAGTTTCTCAGTTTAGAAGGTACCCAATTCAACTCTTCACATTTTCTGCTTCCCTGTTCTTTAAGTAGTTTGTTGTGACAAAAGTCAACCCTTTGCTTCAACTCTAACTTATTTTCCATATGTTTTGTAATTTTCCTTTACATTTTGATTGATAATGTATCATGTGATGACATCCATTAGGTATCATATCCATAAATTCTCTCAGGGTTTCATAACAAAAAAGAAGGTTCTCCAAAGACCTTCATTTCAACATCAGGACATTTTCACTTTCCTCATTTGTATCCGGAACTACTTTTCGTTCATGTTTTCTTGTTTCTCGTTAGGCATCTTATCTCCATTTCCATTTCACGCATGTTTAAAACACAATAGGCATCCTAATGAAGTATAGCCAGACTTTCTAAAACTTCTTTCTCTTCGTCTTACTATAGGGCTTCCGAACTAGAAGTGCATTTTCATTTTTCCCTTGTTGACTTATGGTTTCTTATTCCTCGAAGGCCATCGTAGGTCAAGAATAACTTGCAAGCACGTATTCACTTTTTCGAAAAAATACTTTCTCCGTATTCATAGAATCTTAATACAAAAGCGAACCAGAGGACCAGCAATGTTTACAGGATAGATAATCACCTATTGTGAAAGTGTGAACAGGCTTTTGTCTGGTGACAGGCATGAAACCAAAATCTTCACAGATCTTTTGTGAAGCCGAAACAGGTATCGAAACTGGTGGACAATCCAATACAAATGCTAAAAGCGAAAGGTATAGCAATTCAGGTAGAAATAGGACCAGGAAGTAAAAACACCAAGAGGTCGAAGAGGATTTCAAATGAAATATTAAAACAAAATCGTTGACGATCGTTTACAAATCATAGAAAAGTGAAAAACCAATTACTGTACCATTTACCATGTTTGAAATGGCGCGAAGAAATGTTCCTATAGAAAAATATCGATTCCCATCAGATCCACGTTTGTGACGTGAATCCTCACCCGTACGTCACTCCGACGCGTGCACGGCATCACTCCAGTGACGTCACACTCACGCTTTTCACTTGTAAAACAATTTTTCTCATTTTAAGGTTCACTTGAGTATTAGAACTAGGTTTTCATTTTCCTTTATCAAAAATTGAACCGAAATTATCAAAAATCTTGGACAACATTGCACTTAGAAAGGCTCTATCTTGAATGAAGTACGACTTTTCAAAAAGTCCTGAAGTTAAGTTCAAACTGTTGAGTATAATCGCTCTAATTACTTCGAATAGGCGGATGACTTTCGAAGACAATTATTCGCTCATTGCAAATGCGAGTCTTATGAAATTATAATGCACCTTGAATTGCACGCTGTCAAACCGTCATGAAATTTCCCATCCCCTCTTAATATCTAACTGATGGCTCACTCTTTTAATAATTTTTAGTCTGTTAAGTCGCATGACTGTGTCAATATGATACAACTTAATTTACATTGAAAAATATTCCGTAACAAAAACTTCAAATGATTAAGAAATCAAGTGCTAAACGCACGGTTTTTGATATCAACTTGAACCAACCTTGCGTGCTTAATAAAGACTTCAGAATATTGAAGTTATCTTTCATCCTGGCTGGTACCTGGCCATGCACACAAAAATGGAAACGAATTTTGCTATTTGCTTTCCAGTTCGTTACATTTTGTATCGCCCTTACGGGACAGGTAGGTGCGCAAATTATAGACTACATTTTTAACCTGAACTATTTGCAATAAAATAGAGACTCTTTTTCGAAATAAAAATTTAGTGGAAACATTTGTATCGTCACCGTAAAAACGTCGATGAATTGTGCGTGAATGCTATATGGATAGCGGGATCTTCTTTTACTTTAAACATGATTTGTCACGGCTTTATTTTCAAAAACAATGTATTTATTTTAAAATCCATTTGATTCAACGTTTGCAAATTTTCAAAAAAAAAACTAAATTTTATTCTTTTAAGATTTCACATTTAATACACGTATTAGCTGTTGAATTGGAAAAGTACAATGAAAATACTTCACTTTATCGAAAAGATCTTTTATCAAAATGTAGTGAAATAGCAGCAAGTAATCACAAACATTTTTATTCGTCTTTCATCACTGTTTATTTGAATTACTAATTACGTTTTTTTTAAATGTGCAGTCATTACACTTTGTATGGTAATTTTTTTATTCGCTGAACCGATTTTGTTAGGACTGATCATGTGCGATTTAAAATCAACCGATCGACTTAATTGCATGAGAGAATTTTCGTTTCTGAAATCGTCATTTTCGTACGGACGTCATCAAATTCTTAGTGTCGTGGGACTATCGATAAGCTTCAATCAGGCCTACAATTTATTTGGTTTTGTTGTTATATTTTCAGCTGTAAGATTTCCTGTACTTGCACAACTTCAGTAAGTCGTTAAAAGCCTTAACGTTCATTGTTTAAAAACACAAAATGAAACTTAATTAACTTGACATAAACTACTGTTAGAAATGATCTCAAAAATTTTGCGAATGGAAAAAGTTGTGATATCAAAATGAGGAATGACGATTGTGCAGAAATGTTGAAGAAAATGAAGAAATGTTTCAGAAAACATCAGTTTTTTGTAAGGTACTGTGATTTCTTTTTTCCAAATGAAGTTTGAAGAGTAATTTTGTAACCAAATTATGTTTCAATGAGAATTTTTTACGACTGCAATAAATGTTACGGCGTGGTATGTTTTTTTGGCATCATCGTGAATATTTGTGGGATATCATTATGTCTTTACATTGTAAGTAAATTTCGGTTCATTTTCAAAAGCAAAGTCAAAATGAAACTTTTAATAACTTGTTTTTAATCAAAATTGAAAAATTTTCAGATCAAATTATTTATCAATAGGCCAGAAAAACTAATAAGTGTTATACATATCATATTTTTATGCTTTGGCGCATTTTTCGTTTTGTGTGCCATTGGTGAAAAAATTATTGGAGTCAACGATGAACTACGATATGCCATGTGAGGTTAAACAAATGATTTTTTTATTTAATTATTGAAGTGTATTATTGAAGTGCCAATGTGACAATTGTCTTGAATGGAACTTCATTCTACTTTGACTTTTTTGTCTTAGCTACGAATCATCGTGGATGAAATTGCCAAAAACGTTGACATCACTGTTGAATATATTTCAAATTAGGTGCAGCGTTCCAATGAAACTCGATGCTTTAGGAGTGATGGTTATATCAATGAATTTCTATGCCGAGGTTGGTGATGAATTTTGTTACATGAATTTGTAATTATAGACGAGTGGCTATTTTCACAGGTAATCCGAGTGTCTTTCACGTACTTCACTTATCTTTGGTCAACTAGAGAGTAATGGTAGAGACAAAACATTTCGTTCGGACCTTGAATTTGGTTTAAAAATTTGGCTCAGGCTCACATTTTATGGAAAAGAACAGATTTTTCTAAACATTTATTTAAAGACTAAAATAAATGAAAGAAAATGAATAAAATTGAATAACAACACCTCTTTAATTAATTGCTACTTATTTTTGTAATAAACTTTATAAAAAACATGTATAAATATATCAATATTGAGTACATTCAACTTCCAAGACACATTACATAATGTCAACACAATTTAATCACTATTTCCAAGAGGACGGCCGAGAGGGATTCGAACCCCCGACCTTCCGAACGCTAGCCTAGAGTCTTCGGTGAAAAAATTCCGTTTTCAAGTTGAATTCAAAAACGTGATCTTAGTTCACAAAATTTCAATCGCACAAAAACTTATTTTTAATTTGTAGAATGATAAACACTGACAAATAACTTGAACACATAAATAAAGTACAACGTTTGAACTGTCAGCAACGTCTGAAACAAAGACAACCGTGTCGTAAATTGAAAAAGTTCACCGAGTACTCACCAAACACACTGACGTTTCATGTGGTGGCAGAATTAGCAACGTTGAATTAGATCAATAATTTTTCTGATTGTTTTTTTTTTGTATCATAACAAAGAACGACAACCTAAAACTGAGCACAGAAAAAAAACCATTGATTATACCATGTTTAAAAAGACGTAAAGAAATGTATGGTAAAATATCGATTTCTATATCTCTGTTGTGACGTAACACCTCACCCAGACAAGACTGAATTTTATGTTTCTTTTCTTTATCAAAAACTACCTTGGACCACTCAATTGCACTTATGAAAGGTTCGATCTTGAATGAAGTGCGAATTTTTAAAAAGTCCTAAAGTTAAGTCCAAAACGTGAAGTGTAATTGGCATAATTGGTTCAAATGAGCGGTTGTCTTTTTCAAACGGCTTTTCGCTCATTGCGAATGCACGTCTTATGAAATTGTAATGCACAGTTAATTGCACACTGTCAAATCGTCAAGTTCGCTATCCCCTCTGCTTTGCAACTAAGGGCTCACACAATTTTCAATTTTCAGTCTGTCTTAAATATTGACTCACGTGACTGTTCCAATACGATACGATTCCGTTTGTATTGAATAAGCAACAAGCAATTTTTCATATAAATTAATCAGCTAAAATTATTTAAATGGTTCAAAAGCCATCGAGCGCTGAAAACTCGGTTTTTAATTTCAACACAAACCACCTGAGCGCATTTAGCAAAGATTTTAATGCACTGAAATTGTCTTTCATCCTGGCTGGTACCTGGCCGTACGTAGCAAAATGGAAAGAAGTTGTGCTATTTATTTTCCAGACGATGACATGGTGCATCGCCTTGATGGGACAGGTATGTGCGAATCGTGACAACAATATTGTTTTCCTTGCACGAGCGGAGAAGGTGCTGAGTTTTTCCACTCGTTTCAGTGGTGAAACCGAGATCCTCGACGACGCTCAGTTTATTAAGGGAAAGTGGTGGAACCGTGGAGTTTCACGAGTGTGGGTGTGGGTAGTGGAGAACCTCACCCCACTTTGATCCCTTCTTCGTTACCGACAACAATTTCCTGTTCGCGTACAAATTCTCTTGTACCTGATTCTGCATTTTCCTGGACGACTTATTTCCAAGATTTTTTTAAACATTATCTTTTTGAAAATGAATCAGAAATACAATTCAGAAGTTTTTCGAATTTGAAGTTTTTTTCAATTTGTTCATCTTTTTGTATTTTGTATATGTAAATCCAGGACTATGCGGAGTTAGGTCTGCGTGTTTTGTCTGCGAGTTTTGCGTACATCTTCATGTGAATCATTTTAAGAATTTAAATTGTGACATGAGTATCATTCAACCATCATTCATACAATCATTATCATCATTTTTATGTTTCATTTAATGGCTGTCATCATCGTCATTGTTTTAATCATATTTTTTCAATCATTATCATCTCCTCATCTCCTTAAACATCGTCTACATCATCTTCATAATCATCTTCATCATGATCGCGATCATGATTATCATCAAAAATCTTTGCCTCAAAGAAATAACCAGTTAACTCAATTTTCTGATAAAATTAATATAATCATACCGAAGGGGTTCCTATACTTGACCAATTTGTTTGAAGAAATAGAATTAACTGGTTCTTTTTTTGTTCCTCAAAAATTTTCATCAAATAACCTCATGAGACTACCATCAAACTGTTAATAAAATCTTAATGAAAGCTGTGGTTTAGTTTCATCGTCATTTTTTAGGTCTCAACCCTACTAAACCCTACTTAGTTTCCAGACCACATAAAAAAAGTTATTACCCCAAATAAAGTGAAAAATAAATCTACTTTCACCACTAATGGTGATCTTCTATTACTTAAAATGTTAAAAGCAATTAGACTTTATTTGAATTATTAACATTTAGGTGGATTATGTTTATCTGCACCGAGATGACGTCGATGAATTGTGCGTGAATGCTATATGGATGGCGGCATCATGTTTTGTCCTCAATATGACATGTCACGGCTTCTTTTTCAAAAAAAATGTACTTATGACAAATTCATTTAATTCAAGCAAATGTTCGTTTGACCTCAATTGATTCTTTCAAGCTTACCAATTTATTACATATTATAACTCTTCAACTAGAAGAATATGACGAAAATAATACATATTACAACAAAGATATTGTATCACAATACTGTAGAAAGGCAGCACGTAATCAACTACTTTTGTTTTCGTCTTACTTTTTTATTTATTATAATTAATAACCTTTTTTCATCGTTTTTTATATTGTGCAGTCATGTTGGTTGGTTTGTTGATGCTTTTATGTGCTGGGCCAGTTTTATTAGGGATCATGATGTGCGATATCAAAGCACCTGGCCGATTTGATTGTATGAGAGAATATTCATATCTCAAATCGACTTTTCCTTATGGATATCATCTTATTCTGTGTATTGTGGGACTCACACTGAGCTTCATTCAAGCTTACAATTTGTTTGGCTTTATTATAATATTTTCAATTGTTGGATTTTCTCAGATCAAGGTCCTTCAGTAAGTCGTTATAAACAATACTGTTCATTGTTTTGAAACACAAACTGTAACCACGTGAACTTAAAAAGTACTCAACACTGTTAGACTTGAACTGAAAAATATCACGACTTTAAGAAGTTGTGTCGCTGAACTAAGAGATGATGATTGTGACGAAATATTGAAGAAAATGCAAAAATCTTTCAAAGATCATCAGTTTCTTATAAGGTATCAAGATTTCTTTGTTTTATTCAATTAATTTTCGAGAATTCTATTCAGTTGACATTGTCATTCAAAAGATCTTTTTCCGAGTGCAACAAATGTTACGGCGTGGTATGTTTTTTTGGCATCATGGTAAATATTTGTGGCATATCATTATGTCTTTATGTTGTAAGTATGCTCATTTCTTTCAATGTGAAATTGAACTTACATAAATTTTGATACATAAAACTTTGACATTTTTCAGACCAAATTATTCATCAACAGGCCTGAAAAACTACTAAGTATTGTACACATCATTTGTTTATGTTTCGGTGCGTTTTTCGTTTTGTGTGCAATCGGAGAAAAAGTCATAGAAGTCAACGACGAACTACGCCAAGCCATGTAAGATTAACAAAATTCAGGTAACAATATTTGATGATAATTTATGATAGTAATTTTATTCAATTGTATCTCATTGTTTTCAGCTATGAATCAGCGTGGATAAAATTGCCAAAGAAGTTGTTAACAATGTTGAATATATTTCAAGTCAGATGCACCGTGCCATTGAAAGTCGATGCCTTAGGAGTGATGATTATATCAATGAATTTTTATATTGAGGTTGGTGATGCAGTTTGTTTCATGAGAAGAAAGCAAATTGTAAGCTTTAATTATAAGCCAATGGCTATTTTACAGGTAATCAGAGTGGCATTCACCTATTTCACGTACCTGTGGCAGAGCAGAGACAGATAGTTTTTTGAAATGATTGTAAAATAAAAATTATTTTCATACAAACGTGTCTTTTTTCACTATCACTTTTTCTTTCGATTGCAATTGTACTTCAGTTTCGTTGGTCCTCAAAAAGTCCTTCTACCTGCAAGCTTTCAAAAAGTGTAAAGGATCCTTTCCTAAGTGTTTCCTTTGGATCAGGACAAATGAACGACAACATTAAACTGAGTACAAAAGACATACCTCGTGACATACCTTTCGTCATGTTTCAAATGACGTAAAGAAATATTCCTATGGAAAAATATTGATTTTTATATCCACGTTGTGACGTGACACCTCAGCCAGACGTCACCCTGACGCGAGCACGACATCACTCCAGTGACGTCACGCACACGCTTTTCACTTCTAACAGCCATTTAAAACCCAAACCAAAGTATCCAAAAAATGGTATCCAAATATTCGGTTTTATTTCTTCATTCCATGGTTCACTTGAAAGTCAGGCGAGTGTCAAAGCTAGGTTTTTTTCCATTATCGTAAACTAACTTGGACTACTAAACTGCACGCATAAAAAGTTCGACCTTGAATGAGGTAAAACTTTTTTAGAAGTTCAGAAGTTAAGTTCAAAATGTAAAGTTCAATCGCTCTAATTGCTTCAAATAGGTGGATTACTATCAGAGACGATTATTCGCTCATTGCGAATGCACGTCTTATGAAATTGTAATGCACCGTCAATTGCACCCTGTCAAATCGTCAGAAAGTCTGCTACCCCCTTGGTATATAACTAAAGTCTCACTCGCGTTGTAATTTTTAGTCTTTTCAAAATATTGAGTCACAAGACTGCGTCAATACAAGTTAATTTGTATCAACAAAGAATAACAAAATCTATCCTTCAAAGTTTATCAGCCAGTTATTTAAATGATTAAGAAATCGTCAGCTGCTGAACACTCAGTTTTCGATGTCAAACTGAACCAACCTTGCGTATTTAGCGATGAATTTAAAATGCTGAAATTATCTTTCATCCTGGCAGGTACCTGGCCGTACACCCAAAAATGGAAACGAAATTTACAATTTGCTTTCCAGTCGTTCACCTATGGTGTTGCCTTGATGGGACAAGTACGTACTAATCATAATTTCAACCTGTCAGTTTAATTATTCGCAAAACATATTAAAAGCAAATGGATTTCGTTTGGATTATCATTCAGTGGAGTTATTTGTACGAGCATCGTAATGACGTCGATGAATTGTGCATGACTGCAATATGGATGGCGGCTACTTGTTTTGTTTTTACCATATCATGTCACAGCTTTATTTACAAAAAAAATGTATTCATATTAATAAATGCTTCGAAATCACGTGACATTTCTTCTACTCAACTTCAATTCTTTTAAGATTTCAATTTTGTTACACTTTTTTGCTTATGAATTGGAGACCAACAAGGGAACTCATCTTTATCGAAAAGATCTTTTAGCCAGATATAGTGATCGAGCAGCAAGTAATCATCCACTGTTTTATTCGTCTGATTTGTTTGCATTTCTTTAGGATTAATCACACTTTTTCACAATGTGCAGTCGCTGTGGTTTTTGTAGTGATTTTTTTAAGTGCCGAGCCGATTTTATTAGGATTAATCATGTGCGACATGAAATCGTCCGATCAACTTGATTGTATGCAAAAGTTTTCATTCATTAAATCTTCTTTTTCGTATGGACGTCATCAAATTCTCACTCTCGTGGGACTCTCAATGAGTTCCATTCAAGCTTACAATTTGTTTGGGTTTATAATCACATTTGTCATTGTTGCATTTGCTTTACATACGGGGCTTCGGTAAGTTGGTAACAATTAAAAAGTTTGAACAATGAAACTGAGTGAACTCAACAAGCACTCACTACTTAGAGATGATCTTAAACGAATTTCAAATGGGAAAAGTTGTGACACTGAAATAAGCAAGAATGATTATGCAGAGACACTGAAGAAAATGCAAAAATGTTTTCGAGATCATCAGTATCATATAAGGTATGGTGGTTTTTTGTTTTAAATACAATTTCGTTTCGAGAGGTCTATTCAGTTAACAAATTGTGTTCCAATGAGATTTTTTTACGAGTGCAATAAATGTTACGGCGTGGTATGTTTCTTTGGCATCATCGTGAATATTTGTGGGATATCATTATCTCTTTATATTGTAAGCAACCTTAAATTTATTTTTCAAAACTGAAGAGGAACTGAAGGTTTCCAAACAAAAGTTGACATTTTTCAGATCAAACTTTTCATTAACAAACCTGAAAAACTACTAAGTGTTATACATATCATATTTTTATGTTTCGGTGCATTTTTTATGCTGTGTGCAATCGGAGAAAAAGTTATCGAAATGAACGACGAACTTCGTCAGGCCATGTAAAAATAACAACATTTATTCAATCTTCAACAATGGCCTTTGCTTTTGAAATGCTTTTCATTTGATTCAGCTATGAATCGTCGTGGACGAGATTACCAAAAACGTTGACGTCAATGTTCGTTATATTTCAAGTCAGATGCATTGTTCCATTGCAAGTAGATGCTTTGGGAGTGATGATCTTATCGATGAACTTTTACATTGAGGTTGGTCATGAATTATTTTTCACGAATTTCTAATCAGAGGGGATTGGCTATTTTTTAGATATTACGAGTGTCTTTTACATACTTCACTTATCTGTGGTCGACCAGAGAATAATAGTTCAGATAAAACATTTCATATGGACCTTGCATCAAGTTAAACAATTGAACGAAGACTTTAACGATCAAATTCAATGTTATTAATCAATGTAATAATACTTAACCTTATCATACAATAACAATATATGTCGTATAGAATATGACAAGAAATTGTATATCTTTGTTCAAACTTCAAAAATGTTCGGGACGAAACCTTGCAAATTTCTCTACCACAGTACGTTTTCCCACTGTTGGTGATACGCAAAGTCACTATTTCTATATCTCCTTTGCCGTCATTATTACATTTTTCATCTCTCTTCTTTCCAATTATAATCATACTTTGACTATTCTTTTAAAAGTACCACCTAAACTTCCAAAGTCCTACCCACTTAGCTCCAACGATTCGTTCTCAAATAGTCCTTATCTGCAATCTTCGCAAGTTTTTCATCTTTTTGACAGTATCCCTTATGTTCACATGCGACTATTTGTTATATTTCAAAACGAATCGTTTATTGTTTGTATCTTTTATATCCATTGACAAAAAATGGTATCCAAAGTAGCCGGTTGAATTCTTTTTCATTTCACAGTTCACTTGAGTGTTAGGACTTTTCTTTCCTCCTTTACCGAAAACTAGCTTAGACCACTCTGTTGCGCGTATAAACGTTCGATCTTGAATGAGATACGACTTTTTCAAAAGTTGTGAAATGAAGTTCTAAACGTAAGTTATAATTGCTATAATGACTTTAAATATGCGGATGACTTTATGAGACACTTACTTGCTCATTGCAAATGCACGCCTCATGAAGTTATAATGCACAGTAAATTGCACCCTGTCGAATCGTCATCAAGTCTGCCAGTAAAAATGCCAGTGTTACATTTTTAGTCTGTTTCATACATTGTTACATATGACTGTGTCAGCGCAATACAAAAAAACAACAACAGATTTTGATTTACATAATTTTATCAGCTACCTTCATTAAAATGATTAGGAAATCAGCAAATGCTATACCCTGGGTTTTTTATGTCAAATTAAACCAACCTTGCGTGTTTAGAAACGAATTTAGAATGTTGACTTTATCTTTCATGGTGGTTGGTACCTGGCCGTACACACAAAAGTGGAAAAGACATTTGATATTTGCTTTTCAGTTCGTCGCACTGTGTATTGGCATGACGGGACAGGTACGTGCAAATCACAATCCAAATCTTGTGTTATTCTTGTAGCGTAGTCGAATTATCTGCAATGAAAATTAAAAGCGAATGATTTCTATCTAAATTAACCATCAGTGGAAATATATTTCTCGGCATCATAAAGACGTCGATGAATTGTGCGTGAATGCTATATGGATAGCAGCAGGGTGGTTTGTTTTTACCGTGACATGTCACGGCTTCATTTTCCAAAACAATGTATTCATTTTGATAAATTCATTCAAAGTATACAAATCTTCGTTTTACATAAATTGATTGTTTCAAGTTGTCCACTCTATTACACATAGCAGCTGCCGAATTAGAAGAATATAATCAAAATACTACATTTTCCCTTAAAGACCTTTTATCCAAATACAGTGAAAGAGCAGCAAGTAATCACTTATTTTTGTCTTCGTCTGATTTTGTAGATATCTTTATGATTAATTACGTTTTTTTTATAATGCTCAGTCATCGCTTTATTTGTACTAATTTTTTTATTCGCTGAGCCGATTTTAGTAGGACTAATCTTGTGCGATTTGAAATCACCTGATCGACTTGATTGTATGCAAGAATTTTCATTTCTTAAATCGTCTTTTTCGTTCGGACGTCATCAAATTGTTACCATCGTGGGACTTTCAATAAGCATCATTCAAGCTTACAATTTATTTTGTTTTGTTATAATATTTGCAGTTCTTGGATTTTCCCAAGCATTAGCCCTTAGGTAAGTCATTGGAAACAATGACATCTGTTTTTTAAAACAAAATTTCATGAACTTACGGAGTACGACTATTAGAGATGATCTTAGAGTAATAAACAATAGAAGTTGTGACACTGAAATGAGGAATGACGATTACCCAGAAACATTAAAGAAAATGCGAAAATGTTTTAGAAAACATCAATATTTAATAAGGTATCGTGGTTTTTTTAATCCGATTAAGTTTTGAGTTTCATTCTACTACAAAATTGTTTCAATGAGAATGCTTTACGAGGGCAATAAATGTTACGGGTTTGTATGTTTTTTTGGCATCATTGTTAATATTTGTGGAATATCATTATCTCTGTATGTTGTGAGTAAAACTATATGTTTTTTATAAGTGATTATAAGTACAAGGAAAATGAAATATCTCAAGAAATTTCGACATTTTTCAGATCAAACTATTCATCAACAGGCCTGAAAAACTACTAAGTGTTGTACATATCATATTGTTATGTTTCGGTGCATTCTTCGTTTTGTGTGCAATCGGAGAAAAAGTCATAGAAGTCCAGAACGATCTAAGCCAAGCCATGTAAAATCGACCTAATTTAAGTACAGTAGAATATTAAGGCATAGCGAACCGGTAATTTTTTGCAATTTTTTGTTTACGAAATGAAAAAGAGTAAACAAATAAAAATAAAAAAAATGATTAAACTCGATAATTCAGTATCGGTCCGCTAACTGGTATTCTACTGTATCAATATTTGTATAAACAACCTTGCATTTGAATTGTACTCAACTTTACTTAGCTATGAATCATCTTGGATGAAATTGCCGAAAACGCTGGCATCAATGTTGATTACATTTCAAATCAGATGCACCGTTCCATTAAAAATCGATGCTTTAGGAGTGATGATTATATCGATGAATTTTTATATTGAGGTTGGTGATGAAATATTTTACATGAATTTGTAATTGTAGGTGAGTGGCTTTTTTTCAGGTTGTTCGAGTGGCTTTTACGTATTTTACTTATCTGTGGCAGAGCAGAGAAAGATAATTACAATCTTTTTGAAGTTTATCCAAGTTCCAAATTCTGTTGCACGAAACATTTGCATATCTTTTGCTTACATATTAAATGATTTCATACCATTTACACAAAAACCAATTGTATTACACACGGATAAAAAGATAAAATATTGTTACAAGCACGTTAGTGTTTTTTGAGTGTGACAATGCGGAAATAACGATTCAAGACAATTTTTGTTTTTCAACATGTCGAATCAGTTTGACGACTTTTATTTGAATTTCTATTTTCTAAATAACAATCTTAGTTACTAAAGAAGTAAAAAATATACAGAACTATATATATATTGTACATTAATAAAGTTTTTCAGAAGTCTTCGAGTTTGAGTACACGATAACTTTTCAGTTGTTTTTCAACAAGTTTCGTGATACTGCTATAAAAGTGTCCTTTCGAAATGTTTGTAAACCTTAAGCACAAGACTTGAACACCACTTAGGTCACTTTTCATGTTTTCGATTTTCAGCAGTTTCTTGTACTCAAAGTCATCCTCATCTTCCGAAAATTGCTCCACAATCACATCCCTTTCTTGCTCCGCAGCCGAAATTGTAATTTTGCAAATAAGCGTCAATGTTTGTTCCTCAGAAATTCCTTTTACACAGAGACTTTGTAGTTTGGGCATTGTTTTGACAGCGTCGCTCAGATTCTTCAGATTGATAGACGATGATTGTGGGAACCTGATAGTAAATTCAGTCAATTTGCTTATTTCAGGCAGTTCTTCAATTGAATTGAATCCATCTTTTAATTCTGTGACTTCTAGTTTTTCCAAACTCGGGAGCAACAGCATGGATTTCAATGCACGATCGGTGACACCCAAATCTGCTGTAATATACAAATTGTTCCATCAGTTTATTTTACTCTATTCGTAATGAAATGAACACAAAAATCAAATATTTACTCAGCGCTAAAACTCGCAGTTTTGGAAAAGATGTTGCCTCGAATTGTTCGTCTAATTTCGGATAAGTGTCACATCTGCCGAGGAAACATGGACAACTGATTCTTGAAGAAAATTCCTCAAGCTGAGAACAGCTAGCAACTTTGTTAAAAGTTATGGGATTCGGAGGATCGCATGACTCGATCAACAATTTCAGTGTCTTTATCCCACGTACGTAAGGCAAAGTTCGCGACAGCAATAGTTCAATGTTACAATCTTTCCGCACGGTATGAATTCCGAGCTGCAGGTTTTGCAAGTTTAGAAAGTGCTGCAAAAAGTCAATTTTAATTTACATTAATTTCAAATTTGATACAAAGATTTTCATAAACAAGATAGACTTTTACACTGATTACACTGACCCCTTCGAAAGAAACAAAATCATGGTCCGGATCTTGGAAAAATAGATCCATAGTTTGAATCCTATGAGTTCGGATGAGAGGCCAAAACTGCGGGCACCTTCGGATTCTCAGTTTTTTGATTTTGTTTGTCTTGAAAAGAAGCTTCAGCGTCTTTATTTTCGGAGAGTCGTGGAGTTGAAGCTCTTCGATTTTGGTCGCGTTTTTAGCCAACTGTTGCAGGAAACGATCAATCGTGTAACCACTCAAGATATACTTGAAGCGTACACCGAGCGAGATGAGAATTTTTTTACTAAACGTAACACCTTTTACTTCATTGCAGAACTTTGCAGCATAGTGCACAAATTTTTCAGCATCTTGAGATGTTAATCTGACTACTGGTATATTTGAGCTTTGACTGACAGCTACACCTAGCTCGCGGTCTAAATAAATGATTTGGTTTAATTTCTGCCAATGCTTTTTTACCACAGTTTTCCACAGTTGACACACTAAAATAATAAACGAACAAATTTTAACTTTAATTGCAGAAACCATCTTGAAACAATGTTTTTAGGGTTGATTTTAGACAGCTAACAAGAATGGAAAATACCTTCTGAGATCTGAATCCATTCGACAGGCGTGAGATAGCCAAAAATAATGTGCAAACAATCTTCGATAAGCTCTGGCTGCTCTGCCATTGTGGCGATTCCCAAAAACGTATTGAAATAAACTGTCAAAATGAAAAAATGACGTTAAGTGTGCACGAGTAAACACAGTAAACAGAGTTATCAAGAGTTATAAAAGGTTAGAATGACTATATATATAGTGTTACAGTGTTGCCAATATATACAAGTATTAACATTTATAGTTGGTTACCATAATCCAGGGTTTTTGATAAATAATAAAAAGTTTTAATTTGTTTTCATTAATATTGAATTTTTGGTTAAAATTCAGGAAATTGTATTGTAAGAAGATTGAAACAAACTTAATTTTTTAGGTAATTTTGTCATGATAAAATAATACTTTACAATAATGATTGATGATTTGAAACAAATTTATATGAGGTGGGTCTGTGTAAAAAATGAAAAGTCAACAACGGGCACGATGCAGTAAAATAATACAATTTATTAGACAACATCAAACATTTTGCGGAAAATCACAATAATAAAACTAACGATAAACTGGTACAAGTAAATTGTTTCAGGCCAAAATTGACATTTATATACAATTGGCTATTATTCAATCATAATAGGAATGAGAACTTTCATGGTAAAAAAAAAAAAAAGTACATGGTAAAATTTTGATCGATTTCACACAAAGTTTGTGATATTGGTGTGAAAATGGTTGACATTTACGAGAAGGATTCAAATCTCAGGTGCAGTGCTGGAAGTGTACCTTGTTCATCTTCTGTTTTTCCCTTTAGTTCCATCACTGTTTCAAACTTTTCATAACTGTCTTCATCCTCATCTAACACCTCAAGAACAACTTTTCTTCTTTTTTTTTGCAACTCAACTAGACTGATCCCTTTGTCAGAAGCCGTCAAGAATTGCGTTATGCTCATTCCTTTCACACACAAAACCTCCAGATTGGGCATATTTTTAAAAGCGTTGTGCAAATTCGTCATGTTTGCTCCTGATTTCTCAAACTCGATGGCAAAAACAGACAGCTTGTTCATTTTTGGAACTTGGTTGAGGAAGTGTAACCCCTGTACTGACTTATTAACTTCAAGTCTTTCCAAATTCGGAAGCAGCAGCATAGATCTCAGCACTTTATCTGGGACACGAAAACGTTCTGTAAAACAATAAGAAACATTCAATTATTATGAATCTTTTCTTTTAAAAATTGAAATTGAACAATAATACAAACAAAATATTTACCTATTTTCAGAACTCGCAGTTTTGAAAAAGTTTGTGCGTCAAACGTTTTATCAAATTTTGCATGTAGATCATATTGCTCAAGCATGTTGCGCTGGTAAAATTTAAAAGACAGTTCCTCAAGATCCGGAAGTTGTTTAACATCTTCTGAAGTCAGATCTGGCAATGTGAGTGCCTCGACGCTTAATACCAGTGACTTTATTCCAACGACGTATGGCAAAGTCCGTTGCAAAATCCGTTGGAAGTAATGAACCCTGAAGTCGGTGAGAAGTCCAAGATCCAGTTTCTTCAAGTTAGGAAAGTGCTGTTGAGAAATAAAATCATTAGTTATGTTTATATACAAGCCAAATCAAAATATTGGATTTAAAATTGAATCTATTTACTAACTCCTTCAAACGATTCGATGTCATTAAGATTTTTGAAGGTAACAAGTAAACTTTCAATTCCATCTGTTGGGACATGTAGCCAGAACTCATACATGCAACCGAACATTTTCAGGTCTTTGATTTTGTTCTTCTTGAAAAGAAGTTTCAGCGTCTCGAGTTCGGGCACATCAGGAAATCAGCTACTTCTATTTCGGTCGCGTTTTCACCCACCAAACGCAGTAGACGATTAAATTTCAAACCGCATAGTAGGTAGTACGATTTTTCAGCCGTGAAAGCAATCTCGCCATTTTCCGTTGTACATATTGACAAATGCTTGCAACACTCAGCGGCATTACGTACAAATTCTTCAGCATCTCCTGCAGATAATGTGATGATGGGTTTTTGTCCAAACCTACGGCATAAATTATAGTCGCAAACATCGAATTTTTCAAATCGTTGCCACTGTCGCCGGACTACAGTTTTCCACAGTCTGCACACTACAAAAACAAAATGAGAAATCATTTATTTGTCAGTTGTGAACAAGAAAATAAATACATTTTTTATTACTTTACAGTATTAGTTTTACATATAATTCACCATTAGTCTAGTCACATTCATTCAATTCTAAGTTATAATATTCATCACATTTCATATTTTGAGGTTAGGTTTACGTTACAATTAAAATATAAACTATTGTATCGATAATAACAATAGTCCGAATTTCAGCTTCAAACTACTGATAATTATTGTCAAGAAATCAATTTTTAATATGTTTTTCGTGTTATTAAATAACAATGAACAGTAGTATACAATACCCTCTGATATCCGAATCCAGTCAATTGGTGTAAGGAATCCAAAAATGATATGCAAACAATCTTCGCCAAGCTCTACCATTGTGCTTACTAAACTTTACTTTGGTTTTGTATAAAGTTTGTCAAATTAGTAAACAAATTGTTGATGTTGTTTCGCGTCCGTATCGCCCTGGAGCAGTCTGGAATTGAGAATAAAATTTGAAGAGGCTAACTCGTAAACTTGGTTACCTGGTAACGCCAATACTGCTCTTAATTTTAAACATCTCTTGCAACGTTTTGTTCCTTTAGGTGAAAAAAATTTCTAATAATCTAATAAATGTATAAACAATATTTAGTACACCTAAAAATTAGTTGTACTTAGTTTTTGTTTTGACTAGCCTTCTCTCTCCTGATTTTCCTAGTAATACTCGGGGAGGGGGATTTCGCGAGTCCTAGTAACATTTTTTATTAACAATACAGCTGCAAATAAGTGAAAACAATTGAAAATCATCAAAGATTAATTTGTGAGCCCAAAAAAGTTTCTTAATCAAAGTAAGTTTCTTATCAAAAATTGTGAAAAGGATGAACACAGAATATAAAACAGTTACAAATCAACTAATTAATTATGATTATAATCACAAAATAATGTGCTCCATTAAAAAAAGTATTTTGGAAAATAGCAGAGATGAGAATCTTCTTATCCTCATCTCTCAGGATAGCTACAAGTGGTTGTACGACTTTCATCGCTCAATGAGATCATTTTGTTTTGCTGCATAATTGTCGAACTTTCGAGAAACCAAAAGCGGCAACACTGTCAGAGTTTTATAGTTTTATAACAATGACCCGGTTGCCGGTTAACAGTGGTCCACAGTGGTCACTGTGGTCATCGGTGGTGTTGTCAGAGATCCACGTGGTCTTGCGCATCCCACGCATCGTTGTTCGAAGAAAGCTTCCCTCAGTTGTTTGGGCCGAATTCTGTTTACAATCCACGCGATGAATTGTTTAAAAATATAATATTTTCATAACAAGTTTCAAGAGGACAATCAACAGTTCAAGATGGCTAATCTTAACGAATATGTTTTGCGTTATATTTTCGACTATCTTGAAACACCACTCGAATGGATGCAAGTGTCTGAAGGTAAAATTCAATTTCAATAAGTTTATTTCAATAAGTTTAAGTTTAAACCTCATTTTATAACTAAACACATTTTTTACGTTTTAGTTTGCCAATTATGGAAAAGAGCAGCGAAAAAACACTGGAAGAAAATAAACTTCATCAGTTACCTAAACAATGACGTTAAGAGCAGGTCTGAAGCACAAACCGCAACCGTGATATCAGCGAGGGATGCTGAGCGAATTGTTCGCTGTGCTGCTCCGTTTATCAAAGTCCTCATTGGGGAAGCGTATTTCACCGGAAAGGAAAAATTTGTTATGTTTGGTCCATTTTTGTACAAGGTCAAGGGTTTTAAACCCGACGTGGTCATGAAGATATTGGCTCAAAAGGCAATCACCATAACTGAGATTTGTTTCGACCAACCACCCAGAGCACCTTTACTGAAATCTCTCTTCGACACAAACAATATTAGCAAAGTCAGATTCGAGGAATGCGACAGTTTTTATAAAAATGTGCCAACCGATCAAATCGAAGAATTGGATGTTCGGTTCAGTGGTTCTAAAAATATTAAACCATGGATCGGGGTTGGTGTACATTACTATGAACTTTGTAGGTTTAGTTCACATCTTTAGTTATATTAATTTGTTTTGATTTTTCGTAGCACTTCCCAAACTTGAAAAAACTGGACCTAACGCTAGACTGCAAAGTGTCAATCGATCTTCAAAAAATGTTATCGCCAATTTTGCCATACATTTTTGGACTGAAATCGTTACATTTGCATCTGAAATCGTCAACATCTCGTACAATTTCGGCAGACGTCTTGTTGGACATATCCAAATTGTCAAAACTCGAGCAGTTGTCTATCTCGTCTTACGCTATCAAAATTACGTCTTTTGATGCCTTTGTCAAGAAATTAACAAACGGCTGTAAAGAACTACGAGCAGTCAAATTTGGTAAATATAATTTATATCCATTCATTTATTTATTATTGATAAACGAAATAAATGTCAAATAATCTTTCCCTTTGATTTCCAGTCTGGCTTGCGGATTTGACTGAAGAAGAAGTTCACACTTTGCTGACACTGCCACGTTTGGACAGCTTGGAAGTTAAAGATGTGAAAAGTTTTGGTTCGATAGAACTACCACAGAGGTTGAAACTGACTCAACTGAAAATCAGAACTTACTTTGAAAGCTTTGATCCTGCATGTTTTTTTACTTTTCTGCAAACAATGCCCAGATTGAAGTCTCTTGAACTGAACTTCATGTATGGTCGCAATCACGTTTCAACAAGTGTTCATAGATTAACGTACCTGATAAGTTGCGCGGCAGTGATCCTTGCTTTAACAAAAAATAAAAATTTTGTTTTAACACAAACTAACTTGAATCGACGTACGACCTTGAGGATTACGAATAGAGTGATTCCCGAATCAGAGACTGAAACATTCAATTTCACGATCAATCGTGTGAACATTGATACAGAATTTATTGAAAAGATGAAGACATACGTGTGTACGCACTTGGGACGTCATTGGGCAGTCTCAGTTAACGTCGAATAAAGATTTGTAAATAAAAATGAAGGTTGCACTTGTTATGATCTGAAAGATGAAATAAATTTTTGACTGCAGCTGTTGTTTTTGTTTATTTAATTTGTTTGATTGTTATCCTAACTTTTTTTAATAGCTGTTGTTTTTTTAAAATCATCCAACAAAAATAATCCAAAAACCAATATAAAGATAACAACTTGTTTGGTAACTTTATTGAAAAAAATATACTTTGGTCTGTACAAAACAACTTAAATGATAAATAACAATTGTTATTTACAGTCATTCTCTATTCAACTTCACTCCCAGTCCTCTATAACTACATAATACCCTTCCAAATGTTCTCGCACGAATGTCTGAATACTTTCAACGCGAGCGATTTGGATATAATAAGGAACTTTGAAATCAATCGTTTTTATTTTTTCATCAGAAAAGAGGCGGTTTTGTTTTTCTATTCTCACTTGCTTATACAGGCCATTTCCATAGATCCCTTTCACAACAACTTCTTTCTGCTGTGACGCAGCTACGCTTGTTACTTCTTCAACAAGCATTAACGATTGTCTCATCGATCCTGGTCCAGAATCGAAATCGATTACCATTTCGAGTGCCTCTAACTTAGGCATCTTTCTAAGAGCCCTGCCAAAATTTTCAACGTCCAATTTTTCACTGTGATACTCTATTCTCAATCGCGACAAATTGATTACATGCGGTAGTTCCAGTGACCTAAGACTTGACACTTTATTTAAGTTCGCACTTTCTAGATGAGGCAATGATAACAGTGTAGAAAGAGCACCTTCATTGATTTTGATTCCAACTAAAACATGAAAAAAAAATAAGAAGATTTTATCTTTTTTAATTAATAGTTATTGCACTTATGAATTGTAAAATAAAAATTACCTAGTTCAATAGTTCTTAGATTTACGCAACCTTCTGCCACTTTGGTGATTAGCATATTTACAAATCTGACTTCGATTGTATAAACAAAGACAAGTGACAGATGCTGCAGTAGTGAAAAATTGGCAACGTTAGAGATCATGTTAGCCGAAAAGGAACGACTGTAAAAAAGATTTGTTGATATATACAAAGAAAATGATGTCAATCCAAGAACGTTTGGCAAGATGAGTTTCAGCAGCTTTTTTGGTCGAGTTTCACGCTCGCACTTTATTTCTAGGTCCAATTTTTTCAAGTTTGGAAAATGCTACAAAAAATAAAAATACGAAATATAAACACAACGTAATTAATGAATAATATTTTGACTTTCACATTGTACCTACATCTTTAAAAGAAGAAATGTTATTTTCATCGAAAAGCACGCTAAGTTCTTCAATTTTCTCTGTCGAGATATTTTCAAAAAAGCATTCCTCATTATTGCAATGTTCGAACTTGACTTTTTTAATGTTGTTGTTTTCAATCAGCAGTTTCAGTAATGCTGGCTTTGGTGGGTAGTCGAAACGAATTTCCGTCAAGTTCTTTGCATCTCGAGCCAACAGCTCCACCATTGCTTCTGATTTGAAAACCCTGGCGTTGTAAACAAACTGACCGAATTTACATCTCACCACTTGAACATCTGCATCGAACCGGAGAGACACAGCTAGAACTTTCACGTTTGGAGCCGAATAATGTACAATTCTCCTAGCATCTACTGATGATATGACAGGAGCATTTTTAACATCCTTACTGTTTATTTTGTTTGTATCGCTTTTCAGATAAACGATTTCTGTGATTCTTCTCCACTGCTTTTTAGCTGCTTCTCTCCATAATTTACAAACTAAAAAATGTAAATTACCATCAATATTCAAAGCTACAAGTATCGCATAAAAAATCAGATTGAAAAATTATTATCGATATAGGATCGTATCAAAAACAATTGTAATTCAATTTTACCTTGAGAAACCTGAATCCAGTCGAGTGGTGTATCGAGGTAATCGAAAATGTAACGCAAAACATATTCATTCAAATTTGCCATGTAAACATTGATTATGTTGAACAAATAATTAATGTTTTTACTCTTTTTGTTCACGTTTCTTTTAGGGAGTTTGATTTTTTTTTCGATCTTTTTTTGTCGTTAATTATGGCTAGAAAAAGAAAAGGATGACTTTTCTTATGCCAATTACTGTTCTCGTGAAAAGATTATTTCACTCTTACTTAAGATAATATATATAGCAGCCTAACGAAAACTTAATTTAGAAATTAAAAGGAGAAGTTTGTCTTTTTTGAATTTTTGAACCACAAACAGCATAATAAACAAGACATTCCACGAAGTTATGCAACAATGGGTTTTAAACAGTGTCGCCAACTTTGAATAATAACGGTTTTTAAAAGAGTTGGTTCAACGTTGGCAACATCGTTTGCAACAATGTTCATGCATTTCTGCGTTGATAATTGCGCCAGTTTTGGACTGTTGTTTTTTGTTGAAAATTTTGGAATTGTTAATTCATACTTATCACGTCTGCTAAAATAAGTTTGAAAGAATCAATATTCAAATCCTTGTACTTAAACATAACTCAAATGATTAGCTGTTAGTTCAAATTGTCAAGATATACTTTATTTGCTCAATCAAGGGTCGCGCAAGCGACCCGACCGTGGTAAGGGTATAATTTTACTTTTACATCATACACACATGTCTTATATTATCAAATCAGTAAACGAAACAGAAAAATCTCATAGCATTTTTAAGTTTTTAGTGACAAAAATAGAATCTATAATAAAATAAAAAAACATTAGAATACTTAATTTAATTGCAAAATGAACAAAAAAAATCACAAGTAGTGACTAGCTTAATCTTTAGTAGTCTTTAAGTTTAAGTACACGGTAATTTTTAAGTTGTTTTCGAACAAGTTTCGTGATAATATTGAAGAATTTTCGATTCGAAACTTGTATGAATCTCAAATACAACACCGGAGCTGTACTTTTTACAGTCTTTTTGTTTTCGACTTTCAATACTTTCTTATAATCAAGGTCTTCTTCATCTTCCGAACATTCTTCAATCACGACATCTTTTTCTCTATGCGCAGCCGCGACTATCGCAGCACAAGTCAGCTCCAACATTTGATCTTCGGTGACACCTTTTACACAACAAATCAGCAGTTTGGGCATCTTTTGGACAGCGTTGCACAAATTCTCCATGTTCACACATGACGAGTTCCAAAACTTGATTTTGAATTCAGTCAACTTGTTCAATTTCGGCAGTTGTTTGATGGAGCAAAATCCTTCTGACGATCCATCAACGTCCAGTTTTTCCAAATTGGGGATCAATAGCATAGACTTCAGAACTGTATCTGTAATGATGAAATTTCCTAAAAAAAACAAATATTAAATCATTAAAATGTCATTCCATGTAATGAAATAACAAAGAATGTGTCGAAACGTAATATTTACTTAATTTTAAGTCCCGCAGCTTTGAAAAAGATGATAGTTTGAGCTGTTCATCAAAGTTTGGATATTTTCTACAACCGCCATGGAAAATTGGCCGCTGATAAACCAACGAAAGTTCCTCTAGATCGGAGCATTTGGCAACATGCATTAAATTTATGTCGGGTGGATGAGGTGCTTCGATGTACAAATTCAGCGACTTTATTTTAGGAACAAATGGCAGAGTTTTTGACAATAATCCTCGAAATTGACAAATCCCTTGTATGTTTTGGATTCCAAGACGGAGTTTTTGCAACTTTGGAAAATGCTGGAAATCAAAACAAATAAAATTCATATTAGTTGTCATGATGAAAAAAGGTTAATAACAATAAGCAAAATGTTGGAATAGCTTAAATTGCACTAACCCCTTCGAAAGATTTAAAATTCTTGTCAGGATCCTCAAAGCAAACGTCCAAAACTTCAATCTCTTTAGTTGAGATGTCTGTCCAAAACTGAGTGGTTTTGCTAACTTTTAATTTTTTAATTTTGTTTGAGTTAAAAAGAGGTTTCAGTGATTCTGCTTTTGGAGCCATGATGAAATCAACTTCTTTTATTTTAGTAGCATGTTTAGCAAACAATTTCAGCAGTCGGCCAGGGGTGCAACCGATCAATTTGCACTTGTATGGTCCAATCGCGATAATGTAATTGTTGCCAATTGTAATTCCTTTTATGCCTTCACAAAAAGGAGCGAGATGAAGAACGAATTTCTCAACATCGTCAGCTGGTATGTCAATGACTGGTATTGCTCCAAGAAGGCGCATAATATTGAACAATTCACCATCCAAGAATGTGATTATGTTGCATTTCTCCCATTGTTTTTGGGCCACTGACTTCCATAACTGACTCACTAAAACAGAAGATAATATTTTGTTTTTTTTTTATAACAAAAAATAAAGAATGTTGTTCAAAAAATTCTCTTTGCCCTTGATATGTTTTTGTTGTAAGAAACAGTGTTTAATGCGTCGCTTCAACATAATTTTTCAATAAAATTTATTATATATACCTTCAGATATTTTTATCCAGTCGATAGGCGTAAGGAATCCAAAAATGTGGTCCAAACTTTTTTCGTCAAGTTTCGCCATTGTGTTGACTCCGCTCTGTCTGGTTCTCAGCCAGTGTATCTCAACTGCTCTCAGCTTCCACCAAAAAGTAACCCTCCTTAGAAGTCTTAGAACGTGTTTGAGAAAGGTTAGAAACACAATCAAAATGATCCACATAGACCACATCTCTCCTTACTTGTTTTTTGCTCTTTTTAGAGAAATTTAATTGCTTAACAATCCTTCAACTTCCAGTAGAGATCACCATTAGCACACCTCCCCAAAAAGGATTGAGGACAGTTGAGGAGGAATATGAACGAGTCTGAACAACTCTGATGAACTCTGAATTGCTTATCATGCTCTGAATATGACTCAAGTAGTGAACTCCGACAGCTTTACTGTTCAAAGTTGGCAACATTGCATGGCTTTCATGCATAGTTTCATGTTGTTCTTTGTTGCATGGCAATAACGGATTTGCCAATTGATTCAAATGAAGATCTTTTTGAGCGAATCTTAATTGTGTTTGTGTAATTACTTTATGAAAAGTTAATCATACAAACTAAAGACATATTCCACAAGTTGACAACAATTCAACATGGTGAATCTTCACGAAGATATATTGCGTCACATTTTTAGGTACCTCGAAACACCACTCGATTGGATCCAAGTGTCCCAAGGTAACATCTCTGATACCTAATAAAATGAAAATCAGTTGAGATTCATCATTATAAAATGTATAGCTCTGAATTTTGTTTAGCACCAATAATATTTTGTGCAAAATTCGATATTTGTGGTTAAACATTATTGGTTTCATTCTCGTTTGATTTCATGATTATGCAAAATATTGTCATTCTTATTCATCTACATTTCAGTGTGTCACTTGTGGGAAGAAACTGCAAGAAAAGAATGGACGAAGATCACAGAAATTAATTACCTAGATGTCGATATAAAAGAGAAAGCTCAAGACACTCTACAGCATGGTAAAAACAACGTGCCAGTGATATCAGCAAAAGAAGCTGTGAGGATTATTCACTATGCTGCTCCTTCGATTAAAATACTATCTGGAGAAGCGTATTTCAGGGGCAAGAAAAAGTTGATCATGTTCGGTCAGTTTTTGTACAAGGTCCAGGGTTTCAAAACTGACATGATCTTGAAGCTGTTGACTCAGAAGGCAACCAAAATCACAGAGATTTCTTTCGACCGTCCGCCAAGAGCTCCATTGTTGAAACTCTTATTTGAAGCTAACAACATCAGGAAAGTTGAGTTCAAAGTACTCGAGCCCTTCTATTTACACGTCGAAACTAACAAGGTCGAAGAGCTGGTGGTTCGTTTAGACGGTATCAAAAATGCCAAATCTTTTGAAGGGGTTAGTATTAGTTTTTAGAGAAAGTTTATAGTTTCAAATCAAATTTTTTAAACAATTTCATTTACAGCACTTTCCAAACTTGATGAAACTGGATCTCACAGTAGACTGCAAAATTTCAATTGAACCAGAAAAAATCCTGTCGCGAATCTTGCCAAACGTTGTAAGGCTCAAATCATTTGACTTGCATTTGGCAGCATCGAAATCCATCGAGATGTCTGAAAACTGTATGCTGGACATAGCTAAATTGGCTGAGTTGGAGAAATTGTCTATTGAGTTTGGCGCAATTTATGTCTCGTCTTTTGATACCTTTTTTAACAAACTGGAGGCAGGTTGTCCAAAACTGCGAGAAATAATAATCAGTAAGAGCTTTTTTCGTTTTTTAAATTATTCAATATTGGCATGAATTATTGTTGTTTTCCATTCTTCAGAAGGATACGATTTTACGGAGGTAGAACTTTGCACTTTGTTTGTACTGCCTTGTTTGGAATTCTTGAAAGTGGAACGATGGGTAACAAGTTTTCGATCGATGAAACTGACACGGATGTCCGAACTGACACGATTGGAAATGGATTGCTTATTGATGGGTTTGAGTATTACAAGCTTTTGTAATGCACTCAAAATGATGCCGAAGTTGGAAAACCTTTTATTAGACTTTTTTGTTGGCGAGTTTTCTCCTACATTCGTGGATAAAAGGATGAAGTTAATTCTTGAAATAGCAACGGTGGTTGTATCGCAGAAAAAGAACTTTGTCGTAATGAACAGGGAACATAAACATCCTCCAAAGTTGAGAATTGCACAAAAAGCAACAGATTCTTCTGATACAGGGAACAAAACATTGACTCTCGCGATATCTCTTATAAAGATTGATGCATATTTTATCAAAAGTATGCAATCTTTTGTGCGCGAAAATTGTAACAGTAGCTGGGTTGTCACAGTAGAGTCTTAAGAATAAGAAGTTTTGGTTTTAAACATCATTTTATTGTAATGATTGTGCTGCTGATTTATAGGTTTTTAATTATGTATTTATTTATTAAGATTTAGTTGAACTTAAGTATGAATTGTTTCTTCTCGACGGAATACGCATTTATAGAATTTAATTATCGAATCATGTTTCGTCAACCGTTTGATATAAATTGAAAGTTTTAGATATTTTGTATAATCGAATCATGAAAAATAGTAACCTAGATTATTATAGTAACAATTATTGATAAATTAATATCAAATTGGATTGTGTACTTTTTATTTTTAATTCCCTTGAAATCTCTCAGATTTCAGAGAACTGTCTCAAAATTCAAATTGCGTTTTTGACAAGATCAGAAATCATAATCTGTGACTGTTTTTTATGAGTTTATGAAGTTAGATTTTTTCAATTCATTTTTTTACCCGAAATCTCTTTCACATCGTGATACATTTTTTCCATCAGTTTTTAAAAAATCTCCCTAGATTTTATCCTATAGGTATTTTTCAAAAACTGCCTAGTGTTCGTAGTTGGTAACCATTATTCTTTATGAGAGAGTTTCTTTTGTTTCTGTTTCTTTGTTGTGCTCCGTCTAACTTTGCGGCCGAATTGGACTCTTTGTTGGTCTTAGTTAAAAAAAGTGTTAATCCTTGCTTATTTAACATTAACCTTTGACTTCTTAGTAATTTTCCAATTACTTCGGCTGCCTAAATAAAAAAAAAATAAAAAAGGAAGTCAAAAATTCACAATGGCAAACCTTAACGAAGATGTTATGCGTCACATTTTTGTTATTTTGAAATGAAAACCACTTTTCATTATTGAACTATAACTTTATTAACCTTGCAGTATACAATACAGTGTCTTCAATCATCAAAAAAAGCCACTTAGGTTCTTGTTCTAACAAAATTTCTTAAAACCTAGTGACTATACAAACATTTCATTTCCATAACTTCAATAACCAAACTTCAAAGTGAAAGAAAAAAGTCATTAGTTGAAAGAACGGATTTCAAAAGAGATAATTAATCATAATGAAACACAAAAATTGATGTGTTTAATATTATTTCAAAACTGTAAATGAAAATGAAATGCTATCGTCAGACTCAATGTGTGCTGTATCCAAAGAAGTGATAAATCCAAACTGCTTGTAAGGACGTTGTTTCATATACTCCAGAACCATACCCATTACTGAACGACGCTGGTCCTTTTCCTGAAAAAGTAAATTAACATATTTTATTAAAAGTAATTCATCAAATTTTTGTGTTTGAAACTGGTGAAAATGTGTGATTACTATAAAAACGTCAAATTCGTCCAAGAAAGAGAACGGCGAAGTGCTGCAATCTAACAATGCCAAAAGGAAAGATATTCTTGCCAGCAAACCCTCGGACAGAGCTTCTACATCACTGGACATGTTCTGCGAACCGTCGACAGGATTCACTTCCAGTTCAAGGGTTTGTTGATTGTGATCAATGATGATTCGTCCCTGCAAATTTAAAAAAAATGAAATAAACCACATCCAGCATGATTTATAAAAAATGAGTTAATAATTGAATTTTGCTAAATCACCTGATAGTTTTTCACTCGAAGAATCTCTTGGAAACAGTACTGCACCCTTTGCCCCACGCCTTCCATCAACATATTTGCATTTTTCTTTGTTATTTTCAAGCGTTCGTCCTGATTCTGAAATAGAAACGCCAAATTAATTAAAATACATTTTTTACCCAGACAGTTGTTGATTTTAATATAATACTTACGATCACGTTGTTTTTCAGTCTCGTGAATGCTTCGTACGCTTTATCATAGCACTCCTTCTTTTCGATCAGCTGCTGTTTCAGATTTTCGTCAGGTTGTGCAACTTCCAGGCTCGTTTCGATTTCCCTAATCTTCTTTTCAGTTGTGATGAGGTACTGAAATCGATTTTTCATCATTATATTATTGATATCTAGCGAAAATATATTGAATTTTGATAGATTTAAACAAAAAAACCTGGATGGTTTGGAACAAGCGGTTTTCGGAATCATCGATATCGTTTTCGCAATTTTCAAACTTCTGCACCAACTCGTCAATCTGCGTGGCTTTCAAAAAGAACTCGTACATCATCAAAGCATCGGAAATGATCAAAAATGTCCAAGCAAATTCTTGATACAGTATGCAAATCGGGTTGTCAACTTGAATGTTCAGTTCCTTCAACGCGACTTCCAAAACAGACTTTTCAGTGCTGACAATTTCTCCTAAAAGCACCAGACAAAAATTTGAAATATTAAATTAACAATCTTTTTTTTTTTCAAATAAAAAATTTGATTAATTTTTACCAGAGAAGTTCTGGATTTTGTAAGCAGTTGATCCGTCTGACTCGATTGTTGTGCAAACTAAAATGGTTTCTCCATAAATATCTGGCTCATAAGCGTTGCTTCCAACGTTGGACAAAATTATCTCGATGGTGGCTGTGGCTTCGCCGTTCTTGATCAATCCTGAAAATATGAAAAATAACATCAAAATTTGTTGCTTTTTTCGACAACAAAAAATATTCAACTTTGTACCTTGTAGAAAAGCTTTTTCGTCGTTCTCTCTGAATATTTTTAAGTTTGCTCCAAGACCAACAGCCAGGGCAGTCAATATTGTACTTTTTCCACTCTCATGACGACCAGCAAAGACATTCACTTTTTCGTTAAAAACGATTTCCTTCGATTTGTAGCACATGAAATTCTGCAAAGTGATTTTTTGGATTTTTCCAGCGACAATAACTTCCATGTGGTTTGATTCGTTGTTCACGACGTCGGCTGTGTCCATGATAAACTCCAAATTAGTGATTGCATTTTTGTTGGCCTTCTCGGCTGTTTAGAGAGAATTTATTACACTTGATTATCAATTTTTTTATCAAAAAATTTGTGAAATTTGTTTTACTCAGAGACTGAGCGTTGATCGGGTTGAAGCTTGGCTCAGAAGGAGCGTTTTCTTTGTTTTGAGAAGATTTTGGATCACTGGAATCAGATTCCAGTTGAGAAGACATTTTCTTCATCACGCTGTCTTCAGTTGGAGGCATTTTCTTCTGATTTTACAAAACTTTTGTTCAGAAACAATCGAATATCGAGGGTTAAATCACGACTTTTTTTGATGTTAGATTACTTCGTTATCAATTGTTTAACGAAACAGTCAGAGAATTGAAAATTATGATGTCCTCGGAGCTTTTCTATTTCGCGTATTTGAACTTCGACTGACGATCCCGTTGTGAAAAGGGGAAGGACGAGACGATTCAACAAACTGCAAAAAATTCATCGTGCATGCGCGAAAAACAAAAGTATATCAATAAACAAGAACGTTTAAATTTAAATTTGAAAAAATAGAACAAATGGATCTGGGAAATTTTCTTCATAGTTATAATTGTTATTTTTATTTTATTTATTCCCAAATGGTACCCTGTAGAAGGAAATAATAAATAACATCCAACTCTAAGTTTGGTTTTCCATTTGCAATTCCAATTTTTGCAAAAAATAAAAATTCGTTTATTACTTCGCCTTATGTTTGTATAACTAACACTCACATCATTTTTTATTACAAAATTGAGTCATAATTTGCTAATTGTTCCGTTGAAATTCATTCATATAAAAATTTGTCAAGAAATAAAATCTTCGTCTCTAAAGCAATAAAATCTTACTAATTGATAATCGTGATTTCAAACAAGTTCCAACAAAATGTACACTTCAGACACAACTTTAAGTTAAACGTAGAACCGACGCAGTTTCAAAAAAAATCTAACAATATTGCCCTGCAACCAAATGATTTCTTTGCAAGGCTCTTTGACGTTCGAATCTACAACCTTGATTGCTCCAGTGAAATCCCTCAACAACATCCCCAGCTTCTCGTGACTGCCGCAAACCTCACTACAATTTTCAAAAAAGTCTAGTACCTTTGCCGGTAGTTCAGTTCTTTTTATAATTGACGCTACCAATTCTCGAGATACTGGAGCAAGTTTCTATAACAAAAAGAGTGTAACAAAATTAATTGTAAGATTTTATTCATTTTAGAATGAAGGATAGAATGAATCATTCGTGTAGTTACATCTCTCGTTGGATAATCATTTGGAATTGGCCAATCATTGGTACAAGCAACGCAACTGCAGGTGAAATGGTACTTGGTCTGTAAATGCCACTGTCGTTTTTCTTTTTCATACGGACTGCCTTCCAAATAATCTATATAAACCTATAGAAAATGAAATAATTGAAAATTAGTTCATTTTTGAAAAAGTACTTTGGAACAGTATTTATTGAACAGTACCAAAGATAAAATATAAAATTGTTTCTGTCTCACCTGTTCCCCTTTTTTGATTGGAAGCATAGCAAAAACTTTAGAGAACGGTTTGGCTGCATGACAAAAAGTGTTTCCAACACAGCTATGGTTGAACAGGCTTCCCTTCATTGTCAAACACAATCCAGTATCCAGAGAATCACGATCCATAACCTCTGATGACTGCAAAAAAAGTGTTCTCAAATATAAAACGTGAAATTTAAATTATTATTCTAAATATAGATCCATCAAACTTATCGATATGTACCTGAGAAGCATTGATACTCAAGATATTCATGTGCTTTGCAATCAGAGTCGCTGCAAAAACAAAATTCGTGTCCTGGTGCAGACCTTTCCAACTTTGTTCGTACTGTCTTCCCAGCAACTTGGTTGTTGTTGCAATGTCATAAACAGCCTTAGCAGCAAGTGGAACTGCATGCAGCAAATCGTCAAAGCTTGTCAGACTGAAAAACGCTGCATACTTTTCATCCAATAGTTTTCCATCTGTAAATCCCTTAGTTCGAGGATCTGAAAAGAAAATCATAATAGTTTTGAACACCACAATGTGATAATTTTAAAATTAAGAAAAGGATACGTTTATCCTGACCCTATTGAACCTGAAAATATTGTACCTGTTGGGTTTTCAAGATTCTGCACAGCTTTTTTCAGTTTCTCCAGCGACCCATATTCCTTGATTGCCAAATAAAAAATGCGAAAAGACGCAATAACGAAAGTGATGTACTGAGAATTGGTCACAAAAAGATTGTTGAAGTACGGTAATAGCTGGCACTCCATATGATGATACTCCCTCCAGGACTTATCTTTGCACTTGACCGAGCAATACATAACATTCTCACAGTTCACACAAGGGATGCAATTAGGCACAAACTCAAGACACTCCCAGCAGCACTGGTACCGAGTTTCTGGGAAACAAGTCATCACAACCGGACATTCCTTCACGATCAACTCGCCAGGTTCGATGTCCCGAGTTGCCACAAAGTGTCTTCCTTGATCCTCGCTGTACTCCAAGCTAATACAACTTGAAGCTCCAGGAATCTCTTCATTGAACGTCCTGATGGAGAGATCGTCCCAAACTTGATCGAACTCATCTTCTGTGAATTTTCGTTTCACCACGGTTTGATCACTGAAGAAGCTCGCCAGTTTCTTTTTCATGCCTTTTTTCTCATTGCCTGTCCTAGTTTTTTCAATCCAACTTAAAGCTTCGTCGTGAGCCTGTGTCGCTTCTTCCGTTTTGTTGAGTATTTTTAAACAGTCAATTTTACGAAGGTAAGTGTTGAATTTCAATACTTCGGGGTAGCTCTTGCAACGCATACAGCAGTCGATGGCGTCTAAACATTCGGAGTACCTTTGCAGTTGGAGGAGCAAAACAGAAAGATCACCGTAGGCGAGTGCCATTTCTTGCGAGTTGAGTGGCGCGTGAGCGATGCTTTTGGCGTAGTGAACGTAAACATTGTGAAAATCATCGTTGGAACGGCATCTGAGGAAACATTCGTTACCTGCCCGACGAAACCTTCTGGATGCCTCCAGAGACTTTTTTCGAAACTTCATGATCACTGGCAAAGTCATCGGCAGAATCGAACCGGGATTCGAAGTTTGGAGATGCTCCACCATTTGTTTTTCTAACGTCTCCATCGTGACAAATTTTTGATCTGCGAAGATAATTAAAGGCTTTTTTGGACATGTCTTTTGGAAACATTTTCAAGAGGAGGAATTTTAATTGAATGTTTATACTTACTGTTAGAATCGATGAATTCGAAGCTGTTGTGGTTCGTGGATCCTGTCGCAACGGTCACTGGAGTGTTTCAAACATTTGAGTTGTTTGCAAGGTCGAATCAAGTGTTGGGCAATTAAGTAAGGCATTTTGTTTTGTTTTGAAATAAAGTACGCGTGAATTTGAAATTGAATTTGGTGTAATCAACATTTTGACTGGAAATTAATATTTGTTGGATAAAAAAATGTATGCAATTGTTTAAAAAGTTTTCAATATAAACAATTTATTCACAAGTAACTGTGAGGAAAACACAAATTGTTTGTTTTTATCAATTAAATAAAAAAATTACAACGTAGAGATATTAAAAACTGAAATTTAAATCAAAAATTGTCATGTCCTTAAAATTGTTGCAACTGTTGTCGTGTTCCATATCGTGAAATGATTTTCAGCGATTGAATGTAATCTTGGATAAATTACATCCATAATTCCTCTTAGAACAGGCCGGAATCGTGCAGGGAGAGACTGTAAATAAAATTATAATAATTATAATAGCCACAAAAGACTAAACTTTTCAAAACACTGTTTTGTTTATGATTAAAAAAAGTTATTTACGTCTCCTCTTGGAAAATACTCCGGGAGTGGCCAGTCTTCTTTACAAGCAATGCAGTTGCAAGTGAAATGGTACTTTGTCTGAAAATGACGCTGTCTTTTACCTCTTGAGTACAAACTGCTGTCCATGCAATCGAGATAAAGCTGTAAATAACAAAAAAAAAAAAATAAGAGTAGAACACAAAATTTTGTCACATACGAGAAAAAAATTCAAACAACAAACATAGCCACACCTGTTCTCCTTTTTTAATAGGAAGAATGGCCATGAATGAATGACGTTTTTGCAGTTGTCACAAGGGACGCAGTTTTACACACTCCCAACAGCACTGGTAGCGCATTTCCTTCAGACAAATATTAGAAAATGGACGCTCCTTCACAAGAACCTCGCCAGGTCGAATGTCCCTTGTCGCCACAAAGTGTCGACCCTGAGACTCGATGTATCTCAGCTGAACGGCCTGAACCTCTCCTGAAGCTCCTGGAACCTCTTTTTTGAAAGACCTAATTGAAAACTTGTCCCAAACCTTATCAATCTCTTTGTCAGTGAACTTTTTTTTGACTTGAACTTTGGATTTGTAACAATTTTCAAGCCTCGTTTCCATCTCTTTTTTGGTACTTTCTGTTCCATTTTTGGCAATCCAAACCCGAGTTTCGACGTAGATTCTTTTAGCCTGCAAAGACTCTCCAAGAATTTTCAGACATTCGATTTTGCGAAGATAAATCTTGAACTTGGATTCTTCTGGGTAGTCTAGATTTAAGCAACTGTCGATGGCTTGTCGACATTCAGAATAGTGTCCCAGACGGAGGAGTACAGTCGGTTGCCATCCTCGCGATATTGTTGAGCTTCTGCCAGTGATTTTTTTGGTTCACTGATCTTGGCGATTGGTTCATGTTGTGGTTCGATGGATTTCTTAACCATGAGATCATTTTCTCTCTCAACCGCTCCATGTTCGTGGCAAATTTTACCGCTGAGTGAACACTAGGACAGAAAATAGATAAGTGTCAACGTGGTTGGTTATGAATTCGCAGGACAAAACTGGATTTTTGGATTTACAGGTTAGAATACTAATGGAACTTTGATTGATTTGAATTACTAAATTACCTCGTTATTCTCGCGATTTGATATGATTTTTTGATATTAAAGATGTAATAGAGACTGACCTGACTGACTGATTGTTTTACCTCTGTTATTAACAGTTTAAAACTGTTCGAGTTTCAATAAAGTTACAACAATGTGCTAATCTTGTGCTGTCTATATATTGGCGCCCAACTATTATATTGATACGGCGGGGAGTATGGATTCTTCCACTATTCGAAACTGAAATGTATGGAGTGATTAAAAAACAAAACAAGTTAACGTTCTGGTCTCATCCTACCTACATAAAAGGATTCGAAAGTTTTTCGCGAGACAGAAAAATGTATTTTTTACAATTTTTTATTCTTTTTTCTTCGATCGTTTATTTATAAATTATAAATACATGATATTTTTATTTTGTATAATTTTTTCCAAGGCGATATGGACTATTTTATTATTGTATATATAAATAATAATATAATAATACTGTAAATAATTTCCACTGTATAAAACCTCATTCCGGAAAAGTCCAAACTAACTTCTGGATTTAAAATGTAATTATATTATTATTTATTTTTTAAATTATAATATTTCATGTGTAATATATAAAATAACATAAAGAAAATCAATAATAAATAAAAATAAATGTAGTATACATAAAAAATAGAATCTATATAAATGGTAAAATAATTAACAACGCTTGTTAATAACAGCTACGCAATTTTTTAAAAAATTGTATCAATCTGATTTGCGCAATTATAATTTCTTTGCAGGGCATTGGAATATTATCACTTAGTTTCACGATCGAATCACTCAATTTATCTAAAGTTTTCTTTTTAGACTTATAATTCCGATGATTATGATAGATGTTGTTCATAAGCTCAGTTTCTTTCATAGCCAGTTCACTCGCGATCATAGCCGAATTTAAAATTGACTGAAATCTTCTAGGAAGCATCTGTAACGAAAAATCATTCAGTTGAATACAAAAATAAAAATCAATGAAAGAAATTGTATTTCATGAATAAATTAAATGCTATATTATTTACGAGAATGTTAGGATATTGTGACAAATCGGGCCAGTTATTAACGCAAGCCACGCAATTGCAAACGAATTCGTAGTTACATTGTAACATTGTCTGCCTTTGTTCTGTCGTACAATTTATTCCTATCAGATAATTGATGCAAATCTGCAGGTAATCATTTGATAAAGTATGAATTATTTATATTGATAAATAATACAATTTATTGGATCTTACTTCTTCTCCCTTTTTTATGGGAAGTGTAGCAAGTGATTCAGTGTAAGGCATCCCAGCTTCAACGTGCGCATTTGGGAAACAACTGTGATTGAACAAACTTCCAGCAATTAACAAGCATGATCCAGAGAAGGAAGCCGATCCAGGAATTTCACCAGCCTATTAATCACAAAATCTGTATAGTGAACAAACATAGCAAAAATCAACATTGCAACATTGTATAAATGCGGGACACATACTTTAAAAATATTACTGTAGATCTTCTTTATATTTTGTACCATTAAACATACTGCAAAAACAAGATCTTCAACGTCATACGCGTTGTTTGAATCTTTTTTGAAGCTATCTCCAAATATTGTTTTCGTCACAGCATAATGGATCATTTTAATGACTATCGGATTCGCAGATAGATTGTCACTCCTCATTGATAAACTGTGAACACCTGCGTACTTGTTGGCTACCAGCTGTCCTAAAGTAAATCCGGCTGTTCGTGGATCTAAAAATGATTTTTGTTTAATATTTTGTTGAACCGTATTTTCAAATGATGAAGTCCAAAATTATTGAAATGCTATCACCTTTTTTAGACTCCAACTCCTGTACAGCTTTTTTTAGATCCTGAACACTTCCATACTCTTTGATTGCTAATAGCAACATTTTGAATGCCATAACAGTATTGTCAGGGTTGGCCCCTAAAAAAGATTCGTAAAGATAGGACAACACTTGACATTCCATTTGATGACACTTTTTCCAAGCGTCTTCCTTGCATTTCTCTGAACAAAATATCACATTCACGCAAAAATCGCAAGGGATGCAGTTAGTAGCAACTTCAAGACACTCCCAACAACTGATATATCGATACTCGCTCGAGCACGCCATTAAATACGGTTGTTCCCTCAAAAGTATCTCTCCAGGTTGGATGTTCCTGGTTGCCACAAAGTGTCGTCCTCGAGACTCACTGTACCTCAACTCCATCGCACTTGAAGCTGCTGGAATCTCCTCGTTACAAGATTTGATAGAAAATTTGTTCCAAACCTTATCAATTTCTTCGTCAGTGAACTTTTTTTTCACTTCGACTTTCTGTTCATAACAATCTTCAAGGTTCTTTTTCATCTCCTTTTTTTCACCTTCTGTCCCGTTTCGTTCAATCCACGTTAGAGTTTCATCATAGATTTTTTTAGCTTCCAATGGCTCTCCGAGAATTTTCAGACATTCGATCTTGCGAAGATAAATCTTGAGTTTTTTTTCCTCAGGGTAACCCGAACTTAGGCAGAAATCTATGGCTTGCACACATTCCGGAAATTTTTTTATTCGGAATAACACTGCTGAGAGATTCGAGTATAAAAGTGTCATTTCTTGAGAACCAGCTGGAGCATGAGCTATACCTTCTGCGTAACATGCATAGGCGCTTTGTAATTCCTTGAGAGAATTATAAGAGGCGAACAGCTTGTTACCATTTTGACGTAATTTTTCTGCTCGATCCAGTGATTTTCCAGGGTTTTCTAGGCAGAAAAAATACATTAGATTTTTCTAAATTTGGTATTGTATTTAATGTCATTCCAATATTATAAAACTTTCTATAAAAAACACATTGACGTAGTGGATGGTATTGTGGATTGGTAATTGAATAGTGGACTATAAACAATCAAGAAAAAAATTAGTTTAGTAAAATTGTATAAAGGTTTTTATTATAATTTATACGAACTATTTGTGTGAATCGTTGAGTGTGTCGCTGGAGAGCTTTTTTCTAAAATGTTGAACATCAATAGTACTTTTTTCTCCAATGTGAAAAAATGTTCCATTGTGAAATAACAATTAACTTGTTGTACAACTAACTCTCAATTTACTTGTAAAATTGTTTGACTTAGCACTCAATTATGGTCTGCTGACAAGTTTTTTCGTGCTTACAGAAGGATAAAATTGAAAGAAACTGAGATAACGCAACGACGGAGTATAATTCTAGGCACGGTCTGTGAAGCCCCTTTTTATAGAATAATCAGTTACCAATCACGAAACGTTATGCCAGCGAGTTGTTTACACCGAACAAGAGCAAGATGTTTCCACCGATGCATTTTTTCCTTACCGATAACTGATAATACACAGCGATAATTTATCGTTGTTAATCCATCAAATTATATTAACAAAACGAATCAACAAACTGTGCAATATATTTAATTCACACAAAATCACATAATCATTTTTTAATAGATATACATATTAACTATTACAATATTAATTTCTATTCTTAGACTTCTATCACTTGTTTGGAAATAAATTAGAAAAAATTATTGGAGTTTCATTTCGCCGCTATGGTTGAAACCCATTGACCGATCTCCGTCGGCAGTCCAACGTAACTTTTAATGCCTTCCAAAACTTGCTTAGATGTCATTGTGAAATAATACATGCAAAATTCCTTGTTTTCGTTCGACTTCAGTTTGTTTGCCGGGATGATTATTTCTAAATTCTAAAAATGTACAAATCAAAATAATGATTAAATCGTATTTATTGTCATATAATCGAGTATGTTTAAAATTAAATGAATTTCGATTTGAAATACTATATCAACTTACTTTCAAATGTTCAAAGGCTTTTATAATAACTGGGTTGCCAACGGACTGTATTTCCGATAATTTGCTGAATTTCGTGTACCTTTGATGGATCATTTTGTAATTAAACGGCTTACCATCCAAAATCTCCGTTTCCTGCTTCATTGCAATAATCTGAAATATTGTTTTTAGTTTAGTAAAACGTTCAAATTTTATAATACAAATCTGTCAGTAGAACATTTTAATCTTACCAGACAAACTTCAAGAACAGACAACCCTTGCATGAGGAAAACTTTGTCGTCCTGCAAAAAACTGTTGCTTGTTCTTTGAAAATCTTCCTCCGTCAATTTGGCATGATTCTCAGAAACGTTGCACAAAAGCAGACACAAATAATTCCTTAATCTTGAAAAGTTTACTTCAAAATAAAAATGCTCCATCAAATCCTGCACAGCGCTGAGAGCGAACACTTTCTGGATACTTTGGTTCCACTGATTCAAGTTGGTTTTACTCATGTTTTTGATATATTTAAGCTCTACTTCGTCGGCTTGAGTCGTGCTTGGTATAGTCAGAAGACTTTTTGCCAACTTAACATATTCGTTGAAATCGTTCAATTTTTTTGTTGACTCGTTGCTAAAGTTCATGTAAATTTGTCGGTGAGAAAATCGTGATTTCACACGTTTTTCAAACAAGGCTATCACTTCCAAGTGACATGTTATTCCAAGTACACAAATTGGGGCCTGAAAAATGAATAAAAATTGTTTCAAATTGTGTTCAATTGAAATTTAGTTCAATTTTTACACATTTCAATTTATTTACCTGAGCAGATTGTGCGATATCAAAGAGATTGTACAGTAATGTTTGGTTTTTATGAGCACAGAACAAATCGAATTCATCCAGAATGAAAATAACAGGCGTGGAAGCTTTTTTACTCCCACTTTTGAGACAATCGAGAAGGTACGTCAAGTTTTCAGCAAACGTCCCAAAAACTTTGTCCTCCATCACATTATCCAGTTTCATCTGTTGGGCTATTGCCATCAACGAAATCCTGTCGTTTGTGTGAACCAATCCGTGCAATTTTACAATAGCAACATTCTCCTCGAACGAATCTTTGGTTTGCAGTTCTTTCAGAATTTGATTCACCAACTAAAATTTTCAAATATTTAGTTTATATTTAATTTGTGTGCTAAAATGAAAATAAACTATACATACTGTTGTTTTTCCAGTCCCTCTCGGCCCAATCAACAATGCAGAATTGCTCTCGCCAAAATTGAGTGTATTTTCAAAAAGAATTCTGATTGTTGACTTTTGATCATGGTGGTGTTCGAATTTCTTTTCTCCGTTCATTATTCGGTGCATCAGGCAATTTTTGATGCTGTTAATCGGATTGGTCGGTTCCCAATTCATGGTTGCAGTTATAAACAAGTTGTTTCAACAATTAAGAAACGATTTTACATTTGTTTTGACAGATTACCATAGCACACCAACCGTACTTTTACGCGGGAGATGTAACAACTAATTTAAAACATTTTTTAGGTTATTTACCTCCAGAAAATTACCAACCGAAATCTTTCTTGTCGACAAAATTTATAAACCAACATTTTGCATCTAGTTCTTTTTTGCAAAAAATATTTTTAATTTTAAACTTAATGACATAACCAGCCAATAACAGTGCCAACTTCCAATTGACAAAATTAATTTCCAATTAAAAAACATCAAAAAAGGATTTGAAGAGGGGTATAAACAAATACAAAACAATAAATTAAATGTATATATAAGTATTTATTTGTGAGTGTCATATTTTCATTGAAAAATAAAATGTATTTAAAATAATCTGCGCATCGCAAATATTACAAACGCTATTGTTTGTCTTTGCTACAATATATAAAGTATATAGAATTTCATTACAATCTTTTTTAAACTGTTAGTAAACGTTTTCAAGCTGATAGATTCTTCGGAACCTTCATTTTACAAAACGTCGCTATAGTTGCACAAAGTTCGACTCAAACTTATCATATAAATCTGTCAGCTCGTTGTTACTTCAACAATAAAATATATTATTTGATGACGCTTTCTTTTCTTATCAACTACAATCACATGTTCTTACTTTCAATTAATGTGCACTCATGCCTTTTTCGTTGCAAACATCCATATGTTTCAAACGATAATCCAAACAACTTTTGAATTCTTCATTACAAATTGTTTTTTTCGAGTTTTTTTCAAAAGAAAAAACTGTTTACATTCAGAATTACATCATCATAAAAAACAAAACTAAATGCGGTTGTTTGCACAAGCTCATCAAAAGGTAACAAGCGCACATCTTTCATTATAAAATATTGAACATTAAAGCTCCTAAATTACGACAATGCACACTTGGAAATTTATTCTCGAGAAGTTTTTTTTAGCAAGGCAACATTCGAAGCAGTTTACTTATCATTAAAACGATAATTGACAACGGTAGATCAAGTACGAGATTGATTCGCATCTTTTTCTTGTTAACTTAATAACATTTTTCTTAACTTTTGTTGCACCAAAAAAAAAGAAACTTTAGAAATTTTATCATTCAAACAAATAGACAATCTCTCGAGAGTTCGAATGATAAGACTAATGACGCTATGGTAGACTACAAATAGGAATTCGCAAATTCGTCTTCCTAACTTGTATTTGACTCGACATGCTTTGATGATTTCAATGACTATTGTTTAAACGTAAAATGTAAAGCGGGTTTGCGTAAAATGTATTCATTACGAAATGATTATTTGGACAGTTATAAAACTAACTGTTATAACATTGGTTTGAGTTCATTTGTTTAAATTCAAAAAAAAACGCAATCCCGCCAAAGAACCAGAGTAGAACATTACAATTAATTGCGACAATGAACGAAGGCAAATTGTGTATCAATTAATTGTACAGCTCTAGACTAGATTGGTACATCTGTTTGCACTTGTTTAATTGCACGCATGAATTGGCTTGAGAAACGTCTTCAAAATTGTTTTTTTTTTTTACATTATTGTATTATTTATTTATCAGTTTTTTTTATTTATTCCTTACAAAAACCTTCCTCTAAACTTCGTCTCAATGACGACGAGGTAAATAAATAGTTTGATCATTCAATACTGTCAATACAAAATAATTGTTTCCACCAGCTGACTCACAAAGATTCAACCATCTTTCATTTTTTTTAAAAATAGATATCTTCGCAATAAAATGTTATATCAAACGTCGCTTTAATATTTCCCTAACTCTAAGAAAGCTGTCGTTGGTTTGTTTTATTATTTATTTTACTTGTTATTTTTTCTTTGTTACTTTAGAATTTTCGTCGCAAAGTCACAGAGTTTGATTATCGTGAAATCTTACACGTTGGAAGAATCCGACAAACCGTTTACAAATATTGACAAACAATTTATTTATTGTACAATCAAGAAAACCGAAGAAAAGCATTTTTTCTCTTCTTACAAAAATCACAACTCTCCTCGCTAAATCAACCTCTGCCGTGAAATATCAAGTGTACAAAAAAAAAATAAAATAAAATATGTAATAATCGATGAGAGATAAGGTTAATGAACAAAAATTAGTTCGCAATAAGTTAATTATAAATGACTCATGGCAGCGGTTAAGTGAAGCTTACAATTTGCAATATATATCTGATATATAAATCTTCATTCAATTTATCAAAGTATAAAAGTTATAAAATTATCTGTTTTATATATAATATAATATATTTGTCGCACCGAAGGCCAGAAAAGTGGTTGGACAAATCGGGAGCGTCTCCCATCGTTTAGGCACAGAGGCTGATCTGCCAAACGACTCTCCTTGGCGCGCATTACAAGGTTGCTCTTACAAAAAAGCCTGCTTTGAAACGACGATTGTGAAAGTGTTCTTTTCTATCGCCTGTTAGAATACATACAAAATATATATATTTACAAAAAAAACTACGAGAAAAAAGAAGCCAATAATAATTTTTACACCTCTGTTCCAAATCATTTAAAAAAATAATTCAAAAAATAGCACCTGAGAAAGTACATTCTTTGGAACGATTCTCGCTGCGTTGTGTAAACCATCGAAATTCATTAATTTAAATCTGCACAAATAATTCAATTAAAAAAAAAAAAAAAAAAACTAAACAGAAATCAGCAAAAGTTATTGGCAACAGGCATGATGGAGCAGCCAGACCGGACATGGTCCATGACCTGTTCCTTGAGTCTGCAAACATGTTCCTTCAGCCTATGGACAACGGCGCTGAGTTCGGTGTTCTCGCCCTTGAGGGTTTTGACTTTATCCTCGAGCCTGGAGATGCGTTCGAGCTTGCGTCGTCTGCACTTAGAAGCGGCGAGTCGATTGCGCTGTCTCTTGCGTTCGAGTTTAATTCGTTCCTGGTTCTCCATGTCGATGGGCGACATGGGAGGCGAGCTGGACATACTGGGAACCGTCTGTGGCTCGTCCTTAACAATGACCAAACCCTGCGAGAGGCCTGAGTCCATGGGCATGCTGCTGGGAGGCTCCAGGGTGGTGTAAGTGGCGCCCATGGTCGCGCCACCTGGCTCCTGCGAACTGTCCGAGTGATGGAGCTCGTTTAACGCGTCCATAAACCCGCGAGCGTACAGCTCCTGCGCCTCGGTCACTCCCTTGGGGAAGAGAATTTGTGTCGTGGGTGTGGGCAGTGACGTCATCAGGCCGTCTTGCTGCGCCAGCAGCAGTTTCTCCAGGTCGGGAGTCGCGATCTTCTGTAGGTCTGGCGAAGTTAGGAGAGCTGGACTGCACAGGTTTAGAGAGTCTCGGATCTGCAGCGAGTTGAGTTTTGGTTTTTTCGTTTGGGGCCCGGAACCGTGGCGCTGGTTCAGGTCCAGGGTTAGGTTGCGCTTTAGACTCTCTCGGCCTGAGTTGCCGCTGTAACTGCCGTTGTCTTCGTAGAATGAATCCATTGTTTGGTTGCGAACCATTGATGTTACACCTGAAATCAAAAGTTGGTGTAAGAATTTCGGATCAAGGAGACGAATTTGTATTTCTTATTTTGTTCAATTTTAAGACGAATTGAGAAACAGTAAAAAATGATTGGTTTTTCATTTGAATACATTCGGAGTTTTTAATTGTAACACGTGTATGAGTAAAGTCAAAAATTAAAATTCTGATTATGTGAGTCTTATTTCCATACATGAATTGCAAAATTGCAATATACCGATATCTCGTGAGATATAGGAGTAAAAAAAGATTTTTAGTAAAATCAAGCAATTTCGTTTTGTGAAACAAAGCCAGGTAACTGACACTTGTTTTTGTTTATAAGCAATTGTTATTTACTTTAAATCAAATTTGAAATTGTAACGTGTCTACGTGTTTTCGTGAAAATTGAGACCTCAAAAACTTTCCACAATTGCGCGGATAAAAAAGACAATCTTATTTTTTGCCTGTTGATCGGCCAGTTATGTAATGTCAAAAATTACGTGCATTGCATGCACCATGTCACCTTTCGCTTTATTTATTTTTCTTTTATTTTTACGATTTGAATTATTTTAAATTTGTACACCAACGTAAAACATCCAGGTGATAAATTTAGTGTCAACCGTTGATTTAAAATAGTTACGAATTGCTACTTGTTGCATATTTATTGCGTTCGTTGCAGCGATACAAGATTTATAAAAAAAAGTTTCAATAATTTTGTAACTATTGCTCAATCGACTTTTTTTTATTTACGTCGCGTGTTTTAATTTCTTTTCTATTTTTTATCTGTGTATTTTTCGCTTTTTGTTTGTTCATCAATTCTTCGCATTTTTCTTTGTACTGTTTCAAATTTTTAATTTTCAATTTCGTTTGATTGATTTCTTTGATAAAAACATGGTAATATTGATAATATTTACGTTTATCAGCATATCAAAAAAGCATTGCAGAAAAGCGAATACGAGATGATGCAGTATTAAATTGAAAAAAGAAAGTGGCCTGAATTCTTTGGGGAAACCCATACACGCGATGACGTGTTTTCACGTATGGAGACCCGACGACCCTACATGGGGATTTTTTCGTCCCTTTCAACACGCTGGAATTCGTAAAACCCATCATGGAGTTGTTTACATTTCCCAAAACGTCATGCATTCAAAAAAATAAGCATAATGAATCTTCGGATTGCGTTAAAACACGAGGATTCCCATTCATCCACAACGACAAAGAGAAGGTCGAGATAAAAAAAATTCATTTCAAAAGCAAATGAGCTATTGTCAATTTTGTTTTGAAAACACGCGCTTCCAGGTACGTCGACTAAGAACTCGTTTGCATCGCCAAATTTCATCGAGTTTACAGCCAGAAATCTTTTTTATTTTTTTTTTTTTTTCAATTTTTACTTTTTCATTTACTTTTTATCGAAATTCGAATAACAACATAAATGCAATGGAACTGTTATTGAAAAATTACGTTTTACAATCACTTTCATAATAATTTTTACGAGAGAAAAAAAATGCAGAGATTGCGAAGGTTGGTACCTTGAAAGCATAGAAATTGATCATTTATTATAATAATGTTCTCCCATTCATTGTCAACTATATGATTCCAATTTTCTGAGATTTAATTTTCACGCTTTCCGTTTCAGAAGTTCGGGTTTTACCAAACCCTCTTAAACACTTTTAAATCGTTTTAAGTCTGTTAAAACTGAGAAGAATTAGAGGCAGAATTAACTTTGAATTTTTAAGAGAGGCAAAAGATACCTAATCTGGGTTATCTTGAAATTACAAGAACAAAAAAGGTCAAAGGAAGGCAAACAAAAAAGGTAATAAAACTGTAAAAACAGAATTGACTTTTCCAACCGATTAGCACAAGGGGCGTTTTGAGTGAACAACAAAAGAGACAACAACAATGACTGATCGCTATACGTAGGTACAAACACAAACGATACTCCATTGTAAATGGAAACACATTTGTGGCATCTTTTGGGTTACTGTTTATTACCCGCATGAGTGTTTTATTACCTTATTTCATGGTTGGAAATAAAGAATAATTGAAGAATTTCAAAGAGCAATAATACTCTAAAGTTACAAAAACATTTAAGAAAAAGTCAAATAACAAATGTAAACAAACAACTATTTACTTTTTTAACTAAAACAAAGAAAGTGGAAGTAAAAAAAGGAAACAAACAAATTTTTGTTTGTTATGAAAAAGGGAAAGGGAAGGCAAACAAATTAAAAGTGGTGCAATTCATCCAACAGATTGTGCAACTGTTGAAGCGGACGTGAAATTATCTTTTTTTGTGTTTCCAATCCAATGTAAACAAGGGCGACACCCGATTCATAAAGACGCGCAAGTTCAAATTCGTACCAACGTAAAAGAGAGAAGAAATAAGCAAATATGATCAAAACAAACTTTTCGTTAAAAAGAACGAATGAAAAACAAAGAAAATGAACTTGAGTTGGATTGGAGCCAAAATTAAAAAAAAATATAATGACAAGGAAACTTGTTTACTTCTTTGTTGACTTGATGTAAACACGCGTGTTATTTCGTTATTGTAAATTTTGACAGCAACCGAAAGGGGAGAAACACAATAATATTTGTGAATCGCGATAAGACAAATTCGCAGAAAGTGCGAGAGAGACGGACCGATCGGTTTACAGTGGATAAAAAACAAGGAGAGGAGATGAAAAAAGGCTGGTGCGATTTCTGAGAACAAAGAAAAGAGGCGGCGCATACATACCTATCGTAAATCGAACGTAATAATTTCCGAGAATTGTCTCGTTCTCGCTGCTTTATTTGTTGGCCTTTTTCTATTTTGTCACGGTCACTCTCACTGGTACGCTCGGTCTCTGTCGCGCAGCCTGTCTTTTAATATTATATAATCCGCGGAAGGCCACGCATCAATTCGCAACGGCCCACTTGTTTATTTCTTCTAAAAAAGTCACAACAGTTGAACAAAAACCATCACACGTCAACAAACTCGCCACTGCACTGTTTCTCCTCTGTCGAATTTGCACGACTGCCGACGTGAACCGAATGACGCTGCTGGCACGAACACTCGCGCGGTTTTAAGGCACGGCCAAACAGAACAGACTTATCGCACGCACAGATCCGGAATATCCCCCGCTTACGCTCGCACCGCACGATTCCCAGCAGTTTATCCCATGAGTCATCCGGCTAAAAATACCAATGGCGTCACTCACTCGACGCTTATTGGTCCGCGGTGGCGTCACCAACCAATCCACTCAATTTACAACTTCTCCTTCCCCACCTACTATACCGACGTCTAGTGTCACTTTTTTCAAACTACTTCGTGAAATTACCGACTGATCAATAGTTGGTAAAACAAGTTTTGATAAATTTTGAAATACAGCTTGTTTACATTTCAGCGATTTTCACATGTTGTGTTATTAATGGTAGTTTTTTGTACTTATCGGATTGATTGTTAATCTATCATAAATATAAATTGTGTTTTAACGTTATTGTTTGGAGGATGGAGAAATAGAGGTTTGTTTTAGTCAGTTTGCGGTCAAGTTATGTTTTAATTCTTGTTTTGAATGTCTAGTTTAAAGTGTCAATTATCATCATAGAGCTGTAACAATGATTTTTCTAATAATTAACTTGTTTTATTTATTCCGAAATAGTAATTTTGATAAAACATTTTTTTATATTTCATTTTAGCGAGCATTTACAATAAACTGTAAATAATTGACAACCGAATTTAAATTGTTCTTGGAATATAGAAGGTACAATATTATTGAAACTAAATGGAAAATGTCTGGGATGAACGTTGTAAAGTGTAGTGGATGTCAGATGTACCAAGTGAGAATCATTACCTATCCTTTGATTCCTGTTTTTAGACATTTTATACAGTTTGATAATAATTTCTTTTATTTTACAGGTTGAAATCCAAAAGAAAGCTAAAAAATGGCAGTGCAAAGTTTGTGGTGCGAAACAATCTTTGATGCAGGTAAACTAATAATACAAATCTAAGAAACAACATTTCTAAATCAACTGTTGACAAATTTTCCATTCTTAAAAACAAGTTAAAATGTTGTATTTTCTCTAAATGTAGACAAACATTTTAATTGTAAAATAATGATTCATAATCAGTTTGCTGTTGTATATCAAGTCGGGAAATGATCAAGCTCAATAATTGTAAGCAACAATTGGGAACACTTTTCCTTAATTTGTGTACGCAAAGTCGTAATTACGAGACTCATTAAAAACGGAGTTAATTCAAGGAAAATTTAAAAACCTAATTAAAACACAATCGTCACTATTAATTTGTTATAATGGTTCTAATAGAGTATTTTGCTCTAATCTATACAACTTAATATAATTATTGACAATAATATTCTTTTGTTTTTTACATTTCAGGTGTTTTTCCAAGGCACAGGAAAACAATGCAGGATCCAGGTCCAGCACTTGAATGCACTAAAAGCAAACGAGGAGACTAATTCAAACTCGGATTCATATTTCAATAACAATAATCCCTTTGCAGCTTCACAATTTTCATTCTCATGTGATAATTCAGCTCTGAACACCATGAAGAGGACTCGAGTCGAGATGCAAAGTGATTTCGAAGACTTTGATTTTGACATTCCCAATACCGCAGCGGACAACCAAACGCACCTTCAAAAAAAGTTCAAATTCGATAGTTCCTCGCAACCTCTCAGCCATTCTACTGAAACGTTTTCGATTGCGTCAGAGGATGAGATGGAAAACTTGATTCAAAGCAGATTCCAAGCTGAAAACACTGAGGAAAATGTCTGTGATATGCAAAACGAAAATGTGGATGAAAAACCGAGTCTCTGTGAGTCGGAGAGTATTTTTTCGAACCTTCTGGAAGACGAGGAGGACGACTCTGATTTGGATTCGAATTTGAAAACTGATGTTGGAGCCGAGCCGGGAGTTCCTACTTTTGACAAAGTCAAGGAAGACGAACCGAAGGAGCATTTCTTTGACGGCGGCAAGGATTCAATATTTTCCAACCTGCTATCGGATAGCGAATCGGACACAGACGAAATGGTAATTTTATCAGGCGGAAATGAAAAAGTACCTTCGACCGAAAGTTGTTTCGAAGGTGATAACAAAATTCCAACGCGACAGACCGAATCGGAATATTCCATCTTCGAAAGTAACGATGATATTGACTGGTCCATTGATTTTTAAGTTTCGTCTTTAAATCAGATTTGTAATTAATTGTAAATAAGTAATTTAATTGATTAATGTCTTTAGTTCATTGTGTATAACTATATGATTCTATTAATAACAATTATTTTTGTAAAAAACGAATAAAACATTATTGAACATTTTTTAGAATTTGGTATATGTTTTAAAGTTCATAAATGTGAGTAATCAGATCTTTAGATGAACTCTGATTACCTATGATTTATTAGTGCGATTTTTGTTCTCCAAGGATGACTCATTCTTTCGTGCTTGTTATCCTATATCTATAGATATAGATTGTAGGTAACGAAGCAGGTAGGTATCACTTGGAACTGACAAAAAGTGTGCCACAAAACGAAGTTACCCTATGACTCATCGTAAACCAGTCGAAAAAATAGTTTTAAAAGAAAAACAACATTTTTCCACTCAAAGCGGATCAAAACTGTAACGAATTTTGATTGATGATTTTCAATTAAATTTTCATCATTCATTAAAATAAATTGATATTCAAAATGATATATTTTAATTAGATCATTAAATTGAAATTATAACAAATTTTTTTTCTTTGCCTACAAAAAATACTTTGAATGCAGCAATTTTTAACAATTCAAATAAACTCGCGTTTTTCAATCATATAGTTAAGCTTTTTAAGAATGCTCGAGTCTATTCTTGAATACTCGATTTCTTTTTACTGCATTATTAAAACCGATCTTATTAGGGTCAAACATTTCTCAAATTTTTTTCAATTGATAGTAACAATTTTCACGGAACAAAATTTAAGATGATTAAAAAAGTCATTATTTCGAAATTCCAACTAATTGTAAGTTGTTTTGTGACTCACAAAATGTTTTTGCCCCTGCACAAGAGCATCTACTCAAACTCATCAGACAACTTTCGACCACAAAAAGGGACAAAGTTTTTTAATACAAAACTTATTAGATACAAAAAGTTTTGTTTTCATATACCATTCAAATTGTTTCCATCTCAAAATAATACAATAAAAAAAGTGTTGAACACCAGTTTAGTTAAGTTGTATTTATTTTCGTTCAAGATTCTCATATAATATTAACGTATACAAAAAAACAGATGTCAGATGTCAGTCACAATCTTATCATATTCTTTGTTCTATACAGTAACGATTCATTAATGAATAACAAAGACTTTTTAATTCACGATAATTATTATTATTTCTCATAAAAAACGAGACTTACAACACGATTTAGTTCTTGTCACTCTGACAGACACACACTTGAATTTTATTTATTTCAAAAAGTGCACACTTGCTCACTTGAAAGAAAAATGTTTGCAATTAAAATAAACCATAAACAATTCTCACACAAATTCGCTATAAATATTTGATTTGTATCTTCATCCCAACACTTTACAATAGATATTTAATGTTAAACGATGATTACAATTTCAGGATCGAGAATATTTACATCGGTAGAATATATTAGATTGTATAATACGCCTCTATTTCAATTACAGAATTATTTTGTTTGCCGCGTTGGCCAACAAATTTCATTACTTGTTTGCGCATCGGTCAATTGTTCGGGCACAGAGAATTAATACAACGAGTGAAAACGCAATTGTCATACGTCGAAAGACAAACGCAATCCTGACGCATATTTTTCTTTCTGCCGACTCGACGGAAACTCGCTCGAATGCCAGAGAAAATAAAGCCGTTGATTTAATGCTGATTTTATATGCCAACTGCCTCGATGTTTTATCGAACGAAAAAGCAATTTAATTGCGCTGCAAATCTTTTTTGGATTTTCTTCGTTCTAATTTTTATATCGCGTGACTTCATTCGAAAGACGAGATTGTTTCTTAGAAAAGAAAAAAAAAATCCCCACATTGGAAAATTTAATTAATACGAAAATGCAACGATGGAGCATTTCGTCACGGTTCATGAACGGGTTGATTTTTATTCGTACACTTAGAAACCCCTTGACGTAAAAAACATGTTTATTTATTTATCGATCGCTCTTGCAGCTGCATTCAAATCTCCAGCCGTAACAGTCATATTAAAATTGCATCTGCTTTTACGAGCGAGGTGAAAACTACTTCCTTAATCGAGCGCCCTTTATTTCAATCTATTTAATTGAACCATTTGTACTCGCAGTCCCTGGCGCTTATTTCGAAATTTCGCAAATTTATGCAAATCGTTATTTATAAGTTTCAGGATCATTTACGAATCACGAAAGTCAAACTCAAACTCAAATGTTATCCAACTTATTTTATTAATGAAATTCAAGTCATATCTGACAGAACTAATTGAAACAAAACAGTTGTAACAACAGAAACAGTTTTGTTGAAGTACAATTTCACAGAAAAACAAAAAAGTGACATTTCAATTAGTTTTTGAAAAGAAAAAAAGGAAGAGACAAATAATGGAAGAAAAACATGCAAGATGGTTGTTGTCTGATGACTCGTCGATTCGGTGGAATAAAAACGTTTCAATCCGCTTTCCGATGCATTTTCCTCATGCATACGAAGTCGAGAAGGCGCCATTATTCAGCTGCATTTTCTTCCCTCGAGACAATTATCTTGACGACGCAATATGTTTCGCAATTGCGCTGATTCACAAAGACGGTAAATTTTTTCTGATTTGTTTCCTCCAAAAGTTTCAACATTGTATAAAAAATTGCCTTGTAATATAAACAGTAACAAACGTTTTTAGAGATTAAACAGTTGATAAATGTTACAATTCCAGGTCGAGGAGATTAAACTTTAGAGCAATTTTTGATTCCGGTACACACTCGAGTTCGAAAACGGGAGCAACTTTTTTCTTTTCAATGAAACATCCGAGTTCGCTGCAACTTTTATCACATCAAGTTACGTACCCTGATATTCGATATCCCAAACAGAGTGCAATTTCTTAATTGACAATAACGATCATTATTTTAATTTTGCCTATTAAAATTTGTATCCTTACAATCAAAGTTGAATGAGAAACGAGATTCAAAATGGTTATGTTTGAACGTAATGGTTTTTGCAGTCATTTTTGAACGATATTAGATATGTAGTTTTTTCGGGCCGTTTGGTCAAAAAATCTTTACCTATTATGTTTCTTGAAGTTCGACGGGCAGAAGTTTATCAATCTTTTATATTGTTTTGCTCAAACGTCACTTAACTACACCGTTTACAGGTCTAATTTTATTATACACCTTATAATTTTGTCTCCTATAGAATTATTTGTAGTTTCGATAAAATTTTCTTCCATAAATTTCGAAAACTTGGTTTTGTGCAACTTGACTCATTACAAACGAGATAGAAATCTTTTCAAAAAGTCAGTGTTTCATTCATCTATAACAAATTTGTCTGTCTCATTTGTCAATGAAAATGAGTCGAATGCGAATTATTTACAAAACGCGTATCTTCACATTGGATCTCAACAGTTACAAGATTCACTGTCGAGACATCGGAAATACAAGGTCTCCCGAACTTGGCAAAGTTTTAATTGCAAACAAGATTGCCGGGTGAAAATTTGAAATTAACGTTCACAGAAGTTTGCGCGACAAAAAATATGGCAAAACAAATTAACCAAGTAGATGTGAAATAGAGCAGCGAAAAAAAAATAAGTTAGAAACTTCTAAAAAAGTAACTAAGATATGTATAAATATTACAACTAACCGGTAAGTAACAACTAAAATACGCACAGCTGTTTATAAGTACTTACAATCGAACGGTTTACAAAAGTAAGGTGTCGCACACATACACATTTACAAAACTTACAAAGCGTTTCTTTCTTTGTGACAAAATCGCGCACAATAAATATCAGAAGACACCCAGGGATTAAATTATTATTTCATTCTTAAGTCGAACTAAGTAGTCGTACATCAGGTCACTAGTTAATCATCGGTTTGCGTGGGAACAGGCAGTGAACAATTTTCTTTCTTCTTTTCAAAAAAAAAATCATTTTCTTACACGCACGATGATTGACTGAAGGTGAAATGGCATCATTGCGAAATTCGCACCAGTTTGACCCTTGCTCAGTAGACGTGAACTGCGATGACAATTCAAATTTCATTCAATTTATGTACAAGTAACAATTACAATCATTCAAATTTCATTTATAATTAATTGCATAAAAAACTGCAAACGAGTATGTTTCCACCTGAACATACGTAAATAAAAAAATTAACAAATTTGAAGTTACAAATAAGTGAATTACAATAAGAAAAAAGATGACTAGAAAGAAGAACCGAGTCTAAAACAATTCTAGACAAAGCGAGTAAAAAATCCGAGACAAAAACTTCGTCCGTCCCCATCTACCAATAAAGGGCAAAAAAAGGGGAACAAGTTGAACAGATGAAAAATCGATATCGTTACAAAAAGCGTTAAAAAACGGTGAAAAATTGTCATACAAAATTGTCTCTCGGAGTACAAATATTCGGACAGTTGACGAAATCAACCAGGGACAAAGTCTTTGGTACCAATTTTGTTCTGGTTTGATTCACGTGTTGTGCTGATTGTGAAGCAGTTCGGCGTTCTGCATGGCGTTCGCAGCGAGTTTCTGTTCCTCCTTGAGTTTTCGTTGTTGTTTCTTGTTCCTGCGTCTGCGGAGGTAGCAGAGACTGAAAAGCAAAACGACGCAGAACACCGTGAGACAAGAACCAACGAGGACCCAGGTGTTGCGCGTCCTCTCGGCAAGTTCCTTTATCTCCTTGATTCGAGTGCAGTTGGTCCAGGTCTCGAGGGTCTCGTTGGGGAAAACGACGCTCCTGCACTCGATCAGGTTGGGACACTTGAAATCGTACTTTGCGTCGATCTTGTTCTGGTTCACCCAAAAGACAAATTCCTGACAGTCGCACGTGTCCTGCTTCCACCTGATGGAGTTTTTGCGAAGGTCGAGCACCTTAAGCCCGCAGTAGGGGGCGATCTCGTCGACGGAGATTTCCGAGATCTTGTTGTGCGAGACGTTGAGGTAGTAGAGGAAGGGGTTCGGCCCGAGGTCGGGCAGACGAGTCAGCTGGTTGGAGGAGATGTCCAGGTGCATGATCGGTGCGGTTGCGGTACCGTCGAAGTCTGCGTTGGTGAAAAAGTTGTCCGAGAGGTAGAGTTTCCTGAGGTTCGTCATGTGCAGGAGACCCTTTGGAAGTACTGTGAGCGCGTTTGTTGACAGGTCAAGCACCTCGAGGTAGTACAGCACTTCGAAACATCCCTGCTCCAGGTCCCTCAGCAGGTTGTCGGCGAGGTAGAGGTACTTTAGCTTCGGGTAAATCTCTAACGTTTGGTTCGTCAGGGACCGGATCCTGTTGTGGTTTAGAATCAGCACCTGAAATCAAATTGTAGTTTCAGTCTTTGGTTCAATTTTAAATTCAAACTGCAGTTTTCAACAAATCGTTATGAAGTGTTTCTTCTTCATTATTATTATAAAAATTTACTCGTGTCAGAAAACTTGACACGTGGTTTAAACCATTTTAATTAATTTTTTATAAACTTGGCAATTACTGTGCTGAACGCTTTTGAGTACTGAAATGTTGAAAATGAAAAAAAAAATGTGGATAAAAAGTCGACGGTGTTGTTTATTTTCGTAAGTTTTAATTTTTCATGAGCAATTACGAAGTACTCGGTTGGAAATCGATTGAAGACACACACGAGGGAACGGAATAAAATATGAAAACGCGCTTTTAATTAATTCCGCCAACTCATCAAACTTGTTCCAGTTGTGACGCCTCATGATGAAAATCACTTTTACATGGCGCTGTGCACTTCTTTCATTTGTCAAAGTTTTAATAAGTTGTAAAGCACGTTTTCGACGGTACCCGAAATATTACCAACGGCTTGTGAATTTCAACTCGAAATGCTAACTGATATGAACTATAATGAATGCTAAACATTGAAAGTCTTTTGGAAAGCTAAGTGTTGATGCAAAACTTGAATTTCCGTTTAAAAGTCGATTTCACAATTTGTAGTTCATTTTTTTATGATTTTTTGATTGACTGTAAGGAAGATAGAACAATTTTGTTGATGCAAGCACTTAGAATTGATGTTGCAACACGCGACTGGTCATTTTCAAGATTTATCGATCAGTGTGCGAGGAGCAGCTTGATTGAAAACAATCGTATAATGAAATGACTCGCGTATCAAGTTTATCGATCACTCCAACTACTTTGATGTAATTTCATCTGGCATCAGGCGCAATGGACGTCAAATATAAAAAGTGCACGAGCTTGCGTCGAGTTGCACGACGAAAATATAAATTTCAGAATTTCCGACATAATTGTGCAACTTCTGAACAAAGTTTTTTTCCGAGAAGAAAAAAACTTAATCCGAGTACTGACAAAATTAAAAAAAAAATGTAAGCTCGAGTTATTATTTTCAAACGAAAGATTAAAAAATTACAGAGCAAGAAATAACAGACAGATTACAAATTGAAATTCGTTTGGATTAATTGAAATTCATAACCAACGAGGTTGTATCAGTTTCATTTCAACCAGGCAGCTCTTAGAATTTAATTATGTATTTGTATAGATGGCAAATTAAATTCCGTTGAGGAACACTCAATTTGTCGAGCTGCATTTTGACGATAAAATAAATTCATCCGTACTGCCTATATTACCAACAAATTATCAGCAACGTATCTATTTTGTGCCTGCTTATTTTTTCTTCCAAAATAGTTCATTAATTTCAAATAATTTCAACTAAATTTAAAAATATAAAATAATGTGGATGGTTTTTGTACCTGTATTGATGATTTTAGATACACTGGGACATCTCGAAGGTCCATTTTTTCGCAAATAGTTTGGAGTAACGAAACCACTGTCCTGGTGTGACATCTTGGTGGAAGGTTCGGATTTTCCGGAAACAGTCCGGACGTCACAGCTCGAACTGGGTTCGAGTACAGTGTCATGAGTCCCAAGAAGAGAAACCAGCTCCGAAACAAAAGCCTCATGTCTGCAACCAACCGAATTTGTGACAATCAGTTATTTTCTCATCTCAGAATCAAACCACTAAACTAAACTAAAGACTAAAGTTTGAATTTTATTTAGTCCACTTATGGTGTAACATACAATCCCACGTGATTTTTATCTAATCAAACTTCTGATAGAAAAGAAACTTGAATTATGAGTTACCTATTTTTTATCTATGTTAATTCTAAGATTAAACTTGTACTTAACACTGAAATGAAAAAAAAAAAACAAGGTTCCAATATTTGAGAAATTACAAGTATCATAAAAATGCGAGTCGTTGAATTTTAATTTAGAAATGATTCAAATTCAATGAATGTTTGTGACTTTTAAAAAATGATGAAAATCGGCTTTGTCAGGAAAAAAAAGCATTTTTGTCATAATGAATTGCGAGGTTTTGAAAAGCTGAATATGTAAAATAGTCGGAATAAATGGAAAGCTGATGAAATATTGGCTGACATTTTTGTGTGATCTGAGAAAAAGCGCGTGGAAGAGATGGTTCGCTAATATTTCACATCGGCGTGATGGCAAAGTTTGCATTTTGTGCAAGAGTAATTGAGCATGATCAAGTGCAACTTCTTATCAAAAGTCGGCTTGTTGTAGATCATCTTTTTGCTTTGCAGCCAAATTTCCGCACACCAACTTTCGCGTCGCTTTGAGAAGCCAAGCAATCGGACACGGCTTTCGGTTTTGCTCAGATCTGTTGCGAACTTGCGCTAAGTACGTATTTCCGCAAGTTTTCGCTCCGATTGATTTCAACATTTCCAACTAAACACTTCTCATAAACAAAAAATTTTGCTAACAACAATTTTTTCCGAAGTTTATATTCAAAAAGTATTCCAACCATTTTTGATTTAAAAAATTTTTATAAACAAATGTTCTGATATGGAATTTTAATAACAAAAAAAGTAGCAAAAACTAAGAACGAGAGATGGCTCCGAAATATTTCAAAACTAAAGAGTATGTTAGAGCAGGAAACTTTGGAGATTTAGTAAGCTTACTGTAACTAATTTTTCATCAAATTTATCTGCAACGAAAAAGTCGTCGCTTTCGGAGTCTTCAAAGTTCAAAGTCTCGATTTAAAATCTTGATTTAATTTGTATTTAGGATGCTGAAATATTAAATTTGATAACAAGTTTGAAGAGAAGGAAAGATTGCATTTTGTCATTTCGATTCGGACAATTTTATCAATTGAATAAAATGCCAAACAAAACTGGGTAATACCGAACGATGGGCGATCAAATAAAACTGTCAAGTTTGGATTATTAAAAATTGACTGGACTTTTTTGTACGGCAAATTTATTAGTTCTCTCGTTCGAGATATATAATTCAAACTTTCTTTGATCTCCTTCCATCTCTTTTTACTTTTCTCTTCATTCCAACTTTACGACAGGTTTCATTGAGCGGGATAAGAAACCTATGAACTTATAATTTAATCTGAACAGAAAATATTTACTCTAATCAGTCAATCCAGTGTCGATTCTGAATTGACATCTTATTTTGAATTTAATTTTTATTACTTTTATTTAATTTACATTCATCATTGTTGTTTTTTTTCTAAATATTAAACTTAATTCTCAACTTGAAAAGCAAATGTCGATTTCATGCAATTTCAACATTTTTTTTGCTAAATAAATTCTGGCATTTTGAACAGATCATAAATATTGCATTAAATTTGCAAAATCGGAGGAATTTTATTTTGCGTTTTCGGGCAACTGTTAAATTGGTGGGTTATGAAAAAGGGTTTTTCATGGATTATTTATCTGACAGAGGCTTAAGCGAAAGCCAATCGAGCACGTCCTGAAACGAATTTTGCGGCATCACGCTCCGGTTCCAGTTGCAGAAAATGTCTGCGTTGAAAATCACTTTAGTCCGAGCCGATTCAAAAGTCACCTAAATCGACATGGATTTAAATAACAAAATTTACCAAAAAAAAACGTTGATTATATTTAAAAAATCATTCAAACATTTCTTTAACAATTTTTCTCAAAATTACAGGCTTTAAAACTCGAAAAAAAAAAATTAAAATACTTTGAGAAAAACGGGTTTTCAATGATGCTTGACACTTTTAATCGATCACAGGGTGGAAAGCTTCAGAAATCTTGCAGGTGTAATTTAACGATTTTTTTTGTCAGCTTTTTTTTTCAATTTCAAAACCAATTGAATGTCAATGTAAACTCGGGCACCGGTCGCCGACACATTTATTCATGTGCAACTCGTTCCTCGAAGAGGTGTCGATAACTGAATTTTTTTGTCGTCCATTTGAATGTCCTTTTCGTTGGCGTGGCATCTCCGAAAAAAGAGGAAATTCGATTCGTATATACGCCACCAATACGCGCCCGTGGATGTGTATTTATTCGCGCTATTCGGTTCGATAATACATTCTGCTACAAAGCAAATGATATCCCAGATTTTTATGCACTCACGACAAACGAAGCCAGTTTTTAAAGACACATTTTTTTACTTGTCTACTTTTTTACAATTCGTAAAGTAACAAAAAAATTGAAGTTATTAAAAAGACAAGTTACGATTTTATCTTTCACTGAAAATAACAAATATCAAATTTTATACTGCGAGTCTTGTATAACTTGAGTGTCGCAAAAATATTTGAACTGCTGAAAAACTCGTTGTCTCCTCTATCTCCCACGTTTGTAGCATCTCATGAAAATTCACAAAATGCAATCTTCTAATGCATTTTTCCTCTTTAATTCATTTACCTCCTTTTTGTTGTTATTTACAATCTCTTACTAATCCTAAAAACCAACTTTTTTAATAAATTAAATAAACGAAAAAGAATTAGCCCAAAAGTCCAGGCTTAATAAAGTAATATTTATTAATAAAAAAGACCGAACAAAAAATAATAAACAAACGAAGTAAAAAATCCACGTTGTTTTTATTTTAGACAGAGATTCCAGGTTTTATTAAGAGAATTAGATTTATCGAAGCTGTGCGTTACTCCCAGAGGGTGTGAATCGCGTATTTGCGTGGATCCACGCAGATCTTGTAGGTGGCGCTAACTGGGTCACACGCCGCCCTGTGGCGATAAACGTTCGCGGCAAGAAAAACGCGCCGGATATTCGATTTGTTTGGCTTTGCTTGCCGCATTGTATACATTTTGCACGCAGATCAATATTGTGCGTCATACTTTAGGGGTCGATTTATTTTCCTCATTCTATTTTCACATTCTCAAATCTCAACTCAAGCAAAAACAAAACCTAACCATTTACCAATCCACTTAAAATCAACAATTAATTCCTCTGAGAATTCCATAATTTTTTTCTCGAAAAAAAAAAAACAAAGATAAAACTTTTCCTGAAATTGTTACGATGCAATGTCTCTATAAATTGATTATAAATGTTTAAAGAAACAAAATTCACGCTCTCTCGGGATGTTTGAATATTTAATATACGAAATTACGATTCAGTGTGAGCGCAACACGCAATTCGAGTGATTGGATAAATAAATTAAGAATTCATCCAATTTAATTTTGTTTCCAATTGTACAGCCGGGGTAAGAAGGGCGGAAAAAGAGGATAAGAAAAATGGAGATAAAATAAGGTTTGTGAGTTGGAATGATATTTGAATTAAGATTTGTAGAAACTTTGGGAAAAGAGCGCTGACGGACAATGGACAGAAATTCGCATATTTGAAACACGTTGGCTTGATATCACAAAAGGGCTCCAACTTGGTAATAGAGAGAAAGGGATTCTGCGCCATAATCACTTCCCTTCACCCAACTTCTTCGCACCGTCTCAGCGAGAATTCTGTTATGATAGTTTAGCCGAGAATGCGAGCAATTTGATTATGCCTGAAAAATTTGAGATATTCTAATATTTACAAATTCACTTAATCATAATTGACATCCTTAAATCAGCTTGTAAAATTCTTCGTCTCAAATTTGTGTGTACCAAAAAAATAAACAAATCGTTAACTTTCTAAAATTGAATTGTTGGTCCAGATAGAAATCTGACTTTTTTTTCGTCTGCAACTGACAAAACTGAAAGTTAAATTTACACGAAGTTTTTGTAAAACTCTTTGGAACTTTCCTTTTGTACAATAAACTTTAGCAAGTAATTATATTTTTAATTATGTTAAAACTTTTTTACGTCGTGCAAATTGCGCTCGGCAAGTTACTTTTTGTTTCGCATCAAAATGGCTTGTTATTAATTAACGCAAAATTAGTTATTGACTTGGTACAAACTTGCTCGCTTTCAACACAATTTACATTTTACATTACATTATCAAAAAGAAAATGAATTAATAACAATAACGGTCGAATAATTTCAACCCAAATGTTAATGCGAAAATTGCAATTATTGATCAGGCTCTGTTCGCGCTCAATCGAGTCCATCGAAAACAAAAAGTATCGCAACAAAATAATTGAAACAAAACGAAACGTTAATTTCTGTCACGGAACTGACGGTTTGTCACGCTCGCAGCTATAATTTAATGATAAACAACATTTATCATGCTCTGTATCAAGAGAAACTTCATTACCGCTCGGAATTCATAATTGGAAATATTCAATAAATTCTCGATAGCCATTCAGTGAATCCATAATTCACATCGAAACACAATACACAAATATTTTGATGCAATTTTGCAAAACTAAAAGTCGCGACGAAAAATACCATTTGAAAACGCTTTTTGGGAACCTCCTTTTGTCGACTGCTCAAACAAATTTTTAATGATTTTTACAACAATGCCAAGAATCTTCCATGTTGACATTTTCAAGACAAGATATTTTGAAAATAGTCTCTGATTTATAAGTTTTATGGAATTGCGCAAATATTTCTTGACGTTCTTATTTTACTATCTCTTGACTTTATCGGTAACAAATTTTTAACCAGTTTCGTTTCGTCATTGATTTCTCAAGTAAAGCGAGCAATGCTGACGTTCAACAAAATTTGTCTGAATTGAACAAGTTCTCGGACGAAATAAAGTTTTATCAACAAACAACAAGTGTAACAAGCGAAAACAATGTTGGCTTTCTTTGTTCCTTTTTTCATTGATAAAAGGTGAGGAAAAATCTAGAGCTTTTAATGAATCGTTTCTAACGGTGTACACAGATACTAAAAGCTGATTAAATTTCATCGACAAAAGAAGGTATTATGCAGAAAGAAAAGACCATTTTAAAATGTGCAGCTATTTACGTTTCAGCTTGCAATTGAGTACATGGTTGGAAGAGGTACAAAAGTGTAAGAACTAAAGCACAAGGAAAAAATAAAGAAGGTGCGAAAGAACACAAAAAGGGAATACAAAAAGATACAAAAAAGAGTCCTTCAAGTTCGTCGCTTCCGGGTCAAATCGAAAACTGATAATCGCAAAGACACTTAAGGAAGTTTTGATGTATCCTTAAAAGTCAAACTGAAAATGAAGCTGAAAAAAAAAGTTTTTGCAACACTTTTGTAAAGTTTATCGAATTCAATCCAGTCAATTAATCAAGTGAAAAGAAAAAAAAAGTTATCAATTTTTGTCCAAAAAGAAACAAAGTCTAAGAAGTTTTATAAACATTTTTTTTACTAAATTTGATATTTTTTTGTTAATAAATTATGGGATGTAATTATAATAAACTCCAATATCAAAATGTTGAATCTTCAAATTTGAAATTCGGTGATGAACATGCAACCTGTATGAATTGAGGGCAATTTTGGTGGGACAAGTGAACTTGGCGCATCCATTATCAATTAGCGTTATTCATGCAACGAGGTTCTGCCCGTTTCGTATCCGAAAGATGTATCCTGCAAAATTGTTATCGAATAAATTACCTTGCGGTTGTTATAATCAAAACTCGCTTTATCAACAAAGCAGAAAATATAAAAGAAAACCCATTCCACCCATCTTAAACAAAAACTCAAAATCATAAAAAAAACGATATTCAAAAAGCACCATCAATAACAAATTTTACAACAAATAAACGAGAAAAGGAAAAAAAAAAGGGGAAAAGAAGCAAAGCAACGATTTTCTTCTGAGAGGAAAAAAAGTTGCACATGACATAAAGTACAATGGCATCTATTACTTTACTTTTGTGCAGCCGAGTTGAGCAATTTGATTCGAACTTTGTCCTCGTAACGAAAAATGTCTCGAGTTGGGGTGGTGAAAAAAGTGGCTGGCGTGTAATGCAGTTCCGATCATTTTCGATAGCATGTTTTCTGGCCTAATAAAAAGGCTGGAGGTTATTACCTCGACAAAAGTCAAGAGCCGATCGGAGTCAAGTGGGGGAAAGGAGGGGAGGACAAGTGACGTTCGTAGGACACAATTTTCGTGCTGCAACTGTGGGTTTTCAGTTCGTTGGCTTTTCAGAGTTTGAGATGGTTGTCGGTTGTTGGGAAAAGGCATTAAGAAATTAAAATGAAAAACATGTTTACAGAAGAAGAGAAGCCGGAGCAATCGAGCGCGAAGCATCGTCATTTTGGTGGAGCGCTTGAATGCAAGCACCGAAAGTCCGGATGAATGGGTGCGCATCGACTGCGCCGCGTAACTCGTGCCATGCAAAATGCGAATGCTTGATGGATATGCTCGACTGTGCTGCATGTAACACGCCACGAGGGCAGCCAACATTTCAAATTCTGACCGATTATTGTGCTAATTTATAGACTGCTAATGGCTCTGATTGTCAGATGTTATATTAATATGGTCTACATTTTGTCTCTGGCTCATATCGAGAAATATCTAGGAACCCTAGAAAGACCAAAATTACTTTCTTGCAGGAGAAGAAAGATTTGGAAAAAAAGTTTGGTGACTTTTCATAGTTTGATATTTCTCACTATTTTTGCAACTTTAACATTTTTATTGAACAGTTTTCAACATTTTTTTTTGGAATTCAATAGATTTTTTCTTTTTCATAAACATTGCATAGATGTCTAATAAACAAAAAAGGTTGAAAAAAAGGTTTGTAATTTGTGTCCACCATAACTTGAACAACTTTCCATCCCCGAGGAATTTCAATCAAGATTTTTGATCAAGAACTTTATTAGCTTAACGTGATTGATTCAAAAAAATGTTTCATGCACAAAATTTGTATTCGTTCTGGAAAACTTGAGTGCCACTTGATACTTGATTTTATCTCGCTTCAATTTCGCGTACCAAGATAATCCGGTTATCCTCTGCTACAACATTTTTCACCAGACAATAAAAGTATGAAAAATTTTTCAAATTTGTTCAAATATCTACAACGATAATACAAACAATAATGACCAATTGTAAAATAACAAAATAACGCAAAAATAAAACAGTTTTGAAAACAGGGGACGAATTGAAGAGACGAAAAAGTGTGTGTGAAACGTCAGCGAGACTTTTTGGCGCAGTTGAAGTGAAAAAGAAAAGCTCGACCTGGTTGAGCTTCGCGGTCAAAAGCTCGCAGCGTCTCGGAAGGAGCATATATATCAGTCAATTAAATTCGGCGCCGCCCTTGCAAGTCGCATTTTTATAGTGGATGATAAAAGATGAATTGGACTAGCTGCCAGCACGGAGTAACGACCGCCTGCTGTTTTTTTTTTCAACCCTACTTTTTCACTATTTCTTTTCATCTTTTTTTAGCATTGAACTTTTATTGGCGCAAATATTAATCCGATCCGGCTTTCTTTTCATAGGCAACGCACACCGCCGGTTATTAAAACTGAAAAATCAATTGCGCTGTTGTTTCCTAGTTCCCAATCACGATGACTTTTTGTGAGCATTTAATTGTTCGTTCTTTGGCGATAAAAAAAGCTCATATTTCACCTTTAATGAGCTGCGAAATCATAAAACACGTCCATCAAAACTGCACGTTCCAACATCACGGGTGGAAGAAAAAAATTGTGCTTTTTAATTTCAAAATTTTTAGTTTTTCGACTGTTAATCTTTCATCTGGGTCAGATTGTGGCTTTAATTATTTCTTGACAAGTATGTACTTTGTATCAGATGTTGTGTCGACGGAGCGATACGAGCTGAGGCAAAAGCGATTGTAAATATTTATGACAGCTGTTATTAATAAGTCTGATAACGCGTCGCCTTGGCGGATAAAGCGCCGTCCAAAGTTTGCGCCGTAAACGAGACAATGGCTGACCAATTTGTGAGAATTTCACGTTTCTCATAAACCGAATCGTTTGAGTTTGCAATTCGAAACTTGAATATTCCCGTTTTCATTGCTGGATCAGAATTCATTTGACACAAATTTTGGTATTCAGTATAAAACTCGAAAAAAAAGTGGAACAAAATAGAGAAACGAAAAATAGGGTTAGTCTGTTGTTTTTGATTTTCGTAAAAGATGCAACTTAGGTCGATTGCAAAAATACGCGGATAGAATAATGAAGTATCGATCGACGCGTGTCTAATATTTTTCAATCAGCGCGATATCTCGGCAAGAATTCGCCGATCACTTTTACATTTGGAGCGAAATACGTTATTTGTCCCGTTCGCTTTTAACACTGCTTTTTGTGCGGCCGAACTCGACTGCTCTAATTAATTTTCGCCGCTTCACGAATTTGAATATAGGTTTTCTATTGCCGGCACCTTTTCTGCATCCCGATGTGCACTTTTTTCCTGCGTCCAAATCTCCGCGACTTTGCTTCGGCGACGTTTGATTAATTTGAGTTAATTTAACCCGGTTCATTTCAGTGTAATTGCTAATTTTTTTTTCCATCTTCCAACTTTTCATTTCCATTAAAATATAATTACTCATGGAACACTTTTAGTAATGACAATAAATTAAAATGAATTCAAACAAAAAACGCTGGACACTCAAACGAAATTATTATTTTTAGCTTTGTATGTATAGAATAATGATATGAAAATGTTTTCAAAAAGTTCACTTCAATTAGCATAATTGGAATAGCACCTTTCTGCGAACAAGTTCAAAGTTTAATTCCACGACCAATCCTTTGTTTTGTTTCACTTTGTCAGTTTCTTTTTTCGGATGAAAAAAATGATAAATTAATGAAAGAGAAATGCGAACCGAGATGTTATTCGTATTTATTAAAAGCGAACTGTCAAAATCATTTGCACAAAGCGGTGCTGCAGGGTTTCCTATTTTTTTTTTTCGCCACCGCGAAATTTGTTTTACTGGCGTGATAAAAAGGCTGACGAAGATAAATAGAACTCGTATATGAAAACGCATGTTGGTGAACCAAAACTTCCCAACAACGAAAATTTGTGATCATTTTCAAACCACGCGCGATTACCATTTGTTTCGAAACAAAACTACAAACAAATAGAAACAATAGAAACCAAAACAAATAAATAAACAAATAATTAATTAATTAATCGTAACTTTTTAATTTCGATTTCTTAATTTTTTGATGTTTTGTTTATTAATAACCAAATAAATAATTGTAAAAACAACGAATACAATCTGTTGTACAAATAGATAAATCACGATCGAATTTCACATTCTATGCATAATCCATAATGTGGGTGTGCTAATAGTAATGATAGACGCGCATAGAAACTTAATCTGCTGACACACATTTGCGACATTGATGGTGAAACCGCGGATGGCTTCTCGAATTTCAGTATCTAAAATCAAAAAAAAGGAACATAACAAATCTGCCAAACGACTTTTATAAGTTGAAGCTCCCAACAGCAAAAAAAAATCGTCGCAAAGCATTTATAAGAAGGGATAAAAATCAGACCGTCCGTTTTTCCGCGAACTTTGTTCCGTTGTCGCGCATCATCCATCACGGCAGAAGCAAAGTGGGATAAGGCCGTGTTTATTTTTCTTTCTCCTTTCGTGCTGGAATAAGATTACTGTATTAGGATTTACTCGCTGTTCGCATGAAAGGATAAACTGATTTCTAAACAGAAAAAAGATGATAAAATCTGTTTTCCAACGTTGAAAATGAATAAAAAACAGTTTTTAACGTTATCAAACAATTCTTTTCTTTCTATTAGGTTCATTAAATTTCAACATCTTAATTTGTTGACCAATCGAAAATTGTAGTAAAAAAATTAAGAAAAAAAATGAAACCAAGTTTTTGATTTGAAAAAGGTGATAAATTTCCGACAATGTTTGATGATCATTGACAGAAGCAAGTGTGGAAAAGTGAGTGCAGTGATCTATACTTAGAAGACAGCTTGTATTCTTTTCATTACGAGCACTTATGTCGCGCTTTAAAAGCCCTCGGTGTTGGCGTGCTGCACATATTTCGGAACGCTTTTAACGAGCCCCTCTCCGTCAAACTTAAACGCCAAACCTGATAATCTAACAGAGACATTTATTGCTCAACATTTTCATTTCATTACGCCCTCATTATCCCATTTGTATCGCTTTATTTTCGACTCGCAACTATTGATTTTGACCCCGCTGCGGAAATAAATGACTGAAATTCAGTTAACGCACACTGAAACAATAGTTCTTTAACTCCGTACTTTAATTTCGCTTAAAATACAATTCAGAGACTAAAATACAAAACTTTCGTGTAATTAATTGTTCCATTCACTTTGGCGTTTAAATTTTATTTTTTTGCATAACGGCTTTTCTTGCTCATTCAAGAGTCAATTTAAATACATTCAACCGTCAACTTTCACAGTCAACAATTGTAATTGCATTTTTTTTTCAAATCTTGAATTGTATCAATTAGGAATAACAAAAACAATAAGTTTAATTGTTTGTAAATTCTGGATGCGAAAACAGGATGATTGAGTAAAGGTAATTTTTGGAAATCAAAAAGGAAAATGTTTTGAAATGATGAGACAATAGAAATAAGGTCAAATAAAACATGATTAACTATTTGGTGGCTGGTTCGAACTGCAAGATAGCGTCAAACGACGTTTGTGAGTAGTTTGTTGACTTTACTTTGACGTCGCCGGGCGGTTCACAATTAATTATACAGATGCTGGGCAGAGTCAGAACAAGGAAATTCAGGGAGGGAGGGTGGGAGGATTTTTTAACGCACAACAAAGATAAATCGTCGCATTTGTAGCTTGTACGGCGATTCGACCTGCGGTGTGATGTACGATTTTCGCTGTTGCTGCTGAATTTATGAGGCCAATCCTCAGACAAACAATCGGCTCTGATCTTTGTCATCGTTTCTCTCACAGTTGTTGCTTTACGTAACCCTTTGAACTTTTCGCACATTATTTTTCTGCTTAGTCAATAATTAAAGCAAAATAATTAATTGTATAAGAGATACAAAAACGAATACCTTCTTGTTTTCATTCATCAAATCGGTCCTCAACAAATTATTATTGTAATAATGAAAAGTAGAATATTCACACTTTGATTCGCGGTTTATTTTCTATTTTCAACTTTTTAGAGTTAGATTCAACTAATTATAACTTTTAAACGTCGAAGAAGATTATTTAATAGAATTAGTTAACTGATTAAATTTGGATTAAAGTTACGTGGTTCCACAATTATGTTAATAGGGCTTTCAGAAAACTTGAATATCCATTTATTTCATAAAAACAATCTGAAATTATTTGTATTTCCATTTATGAAAGCAGAATAATAAAACAATAATAATAATAATGATAATAATAATAATACAAGTTAGTTACCAAATGAATGTCAGACAATCAATAATCGAACATTTGCAAATTCGAAAAGGGAAAAGGATGAAAAATAGTATGAAGGAAAATAAAAAGTAAAAAAATTCTTGACCGCAATTGAATTTGACGCATCAAGATGGATCGCAGGTGGAGAAAGAAACAGCGATGAAAAAGTCTGAAGAACAACTTTATTAAACGAGAATCAGCGAGATTCGTAATAAAAAGCGCGGGGACGAAGGTTTGATTAAATTTTTACTTTATACTTAAGAGCGACACCGGCGGCTCTAGAGAGTCAGAACAATATACATTTCTAAAAGTAATTTTAATTAAAAGGGACAATGCACAAGTCGGTGAGACGTGCTCGCAAAAAATCATACGACTCGGTTATAACGATATTACAATAAGAGCTGTTCTCCAACTTGGCTCAGCACCCAATGATAAATGAATCTTTAAAAATGTTTATCAAATTGTTCTCCAACATTATAACAACCTCGAAAATTTTACTTCTCACTCTTATTTTTCAGTCTCAAATACCACAGGAATATTGTTACTAATTTTCTAAAACCAAAAAAATACAAGTTTTATCAACAAGTTTTGTTCAAAAAATGTTCCAAGTTGTCCGGAAAATGTTAATAATTTGTTATCTCGAATATCAAGCTATAAAAAAAACCTAAAATGTAGAAAGGGAGGGGGGAAGGGTGAAAACTGATAAAAAAAAGTGCAAAGCTAACCAGATTTACAGAGGCGCGTGGCGCAGTTAATGGGTAGTTATGAACTTTCTTCATCTAAGTTTCGCGCGAGCTTTTTGCGTATAAATTGAAATTTTTATCAGGAACTGCCGGGCTTGCCTTAAACTCTGTCACGTATCTGCCGATTCAGCGACACTCAATCAGAATTGACTCGCGTTATTTGCGAGCCTTACGCCCTCTGCCTTTTTTTCATCAGGGATAGAAAAAAAAAAGAAGAAAAAGTGCGCTTAACGTCGTTCAGTTAGTAAACTGGATTTCTGAGCGCGACTTGCCGTTTTGTCAATAACGACACGGTCGCGGAAACAACTTTTTTTTCTTCTTCTCCATAATAATCGATGATGCTGGAAAGACGTTTTCGCTTGGGAGAAATATATAAAATTGCTCGACGAGTCGGTGCACTTCGATTGCAAATATTAAAAAGTAATTTGTCTCGCGAGTGATTTTACATCGCTTAAAGTAATTTCAAAATCGTCGAGAAAGGAAAGAAGAAACAAACAAAAAAAGTCATCAATCAAAAAATTAAAAACAAAATGTTCAGACTTGGTTTTTTAAACTAAAGGATGCAAACAGTGAAAAAGAATTATGATTTTGAGTAGATATTCATCTTTGTTATTGATTTTATGGGTAAGAAAATTTGAGACCCATAAATCAGCGATAAGGAAGTGAATGAAACCGCTCGCATCTCGCGAACAATATGAAAAGTCCGTGATAAACAGAGACTTTAATTTTTCGATTGACTGAAATATTGTGCAGAATCGGAGGAAACAGAATCGAGCGCGTGAAACCGCACGGACGAAGACGAGGGAAAGAATGGGCAAAAAAAGGAACAAAAAAAACGGTAAGATGAAGAAATCTTTCCGCAGTGTGCTATCAACGTGCTTTTCATTTCAAATCAGAAGGCGCGCTAGAAACGAGCAAGGCGCCCTCCTGATCTGAAATTCGACAAAACATAAATCACGCGAAATAAAAATTGGGCAAACGAGCAAAGACGCGCAAAAAAACGTCTCGCGATCTGACACAATTCATTTCCCCGGACGTTGAGAAAAAAAAAGGTTGGACTTTTTTTCGACTACTAAGTACACACCGAATTCGCTTGCACAGCAAATTAATAACCCTTTTTCATCCCATCGATGGTATCGAAATTGAAAACGTCTTCTATTTTTTATTTCACCTCGATTTTAGTCAACTTTGTTGATAGTCAAAGTGGAAATAAACATCTTTGGGAAAACTTGTTTTCGTGAAACTGTTTTTTTGGGAGTTGGTTCATATTTTGGACAGTGTTTGCAAAATTTTTGTGTCATTTGAATTCATCTTTTTTCTCCGTTCGCACTCAATTGGATTTGCATCTGGCGAGTCGTCGCTAGAATGGTGTTTAATGGAAAGCTCATTTGCAACGAGAAAACCGATCCGCAAGAAGTTTTAATCGCGCGCCGTATAAACCCCACCGGCCATTTATTTATCTTGAGCGAAAAACTTTGAATTTATAGTCAGGACAATTTCGATAATGAGACCCAGGCCCTTTTCTTCATTTTCGCTTCATTCATTTCCACCAATTTGCTAATTTTTTCTCAATTTTATTGTTTATAAACTCGACAGTGTTACGGGGATGTTTTCTTTTTTATTTACTTTTGTGAAGAACTCGTTTGGAAATCAAAACAGCCATTTAGAGGAGACAAAAATTGTCATGTCTGTTTGTTTATTTTGGCTTCGGGTTGCACGAGGGTATTATTGTTTTGGCGTGTACCAATCAGTGCCATACGAGTCCGTATAGCGCTGAACAATGCTTGTCAAATGATTTATCATTGTTAAAGGGCCGATCTCACAACTCAAAATACCGCGCATAATGCCCCGAGGCTCTTTCCATTTAAGTATAACAAATTGTTTAGATTTGACAAATAAAATACTGTCATTCAATACCCAAAACAAGGCTCTTTATCAAAAAAAAAAAAACCTAAATTTTTTTCATAAATAATCATCGACCGATGTCCGATTGAAATATCTTTGAAAATATTGAGAATATTAAACAGCCCATGTTTAACAGGCCGAATAATAAATCAAATTAATAATTTGAAATCCGTCAACTCTATATTGTTCGTTGAATATCATATTGGGGCATGTTCTTTGTGTTATTTACAGTGCAAAATTATGATGATTCGTATTGGATTTTGTTTATCCGAAACCCCTTTGAATTGCACGAACTCATTTATTTACAAAACGTGATTCCGTTGAGATTTGTATTTGATACTGATTAAATATTTATTTGAGTTTGTTCAGACACAGGCATGAATTGAGTTACAATGAAAAGAACTAGCTCAATTTGGCAACACGGATTGTAACGATAAATCAAACGTTGAGGAGGTTTTATTTTCTCGATTGTCTTTTTTTCACTTGTCAGAGAAGCGACGGAGGGTTTATCTGAGATTTGTTTCGTGACATCGGGAATAAATGCGCGTGTAATTCGCGCGCAAAAATAGTTGAGAAAATTAAAACACTGACAGACAACGCTCGCGGACAGGCTTATTAGAGTAGAAACACAAGCGGCGTTTTGGCGAAACAATTTTGACGAGCGCTATTTCAAAGTTATTCGGAATATTCGCGAAGGGCAGTCATCGCGCTGATGCGCATTTGCAAAATGAGAAAAAAGTAAATTGCAACAGTTGATGGGAGTCGCGTTTTTTGTCGGGATCATTTTGTTTTTACGCGTTTTTGTGACACGAATTTGTTTGTTTTGTTTTTCGGTTAGTTTTGATGAGTTTTGAAGAATGAAATTATGATTTCGAACCGGATGTTAACGACGTGATAAAAAATAATTCACAGTTGAAACGAAATATGGCATGAAAACTGTGATATCAAATTTCTAAGAGTAACATGAGTTGGAATTGCAGTCGTGGTATGGTATATGCATGGTATATTGCAGAGCATCACGAATGCAGATTATACGTTTCGGAAGAATGCACCAGCGATTAATGGTTTCACAAGAATCAGCTTTGAATATTGCACGATACACGAGCGGACAAAAAATTTCTATTATTTAACATAAAAGTCGACTCAATAAGCCGATTTTATTTTTAATCTAACTTTATCTATTGTGCGCTCGAGCGTATTTCACATCCTTTTAAAAGAAATTAAACAAAAAGCGTATCCCAAATATATAATATTGGAACAAAATTAATGACCGAATCGACGTCAAAAAATGTTTAAAATGTAAAATGTATCATTTTTATTTGAAAAAGTATTCATTTTGAATGAGAAAATTGATTTTAAAAAAACTAAGTTCATAGTCGAGTGGATAAGACACTTGACTCACAATCTGGGGGACTTAGGTTCAAATCCCAGTCGGGGAAAACAATTTTTCTTTCCAATCTAAAACTTCTAAAATCAAAAATAACAAAAGTAAACAAAAACAGAACAATAAAAAGCAAGAAAAGTCTTTAGACGAACACGTATTTCAAGTTTCGTATCAGTGAGGACTTCGACTGAAACTTTTGTATGATCGGCAAAAATTAAACGACTGGAAAGTCCAATTTCGTAGATTCCCATTGAAGAAAGTTGTCTCGAATGTAAAGTTCGGAGGAAAACTTGTGTAGAATCGCGTTTCAATGTCATAAGCAGGGATCGGTGGGTTATTGAAATTCATGCAAGTTATTATGCGATGTGTCCTTTTTTTGCGGATTATTTTTGCGCTCATAAGATACGATGGAAGTGGATCAAAAGGAGACGCGACGAAATTGCGTTGCCTGAACCAATTTTTCACGTACATCCTGGTTGAATGAAATTAATCAAGGCCATCCTTTTTAACGACTTATTTCTGCGTCCAACTTTCATTCGATTTTTTTAATTAAGCCAGCAATCCCATTGACCGACCGAGCATTGACTCAAAACTCTCATCAGATTGACGCCGTCGACGCATTCAAATTTTCTCCATTTTTTGTCCCTCTCTTGGTTTCTCTTCGAACTCATTTTCAACGTCCCAACTAACCGAAAAGTTGTAACGTATTTATCAGCCTAATTCAACGAGCTCTCTTCAAGCTACGACGCGACTCTCGTTGTTTTTCTTCGATGTCGAACTGCAGCTCCAGACAATCCACTCGTCCAACTTTTTCCTTAACACAATTTGTTCGTCTAGCAAGCCGATTACAGCTTTTTTAATCGACAAAAAAAATATAACTAATTCTCTGATTCATAAAACGTTTTCATTTCTTTTGAATAATTGTGTTTGCTGTTTTTTCTGAAACCTTTTTTGTACATTTGAGATAGGAATATTTTGTGTACGACGAAATTCAATTCAAGTAACAACTAAAAATTAGTACGAGAGAAAGGAAGAGAGACGAAAAAACAGCAAACAAATCCGGCATCGCACGTTGACGAAAAAATGACGATTGGGAAGTTGTAAGTAACTTGGACGCTTTTAGAAAAACGTAAAAGTCCAGATGCAGCCGAGTTTCGAGGATATACTCGCAGTCGCGGCTCATTATAGGCTGCAGCTATGCGCTAAAAGCAAAGCACAATTTACACAATGCTTACCTCTGTATGAATGTTACTTTCGAGTGTTTACGCGCGAGTTCATGTTGTGTGAACAAATTCGAAATGGAAAAAGCAAAGCGAAAATTAAAAATAACTCACATTCGCAATCCAAAATGGAAAATTCAAAAGATGAATTAAACCAACAACGAAATTAACTTTTTGGATTGAACAAATTTTGATTTTTTGGTTTCATCGATTTGCCATCAGAGAAAAGTGGCGGGATAGAATTGAACAAGACGTTGTAACTTTTAGCAATCGCCGGATTGCAAGAACAAAACAGCCGAAAAGAAAAGCAATTACTCAGGCGCTTAAAACAAAATTTGCGCACGGGTCGCATCTTCTTTTAATTTTTTTTTGCTTTTTTCATCTTCAGAGCAAGGATTTTCAATTCCACGTGAACTTTCGGTTTTTATCCGCTAATCAACTCGAAAGCCGTTGTTTGACTTAGAGACACGCGAAGAAAAACGACGATTATCGCTGAATTATGAGCGTCGTGTTTTCGTCCCGCAGTTTCGCAATTGGGGAAACTCATTACTTGTCGCATAAGCGATATATACTGTTGCACCTCTTTTTACGGCCACTCATCATTTTTGCCTCGCTGTTAAACGATAATCGCTTACGTAAAAAGTAATAATAATAAACTGAATTCGCAACAATAAATTGTTGCTTACATGCTTTTTGAATTCGACTCTGTGGTTTCGCATATTTCTGTTACTTTATATCCTTTTGTTCTTTCGGTCGGGGAATTTAAGCACGCCATTCACATTAAAATCCATTATCAAAAATCCAAGATACAATTGAAAGAATTGAAGCATGACAAATCCTTTACTAACAAAAAATAAGTCTTCATTTTGAAATGAAAGTCTGCAAAATTGACAGCCAATGAAATTGCAATAAAATAAAATGCAATTTTTTATTTCCGATTTTTCCCGTGGGAAAAACTGAATCTCATTTCCGACCTCATTTAAAAATGTATTTTTTGCAGGATAAAAAAGTGAAAGACGGTGCGCTGTTTTTTCCTCCGTGTTAAAAAACGTAGATTGAGAATAAAAGTCGGTGCTCGTTGGCGGTAAGTTATTTTTCGTTCGAGTTTATTTAAGACTGCGGAAAATGGTTGCACATCTCGTGGGATTAATGACGAATGCACTGCCACGCCGAAGAGGAGTGATAAAAAAACATCGATTCCAGGAGGAAAATGGTTGTTCGCGATCGGAAAAGTGCTGCGAACCATTTTTCGCGCGATTTTTCTTCTTCGTTGTCTTTTGTGACGTCGATACCGGAGAGTATTAGTGGAGCAACTTGTAAATTTTTTCTCTCGCTTTGAAAAAGCAAATTTCCCAATAAATATAAACACTTGTTATCCCAGCATGCTCAATTCGAACCCAATTTTTTGAATCAAACAGTTGATTTACATTTGTAAACATTGTTTGAACTTTGTTTATAAATCAAAACGATTTTTGTAAATATTTAATGTAAATATTGAATAAGTCTTTAGTAAAAGTTTTTATTACAAGTTTCGGTTGTTAATTTTACTACCGATGTAAAAATTATAAATAGCAACGTAAAATGGCAAACGAAAAAAAAGAAGGTTAAACTTTATGAGTAACAAGAAAGCAGAGATCAAAGCTATTTACAAATTATCGTCAAAATGAAGAGCGGTTGGAATAATAATTTTCCAGTATAATGATGCTTTTATTCGAAGCCAGTGACACAATTAATTTTTGTCCCCTTCACTGCACTTCTTAAACGAAAAAGCACACTTCAAACTGCAGGCGCTCTTCCATTCGTGCAAAATTAAGTTTACATAATTTACATCACATTGGAGAGACGCAAATGATTTTCTTTGATCTTCGACTAATAACTTTATTTGTCTTCGATCAAAAAACATTTTTTCAAAGTAAAATTTTTCACTTCACCATTCACGTATTCTGCTCAGCAAATATGTTCCTTACCTGAAACAAAAAAAATGTTTATTAATTTCATTGAACATTATTTGTTTAAATTTCTTGCATTCAAATCAATTTTACTGAAAATTTTTTACTTTAATTGAACTAGTGTAAGTATGAAAAGATGTCAAGATTGGGAATAAAAATGGCATTAGTGGGAGAACGTTCGCACAATCAATCGAACCGAAAGGAAATGAAAATTCGCGCGGATTTGGCCGGAGCGCACTTATAAGGTCATTCTTGGGCGCATCTTAGCCGGGAGTATTCCGACAGATAATTTCCAGCTCATTTCGGATTTGAATATAAATGGAACAATTTGTCACGAGGGAGCCATGGCTGCGAGGAAATCTGAATGGGAAATGATTGGAATTTGTGTTCGCGTGCAAAATGAATTTCCTCATTTGGCGGCAAATGCATCGCATATGGGTCGCACACTTGGCGCGATAGTTCGCGCGTTTCCAGGCCTAACCTCATCCCGGAGCTGCGCCGCGAGCAACGAATCGCGACGAACCAAATCGGTTCTTCATATTTTTCGTTCTCCTCGCCTTTTTCCAATCGACTCATCTGTTATATCTTTGTGTTATATTTCACCGCCCTCGCGGTACACAAGTCAAGCTGTATCGCCCGTTTTTTTATTTATGACACTAACAACCGAGTGCATTTCGCTCGTAACGAGTTTTGTAAAGTAAAAGTTTGGAAATAAAAGTTGCAATGATGTCGCGATGATATTATTGAACTCAATTAATCTTGTTTCGTACTTACTATTTCTACTTTTTTTTTCGTTTTCAATTTCCGTGTTTTATTCGCAGAAATTGTAGCAACTGTTTTTGTTCGTGTAGCTTCTTTTTGATAATTCGATAAACAACGAATCTAATTGAAAGGCAAAAAGTTTGATAAATGGGGGGATTATGTTTTTTTTCATTTTTGATAACAGGTGTGCTATGATACGCTGATTTTTTTTAGTTATTGTCTATTGTTCGGTGCGTCCATTCAGCGACCTATTGAGTTGGACTTGTTTGCGATAACTGATGTTTAAATAAACTTCGCAGAACTGAATAACAGCCGGTGTCGCTTTTTCGTATGGGCTCTACTTTTTTTCCCTTGACAAATATCCATTCGAATGTGAAAATCATACTAAACAAACAAAAAAAACTATGCCAACTATAACAAATTGGCGAATCAACTGACCTGTGAAAATATCCATTAAGATGCATGAATCAAAATGTCTTTAGTTGACGTTTATGTGTTCTTTGGTTTTAAATTATTATCTTTACAATTCCTTTACAAATCACACTTGAAATCAAATTATTTCATTCCAAATTTGAAAAGAATATCATGAGCAGGTTTATCAAAAAGCTCTTACTTTTAAAATAGTTTATAGACAAGTGGATAAGGTGACTGATTTGTAATTCAAGGGTCGCGAGTTCGAATCCCCGATGAAAATTTGGTAATTTTAAGAAAATATGTTTGTTTAAATTCCAGAATGGAATATCTGGAAAATAATTTAAAAAATCATAGGTTCCAATAGTGGGATCCAAGCAAAACAATGCAAAAAAAAGTGAATTGCAAAAAATGGCATGTTCGTGACGGATGATTGATTTTGACGAAAAAGCCCGACTTTAAAATTCCTCAAAGATGATAAAAGCAATAAATCATGCGAACGTTTTGATTCGTGGAGAATAATTTCACTCTGGTCGGATGTATTCATGGGCGGATGAATGATCGCGGAGGAATTGTCGAGCGCACCTGTTACCAAGCTGGTAGAGTAGGACAAATATTATTGTAACGAGAGGGATTCGCGGGCTTGTCAGGAGGACGAGGGCCGAGCGTCAACGTTGCTTTCGGAATTAAAGAGGACGTGCACTCGTACGAATAATACATGATTCATTACATTAGCGAGCCCTTAGATACACTCCACTTTATTTTGTCGCGCCATTTAATCGAATCATTCGGGCCGAACTTGTAACTGCATTAAACTTAAGGAGTAACTTGGCTCGAACAATTGATTCACTCTGTTGATTAAATCGCGCGCTAACTCAATGGAGTGCGTTGCGGTTTTAAATTGAAACAAAAAAAGAAGAGAGTGAAATACTCGTGATATGCCCGTGGTTGGATGCGGTCTAATGAAAAAGCCGGCTTTTTTTATGAACTTGAACAAGTCGAGAATAAAGTCAACCTAATTTGTTTATTTTTTCTGCAAAATGTTTTTTTTTCTGAATTTAAATTTAAATAATCAACTTTTAACTTCAATTTTTTCATTGTAAAAGTTGATTAAAACTATTTTGTAAACAAAATCTGTTATCTTGTTTTAGTTTTAAAAGTTGCTTTTCGTGAGTACAAATTGGAATATTGCAAATAATGGCCCGTGAAATAGAGTACATGAAATTGAGTAACGTCCTCGCAGAGTAGCCAAAAATATTCGAGAAACTCAATTATCTCCGGAGCATAAAAAGAATCGTCCAATTTTCTATCGAAATAATAACAAAATCATGTTAAATGAAGGAGTTAATCCAATCTTAGCACCGGTTAAAATTATTTTTCCTCGACGTTGTCTCTACTATTCTTTTGGAGATCAATAATTGAATTTTGTTTATCAACGGCAGTTCGTACTGCGAGAGCAAAGATTAACCAGAGCATAAAAATGTTGACGGTTCATTAGCTGGGATGTAAATGGAAATAACTGGATTGAATTCGATGCTGATAATTATAAGTGAGCGAAGGTATAATTAAAAACTGGTGAAATAGGATATCGAAAATGTCGCAGTAACCCGGCGAAAAATCTAATCTAAATTTAAAAAAAAGGATTTAAAAGGTCGAATCATTTTTAAATTAAAGTTCCAAACTTATCTTCGTTTTTAAAACGAACAAGTTGATACGATTACTTTTTTCAGTTCCAAAATACGTTTTACTATCTTTTTTGGTACTTTTTGTACAATCCGGATAACAAAGAGACAGCAAAATTTTTGTTGTAAATTAACTACAGATGGAACAAGTCAATCTGATAATGTTTAAGAACATAAATCACTCTTTAGCGAGAAGAGACATTCTCCAGTCATATATTTTTGTCAGGCCTGGAAGATTGAGCTTCGACTGATGACTCTGGCCGATCGCGTTGCACATTCGCATCTTTTTCAGCAACTTTTATTCCCCATCCAATCGATACCGAATATGACCAGAGCTTCTGTACGAATAAAAATATAATTGCCAGACAATCGCGCTTTTATTTTCATCGTTTCTGCTAGGCGACATTTTCTAAAAAATCGTTCAATTTCCTATTGAACATACCTATCCTATCTCTGTTTGTTCCAGATTCAAATTGTTGATTTCAAAATGTTCTTAGTAAAAAACTCGTATCAGAATGAAAAAGAAGAGAAGATAAAACTGATAATTAGACGTCGGAATGGTGTGCACCGCGACATAATTTGCGGGCAACGTCATTCAGGCGTCATGGAAATTTGGGTTTTGCGAAATTTCGTGTTCAATTAACTGCACGTGCGAAATATAAATTCAAATCGCCGGAGGTACAGTGCGTGCACTCTTTCGTCGACTGATAAAGGCAACTTAATTGTGATGGGCACGATAGAGCGAGACCTCTGTCAAAACAGAGACAGAGAGAGGGTAATGAAAAACTGCGATAATTGAAAATTAGACCCGCGTCATTAATTGATCATTCTGCTGAAAACATCCTGGCCGCGCTGATAAAAAACATTTTCAATAAGCTCAAAGATCAATCGCGGTTCGATACGATTTCAATCAACCGTTCCAATGGTAAACAAAACGATCAAACAACCAAGTTCAAATCAATGTTTTATGAAATCGTATCAAAAATCGTTCTTGCAGTTGACAACTTTTTTGAATACAAATAAAAAAACGGACATTCATCACGGCGAAAAAAAAAAAGGAAAATGTTGTTTACAATGTGGGAATAAAAGTTTGAAAAGAAAAATAATAATTCATTTTATTAGAGAATGTTATCTAAGAATTCATGGTATCCGTGTGTATTCAAACGTCGCCTGACATTTTCCCAGTAAAGGCGATAATAATTGTAATCGCTCGGTTGGGCAGAAAGTAAAAATGTTTCCGGCTTTTTAAACACGGGCATAAGAAATGAGAAAAGCTTGTACGTGTAAAAATAGTGGGTCATAAAGTTAAAGTGTACGAGCAGGATTAACTCGATGAAATTGAACGTTTCTATAGACGTTTTTGACTTACAAAAGTCGACAGACTCGAAACGGTGGTGTATTCTGAAAAGCAAACGTACACTCTTTTGTTCAACTTGGTCGTTTGAGTTAAAAGTGTTGATAATGAATTGCTTTCATTATCATCGCGGGGATACTCGAAATTACCAACTTTCTCAAGATGATATTACAAAAAATTTACGACCTGGATGAAAAGCCTTTTATAAATCTTACTTTCCGTTTTATTTTCACATTTTTTGTTGCGCTTTTTTGCACCCTGAATGACATCTTTATGCAGCGTTTAATTTTGCCTCGTCGAATGACAAAAAGAAAAACAAAACTTTATTCAATTTCCCAAAACTTCAAACTCGGATTCTTTTCATTCGCTTTTATGATATTAATACTTTTATAATTCACGTTGTAATTGACTTGTCAGCTTGACATCGAACAGTTTAGCATGAAATTGAATCACAATTCTCAATGAGCGATTCAAACTTTTTGCTGTCGCTTTTAATAAAAAAAAAATTCATTCAGTCTGACTGCTTCAATGTTGATGAAAAAGCGAGGATTTTAATATGCATTGTAAACGAGTTGGGTCAATCCGAGTTATAAAAGTCGTCGCATCTTCATGAGTGTTTTATACAAAACCAAGGACGCTAAAAACGTCAAGGGCATTTTTCATCACTGCGTCGTAAATTTTGACTTTTTATTTCCTTTTTTTTTCTGTTACTTCTTTTACATCCTGAACGAACGGTCACTGAGTAAATTTCATCAAACTTTTCTCTTTTCTCTTTCAATAGCGTAAAACGGAATTGAAAATACAGGAAGTCACAATATTTCAGACAAACTAAACGTCAACGAAAAAATGCGCCTTTTGAAACACACCTCGTCCTATCGGAATCGTAAATAACTACAATTTAGTCAAAGAATTTAATTATCGAAAAAGCAATGTCAAGCTTTTTGACGCTCCAAAAATGGAATAAAAGCAGTTTTCAATTTCTTTCATATCGAAAATGAAATTATAAAAACAAAGACGAATTGGACGGATGTTCAACATTGCAAAAATATAATTAGTACGAATCTAGACTGAGAAAGACGTTTGGATGGGAATTTTTTGTTTTGCTAAAAAATAAAGCTTGTGAATCATTTGAACAATCTCAGGCACTTCGACATTCCGAGTGATCTGAACAAAACAATTTCCATTTGCACCGAGAATGGCAAACTCTGAACTCAAACAAAAGTCAAACCCGAAACGCAAACTGCACCAGCATTGTGTCGAATTAAAGGTCGATATCAGCGGCAAACATTTTTGCCGATTTATTTATTCAGAGGTGCAATGCAAGCGTGGCTCGCGCCCGGAAACCACAGCGACCGCGAGGCACGTGATCGTCGAATCGCGGTGTAATTTGAACATTGTGTTTCGCGGTGGCAAACACATCATTTTGAAATACATCGGGTTTTTCTTGTTTGCTGAACCACAAAAATGGCATTTTTGCGCCCCTTTAATAAGTCATTGAACAAAAGCTCAAGTCAATCACTTTAGAATTTTTTCTATTCCATCCGGTATTATGATTTATTTTTAATTCTTCGTCGTTTATTCGTTATGAAATCTCAAGTGGGAACGTACGTCTTCATTTGCTAACGCAAGATTCTTTTTTTCACTTCACTCTAGTAGATTTATTTTTGTTTCAGAATGATGGATAATGGAATTGGAAGGAACAAGATCGTATTTTATAAATGATTCATTGAGAATTACGAGTAGAATTATTTCACTTTCGTTTTTTTTTCTTTTCTTTTTTGATAAATCATTTTGAAACCAACAGTTTGTTTTCTTTTATTTAGTTAAAATAATAAGTACCATTTTTCAATTTCAGCTGAAAATAATTTTCAGTTTTACAATATAATACTGTTCCTACTTTATTACTTTTAAGGATTGAAAGCCGGTCGAAAATTGGATGAAGGATGTGAAGAAAAAAACATTACAATTACGGTTGAAGTGGAGGGAAAAAAAGCGGAGAATGAAATCTGCGAGGCATCTTTTCAGTATCAACTAACGTCAAAATTTGTTTACTGTCGAGTCTTTCGAGGAAGATGAACGAGAGTAATGAATACATAGACCGGGTCGAACGTTAACATCTCCGTTACAAGCCAGTCAAAGTCAGGCTGCGCGAGTTTATAATCCGCTTCTTGTTTGATTATCATAGGAGTGTGTGGCAGCTCGTTTTGGCTATATGAACTCCGATCGGTTTACTTTTCGTTTCTACTCGAGTACAAAGCGGAATGAAGGTGAAATAGACGGTATTCGCAGAACCGTGGCTCGACTGATAGCTTTAAACAGCTGTGTTTTGTGACACACGAAACATCACAATTCGTTACACATACCTTTTTTTCTATTTTAAAAAACACAAACGAAAAAAACTAGGACACAAGATATTGGCAAAATTCAGTTCCATTCAAACATGAAATTCGTCATACTGTAACTTTCTTTAAATATTAAAAATTTCCTTGGATGAGACGTTTCTAAAACTAAATTCTGATATCAGAAATGGATAGAGCGTTAAATTTTACATAGAAACTTGCACTCACACGTTATTGTTTCATTGGAGCCGCAGAAAATCAATTTTGAGTTTTTTGAGGTTATGTCAATTTCGAAAAAACTGTTCATTTTTCAAAACCCCATCTTGTGGGTACTCTATGAAAAGCTCTTTTTATTCTCTGTTAGGTGGCACAATTAAATTTTCGCTCAAGTCTGTATGAAAGTTAAATTATTTACAAACAATAAAGATTGGCAAATTTTATTATCATTTTATGTTCGCTTTAAGAGTACCAGTTTGAGAAGGGGTGAGTAGGGAACGAGAGTAGGATAAAAAATCTTGTTGGATTGCGGTGAATAATCCTGGCTTTGAGTGAGCACGGGAAATAAAAGATGTCAGGAGAGCATCAAAAGTAAAGCGAGTGCGTCGCGAATTAAAAGTAATAAGAGAAGGAAGGAAAAAAAACACAGCGGGTGCAGCGAAGGGGAATCGCTGAACAAGACCGGAGGACTTGCGATGTAGTATGGAGAGGCGAGGGAAAAAGAGAATGAAGGAGGAAGGCATTAAGGGATCGAGCGCAAGCCGGCAAAGTTAAATTTAGGACGACGCCGAATCGTGTCTGTATTTGCTGTAGCAAGGGCCTCTCTGATGAGTCGGGCGCGGGAAAAAGACGGAGACGCGCGCGAATCGGGTCAGCGTGCAGAAACTCGTTGCTTCCTCCATTTGGAAGAGCGCGGATTTCACGTAATGTAAACAAAGTAGGCACTTGCTCAAGTGAGCTAACGATCCTTCGCTCTATACTTTTGTTTGAATAGCTCGGGCACCGATGTCATTTCGATCCAAACAACCCGCGACAACGAATATATTAATTTCACGCTCTAGTGCCAGTGTCAAACATGAAATTCGCAATGCAGTACTTTTTTAAACTCATCAACTTCTCTTTACTTGAACAAGACGCCATCAAAATCGATTTTTGATGGCAGAATTCGAAAGAGCGTTGATTTTCACATAGAAAGTTGCACCCACACTCAGTGTTTTGATGGAACATAACCTCAAAAGAATCAAAATCGAGTTTTTTGAGGTTATGTCAAACTCAAATTCAAAACTCTACCTTGTGGGTACTCTATGAAAGCTTTTTTCATCCATTTTCCAATGACACAATTAAATTTTTGTTTTTGATGATTGTTTTGTTTTGGAATGTTTAAACATAATTAATTTGCAACTCCCCATAAAATTTCATAAGTTCTAAGATGATAAAGTTTGTGTTTCATCAAGCGAAAACACAAATTTTGATGACGTTCGAAATTTCTCAGATAAGTGCTGAGTTTTCATTTTGACCCGAATGCAAAACTTGAATTACGGATATCTGAGACGTGCGATTTTCTTTTCTTCGCCAAATCAAAGGAATGATTTTCGGACCAGTATGTTCGGGACGTATCAAACTCAACTTCTTTCTTCTTGTGTCTTACTAACCGAGCAAATAAAAAGTTTTTAAAAGAGTGAAGCGAGCGCAGCAAAAGGAAAAAAATATATCAACTTAAAAAATTTCTTTTACACGTAATCCGCACTGAATTTACTTCCGAGTGAACAAGGAAAAAAAACTCGAAATAACAGTTTTCTTCCGTAGAAACTTTTTTTGGCCAAGTTATTAAAGTTAGGGTGAAAAAAGTTAATTAACTAAGTTTGTAACGAAGCTATGTTTGTATCAAATAGAAGTTGAATCGAATTGTCACTAATTAAGTTTAATTAGTTTATTCGTTTATGACAATCAATTAATTCTGGACGAAAAAGTAATCAATATGTTAAACATGAAATAAAACACAATATCTCAGTTGGATAATTTAGATTTTGACCAGATTAGTGTTACCATAACAATTAGAACAGTGGAAAAAGTGAGTTCCTACCACCTCGAAGACGAGGGTTCAAATCTCCTTCAAAGTGTAGTTATTTTTTTCCAAAATTAGTTCTCTCTCCAAGTTAATAATTTAATTACCAATACAAACATTATTATTATAAATTGCTTCATTAACAGAAAGATAAAAAATACGGATTAAAATCGTTCCACGACTTTGCACGGACTTGTGAATTTAATCGAATTGAATTTGTTTATAATTGCGGAAACCGTTCTCTCAGCGCTCCTTCATTTACGGGAGACAATCTTCGGAGCACTTAAATAGGGAACTTTAATTACAAAGCTCGACGAAAAATGTCGCGAAATGAATATAAGAATTTCCTCTCCACGGCGTCAAAAGATATTTCAAACGTCAGGAGGCGAAACGCCCTCGGTTGAATCGCAAATGTTTCGGCGACGGAAACTGTCCGCGGTGCCAGAAAAGTTTCGTTTTTTACCTCCGGATCTTTGACGACACAAATACAATATCGACAAGCCAGTCTTTTCTGCATTTTTCTTACTATTGACATCAAACCCACATTATTATCTTGTCATTGTTTTTTTTCATTCAAAAACAATTTTCTCATTTGCAGAAATTATAAGTTTTCATTTGTTTATGCAAATTTCACAAAAATAGATGCATTAAACGGAAAAAAAAACAGGAAAAGATTTAGATCTCATCAGACGGAAAATGTTAACTGAACAAAAAAAACACCAAACAAAAAGTTGCAAATTGTATCTGATCGAGCCGCCGATACTCGGGGAAGAATGTGCGAAAAAATTCGCACACTGCATTAGCAGCCGCGCGAGCGTGAAAAAAAGACCAGGATTTGTGTGCATATTTGTAATGCGCGCGAGCAATTATTGAACAATGAATTCCTGGCTACCTTGGAAGCAAACTATTTTTCCGCCGTTTGTTATTTGCATGTGACAACACTATTTTGCATGTAACGTTTTTTGTCGCCAAAGAGAAATATTTATCAAGTGATGTAAATCTTCCATCCAAACGAACGAGACTCTTCGACAAATCAAACAAAATCCACCGAAGACAGTTGAGAACGAAAATTTTTCAAATTCATTCCAAGTTGACGAAAAAAAAACTATAGCTTTTACAAACAAAAAAGTTGTGCCATTTATCCTGCCCTTATCGCGATTCGACAATTCAGTGTTCGCCAGTTTATAAACTGCTTCCCGAGTGTCTATTTTGCATTGAATTTGGTTGGGTGATTTTTCGTCCACGTCGTAAAGATAAAAATTCGAATAAGAAAAGTCGAAGTTGAAATATCGACACTGTGAAAAAGGGTGGCTATTTCGAGATCTCGTTGATGTCGAGTGGCACTTAACTTTGGCCCGATTATTTTGGTGTTGCGAACGAAAAAAAAAAATAGACACCCAGTGGATTACATGTTGTAAACAAGCTCAAAACGTCGCAACCAGTTGTCGTTCATTTTCAACAAAAGTTCTACAACCTCTAATCTCAATTCCAAAATTAAAATCTCCCGAATGAAAAAGTCCATCGTGATTAATTATCCGACCTTTGGATTTGTACGTTCTTTTTTTCCATTGAAAACGTTTAGGATCGAGGAGGGTTGGTTATCAACGACTTGGTTCATGCAAGTGGTTTGAATCTTGACGAGACAATGTGATCCCGGTTGAGCACTGTGGCTCGATAAACTGACATTTGCCATCGAGCAAAGCAGCGATGAGAAATTAGCCGATGGCGTAGCGCAAACGACACGTTGCATTAGCCTTCGTTAGCGGTGCCTTGCGCCAACCCCAATGCAGGTAGCTCGGCTTTCCACATGCACCTTTCGTTCCAGTCATTACATAAGCAAATATGAGGGGACAATAAGTAGCTAACGGTACAATGTAAAGTACTATGACGAGACAACTTTTGCAGTCTTAGCAAAATATTTCAAACTTCAAATTCAAAAAAAAATGAAAAACAATCTAAAACAACAAGTGTTTAAAATTTTAAAACATCCTATAAAATTTTCTTTTTAAAAAAAATAAGGGAAGGGTATTGAATATTTGGATTTTGGTTTTTTTGAATATTAAGGTAAGTTTGTGGAGGCGTAATAAAGTTCGACAACCTGGTATAAAATCCAGGGAAGACCACTGGGCAAAACAAAGGGTAACTTTGTTGGAAAGTGCAGGAGAAGTTGTGTAAACTGTGTGGACTCGACTTTTCTGCCCGACAGCGAAATCAGTTGGGTGAATACAAACTCAACGATGCGATCCCACAAAATAGTTGAAGACAAGAGCCCATTAATCAATAAGGTATCTATGCCATCAACGTTTGTTGAAGTAATTACGCGAGAAGTTGCCTCCTTGTCTGCCGCAAGACGTGTCTATTATAACTTTGCGCAAAGAATCGCCGAGTAATGGCGTTGCAATTCAACTGACAAAGCCTTTTGAAATTGTCGTCGACAGTTATGACAATTACGTACTGTCATAACAAACATAATAATCATAACAACAGTTTTTTCGTCGCTAAAATCAACGGTTCTTGTAGTTTTCATCTGCGGGTCAATTTTTTCAGTTGGCGCTTTTTATATTTCTTCGTTTTTTAACTTTTTTTTTCGCTGAGATAGACAAGGAAAAGAAAAATACTTTGTTTGGAGTGGGGGTAAAGGGGGGGGGGGAATTGAAAGATTACAGTTGGGCAAGTTGCGATGATGATGGTTGTTGAAAACGTGGGAATTTAAATGGCAATGCTGCGAACAATATTTGGGATGAAACTTTTGTAAATTGGACGAATCGCGGGTTATAATAAATCACGTAGCGAATATACGCCAGCGGATAATGACTCTAATGAGCTAATAAAGTTCGAAGTTGAAGTCTCTATTTAATTACAGCGCAGCCATCGATTATTCTTCCTGGCATTAATTCAATCAATTACGATTAATTAAAATTAACGCTGATTAAAGGACACGTTCAAAAACCGAGTAATAAAACCATGCAAAAATAATCCGCTAACTGATTCAACCTGAAAAAGTGTCAAATTAATCATCAAACAAGTCTGTTATTTCTAAGCATTAAAAACCTTCTTCGTTTTGATACGCTTTTTTTAATCCTCGATTAAAAACTAGACGTTTTATTAAACCATAATTTTTGTCGTTGCAAATTTTGAATCCAATGTTTCAAGACTTATTTTTCTAATTGGATATGAATTTCAGACATTACGAGGTAGAAAAGTGTTGATTAAATTTTTTTAGGGAGCCAAAAAAAAAGGATACAAATAATTATGCGTTGTAACTCGGTCGAGATATGAGATAAACAAAAATGAACATTTAAGATTTGCGGCACCGGGCTGATGGTTTTATCCGTGAAAATAAATTAGCCCGTGAATCGCATTAAGCGAAACAAACGGCACCCGTTCGCAATTTCTGCAAAATACGTAATTAAACGCCAGTCACGTAGCGATGCTTGTTATTCGGTTATCGAACAGTCACGTTACAACGTCTTACGTTCGATCACTCCAGACATAATCGGCTGAGCAAAATATCTAATTGAAAGTAAACTCCAGATCATTTGCAATTTACAATTTTATTCATTTCAAACCGTTTTTTCATCTCTCTCTTTCCGATTTTCTGTCTCACTCTAAGTATCGCTATCTCTTTCTTTTTAGATTAGAATTTTGCAAACGTAATTTATAGTTCTTTATTTAATTTCAAACAATTTGTTATCTCTCACTTTCTTACTTCTTGTCTCACTCTAAGTATCGCTATTTCTCTCTATTTTTGTTGCTTGAATTTTGCTAACGCGATTTATGTCATTTAAGGTAATTTTTTTTCGCATGGCGACTTTTTTCTACGGTCACTGTATGAAAAAAGTGAGTCAAAGGTGTCAGCAAACAGATTTTGTTTTACAAAGCAGCTTGAGTTGTTGGGGGAAAGCATTTTGCGCGAAAATTGGCGTGAGACTAAAGTGTTTATAATTGTGTTCCAAGTTGGAAAGTAAGGAAAGTCGCTTCTTTCACATTGACACGAACGCCGAAAGAAATTCAATGAAGCGGCGCTTGAAAGCCGACAAACAAGCTGCAAAATTAAATACATGCACGCAAAGAAGAAATTCGCAACACTCCGGGCAAATAAATTGTTTCAAATCGTACGTTTTTTCCGTTCTCCCGGTTCCTTTTCTTCGTTTTTTTTTTTTCGTTCAATTTACACCTTGCAATTTCGTCCATTGTTTACGTCGTTGGAAATTTAATTTCCACATAGTCTTCAATTAATAATGTAAAAAAATGGCAAAAAAACAAGGACGTGATTAAATATTTTATCGTTGGAATATTTCCTTCAAAATCCTGCTCGTGAAATCCAATAATGGGAAACGTAAAAATGTATCAAGGCAGATCGTTATTTTCTTGCTTTCATTTTTTTGATAACTTTTTTCATGTTAACTTTTAGAGAGTAAAATTGGATCGTTTTTTAAAATAATAATTGAAATCATTTCGGGTTTTGCGACTCCAATTTGGATCAATTCATTTTCGGTTGTAATTTCGGTTACATGGTTGGGTGTGCTCAGTTAAATCGTTTCCTGAATAAGAGTAGTTCGTTTGAGTAATGAGATTTGATCTAATGAAATTCTTAAAACCAATTAGATATTTGTAGCTATATGCATTAATTTACTATCGAGATAGTTTGTTTTCGTGAAGCTCTGCAATTTGTTGCTCGAGATAAACGAGCGGTTATCATGGCCGAAGTATCTTGTAACAACTCATTTCTGTTGATGTGCCCGTGATAAGAAACCAAACTTATCATTATCGCTATCGTTGAGAATCAGTGACGAAACACCAGAATCCATTCACGAAAAAGTTGTAATTTTGTCCCTCTAAATCTTCAAAACAATTAAACAAGAAAAAAGATCCACAAAAAATGGTGACAATTTGTTTAAAAAACTATTATCAACATTTTACTACCATATTTTTTAATAACAAAGATAACAAAAGTCAATTCATTAAGAATTAATTCGCATGTTCAAGAATTGGCTTCAAAGAAGTTAATTAGACTCGGGGATAACATGCCAGATTACCACTTGGGAGACCAGTGTTCAATTCCCCGCCCCAAATTTTTATTTCTTTACAAATTCACCTTTCAAAATTGCAAGATCAAAGAAAATTGATAAAATTCAACTTCTTGCTCGCTTGGTTGGGCCGACTTTTTTTGCGGTAGCACGAATGTACCTCGCGAAATCTCCTTTATCGATATTTACGAGGTAAAAATTGTTGAAAAATCTTCGCAGGTGATAAATTCGGTTTGCATGAAAAATCCGTGATCCCCGGAGTAAATGGAGGTAATGTGTTTGATCCGACAAAAAATACTCACCGAAAATGCTCCGTAAGCTCTGGTCCGATCGAGAACAAAAGGCGCGAATTGAATTTGGTTAGCGGCTCTGCTACTTGCGAGCGGGTTATCCAGGGCGCATTATCGCAAGCCAATCCTCCAGAAAAAAACGCTGCTCGCAACCTTGCTCGCACAGATAAACTCGTCACTCAACTGAAAATGACAAAATTTGTATTCCACCAGATGCACTACCGCTTTTCATTGTTGCTTTTCTCATCAAATGAATGTCAAGTAGAGGCATTAATTAAATCCCGCTTAAATATCATTTCTCTAGTTCAATTTGATTATTAATTTTAACCTCGATCCTATTATGAACGTTATAAGCACACTTGAGATTGTCTGCAGACTGACATGTTTTGATTTTTAGTTCATTGAATTTCAACAACTAACCCAATATCATTATTTTCTTTTGTTATTGCAAATTTGCGACTCTAACAATGTTTACTGACTGAAATCAAAAATTGAATGAAAATGATCGAAAGAGGATTAAAATTTTAATTAGTAGCTTCATGAGAAATTAAGTCCACAACATAGAATGCGATTTCAAAATGCAGTATGAACGTTACGATAATACATTGTAATTTATTATACGTACACATATGCGGGAACAATTATATATCCACAACTGTAATTGTGAATTAAATTCAGATTAACGAGCCATCTCATATAGCCTAACATAAAATACACTTTGTACTACAATTATTATTGACCCTTCTATATTACCTAAACAGAGGACTAATCGAGAATCTAAATCAATTTCAATTTACCTGAACTAACAAAATCCTGATTACCTTTTTCTGACTTTTTTCTCATAAATTAAAAAAAAAACAAAGAAACTTGTTACAAACTTTTGCTTTAAAAATGTTCAAAAGTTGAAGAAATAATTAGACACTTGCAAACAATTGATAAACTAATTGAATAAACAAAAGTGCTCAAAAAAGTTGGTCCGGGAAGCTTTGAAATTTGGCTGTAGTTTCATAAAAAAAACATTCGTATTCACGGAGTATATTCCTGCGCGAAACAAGTGCATAAGCGGAACAAACTCTGTCTGAGTGCGTGCGGAGAAATAAAGAGACAGACATTTGCGGCTTTTTCCATAAAAATGAGCATGTGCGACACGTGTCGAGATATATATTCGCGAGGTAATCATATGTGGCAACCTAGTCGAATTCAAACATGCAAAACACAAGTTTGCCTTTGGAAACCCAACACTGCGTTTAATACACTCTTTTTTTGTCGGGCCGAAAATTCGTCCGGCCCTTTTACACCGCGCGTTATTATTATCTGATGCACTGTTAGCAGTGCGGTAGATTTTAATGGCTCAATTTCGTATTGAATGTCAACCTCTGAATTTGCTAATTTGACTGAAATCAAATAGTTTACACAAGAAGCATCATAATTAATTATTGTTTATATAATTAACTGATATTCATTATCCAACTTAGTTTGCGTACTTGGGTTGGTTAATTTGTAATTAAATGGAACATGCACGGGATGACACGTGAACTTGTCATTCGCAGAATTCAACGAGGATATGAAAAAATACTCGAAGAAATCCAGTGGTCGGATTTGAACTCGAGCCTCCCATCATTGGGGCAATTTTAGCCCCAAGCTATGATTTCTGATTCAAAATGTTTTAAAAACTGAATTATTTTCATGTACTGTTTCTTGTTTTGAAGTCAGATTTAGAAACAATACTAAAAAAAATCCAGTGGTTAGATTTGAACTCTAGTCTCTCATCATTAAGGCATATTTAGCCCCGAGCTATAGTCGCGTTTTGGAAATTGGTTAAAAAGTGGGTTAATTTCACACAGTTTTTTGGTTTTTAAGAACAAAAATGTCGAAATGTAAAAGAATGAACTACTACTAACATAAAAAAAAGGATTAAACTCGGTTTATAAAAACTATTTGCGTCTCTTGTCGAAACAATTACAAACACATATTTCAAGAGCAGAAACAGAAAAATAATTGGCAAGATATGTGGAATTGATTGACTTTTGATGGATGGGCGATCAGAATTCATTGACGAGGCAGATGTTAACGTGCAACTCGGGATTAATCGTTAAATAACTTATAGATCAGGTATAATGGCTCGGGCGATTCGTCGGCACGGCGAAATACTAATGGGATACATTATGGCCGTAGGGTCGGTAACACATGAGCGCATAAATATCGATGTGCGAATGTAACTCAGGCGTCAAAATTTATTGAATTCGCGAAACCGGAATACTACGACGTGTTTCACTCGATATTATCCACGCTCTTACACATTCTACCGTCTCTCGTATGTTCTATGAATAGGATATAGCGTTCGCCGCAAGATGTACACTATGAATATTCCAAATAATATGGCAAAACTTGAAACGCGCGACAATTAATTCCGATGCGCGAATTTGAATTTTCGATTTCCCGAGTCGATTGGCAATTGAATGAAAATTAAATATGGAGCCAGTGCAAGCAAAAAGTGATCAGCCCAAGCTCCACAGATCGAATCCATATTTTTTTTTCTTGGTTGGCCGAAAAAAAAGGTTGATTGCGTATTTTTCATCGAGATAACTATTTACACGATTTTTCAACGCCGGAACATTTATCACGAGGAAAAATCTGAACCGTTAAAGCGACGATAAATTTCGTCTGTCGTGCCCTCGGTTTTGAAGAAAAATATGGCACATAATTTTCATATTACTCTGAGGTTGACTTGTTAATCATAATACGAGATCCTTATAGTTTGCTCCTGAGGATTGAATAACCCGGATTACAAACTGTTTTTTTTTCTGAAAGTGTTGTAGAAGATATTTCTTTAACATTTTGAGCATTTTATAATGTTATACATATGTAATTATGTAAGTCTGATAAAGGAGACCGTGGCTCGGGGTGAAAATCGGCTTAAACTTGAGAGACCTGAGTTCAAATCCTACCTCAAGTGTTTTTTTTTCAGATATTATAGAATTAAGAAAAAACATCGTTCAATCAAAACAAATTAATCGTTATTAGAATTCAAACTAATGATGAAAAAATAGCGCTCATAATTGTTTTTTAATGATCGTCTGAAAAATTGAATAATACGCATAATTCACACTTGAGAACCTTGACAGCTAAGATTTCAATGGACATACGTGTCTGCATCGATTCGTATCGCGATCTTATGATGCAATTATCTTTTGTATGATTAAGAAGCGGTTTTCAATGGCTTTATTTATAACGCTAAATTATTCGATCAATCTCAGCACGCCTTCATTGAACACCTTACTCACCATTCTACTAAACTATATTATTCTATCTCCCATAACTTTTCAAATAAAACTTAAAAAACATCCATCAATTTTCAAACTTTTGTCTTACTAAAATTAAAGAAATAAACCTTGAAAAAATAAATTAAAAAGGAATGAATTTCAAAAAAATTAAACTCAAGTGAAAGCCCATTTAAGTGATTTTTTAATTTTCCAAAAGTTGCTGCATGAAAGGAAATTTTATTTGACGTCGCGCCATGACTAGACTTTCAATTTACTCGGTTGATTTCAATTTCGGTCGCATTTCGAAAAAAAAGTGTCTTATTTCTCATCACTTGCAGGCAGAATTTTCTTCGGTGTCCTGTCAATCGTATTTTCTCAGAGAGGCAAAAAACCCGAGCCAAAAAGATCTGGACGGGATAAAAACGAGCGGACATTTTCTGACACCGCAAAATCGCGTGAAATGAAAAAAAAGAGCCAGTGATCATTATTTTGCCTCGCAAGTCAATGGAACGTTCGCGACAAAACGGGTCAATCGTCAGACAAATATCCAGCTCTGTGTCATGCAAATCTCAGCAAAGATGCACCATAATGAATTCGCGAAAACACACCGGTTTTCTTCAAAACTCAATTTCAGTCGTGTTACACTTCGACAAGAATAGAAAAAGGGGTGGGGAGACATCAATATGCATGCTTACATTCACAATCTTGGCAAGTGAATTTTCCAAAAATTTCCAAACTCAAATCAAATTGTATTATTGCAAATTTTGTTGCTCCAAACTTTGAAATTCATAATAATGAGACTTCATTAGTAAAACCAACTCAAGTAATTTACCAACAGCGACACAAAAAGTTTTGCCAACTTTAGTAAACATGGAGTTCTCGAGTTTTCATAAATTCCGGCATTTAAAAGTGTTTTTTCATTTTAAGTATTGTTTTTTTTACAGTTGGTTGTTGGAGTAACGAAATTTTTATGTTTCATGCTCGTGAGGAGACGTTGATGCAAAAAGTTTGTACGCCGTGCAATTTGATATACCACATATCGTATTATGATAAGTGACTTTTCATTAAAACTTGACCTTACAATTAATAATCACCAACTTTATTGTTTGGGCTGGGTCAATCTCGTTCAGGAATGCTCTCATTGTAAAAAGAAAAATTTGCATATCAATATTAAATTGCCTCGGCACATATTGACGGAATTTTAAAATGATACACGGTACCTTCACGAGCTATAAACTTTATTTCCCTCCAAAATGTTATTTTCATGTTAAATCAAAATTTTATGTGTTAGTTTTGAAATTTATTTCTCTTACAAATAACGAGCTTTTCACTTTGTTTACTTTTTTGACTCGTTTTATAATCCTGAGAATTTTTGTTTGTTTGCTTTTTTTGACTAATCAAAGTAATGTGTGTTTGAAGTCGGTCAAAGTTCATTAAAAAAGCGTCAAGTATGAATCAAAAACAGTTTCATGTTTTGCACAAACCCCAAGTGCAGGTATAGCTCCATAATTCTCCAAATTGAAGATTCTAGTTTGCAGCTCTGAGCAACTCGTATATCACAGTACGAATGTGATACAACGTTGCACGATATTACAAACTTAATGCACAATGTAGTATGCGCAAGATGTATTATAAATTGATGATTATGTCATACAAAACAATGGTCGGTACGTATTTTAGTCTTAATGTAAATAGTTGAAATTAAATTCTTAAGGTCAATCTACTTTAATTAATTTCGAACTGTAATCTTCGTTTTTGATACAAAAATAAGAACAGTGTAAACAAAGTTTGACGACAAATGAAAAAAAGATGCCGATGTAAACAAAGTTTGTTGACAAACTTAAAATGAACAACGAATGGGAAAAAACCTCGTTTACAAACAAAAAATGTAAACACAAATGAAAAAAATATCAACAAAGTTTGTTGACAATCAAAAGCATTAACAAATGTGAACAACATTGAAACAAAAAAGTAACCAAAAAGGTGTTTGCAAATAAATAAAAGTACCAACATTGAGAAAAACGAGTGGAGAGATTATACGCAAATTAAAAAGCAACAACCCATGTAAATATGATTCGGGACGCGTCTCCTCGTCGAGCTTTATGTAATAAGATTCCTGACACGATATCTTTTTTCATGAATTTGTCCTCATTCATACGGAATATATCTTGCTTGCATGTACCTCTGTGTACATGAGGAGAGGACTACTTATTTAACTATGTCCTGTTTCACTGCGCCTTGCTCGTTAAAAACAAGTTTTTGTGACAACGAAATTAGATTTTCCCGCGCATAACATTGCCTCTCCTCTTTTAATCAAAATACTTTTTGCCGTCGGCTTCTCCGCGGTATATTACACTTTTTTCATATATTCAAATTGTTTGAACAATACAATCATTACGCGCCGTTTTCATTTCGACTTCAAAGTTGAAGAAAATCTGATTCAAACTTTGTTTACATTTCAGAATCATATCTTTCTGGATATTTTGAACCAACAAAAATTTGTTTGCCATCATCAAAATATGCTGAGTTTTCTTTTTTTGTTCATTTGAACAAATTGGAGTTGAATTCGCGCATTTTGATCTCAATTTTTGTATTCTTTTTTTTTCAAGTTTGTAATATGATACATGGCTTCCGAACAGCTTCCACTTTGTTGGATCAGAATTTTTTGGGCAAAATAAAACCTTGTTTTGATTCCGCGAACATATGTTCGAACCGAACATAAAACGTCAGGCAAAACAACTTTATTGACTCCGACTTGAAAACTTATGTTTCCCATTCAAAATAATAAACGTTTTATACTAATATCCATTCTTTGAAATGGTTTGCGATTCTCTTTTCCCATTAGCAATTTTTGTATCAACAATACTATAGAAACAAAAGTTTTTTCAATTCAAATTTCGCGGGAAAGTAATTTAACATTTTCGTGTTTCAATTTGTTTCTTTAGATAAGTGGAAAAATATGGAGAAAATCGTAAAAATGACGAAATAGTGTAAAGCAAACATGCCGATGCCGCTTATCTGTTTCTTGACTTGACTATCTTTTGTACTTTTCCCACTCGAGGTTAAACTTTTTTGTCACCGAGTAATAACACGTTTTCCGCTCCGAATGGAACACATCATGAGTTCTGAGAAAGTCGTCGATTTAAAAATTTTATACACAATCGTTCTGATCCGAAGAAACATCTCAATTCGAGGCAAAAGAATGAGAGATGAAATAAGAAAAGAAAGAAACAAAATTGTTCCCGGTAAGAAAAATAAAGTCATGAGCGAATATCAGACGAAATTTGGCTTGACTTTTGTCACGAACTTGGGACACTTGGAGAGGAGTTTCGTTCTTAAATGAGACACATCACGAGTCAGGTCAAAGATGTTGAGGAGAACAAAAGGAGGAGTGTGAAAAATAATGGCAGTAGTGAAAAGTGGAACGAAATGGTTCACTGCGGCACGCGCACGATTCCTTTTTTCCGCCCGCATTTTGGTCACACAATGGCTAACTGACAAGCTTTATAATTTAATTTGTCAATTCCGTAACAAAAAAAGCAGCAATCAAACATGAGAACACAAAAATTTTAAACAAAGAAAAGAGAACTATCCAAAATGAATGAAAGTTTTGGAAACGAAAGTCGCAAGTTTAGAAACAAATCTGACCTCTTGTCGTTCACAGTAGCAATTAAACTTGTTTTGAAACAAACTTTGAATGCAGATCAAAACAAAAAAATGAGCACCAACAAATGAAAATTATCAATAGAAAATAACATCAGTTCAAACTGGTTTAGAAACAAGTTTAAAAAAGGTTATCAAACAAAAAAAAATGAAAAATCTCAAAACAACAACAAACATGTTTTGAAAAAAGTTGGCAAAACATCAAAACCATAAACAAATGAGATAGAAAAGTATAAATGGAAAACAAGGAATAACAGTAATGGAAGAAAAATGGCATCGATGGCAACACTTCACCCTAAGCGGCGTGTTTACAAGCGGCTGTTTGACAAAACGAACTTTCAAAAGTATCCGTACCTGCTGCAAAGTCGTAGTTTGATTGTCCAAAGCACAGATAAATGAACAGAAAACGAGAGCACAATTATTGACACAAGCACTGAACAATTCGCACCGGTATCGCGTAAATAACGGGAACGTCTTTTGTGTGAAGCATCAGCACGCCAGCCGATGTAACGCGCGCGGCGTCTCGCGTTGGACTGGCTGCTGCTGTTGGCGCGGCATTTCGTCCCGAACACTCTCTGTCACGCTCCGCAAACCTTTGCTGCGATTTTTCCCGATCAGCCTGCACGTTCTTTTGCTCTCGGCCTTTTTCCTCGGCCTTCTCTCTCGGGCTTTTTTGGGCTTCGATGAGCCCAGACGGCTTCGCCAATACTCCCACGGAAGCGTGTCGAGTTCTTTCAGGTACCCGAAGGGACGTGGCTCCTTCAATGCGAGAAGAATCTCCCCCTTTGCACGACCGGTCAATGAGCCAGGGACGGATCGGCCTCGCGCTCTACCAACGACGCCTTTTCGTTTTTCTTCTTCTTATTTCGTTATTATTATGTGCCTTTTTTACAATACACTTCACCCTTTTTCTCGCCAACCGCCTCGCAGACTTTGTGCATCAAATTTTGTACTTTATTTTCCCTGTTTTCTTCCTGTTATTTTTATCCTTTTTGTAAACAAGATGTTGGGGTGATATAAACAAGGTTTTTAATATTCTCCGAACCTTTTGTTTCGTTTTTCATTTGTATTTGGGTTTCATGTTTGTTTACATAAAAGTTTTTTTGGGTTTGCAAGACTGGAGAAAATGAAATCAAATTTAAACTGTTTTTGTTTCGTTTGCCATTGTTTCGCTTCTAATTGCACGTATGTTTATATAAACGTTTTATGTAAACAAAAAAAAAGTACATTTTTGTGTTTGTTCATGTACTCTTTTCGAAAAATGTCGTTTATTTCTTCATAAAACATCCTGGTTCTTTTGCGAATTTCAAACAAAAATTTAATTCTTCAATCCTTTTGGGATGATGATGTAAACAATACCTTTCACTTGAATGATGTAAACAAATCCGTTTTTTGATCCGCTCCATTATACTCTTACGTCTCCGTTTTGTGACGTTTCGAATGGTTTTCCCAGTTTGCGTAATTCGGATGTTCAATGACTTTGATCGGATTTCAAAACTCGAGCAAAAAGTTGTCAGAGGTGGGTTGGAGGAAAAACGGTCGCTTGTCCAGGACAAATAAAGCAATGAGACAACCCGATTGTGGAGTGATGAAATGTGTACATACTTTCACCCAACTATTTGGAATGGTAATTTTGAGAATGTTTGCCAAGCACATCTCAATATTATTATCGGAGAGATAAATTTATTCGCACTATTATGAGCTCTGCAGTTTATAAACTGACAAGAAAAATTGTTTGTTTATTTTTAAAATTGTGAACATTAAAAACGTCTATTCAAACTGAAATGCGATTTTGCAAACAAAACAGACGGATTGGTAATGGAAAAAGCTTTTATTCAAATCATAATTCACACGAGAGAGCTTTTTCTTCCGCAGAAACAGGATTGTTATACATTTTGTCAGAATTTATATTTGTATTAGCTTGCGCTAAGTATTCAAATTCCATTCATTTTATTATTGTTACTACTACTTTGTTATAAAGTTTTAATGACGTTTTCGTATGAATCATATCGATCATATCATTAGCATTTTCACTGGCTTGACATTCGTACGAAGTTTGCTCCGAAGATGACACAAACTTTATCCGATTATAACAATTATTGTTATCTTCTAGCAAAAGATATTCGATGTAAGGAAAACATTTCTAACACATTCAAAATTTTAACAGCTTTTTGAGCGTTCGCATAAAACTAAGTAATTCAATTTTAACTTTGCAAATCTAAAAATATATCCGAAAAACTAAGTTCTGTTCGATTATTGTTTGTGAATGTTTGACCTAACCTCAAATATACGTCGATTCCGCCATTTTGTTATGCTCTTTGACGCCATCTTAGGTCGTTTCAAATATTTCAACTATTTTACCATTTTATGATTACATTGAATGCATTTTTGTTATATTTTCGCTACTCGAAAAACATTATATTAATTGTGCTTCAAACTAAAAGGTTCCGGATGGCAAACATTAGTATGTTTCTATTAAATTCATACGCAAAACTTTTTATTTCAGCGTTTTTTTTCGGTCGTGCAAAAGTTTGCAAATAGCAGGACCCGTCATGTGCATGATTTTATTCGTATGTTTGTATTTTCTTCTCAGCCTCAAAAACGCTTTTTACACAAAAAAAATAACGAAAAGTTAAAAATAAACTGATGAAATAGCAACAAACGAAAATCAAGTTTGACATTTTTATCATAACACTTTTTACTGTAAAATGTGATAAAAAACAAGAGAGGAACCTTTTTTATGATAACAACTTGTCTGATCTATTTTCATGAACCCTGTCAAAATCGGCAACAAAAATAAAACACTTTCAAACATATTTCGACATCAATTAACTCCAGATATCAGTTTCAACTCGCTGCTGTATTTCAATTTCCACTTGAGAGCGTCAGGGCGAAAGGGATATAAAAAAAATACTTTCAAAACTACCGCGCGTGTTTCCCTTCAAAAGTCCATCAACATTAATCGCTTAATTTTAGATCTATTTGTAAACCGAACGGTTCGAGTTTCTACAACGCCTCATTCAGTATTGAAATTCTTACATAACATAAAATCGTCAGAAATTGTATTATTATCTTAACATTCGTGTTTTGATAATAACATCATTTTAATTAATTTGAAATCGCATAAAAACAAACTAATAAATCTCGCAGATAATAAAAAGTAGAAGTAAAAAAGTAAATACAAAATACAAAAGAATAATAAATTGACATTTGAGGTGGACAGTTTCGAGATTCGAGTTGTAAGTTTCGAAAAATGTTTCTCTCAAGATGTTCGCGATATTTTCATTCTTTTGTCATCGGTTTGTGTACTGCAGAACAGTCTCTATCACCGGTTAGGGTATGACTTCAAGGGATCATCGAGACAGATGGGATATCCTTGAACCGACCCTCATCCCTTTGTGCTCGTCCTCACGTTCGCAATACAAAGCAATAAAAATAAATCTTCGACAATCCCTGGATCGGTTTGATCTGAACAAAATAATAAATTCGCATGTTTCAATCGAGTTTCATCTGCATTTTCTCAAATTTTTCACAACTCATAAATAATTCAATTCGTCACAGTCAAACTTTGAAAAATAGAGTCATATTTTGTATCAAAAAACGCGAAAAAAGGTTGTTGTTTGAAGTTGAAGCCGGACCGGACGTTGCTTAATGAAGTATTGATTTTTTGAAACCGTTTCGCATCTAATGATCAGAGCACTTAATTCGGCGGATCAAATTTGCAGGTCTTCCTAAGACTTTTTAACAATTTATCGGCCCAATTTTCGTCGACCAGTTGAACATTTTATAAAGCATCATTTTATTTTTCAAACTAAAAACCAAGTTACAATTTTGATTCTCGTCCAAAAATTAGTTTTCATTTTACAACAGAGCAATTAAATTATTTCAGACGCTGTATCAAGAATATGTGAATGAGGAAGTTTGCGATGCTATTCAGCGAGTTATAACCCTTTCGGCAGAGTCGATAATTCAGTTAAAGCAACTTTCGAATGTGATTAAGCCTCGCTAGATAAGAGTAGGCAAGATGTAAGCAAAGAGGCGAAGACAATGTTTTGCCCTAAACCATATTGATGCTGAATAATTGAATCCGCTGTAAGTGTTCCGTAACGACTGCAAACAACCAACAATGTAGCAACAAATTCTTCGGCGAGTTGCAATTTGCAAACATAATTGAAACGAAGATTTCCAATTGGCGGACCGTGTTAAAACAATTTTTTTTTTCAAAACAAACAATGGGTGTTTAAGAAAGTCTATCAGCAAATGGAGCGTGAAGACTGTCGGTAATGGTCAAGTTGAATGGATGGAAGTCGAAAATGACCCTCGGCTCATTTGAATTATAATAAATTTTCTCTCAAGTCAAACTTGAAACTCGAATTAAAACAGAATATAACAATTGTTATTACAAAATTAGTTTCTTTTCAGAAATTTGATTTTGAAATGTAACCAGAGGATAAGATATTGGCAAAGTTTAATTGAACACGATTGTTTTTGATTACTCTAACTTTCAAGATTCTGCTCAAGCTGTGCAAGTGTTGAAATCGTTGTGATAAAGGTTGCGAGATTACCTATCATGACTTTTGACTTTGAAAAAAGCGAAAATTTAAAAACCAAATCAAGAGAAGAATTTGTTCGAAAGCAAATTTTGGAGTAATTTTTATGATGATACGAAACAAGAACAATTGGAAGGGTGTCTCGATCGCAAGCAGCTTCATGGAGCTGCTTTATAATTCGAGTTTGAACTTTATGTTTGATATTGAATGAATTAAACGGTTTGTTACAACAAAAGACTTAAAAGTTATAGTCGCCTATTCGCGAAGTCGCAAGTGAGACCCAAGTATACTCAGCAAACTGTGAAGTAGGAAATTGAACTGGCTCCAATCAACTCGAGAATTCGGAACTCCTCTTCAAACAAGCCCGCGCAAACTTGGAACGCAAAACTATTTCATATCACCCGAAATCCCCGAGACCTCCAATATCGCTTCTGATCCTAAAACAAAATTCAAATCGATCGTCAAATTGTCCATGAATTCTAAACAATTTTACAGTTAAACTTGAATAATTGAAAATTGATCATTTCAAACACGAATCTTCTTTGTACCTTTTTTGTAATTGTCGAGTCACAGTTTGAACAATGAAAAAAAGTGAGCCCTAATTGAAGCAAACGCTCAAACATTGACAGAGTATACACAGGCGACGTTTGAGTTAGAGTCCGTGACATTTATGAAAGCACATAAGGGACGACAGAGAAACCTGCAAACGCTTTTTGATGCGTCCTAAATATGCAAGACGACGTGTGTTATTAGTCGACAATTATGACAGCTCTGTGTGCATATTTTAACAAAATAACATTACAACGTCAGCCGAACTGACAAAGTCATACACACCCTCGGCTCTTTGTCATTAAGACAGTTATAACTACATCGTCCAGGCGATTATCATTCCAGTCCATCCGCTCGTTAAAATGCTCCACTGACTTTTAGGCGAAACTTTTAGGATTAATGTCTAGAAAGAAAGAACGTTTAACTGTTTGAAATAATGATTTGAACGATTAATTGTCACGGTGAAAACAATATGAATAAATCACAGTTGGGATTAGAGCGACAAGATGGTCTTGATTAAAGCAAGCTTGTTTGCAAAGTTGTAATTTGCCCGTCTATATCTTAGCTTATCAGGTTTCCTCTCGTTCTGACAAAGCTAAAATTCGAAATGAAGTAAATTATTAATTGAACAAGTTTCAATACATGTTTAATTTGTGTATTTTCATAGTAGTGGTTGTTAAAATTGAAATCGGGTAAAGGATAATTTTAAAGAACGTAGTTTAGTTATTTACAGGATGTATTTTCTATGAAATCGCATACAATAATTGGATCTAGATAACGTAACAGCATTGTTGAACATGTTGAATGATTTAATTGTCCGGGATGGCTTCCAGGCCCTGCAAAAATGCATATTTCAATTATAATTTTCGATCAATTTACGGTTTTGATTCCTTTGTCCATTTATTTTTTGTTGTAATGGGTTGAGAAGATGTATCTTACCCGAGTTTGCCAATGTTTCCCACCAGTTATTCTATCGTCCCTGACCATTTGATCAATTTGATAAAGATGATCCAAGTTTCTCATATAAGGCTGTAAAATACGTAAAACATGAAACTTGTTTTTTTTCCTATCCTAAAATTTTGACTGAAATGTCGAAACTTTTCCAGAAAGATTAATGAAAATAAAAACATAACCTCAACACAAATGTTTATTTGTTAAATTTACAAACTTAATGTTGAAGCTAACAATTCAGAGATACACTTTAGATGTTTAGAAAACAATAAAAATTGTTGAAAAAGGTTATGTTACGCAATAAACTTACATTTCCAAAAGCAAAATAGTTGCTCCAGTAATTGAACAATGGCGGCACCGTCATAGCAACTCCGACAATGCCAAGAGGTATCAAAGCCTCATACCACATTTTGCGATTGCTTTTGTTTTTTTTTCTAGCTTTTTGTTGACAATTCGAAATTCGCAATTTGTCAGTGCACACGACACCCCGGACAACCGACAATCATGAATCAGCTCATCAGCTGTTGATGTTGACACCTACTGCTGTCTGTCGGAACTTACTATTATTAGTTGTTTGAAAATTCCCGCCAAAAATATCAACACTTTTTTATTTTAATAACTTATAATTTTGGTTAAAAACAAGTTTGGAATGTTAAAAAGATAAGAACGTTAAAGGTTAAAATAAAGTTGCTTATAAATATCCATTTGATTTACACTTCATTTTTTGTTTATAACAATTCGCAAAGTTTTGTCTTATTTGTTTATACGGTCAGATGATTAAAATATTTTCAAACAATATTTTGTTTGTTTATGATGACTGTTTTTAAAAAATAACATTCGTGAGTTATTTGTTTACGTTTGAAAGTGTAAACAGAAAGAATTTTTTCATTCAAAGTGCATGTCTCTAAAAAGTGATTTCGCATTATCGATTAGCGGCTTATTTTGCACAACGCAAACTTTAAAAGTTGCTCGTCAGTCGTCGTGATCATCCAAATAAACATTTTCATCGCGAGAGTTCTTATCAACAATATAGAAGATGGTAAGCCAACGACATATTCATTATCAAAATATCGGAGCAAAATTAAAAAATAGTCATGACCTTGACAATTTGACAAACACGTCAAATGTCACTTGATTGTAGTTTCAATTGTTTACACTTTTCAAGGTAACTGAACCTTACACTATCATCTTTGATTATTTCATTCTTTTTCTTTCCATTTTCAATTATCAAAATAAAAATAGCTCAGAATCAATCATACAAATCGAAAAAAAGTTAACATTAAAACAAATAATTTTTAGGTTATGTATACAACAAAACAAGTTGTTTTCACAATGTGCAAATCTTCACAACAAAAAGCTGCTACAGTTTTTTAAATTAAAATCCAATTTCATACTGTTTCAATGTTGAATATTCTTTTCAGAAAAACCCAATACGAAAATTGCCAACAATGCTCTTGAGAATATACTCTCTCGTAATTCTCGCTCTGGATCTCTTCACGCTGCTGATAGGAATTTGGTTTGCAATCATTTTGGCTGTGTATCGTACATTCCGACCTCCATCGTTGAAAAAACTCAGAGGAGAAGTTGCTATGGTATCCTAATAACTTTTCTTAATTAACAAATACGAAATAAAAAAAATATTCAAGTCCTTATTGCTCAAGTCCTATTAAGCAGTTAAAAAATGATGTTAAAAAGCAATACGATGAATTACAATTTAAAAAGATAACGTAACATAGAACATGCCCAGTGATTAATAATGATTAATGCGAGAACCATTGAAATTTGGCAGGTGATTGGCGCAGGCGACGGGATCGGAAGAGAAATAGCGATCCAGTTATCTCAATTGGGTGTAAATGTGGCGTGTGTGGATATAAATAAACAGACGTGCAAAGCCACAGTTCAAAAAGCCTCGCAGTTATCCAGCTTTGGCAAACACCCTGGATGCTTCGTGTGTGATGTCACTGACAAGAATCAGGTCCACTAGAAAGTCTTCTGCAACGTTTATCTTCCAATTTCAATATGATCGATGTTTATCCAATTTCAAACGATTCCAAATAGAATTTGTCTGTTTCTTTTCGTTGAAATTTCGTTTCACTTTTTTAGGTTTCGCAAACAGTCGACGAGATACGTCAAGAATTCGGTGAAATAACAATGCTTCTCCACTGTTGCGGTGTTCCAAGTCCTCGTACCTTATTAGAAGATCCTCCGGACGTCAGACACACAATGGATGTTTCAATCCTGAGCCACTTTTATGTCAGTTCCAAAAATGAATTTCGTAGACACAATTTTTACGCACAAAATCTTTTAAACATTCTTTAAACTGTAAAAAAATGTTGTTTTGTGTTTTCCAAAGCTTGTAGATACAGTTTTGCCCGGCATGAAAAAAGCAGGCAAAGGCCATATCGTATTTCTGTCGTCCGTAGCCGGGCTTTCTGGGAGTGCAAATCGTACAGGACGTGTGCCCTTTACTACAGCCCAGTTTGCAGTACAGGGTATGGCTGAGTCCCTTCAAACAGAACTAAGACATTCCGATAGTAAGGTTATTGTTTCGTTGGTTCACATTTATCCTTTCATCGTGGGACCTGAGGCTGCCAAAGATATCCGAATGAGGTCAGTTAAAAACCAAAAAATATCCGAATAATCGTTGTAGTTGAAAAAGAAATAATTTTTTATGTTTTGCAGAATACCAAGTTATTTTGGAACGATGCCAGCGGTAGAAGCTGCAAGAAAAATTCTCGAAGGTGTTCGGCGTAATTATGCGGAATTCAGCGTTCCAGGATACTTGTTATATCTTGGACACATCTTGAGGTACTTAAAAATTTTCCTTTTTTTGCATCAAAAAACAAAGTAAACAATATTTATATACATTTTTATGTTTCAGAATATTACCAAAACGAGCGTCTTTCATGTTAAGAGACCTACTCGACACCGGTGTTGATTTTGCATGAACTCGAAATGTTTACTTGTTACTTGTTGAGAGTGGAATAAACTTTTTGTACATTTTTCGAGATGTTCTGATCAATGGACCAACGCGCGTTTATAAGATCCGACACGAATCGTTTATTATTCATTCGTTAAAATCATTGATTCATTACATCAAAATATATACACACGTTTTTTGTTCTTCAAAAAACTAATTCTTCACGATTAACAGATACGAAAAAAAATCATTCCCCATAATATAATGCACGAGCATATAAAGTTACACTTTATTACAAAAAAAAAAACACACCTTCAAACTGCTCAATTGTTCTCTTTTTTAATAACTAGCAAATTGTAAGGCAAAAAATCTCTTAATCCAAACCAGGTGGCGCTGGCTCGGTGATGTCGATATCTAAAGGTTCTGTTTTTGGCTCAATTATTGGAAACTCAACAGGGCCCTAAAACCGAAAAGTTATACAAATTATAATACATCAATTTTTAATCCATTAAAACTAATTAAAAATATAACAAAAACTTACAATTTCATTAGTAATATACACATCCTCGTGTTTGATAGGAACTTTTCCTTTCAAAACTTCCATGATAGACGGGGCGATGTGTGCTCTCTGTAAAACACAAAACGAGAATTATTATCAAGTCTAAGAATTGAAAAAGTGATTAAAAATGTGTGTAATTGAATAAAACTGATATACTTGATTGTCAGAAAATGATTCGATATGAGCAATGAGAGGAGCTTTCAATCCCGGGGACATTTTAAGAGCCTCAGCTAGTTGGACTGGCGGCAACTGCAGTATGACAGAAAAACTTTGCGGTTGCGTTCGCTCGCAACATTTGACAAAGCCCTCCCAAACCTTCGGCTGTTTCCACACTTGTCTCAGGATCAGTCTTTGGAGGATGTTCATAACGAAACCGCTGAGTCGCGGGTACAAACTCAAACTCTGTATGACCGTGCGCATCAGCAAAGTTGGCAACGGAGTCAGTTCCATAAGATTTTGCATCACCACCGCCATCGTTTCTTGAGTGTACACTTGTTTCTCAGAGAAACATAAGGATGTTGCTACAAAAATGACAATTTAGAATTTTTAGATTTGAATTTCACATTTCAAGACGATAGAATGAGAGGAATTTGATTAATTAGTTCGGTTGCGACTGATTTCATTACCCTTAATTATCGTCATAAGTTCGGCTTTGCTGGAATCAATGGTGTGTAATGCGATTAACAATTCAGCAGGAGTAAGAGGGGAGGTGTGAGGCACACCGCTGTCATTGTTGTGGGTACCGAGTAACCTGTTGAAAACTTCTTTAACCACCACCGGATTGAGTTTGATAAGCTTTGGAAGTGCTGCGATCACTTCTTTTTTTGTTAATCCGTTTAACACGGGGATTAGGAAACGAACGTCCGACACTCTGGTTTGGTACAGGTCGCGAACTCTTGACACCAGCTCAACACTTGGAGCAGCTGAAAATTTGCAACGAAGTTAGTTACAACAAATACTGAAAAATATTTTTTTTGATTTTATTGTAAAGTGTTTTTGACCATGAAAATCTATTGTAAACATGTATGTTTATTTTTTGTCTTGTTATACTCACTTTTTTCTGTAAGAATATGAATAATTCTTGTAACCAATGTTTCAGCTCCTTTCGGGCAGGACTCTACAAGAGTCAAAAGCTGTGGTGAAGCCATGCCCATTTTTCTAACAGGAACTTCCACCATTCGTAATACCATACGTTTCACTTCCGCAGTCATGGACGTGTAAACTCTCGTCAACCTAAAAATTCCATTATTCAAAGTTCAAAATTGAAAAAGTATAGAATGAAATAATTAAACAAAAGAGAAGTTAAATAATCATACTCATGAATCAATTCCTCCTTCTCAGTAACCAACGCGAGGTACAGTTCCAAACAAGCTCGAACAGTAGACTCTTTCCATTCTTTACTAATCGTTGCCCTGCCTCTATCTTGTCCGAAAACAATTTCCGGTGGGTTTGGTAATTTTAAAAAGCCGAGATACAAAATTGCATATTCCTCAATCAACTTCGTAGTTTCTGGTCTTGAATATAAATCAACGACCATTTGAATCGCAGCTTCTCTGATCTATGATAAAATAAAAGTAGAACAATTAAAATCAGCTAAACGTAACCAAGATAAATAAGATACATCTTCAAAATCTCGACCTGGTTATTCTCATGACCGGTATGACATAGCAGTACGTTAACAAAATTAAGATGTTTCGGTGGTCGTTTGACGATCATCTCCTTTAGCAGTTCCAACGGAACCAGTCCTCGGTTTTCTTTCGACGAAATTACTTTTAAAGATTCCACTGCATCCTCGGTAATCAGAGGCGCTTCCAGGTACAGTCGGGATAACAAAGTGTCGCGATCTTTTCCCGGTACTTTTTCAATCGCAGTGATTAAAGTGCAGAGTAGAAAATTGTACGCATGATGAGGAGACTCTTGGGGTTTGGCTGGGAGATTTGTTCTGCGCTGAAAGCCTTGCAGCAGTGCATATTCCTCGTACAACCAACCCAATGCTAGATCCAATCGAGTTCTGATATCTTCAGTGATGTATTTCAAAATCGTTTCTTTGATGTGTGGGTTAAAAGATGCAGCTAAGGTTGTTAGAATTTTGGATCTGAAAGAGAAACCGATTGATCTTTAAATTAATCGAAAATGATTCAAAGTTTAATTCTCAATTTTTGTTTTTGAGTTGTTTAATACCTAGTGCCCATAACTCCACCAACAGCAGCACTTTTTTCGGTGACCAATATGCGATTGACAGCCATCAGCATCATCTTCTCCTTAGGCTCTTTCGGCATAGGTTTAGTTATTTCGTTCAGTTTCAATGCCTTTGTTTTTGTTCGACTTTTTGCCAACTTTTCATGAGCTTCCAAGCTTGCCTTTGCTTCGCGTTCCTTCTCTCTATCTTTTTCTCGTTTCTTCTCTCTCTTTACCTCCGCCACAGATATGCTTGGGTTTTTTATCAACTCTTCCATAACAATTTCATCGTCCTTTGCATCCTTTTTATTCTTCTTTGCTTTCGCTACTTTGATCTGCGACGCTAACAGTTTTGAAATCACTTGTTTTTGAATTACCACGTCGGTCGTTGATGTTGGCTGATATTCTCTCAAAAATACTGTCGGGATCTCGTCAGGAACCCAAGCCTGTAGATTTTTTTAATTTCATTATACACTATATTCACATTTTTAAATGAAGTGTTCATTTTTAAAATTTAGAATGAAAATTACCATGCTTTCTAATACAAGTTCGGTTGCTATTTCTAAACTCAGTCTCTCAGCTATGAAACTTTCTGAAAGTTCAATCAGTTCGGGTGATTTCACTGGTACAACTGGTTCGGATTCTTCCATAGGCACGACGGCGTCAATCTTAGCTTTTTTTGAAGCACTGGAATTGAAATTTTCCTAAAAAAACAAACAGTTGTAGTACATCTTGAAATGTGCATAAATAAAATTATCTTATGATTATAATATACCTGCTGTCTTTTCTTGACACGTCTAGTTTCGTCCTGTTTGGGACACGCCTTCTCAATTTCTTGTTTCTTCGCACCCAACTGAGTGAGCAGTTTGACAATAGTCTGTATTTGATCAGGTTCCAGATGTACACTCGAGGGATGTTTCAAAAAACCAAACAAAGTTAACTTTAATTGTTTCTGCACACTTTTCACTTGGGAATCCGAAAGAGTGGGTGGCAGATCGTTCAACAGTTTTTGCATAGCTAAAAGAACAAGTAACAAACATTAAAACAATAAAAAAAGTTTCTTCTAATCCTCATATGTAAATTGAATATTACTAATTTACGACGCAGTTATTTAAATTTTATATCGCACCTTGAATAACAGAGCTCATAAATTTTGGCCTCGACTTGGCAATGAGCGCCAAGGATCCCATGCAGGTCATAAGATTGACGCTGCTCACGTGAGGCGATCCATGAAAATTAATTAGCAAATTCATCACGTGCTTAGCCTCGTCTTCCAAATTCCTTCTCCGGGCAATTTTCAAAGTCAGGGGAATTTTTAACAGGGAAAAGTCGTCAGGCTTCTCCGGTACGTCCAAATCTGGATACGTTTGCATCAAAACAACACCTTCGAGAAATTTCACTGCTTGTGTTCGAATCCTGGAAATAACAATTTGTTAACTTTCATTTTTCAACGTTTGAAGATAAAAATGAAATGCCAAAACAATGAAAATAGAATGTACCCATCATTGTCACTGTCGATCATATTAATAATCTGAATTTTCAGTGCGCTCAGATGGTTCCAGGTATTTTCCATATCCGTTGTAACGACCGGAGCTTTCACGATCCAATTCAAAGCAGCTCTTAAAATTCGACTGCTTGCTCTGACTGCACGCTTTGCAACAACCGGAGCATCGTCTGACACCAACCTCAACAGTGTCTGAACAGTTTTTGGTATTGTGTGAGGTTGTTTTACACTAAAAATGAATAACATCGAAATTTAAATCAAACTGGATAATAAACTTTGATTTTAAACTAGATTGTTATTACCCAACTTCCTCGGCAAATCCGGCTATAGTTTTTCTAATCTCTGAATTCCTATCCAAGGCAAAAACTAAAACATTGTCCAGATGTTCGTCCAACAAAGTTGGTTCGGCATTTATTAAAACTTCCTTAACTTTACAAATGTTAGTCACTTTGTCAGATTCATTTGTTGAAATGGCCGCCTCATTTAACCAGCCCACAATCTGTAAAATTTTCTTTTTACATTATTTGCATTTTTATAAACAAAACCAACATTGCAAATTGTAAATAAACAGTTGGAGTGTTTGTGAATAACAAAAATAGTTTGTAACATGAAACAAATTATAAAATATTATCAATTGATAAGTTTTAATAACAAAACTGTATAAAATCGAGGAAAAGTATAAACAAACGAATCAGGGTGGACCCTAACCTGATCGCCGAAATTTTGTTCAACGTCGGCTTTTCGTAGTCGTGGATCCATTTTGGATCCTGCCAAAGAAAATTATCGTGGCAAAAGTATTGTTATAATAATAGAATAAAACTTCTAATTATTATTTCTATTATTCATGTGAAACTCTAGGAAAAAATTAATCAAATTGTTTTTTCTAAACTGAAAGTTGACAATTCGTGATGTCAGTTTTTGAGGTTATGTTCGAGGATTCTGCCATTCTGCCTCCTAGTGGCAGCTTTAAAAACTAACCTTGACATTGTTTTCGTTTTGGCAACACTGCAAAAACAAATGAAACGCGCAAAAATCAGACGAGAAAAAGAGAGATTTTCGCGTTATCAAATAAGGATGTAAGAGGTTGAGATGAAAAGATAAACAATTTAATTTTCACCGCGCCAGCGAAATCCATTGACTATGTAACCGATAAATTGCATATAAGTTGACACTTGAAGAAGACAATTTGTTTATAAAAGTTTATCTCGGATCCAAACTAGACGATGGAAATCTAACCCTACTTTTTGAAAATCTCAGTTTATGAAATTATAACATCTTATGGACGTTTTTTAACGAAGTTATTATTTAAAGATGGGCAGTTTGTTGAAATTTTATCAACAATTGTTGAGAAAATACCCCTACGGAATGCAATCAGTTCAAACAGGTGACAAAAAATTAATTGTGTAATATTTGGTAATCTCGAAAGTTAAAGATAAAAAGTTCATTAAAAAACATAAAAAAACAAAATTAATTATTTTATATTAATTGTACCAGGGATTTTAATGGCATCCGGTGATCAGCTGGCCCAAAATTTGGTTGAGGAAAAAACTTTCAAAGAATTGGATTTTGAAAGGACAGCTAAATTTGGAGCCTTAGGACTTGCGTGGGTAAATATGACAAGATATTAACAAAAATAAACAAATCTAAACTATTATTATTTGGTTTGTTTTTTTCATACTGATTTTGTATCTCTTTTTAGGGTCCAGGATTGACAGTTTGTTATGGTTTTCTGGAAAGAAAATTTGGCGGTAAAGGAACAATAGGAGTGGTGAAAAAAGTTGCGTTTGATCAACTGATATTTGCACCAACTTTTATTTTCCTTTTACTCTCTGCTATTGGCGCAAGTCAAGGCAAACAATTGGAAGAAATAAAGAACAAGTTGAAGGACGAGTACCGTGAAATATTAACGAATAATTATAAGGTAAAATCATGCGATAAACTCAATTCGCGAATTCATTCAATAAAACAACTTAGTTTATTGATCAATATTGATGTTTTATTGTTTTTACAGCTTTGGCCTATGGTGCAATTCATAAACTTTTCCTTCGTTCCTTTGCAATACCAAGTATTGGTTGTTCAAAGTGTTGCTTTGGTTTGGAACACCTACGTATCTTACAGAACCAACCGAAACGGACAGACACAACACTTCTGATGGTAGCACAAGATTGTACTGTTTTCTTCAGTTAATCCAATCGACGCAAAAACCTAACTAGACTATTACTTACAACTCAAATTTTATTTCTTTCAAAAGTTCCTTTTCTTACAATTACTGTACATACAATTTTATCTCTTTCACATGTAAAATTCGAAAAACTCGGTGTAAATAATTATGTGAATTCCGCAAATGTAAATATTCCGACTTTTTGTTAATATGTCATTTTTAGACAAATGACTTGCAAATTTTTTCTTCAAATTAAAAAACCTTTTAGACACCTTTGTCTATAATTGAATCCATAAATCCATTTTAGTCATCCGTCCAAAAGTTTTATAACGTACTCAAAAAAAAAAAATCTTGCGCTCAATCACAGATACATTTTCATCATCTCATCAATCAGATGAATATCTTTTTATATCAGTTTCCGTCATTTACAAGGGTAAATGAAAAAAACCGAACATTGAAAAATGCGAAAAAAATTGTCTATTGTGCTCCAGTGAAACCCAAAAAGACAATTGAAAATTTGCATCGCTATCTTGTTGCATTTTCGATGTGAATCTTATGCAATGCGAAATTGAAAGACAAATATTGTGTATCGAGTGTAACAAGGCCGTCGAATTTATTTATAAAGCTGTAAGATTGATTAGAATTGTGTCAGTCGATCAGTTGTGTAATTTCGTTAGGCGTAACAATGCTTCTAATTCAACGACATTTGTTTTTCTCAAAATTGTCATAATTTTGTTTTGGAATTCTCGTTAAGATAAGAAATGAAAACGTTTTATTGTCAAGATCTTCGATTTTTGTACGCGACAAAACTGCAGCTGGAAAATATGAGCTGGAACGTCGGAATGCAAATGAACTTGTTTATATTCTCAATCGCAGTTTGGTTTTATCTCGATGGTCTTTTGCAATAAGTAAATATAAGTTAATGTATGCGAACTGCGTGTTTTTAATATAATTTATGAATAAAATCTCGCTGCGAAAAGTGTGCTGTCGCTTTTCTTTTTTTTTATCACCAATTATGCCACGAGGTGGGAGAGTGCAAGCGCGAAAGAGTGTTTTCCGTTACAAATTAATTGGGCTCCGTGAAATTGAGTCGCATGCCGTTCTATAAAAATAAGTAACTGCCAATTGTACCAATCGTTGTGATTGAAGTTGATCGTTACATCTTTTTTACCATACATTCCAATGGAAAAACGTGTCATGGATAATTAAACTGACAAATCCGGGGGAATACAATCTCATTCTGCATTACAAATTATCACCATTACAATGTAAAAACTGTACTTTAGAATTCGGTTTCTTTAATTTCTTCAACAAACATTTTTTCAGACTCGAAACAACAAATGACATTGGCATGAACTTGTTCGGTCCAGTTTTATATTTCTTGTTTTTTCAATTTGTTTCATTTGTTTCGACTGTTTTTGTTAACTTTTATCTTTTGTTTACCATTGAAGCTGTTTATTTAAATTTGGTCCGTTTATTGTTGTAAAATGTTATCAATTGTTACAAAAGATAGATTAACGTATTAGCAGCTCTCTTATCAAGCTTGGAATCCAGATCGATCATCCGACACAACAGTTTTGGTTTGCATCAGCGACGGAAACAAATTGAATTATGATTATGAGTGCAGTCGAGCTTGTTAATGACAAGTCGGGGACAAAAATGATCTGCCAAACCAGGTAGGGATAGTGAGTTGCAGAGTGCGCTCACTGGCAGGATAGTTCCAGGCACCAGTTTTCGGAGAAATCTTGCCCGACCGGTCGCTTAGTTATGGCCGAGGATCGAAAGGAACAGGACGAACTTCGTCAGAAAGATGTCACAGGGTCCAAGTGTCAACCCACAAAAACCACCGATTTTGTCGCACCGGACGGTGGATGGGGGTGGATGATCGTTTTGGCCACTGGATGTTCCAACGTAAGTCAAAATTTTTTCCATTCATTCATTTTTATTTTCATTTATCTTTTTACTTATTTTTTCATCCAAACATGACAAGTTTTACAAAATTATTTCGTTCCAACTTTCATCTGAGGGAAAATTTTTTGAAAATTTAATATGGCTGACGTGAAAATTGACGAGGAAGATATTTGAAAATTGCGAAAAAAAGAGGTTTAAAAAAGCAGACATGAAACTACGGAAGTAGTTATTTAGTTTTTGTTTCTTTTGCGTTATTTGCGATCGCAATTATAGGAAAACTTGTAGCTTTTCTGAGAAACTACGGGATGGGTGCGGATCGCGCAGCGGCATGATTTCCTTAATGCATAATTGATGAACGTAATGTTGGCTGAATAATTGCAAAATGCGTTGACACTTTTTGTCGCAAATCACGCTGGCGAAGGAAATCCACTGTTTTCTGATAGCGAGTGTTAATCTTTTGATAATCGGCGAGACAGCCGTGACATAGTGACATGATCTAGCCGAGCTGTATTCAATATCTTATCCAAACTTGAGTTTTCGAAGTCTCAAATTTATTTGAGTTGACAAGGCCGAAATTGATAATTTTGAAGATATGTTTTACAATGTCAATGATAATATAACTCGAAATTCCTTGAGTTTTCTTAACTCAAGTTGTCTAATTTTTCATGTTTTTATTCACACTTCATCTGGTTATCTGTTTTAGATATTTTCAATGAATAGCTTCTTTCGTTTGATACTGCTTCTGAACATTTGCAATTTGAATTTTGTTAGCTATTTCTAATTGCTTCGATTTTTTGTTTCAGCTTTGCATCCTGACTGTGGTCCAATGTTTCGGTTTACTTTTTATGGACAAGTTCAAACACCTCGGAATTACGTCTTCGCACATAACTACTCTCACCAGCTCGAACTGTGCTACGACAGCTTTTCTAGGTGATTTTTCATTTGAAAATTTAAAACTGAGAACTGAAAAAAGACAAATGTGTCCATTTTACAATTAAAATGTAGACAAAAAATCAAATTTTTCATATTCCATTTAAAATTTTCGAATTTTTATTATAAAAATTGAGTTGTCTGTTATATGACTTGGTTTTCTTTCGCAGATTCTTATGAAAACTTAATGTGAAACGAGTTTCATACTATAAATAGGTTTTCAATTGAAAAAAACTTAATTTATTAATTACGTTGATTTAATAATGAATTATTACATAAATTGTTTAACCTGCCAGGAGGAATAAATTTGAAGTCAAGTTTACGCAATTGCATAACTTTCTCCACTTTCTCACTTCGAGTGTTAGATATCATTAACATGCCGATCAAACGTTAAGAAGAGACGCTTGCCTCGACAACGCGAAAAAATGCAACGAAAGTTGCGTTTCTTATGAAACAAAAAAAAATAAGTCACTTATCTATTAGTAAAATTAAGTTAAAGTTACCTAAAGTTAAAATTAAGTTTTTCTTTCAAAAAAACCAAATCACAAAAAATATGACTATGCCCACTTCATATTCATTTCTTATCAAATTTTGCAAAACGTTTCTACATTTTTAAGTAACGTCAATTATGGTGACATCATTATTCATATGATGAAAAGCTCTTAACTTTTTTAACAATAGTTTTTGAGTCGAATAAAAAAAGTAGTCTTTTTGTAATAATTGACTTGACATAATAATCGATTAAAATTTGAATAAATTAGTGTTACCATTTCTTCAAAAAATTCTTCAAAAAAATCTTACGAAATGATAATAGTGTACAGAAAAACAAATCGCGAGATTTTCAATTAACAAATATCACATTTTGAATTTGTATTCATTCAAATTTCAGGTTTAGCGAATGGACCTCTCTTTAGAAGATTTTCCTTCCGACAAATCTCCTTCGCCGGTGCATTACTATGTTTCTTTTCTGCAGTCATGCTATCGTTTGCTAAAACGTTTCCAGAATTTTTAGCATTCTTCTCCATCACATATGGTAAACATAAAACTATCAATTTTTTTTATTTTTCAAAAAGAACTTTCAAAAATTCTATATTTCTGCAAAAAAAATAAACGAGTAACTATACAAAATCCTTTGGATTCATAAAGTAAGTTAATCAAATGATTAATTATATCCTTTATATTACGTTTTTCGTCTGTTTCTTTACTTTCTTTTTTTACTTTTGACTTTACGTGATTTTTTTTGAAAGTCCTTTGAAACAAATTGAATCATAAAGTTGAACTTTTACAATACATATTTAGTGGTCGCATTCTCGGTCGTTCCTTCAAAGGTGCCGGCATGGGTTTCAGTTTGTCCTCAAGTTCGTTGGCTTTGAACACCTATTTCAAAGAGAAAAGACGAATAGCAATTGGATTGAGTTTTGCAGTCGCTGCCATGGGTCCCATCATAATGCCACAGGTACTTTTTTCATCTTCATTCCTTTTTTCTTTCAAACTTAATTTTCAACTTATTTCCTTCTTCTTTTTACCTAACATCTGTTTTTCATTTCCAGATCATCACGGTTCTAATGCCAGCATTTGGACAAGAAGGGACAGTTTTGCTGTTAGGCGGTCTGACGTTTCACGCGGTAGTTTGCGCCTTGTTGTTGCAACCGGTTTCCCGGCACGTGAAAAAAAGTAAAATCGCCGATAAAGAAATGGCAGAAATCCCGGGGAAAAAGGTACGCAATCAGGTTTATTTGCAATAAATAAAAACGTAACGAGCCAAGGTCAAGGACACGAAAGGTCAAATGAAAAGGGTGGAAACTAAATTGATCCTTTCGGAAGAGTCTTGCAACATCTTTTGGTAACACAAATCAAGTGGGTGATGAAATTTGATAGGCATATTCTGATTGATTTAGGATGTAGAAACAAAAGAAGAACTTTTGGATAAGGACTCGTTCAGCAAATCAATGGAAAACATTCGTCGTCGAACTCCCTCATTTTTGACTGAATGTCGTCAGTCTCGCACTTTTGGAAGTCAGTATTTGTATTACGAGGATGATACAGGAGCTTCTGGAGTAGATGTCCTTGAAGCTGGTTCCCCTATGATGGCAAAAGCAAATGATGGATGGTACAACTTTGTTCTTAATAATTGTCTACTTTTCCATTTTCATAATTTATTGTTAGTATTCTTTTGAAGGTCTGCGAAAATTTCATCCTCCACTCTGTCCCTGAGGAAGAACAGTTTCAACAGTACCAAAAACCACCAACGGAGTTTGCAGAATGTGCACCACAAATTGTCGATGCAAAATTTACATCTGTAAGAGTAGTTATTTCCTCTTTCTAGTAAATTAGAAACAGAAGGGAAAGAGGACAAACGAATATTTACAACGAAGAAAAATTTATCGTTTCAGAAACGGTCATGTTTATAACAAGTCATCGGAATTAAAGACCGAACCGTTAGAAAATTGTGCGCTGCTGGAAGTCGAAGAAAAAAAATGTGCCGAAGAGAAAAGTAATGGAAAAGTTATTGATTATGCAACAAAGAAGGTAAAAACTTATGATTATTATTATCTTGTAAATGAAGTAATCGGATGGCATAAGAAGAGGGAAAATGAAGATGCTTTACTTCACCAGAACAATATCAAGGAGAGGATAAAGCAAGTGAGCAGAAACATCGTAGAGATATTCGACTTGAACCTGCTACGCGATCCAGTTTACGTGAACATGATGATGGGTGTGAACCTGGCGAACTTTGTCGAGCTCAATTTCGCTCTCTTGACGCCGTTTATTTTAGGCAACTACGGATTTCCAAAACCACAGATCGCAACATGGATGTCGGTACTTGCTGGGATGGACCTTTTTACCAGATTATCTATTCCGTTTGTCTCATCTTACATCGGTTGGAGCAACCGAACTTTTTTCCTTATTGGAGTCAGCAGTATGGCATTGGGCCGAATAAGTAATGATTAGAAGAATTTCATTTCTTTTTTTAGACAAAAATAAACTTGATATGAAAATGATAATGCAACAATTTCAGTTTTGGCACACGTCCGAACTTTTGGAGTACTGCTTGGAGTAGCAGCCCTGGTCGGAGCTGGAAAAGCATTCAGAACTATTTTCATAGCTCTTGTGATACCGGGATACGTGCCATTGGACCGACTTCCTGCTGCCCTGGGACTGCAGCTTGTAACTAGTGGGATTATCTTCTTCGTCGTGGGACCGCTCATCGGCTGGATACAGGACACGTCGAAAAATTATGCTGTGACGTTGCATTGTTTGAACATCTTGACTTATATTGTAGCTATCTCGTGGGTCGCTGAATTCGCGTACTTTAGGTGCAGAAAAGTCAAGAGCAATGACGAAACAATCAAGGCTTGACTGAATTTTGTACTTAAATAGTCTAGGCAACGCAGGTGGTTGTAAATAATAAGTTCAGTAACAATAACAACGAGCCATGTGATTAATTGGGAAATGCAATTTCTTAAGAGAAAGTCTCGAACTGCAGTTTTACTTTTAGTACATTGAATTTGTACCATCTTTTTGTACTTGTGTGACTTGTCGATTGAATAATACATTGCGATTGGATGTTGGATGTATTTTTTAATAAAATAGTTGAAGTTTGATTTTGGTATTATCTATGAACATTATTAATAAAAAATTATCATGTTCTTCTTTTTTTTAATTTCGAGAATATTTAATAGAATTGTTTTCAAACAAAATACTTAAGACTTAAGTTGAATGTTTTTGTTATAAATCGCACAGTCAGTTTCGTATCATTGATTTTTACAGTTTGTTCTAAAACCATCTCAGTTTGCCGTCTTCAAGTTTGACTTTGTCATTAGCGAGTAATTCAAGTGCCAGAGGGAAAGCTTTGTGTTCAGCTCGTTGGATGCGTTGCCTCAAAGTGTCCTCTGTGTCATCTGGCAAAATCGACACGCAATCCTGAACGATTATCGCTCCAGAATCAACTTCCGGCTGCAACAAAGACAAACGTTTTGAAATCAAATCAATCTATAAAATGCCATGAAATGAAAATTGAAACCTATTTATACCTCAACAAAATGTACAGAACAACCAGTAACTTTTGCTCCGAACTCTAAAGCGTCTCGAATAGCATGAGCTCCTTTGAACGAAGGTAATAAGGATGGATGAACATTCATCATAGCGCCTCGCCAACTCTCCACAAACGTTTTTGATAATAATCTCATGAAACCTATTTAAAAATTGTTCAATCTTTCAATCTTCAATTGGTCATGAATTTTAAATTATATTTTGCAATTTTTTCATACCAGCGAGACAAATAATTTCAACACCCGCAGCTCTCAGATGTTTGTTCATCTCATTGTCAAACGTTTCGCGGTCTGGATAAGCTTTGTGGTCGATGAACTGAAATTTGATTGAGTAATTTCAACAATTAAAAATCAGTAAATTAAGTTTTGTTCGGTGATGAGTTTTGGTAATTTCAAATGTACCATAGTTGGTATGCCAGCTCTTTCTGCACGTTTCAGTCCTTCGACTCCAGCCTTATTGGAGATGACCAGAACTATCTCAGCTCCCATGCTTCGTTTTGGATCTTTCGTTGCATTGATCAACGCTTGCAAATTCGTACCAGAGCCTGATATCAAAACGCCAACTTTTTTTAAGGGTTTTGAGACGTGGTTCATGTGCGCTATTACATGTCTGTTCATCTCCTTTTCTATAGATGCTTCGAAGTTGTTCACCTTCACTCTGTCTAATTTATCTGAATCATGCAATTTTTACGTTGTTTATTGACAAAAGTTAAATAATTTATATTTGTTTGAATAAAAGTAGGAAAACATTCACACCTTTGCAAGATTGCAGAGCACCAATAACAACTGGTTTTTCATCTTTCAGTAAATCCATCGTTCGATCTAGATTCGCAGCCGAGCATACCAAAATTGCTCCGATGCCACAGTTGAAAGTTCGCAACATCTCCTCTTGGCTGATTTCACCTAAAAATTGCAATTTTTTGTTTTTAGTACGAAAACATTTTCTGTTGAAACAACTTCCAAACACTTTTTCAAACCTAATTTCAAATTTTACCTCTTATTGCAAGCCAACCAAAAATAGGCAAAACATCCCACTTAGAAGCATCAAGAACAACACCAATCCCATCAGGCAAGACTCTGGGAATGTTTTCAGTCAACCCACCGCCTGTGATGTGTGCAAAACCCTTGACCAAATTTTCGTTCAAAACTTTAGTCACACTTTTTGTGTAAATTTTTGTTGGTACAAGCAGTTCCTCTCCTGGAAATTTGAAACATGTTTGAATCGAATCCTCATTCAGTTCTACTACGTAAAACAAGTTTTAATGAATGATGTTTATTTTCGCAAACATTTAAAATTACCAATAGTTTTGGACGAGTTTGAAAACGGAGCAATGTCGCTGAATTTAAGGTGCACCTTTTCGATGACGCTTCGCACCAAACTGAACCCGTTACTGTGCACCCCACTGGAGGGCAGACCAATAACGACATCACCGACTTGCATCTCGTCTGTCCTGGGCATCAAATTGGTTCTTTCCACTGCACCAACTGCGAAACCTGCTAAATCGTAATCTCCGTCTTTGTACATGCTTGGCATCTCTGCTGTTTCACCTCCAACCTGATTAATAATTAAAATTTGAATTGAATTTAAACAATTGTTCGTAATTGTTGTTTAACAGTATTGATTGTCAAATAAAGTTTAAGATTTTCACGAAAGTATAAAACGTTGGATCACATTTTTCAAATATATTGTTGAAAATTACCAGAGCACAACCGGCTTGTTTGCAACCCTCAACTATGCCAGCCACTACGCTTTTTGCGACATCAATTTCCAATTTCCCACATGCATAGTAGTCTAAGAAGAACAGCGGTTCGGCTCCATGTGCCAGGATGTCATTTACACACATAGCTACTAGATCTATACCAACAGTATCGTGTTTGTTACATTCAATGGCAATCTGAAAAGGTAAATTTACAAATCTAACAATTCCAATGAAAACGAAAGAATAACAAAGATAAGAAAATTATTTTTGTAGTACTTTTAATTTAGTTCCAACGCCGTCAGTTCCAGACACCAAAATCGGATCCTTATAACCAGCAGCTTTTGTATCAAACAACCCCCCGAACCCTCCAATACTTCCCAACGCTCCTGCCCTGGTAGTTCCCTTGATCAGAGGTTTAATAGCAGAAACAAAATCGTCCCCAGCTGTGATATCAACGCCACTTTTCTTGTACGTCATCTTGCCCTGACTCAAGACTGATCTGAGGAAACCAAAAAAAAAACAAGCTTTAATTTTCAGATGTTCTTTATTCGCAGCTTTTTGTGACATGATGATTCCTCCTCGTTTATTTCATTCGACTATTTTCTTGTTACCGAGCGATAGCTTTGTGAGCAATGTCACTTCTGAATTGTTTGCCCTCGAATTCGATGGTCTTTGCTGCAACCAGAGCTTTGCCAGCAGCGGAGGTCAAATTTGAATCGACACTGACAGCTATCAGAACTCGTCCACCTGTTGAAAAAATGTATTTCCATTTTCATAAACGATTCCTGTGTGTTAATATCGCATCTACTGGCTTAGAAAAAATGATACCATTCGTTACTAATTGTCCTTCATTATTAATCGCAGTTCCGCTGTGGAATACAAAATGATCTTTTGAGTTGGCGACTTCTTCTACGTGGGTGATAACTTGGCCTTTCGACGATGATTCCGGGTAACCTTTTGATGCGAGAATCACTCCCACTGCAGATTTACAAGTTTCCCATACCACGAGATCTCGAGTCAGTTTAGTTTCAGTGCAAGCCTTTAAATCGAAAAATCAGGGATTAAAATTTTCTCGCAAAAGTTTCGATTTTTGATTTTTACACTAGAAGATTCAACGACACACCTTCATAATTTCATACAAGTCACTCTTCAGCAACGGCAAGATCACTTGGGTTTCAGGATCTCCGAACCTGCAGTTGAATTCTATGACTTTGGGGCCTTCCTTTGTCAACATAACTCCAGCATACAAAACACCCACGTAACGCAAGTTAAGTTTGTTCATGTGACTAATGGCTCGTTGCAGGATTTGTTCGTTGATCTGAACCAGCTCTTCTTTCGATACCAGAGGACAGGGACAGTATGCACCCATTCCTCCAGTGTTTGCTCCTTTGTCGCCGTCGAAAATTCTTTTGTGGTCTTGAGCTGGGGGCATCTCGACTATTATTTCACCTGGAATCCAATTCAAGAAATTCAAGATTAATATTTTCAATCCTTTATGTAGACTTAGTAAACTAGATTTGTATGAAAGATTTAGTTTAGATTTAGATTCATTTTGGTAATTTTGGATTAGACTATCACCATCAGTAAAGGCCAAAACAGAGATCTCAGTTCCATTCATAAATTCTTCCACGAGAATTCGTTCACTGGCCTGGCCGAATTTTTGATCGACCAGCATCTCTTTTATCGCAGCCTCTGCTTCTTTAAAATCATTTGGTACAATTACGCCCTTGCCAGCTGCCAATCCGGTTGCTTTAATAACCACAGATTCGTAAGGGCATCTAAAAAAAGAAATATGAAAAATAAAAAAAAATAGAACTATAATCACTTTCTATTTCTTGGATATGGATTTGTTTATACTTTTTGAGGAAGGAGATGGCTTCCTTAGGATCAGAAAATGTTTGAGAACGAGCAGTTGGAATTCCAGCATCGCGCATAAAACATTTAGCCCAATCCTTATCAGATTCAATTTGAGCAGCTTCTTTTCCCGGCCCAAAACATTTTATTTTGTCAGACTCCAAGAAGTCAACGTAACCGTCAGCTAAATATGCTTCTGGTCCAATTGCAACTAAGGAGATGTCATTTTGATTACAAAATTCTTTTACGTCCTGCAAAATATAAAAACAAATTCAAAAATTTAAACAAACGAGTTGTAACTAAAAGTTATGAAATACAAAAATAATATCTCAACTCACAGCTTTGTTATTTATGTTCACTTCAGCTTTGAAAGTTTTTTCATTTTTGAAGATTCCAGGATTTCCAGGAGCAACAAAAACTTTGTCAACCTGAAAATTGTTCGTCAATCATCGTTTACTTTTTATTTGTTAACAATGTTTAAATAAATTGGCTCATTTTTAATCGTAAACAAATTACCTTATTTGATTTCGCTAAGGATTCGCAAATTGCGTGCTCCCTTCCACCATTTCCAATTACCAAAACCTGAACCATTTCTAAAACAAAAATAACAATGCATTTGTCATCGATTTTTTTCCTCAACTTTTTCCTCTCTTCAGTTTGAGTTATAAGGTACCCCCCTCTGCTTTTGTCACCTGTTGATAGCTCACTCACTACACTCACTACACGTGCTCTTTTAAACCTGCTCTTTATTTTGACACAACTTTATCTTCAAAGCAAAACTATTTTACTTTTCATTCTTTCAATCAAAAAAAAGTAGACCAATTTTAAACAATAAAATACAATTTTCCGTTCCTAAAAATAGCAAAAGATAATTCAAAAGTTTTAAATTACAATTTGGTCATCTAGAAAATAACCTATTTAAGAAAATTTTACTATGATTTGAGCACAAAGTATATTTTAATAGAATAACAAATTTAACATAATAACATAATTAATAAACTTTTAATAATGATATAAATAAATTTAAATAATCTTTGTCTTCTCACCAAATTAAATTCCCTCCGTCTAAAATTCACAGAAGATAGTAGTTTAAACACTCGGAATTAAAAACACGATCGGTGTATCTCGTAAGAAGATTCCAAACGGACTGAGAAATTCGATGGATGCGTTGAGAAAAAATAACAAGCTGGTTTCTATATCAGCTAACTCAGCGATAACAACTCTGCGAAATACAATATCCAAAATAACAAAAAGTGTTTCTAATACATCTAAACAATATTAACAATTTCTATTTTTTAAACAAACTCTGTTTTCGAAACCAAAAATAAAAAGTGTGGGTTTCCATAAATTAACAACAAGTCAGCCTTGTTTAGTTGTCTGTTTATTCGTTTCGTCAAATACAAAAATACACGTAATAAATTATTATTATTATTATTCTCGTAACAAACAATTTGTATCTCGTATTTCTGTACAAAGTAAGAGATAAGACGGCGACCCCTGCCAAGAAGTTTGACGAAATCAACGATTAATCGCAGCTCGAAAAACACAGACATTTGTTTACTAAATTTTGTACTAGAAAGTGCGATTTGCTCTTTTCTTCTAACGACATTCTCGTATACATAAATCAATCACTAAATCTGACCGAGCCAGTCATAAGCCCTTTGTACTTTTGTTCATTTATTATAATATAATAATACAGTTGGAACTTAATCAATACATAAAAAACATAATAATCATAAATACGGAATCGAAACAAACTTTAAATTTAGATAGGACGACAAAAGTAAACGAGCAAAAGTGAGAGGAACGAAAATACAAAAAAAAAAATGAAAAGTAAAAATCGAAGGGACCCTCGTTGCCTCTCAACTTTGGATTGCAACCGGTTATCACAAGTGCCTTAGTTTTACTACAAGTGTTAACAACTAATTTTGGTTGCCTTCGTAGGAGTCGCTGCGGAATAACGCCTAACTGGACGAAATCCTCGCTCGCTTTGCAACTCTCGTGACAAGTTCTCGTTCAATGTTGTCGTCTATGGGACAGACATTTTCGCTCACTCCAAACTTACTAAATATCTTATCTACTGTTATTTGCATCGGTCGGTCGAGGAACCACGGATGATCCATCAGCTGATCCACGTTTATGCGTGCGTTTGGGTCCAAAGTCATGAGCCTCTTGATCTAAAAAAAGAATTTCCAACGTTAAAAATACCAATGAATTGTTAACATTGTTTTCATCACAATGTTGATCTTACCATATTCCGAGCATTTGATGTGGTTTTGTGGAAACAGGGTGGAAAGCTGAAGTGGCCACTTAAAATCTGTTTTTCCAAGGGAATAGATGATTTGCTGTTGAACGGCGTTAATCCACTGAGACAGCAGTAGAGAATCACACCCAAACTCCACATGTCAACCTGTTTCGTGTAATCAGCTAGGCCGTTGCTCTTGAGAACCTCAGGTGCTACATACATCATCGTTCCGCAAAAAGTCTTCATTCTCGAGGTACTGATCAGTTTCGAGAGACCAAAATCAGTCAATTTCACTAGAGTTTCATCGTCTGATGTTGCTAATAAAATGTTTTCAGGCTACAAATAAACAAAAATTAACAATCATTTTCGTTTTAAATAAATGATTGAGAAATAAAACGGAGATTTTTTTGTTATAACACCTTCAGGTCACGATGCGCAATTCCTTTTTTGTGCAAATACTGAACAGCCAAGCAAACTTGATAGAACAAGCTCTTCGTATGCTTTTCGGAGAGCCCCTTGCTTTTCTTTCTAATTCTGTCCAACAATTCTCCACCTTCCATCAGTTCCAGCACGATGAAAAGTTTCGTTGAGGTGTTTACATAATTTTCCATCTTAATAACGCAAGGCTGAAACCATAAATTTTTGATTACGAGATTATTCAATGAAATTTAAAGCTAAAAATGATAAATGAAGTTGAACGCATAATGAAAACGGTATCTCTTACATGATCCAACTTCTTCAAAATTTTAATCTCGTTCAAAATTTTTTCCGTGTCTTCAAAGGCAAAATTCTTTTTGCAGATCGTCTTGATGGCAAACTTTGTCATGGTTTTCTTGCAGAAGGCCATTTTGACCTCCCCGCTGGCACCGGAGCCGAGAGTTCGTGAAATCGCATATTGGCTCACAATTTCATGTGGAAAGTCTAGACATTCCAGGCCCGCTTCGTCCATGTACATGTAAACTAGAACAAGAAAAAGACAAACCTTTTTTAATTTTCTTTGAACTTAACAAAGAGTAAAAAAAAACAAAAAATTACTTTTCATTTTGTTAGGTTCAGCCAGTGAGATGACATCGTCGTTATTTAGTCTAATTTTTTTTGATTTGCCCACGAGTTCTGCATTGACATAGGTTCCGTTGATGGAGGTGTCGATCAAAAAGGTGACAAATTGTTTGTAGCCGTCAGATCCGATCAGCTCCTCGCGAATAATTTCAAAGTGTTGCTTGCTAATTGTGTTCAGATACGCCAACTTGATATTTGTATGATCAAAAACAATGTCACGATCCTTCGCCCTGCCAAACGTATAATGCGATTTCAGGAGATCTGAAAACCAAAAAAATGCATTTTCAGTTAAAAACATTCTTATTTAAACATTTCATTGGAAAACATTTGAAGAGTAACATTTTTAAAACAAACGAAAACTCTATTAAAGCTTTGTTTACAAAGATAAACAAAGACGTTTGTTGATGAAATCTGAAACTGACCTTGATGAGCGATGCTTTTCATCATGGGAAAAAGTTTGCCCCAAATTTTGGTTTCGGTGCATTCTATTGTCTGCTGGCTGTCGGGTTGAGAAAAAAATATCTCGCTCATGTCTTGAGTCGGCACGTTCGCCTCGTCCGGAGGCGAATTCGGTACCTCCGTCTTTCTGTCTATCAGGTCCATCTGATCGATGTTAATGTCGTACGGCATTATTTCATTTACAAAAGGTCAACAAAGGAATCAAACCCCCAAGTTTCACACGGGTAAAAACCCGGGTACACGGATACCCGACACGGGTACACGGGTGTCGTGCGAAAATAGACACTTTTCTTTTTAGCATATAAACTCACTGCCACGCGATGTCTCGGTGTCCGCTGTCGATGGAACGATTTTTAAATGGTCAACGAATGTTCGTTTCGTTGGAGAACTGTTGCAAGTTTAATTATTTCGCCGGACATGCGAGAAAAATCCGCGACACACGATTTTCAACAGAGACAAAGTGATTGTTCGAAAGAAACTGAAAGAAACGCTGAAAGTGCGCAGACGATTCGCTTTGTATTTTCGCGCACGCGCAGTTCAACTTGTTTATGTTTTCATTGTTACGTCACAACACCGCGAAACTTTTCGTCAGAGTTGTATTTAAAAAAACAGTTACAATAATTGTTTGTTTCATTCTTATAAGTTTAGGAACAATTTTCGAGGTTAGTAATTAGTAGTGGGATAATGAATTCATAATTTTTACCAATAGATTTTGATTATTTACGTTTATTTTGCACAGATTTGGAAGATTGGCGTGAGAGAAAGAGAGAGGAAGAAGAATAGAGTGAGACAATAAAAAAATGGCGTCGCCGGGCGGGACAATGGTACCAACATAAGAAAGCGATGGGAAAAGTAATGGCGTAGCCGCGTTGAGAGATTTAGCCCGCGCAAACACGTCCAGCCAATAAAGTTGGTTTAATTACGTAAATATTTACAAGCGACGCATAGTCAGTGGCGAGACAAGTCGAAGCATCCAGTGCTCGTTGATTTGAAGTCGAGGTAAGCATACAAAATGGCGTGTGCGTCGGCATTTGTCGGCGTAATTGTTGGGCCGCGTGCCCCCGCTGTCAGGCGAATCAAAAACATCAGCCCCTGTTGTGTTTCGCGCTTAACCTGAAAGCTGGTCAAATTTTGATGGTCATTGTTGTGTTTGTATTTGTTCACAGTTAAGAAAACGACGAAAAAATGGTCGAGTCAGAGCAGAACGGCGCGGAAAACGTAAACGAGTTCAAGAACGAGGCGGCCGGCAGCGAACCGGACGCGCTCAAGAAGCGAGTGCGCGACAAGGAGGACGACGCCGAGATCAACGGCGCGAAGAAGAAGCCCCGCCTTGAGGAGGACGCCGCAGAGAACGGCAAGGCCGACGCGCTTAACGGCGAGGACAAAGAGGATGCCAAAAGCGAGTCAAACAAACAAGATGTAAGTCGACGAGCAAGCTTGGTCCACTCGATTTTTGCGCAATCGATTCCGGCGCACGGTGGGGAGGGGGGTCGTTCGACTTTTTATGCGAACCGTTTGCTCGCTGAGATTAAACGGCTGAGGGGCCAGGGAAATTTATTGATAAAGCATTGTCGCTTCATTTTGCCTTGGATTCTTTTCGTTTTTTTTTCTTTTCCTTATAATTTTTTTCTATCTTTCTCTAATTGGTTTTGTTTTTTCGTTTATTTTGTTTTGTTTATTTTTTTGAACGGAATATTAGTCCTGATTGTTTTAAACAACAGGATAAAAAAATTTTTTTTGGTATCAAATTAATAGACGAGGAGAAAAAACGTAAATTGAATGGCGTTGAAAGATAAGAAGATTCAATTCTTGATCAAATATAGTTTTCAGGCGCTAAGTAAACAAAAGAGAAATAAAAGCTATTACTGTTTGATTAGATACAACCTTGTTTACACTTGTTCAAGATTAAAAACATGCTGAGGGGTGTATTGTGTCTTTACTGAAACTATGTATTTGAATTGATGAGTGTAACTAAATTCAAATTATCAAATTTTATTTGATTTTATACAAGGAGTTTTATTTTGTACAACCCAATTTTTTAATTCAATTAATTTTTCGATTTTAAAGTATTGGTTTTGGTTATCTACTCACATCTTTGTTTACATAGTTTCGTTGCAACAAATCATCATATAAAAAAATAACATCTCTTTTACAGACTAAATTTCTTCGATAATTTTTTTACTATTCAAACAAAAAATGAAATAAATTAGAATAAAAAAAAAACATTTTTCTTCATAGGAAAAAAATGGTGACAAGAAATCTGACGAGAAGGACGGCGAGGACAAAGACGATGGAAAGTCGGAGAAAAAGTCAAAACCTGATGAAGACACCGAAGATCTGGAGATGAGCGTGGAGAATGCAAGTGACAAGGAAGAGAATTCGAATTCCGAAGAAGAAGAAGAAGAAGAAGAGAAGAAACCGGCCGAAAAGTCGTCTCCCAGGAAGAAGACGGCTATTGTGAAGGAAGACGCAAACGATTCTGAGGTGGACGAGAGCTCAGAAGAGGAAGACGAGGAGGAAGAAGAAGTGACCAAGAAGAAGAGGAAGAAGAAGGACGATGATAGCGATTACAAGGAAGAAAGTGAGGACGAGAAGAAGTCGAAAAAGCGCAGGAAAAAGTCTTTTGCCAAGGTCGCCGGATCGGACTCCGACGAGAGCTCTGATCAGGACTCCGAGGATGACGAGGATTATGATCCCCGTACTGCTAAGAAGGCCAAGTCAACTCCGGCCAAGAAGACTCCAGCTAAGAAGGGAACTGGACGCGGTAGAGGCCGACCACCGAAGAACAAGAAGCCGGAGAAAAGCGACTCTGAAAAAGATGAGGAGGAGGATGATGACAAGGAAGAGAAAAAGGTAAAGAGTGATAGCGAATCAGAAGGAGAGAAGAAGGCCGAATCGGAAGACGCGTCAGACGACAAGAAGAAGGAGGTCGCGAAGCCAAAGGGTCGTGGAAGGAAGAGCAAGAAAGAAGTACTTTTTTGAACAGTTTTTTTCGTTTGTCTATTTTTCTTGTCTGAAATTTTGTCTACTTCTATTGCTTGCTCGGGGGGAGGGGGATTATTGTCGGGTGGGGAAGTGTTGAGAATGTTTTTGTATTTTGAACAAATTGTTGGAGTGTAAATGAATGTTGAAGAGAGTTAGTGAGAGAAAACAAAAATGAAATATGAAATTTAAAGTTATGTTCTTTCCAAACCAACTAAATTTGAATTTTGTAGGCCGAGAAGGTGGAGAAATACAAAAACTTCGTCCGCGAGGCAGGAATCAGAGTTCAGAACTACAAGGATCTCTTTGAGAACTGCTCCAACGATAATGAAAAAGTGAAGAAACTCTCGGAACTGCTGGAGGAAAGGGGTGTTGTTTTGCCGCCAACTCTGAAGAAATGCAGGGACGCTAAAAAGAAGTGGGATAAGAAATCTGAGGCTGATTCTCTGGACAAATCTGCAATCATTTCTGAAGGTACTTTTTGAGGAACAAAAATGATCCAGCAGTTTTTGGTATTTGGTATTACAATAATTCGTTTCTTATTTTTGTTTTAGGTCGAGTGACTCGCGGGTCACGCAACACTGGCGCAAGCGAAACCGGCGACACCTCGCCAGCAAAACGTGTGCGTGCAGCTCGCTCGCGCATACAAAACATTGTCGATAGCGAGTCTGAGTAATGCCATAAACGACGTACCAGTCAGTGACAAGACAAATATATCTCAAATTTTCTATATCGTTCATTATATATCACGGTGTTGATTTATTTTTACGACATTGACCAGTTTATTCGGGAATTCTCCCCTGATGTTTTCACCGACGAAAAGAGTTCCGTTTCATTTGATTATGCCTTACCAGATCGATGCCGTAAAAATCACATTAAATCTTATTGATAGTTTATAGTGAAATCGTAGAGATGCATGAATTTATAGAACTCCAAAAAAAATAACATATTTTAGATACTTTTGTTTGTTCAGTTAAAGAAAAAGATGAAAAAGAAGGAAGTCCTTGTCAGCGTTTTATTACGAATGTTGAGTTTGTGCTTTCCATAAAACAATTGATGGTAGCGAATTGATAAAAAAAAGAAATGAAATTGACAAAATGAAAATTGAGAGAGTATATTTTTGTACTGTTCTGCTTTTTTTCTTGGCCTAATTTTTTATAGATATCGAAAAAAGTGAAATACCTGTTTCTTAATGATTAAAAATTTGTCATTTTAGTTTTGCATCTTTATATATTTTTTTCATTAGAGTAAACGTTTTGCAAAACAAATCAGCACGAAAATTTTGTAAGAGAACATTTTGTTATAGAACGAAAATGTTTTTATGGAAGGCAGTGTGTTAAAACCGTGTGCGTGCAAATGTGAATTTACATCCATGTCATAATCTACAGCTAAACTTGAATGTCTGCACAATATATATTCAAAGTTGAAGAAAAAAAGCCAATAGATATTGAGAGTTTCGTAATTCAAAGTTCACGATTACCTATATTCACGTGTAAATTGTCTTTTAATCTTAAAATCAAAATGAGCATGTAATTAATCCATGCAGGTATCAAAACAAAAATTATGAAAGTCGAATGGTGTCTGCTTGCGTTACATTTTATTCGTCTTGTGTTGATGATATTTTTCACCTTTAATTTTTTTTATTATGTAAGACAAAACAAAACTATGTTCATTTACACATTATCGCTGATTAGAAGTTACGAATAAAACAAAAATTGCTTAGAACATTGAGAATATTATTTCCTTTCCAATCCAATTTGACAGCGTTTTCATTTTTCAACTTTATTTAAAAAAAAATCGCTTACAAAACATTAATTGTTATTTTAGAAAGTACATTACTTTCAAATTTCCCGCCTTTTTTGTTTGTTTTTTGTTCGAAGACAACTTCAAGTCGTTTACGATCAGATGTAAACAAAAACCTGTCAAACACTTGGGGCTTAAAAAAATACGTAAATACAAACAGTACTACATTCAACAAACAACTATCCGACTTTCAAAGAATTGTAAGTGAATAAACAACCAAAATCTCAGATTATTTACGATACAACACATCGTAAACTCTTTTTCAGTTGAAAACAATTTCAAATGGAATGGAAGACTCCGACAATGTCATGGAAGTGGAGACGAAGGACACAATGACCTTCATGTCACCGAACTTAGAAGATGTAAACAAAAAGGATTCCAAGGGGAAGACACTTCTGCACCACGCCGTCCTAAATGGCGACCTCGAATTAACGCGTCAACTTCTAGACAACGGAGCTGACGTAAATATTGCCACCTATGAGACAATCACGCCCCTCCACTGCGCTGTAAGTCAGGACGAGCACCTGGTAGAACTGCTCTTAGACCGTGGCGCTGACGTGAACTGTCAAACCGTGTTGAACTTTACGCCCCTTCATTACGTTGTGGCCGACCGCCAAAAAAACAACTGGAAAATACCCGAAAAGTTCAAAGAAAAAACCTGCCCCAAACTCATTGCCAAGAAGAGACGAATTTTGAAACTCCTTCTAAACCGAGGCGCCCGAATTGATCAGCGCAACTGTCGTAAGATGACATGTTTAAATTTCGCAGTTGCTCTGTACAGCCAGGAGATCGTCAGTTTGGTCCTTGATTACGGGGCTAATCCTAACCTCAGAAATGACCTTGATATGTTTCCTCTTCATTATGCAGTGGAACGACAAGAGTTCGAACTTGTCGAGTTGTTGTTGCAGCATGGCGCCGATGTGAATGTAAAAGACTTTTTAGGCAAAACGCCAATCATCTATGCAATTGACAACTTCGACCGGCCGATTTTTGAGTTGCTCCTTTTGTATGATGCAAAAGTAGATTTTCAGATGATTGAAAAGTACTTTGAAGATTGTTCGCTCAAGTTTTGTAATTCTGATAAGAAAGAGAGAATTTTCGAGATCTTGACTGAACATTTCGTGAAGATAAATGAATTGCAAAATCAAAATAAGAAGATGAAATTGAATTCTAAGATGGTAGAATTGAAGAAAAGTTGTCAGGTGGAAGTAACGAGAATGAAGGTCGAAAGTATTTACGAAAATTGCACGGTTTCATTTTTTGACCTGTTAACACATGAGATGAGGAAAGTCGAGATGTACCTGAACAACGAAGAAGGACGCTGTCAACTGATTGAGAGTTGTTTTCAAGTCAGCTTCCCAAATTATTCAGCAATGATTGACCACAGGATCAAAATCGGCACACAAAGACTGCAGCTTCGAAACGAGGCTCATGAATTGCTGCAAAAGTTGATTGGCAATGTTTTTCAACTGCCGAGCGACTGTACTTTGAGGATCTTGCGTTTCTTTAGCGACGCACAGGTCAAGTTTTTTTGCAGTTCGCACAAGGAATAATTTTTAATCCGGAATGAAGATTTCGTTTTTTTGTAAATATAGTATTTACTATTTGTGACAAACCGGTCGGAAATCAACATCTATTTGTTGTTTGAAATAAAAGATATTTTATAATTAAATTGACTTGGAACTTTTTATTATCGGAACTATTATTATATTTTATAACACCTTTGAGTTCCTGTAATGGTGTTCATCTAATGATAAATGACCTTGTTTGTTATTATAACTTCGATCGTCAAGTTTTTTTTTATGTTTACATTGTTTATCTATAGATTCATCGGTTTTAATTATGTTTGTTTTAACATCAGTAATTATTTTTGAACCAGCTTCAACGAATTTTGTTTTGTTTTTCTTTTTGAAAAAAAAAACAGTCCTCTTTTGTTTTCAAAATATGACCTTTATTGCCATGAATTAACAAAATATTGCTGCACTCGTGCATGCGCACTGTCGTAAATCTCTTAGCAGTCGAAAAGCGCGCTTTACAAAGCGTGTCCAAAGGCCGCAACTAATAATCGTTTTCTGAAATCCATCTTTTTTGGAAAACTTCACATCGTCTCCAATTTGACCCTAAGATGTTCCATTTTTTTTAATTCTCTCCCCACCAGGTTGGTTACTAGGAAGTGACAAACCGTTTCTATGGAAACAGCTGAGCGCTGCGAAATTCGATGGATTGGCAGTAAGTCGCAATCGCAGCTTGAAGCAGGTCGAGGTTGAAAAAAAGCTGCCGGCGAAGCGAGAAACGTAAAGGCGACAGTGAGACAGACGTGAAAAACCGACTTTGGACGCGTGTTTAACTTTGTGAAAATATTTGCAAAAGGTCAAGAGGTCGGTTACTAAAATAAACGTCTGTTCGTTCATTGGCTGACGGAGAAATCATGTAAGTATGCCTGACAGATGGAAAAATGCAAAAATTTGCACTTCGTTTTGCACAAAAAAAAATGGAAATTAAAGAAAAACGTTTGGGTAGACACTTCCATAATGAAAAAAAGAGGACACTTTTATCGCGCGATCAATTCAGATAATTGATAGAAAATTTCTAGTGGTTTCATTTTTCCGCTCGTTCAATTTCAATCAATTTTTCAGAACCAGTCACTCGTAGCTTTTCAATTGTTTTATTATTTTTTTCATTTTTATGTCACTTTGAGGTTTTTTTTAAATCTGAACAAAATGGCTATTTTTGCAAAACCATCTGAGCAATCGATAAAATTGCTGTTCAATTATTTATGTCTTGACGTGATGAATGCACCCCTTCATCCCATTTCTGTCAATGATTTAAAATATACCCTTTGAATAGAAAATCACCTCGATTCAAGACTCTGAAAGGCTAATTAAAAAAAGTTATGAATTAATTAACGACAATTGAAGAACGAAATTGAAGTAAAACGTGAAATTGAAAGAGGAAAAAAATCTAGTTTCTAACAAATTTCAACTCTTTTTTTTTCTCTTATCGAACCGTGCTAGACGTTAGCAACATACTCATAAATTCATTATCGACCTCTAGATTATGTAACTTTAGATCTGCAATTATTATTCATGATATAACGGGGAAAATGCATAGCTATTTTTTATTTTGTTCTCTACATTTTATTGTTTCATGTTTACAACCAAAGGTGGAAAATTTGTACTATAAAGTAATCAAACATCAAATAAAAATTACAGTTAAAAACAAATCGTACAAATTTGATATACAATTTCTCATTAAAAAAGGATATAATTAATGAAATGAAACGTTTATTAAATTACAGGTTTAATCAAAACAAAAGCGACGGACATCGAGGAGGGGTGAGAGGTCGCGGGGGAGGTTTTGGTAACCGAGGCGGATCGAGTTCTGCGAGAGGGATGGCAAACCGCCGAGGAACTAACCGAGGCATGAGCAACAATGTCACAGGCCGACCAAATATCAGAGAAACTGGGATGAAAAACTTTACCGATACCAGACCGAGGTCCAGCGTGCAGAATATCAATTTGCCTAAACAGACCTGGAGCACCCAAAGTCTCGAGCCACTGAAGAAAAATTTTTACATTGAACATCCTGCTGTTAGCCATCGGTTTGTGCAGTTTAACAATCTGTCACATCGACCCAAATTTGTTTGATAAAAATTATGTTTATATTTTATAAACATAATTTTGTAATGCAAATTAATTAAATTTATAATTGAAATGAAATAAAATTAAATGTTCTGTTTCAGATCTTCAGATGAGGTCGTTTTATATCGCCAGTCTGTCGAGATAACAGTGAAGGGTGAAAACATTCCAAATCCCATCCAGTCGTTTGAGGAGGGAAATTTTCCGGATTATGTGATGAATGGGATTCGTGGACAGGGTTTTGATCAACCGACACCAATCCAGGCTCAAGGCTGGCCCATTGCTCTTAGTGGAAAAGATTTGGTCGCCATCGCTCAGACTGGATCAGGAAAAACTCTTGGTGTACGACACATTTTTTAGTTTTACTATTTCAGATTTTGTTATACCCCTTGAATTGAATGATTTCACCATTCATTATATTTGTTCATAAATTATTCCTGTTGTAACTTGAAATGACAATAATTCTTATTGTTTTTTCAGTATATTTTACCAGCGATCGTCCACATTATCAACCAATCCCGACTCAACTATGGTGAAGGTCCAATTGCCCTGATTCTTGCCCCAACTAGGGAACTCGCACAGCAAATTCAAGAGGTCGCGAATTGTTTCGGCGAAACTGCAGCTGTAAGAAACACTTGCGTTTTTGGCGGTGCTCCAAAAGCTCCTCAGGCACAAGACCTTGAGAGAGGTGTTGAAATTTGTATCGCCACTCCTGGACGACTGATTGATTTCTTGGAAAAGGGAATTATTAATCTGAAAAGGTTACTAAAATTTTACTAAAAACTTACTTAATACACAAAATTACTAGAAATAACTAGTAAGTTGCGTACATGTTCATTAAAAACTCACTAAATGTTACCAGAAAGTTACTAAACGTTATAATTAAGTTACAGAATGTTTCAAAAAAATGTTTCATTCTTTGTAGGTGCACATATTTGGTTCTGGACGAAGCCGATCGAATGTTAGACATGGGTTTTGAGCCTCAAATTCGCAAGATCATGAGCCAGATCCGTCCTGATCGTCAAGTTTTGATGTGGTCAGCAACCTGGCCCAAAGAGGTCCAGGCTCTGGCTGAAGACTTTCTGACAAACTACACCTACTTGAACATCGGCTCGTTGACCTTGTCTGCGAACCACAACATTATCCAAATCGTGGACGTGTGTCAGGAATTCGAAAAAGATGTCAAACTGCTGCGACTGCTGCATGAAATCAGTTCGGAGAAGGAGAACAAGACGATCATTTTTGTAGAGACAAAAAAGAAAGTTGATGACATTACTCGTAACATTCGCAAGGATGGATGGCAGGCGCTTAGCATCCACGGAGACAAAAACCAGCAGGAGAGAGATCATGTCCTGCAGCAATTCAGATCCGGCAGGGTTCCTATCTTAGTTGCGACTGACGTTGCTGCTAGGGGTTTGGGTACGTCAAAGAAACAAAAAAAAATAGAAAATAGACCAGATGTAAATTTGTATTTGTATTTTTATCATTTGTATTTGATTGTCCTGTTGGTTAATTGGGAATTGGCAACACTTAGTGAATTAGCCAGCGATGCTGTTGAAAACCGGCCTGAGCCTAATTTGAATGATGAAACAAATTACTGATCAAATCACGTTACTTTTTTTAACTCAATCATTTTTGATAAGATGTTAAATCAGTCTGGTTTTCTTTTTTCAGAGGCACACTTAGTCTTTGTTCAGACACGGTTGTCCTGTCAGTATTCGACAGACACAGTGATTTTTGTACCCCCTTGAAATATTTTGTTTTCCTTATTTTCAAAACCGAGAACATAATATTCAGTGCCTTTTGATCAATGCATTCAGGCTTTTATTCTAAAATGCTGCCTCTATCCCCGTAATGTAACATTTATGAAAATGTAAAAAAAAGACAAAAGCAGACATGTTACTGTGTCTGTCTGTCTCGTCAATCCAAAGCAAGTGGAAGATACAACCTGTGGATGATTCCAAGCTGGAATTTCCAGAACAGGTGGGTCTCATTACAAGCTTTGGTTTTCTAAAAAAAGTAAAATACAATGTAATAAACAATATGCTAAGAAAGTAATTGTCAGCAAACATTTTCAGAGGTTTTAGGAAACAATGTTTTATTTTTTGCAATAACTTTTTTGGTTATTTTTATGTTGTTATTAATGTCACTGATCTTTCTTGTAGATGTGGATGACGTCAAGTACGTGATAAACTTTGACTTTCCTTCGTCGTCGGAGGATTACATCCATCGGATCGGACGTACCGGTCGCAAAACACAAATGGGAACTGCGTACGCATTTTTCACGATACAAAATATGAGGCATGCAAAGGACCTGATTGAAGTGCTTCGTGAAGCTGGACAGACTGTTAATCCTCGTTTATCGGAGCTCGCTGAGATTGCTAAAACTTCTCATTTTGCAAAAGGTCTTTTACTATTTAATATTTGCTATTTGATGAAAATTAAAAACTGAATTAAAAAATTGATTTTGTATTTGAAAAAAAATGAATAAAAAATGAAAAAATCAACAGGTAACAAACGGTTCAACAATTTCCGGAACAATGACAAACCAGAATACGGACGTGGTGGAGGAACCAGCGAATCTCGAGGCCGTGGTGTTAATCGTCGACCAGCCACGTTCAACAATCAACAGTTTCAAGAATTCAATCACAAGCCTTTCAATCCGATGAAAGGGTCAAACATGACTCACGACTACAACCAGACCAGAAATTACGGTTATTTCGGACAAAAAACCGGCGGTTTCAACTCACGAAATGTCGAAGATAACAATTTCAGCAACTTCAACTATCCGAGTCAAACTTACTAAAGGAAAACAAAAGAAAAAGCAACTCTTCGTACCGCACCAAGAGACAATGTTACACATTCATTTATGAATTTTGCATCGACAATTCTCATTTTTGTTATTCCTTTTTTTAAGTTCGACGTTTTTAATTCACTTCGTTCCATTTGTTTTTATTGCAATAACTTATGCTAGTTGATTAAAAAGTTTCAACAAAGTTAGAATTAAGATTAAAGTGGTAATTACGTTGAGATGTTATCGTTTTTATTTTGACTGATATTATTAGTATTATAAAAGAAGATAACACTGTACTTCTTTAGAATAAAGATCGAGTTACTTGTTTCCATTGTTCGTAACAAGAACCAGAAGAACGGTGACAAGTCAGTCGACCCAAATATTTCAACTTGTTAAAAGCGACGACGTTTATCGTCATAAGTGCTGGGCGACTAAATTGGGATAGCCGATATGTTTTATGCTAAGCGTCCGATCGGGCAGGCGGATCACGCGGATCCGACAACAACACGCTTTTGTACTTTGCGAATGCCACCAGCAGCTTAAAAAGCGAGGCCCGATCGAGGCGCGCGCCAGTCTGTCAAAACCCCGTCCAAAATGTGTCGCCACTGTTTATTTGTTTTGGTTCTCGTTGTTTCTGTATCGGCGAATTTTAATCACACAACTTTATCCAAACGTCACTTATTCTTCGTACCGGCGTTTCCCACCGGGGAAATTCCTCGCAATCGAATTGTTGACACCCGACCGATTTTGGACAGTTTCAATGGTCCTCTTAAAGTTAACCGGCTGATCTGTGAGAATTCTGCTAGAAATGTATACTTTCGGTAAAAAAAGAATGTATATAATTTTCAATTTGTTTGAAAATGTTGTTTTAAGTCGATGACTTGAAATTTTTGACTTGTAGAGCGTCGTTTTCGTGTAACAAAGTATCGGACCATCCGGTGATAGAAACCGCTGAGAACGAGCAACTTTGTCAAATCCAACGATCTGAGAATGAGTGTCTGATAGATTTTAGTCGCGATCAATTTGCGGGTTGTGGAATCGTTGACTGTTCAGACGAACGAAACACTTTTTATTGTTTAACTGTGAGGTTTCCGCGAGTGTCGGGTCTGAAGATGAGGGACGACTTTGTTTTCACCCTCCAATGTAAACCTCGCGAAAGGGTTGTTTCCCTGCTGAAAACGATTCGTCTTAAACCAACTGACTTGTAAGAATTACGTCTAAATTTAACATTTATGCATGAAAAATAAATTTCAAAGTAACTGCGAAAAATTGAAACTGTAACAACTGTGATTTCAAAATGCAGAAGTGCAAGAGCATCAACGCCAGTAGCAACTGGCGGTTACAAAAATTCGTTTGAAACGGAAATTGCCTTATTTCGTCGTTCGTTTGGATCGGAAATTTTTGATACTAAAATTGAGGCTGGTGGAGGTGTACTTCTAGGCGAACAGTTACTTCTAAGAGTTGCAGTTAAACAAGGCGACGGTATCAATTAAAATCTCAGAAACAATTTTGTTTCAACTTTTCAATTTCTTTATGCTTTTTGTTCAAACTTGTAGGTTGGACGTCGTCAAAGATCGGCGAGGTCAAATTCCAAAAACCCTCAAAACGTAACGAAAATGTTAAGAGTATGACAGTACTAGACTCTAACGGCTGTGTGGACCCGGAAGTTGTAGAGATCTGTCCCCTGGACCAGTATAAGATCTCAGCGATGGAAAGTTATTTGCAATTCGAGTCGTTCATGTTTGACGGCATGCGGGAAAACGACGAGATGTGGTTGAGTGTAATAGCGATAGGCTGTTTGGAAAGCCATGACTGCGAACTAAACTGTGCGAAAAATTCGCGTCAAATCAGATCCACAAAGTCGGACAACCTCACGACCTGGCAGAGCGACGTTTCTTATAGGATAAGGACCAAGGGCGAAACAGATTGTTCCTGCTCGACGCAGATGTACTTGTTTTTTCTCGCTCTTGTATTATTGTTGTTGTTGATATGTTGCGTGGTATCAAGAAGCCTGGTTTAGATGTTGATTTGTACATGTTTAAGATATTTATTTGTACATTTGATAGATGACAGGGATCAATGTTTGATGTAAGATAAGGTACATGTTTTGAAGATTAAAAAGGAATTATTATTGCTTTAACACGTTCATTCCATCTAGTTCGTAGCAGAGTTTCACTCCTATCGCGAAAAGAATTAGGGCACTGAAAGTGCCGCTGATGAAGGGGTCGTGCCAGAGGTGGTAAAATGTACAGGCATATGTGCAGTTACAGTAGTCACGAAAGTAGTTCCAGCCTTTGTTTAGGATGTAATCGTCAACCTTTTTTTGAGTTTCGTAAACAGCTTTTTCGATTTTTTCTAAATTAAGATTAATTTAAATTGGCTTTTTTTTCGTTTGATCATTTTTTAGTTTGAAAATATTGCTTTTTTAATACCCTTTGTGACTGAATCTAAGGAATCTTTTGACGAAACATAGTTTGAAGTACAACTTGACCTTCCGGAAAGTCCTCGATCTGAAAAGAAACACAAGTTTTGAGCAAAAAAATCTGAGAAAAATAACAATTTTTGTTTACCTGGACTTCTTTGTCTTCCACGTTGGTTTGGAAAGACGTAGTTGTCTTTCTCTTGAAAAGCCGAAATTAAAAATTAATACATGATGGATTTATAAAATCTTTGAAAAAGGTTTGTTTTGTTTCTGAGTTACTTTACCGGCTTCGTCTGGATGTTTTTTGTAGTACGCAACTGTTACTGGACACTTATCCCAACAGCTCATCTTGAAACTTGTTTACCGTTTTCTTTTTGTATTGTTTTGCAACAGTTTGTTCATTGTTACGTTACTGTAATCTTGATGTTTATTTTAACTTTATAAATTTCACTCAATAAATTCAAGCAATTTTGAAAAATAACAGGTCAACCTGTCAACTTGACTTGACATGTAAACAAACCACGGTGACGAATTCAAACGAGAACAAATATTCCAAGAACATTTCAAATTACGAAAAGAAGACATAAAACACAAGTAGAAACGGAATAAGGAATTACAATTTTTAGTAAAACTTTTAATTAATACAATAATTACTTATTTTATTTACAAACAATGTTGACAAAACAATTTTTTCAATCAGGATAAATTTCTGGATGAATTTTATGTGCCATGAGATTAAGATCTGCGGTGGGTTGTTCTCCCTCCTTGGCTACCCTGTAGTTACAATTTTCCAACCGGTATTTTATCTTCATTTTTGGATCTTCATTGACTTGCTCGCCTGATAACTTCATATTCCTGACAATAATCCGTTTAAAAAGCGGAGGGTACTCGCCATAAGCTGGGAAAATTTTTTCTGGCTCTCTTTTGCATTCGTTCCTTCTGCAAAACGCTTCCTCTTCCTCTTTGGGCACAAGTCTAAAATCATTTTTGTATGTAATAGTCTCAATCTGTTGATGTTCTGGATACACTCGTCCCCGAAAGACTTTTTCTACTAGAGCAACCATTTTTCGTTGGTCTTTGTATGTGATCCCTTTTTCTTCGTACGGTTCCTGTAATAAGTGTCAATTTTTAAATTTGAAGTTATTTTTTTATTGCAATTTTTTGTTTGTTTATATTTGCTTGTTTTTGTGTTTACCGTTTCTGGTAGAGCAGCAACTTTGAGAATTTTAAAGTAGCTGGGCTCCGGGTACCGCGTAAACTTGTGTTGATAAACAATCCGGCCGACACCAAAGTTTTTGAGATTGCTACAAATTTCCCATAGCGTCTTCCCAAGGTAAAAATTCCTTCTTCCGACGTAAACGTACGGCATTTTGCTTGATATTTACTTGAAACAACTTAACAATTCTTGTTTATCTGTCTCTTTAAATTCAGCGAGCACAATATTTTTGAGGTTATATTCTCGCGCATGTTCATTGACATTGTCAAATTTCTTCCCGCGCCGTTTGTTGATGTTAACCTCCGTATTTCGCTTGGATTTGTTTGTTGTAAAAATATATTTGTAATGAATAATAAATGGTGGGAATCGTTTCATGGCTATTAATAAGAATTTGCAGTTCGAAGAAAATGCGAATACTTTTCTGAACAGTGACATCAATTATTATAAACTTGTCGACGATATTTTAAGACAGGTTCGCGAAGATTTTCAAACGGACGGAAAGTGTAAGTTCTTAATTCAAACTGTATTTATAAAATTCGCTTTTTAGTTGTGTTTGTGCAAATTTGCGAGAAACCTCTTGTTGACATTGTTACTTTTGAGTTTATTTTTGTTCTGGGTTGTTAATTTTTGTTTACTCAGTTTCAGACGAAAACTTGTTGCTGCTTTTCAATTACTTTGGCTCAGTTTTTGAAAAATCTATCGAACTTCACGAGTCCAAACGAGTGACCAAAATAGGTTCTTCTGAAACCGATGATAAAAATCCAAATATCTACTTTTTACGAGTAAAAACATCGGAATTTATTTATACCGTTTTTCCTGGTGTCAATTATTGTTCCTGTGATCATTTCAGGTAAGAAAAAAGCATACAACTCGAACATTAATAATTGCATGACAAAAAGTTGAAGAAAAACATTTCACATCCATTTGTTTACATCTTCCAGGGACGAAGTTTTGAAAAACAAAACATCTTTGACGTGTGAGCACAATCTTGCTGCCTGGCTCTCGGAAATTGATACAGAAAAGTTGAATTGCCAAAACATCAATCCAACCCAATTTCGGGAACAATTATTGTATCAAGTTTCAAGTAAACATTGCGAAGATGTCGATGAACAATGACGATTATAAGTTAGTTGCTAAATTAGGCAACTTGAAAACAATCGTACAAATGTTAAAGGCCATCAATTTTCAAGAAGTAATAATTTTCTGCTTCTACATCTCTTTTCATTTGATTTTGCTTCGTTTTCATTTTGATTCAAGAAAACTGTAAATTTTTTTAGGTCGCCACATGTTTTGGTACTCAAAACGGCCTGAAACTGACAGTAGAGCAGGCAAAATGTATGCAGCAAATGTTTACATCCCAATCAAAGCCTTTGAGGAGTTTTCATTGCAAGAAGATGTGATATTTCGTATAAACCTAAGTGTGTTAGTCGAGTGCCTTTTTATGTTTTGGAGCAATATCAATACACCCACCAGCAATGTTGCTTTGCAGTTAATATACAAAGTACAACTTTTTCAAAGCTCAAAAATCAAGAATAATTATCAAAGAAAAAAATGTGCTTACTTATAGTTACAATTATTTCAGGACGTAGGATATCCCGTGACAGTTCTGATCGAGTTCGAAGGGATCATTACAGACTGTTCGTTAAAAACTCAAGAACCAGACGAGCTACTTGACTTCAATTTGGAAGTTGATAACGTCGTTAATAAAGTTGTCATGCACACGAGTTTGTTGAAAGATGTTTTAGCTGAGCTAGATCAAACAAGTGATACGATGGAGGTAATGTTACAATTTAATAGAATGTTGAAAACAAAAGGTTTGTCTTTCAAGTTTTTCATTTCAATTTGCACTTCAGTTGTTTCTTTCTCCAACACCTCCGTACTTTCGGATAAGCACCAACGGAGTCGCGGGTGAGTGTTGTGTGGAAATTCCTCATGACAGCGAATACGTGGACAGTTTCCAGTGCAAGCAATCAAAAACCTCACATTACCAGTTGAATCACGTGAAACCAGCGATGAAAGCCCTGATGTGCGCCGACAAAGTTTCTTTAAGGCACGATGTCAATGGTCTTCTCTGTTTCCAATACATGATCAGAACTGAAGAGATGTATACTTTTTATATAGAATATTATGTAAGTTTATAAAGTTAATCATGAAGTATTTCATACGACATTAGATTCATAATGTAAAAATAAATATTTTTTGCAGATCTATCCAATAGTTGATCCAGACGAATCGAACGAGTAATTATTTTGAATCTTGATTGTATAATTTGAATCGTTTTAATTAATTTATTAAGTTGCAATAAATAGAAGTTGAATTTGAGGAGATGAATGAATAAAAGTTGAGAGATAAGAGCGTTCATGTTTATATTCTGTTATTTATGAATTCCGACTAGAACGAAAACTTATTGCATACAAACGATTACTTAATTTGCAAAGTTGACAAAGTAGACGAAATTTGTTCGTCATCGCAATGTCGAAATGATATGATTTGAAAAGTGGAAAAATTTGTTTTCTGATTTGACATCGGCTCCTGATTAACAGAGAATGCAAAAATATGTGATGTAATATTACAAGTTCCTTTGTTTAATAATTCACATTTACGTAGACATTTCATAATTTCATGTAATTTTTTTCTCTTTTCATTCATTTACGTTTACTTTGAAAAAGATAAAAACAATAAAAATCAAAAATCATTCAAAAGATTCAGGAACAGAAGCAAAATATACTTGTAAAAATAGAATACAATAAATTAATTGGAGCTAATCGAAGAATACAAAAATATGTCGCCTTAGCTTATGTATCACCGGAAGATTGATTGTAATGTAATAGTTACTTAGAAAGAAAAAAAATGATCTCACGTTGAGTTAAAAATAATCAAAACGCGCACTGCATCTTTCATATAAACACTACATTTTCAGGCTGTAAAAAATGGGCGTGGCTTTTATATTACAGTAATTACAACGACCAATGTAAAACAGCGATGGCACATCTCGTTTCAAATGATACAAATATATACATGCTTTAAAACTGTTATTTACAACGTGGGAATGCGTGCGCTCTAAAAATTCGTCCCTTCAATTTGTCTTCGAGTATTTTGTTTTTTATCAACAATGGTAACATTATTACCGTTTTTTGTTTCTTTTTCATCTCCGCGATTGCCAGTATTTTCGCTCATAATTTCATCACAAAACGTATGACCTCAAAAAATTCATCAAAATAGTTCCAAAAATACTGTTGCAAATCTAAACTGAACATTTCGAGTATTCGCAATCGATTGCCAATAACTTTTGCATTGAGAATGTTGCATTGATTAAGAAAAAGTCTATCAAATGAATGAACAATAAACATTCGTTACATTACACTTTCTAGAACCAAAAATAATACTATACAAAACTTAAAACTCGTACTCAACGTTCCATTTCACCTGACAATAATTAATTTCAAATTAAAACCTACATTTGTAAAACTAGAATAGAATGTTCAGTCTGCGTGATTAGGATTGAAGCCAGATGATTGATCGGCGTGCACCAAGCGTCAGAGAAAACTGTAAGCATTTTGGATCGCCCTGCCGCTCGCTGGGTCTTGCTCCACGCTCGTGCTCGGTTGCTCCAACCTCTCCAACGATTCTACTCGTGTCCTGATCGATCCCCCAAAAGTCTGCACCTACAACCACAAACAAAATCAATCCAAATTTGTTCTCAACCTCCTACAATTTTTACATTTCATTTGTTTATTACTTTTCATTACATCATTTTTACATCTCACACTTGTAAAATCATTAGTCTATATTGTCATATTAACAATCTTACAATGTTTTTTTTTAGTGAGTTGACAAACATTCCCACGAGATCGTTTAATTTTGTTTCTCGTCTATGGCCATTTAGTTTTAAACAGTGGGATTGAAAGTGGCTCGTCACTTTTGATCTTGCGATTTTTTACTCACTGTCTGTAGTTCAGACTTCTAACTATGGGAGTAGTCGGCCACTCGATCACTCAAGAGGAGTTAGACTTCCGCTGCTGACTCTTACTTCTCTTGGCTCCGGCGCGGCCGCGGGTCGCCTCTGCTCTTGCGACGTCTGCGCGCCGGCTGCACCGTGTTGTTGCTGCAAATTGCGCGAGCCCGGATTCGCCACTACGAATTCCGTCAGGGTCACATCAGCCGTCCCACCGGACTCGAGAGGTATTGCGTTCTTACGAAAGTGCTCCAGCATGTCGTTGATCGTCGGGAAGTAAAGATGTTGCACACGACAGTGGCCTTGATCGTTCAGTGTCATTCTTAAATGCTACAACATTTTAAAAAACAATTGTAATTTTTTTTTCGCAACAAAACATGTCATTTTGAACTTTTCGTTTACCTTAGCTCTACCCTGAAAGTTAAAAGTGAGTACGAATTCTCCTTTCCTCGTTTCACTTTGTCGGACGAGGAAAATCCCGTGACCTTCAGCTGCACTGTGCAAAACAAGCTGCGCCGCGTCAGAGCGAGGTAGTGTCCCGTGAAACCAAGCACATTCTCTTAGACTACTCGATAGGTCGAATTCTCCCTCGTTTGCAGGTACTGAAATGTAAAAACAAAGTTAACTTTCTGAAAAGTCGAACAACTTATAGAATCGTCATTGCAAAAATTTGTATACTCTGTTCAATATCTTGCTGCGACGAGCAGAGGTCCAAATTGCTATTGCTCCTAGCTCTCAATCTGGGGGGCAACTCCGGAGGGTTCGTGGTATGTTCATCCTGGTCATAAGCCGACCTGGAGCTTTTGCTAGCCGAGTTGGCGCGCAACCTCTCAGCGTTTTCCGAAGTCAACGAAAGTGCAGCATGATGCAAAAGGGAATCCGTCGCAGATTCGCTATGACTCGGCCGGGAACTCAGCTGACCAGACCTCATACAATACTTGATAGTCGCCAACCAGGACTTCATATCGGCCGGATCGTGGGCCTCGATTACAAACTCATTATCCTGCGTTTTGAGGACAAAAGTGTTTTCATGGTCTGGCATTTCTAAAGCAGTTGTTTCCCTTGCCTCGATGATGTCCGAGCAGAACACACCGCTGCGCGGTTTCATCGCCTTCGGGGGCGAGTAAAACTCGAGCATGTAACCTCCGATGGCTTTTATCAACGCGAGTCTCGACTTCTCCCACTTTTGGGTTCCGTCCATGTTTTCGCCCATTAGCGAGTTGACGATTCCTTCCTTTCGACATTCTACTACGATTTTTGATAACTTTGCTTTCGAGTGTTTCTCACGACGGCGATCGCTGTGAGACAATTCGACCTCGTCGCTTTGCTGTTTATGGAAAAGACTTTTGCCCTTTTTCAGGCCTTTGAACGAGAGTCTCCTGAAGAAGGGCTTGTGTGATGGTTTGGGAGAGATCGTGTCGCCTTCCTGCTCCGACACGTCGCTGAATTCCTCGTGCGAAGACGCTCGGATTGGATGGTTGTTTGGCACTCCGCTTGTGCCTTCTGTGTTTACACCGTCGCCCACGTCGTACGATGATGTGGACCTGAAATGAACCGAATGAGTATTTTTAGAAAAAAGTTCAGAGTGAAATTCAATTGAAATTCTTTCTTCAATGAAAAAGAAAGGAATTGGTTTGTGTTTACTATAGCGTGGTTTTTGGCAAACTTTGTTTTCCAATCTTTTAATAAACTTAGATGAACCTTGTTTTTTCATCCAACTATAAATAATCGAATGATTTGTGGGTGCAGCAGTAACGTTCAAAGTCAAAGTCATGTTTTTTATTTTGCATTTAACTTTTATCTTTTTTTTTTAATTTAATTTTGTTTTGACAGTAAAAGAAAATTGGTAAAAAGATGGATAACGAATGAAACGTAAACAAATATATGACAGATGAGTTCGAATCAAGTTTTTTGTCATGTGCTGAAGTGTAGACAATAAACAGGAAACACGTGATTGTACGTCAACGAGTGTTCGTACAATGAAGTTCTAATTTTGTTTGAAAGTGTTGTATGATTTGCAAAAAGGAGATGATTTTTTTGTTTTGTTTTTTCATGTTACAAATTGCGTCATCTGTTTTGAAAAGATAACTTAAAAATGATTACGTTGGCAGGAGATAAAATTGTACCTCGACAGGAAACAGTCAAAGGGTCAGATATTAAGTTATGAAACATTGCAACTCAACTGTCAATACAGTCGGCATCATCAATTGAAATTAAAAAAATTGAAAAATAGACGAATAAACTACAAAACAAACAAATCAACTATATCACAAATTAAAAAATCATTTAAAAATAAACTTCACAACTGATTGTTTATTTCTAGTCAACTCAAAAATTAAAAAAAAAACATTCGTTTGTTTACATCGCAAATAATCAAAGTTATAATTTGTTTACCTAACTTGTCCTTGAAGTTTTAGCAAATAAACAAATTTAGATTCACAAAACTTGTAAACAACCTGTCATAGACTAATCAAAACATTCGCAAAATTAAAATTGCAAAAACAATTGTTTTTTTTTGCGAAGATTATTGTTTACCTTATGCTGCGTCGCCAATATTCGGTCTCAAAGTGGTCGCAGAACGTCTCGACGAATTTGCGCAGGAAGTCGCGGTGTGATAATGTGGATCGCGAGCTTTCGGGTAGATTGACGGCGACGTAGGTGCAGAAGGCCTTGGCGAACTCGGAAGCGGAGGCGCGAGCGTGCCTGTCGCAGAAGTCGGTCCAGTTGTCGGGACTCTCGGGCGTCGTCGCCGACGCGTTCTGCACGCTCATGTCGTGGCTCGTGGCCGAGTCAATTGGATCGCCGACGACAGGCGGCGGCGGTTGCGGCGGCCGCGACCACGGCGGCCACCGAGCGCGACTCACCAGGTGCAAAGTGTCGCACTCGGTCGCACTCGAGTTCCCAACGACGCACCAGCTTTGATTCCCTTTCAGTATTGTTAATGCTAACCACATTCCCGAACGCGAAATCACAGTTTGCAAGCTCTCCGATGCTGGCGCGCTCTCCCAAACGGACAAAATAGTCGGTCGGTAATTTTCGATTCTGCCTTCCTTATCGATATAATGTTACAAGTTTTGCAATTTTCGTTTTTCACTGTTGTAGAGTTTGCAAAAAACGAAAATTGCACATATATGGTGCTGTTTTTCATTTAAGTGTTTAGACTTGTTGTTTACGTTCTGTAACTTGTATATTGTTATCATATTTCATTACCAAGGTCAAGTTTGTTTACATGGAATTTGAGCTCATCTGGACTTTCTTCCTTTTTCTCAAAGGTTCCTCAGATCCAAATTATTTTTCATTATATTTAAAAACTAATTATAAACATTTAAATATTTTTTTGTTTCGTTTTGTTCACACTTTCATAAAGTTTATTGGATTTACTTTGACGTTTGATTGTTAAGTAAACAACCGTGCATGTCTTTTTTCAGTTTAAGGCAAAAAACTTCATGAATTCACCAATTTGATATGCCCAAAGATGGGAGAAATTTTGAGAATTTTCTCGAGTCTTCACGCAGGTGCTTGCGCATGCGCACAAGAGAGCGACTGTCAGTGTATACAGAAAGTACTCCATAGTGGATATCATCGATACGTAGTACAGCTGGATTGCGAAAACTCGAAAGCTTTTCTCTGTTTTTTTGTGAAAAAAGTAATCTCCAAAGCATTCGCTCGAAAAACAAGAGCAACTGGGATAAAGTTCTTGTCAGAAGGTATGTGTTTTGCAATGAAAAAGTTATACTTTATTTGGAAAGATCGGTTTGAGGGTGACTGACATCGACTACGTGACCTTTTAAAGCTTTATCTTCTCCATTGTTTTAATTTTTGATTGCTACTTCATAAACAAGAACATTGGCGTGCATGCAATTCATCAAAAATTTTTCAGTAACTCGGATGTCGATTATGCAATTCCATCATCTGAAGATTTAAGTAAAATTTACATTTTAGCGACTGAATCAAAATCGTCACTGAGGTTTTTTGTTTTCTAAATTAAAATTTCGTATTGAGGTTAGGTCAATCCATTTGTTTATTAGTTTAATTACTTGATTAGTTTCTTGTGAGAAAGACAATCAAAAGTAATGAAAGTATTAGGTAATAAATGGTTTATTTTTGTTTATTTTCAGATTGTATTTCGCATTTTGAAGGTATTCCAAATACACCTGTAAATGGTAAGATTAAACATTGTTTCTCAAAGAAAAATTTATTATAACATGTTTTATTACGTTTGACTAAGATCGTTTGTTTACTTTTTAGAATGCTATGATGGGAGGAACCCATTACCACACTCCTCAGACAATTTTTGGCCACATGATGGGAGGTCAACAACATCCCCAAGAAGTTCCCCAGTGGATGCAGATGCCACAAGTCCCACCGATCTCTATGCCATGGGTCGTGTCGTCTCAACCAAACACCGTCAGATTCGGCGAAGACAGACCGCAGCCCATTTTACCTTGTTTGCATCAGAAAAGAAAACTCGATCCAGTCGACATGATTGATACGTAAGTAAAAATTCTATCCATATTTCTGTTCTCCAGTTTGTGTTTTAAATTTCATTTTCTGAACAATAAAATTAATATTGATTATTCATTTATTTCATAGACGACAGCACAAACAATTCATAACGGAAGAAAAGATGGCGGCTCATTTTCAAGACTTACATATAAGCACAAAACCTCCCGCTGAACCTGTTCCGTCAACTTCCACCGCTACTGATATCGGCACAAAAATCGACTTGCCGGAAGTCTGCAAAAACACACCGAGACTTGTGATTTCTGATGAAATCAAACGACTGCGAAACGAACCAATCTTGCCATCTTCACTGCTTTCAAAACTGTAAGTGATATATAAAAACGAAGCAAATATTATAAAAGAAAATTCGAGCTTTTGTTTGAACTTTTGATTTGATTTTTGTTTCTCCGTTGTTTTTAAATACTAAGTCTTAAACAGATTTTCTCTTTCAGGGAAAGGCCCACCATGGCTCTAGTGTTGTGGGAGCCTCCGAACAAACACCTGCGAGTCTTTTCGGGATCCCATGAAACTCCGACTGTAACATCTGCAGATGACAATGACAACAACAACAACAACAGCGCAACTGTCAGCAATCACAATGTTTCCAGCAATGATATTGTCGTTGAGATGGAGGACGTCGTTCTGGAACCAATGGATTTATAAGGAATCTCTCAAAAAAAATGTGAAACATTTTTCTTGTACTATTATCAGAAAGATTTAAGTTTGTTTACGTTTGGTTTATATAATTGTTTAGTTAATTGAAGTTGGGGACATAAGAGGTTTTGAGTTTTCAAAATTAGTTTAACTGTTTTCTGGAAAACATAAAAAAAAGAATCGACGGATTTTATTTTTGAAACAATGATTGCATGATTGAATTTTTGGATAGCGATTCAAACAATTAGGAATCCCAAAGAACTTCCTATGACCCCTTCAACAATTGCATTTAAGACAGTTGACGAATCATGAAATCATTTAATTAATTTTTGGCCATGTTGTAATGGCCGGTAAGTTCGTTTATTACGTTAGTTTAAATCTCAATCGATCAACTGCCATGAAATATTTTTGGGAGTACAAATGTGCGTGTGGTTCAGCTTTTTATCAATGAATTATGTAGATGTACGACGTGAACAGTTTATTGTACGATACAATTTTGTGATTCAATACACCGCACCTGTATACGTTTTTCAACAATAAAACGATTCTGTCCAGAATTAACCGATTCGTTCTTATTATCAATCATACAAGCAGTCTTAATTTTTCTGTTTTTATTATTTTTTTCTTTTTTTAATTTTTTTTTGACAACATAAACCTAGTTTGTAACAACCTCATACAATGTGATACAATTGCAAGACATAAATTTCAAAATTTGGCTGTTTCTTTTTTACAATCTTTCATTAGCGGTTGATTTCACATCGCCAGTACTTAGGATTCTCGTTTTGAATTCATCAGCGTCTTCAAGAGGCTCGCCGTCTATTGCACTGGCCACTTTTGGATTATCCAAAACAGTTAAATGGTTACCTTCGGTGTGATAAATATCCACCCTATCTCTTGTGATCTGAAACGAAAAACTTTGTGAAATACTTGTTCTTTTGGGATAATTGATGTAATGAATAAGATTATAATTTTAAAAACCTTTTTCAATCCATAATCTTCTTCAATTTGTTTGATACTAGTCTGAGTAGGCTTGATGAGCAAAATCGGCGACCTAATAGGTGGCAGCGACTCGTAATCGTGATTTTCAATTGTCAGTAATCTCTTATAGATCGCCGTTAGCAGATCTCGCTGACTCTCTGTAGTCATTCCAGTCGTTCCTTCTGGCAAGTTCTTAATGAATACGTCCAACTTTTCGTCAAACGATTTGCATTTCTCCAAATCTGTCAGCAACTGAAAATGCAAAAATCCACATTTTAGATAACAAAATTGTAACGAAGATTTAGTAGAAATTGATTATTTTGAAAAAAATAGTGTTTGTACCGCTTGACTGGCTGTGGGTAGAAGCAAATCCATAATTCCCACCAACATGTAGTCCTGCAGTTCCTCAACTGTGTTCACCGGCAATTGACTGTCCTTGAAGGCACGCATCATGTGTGGTGCTCCGTCTACCAGTACTAGTCTACCCAAACATCCGTTAGCCTCGAGTCGTCTTGCCAGTTCGATGGCGATGATGGAACCGTAAGAGTAACCCATGATCACGAAGTCTCTTCTTCCATTTAATTTTTTCAACACTTCCTAAAATCAACAACCGAAAAGATAATCAATCAACATTGTAATTTCTATAGTTTTGAAACAAATCTAATTTCATATCAGAAAACGTATGCTGAACGTACGGGCAGAAGACTATCCGCAATGTCTGCAATAGTAGGGTTCTGTAGATTTTTCAAGTGAGGCTGCAAGCAAGTAGCCGGAGATTTCAGCTGCATTGCCAAATTGGCAAAAACGGTGGACAACCCCTCGATTCCAGGAATGAGGAACACCTCCTCCTTGCCTTCCTCGCACTTGGTCGGCAGTTTGACGCAAACATCCGGACTGGCACCCTTCCAGCCGACGGTTCGTACTAACAGTTTCATGCCAGTGAGAACCTCGACAGGAGCCTGTTCGGTCTTCTTTGCGTTTTCAGCTTCCTTCACCGCCATTTCTTGCAGTTTTGCGAAGTTCAAGTTTCGGATGTCTTGAGCCGTTAGGAAGATTTCAAACTCACGCTCCAGCGTCTGTTTGATCTCCACTGCCATCATAGAGTCCATTCCCAACTCTGCTAAGGAAGTATGTTTGCTCACCGTTTTCAAATCCTTCAGACCTGTAAAGAAACGGGATTCACATCAGTTATTGCCAACATCTGTTTTTCGTCAGACACAAAAAACTAGACTTAGGTTGGTAGTTCTGCAAGATAACCAGTCTTAGAGTAGGGTTGCCAACATAATTTTACGTTAAAAATAAAAAACTATGTTTGCTAGATGTGAAAAAACTATGCTAAGGTTGGTAGTCCTATAAGATTATCAATTTCTGTACAGGGTTGCCAACCTGAATCTAATTTCTTATCAGATGAATAATCTTGGAATATCTTACCCATAATGTTGAGAACAGTATCAACCATATCAGTTGCACCAGCCCCACCAGCTCGTTTCTCAGCGACGACCATGCTAGAAACAATAGCGGCGTCTGACTGCAAGAAGTGGTCAAGTTCCTGGATGCAGGATGAGATTCTTTGCTGGAGGGTACCAGCAATTACCAGCTCTTTATGGTCTTCCTGCATCTCCGCCACCAGACCGACATCACCAATAGTTCCCCACTGAACAGCCAAAGCCGTCAATCCGTCAGCTTTTCTCTGCTCGCAGATGCGCTCCATCACTGAGTTCGACATCCCATAATTGGTCTGACCGGCGTTTCCTCGACCGCACGACACGGACGAGAAAACAACAAAGTATCTAAGCTGAGGACACAGTTTTCTGGTCAATTTGTCGAGCATCTTCGTAGCCCAGGCCTTGCCTCTGAACGATTCCTCGAACGTCTCCTCGGTCTGGTTTTCCCAAATACTGTCCTTGAGGACCACAGCCAGATTGAAAATACCGTCAATTGGGCCCATGTCGGAGGCGGCTTTGAGGATGTCCTTGCACTCTTCTTCCTTTGATGGATCCTTTCCTCCGATAACGACGACTTTAGCGCCATAACTCTCCCAGATCTTGACTCGCATTTTTTGGTATCCATTTCTGAACCCTGTTCTGGAAGTTAGGACCAGTTTTCTGCAACCTCGGACGACCATCCAGTCCGCCAACTCCAATCCAAATCCTCCAAGACCTCCTAGAATGATGTAACTGCTTTCTGGCAAACAGTGGAATACTGGCAATGCTGAGATGCCGGTATCTAGGGGCTCGTTCTCGTCACGTACTTTTATGATTACCTGTAAAAATGTATTTTCATGTAAACATTCAAAAATAAACAATAAAATTCCTATTTTCTTGTCTTTTGCAATTATTAACAAAATCGCAGCTCTTTAAGGTAGTTATTTGTTTTTATAAATTTGGCAACAATGTAATCTTGGTCAAAAGCCAATTTGAATTGTTTTTTTTAGTTTGAATTTTATGAATCAATTGTTACCAACTTCAAGAATAAAAAATTCCATTGTTCTTACTTTTCCAACGTGTTTTCCTGCCGCCATGTATCGGAAAGCATTCTCCAATTCGTCTTTCGTAAAGATAGTTCTAGTCAAAGGTTTGATGGCACCAATATTCAGGCCGGTGCTTACAAGATCTTTGAATTTCTGTTTCACCTCAGTTGGTGCATCGAACAAGCTGTCAACCATGACACCATGGAAACTAATTTCCTTAAGGAAAGCCTGCAGTCCAAGAGGATTGTTTGCAGCAAGATCGAACTTGCCGATTTCCAAGAACCGACCACCATGAGCCAGACAACGCACCGAAGCCTGGAGTTTCTCTTCAGCGAGAGAGTTCAGCACCATATCGACACCTCTACCCTTCGTCATTCGCATGATCATCTGTTCAAAACTGGTGTCTCGAGAATTGCCAATGTGGTCGTCCTGGATCTGAGGCCACCTATCCTTGACGAACTGGCGCTTCTCTGGAGTACCCACAGTTGTGAAAACTTCACAACCCTCGTACAAAGCCAGGGTGATAGCGGCCTGACCGATACCTCCTGTTCCGGCGTGGATCAAGATGCTGTCGCCCTTCTTCATCTTTCCTTTCATGTAGAGGGCGGCGTAGCAGGTTCCATAGACACAAGGAACCGTTGCGGCGTCATCCAAACTCCATCTATTTCATAAATCAAAATATTGACATTGCAAGTTTGATCATTTTTGATGGTTTTTTTTCTGAACTTACTCGTCAGGGAATTCCCAAGCCAGACTCCTGTCAGCGATTAGGAGATTAGTCATGCACCGACAGTCCGACATGCCCATGATTCTGCGACCGGAAACATCAATACCACAGTACTCAAAACCGATGACACAGTCCTGGGCCAATCTGTGTTTCGCGCCCACTTCGGTCGCAAGTTTACCGGTACTCAACATGATGTCACGGAAGTTGATGGATGAGTAAACTACGTACACCAAATCCGGGTTCTTGATTTTCGGAGACAATGGACCTTCCAACCATTTCAATGTTGACAGGTCACCTTTCACGATCTGGTTCACGTAGGCATGAGGCACAACACGTGGTTCAAGTGGTTTCATCAATTGATGCCTAGGATGAGAATTTGAAAATGAGAATTTCAAAATTAATGATTATTTTGTTGGCAGCACTTCGAACTAAAAGAAACTAAACTTATGGTAACTTTCTGAGCTGCCAACATAAAAAAACAACAGGAATAATAAAGAACAATTTACAAAAAACAAAAAATAAGGAAATAGTTATTTTTTGCAAAAAAGAAATGTTACCTATAAGATCCCCAGACACCTCCCGGTCTGAGCACATTGGTCGCCAGGTCAAGTTGGAGTTGTTCAGCATACAAAGGATTTTGTAAACTGAACTCTGGAGCCTTAGGATCTTGAATGAGAACACCTCTAACAAGCTCTCCACCAGGTTCCTTTCTTATGCAATTAACAAATCCTATAACTCCGCTCTCAAATCCATGACCCACGACTATAATCTTGGACGAGATCACTGCGTCCTTCTCGGTCTCAGCCTTGAGGTTCTTCTTCAAATCGTTCAACCAGTCGAACTTGTTGTTATTCGCCACAATCACTATCGACTTCTTGGCCTTGCTGTGTTTCCTCAACAGCACCACGATCTCGTTGCCCATCTTCTTCTCCATGACTATCTTCAGTCCACTGCTCTCAGCACTCTTGTGCAAAGCACTGCCAGACTGAGTGTTCTCACGACTGACTAAAAATCCTGCCTCCTCGACCGCGGTGGTAAGTTGTCGCAAAATATGCTGTTTCTGTTTAGTCAGCAAGTTCTGTCCATAAGCTATCATAGCGTTCGTGTCCAAGGTGAGTTTCTTTGGTTCGATGATGTTTACACTCGGAGGCAACTCCGGTCCGGTGTAGTTCTCGGAGACGATGTTCACATCCGGTTGCATCAGAGGAAGATCACCTAGTGCATCCAGGATCAAAGGCGATAACACATTTTGCAGGTGGTCGCCTTCGTTGATGCACTCCAGGGTCTTGATCTTGATGGTCGCATGGTTTTCCTGAGCGATGTGCAGGGTCGCTCGTACAAGCTCAACTGGGTCCACCTCCTTGAGGTCTCGGTGTCCCATGAACTTGTACTCCTCCAGGACCGGTTCGCCAGCCGGTTTCCTTCTGCTGATCGCACTGGCCTTGAGTCCCCTAATCTCCACACCTCCAGCACTAATGACGTCGGCCTCTTTAATCACTCGTACAGGGAACTCTTTCTTGTCATCAGGCATGGCTCGGAACTGGTTCATGTGGTGCTTAGTGTCAATAACCAACTTCTGAATACCCGTAGGAACGAACAGTCCTCTGGTATCCTTCGTCAGAATCACCATCTGGAGCATGTTGTCCATGAACGAGACCCAGTTGTTGTCCCAACCGATGTGGCCCTTAGTTCCATCCAACGAACACGACTTGATAGCCTTGAAGATGCCAGAATAATGGTACCCTCTGAGTCTCAACTCCTTGTACACGTCCCGAGAACACATCACTTCCTCGGCATCGTTGTCTGGCAGGTCCTCAATGTTTATCCTTTCAGCGCTGGCGTTCTTCGTCGTTCGGATGATACCTGTAACAACAGCCGAGCCGTTCTCCACGACCTCGAACCGTCCCGTTCCCTTCTGGACCATGAGAGTGAGTTCGATCTCGCCCTCTTTCGGAATGTTCGTAGCTCTCAGGAACTTCACGTCCTCGAAAACAACCGAGAACTCGGTGTAGAGATCTCCCTTCATCATTCCCACAGTTTCCCAGATGAGTGAAAGGTATCCAGTAGCTGGTAGGAGTAATCGTCCGTCGATAACGTGGCCAGCCATGAACTCGAAGTTCTCGTCAGACAGACACACCTGGACCGTTCGCTCCCCGGAGGTGATCTTGTCCTGCATCCTGTACGAGGTCACGTACCAATCGTCCGAGTGCTCCCATTTGATCAGGGGCGAGATCATGCGCGTTCCTCTGCTGACCGGGTACTGAATCGGGGGGTACAAGTCAGCCACCACAGGGTGCATTCCAGACATGTACATCTGTCCGATTCCTTTGAGCAGACACTCGAGCTGGTTCTTCTGTCTTTTGTTCGTCAATGGGATGTTGGTCACACGAGGACCCAGAGACCGTTTGAGGATGGCCTGGAGGAGACTATGAGGAGCGATCTCAATAACAATAGCGTCGCTGGGGACCGACTTGCTGGCCTGGTCGAAGAGCACCGGGCTCAGCAGGTTGCGCACGTGGTAGTTGGCGCTGTTCATGCGAGCCTCCGGGGTGTTCCAGTTGGCCTTCGGAACCGACGAACTGATCCACTTCTGACTTCGTTCCTTAGGAGTGGGGACAAGTGGGGTGATGTATTTGAGCAGCGCCTTGCCGACCTCGGTGATGTACCGACTGTGGTAGGCGATCTCGCCGCAGTTGACCTCCCTGGCGAAGATGCTGCTGGCCTCGAGTTTCTTGATGAAGGCCTTGACGCTGGCGTTGGGGCCACTGATGGTGCAGTTGTCGGCGGAGTTGTAACAGGAGATGTCGATGTCGGCTGGGAGGATCTTCTTCAGGTCATCGGGAGTGAGACCCACTGCAGCCATCGCACCGTGGATCACTTTGGTTTCCAGGGACGACTTGCCTCGGTAGTAGGCAATCATCACCATCTGCTCGGCGGTCAAGGCACCGTCTGCGTAGGCGCAACCGAGCTCTCCCACCGAGTGACCGAGGATCATGTCCGGATTGACACCGATCGACTTCAGCACGTCGGTCAGACCGATCTGCACCGTTGCAATTCCTGCGAAACAGTGCAGGATGTTGTCGAACAGCTTAGGGTCCTGGCTCGTTAGGATGTTGTAGATGTCCAATCCTTCGGGCTTCAGAACTTTGTCACACTTCTCCACGGCTTTGGCAAACACTGGCAGCTGGAGTAAATCGGTTCCTGGAAATTTTAATTGCAGAGGTTAACAATATTGCTCATGGTTCAACCGAGTTCTGAGATTTGAGACTTGCCCATTCCGTTCCACTGGGATCCCATACCAGGGTACACAAAGACCACAGGTCGTTGTGCACCTGGATACTCCGCGACCTCGTTTATGGTCTGCTCGGACCTATTTTTGCCACCGACAATTGTGTACCCTCTATAGATATGACCAGATACGTTTTCCGCAAAGATGTCGTAAATGAGTCGGAAGTACTCTGCATCGACTGGTCTGCTCTCCATCTACAACAAAATGTTTCAAAATCACACTCATTTCTTTACTTTCTTATTCAAAAATAACTTAAAATGACTTTTTTTGAGTTAATTTGAAATCAACAAATCGATAACTAACATCATCCAGTAGTGTTCTAACACCTTCCATGGTCCTTGAGGAGGCGATTCCCAACCGTGGGAGGTCATCGGTCGGAGCACCTCCGTTGATCTTTTCCTTGTCATGGGTCTTGATCAAAACGTGGGCGTTAGCACCACCGAACCCGAACGAGTTTATGCCTACTAAACCACCGTCCCAGGGCGTTACTTCAGTTACAACCTTTAATCTACCTTCCTCTAAAGCCTTGACTCCCTCACGTGGTTTCTTGTAATGCAAGTTCGGTAGCAGGTACCCAGTCTCGCTGGCTATGACCATCTGCAAAAATTCTATCGGTTAATAATTTGCAACCAATTACATGTCGATTACACGTGTGGTTACACGAAACACAATGTAAAATTTGTTTATGTTTATGTTTATTCAGTAGAAGGCAGCAGTACAAACTGCTTCCATTTATTTATAAAGAAATTTTTAAAATTCAAAATTTTCAGCGAACCTTTGCAATAGAACATAATCCACTGGCAGGTTCTGAGTGTCCCAAATTGGACTTGATGGATCCCATCATAAGCGGAGTGGTCCTTCCAGTACAGAGCATGCTGTCGATAGCGTTGACCTCTTCGGGATCGCCGACCTTGGTTCCAGTACCGTGAGCCTCGATGAAGCTCAGACTGTTGGACGGAATGCCGCACTCGTAATAAAACTCCTTCAACAATCTACCCTGCATTATGCTCGAGGGGAAGGTGATTCCCTGCTCCTTGAAACCGTCGCAGTTGGTCTTGGCGTGCACCACCTTTGCGTACACCCTGCGAGAGTCTTTCGCCTTTTGCAAAAAGATCACAACGATCGCCTCACTGCGAGCGTAACCGTTCGCGTCGGCGTCGAAGGATTTGCAACTACCGTCCATCGACAGGACACCTGGTTTAATTAAAAAAATCATTATTTAATGATTTTAGACTTCGGTTTGTAATTGATATTTTTTGTTTTGAGGAAAAAGGGTTGGTTTTTGTTGGTTTTTAGTTTACCAAGACGAGAAAACTGCAAGGACACGTAGGGATGAAGAGCAAGATTGGATCCTCCGACGATTGCAGCGTCACAAAGACCGTCTTTGATTGCTCTATAGGCATGCTCGATGGCGAAGAGACTGGAACTGCAGGCAGAATCCACTGTGTAACTGGGACCACTCACACCTAGCCAGTAGGAAATTCTGTTAGCCAGCATAGCACGACTGCAACCTGTGATACCGTATCCATTGACCTGTAAAATGTCATAATTATCAGATGAACAATATTTTGATAATATGGAGAAATTTAATTTTGAAATTTTGAAACAAAAGTGGCTAAATGTGGACTGTATCAAAATGGGGGTGGTTTTCGGATCAGGTTGGTGGAACAAAATGACGACACGTTGTTTACAAATGTTGTTAACTAATTTTCACGAGAAAATTTGTTTTTTTTTCAGAAAAATAATTGTGTGAATAAAAGAAACTAAAACAATTAGATTTGTATATTTTAATCTCCTATTCTAATGAAAATTAAGATAAAAATTCAATAAAAAATTCCGAGATTAACTGTTATAATTTAATTAAAATGTGTAAAAAATTTGGGATACGGAAGAAAATTGAAGAAAATAACTAATTTTTACAGTAAATTGTCGAATGAAAAATTTTAGTTGAAAGTTTTTTTTTCTTTTTTTATCCTAGCTTAAATGACCGTTCGAAGGATCACGCGATTATATTTTAAGCAGTTGTTGAATGTTTCATTAAATTCATCAGCGTGTCGTCAATCGCGCAACATGCGATTGTTATCAATTTGTGTTTGCTAGTTAGCAAACACAATACATAGCACTTGTGACCCGTCCGAGTATGAATTTGTTAGTGATTAACTCTATCGGATCACAGATTTCACGCAAACGTTGAATATTTCATCGCTGTATACCGAACAATGCGAAAAAATTGGTCTGTTTTCAAACTCAGTAATGTAGCTTCGATGTAGCTTACATTCATTTTATTTTGAATTTAATTCGATTTTTCAGTTGTTGTTCGAGGTTTGGTACCTGAATTTTTTCATAGAACCAAGTTTTTTCAGACTCAGAAAAGCAAGCTCCAATGAAGACACCCAGTTTGGTTCCTCTGAGACTTCGAGGGTTGTAACCCGCGTCGACTATCGCTTCAAATGCATGCTCCAATAACATTCGACACATCGGGTCCATCGTATGTGCCTGTTTGAAGTGCACCCCAAAGAACGTCGCGTCAAACTTTCCCGGATTGTTGATTTTTCCCGTTCGTTGTGGAATTTCAGGATGATCTACACAAAAAAATATTTCCAAATTTGAAAAGAAATAAAAAGCACTCCTGACCTTCGTTCCATCAAAAGTACTTAATTTTATTTGTTAATGAACTTTAAACTGATTGCTCTAGAGGGTAATTATAATTGAACCATTAAAAAATTTGATCGAAATTAAAAACTTAGCTTAGTTAGTTAGAAAAGGCTTTTGAACAATTGAAAAAAGTAACTAAAAAGTAACTATATAAATAACTTAAAAAATAGATTGGATTGAAAGTTTGTGACTTTTATTTCGCAAAGTTAAAAGATTGATAAGACACCTAATTTCCAACGACGATCGTCGCCACTGATGAGATCCTTTTTCGCGAGCAAATTTTCCCTCAGTTCGTCCATATTGTCGGAATCCGGAAACCGCCCGGCAATACCGGTGATGCAGATCTCATCCTCCGGTGCGACTGGGCGATTTTTGTGCACCTTGTACCTGACTGGGTCCGCCATCGCGACCGAACTGTCACCGGGGCTTTTTCAAAAGAAAAAAAAATATCACACTTTTCACCACATGCAAACACCACCAACTGCAATTTTTTTCTGTTGCCGCTATTTCAGTTCAACTTTTGGTTTTTGAATGTTTGATTCAGAAATAAATTTGTTTGTTTTGATTAAATTCAAAAAATTAATTGAGAAAAAAATTTGATTCTGATTGCTGGTTGACAACTGGCAAATCAGTCGGCGATCACTCGTCGAACTGGGACTCGCCATTGACCGAAGACACTTTTATAACAACCGCCACCCCCTCTTGAAAAGCGTTTTTGTTTGTTATCTAGCCCCTAAACTTATTTGAATCAACATTAAAATTCAAATTGATTTCAGTCCTGCTGCATTGGTCGAACCTTCAACCTTTGATTATCTGAGTCCTTCGGTGTTTAAGTTAAGTCCGATTGTTTTTTAATTTAAACAATTAAAACAAAGTCAATAACATATGCGAACTTCGCGTCACAACATTTAAAAAGCAATTGAGTGTTCAAATTGAAAACGATTTTTGACCTTTCGTTCATGAAATTGAAAAATTAATCTAAATTTCATATTCAAATTTGAAACTACATCGAAATTTTTATTAAAAGGAAACATAATTATTAATCATACAAGTGTTTTGGTACAATTTTTATTGGGCATTTGTTTATGAGGGAAATTTTTTTCAAGTATCGTCATAGATTTGGTGCGCTACATGCTACGCTACATGCTAAGCTACACATGAATTTATGATTATGTATTTATGGAAATTCAAGTGGTTATCGTTTATCAGTTTCTCGTGCAGTTTTAGGTGAGATTAAATATATAAATTGTAATTGGGGAAAATTTTTGATTTATTGTTTTGCAACTGTAATATAACGATTGACAAATTAAGTTACTGGCAATGTTTCAGAGAATCCATTCTTAATAATAATAAATATAAGATTTTAACACTAGAAGAACGCAGTGGACAAATGTGTCCACTTTCGAAATTCAATTCGTCGTAACTTTTTTGTTTTTCAAGGTACAGTTGTGAAATTTTTAGGCAATTATTGTTTTATAGTTTTCTTGATACCGTAAAAATTTCATGCAAAAATTATTTTATTCAACAAAGATATATTATTGTCTTCCTAAAAAAACGAAGTGGACAAATCTACTTTTGAAGACTGAATTCAAAATTTTACATTTATATGATGTTTGAAGCATTTATAACTCCAAAATTAACCTAATTGTCAATGTTAAACATTATTTTGTTTATTAACACATATTTACAATATTGTTTTTCAGTTATAGATAATTAAAATAAAGTTTAACCACTCAAAATAGGTCAATTTTTCATTGAAAACCAGGGGTGAACAAAATTGTCCACTCCGTCCTTTTAGGGTGTCAGAAATTTCCGTCCTTCTAGTGTTAAGATCAAAACAAAAAAACAATACAACAAAATATGTTTGCATTTGTGGTGGTGCATTTATTGAAATGTAGTTGCAGTGAGTGCTTTAATTCTATTCATTCAAGAATAGAATTAATGAGAATTCAACTATACTGTCAAAACTGCAGACACGATATGATATCAGTTTACGGTGCAAAATTTTATTTTTGACTACAAAATGAGAAAGTGAAAAATAAGTTTATTATCTGGGAATAATTATCGGTTTATAGTCGCTATAATTAGTCGGAATTTGAAATCTCAGTCTAAGAGAATTGGGTTCTATAATAAAAAATAATGTCCAGCAGTAATGTCGATGAATATGCGCTGATGGGTCTTTTTGATCAGTGTCAAGGGTGGCCGGATGTCGCATCACTCTACATAGAATAACCATTCGTGAATACAATTCAACTTTGAAACATTCTGCTCGTAGTTCTGGGTTTTCGAAAATAAAAAAATGACTCACATGCAAAGAAATTGAAGAAGTCACTTGGTATGTACTTTTTATTCGTTTTTTTAAATAAATTTGAAAAAATACATTTAGTTGAACTAATCATAAACATTCTTACAAAAATTATTCAAATTTGCACAAAAATGAGACTTCTAGCCTAACTTCTCTAACTGATAGACATCGTAAAAAACAAAGTTTGCTAATCTAAAACGTACAACATATTTTGAATCTAAAAATATATATTTTTCTCGGTCTTTATCGTCTTTGAGTTTGGACGGAAAACTTCGACTTCAGTCACCGGTCAATGAACAATCAACTCGTAAACACGAATTACAAGTGAGAATAAAGCTATACAAAAGTCGATACAAAAATGAGAAACATCATAGCTTATAAACTGGTAAAAAGGCTAACAAAGTTTGTTCACTTTGGCTTAGAATAAGAGTCTAAGTGCGGTAAGCTTTTGAGATTCGAAGCTCCTCAAACGCAGACTCCAACGTTGAAAAAAAGCTCGTAGACATTGTAAGTGCACTTGTGAAGTTGGAGTCGTCGTCGGTTAATTTAATACAAGTGTTTAAAAGTTATTCCTAAAAGTAACGCATCTTTGAGAGCAAGATTTGTTACACCCAATATAGCAAAACTATGTTGCTATGCATCCGCTCATTTGTACCACTTGCTTTTAATTGGTCTACCAATTATTCAAATGAGACCAAACTAAACCTCGTTTTCTGTCATTTAAGGCCACAACAGTTCGATGTTTGGAGATTGCAACTCTTCGAAAATTTTGTACATTGTCAAAACGCAGAGCCAGCAGTAGATCTGCAATAAAATTTTTGATAGTTTCTTGGTCATTGACACTCAGAATGTTTCATTATCATTTTTTAACTTAGTTTTTGTTACTTACGTTGTAAGACATCCATAACCAGATACATAACGTTGCTGTCACGACTTGTAACTGTAACAAAATGAAAATTTTGAAAAATGACAAGTTTATTTGACAAATGAAGCAAAATTGAAAATGATTTGTGTTCAAACGTACATAAATGTAATATCCTCCAAGTAACCACAGTCCAAAGCATAGTTGAAACAAACAAGCAATGAACCAACATATAATCCAGGGAAGCAGCCAGCCTCGCACTCCTTCGTTTATTCCATAGATCATCAAACCAGAAGATATAATCAGTAGCAAAAAGTAGGCTATGAAAATTCCTCCCATAATCTTCATGGCTGTAAAACGATTAATTCTGATTAAATAACATTTGCATAAAAATTATCATTTTTGGAGTTTGTAAGATTCACATTATTATTTTAATTTAATTTGATATTTTTACTTACATTCTCTAACATCCATCTCAAACAAAGGATTATACAATTGCGTTGAATCTCCTCCATTTAGCTGATATGCTACCAGTGTAATAAGTACGATACTTATAGCCTGAAAAATCAAAGTTTTGGTTTTTTCAATGTTTCCAAAATAACAACAAGTTTGTAAAGATAAATGTTCGAGTTAACAAACTTTTAAAAACAATAACTGAGCAAATGGAACTGAAAGGAAAAGTTTGTTTATGTAAACATACCACTGAATAAAATGCAATAGCTTTGCAACCAGTTTTGATACTGTTGGTCCATATGCATGGTAACCAAAACGACTCCAAATACGTCATCTTGCACTAGTCTTTGTACTCCAACTTAATCCGAAAATAAGTTGACAACTATTTTTCAAGTTTGATCGTATTGTTGTTGTCGGTTATGTAAAAACAAAAACAAACAACTATATGGAATGCTGGACCTGGGCGGCGTCACTATGACTGAATGAATGGGCGTCGTCATGTCATGACATGCTTGGAGAAAGCCACTATAGAGTTAACAGTTCGTCCACCTGTTTTTACGCGCGAAAATAAAATGAAGCTTACGGAAACAAACAAAAATTAAAAGCAAACTTTAGTTTTTAATAAAAAAACTGCCCTTTCGTTTTTTGCGGCAAAAAAATTTGCTAACTATAAAAATAAATAGATTTGAAAACATAGGTTTTCCCGTAAAAAATGTTGGATCTTATTATCAAAAAATAATACAAATTCATTCCTTTGTCTCTTTTTAATTAACAAATATTTTTATTTTATTTAAATTTATAAACAATTAACGAAGTTTCCTTATTTATCCACTGCCGGTTCCGTTCTGATCGTTCCGTTGGCGTTTCGTCGTTCCGACTATTGACGTTTAGGTTGGTCCTCGTTCGTGTGTTCCGCCGAGTTATAATCGTGTAAGCATTGTTATCGTCGGACTCAACTGAACTTCATTGTGTTGTGTCCTGAACTGTGAAAAAACAAGAAGGTGCCATTGAATTTTTGTTGCCGCCGTTTATTTTGCCCGAAGGAGTAACGTCCCATATGTGAATTTTGGTCCTGCGAAGATTGCCTCCCGAGGCTGCCAAAAAACAACAACAATGAGTAAGATGTACTCGACAGCAAATTTGTCAGATAAAGAACTGAAAGAGCAAGGCAACCAGTTCTACAGTCTGCACAAATACGAGGAAGCGATCAATTGTTACAACAAGGCAATAGTGAGTACAGATTCTAACTTGTTTTTGACAGGTTTTGATAAGTCCGTTTACGCAACCTTTTTTTCTTTGAAACTGATTTGACTTTTTTTTCAATTTCTCGTCGATTTAAAAAGTTGTTTACATTTGATTAACCATTGTTTACATCTGACAGATCAAAAATCCAACCCAGCCACTATACTTTACTAACAGAGCCCTTTGCCAGTTGAAATTGAAGCGATGGGATTCGGCTTGCCAAGATTCAAAACGAGCTTTGGACATAGACCCTTGTTTAGTCAAAGGACACTTTTTTTTAGGACTAGCTCTGTTGGAGATGGAACTTTTAGACGAAGCAGTCAAACATCTTCAGAGAGGTATACATTTTGAAAAAAAAAGAAAGAAAGGTTTTGTTCTTTTTAATCTTATATAACTTACCAAAATCGCTAAACAAAAAAGTAAACAAACGGGATTGTCGAAAATTGAATTATTTGCACGAGCTTGACGAGCTTCTAAGACTTTTAGTCTGCCCAAAAATGTTGTTAATCCAATTTGATTTGACAGCCGTAGACCTGGCGAAGGAACAGAAATTGAATTATGGCGATGACATGACCAGCGTGCTAAGACAGGCTCGAAAACGTCGACTGCAAATCAAAGAGGAATTGAGACTCGCACAAGATATCGAGTTGCAATCCTATCTGAACCAATTAATTATTAAGGATGCCGATGACAGTTTAGCACAGATGAAGGAGGAAAGTAGCAAGGATTCAGATGCTAAATCGGAGTCTGAACTTGCGGCTAAACGATCAGAAATCGAGGAGAAGAGAGAAACTTCAATCACGAGACTTAATGACCTTTTTGCAAAAGTCGACGAAAGGAGACGGGTTAGTAAATGTTATTAAAAATGGTTCATAAATAAACTAGAATTTTGTGTTAAACGAATAAAGTAATGTTGTTTTTTATTACAGAAAAGAGAGGTTCCAGACTATTTATGTGGGAAGATAAGTTTTGAAATTTTACGCGAACCTGTAATAACACCAAGTGGAATAACATACGAAAGAAAAGACATCGAGGAACATCTGCAGCGTGTTGGACATTTTGATCCAGTGACGCGAGTACGTCTGACACAAGACCAACTGACCCCCAACCTCGCGATGAAAGAAGTCGTGGACTCGTTTCTTCAGGAAAACGAATGGGCGTTGGATTACTAAGAAGAAACACAATGACAAGAAAGAAACAATTATTGGAGCTTTGTAACATAGATAGAAATTTCATGCGAAAGAATTATGTTTTCTTAGACTTAATATTAAATATTTTTCGAGTTTTGAGGATTGTTTGTCTTTGTTATTGTTGACACTGCGCACATCCGAGTGATTATGATTTTGATGTACCACACACCAATCAAATCGCTGAGATACGATTTATGATAAGATTCGGTGCAGAATTGTCTTGTTTTAAACTCCTTTTTTTGTGGGATCTACCCAAGGTCGATTTAGCCGATTCAGTGCCTGTATACAGTTAATAATAATTAATTTATAGTTGGTAATTCAATGACGATCATGTGAAAAAATGTACATTAGTTTTGCAATAAACGAATTTATAAATAAATATGGGATACGGATTTAAAAATGTCAACAATGCTGTACAATCATGTGGCACTGACATTTTATTGTATTTTATAAAAAGCATTTATAAATAAACTTACCATTTTGATTTCAACCAGTTTCTTAAATTGACTTTGGCTTATGTTTATTAATCTTTAACAAAATTTAAAAAAAACCGCTATTATTTCTAGTCAGAGTAACCAACCAATCTTTCCTAGGGACTCGTAGGGGATTTTGTTTTTTTTTCTATTTCAAACGACCCTGGTGACAAGTTACATTTTCCGAGTGTGAAGTTCAAGTATGTATTTTGATGTTACGATTGTTTTCGCGAAAGTTGTTAATGAATCGCAAACCCGCGAGCACCAACGGTTCAGCTCCATCAGCTAAAAAAGATGCATTGGAGTCATGGTCTGTTGGAATCAATGAAGGATCCAAACTCAATCGTGAGGCAGGACGAATTAGTGGTTGCAATCCGGGACAAATACCCGAAAGCTAGGTTCCATTATTTAGTCATCCCTCGGGAGGATATCCCGTCAATTAGAGAAGTTGTCAAAGGTCATGAAAATTTGCTGCAACACATGGATAAAGTTGGCCGAGAACTTGCTGCACAACATCCGGAGTATTCCTTTATGTAAATACACTCATTTTCATCTTTCTTCAGATGTAAACAAAACAAGCAAATTCAAAACAAAAGTGCATTTTTTGTTTGTTTACATGTTTTGCAAATATTATTTAGGTTTATTTTGTTGTGATTGTGATGAAATTCTGTTACAGGATTGGTTATCATGCAGTTCCCAGCATGTACAGGTTGCATTTGCATGTTATCAGTTCTGATCTTGATAGTCCCTGTTTAAAAAATAAGTACCATTGGAATTCCTTCACAACACCGTTTTTCCTGAGGTCAGAAGGTAAGCATACAGAATGGCATTGTTTTCAGTGTAATTTTTTTTATGATTATTGTTTATTTCTTGAATTGAAATAATAATAATTCTATTTTTTTAACTTTTTGCAGAAATACTCAGACAACTAAGAGAAGAAGGCGAGTTGAAACCCATAAATGCAGAGGAACAAGAGATCAATATAAAATCTGCAATCGCCTGCCATCGTTGTTCTTATAAGCCCAAAAACATGCCCGATTTGAAGAAGCATATTTTACAACATGCTCCAAAAACATGAAAAAGTTTAATTCTTTTTTTAATTCCTTTTATTCCCACTTGTAATTAACTTTTAGTTCAAAAGAAAAACTTGCATCAAGTGTCTTACTGTGTGATGGACAGACTTGTTACTTTTTGTACAAAAAATTGTTTTTAGACTAATTAGAAACATCGAGTTATGAATAATTTATTCAATAACGTTTCTGTAAACTTCCATAAGCAACGTACAACAAATTGTAAAGACACTATACATTAATTTGTCTTTTTTCTTATAATAACATAGTGGTTCAAAATTGTTATTAATGTTTGGGTGTAAAATCTAGACTAAAAAAATGAAATGCAACTGTGGTACTTCAAAAGTTTATTTTATAAATAAATTTGTTAGCAATTACGACTTATCTATGATCTTATTACACTGTTAACTATTTACAGAGTCTTAATTGATGTTAAACTTCGCGCCTGTGTTCTCGTGTATGTGTAAATGCATGTTTCATAGAGCCAGAGTATGTCGCGTGATATTTTCGAAACTTTTTTCAAAATTGAATTTTTGTATTTGTAAAATTCAATTTCATTAACATTATCACATCCAAAAACGTATTATTTTGTTTTTGTATTCGAACAAAAATATCACACAACAATTGATAATACTGTGATAAATAGGTGAAGCGCTTTATTTTCTTGATGTTCTTCACACGTCGAAAACAGACGAATGTCGTACAATTGAGAGAGCTGTAGACAATAATTTGTCAACTACGAGTCAACAAACAAAACGCAAGTGACAGTGAAACGCAGGATGAATTACACTTCGAGTAGGTTCATTGCAAAAAGAAACTTTTTTTACAAGACTCGCTGATGTGTAAATTGTAAAGAACATATTACATTTTAGTAAAGCTGATTTTCGGATCAACTGAAACAAAATCCAACCGGGTAACTTAAAAGTAAGAAACACAGCCGAACGTGGAGCTCGTCTCGTGTCCGCTTGAACCGTACGCGACCCGCCAAAAGCGGTCATTTTGGACAGACCGCTGGGTTTGCAAGAACAAAAATGAACTTTTTATTTCGAACACTCGCGAGCGACGCTCGACTTTGACTAAATACCCTGGGTGAGTGTAATCATTCTATTTACAAATATCGTTTACGCCTAATGTATTCACAAATAATAAATATTCAATTATGTACATATATAAATATCTTTTGCTTTTTATATTTTATTTACAAAACATTACTCTAAGTTGAAAACCAACGATCCAACAAAATGTACAGTGCCTACCAAAATGTTACAACTCAAAGTCTGCGAAACTGAGAAAAGAGACATTTTTTTCTTCATTCTTTTTTCAATCGTTTTGATTTCCTATCATTTTTGGTTTGGTGGAAAATCGAAAAAAATAAATAAAGAAGGAAAAAGAAGAGAAAAGAATGAAAAAAGAAAGGTTCGAGTTTCGCAAGCAAGTCACGATTTGAACTAAGTTAAGCGTTGCAAACATTTGTGCACTTTTGCACAGCCGAACCGGTACAATGAACGCATTCTTTTAAACGATGACGATGCAAAAGTAGTAAACAAAGGACAGTTCTTTGACAAAATGACGTAGAATCAATTACTTACATTTTATTGCATACGAGCACAATTTTGATATCCGTGACAAAATTTATAGTCTGTGTACTTTGCGAAGGCACCGATCATATATATATATTTAATTTATCATTTTCATCTCTCTCATGTACAATTAATTTCTATTACGGAACACATTGTTTCTTTCCTTTCTTAATCTAAAACGAATAATTGGAACAAAAAGTACAAGTTCGAATCTAGCAGAACCTATTGTTGAACTTGAAATTCAAAAATAAATTAGATCAATTTCGACAAGTCATAGACAGGACAACGAGGTAAAATCTAAAACGTACAATTTCTTTCGAGTCGGAAACTCAATAAATATTATAAACCACAGACAGTCGGAAGAAACTTATTCTTTTTCAGACAAACTATTCGTCAACAATTTCGAGCTTTTGTTTCTCTTATTAATTTTCAATTCAGACGAATAGTTTGCGAGAATTCAGGACAACAACAGGTTACTTTTCGTTTTTTTCTCGTTATCTACAAATTGATTATTGTATCTAGGAACAATACAGTCTACGGTTCGTTTGCTAAATTCATCATCAGTCTAAATAATTGTCATCCCTAAAACAATGCACAACAACTAGTGACGACACAAAACAATTCCACTTTTTTGATCCTTCGTCTGCTGTCTCTGGATCGGAGGTTACGGCAGATCAAAGGTCGCACGATTTCGGCCAGTCTTCATTTTTTTCTAATTTTTTGGTTCCAGTTTTTACGACGTGCTTTCCTTGTCATAAGAATGGATTCGCATCTCCTCAATTGCGCAACACCAGTCCAACGCAAAACCTTCTGGATCTTCCAAATAGTACGTTCGGTTTGGCTGTTAAGAGGAAAAAAATGAACGTCATTATTTTTCAATCAACTTGTTTTTTAATCTTTAATCTCTTTGACAAATGGTTTGAGTTTGTCAATTATTTTTAGATCTTTTTTCTATTGCGTATGGTAGTTATTTGTTTCATATTAATTCATGCTTTCATTATTAGTTGAAGGCAAAAAAAGTTGTCCAGTTTCGCGAGTTAATTAAAGAGTAATTAAACCGTTATCAACGGTGGACTCGGATGGAGAGAAAAAAAGGCGATTTCTTCAGTAATGCGATACAAATTGGATCGCACAAATTTGTTTACATGCCGACCGAGCACGAGGATAATTCGTGAAGGAATAGTTCTGTTCGATTGCAAAGTATCGTGCAATTTTAATTAAGCGGCATTGAATTTATCCGAACAATTTTTATCATTGAAATAGAATCGAACGCAACATTAAATTGTAACGACTCAACAGTTCGAGTTTAATAATTCTATATTAATTATTGAATCCATATTATTTTTGTTCCATTTCAATCATTAAAATGAAACTATAGAATCTTTGGGTAAAATAACGGCCAAACAATTGAGATTTAAAACCAAAATTGATTCCAAAAGTTTGTTAATCATTATGCATTCATTTTTCGAGAAGAAATCCTAAAAAATTACAGAACTGTCGTTCTTAATCCCAAGAAGAATTATTGTGCACAAAGAAAATTTTTCCTAATGTGTCTTGTTGAAATTACAGGTGTTAAAATGTGACTACAAATAAGTCGTTTTGCTACCGAATCGCTTTACACGATCGTTTTATATAATCATTTAATTTGATTATTTATTAATGTTTTGTTAATTGAGCGTTATAATCACGAACGATAAACAGTTTTTTATTGATCTCAACCATTCGAATAGTATTTCTTAGATACCGATTGACAAAAATTTTCCATCAAAAACAATAACATGATTTTCATTTTCACAAACATCCAACTACAAATCAAATATTAATTACCGTATGAACAAAGAAGATCTTGAAGTTCTTGGGCTCGACCCTGAGCTCCGGACTGAAGGCGATCTCGCCCTTGAGTACCATCGCAATGGGATCGACGTAGAACAAATGCGGGCCAGTGGTGAGCAGCAGCATGCGTCGCCTTGCAAAAAGTCCTTTCCTTTTATTAACAAAGCCGTTCTTCAAAATGAGTTGATTGTCGACAAACTGGTGCCAGGGACTATTGAGCCTCTGCTGCTCGAGTCGCTGCTTGATCTCGTCCTGCGTCAGGTCCGCGATGTTCGACTTCTTGCTGGGTTGCACTTGCTGGGGCTGGGGCTGGGGCTTCTCCACCGCGACTTCGGGTTCCTCGCCGCCGATGCCCAGACCAAGCAGTCTCGTAAGCTGTTTGTCATCCAGTCCTGGCTCGAAATGGTTGGGCACGCGGTACTGCGAGCGCAGTTCCTCGTGCTCCGAAGTTCCGGGCAGGTACGGGTAGATCTGGGGCGGCGTCTGTTCGTGCAGGGTCTCGAAGTCGACGCCCTGGAAAAATGCATGCGCCCGGATGCTCGGGTACCCCGCACCGTGCTCGTCCAGGGCGCCCAGTCGTTGCGCCGGGTCCACAACCAAAAGCTGACTAACCAGCGACCTGGCAAGTGGACAAAAACCGTCGGGGATCTCGTAGCTGAGCGTCAGAACCTTCTGGAAGATGAGGTACTCGCTGCGCGATCGAAAAGGTGGTAAGCCAGCGACCATCTGGTACACAATACATCCGAGCGCCCAAAGGTCCGAGGCCCGGCTCGTTGTTCGTGCCGTCAAAACCTCGGGGGAGACGTACTGGGCAGTCCCGACGAACGAACTACGTCTCGTCCTGGGCTGCGGCTCGACTTCCTCGGGTTTCTTCTCGTCTGCCTGGGTGGCTTCTTGCGAACTGCTCGCAGCTTCCGGCTCGTCCTTGAGGATCTTGGCGCTGCCAAAGTCGGTGATTAGGATGTGCATCTTCTCGTCCAGCAGGATGTTCTCTGGCTTGAGGTCCCGGTGGATGATGCCTAGTCCGTGCAGGTACTCGAGGCCACGGAGGATCTCCGCGGAGTAGAACTTGGTGCACTCGATGTCAAAGGAACCGACCTTGGTGATGTACGGCAACAGCTCGCCGTTCTTCGCGTACGAGAGCACGAAGTAGAGCCGATCCAGGTCTTGGAACGTGCAGAACAGCCGCACAAACGAATGTTTGGCACCTGCTAGCATGTTTAGCACTTCTTTCTCGCGCTTCACGTATTCCGTTTTTTTCTCGCGGATGATGTACCGCTTGTCGCACACCTTTATTGCGTACTCCTTGTTGCTGTGGATGTCCTTCGCTAAGTACACCTGCGGACATTCAGAAAACACAAGTATTAGTCTGGGCAAACATTTGTTTCGTTATTTCAACATATGAACTTATTTTTCACATTTTAGAGTTAAAAAAATATGTTAAAAAGAACGTTAACTTGATTTTGATGAGTATTCCTGTCGAGTTTTTGAGAAAAAAATTAGCACGAGTTCGTATGGACGGTTAAATTTTTTGAGCTGAAATTTATCACTTTGGATGGTAAACAATTTTTCTTTAATTTTAATCTAGTCAGCGTCGAGATAATGAATTATTGACAACTTTAAAGTGTTAAAAAACTGATTGATTATCGTTTTTGTTTGTAACTTTGTCCGAAAAACATTAAAATTGATGTTAAAGTAGAGTGCTGAAAATAAAGCTGACGTTCAAAATACTTCAATAATTCTATCATTTTGTATTATTGAATAACAATTGAACTGCGAACTAAATTGATTGGATTTTATTTTGGAAATGGAAAATAATGGATTTAGAATAAGTAATCAGAATCGTAAGAATTTTTTTATTCTGGAGCATTATAATAATTATTGATATTTTAAGTGTGAATTGGAAAACCTTGATATTAATTTATTTTTAAATACCAAATCGTTCACATGACACCGTCGTGAATGATAAGAAATATCATGAAACGGTTTAGCATAAGTGTAGCATGATTATTGTCATCATTCCCAGCTACAACTACTCAAAGATTGAAACTACATTTTTTCATATCATATCTCCTTCATTACATTTTCATTTTTACATTTCATTCACACATTCGAATTCAAAAATAATCACTAAAAATTACAATTTTTTATCGCCACGTTATTTTCCGTTTTCTCAAAACGTCCAAACATACTTGAAACTTGAAAACTCAGTTTCAGATTTGCTTAATCAAACCGATCAGAGCTGTCAGCTTTCTTTCAAATAAAACTCCAACCTTTTTTCATCTCACGAACATCAAAAAAAGTTGCATCTTCAACAAACATTCATTAACTGATAATCCAAAGTGTTGCAACTCCGAAGAAACAGAAAAAAAACAGCGATCGAAGATTTGAATTGTTTATTTAGAAGAACAAAATCTGCAAAAAATTAATGGTCATCGAAAAACAAAATCGTCTGAAAAGTTTCCCTAGAGTTACGTCAGACCAAATAAGCAGACGTATCCCATTGCACTTTTTCAGAAAAATTAATCATCTCTATTTTGTTTTCGTCGCGTCCGAGCGGCGCTTAGTTTTCGACTTGAATAAACGACTCGTGTGATGTAATAAAAACAAGAGCGCCATTATTAATAGCCGGTTGTTTACCGTGTACGAAAGAATGCCGACGCGCCGTAGGTGGGAGAGGAAGTGCGAAACGTGTCACATAATGAAAGTAGGACGTGAATAAGACCTGAGTCATGTGCAGAAAACGTTTGCGTGCAATGTTGGATGTGGTGCCGATGAGGTAACGCCATGAGTCAAAACAATCCCGATTGCTCAAACCGACTTGCTCATATCTGATTTTATGAAACGTCGAAAGCGACGGTTCAGTGAAAGCCAGCCAGGAGTTTACCATTTTTTTCTTCATCCAAAAGACTTTACTTTTCCCCCCTATTCTTATTCCCATTTGTTGTTTACAATAAAGAACACTCTTGTTGAAAATATCTTTAGGAGTTTCAAGAACAGTTTTTTGGAAAAAAAAGTTGACCGCAACTTTGAAGAGGCAGATTTTTGACAACATTGTTGACACGAGTAAAAAGTTGTCGAACAATTTGGTTTGGAATTTGGTTGGCTTTCAAACTGAAAGTACCAAGGAAATAATTGGCAAGTTATTGAGGCCACGAAACTGTCGTTTGAGTTGGCTTATGATAATTCCGAAAACACAAACCATAATGAGACATCAAGTGATTCAGTGAACGTCGCGAGTTAACCCCAATAACTTATTTACAGTTTTGCTATCGCGACATACCTGTGTTTCCCACTCGCTTGTGATCTGAACCAGAAATATTTATAACCAAATGACTAATCTAACAGATATCTGTCAAAACAATTTGCTCTTACGCAAAAATACAAAATTAACAATCAAACGTTAACAAACACTCGCAATTCACATGTTCTTTTGTTTACACTTTACTAGTTCGTACAAAGTATACTATGTTATCAATCTCTCAAGTGTTTACTATTACGATTTTTCTATCAAACTCTATACAAGTGCATGACGTCAATCGTGGGCACTGAATTTTTATTTTTGCATAATTGAAAGTAACTTCAATGTTCACTGAAACCTGATTCTATTTAAAAAAAATGAAAACAGTGAAAAACGAAAATAAAAGAAAAAAAAAAGAATAATTGAATGAAAGCATTAATCATTGATAAAATGGCAAACCGAGTGGTACTTCCTGTGAACTAGGTAGTAGGTGTTTTGCGACCAACAGAAAAGTGAAACCTATGTCTGCCCACATGGGGTGTTAACCCACTAGTTGCAACGCCGAAGCTGGAGCAGAGTGATTTTGCAACGCACCGGATGTACCGCCGGCCTTTCGTCAAATTTATTATCGACTTGTCAGTCGTGGGCGCTATGTGGATGATGCGGTAGGATGTAAATACACGCGCTGGGTGAACGGACACGACGCCCACCAAGCAAAATATGGTAAGCCCAGTCTGACCGGAAACGAGGACTTGTTCGTTGAGTCATGTTTCCGTCCTGATTTTTATTCTTGTTTCTTAATAATTTGTAATTTATGCATTTTCTTCGAGGGTAAAATCATAATAGACATAAAAATCAACTAGCAACATGTTAAAAATCAGTTCAAACAAAAAAATTTGTACTGGAACATGTTGGAACTTGTTCGAACAGATTGGAACATGTTAATACCAGTTGGAATTCGTTTATAACAGGTCGAAATTTGTTCAAAACCAGTTCGAACTTATTCATAACAGGTTGAAATCGGTTCGAAACCAGTTCGAACAAGTTCAAACATGTCCGAACTTGTTCAAAGTTCGAAATATCGCAGAACATGTTCTAAGTGTTATAAAACATGTACAGACAGATAATCAGTACAAAAAAAGACATTTAAAAAAGGTGAAAGATACTTACAGTAGCAAAGCTGCCCTCTCCGATGACTTTGCCGAAGATGAAGTCCTTGGCGCTGCGTTTGTGTGTAGCGGGGTTGGTAGTTGTAATGAGAGGGTTGTTGGTCGGCGGCACCCGGGTGTTGGTGAGGGTGTCGTTGGACGCGACGACCCCGTTGGTGACGTCGTTCGTCGGTGGAGACATTTTTAAAACCGGCCCCTCCACCGTGATTGCCGGTTGTGGCGAAGCGGTAAGCGTCTGATTCGCCACACGCTGCAACAGAAAAAAAAGAAACAACCGTTCTATTAGCCAAGCGTCTCTCTCTTTCACTCGCGGTCGTTCGTCATTGCAACATCATTCATGCAACGCGCGCGGGATGTGCGTCGTTACACCGATCCCATAGTATTCCTTTCATTCATGCCATGAACACACGCTTGGTTAATGAATTCTATCCGCGGCTTACTTAGGAATTGGGTTTGCGCTGTGTCCGTCGCTTGATTCGCACATCCGCTAACGGTATCAGGAAGTTACACCGGACGTGACGTCACCGTCTTGTCCGATTATCTGTATCGACAAATTGCGAGTGAACTTGGCTCCAATTTCATCTTCACATTTCGCATTCACAGTTTTTTAAGTTACTCGTGATAACATACTATCTTCGAGTCGAAAAATACCAATATCAGACAGATCTAAATTGATCAACGTTAAAACTTATCGAATGTTTTTTAAATTTTTCTTCTGTTTGTTAGTCGTATCTATTGTTTCCGAGAAAATTGTCAAAAAGATTGAGTTTAAATATTTGTAAACCTATGAAACTGATTTCGAAGAAAGGGGCGATAACTTGTCTATAGAAAGGGAAATTCAGAACGCTCAAGTCTGAGATTTCTTCCAAATTCAATAAGAATTCATTGTCGAAACAAGTTCAGACCACTGCCAGTTCTTGGAAGCAGTTACGAAAGAAACTATCGACACCGTGAGAAGATTTGTTGTTTTCAGGGTAAAAAGCCCGCGAACGAAGGAGAAATTACAAGGTTGTACTCCGGCGTTAGCCTCGTGACGGTCTTGTTTACGCGTTATTGGCCTAGCAACAGCTGTTTGGCATTGATGATTTCCAAGTAATGGCTCGACGACCCATTTGGGCATCTGGTCTGCATTTATTTCATCCAAACTTTCCACCTATCCAATCCACATTTACAAAACAAAACAAAACAAAACAAAACAAAAAAACCAAAAACCAAAATAAATAAACAAAGAAACAAAATTGTTTATAAATACTGAAGATTTTATTTCTAAACTTTGCAATTTCAGAAATGGAAGAAAGTCAAGTTCCAACGACCTCGTGGCAAGCAACACCTTTGATTATCAAAGAAAAGATCTATGAAAAGACGTCATCGTGTGAACCGGGCCGATGAACCGAGTGTGTGCGATGCTCTGTCGATTTATTTTCCAAGTTTTTCTTACGGACAAAGACGCAAGGTCTGAGTTCTTGGAAGGCTCTTTCGGCGGTTCTTTTTACGTTATTCATCGCAGGGTGATTGACACTGCCGGAAGATGCACTGAACTTCGGCATTCCTTCGCTGTTGCTGGACGCGCGTTCGGAAGGCGAAGGCCTTCCGTTGGCTTTTAATTGACCGTAAAGTATGCGTGGAATGCGCGCGTGTTCGCAGTTTCGCGCGATCCTCGTCTGCGTCATTGCCACATTGCAACAATTGACGTCGACGTGCGTGACTTTCCGCGACAAAAGCCACCAAGTGATGTTGCACATTTTCGCTTCTCCCGCGTCATCAAATCTTTGTTTGTTCGCGGACCCCCGGCTTGGTAAACATGCAAATGACGCGTTGTTTTTATACCCGTGCCGTTCGGCGAAAACATCAATTCAACTGAATCCAGAATTATCTTCATAATTAATTGTTTGGACATTTGTCAGCGTTTTCTTACTGTTGAAAATCGCTTGCAATTCTTGGTAAAGCTAACAGTCGGCTTTTCTGTATGATCCGCGTAAAATGATACAACAATGTTCAAAACAAATGTTCGAAAAAGGAGAAAAAATTGTTTTGAACAACTTCGAACTTGTAGGAACATGTCAAAACTTGTTTTAACAGGTCGATGCTGAGACAAAACATGTTTCTCCTAGAGCCAAACCAAGTGGAACATGTTTGAAGTTGTTATAAGTAATATAAAACTAGTTGGATGATGTCAAAACAGGTTCAGAACAAGTATGAACATGTTAAAACATGTTCTAAAACTACATCTAACCATTTGAAACATGTTCGAAATCATGCGAGAGTGGTTCGGAACAAGTCAGAACCAGTTTGCATAAGTGTGAAACAAGTTGAAACATGTCAGAACATGTACGAAACTGGTTCCAAACAACTTAAAACATGTTGGAACTTGATCGAAAAGAACAAAGTAAAAACGTTGTAAACAAATAAAATTGGATTGAAAATGGATGTATGAAGGAAGGATGAGCAAAATATGCGCGGTCTCTAATTCTTCCCAGGCCGGTTGCAAGTCGTACCCCGCGGCGTCAGCCATGCGTGTTCGGACGACGACCTCATCGAGCATTCGCCCGAGAAGCCACCGGCCCGACTACTCGCCTTGACTCGTCTTATTCACTCATTTATTTAGCTGCTTATCTATTCCGTCGGTTTACACACGGGACCCCACAAAAGGCCATAACAAAATGTGCGGATCAACGCGACTGCGCGCGCATTCCACACTTTTTCATTCACTTCTTGTTTTCCTTCTATCTTCTTTTTCTCCTGCTTTCGCAGCGGTCCTCTATTCACGGGCGTCATATTTTCCGTCTCTTTTCGCTTCGTCCAACTAAATTAGACGGGTATCGTAAATTTCGCCACTTGATGCCAGGTTCGTTAACCTCAAAAGCACTCTTTTCTTCTCTCATTTCTCTTTACTTTTTCTCGCCATCACAATAAAATCGAACTCCGACTTTGTGCGCGAATCATTTGAATTTCAGTCCTCTGTTTTCTCGCTCTTTATTGTCTCGGCGGTACGAAAATCAAACTCAGCGTATCATATTTCAGGCCGCCGCTTTTGTCGGATCATAAAAAGCCCGTCTGACAGTTAAATTAGCGGATATCCAACTTTTGATGTCCTATATTTTAGAATACCTTCTTTTGTATCCTTTCGCATTTTTTATTCACGTTTTATTCATCAAAATTTATTGACCATTTTTTTTTCGTTTTATTTCGCCGCAGCTTTTTTGCGCATTTCTGCATGAATGAGTTGCACAAACTTATCAACAAAATCATATTGCTCGAGTTTTCGTAAAATGATGCAAAAGTCGACACCAATTTCGTTGTGATAAAGTAAACCAACATTGCGCAATATCCGTTATCAATTTCAAATCACATTGTTAGGTGATTTTTGTAACCACAAATCGTATGTTTACATTTTTAGCGTTTGTAAACAAATCAATGATTGCAAATCTTGTCGGTGGGAATTTGTTTAATTACAAATAACATGTCGGGAAACAAGAAGGAAACAGTTTGTTTACATTTGTCACGTTTGTAAACAACAATTTCCGGTTGACAGTTAATAACAGCCGCTCTTGAAATGAGAAGGGAGGACGTTGCAGAACGAAAATAACCTCACTTTTTGCAAGCCAATGTTATGGTTTGCACTTTTCCCGCGCCGAGCCGTAAAAGTACATCGTTCTTTCATTCGTGTCGATTTTCTCGTTTGGCGACATAGTAGTCCAGCTACACACCACCCAGCGGCATTCCTGCAGACATTCTAATTTTAGTCTTGCGCATCTCTTTCCGCTCATTCAACCCCCTCCTTTTTGCGCTTTTCATCGGGTGCGTCGCTCTCTTTCTTTTACGCTGCTTTTTGATTTAATTTCTCCAATTCTCTACTTCTTTTCGTTAAATATTTCAACGTCCAATAACGTCAAGCAATAACAAAAAGCTGAGCAACATTTTTTCAATCCTGTTTCATCACTGTTTTAATTCAATTAAAATTTGGAAAATTTAATAAACGTGATTTTAACGATTAAAACCGAATTACTTATTCAACAAAAATTATCTTGTTTTTTACTTACAAATTGCTCAATTATTAATTTGGTGACTTGTTTTAATTTGTCGATAACAATTTCGAAATAAATTGAGTTTGAAATTTGATCAAATGAATGAAGAAAAACAAATCTGAGAGTCATTGTAGTATCGCGAAAAAGCAGATTGAAGAGATGAAGAAATTGTTAAATGGAGCTTGCGCATTTTTTCTCGCGCCCGCAAAAAGAGCGAGACAACATTCAAAGGTCAAACTCGCCAGCGGTTATTTTCATAGACCAGCAATGACGTTTGCAGACAATTGAACTTTTCAATTTTGCTTTTCTGGGCTGTTATCTGGTCTATTTTTATGTAAAAATTTCATTGTTATTTCATTTCAAATTTATACTACCGCCTTTTTGTACGTAAAAGTCATGAATGAGAGAACAATAACAAATTGTTTTGTCGTGTTGTTTATCAAATTGTTATCGCAAGTGGAAGAAATGTGGCGATAAGAGTGAGATAACGTTCCGACGAAAATATGACAGCGCGTGATTAATCCAATATTCGGACCTGGCGTGCGTCACGAGAGGGAGCGAGGGAGACAGGGAGATAGAGCGAGAAAGAAACGGTATTCGCGCGCGCATCAGAAGCACACGCCTGTGAATAAGATGTTTCGCATTCGCAGACGCTGAAGCATCGTTGCGCCGATGCCTGGCGTGAGCTAAATTGGAACGCGCTTGAGAAAAAGCCGCCGCGCTTTCGAGGGCCAGAAAATAAGAGGGAGCGGAAAAAAAAACATGATATTAATCCTAGCGTCTGGCTCTAACCGTTTCCCGGTTTCAAATTTAACGACCTTCTTTTTAAGCTGAGACTTTGTTCTCATCGCCAAACACAACTTTTTGGGGTCAACGAAGGTCAAACAAGGTTTGTTTATAATTTATGAGAAACAAAATAATGATACAAAATTTAAAAATAAATAGTAATAAATAAACAATACATAATAAATAAACAGTAACAGATCAAAACATTGTTTACACTTTTTAATGAAATTTACACGACGAGAATTGTTATAAACATCAGGTATAAAATAAGTTTCGACGAAATTTGCAACAACGTAAATAAGTTTGACCTTTGGCGGCAAAGAGAAGAGGGGAGGAGGGGGAACAATAAGCCGCGTTCAAAATAAACAATCGCGTTTCCGTCGAGAGTTCTCCGTAGCGGAACACGGTTGCGCGAAAGCAGGTCACGTGCAATTCTCATAAGTTTACGGATAGACTTTTCCCCGCGCGCGATAGTGAAAGAAATGAACGCGGAGAGAGAGAAAAATTTTGCGCGCTTGGAGCCTGGCATTCCAGTTGAATTCCGCGGCGCACGCTCGTAGCCACTTTCCGTTACGTAATTTATGCCGTCTCGGGTCGAGCGCGCAATGCACAACAACCCAACGTAAACAAATTGAAAAGAAACGCATTCCACGGAGGAACGCTCGATGGCCGCGGTAACATTTTTCTCTTAGTTTTTTCTTTCAGAAAAACTTGCCGATCATGAAGGAAAATCAAGATTGTCATGTTTAAAAACGCGAGAAAACAAAATTACTTGAAGAAATTGCATGTTTTCAAATGCGAAAAATTTTTTGTTTACATTTTTTGTTTTCTTTACAAATCGATAATCAGATTTGTATTCAGGTAATAGGAACAAAACATGTTGACATGTTTTTTTGACACCCGAAGTATTTTGTTGGTTGTCCGGTGTTTTGTTTACATTCAAACCAAACAAAAAACTTGTCTTGTCCAAAACAGAAGTTTGTTTACAGTTTTCTTGATGTAAACAAAGCATGGTTACGAATGTTCTGTTTGTTTTGTTTACATCCTTGAGGTCAATCGAAGAAGTAGGTTAAAATAAGAACCTCCATTGTTTTGTTATTATTGAAAATAATAAGATCCAGTTTACATTGTTCAGTTCAGACGAAACGTAAACATTGCAATTGCTAACGCAAAACGATTCTTAGTAAGGTAGTTTCCGAGAAAGGAAAACAGTAAGCTTTGTTTTAGTTACACAATTTGATCAACAGAGAAAACTGTTGAGTGGGAAAAGAGGGGTAGGGGGGAGTTAGGAATGACAATTTTTATCGCACATTAGCGTTTTATTCCGCCGTTGCCTACTTGCGTAAGTTGTGACGTGAAATAAGCACGGGAAAACAGGATAGCGTTTGGTTTGCGTCACGATGTTCCAACAACAAATTATGCATTACGTGACACGTACGAAGCGGTACAATAACAAAACATTTATTGCTTTTTTCAGAGGGGAGGGAACCAATGGAACTGATCGAGGCTTGTTTGGATGTTCTCTCGAAATCAGGAAACCAGGACAGGTATTGGACCAAATCCGTCACCGGTGTTATTGCGCAGAGTTGCGTAATTTTTGTGCAAAGGTCAGGGGGTCTGGATCGAAGCTCCGTTTTCGGAAATTGTGTCAAGTCATATTGTTTTGTACTCAAAATTGTGACGTCATACAAAACATGGTATCATTCTTGTTTTCGTCTCTAGTATTGTTAAACTACTTCTTTTTTGCATTTTGCAGACTCGTAAAGCTGGGTCGACTCGATCGATCAATAAGTCACGTTATTGGCAAGTGACGGATGAGGTCGAGCATGCATAAACAAAGATTGCGAGAGAGCGCGTGTAAACAAAACATTAGCAGACAAGAAAGAGGAAAAAAGGGGCAGTAAAAGAAGAAGAGTTGCAGAGATCATGCATGTTTTACGAGCACGCCCGTTTCGTCATTCATGCCAAATTGAAACAAAGATGTTATTTTTAGATTCTTTTTCATGTCAACAATTTCGCACAGAAACCTGACCTTAGCAAGGTCAACAATCTTCAATTATTCAACCTGTCAAAATCTACCAAATTCGTCCTAAGTCCATTGTTTTTGTTTGTAAATCCAAACAACAACGTCACGACCTCGCCAAAGTCATTGACCTGATTAAGGTTCAACTCATTCAGAAAAAAAACAAGTTTGTTTACATCTGCCAAAACCAAAACAATCAACAAAAATCGTAAACAAGAACATTTACAACCGTGACAAAGAGAATTGAATGTTACGAAAGGGACAAAACTGAAAGTGGGTCCAGGTAAAGAACGGACAGAGTCGATCGGAAGCCTCGGGCGGACACCCATTGATCGGAGCGGCACATTTTCGGACGCAACGTTTACAAGGTGGCGCCCGCGAAGGGTGCGAAAGGTGGGCTTACCTTGAACAATATCTTAAGCCTGCGATAGCCGCGATGTAATCGCGACACGCACTGGTGTTTGGAATCCAGCTTGGTTGATTGAAGCCACAGTTACACGAAAGGAACCACAAACTTGGAACTCACAGATGCTGCCACAGACTTTGGGCGGGAAACTGCGAGCGACAGGTTCGGACTTGTTTCGCGCGACAGGTGCCGGTCGGCTATCGAGCAGTTTAAGTTTGCGAAATGTTTCTGTTCAGTTGTTGTTGTTTGTCGTGCTTGAAGACACAATAACAATTCAGTTGTGGACGCGCGTTGTCGCAGGCGTCATGATCGCATTCGGTGCCGTTTGCTTACTGAGAATACCCGTCCCGGCAAACTCGCTCCTTCGTCCCCTCCGTTTTGGCGCATTTTCCCACCCAGACGGCGCACACGCCTCTCGGGCCAGCCGTCCGACTGGTGGGATCGGCGTGCAAGTGTGCGTTCTGCACAACTCTCCACATGGTAATCCCCGGCGTGGCTCGCGTAGTACTCTCATCCCCGCGGTCAAGTGCGAAAATTGCGATAAACGTAGAGACGCTCGTCGCTCTCTCTTTATCTCTCGCTGTGTTTTCTGTTGCTCGGCCAATCGATGACATCATTGCGAACCTTTCGTCCCGCTCCTTTCAGGTGGTCCTTTCACAAAAAATTTCATCTCACTTTGGCGTTACGCAATCCGTTATCAGCTCTCGTTGCAATATTTGACTTTCTTTTGTGTTCCTTTCCCCACTCTCACTTTGGGACACTTTCTTGCAACGATATCAGTATCAACCTTTCCCATTTACCTCGAACTAACTACGTAATGTTATTGCATTCAATTTAGTCACTCTTTAAGGAGGTACACTCGACCTGGCTTGGTCAGCACTCAGAGACTTAAATGAAACTCTGTTGGTTGGTTTATGGGGTGTAAACAATCGTGGATTCAGTTTTTTAGAATTGCTTATCGGTTAGTTTATGAATAGTTGTGGTTGTTCGTAAACCAAACGCACAAAGCTCAAATTGTATGACGCAGAAATGATAGAAATTGATACGATCATTAACACTAGGAAGTCTAAAATTTGTTACACCCTAGGGGCACAAAGTTTCTCCTTCATTTTATCTTTATTTATCAACTTGTCTCAACAAAAACTTCATAAATATCTCTATTCATTTTGCAACGATTTATTAACAATGTTTAATTTGTTCAAAAATAACAAATTTTGCAATTTTTAAATTCGACTAAGAGAAATGTATCGCTTTGTTTACCTAGAAATAGTTTAGTTAATGTTTTTCCATTGTTCATGATAATTTATGGTTTCCAGGATTTGTTTGAAAATTTTAACATTCGAGTCGTCGTTTTTGGTTAATCTGAGGAGTGGATAATGCTACATGGTGGTCCGAGTGCGGTGTGACAGCGCGTCTAAAGAATTCGTACAATGTGTGGCACGGCTGGAAGTTCAGTCCACATCGAGAAACAAGTTTCTTCGGAAGAAAAGACCTTTTGTTGGCAACCATCCGAGATGTAGAACCGTTTTTTCCCTTCAATCCATTTAATTAATTTATTCCGCCATTTTTTGTATCAGATTTGTGTTTGTTTTTGAATAGAAAGGAAACAACAACACAATCGTCCATGCTCGCATCCACGATTCAATATTTATGACTTTTTTCCTACCATGCTCCATCCTTTTTTTCATTATACTTTATTACAGGAAGTGCCAAAGACTTTGCCTTTTATTTTTGCACTTAACGTGGTACAGTGACTGCGTTCGAAAACATCAACTAAGAATAAACACGTGGCAAGGTGGTGCAAATAAAATTGCACTTGAGTATTTATAATTGCAGCTCGAGCACAAATAAACGAAGCCTTTTTAGCTTCCGCGAAGTTTTTTTGACGGGACGAAAAAAAGAGTGCATGGAGAAAATGTGATTTCATTTTAAATACGACCAATTTTGTTTATTGACAAACTGTCGGTAAGTGAATAACAAGGTCTTGAAAAAAAGGAAAACAACGTTGTAAGAAGAAAGTTTGTCAAAGTTTGTAAATATGTTTACCGATGGAAACGCATCGGAGGTATGGTGAAAACGTAAACAACAACCTGTCATCGAATTTCGTCCCCTCAAGGGAAATCCCTGAGATTGTAGAAAACAAAAAACAAGACCGAAAAATAATGGGTCATTCACAGACATGACTGTTACAGTTATTACTCATACAATATCGAATTTCAAAACATGGTATTTAAAGAACACAAATAAAATAGAATTCATAACATGTTTTGATTTACCTTTTACTTCTGTTTTTAAACGGATTTTTCAATGCAGATAATTTAATAAGTTGTTTAATACGATTTAATGTTTATTTGCTCACTCGACTGCAATAACAAATTTAATGGATTCATTTCTTCGGAATTAGTTATCTCCTTAAGTCTGTATTACTTTTCAAAGAAATAAGTTTAGTATTTGTTAGTACTTAATCCACTTTTCCCGATTCGTCATCTTTGTTATTGTTTAGAATGATACAAAGTCGCGTCCTCAAGTCAAGGTCACCTCTCACAGTGCAAATGTAAACAATGTTTCTGTTTCTTATGTAAACGAACAAATATGTCAATTTTTTGCGATGACGAAAAAAAATTTGCAGAGAATGCGACGGAAATGAGTGAGAGAGAAAAAGAGCAGACGCAAAAAAGAGAGAGCAAAAATCGCGGCCTCGATAGCACATCAGTACAGGTGGCTCGGCTTGTAGCGCGCATGCGCGAGGTCGGCGCGACTAAATTGACGGCGCCATGCGCCGCCCCGCGGCGGTTTTTCACGTCGACCGCGCAAAAACGAGCGCCCCTCTCGGCCGAGTCGCACAATAACGGCGGCTCGGCTCTCTCTCTTTTTCGCTCTCTTTCTTTCTCTCAGGTGTGTGTGCGCGCGCTTCGTTTGTTTACATGCCGCGTTCTGAGAATTATCTGACGCGGCCTAACGGGCGCATGGAATTCGTGCGAAGCTTGAATTTCCATTCTTAAGTTGCATCCGGTCGACCTGTTAGTGGGACGCGACGATTCTTTTTGATCGTTGCGAACTTGTAATGAGTCGGACCTGCGAACAGGCCAGAAAGCAAAATAAAAAATAAACAACTGATCCTGCTGATTCCCACGAACTTTTTACCCCCACTCGGCCACTGAGATGCCGTTCCTTTTTCGGACCGTGAATAAATTATAATAATTCCCTCTTTCTTTTTGCTTTGAAACAAAATTTCAATGTCCGAGATTGGCGAGTTAGAGAAAAAAATCGGCTGCATCTCAAATTTCTTCAATTGAGTTCAAGTTGTTAACACAAAAAGCTGCTATTTATACGAGACTGTTTATTTGGGACGCGAATGAGTCAAGGGTTTCTTATTTATACCACTTTCAATTATTTTTTCTTTTTTTGAAAACGCAATATTCGCACAGTAATAACAATGTCGACTTTTCAGCTGACAAATTTTGTCGACAAAATTCGACGAAATGAGAGCTTTTGCTCGAAACTTTTATTTATGTTAGCAACTTAAGTGGTTCTTGACGTTTGAATGTTTTATTGTTTTCTTTTTTTATGACGTCCAGTAGACCATATTTCTCAGAGGACGTCATTTTACCACGTGCAGAATGACGAGAAAGAAATATAATAGTAGAAGTTATTTTCAATTTTTTCTAGTAGATTCAAGTTGACTTTTGTTTCAAATTTTTCTACATTTCATTTGTTGTCTTGTAATGTTTATTTTAAGATTACAATCGGGACGATAAATGATCCCAGATTAGCTTCTCTGATATAGTCTGAAAAAGATTAGCTTTTGCGTTGAAATTATATTTTCAACATGCAATCTGTCTTCCGGATCCAGTTTAATGCTCCAAAGTCCGGATTGATACGGATTCGAGCATTCTTCTCCTTATCCGTTATTACTGTTTGATTTTTGTTATTGAACAAATAAACAACAATGAATCAACTGTCGCTGTTACAAAACCGAAAGCAGAACAAAGGTTCTACGGTCGTAAAAAAACAGTATATTTCATTTTTTGAATTATAAACAAACAACAACATTTGAAACGAAATCAAAACACTTCTTTTTGAAATTTGATTGGATATTAAAAAATAGAATTTTTATTAGATATTTATAACCCAACGATTGAAATATGATAAACTTGTAATTTATAAATAGAAACACAAATCGAAGTCCAAGTTGTAATGAAAGAAGTCAAACTGGTGTACACATCCAGACAACAAAAAATGGTATGAAATTTGAAAAGCGGTTGACGATTGGATTAATTGCAAAATTCTTATGCAGGAATGCGAAACTCCTTGCAATATTATAATCACTCGCAGCGAAAGGACTGAATCGGCGCGACAACTAGAACATTTTTTGCAAAATCAAACTTCCATTTGAAACATTCCAATGACAAAATCTATCTTTTGCAAAAATCAATACAAAACTGTAAAATTCGAGTAAAAAAGTGTATCGCAAAAAAATCAATACCCGATCGTGTTACACAATCGGAAAATCCCACTTCAAGGTTTTTCAACTTTTGTTTACAACTTGGAAACGAGGGGGAGACAAAAAACGTCCAATTATCTTGGGGAAATTGCAAGCCATGAAAAATTGCAATGGAAAAAGAGTCGTCTATTTTTATCCGTTTCGTGTGTTATTGAGTAATTGGGGCACGTACGGCAGGGAAATCAGATCATGAGCAGACTATTAAAATGTGTTTACGCCGCGTTCACTTCAAGGACTCGAGAAGGAGACAAAAAAAACACGATAGACAAACAATAACAGACGACGAAAAAACTTGACGATTGTGATTCGCGAGCCCAAACGGTTTCCGTCTGTTGATCCAATTACGACAGTTGCGAAATAGGTTAGGTCATCGCTGGCACGTCAAGAATTTTGCGTTCTTTCATCAGAGCCGTTTTCTCGAATCGACTATGCCGCGGTTTGTAAACAAAAACACAATCGAGAAAGCAGCCGAGACCATGTTGCCAGCAATCCACGGTTACACAATTCTCTCGCATTCGCTTCAATTGTGCAAAACGGTCTTTTGTAAAAGCAAAACAAAAGGACCGAAAAAGGCCACGCTGACACTGCGAAACGTGTCGAGGGATAAAAAAGTGCACAGTCGCTCAAATTCGCTCGACCAAAAAGTCGTTCTCGGCGATATTTTGCGACAGAGATTGTGCCTGCTGGGGGCAATTGTTACGCAGCAATTCGTAGTTTGATTGTTTACTTACGGATTTAAACGATGTATAAGAGGTGATATTTCCACAGGCTGCTTTTCCACGGTTGGGTTTGACGGATTGCCACTTTTTCGCTCCTTTTTTCTTTCAGCAAAATGCAAAAGGGACGAGCTTGTAAACAAAGATCCGATTTTGTTACTGCGCAAGCGCACTCTTACGACTTGTATTGCTATTACCGTTACCGACAGTCGACAAAGGAAACTTTTTAAACTAAACAAATTAAAAACACAAAAAAGTAAAATTCAAAAAACTAGAATTTTGTTGTTTTTGTCATAGAAATTCGATTTTATTGGTGTTTTTGTTGGAAACAAATAAATAAATAACAATGATTTGTAGTTATGAAGTTAATCACTAGGGGCACTGCGGTTCGTGTTTTCAGATTGTAAAACATTACATCGGTGTGTTAATATCCTTATTGTTTAATACTTTATTATTGTTAATAAACAAAAGTTTAAGGTATGAAATAGTTTTAAATATTTTCACTGACACTTGTTTGTTATATTGAAATAAAAAAATAATCACAGACTGAATTTGCAGTTTTTTGCAAAAGTAAAGAACTTTAGAGTAGGATTATGTTTGATTGGAAACTAACTTTAGTTATTTAACTCTAATTTAAGTGAAAATTACAAATCTGTACATTTGATTCTACTACTCGTTTTTAACTATTCAATTAAAGAAACTTTTTGCAAAGTCTAATTTCATAACCTCCAAAATAATTTTAAATATCGTTAAAGCAACAAGAAAAAATGAAAACATTGATTCTCCTGTCAACAAAAAGTACAAACAAATGTTAGAAAAAGAGTAAATACTTTCCATGTACTTTTAACAATTGTTCCTGATTTCTAAATATTCTGATTGCATCTTTTTTTGCAGATAAAATTATTTCTACGAGACAAAACAAAAACCTTATCATGAGTCAAGCCCCACCTCCAGCAGGGAAACCTGTGGAGCAAGAATTCAGTGTACGATTACCTCGGAGTCGCCACAAAAGTTTGAGTGCCATGCGATTCAACGGAAATCTCAACGTCGACTTTACAAAATGGGCCAACGTCAAATTGCAACGCGAAGACAATTCTGCCGAATACAAGGGGGCTGACGATGATATGCCAAAGTTTGGTGCAGGTTCTGAATTCGGAGCAGAAGCTCGTCGTAGAAAATTTGCTGGGTCGAGCAAAAAGTACAATATTGAAAATCAACCATGGATTTTAAAAGTAAACAAAATTCTTACAGACATTGTTTTCAAGTATTTCAATATAACATTGAAAAATATTCAAAAACATCCATTTTATTTCAGTGTGGAAAAACGAACAAAAAGTTCAAAGGCACCCGAGACGGAGGGATAAACGAAAACTGTTCCTATTACGTGTTCGTAACACCTGGTGATGGAATAATCGAAGCCTATCCATTGAAAGAATGGTACAACTTCACCCCGATCCAAAGGTACAAGGCCCTAAACGCCGACGAGGCTGAGAAAGAGTTCAGCCGTCGCAACGACGTGTACAACTATTTCAACCTGATGGCACGAAAAAAGGCCCGCAACGAGAACGAGGAAGAGGAAGTCGAGCTGGAGGAGAAAAGCAAGAACAAAGCAAAGAAGGAGAAGGATTTCAAGATCTCTGAGATCGACGACTGGATGGAGAGCGATGATGACGACTCAGACAGCGATGCTGAAGTTGTGAAGAAGAAGTCCAGCGACGACGAGGCAGCCAAGAAGAAGAAAAAGGGAGCTGTGGTGAAGAAGAAGAAGAAACACGATTCTGACGCCGAAGCTTTTGAGGAGAGCGACGACGGCGACGAGGAAGGTCGCGAACGGGAGTACATCTCGGATTCCTCGGACGAGTCCGACATCGAGCAGAAAAACGAAATCAAATCTGTGGCCGAGGAAGATGCTCTAAGGAAACAGCTGGTTTCGGACGACGAAGAAGGGGAGGAGCAAGAAGACAAGGGTGAAGAAGAAGAGGAAGAGGCGGACGACGCAGACAAGGACAAAGCAGACAAGAAGACGAAAAACCAAAAACCCAAACAGAAGAATGATTCGAGCGATTCTGGCTCGGATTCGGATGAACCTGCGAAGGACAATGTTGGACCTTCTGCTGGAGCGAGTATCAAGAGAAAGATGGACGCTGCTAGTGCGGAACAGGTGAAACGAATGAAGACGGACTATTCAAATCCCGGTCCCAGCTTGAGCATGCCCGGGTCTGGCGACCCGGTGCTAACTGAGAGTGCTGTGAGGAGGTACTTGCAGCGCAAACCTATCACTTCGGCTGAACTGCTTCTAAAGTTCAGAAAGAAGACGAGATTGACACCCGATCAGCTTGTTAAGAATATCACAGAAATTCTTATGAGGATCAAACCGACGGTCAAAACTATCGGCGACAAAAAGTACTTTTCGTTGCCGTAATAGTTGATTAAGTAAATTTCCTTTTCTTAAATTTACAATGTTGAATTAATTAATTAATTAAGTTGAATATGTTTTTTTTAAATTATTGTTAGTTTGAGTGTATTTTTGATAAACATGTACATATGTATTGGGGAAATGTATATTGTTAGTGTAAATGTTTTTTTTCACTCATAATAAAAAGAGGTCACGTAATTAAGAGTTCAATTTGTTATTTTATATCCTCAATTTTTTGCGATGTGGAAGTTTATAAGAAATTTTTTGTAACAATTAGTTTCTTTTATTCATCCATACCGTTATAATTACATTTACAATTTGAGATCGTGAAGAAATTTACACCACAAAACATCCATTCAGTCACAAAAAACAATCGTTTGTATCAAACTCATCTTTTAGAAAACTAGGAAAATCAACCGTTCATCGATCCCATAGTTATTGTTGTGTTGGAATAATAACTTCTGTTCATGCAGAGAAGACTTAACGCATCACGTTGGTGCATGTCGTAGGACGCTTTGAGATAGAAATTCCTGTGGCAGCCGCGGCAGATGTAACTGAAAATACAATCAATCATTGACAACGTTACCGAATTCGTCCGAGGAACAAATTTTATGTTTTTATGACAAAAACAGATTCTACAGTTTATGCTAAATTTTAAAACAAAATGATTTGACAGATTAAGTAAATGTTGTTTTCAAAAATTGTTTTAAAATTTTGAAAATGAAAAGAAGCTGCTCACTCTGTATAGTTAATGTTTTTGTTCTCCTTCTCCCTTTTAATTTTCTTACTAATATCGCTAGCCGGCGGCATTTTGGACGAATTTTATCTGAAATCAATTCCGTCATCGTCAGAGAGATCAATTTTCAATATCTTACGATTAAGTGTGTTATCACATTTTTGTGTTTTAATGACGTAAAATCACCAAAATGACACTTGTCAGTCGAATAAAAAGTCACTCCTCCACGTGTCATTCTTGATAATTAATTCTTTTTCCTTATTAAAAATCGTCTCTCTATTTCAATTCACTTTCAATTACAAGATTATACAAAAGTAAACAAATGTGGAACTGAGAAACGCGTTGGAATGAAAATGTTGTGACATCATTTTTGGTAATTAGACATTAATTAAATTCTATGGGCGAAGGTATATAGCACTTACATGAAAGCTCCGGTGGTTGCAGCTAAACTGAATTTCCTTCGACTTTGAAACTAACGCGAGGCAGAATGAAATATTATGATTTATATTTGATCCCCTACACAACAGCCAGGTACGAGACCTTTTATTTCGGCCAATTAAGTCGATTTTGAGTTTTCCTTAGGTTTCCCACAATTAGTCTGATAAAGAATAAAGAGTCAGGTGTTGTTTTCTTTCTTCTTTTATCTTTGTATTTTCAATGAGGTATCGAATTATGATCCTGGAATTTTCCGAATGTAATAAAATATTTGTAAATGTAAACAAATACAATTTTATGCCAATTGAGCAATCATTAACAATTGTAAACAAAGAGTTATTGACATGTAATAATGTTAGAGAACAATTAAAACAAAGTAATGAGCGTAAATAATTGAAACAATTATTATTTAGAAAGTTTCGGTATTTTTAGTCCGTTTCATTGTCATGTTATTGAAAATAAAAATGTTATCTTAATTACCAAATCATAACCGGAGTCAATTTATTGTTGATTTCGTGGATTACCTTATTATGTTGATTTTGAAAATAACTTTTGCGGACTGACCTGAGGTAAAAGATTAAGAAATCCGAATTTGTCACGGAGAATCGATAGGTAAATAAATGAAGATACGGTCCACAAACTTACAAACCCAAACCGGTCAATGCGACGTAAAAACAGAAATTTCTGAATGAGTACATGTTGTGCATTCTAAACAGACTTGAAAAATAGACAAACAACATTATAAACTTCAGAAACCAATTTAGATTAACTTTCTTTCAATTTTGTTCATCTTTTATCGACTTTTTATGAATCAGTTATAATTTTTTGTTGGATTTTCAAACCAACCGCCATACCTAGAGTTTTCACATAAATAGAACCCGGGTGGATAAAAGTGGGGAGACACCGGGTGTTAAATTAAGAACATAAAACTTTTGTTACGAGGAACTCCAGACGGTCGCTAAAAATCTGCAAAATTGAGTTACACCTTTAAGGTGAGCAAAATCTTCAAAACTCTTATAATTTTAACTTTCATTTACATTCGAACATAGCAATAACGAAAGTCACAACAATTTTTTATTGTCAAACATGAAATTAGTTCAGCAGCGAAGAATATGTAAACAAAAAAGTTGAAAACAAAATAAAACTTGTTTTCTTATTTTAAGTTCTTACAGAGACAAACAAACTAATAAACAAACAAATGATAAATAGGAAAACACAAACATGTTTCCCCTGGACCAACTACGTGACCAGATGAAATGTTGTCCGACCATTGAAAGTCGCATATCTCTAGCGGTTCAGCTTTTCAAACCGCCTCCGAAAGTCGAGGTTCACCAGAAGAACGCCGTGGTGTCAAAGAAATTTCGCGACGAGGGTAACCACCTTTACTCGCGTTGCAAATCTGCTGAACAGTTTTTGCAGGTTCTTGAAAAGTACTCCAGAAGTATTGCCTTTGCTCCAGTTGATTCCGTTGAGCTATCCATTGCTTACGCTAACAGGTTTGATAACAATTATTTTTATCAAACAAAGTACAATTACAAAAAGCTACAAAAGTTTATTTATTTATAATCCCGAATAAACTTCAAAACGAAAACAAAAATTGTAAAGTAAATTACTGTTTCAGATCCGCCACTCTCTTTCGTTTACAAAAATACGAAGACTGTGTTGAAACGATCGACAAAAGTCTGAAGCTGGGATACCCCGATTTGATGAAACCGAAAATTCTGCTTCGCAAAGTCGAATGTTTGAAAGCACTACGAAATCCTGAATCCAAAAAAGTCTACCACGAAACTCGAAAATGGATACAGTCCCATCTTGACAACGAAGACCGCGAAAAAGTGAGGGAAAAACTCGAGCAGAGTTATAACAAAGAATTCGATCACGTGCCAGTGACAGAAACCGACGTGAAAGATCTCATGCCGAATTTTTATTTCAACAAAACAAACATCGAAGCACCAGTTGCTTCTGCAGCTTTGGAGATCAGACACAGTCGAAAGTTCGGGCGCCACCTGGTGGCTGCAAGGGACATCAGACCCGGAGAGATCCTGGCGAGAGAAGAGCCTTTTTGCATGGTCCTGAGCTCTTCCAAACGGTACTCTTATTGTTGGAAGTGTCTGGAGACTCTGTGGAACTGTGTCCCTTGCGACTCCTGTGTTTATGTTGTTTATTGCTCTGACAATTGTAAACAACAGGCTTGGGAGCAGTTTCATGAATTGGAATGTTGCGTTTTACCGCACTTGCTCGGAGTGCACGGTCCGGAAAAGACAAATAAGCAAATTACCGTGCTCAGACTAATTATCATGGCTTGGAACGAAATTCGAGATTTTGCAAAAATTGAAGCGATGGTTAAGAAAGTCGACAAATGCAAAGGTGTTTCTTATTTCATTTCCATTTTAAAGACAAAAAAAGAGGTTTGTTATTGACTGAAGTTCCAATGTTTACAGATCCTCGAATAAGAGGTTTCTTAGATGGGAAATTTCAAAGTCAAAAATTCCAAACGATTTTGAGTCTGAATGGTTTCAAGGACATGAAAGAAGAATTTGAATTTGAAGTAGAGGAACAAAGACTGTCCTTTGTTTGTACAATCTTGTACCAATTAGGTACAGAATCAAACTTGTTTGGCGACCGAAATTGGAGAAGTCTTGAAAAGAAGAAAGAATTTCTCCTCGTGGGAAGTTTGCTTTGGAGGATGCTGGACACCATCAACATGTACGGATTTTGTGTAGGTATCTGGGAAGGATTACAAAGTTGTTAATTGAAGGCTCTTTGCGTTATCATATTTTAGGCGAAGGAGCACTCCAACCAAGTTGATAAAGGAATGGGAATCTCAATTTTGGCTTTCTTGAGTCTGCTCAATCACAGTTGTTATCCAAATGTCGCTAAGAGTGTTCGCAAAAGTTATGAATTCCTTTTTGCTATTTTGCCTGTCAAGAAAGGAGAACAGGTAAAAGTAAAATTTCACTACTTATATATTATACCACTGTTATAATCAAATATTTGAATCAATACAAAATTTTGTTTTGCCATTTTTGTAGCTTTTTATAAACTATGTCGCGAACTGTGGAAAAAGTTCCAAAGTTGAGAGACAGCAGGATTTGCACAAGCGTTATTTTTTCACTTGCGAGTGCATAGCTTGTAAAGAAAACTGGCCACCGACTGAGAAATTTCCAAAAGTTCAAGTAACAATTCAATTTTAATTTCAACAATTTAAGCAAGATTAAGTTTACAAAATAATGAGATTAAGTCAAAATTTAGCGTTAATCACATTTCTTTAAAATTAATTAGGAAGTTGCAGCCATGACTGGACTAATCACAACCCCGAAATGGGAAGTGCTGCGTAACGAATTGCAAGCAGCTGTTTCATACATCAATAAACCAGTAACAGAATATTTGAACTGCATCAAAGATCTTCCCAACCATTTAGATCGTCTAAGCCACGTTTTAGAAGTTATAACATCAAACGTCACCCCGCCCTGCAAAGAGATCGAACTGATAAGCCAAAAAATTCGAATGGTGTACGAAAAAACTAGGTACAATTAAATAAATGCCATCGCTTTCAAGAATTTGAATCGTTTTATTTCTCACAAAAGAACAGAACCTTCGTACGACTTCCTTCTGCTCGGTATTACCATTCTAAGTGGAAGTAAAAATTCTGTACATACATAGATGCGCTAACTTTTATTTCATTTTTATAATTCCATTTTTGTTGTCGTTTCATGTTTTGTAGTTCAAAAAACACCAGCATTCTCACGCACGCAACTTGTATACCTCGTTACATTTTTACACGAAAGAAAAAAAAAACGTCACCGAAAAGTCCGTCGGAATCGCAGCAGTAATCTTGGGAATTTGCAGTGTTCCGTCTAAAAAAAGGGAGACTTTTGGAATGTTCAAAACGTTTATAGATCTGCCACGATGACGGTACGGTTTGTACTAAGGTTACCACTATCACACGAAAGCGAATTGACTAAACGTAAAAACCGCGGCACAAGATTGAGTCAGGATGTAGGGTCTGTAGAAACACGCGACTTGCAATTTTCCTAATGTAATATCCAAAAATCGCATCAATACTTCAGTAGCTTCACAGATGAAAACAATTTTGTCACTATTTCTTTCTTTGTTTTTTGATTTTCTGGTGCTTGAAATCAGACTTGCTTATTTAGAATAACATACAAAACACGCGAATGCAGCCTGGCCATTGTCATTTATTTATTTATGTAGCTTCAATATTTACACGATGCTTGAAAAACAAATTTTCGTTCCACCATCATCCAACCTCAATCACGCCTCTTTAATAAATTAATTAACTCCTTATGAAATATCAGGCAAGATTGCACAATTCGAGTTTTCACTAGTTCTGGCCGTTGAGAAATTGTTTGTTAATACCTTAGATCTCGTTCGATTTGATTGTACTTGATTTTACTTAGCTTTGATTGAAATTTCACTTGTCCCTCAAAAAAGTTTCGTTAGTACAATAATGAGCTTCTGTTTGATTCTATCGCAACTTCAAAATGAACACCGCAAAAGCCAGTAGCGCCTTTTTCATTGCAAAATTTAGCGTTTTATTTTTTAGTTTTTCTTAGTTTTTGTTTATACAAAGTTATGAAACTGGTCGTCAGCAGTTTTACAAATTTATCGTACAAGTTTAAGCAGCGTTGTCTGGGCTTGGAAAATAAATAACAAGATTTGTATACTCCAAAAACAAGAACAAAAGTTGCAAATTGAAATGAGCCAATGCAAACAACGTGAGAAAGAATAACATTAGCGTAGGCACTTTTAGGAAAACAGATCAACTTTCAGGAATTTTCGACGCTTTTGCAGTGATTGTGGCTTTTTTGGCAATCAGTAAACATGGGACAGAATTTCATCAAAGATCTCGGCCAGTTTGATTCGACAATTTTTGGCAAAAGTTTTTTTACAGAGTTTTTAATTGGTTTTCGTTTATGAAATTCACTTTAGTTAACGTTCTTTTGTTTATTTTTTACAAAATTGTCAAATCAATTGAGTCGCGTTTATTTTCAGTCTGATTGAAACTATTCGAAACTCAGTATTGAATTTCGTCCTATCAAACGATTAAGCGCTATGATATTTAAAGTTGAATAATTTAACAGAAAATGTTTCTTTACAAATCGAAAAAACGTTCGTTTCGCTTTGATCATTGAATTGTAAACGAGAAAAAAGACGATAAAAACAACAAACGAAGGAAAAACATTAAATAAAAGCAAAAAAAGGTCAGAGAAAACTTATCCCACGATGGAATAATTGTTTTTGTGTAAAAACTTTGCATCGCGGAATATCAAGTTTTCAAGCCCTTGTTTATCTTGCTGCTTATTAATTAAAATAAACAGAGAATTAGTACAAAAAAATAAGAGGAACTAAACAATTTCAGCAAGTGGAAATATTCACGAAAATATTTCCTTAATACTTGGTTGTGATCTCATCAACAATTCAAAAACCAACGGACAAACTTTTTTTCGCGTAAAAAAACGCCCTTATTGCCTTTGTAACATTTCATGATTGAGATTCGCGGAATGAACTGTGCCGGACAAATACTCGGGGACGAAGCACAGCCGTCCCAGCATAAATAAGTACTCTGATAAATAAATTAAACTCGCTAGATAATTAATCTTAAAGTAACGAAATTGCACATCAAAGGGATAGCCTCGAGCCAGTGATAAAATTTCTGGAATGTTATAAGTTTATTTCAAAAGCGAATATATTAAATCGAGATTCATTGTTTCACTGCCTCGAAGATCCCAAAACTCAAACAACGTTAAACTTGTAACCAAAAAAGAAAAAGAAAAAAAAAACAGAAAAAAATAAATACTAAAAATCCCCCCACCCCAATTAAGTTATTACAACTATGATTATGAGATTCGTTTGTCAAAAAAAAACACTTGTCCTAAAACAATTGACTGGACAATAATGATTTCTCGTTGTGAATAGAAAATCGGCCGAGATTGAATGTTAGCAAAAGAGTTTGATTGTAAAATATATAATTGTATGAATGTTTGCGATTGCAAAATTTGAGGCTGACGGTCAATGCAATCAGAATAGACCGAGCTTGGTGCGAAGAAACTCCTTGATCGGCGAGTAGTATTGGGTTCTTAAGGCCATCATCTCCGGTGTTTTTCGGAGCGCAGTGAAAAGAGAGGAGTCCGTTTCGTAGATCACAATGAAGACGACGAAGAGCACCGTGACGGTGAACATGAACGCCGGCACAAACAGCCGGATCACACGCAAACTCTTCTGACGGAGATGCGCGTCCAGGTGGCGGGACGGCGCGCGCATCTTCGAGTTCTGCAGCTTCTGCATCTTGAGCACCGGGGTGACCGAGCGCGACTTGCCCGTCGCGTCCACCAGCTGGCTCTCGGAAGACGAGTGATCGAACGAGTCGCGGAAGTAATAGTCGTTTGCATCTCCATCGTGCTGACAGGCTGAAACATACAATTTTTTGTTACTTTTGTTCTTCCCTTTTATCTTCTTTCTAAAATCAAAAAAATGATAAAACAACATTGATATTCAGAGGTTTTTCACTTAGAATTACATTATTATAATAATTTTGAACTTTTACATGATTATTTTTGTTTATTTTGTTATAACAAAATGGTTAGAAGATTTTAACAGTGAACAACCTCTTGATTAATATCTTATTAGAATGTTTTTTTTTACAGAAAAATGAATTATGATATCTTTGGTTGAAGAAATTGAACGAACAAAGAATGAAAAAGAAAATTGTTCAGCTGCGATTCACATGCGAATCGTTAGTGCAAAGTGACTCAGCCAGTGGGTGATTTCAGAATGAAAAGCGGGCGCGCGAAATGAAAATTCGAACACAGACGTCGTCATGCCATTTAGACTAGAGCAAAAAAAACCAGAATGACTACTAGGCAAGCAAGATGAATGAATTGGGAATTCACAAGAAGGAAAGACAAGGTTTGTACGATGGTCCAGGGTTATCTTCAATGATGAGATTCACACGATGATTTAGTCGATTGGATGAAAGTTCTTGGATACGATAGAATCATCAAGACTCCTGAAAAACGATATCCAAAATGTTGAAAAACGTAAAATCAACACAACTCAGACTTTGAATCAAAATTGAACATTTATTTTTCATTTTCAACATTTTCAGCTTCGCAAGGTGTCCAGTGAAAAATTAGGGATTTCTAGTTTTTATTCTAATTCTTGAATTTTTTAAAAAAATAGTAGTAAAATATGCTGGACACCCAGTTTGGTGTTATTTTTGAGTGGTTTTTAAATTTTTCGTTTTCCAATTGTAGAGAAGAGACATATCGCCAACGATGAAGGTCTTGAATGAGTCGATGATCGTTGTTCCGTGGCGGCTTACCTGTCGCCTTATTGTTGTTTGTAGTCGGACGAGGAGCGCCATCTACGACGGTGCCATTGGGCGCTTTGGGCGTCCTTACCTGGTCGCGTTTGGACGAGTGGTTTGTGACGACTTGGCCGTTGGCGGGCGACTTGACCGCGACCTTGGACGTCTTGATGATGATGGCCGTGGACCGGACGATCTTCGGGCTCTTATCGAGCGCGTTGATCTTTCGTCGCACCACGTTCTCGATGTCCTGGCCGTTGAGCTCGTCGGAGCCTATGACTATTTTCTGACTATACAACGGTTGCGGTCGGTTCAAAGTGCTCTTGGGGAATGTCAGTTTTTTCGCTTGGTTTGTGGTTGTGGAGGTTGAGGTGTAGGTTGCACTCGCATGCGAATCATTTTCGTCTACTGCTAAAGAACAGAAAAGAAATAATACAAATGATAACGTCTAAGAAGCCAACAGAATAAGCTCTCAAGCGTCGCCGAACCTCGACTTTTTACTTCCTTTTTTTAAACTCGACAAGTCCATCTTAATTTTGTTTAAGACAGATTTTTTCGCGGCAACAAACAAAACTATGCAAAAACTTGGAGAAACTTTGTTGAAATGATATTTCAATTTAAAGAACAAAATGGTTTTGTCGGTCCTGTAAGAACGAAGTTGCGCTGTCCCTCTTTCTGTTGGACGGTTCGCATGCAACTCTGAATGCAGGCGGAGTGAAAATTGGCATCGGTTAAATAACTTAAACAAGAGAGACTGGGAGAATCGTCCGGGCGGTTGACAACAATTTTCTCTGGTCGACTAACCGTTATTCCTGCGGGCGTGAATTTCCTGATCTTCGGACACGGTTTCCAGCAGAGGCAGCGTATTGTCTGGGCAGTAAGGCGAGCTGAGGGCCGCTCCTGAACACAGCTCCGACATCCCTGCACCGTCCAAACCTGCACTATGACAACTCCGAGGTAAACTTGAGTATCCTGAAAAAGAAAATTTCATTTATACCAAGATCCAAATATTTTTCATTGACAAAATCAACAGATTTGTAAATTTTGCGAATTTCAAATTGAATTCAAGTTTGTACATTCTTGGAATTCTTATCAGGTAATTTAGAAGAAACAAATTGACAAACTTTGCAAATTTCAAACTGACGTAGGTTTTTTGAATCAATTGGAAATTGTAGGTAAAAAAATAGGAGCACTAACTGATCTCAACGAGATCTTGGCTCGGCGTGCTGGGAGTCGCTGGAACGCTGCTGGCTTTTCTCTTGAAACTCGTCGATTGGCATCGTTGTATAGGCGGTTCTTCTTTCCGAAGAGGTCCTGACTCCTCCAAAACTTCTCGCTCGGTTCTGCCGGTGTATTTGAACTTTGTGCCCCAAGAAAACAGGGAGCCTCCGCTCATAACTGGCGCGTCCGATGCTCGAGACAGCCTGTTAAAAACAATCCATAATTGAATTCTCATTCGAATCTCACATAGAAAATGATTTCAAATAAATAAAATTTTGAAGAAATAAAACAATGAGTGTTTATACATTTTGTTCTTTCTCTTCCAAATTCTCCATTTCCAATTTCGTTTGATTTCATCCAGTCTTTTATCTTTATTCCGCGTTTCAGCAAACAAATCACAATATTTAAAAGTCAGAAAATCACTGCATAGTCATAATTGAAATTTTCAAATGAATCAACAAATTCAATTATCCCAAAAACCGTCTTTGCGTACTGCTCTAAACTCTAAAATTTAGCCTAACTCAAAAGAGCCACATAAATAATATTTACATTGTTAATTTATCAACTGCAATTAATATTTTCACTATTGTTCTTTACATTTGTTGATAATTTAGCGATCGTTCTACATTTTAGCGACTAATCATGTTCAATTAGAGTGAAAATGATAAACTGTACGCTGATAAGAAATCGATAGCAAAATAGTTACCGAGTGAAAGGTGAAAAATCTAATGAGACAATTAGGCTGCGTGGGGGGTCGGGATGATAATGGCGAAACTAATACTCACGTGAAGAAGAGCTTTTGTTCCAGGGCGCATCTCCATACGTAGCGGCAATTCGAGCCCGTGGGACACTTGAATCCGACGGTATGCTTTTTCTGAAAATGTCGCAGACAAATACTCTTGCTATACTGGTTTCTAACAGCGATCAATGCCAGATTTAACTACTTGATCTAATTGCTAATTGTTATTTGCTATACGAGGATGGATCAAATACCACCGAGCATTTGCTAAAGCAGTACAAATACATCCAATAAAAGAAAACACAATTTCAAAATTTAAACAAAATTTCTAAAAATAAACGAAAAACAAACATCTAAAGAAAAAAAGTGACTCAAAATCTAGGTCTTTTGCAGTTTCTCGTCACTGAAAATTGGGACACTTTTTTTTACATTTTTACCTTCAACGTTTCTTTGCACATCCTTAGCCCAAAAAATCATACTCATGAAAGTATCAAAAAAAGTTAAGAAATTGAAAAGAAAGTTTTCAGTAGACTATCAAATTTTATGAGAGGAAAATTGAAAGAATATTTGATGGACTGGATAAAGTTAGAAATTTTGTGATTTGTTTGTCTTTTGTGTTTTTTTTTTTTCGCAGATGTACAAAGAGCCGCACAGTTTAAACGACGACAGGTTTCGGACTGAAAAAGAGTGGTTGAATCGTAGCCGTTGACAGTCAACTCACCTTCGTCCTCATGTCCTGATCAATGCGCAGCATTGGAAAATAATGAGATTAGTCTGTTGGCGTAACGACCGGTCTATATACTACATTGTGACGAGTAAAGCCTGTGGCATCGATTTTTGTCTTGCCCGACTAATGCCGGTCAGGTGTCATTGCCAATTTGTCAAGTCAACTTTTTTTTTTCTTTCGACTGATTTCAGAGGCCAACCAACTTTTGACCCTAATTCACCTTTTTTAATTGGCTTACAGAATCAAGAAACGATAAAACATAAACCAAACTAGAAAGACATTAAAAATTACTAAGTGAAAAACTATTTGTCATTTGAATTGAAAGTGAATGTAAACTAATATTTAAACAAGAGTAACAATAATTAAATTTGCATTGTAAAATGTAAATGAAAATGTAAAAGAAGTAAAAATTATTCATTCAATGACATATTTTGATCAATGAATTTTTAATGTCCAACAAAATTTGCTATAAGACAATGCTACGACAGAAATTTACTTGAATTGTTTATCAGTTTATTAAGAATTTGTTTCTAGACATTGACACGTATAAACAATTACTTGAAATTAGCCTTGACACGAATGTCGTTGCACTCATCTGAAGTATGTAAACCTCTTTAGATCAATAAAACAAAATCTTCGTCTGTATCATTATCATCAATCCATTACTTTTCAATAACCAACGATTTCTTGTATTTAATTGAACTGTTTTCAGGCCGCATTTCTTTTTTTTTCGATTGAATGAAAAATCTTTGTCAGACTAGATTGGATATGACATTCATGAATAGATAACAACCCTCCGCAGTCTGAAATACTACCAATAATTGATTAATATAGAATCAAGTTCGCAAAGATAAGAGTCGCCGTAATTGACCGTTCTCGACGCTGAGCGTAAGGGCACGTACACCTGCGCTGCATTATTAATCCCTCGCGAACACGTGGCCGATGCGCATTAAGTCCCCCATTTTTATTCCGTCAATGTTGATGTTTTTTCAATCACTTTTTCATATCCAACCGTCTTATTTCGTACATTAAAAAATGTTCCTTCTGAATACCTTCCTGGTTTCTTTTTTCTCACTTTTTTAATTTCCTTCATTTTTACAGCCAATAAAAAGTTTGACGAACTTTTCTCAATTGCTTTTTTATGGACTCATTTTTATAGACAACTAAGAGAAATATTTCACAGACAATTTAAGCTTCTAGTGTAAATTGATTTTTAGTCAACCTTTTTTGAACTACGTTAATTTTGTTTTGTTTGTAGACACCAGGCTTTACTTGAGGACGTGTATAAATTTCATTTGGTGATGTTGTTCCTCTGTCGGTTTGTTTGAGATGTTTGACTTTGTGACTGCGGTTACACGCTGTACAGTACTTGGACGGTCTTTACCTCGGTTATGGTCAAGTGGACAATAAACATCTTGCCCTCGTAGTTTATTTTTTGAACTTCCGACCAGCGGAAATGGTTCGTTTTTTTGGAGCCTTGGAAAGTGAGGATGCCACTGTGATTGATCCCTAAGTAAAGTTGATTACCCTTGATGTCCTGAAAAAAGAAACCACATTTTTATAAAAACTCATTTTCATAACTAAATTAAAAAAAAAACAAATCATTAACAAGTATATTAATTACAAATAAAGTACATTTTAGTTATTTTATGAACAAAAGACTGAATACTCAATGGTGTTAATTTAAATCAGAGATCGTGTAGAGTGATCCTGGATGAAAAAAGAAAAAAAAATTGCGAGAACAGAAGCGACGAGGTGGTTGATCATCGATTTGATTAATGGGACACCACCTTCACGTGTGCACGCCAGGGGTCGCGCGCTAAATACGAACTGCGATATCTAACAGCGCGGCAATTAATTATCCTGGCTCCTGCAGAACTCCTGTTTATAATGCATGTTTGTTTCGTGCAACTACCAGCTATCTTTCCGGGCGATACCCATCGACAATGGACCAGTTCCCGTTGGACCACCCTTTTTCAGTCGCCCTCTTGAATTTCGATTTTGGAAATTGTATTGGAAGTTCTCTGTTCCTGGAAAGTTATGGATTTCCAGGAACTGTGAATGAAGCGAGCGAGAAATAAAAAAGGTGATAACTCACCTAACTTTGATCGAACGTTTTATTTGATTCCATCAAACTGAGTCTTACGAGCAAATAAAGCAGCGTATCGTGTGAATTAATGTTTGCCCCGATTCGGCATGACGTGGAAAGAACTCGCGTCAGCAATCAGGATAACAAACAAAACAAAAAACGTCCAAACGAGAGAGCAAAAGGCATCGAAACAAAACCGACGAATCAACCTCGTTGTTTCATCAGTCGGCGATCATCAAGATTTTGACAGTAACGATTCGAACGATGCGGAAGTGCGAAAAAAATCATCGCAATTTTGCAAACAAATGGATTTATAAAACGCGTATTGTAAAACACAAAAATCGAACGGAACAAAAGAAGACGATTGAAAGATTTTTAGATGACGAAAAAATTTGTTTGTTCGTCGTTGGAATGATGAAAATGTTGTAAGTTGTGATTGGTTGGTGTGATCACACTGTTGACCGACGTCGGTCCAACAAAATCGACTGTGTTTTACGTCTGAGTACGGACAATCCAATTATCACGGTCTTATGATTTCCCGTAGCTGTTACGTGATCTGGCTAACACCCAAAACGTTCCGCCGGCCAATATCTAGAAGAAGCATGTTCGCTTTTTATTATACATCTTACGTTGATTTTTATCATTCGAATTTATGCTGCTCGTTTGAATTATTTGCTTATACATAACTGCATTATGTAAGAGTATGCATTATTCTCGAAGAGACGCATGAATAACTGTTCCTCTGCTTAAACAAACCCAAATTTCGTACATTTTCAATGCTAATCAAAAGCGCGATCAAAATTTGTCACAAATGTTAACCGCAGTTCGAATTTGATATTCAAATGAATTTAAAATTGTTCTAATAATCTAATTTTGTACAAAAACATTATAAGTTCAAGAGAAAACTTTAGATCAGTGGTCAGAGTGAAAGTATGCTGACCCCGAGGATACGAGTTCGATTCTCAGCATAAAAACTTTTTTTACGAACAATTTATGTTGGCGCTCAATTTCAGACCGCTATGCGTTGAACAAAATTAAATTTTTAAAAATTTCGAGTTTTTAGTCGTAGCATCAAACGTGCCATTGGATCTGTTGCTTCAGTATATCCTGTGACGTCGTCAGATGCGGACGTGCATCTGACATCAGATTTGCCTTTTTTTTAATTTGCAAGTTTTGTTGAAGTATAGATATTGAACCGTTATAAATCAATTAATTCTTTCGATCTAAATTCGACATATGCACAAGGTCTTAATTTGTTTCATTTCCGTATGTAAATTTCACTTTATAATAACAATGAAATTGTTAGTACTTTGATATATAATATAAAGTAGTTTGATCGCGATAAATGGGCATCTTTTTTATACAAAAAAAGCACTTTTCTGGACTTCGTGACCATTTCGCTACAGAGCGCAGTCAGTTGACTATCAACTGTCCGTTAGACGCTCCGAGGGTGTTTTGGGGAAGTCTAGACGATTGTAGTCGCGATTAAGTTTTGTTTTGGATATTAATTCTAACTTGTTAAACCATTGTTTATAAGTTTATTCATTTTACATTACGATTTTCGTGATTTTATACTTCAACTTACCTTCAAAAAATAAATATCATTTCTATTGCTTTTCAAAACGTTTTTGTAAAAAACATGAATGTACAAAATACGAGAGCTATATTGTAAAGTTTTTTATTCTAAAGGGAAATTTTTAATTAAGTGGCTTCAAAATTTTTTGCTTAATTGAAAATAATATTTATAAATCAACATTCACATAAACATAAATAAAGAAGAATAAAAAAACAATCACAAAAGAATGGAAATGGCAAATTAATGGACCTTGACAGGGTGTGGGTCTACTGCGTAAGTATCCAATTGTGAAGCTAGTCTCAAGAAGTGTGTCTCAGCTTGTTCGGGGGTGAACCCTTTGAGTTGACTTTGGTGCAGTTCTATCGCTTTTTCTTCAATCGTTTCAGTCTGCTTGAGCAAGAGTTTGTGCTCGGCGATGTAATTGCCCTCATGAATCTCCGGGTCGTAATCGCCCAGTTCACCTAGAAGAGAAAATGTAAATTGAAAAAAAAAGAGAATAGGATAAAAGGTAAAAAAAGCTTCGCAGCCACATTTCCATAATTTCTTCCATTCGTGAATTCGTGAAAGAACTCACTTTGCACTATGCAGGCTGCTAAAAGCGCCGCTTCTCCGGGGCTGCAGTAGAGTCGTCCATGCAGAAGGTCTCTCTTCAGCTGCTGGTAAACCTGATACCGAGTGATTTCCTCTTTCAGTCGTAACGGATCGGGTGGATAGAACTTAACTCGAAAACTAAACAGAATCGGGTCCATGTCTGTAAAACGAAACGTTCAGGAATTAAATAACAAATTGGAGCTGAAGTTCATTTGTAAAATAAAAGTGTATGAAGAGAGGACAAAAGGGTAGTTCGTTAGAAGAAGATACAAGATGCTGAAGTAAAATGTAAATAGCGAAAAAAAAAAGTTTGGACGCAAAGTATGCACTAACCTTTAACTTGTTTAATCACCGTTTTGGCCAGGTCAAGCCAGTGCTGAAACAGAAATAACAGTTTCGAGTGAATTGCAAACGAAAAACGTAAATGTGGATGCTCAATCTCAAACACTTTAATTTCCTCCTTATGTCCGCTTCTCCAATTTCGTTTGCGCATTTCGTATCGTCAAAACATTCACAACTCTACTTTTTACGTCTTATATTTATGTTTTTGTATCTGATGTTTTTTAAATTGTAGAAAAGATGGAAAGAAAGTTGGAAAGATAAATTTTCCATCTCTACGAATACGAATTTTAGTTTGCACTCGTGTTTGTTTGTTTCCATCAATATTTCCATATGGCTTTCAACGTCAATAAAATAACTTTTTTAAGACAGGATGTTGGATTCAATTTATTGAAGAAGAAAAACATCTTGGGTAGTACATGCAAAAGAGATGAGGAGATGTCTGGGCGAGTGGGATGTAGGAGAAGAGAGAGTCGGAGGATGTCCGAGTTGTCGATATTGATTTTCGTGTTGTGAGAAAGGTGTCTCGTATTTTGCGAGAAGCGACTGCACGCACCGTGTGGTCGTCGACCCAAATCGATCGCGCGACTTAACATATGTGCGTTGTAAGCACAGCTGAAGAATTTACCCCAAAATGATCGAATGTCCTACAGACCTAAAATCCGAACATTTGATTCGTCTGGAATCAGAACTGTGGCAAAGAGTGTACAAAACAATGATTGATTGGTCAGAATTGAACAGGACCGGAATTGAACCGTTGGACCGAAATTAAATTCAAAAATTGGAACGGAACAGGATTGGAACAGAACCGGAATTGAACTGAAACAAAAATGGAACAAGATTGGAATTGTGCTAAAATCAAAATGTAAATTGGACCAACCGGAACTGAACCAAATCAAAAGTGATCCAAACTTAAATGGAACAAGTCCGAAACTAGAACGAACCGGAACTGAACCATCACAGTAATTTTACCTATTAATTCCAAACATGAAATCAAACCATGAAATTGGACAGAATGAGCCTCAATCGTTTCAACTATTATAGAAATCAGAGTCAAAGGAAATACAACTGTAAGCAATGCAAAATATTCTAAAGTCCGAGTTTACTGAACTGCATAAATCCAATCCTTACAGCGTCATCAATCCCCGGTCGATTTATTACATCACTTTGTCCGTCGCTGTGAATAATTTTGCCTGAAAATCTGGACGAATATTCATTTAAATAATTGCTTTTGGGTAGTCCGTTTGTCTGGTCAATCTGTTCACTTCATTGATTTGTTTACTTTGTTCAATCGGCGCAATTTGTCTCGTTTGAATGAAGCGCAACGTAAAATCCCTCGCAAAGCCAAAAAAGCACAGAACTCATCAGCGACTCTCAAACGCGGACAGAAACAATAAATATAATTTACGAGCAAGAAAAGTGCGGTCCGAGACGACACGATATAAACTCGGACAAATTGCGAGAGGTAAAAAAAATGTAGTGCACATAGTCGTCCCGAATTTAACATCCGGGGGCAATTTATGCCGGGCATTATGCACGGGCAGACCTCCGGGTCATCGCGGAAGTGGATTAGCGCGTTATTTAAGCGGCTCAGGCGCCGTCGGTAATCGCCTCTACTTTGTTTCGTGCTACACGCCCATTTTGCACCAGAGAACCAAGATGCTCGATGTCAAATTGATGGTGACGACCAACCTATTAGTCACGATTCGATTTACCACTTCCGTTCTTATTTCCAGCTCCCTAAAAATGTGAAACATAAATTTTCCCACCTGAAAAAATAAACAAGGGGCAGTATTTCAGTCAGTTTTCGAGAAATTTTCATTCGTTTCGTCGAGGTAATAATTCACAACCGATGGACAGAATCAATAAACAAGTAAGCAATAAATTAACGTCGAAATAATCACAAGATAATAACAAAATTAATAACAATTATTGTGAACATTATTTTTGCAAGAAATTTTGTTTGGACGAGGATGAAAAATGGAGTTTGCGGTTAATTTATTCATGAGGAAACTGCGGCGTGCATTTTCGTCTGATAAAAAGTAATTAGACAAGTTGAAAGATAAGACGGTGGAAAGGTGACAAAAAGCATTAATTTTATTCCGCATAAAACGCGGCGCTAAATTGTCGGGTCATGCGAAGGATGCGTGCTTTTCAGCATCGACTCATTTGTGATTGATGGATTTTGGATTACGTAATTTTGTGAATTATGAGGTTCATAATTATACACATGGTAATTCAAAAGTGAATTAGGTTGATGGGCTATAAAAAGCTTGAACTGCTTTTAGCTTAATTGGACGGTTTTAATTGTCGATGAGTCTGTGAAAAATGCGACAATTAGATTTCCATTTTTCAACTATTATTTATTTTCCTTTGTTTTTGAAAATTTAACAAAAATGTAGTTTACCCTCTGTCTGCACTGGTCGACGTATCGTAATCCAAAATAGTCTGTTTCCAAAATGTTGAGTTGTTTGCAAACATATTGAAGGATGTAAGTTCCTTTGTCTTGTGGCTGAAACAAAAAAAAGATGAAATTAAATTAAAAGTTTCTCTAAACACGAACTGGGAAAACAATTTCAACGATCATCAATCATCAGTTCGAAGTTTCAATTAGAGAAAATAATGAAGTTATCTTAGACTGACAAGTCGCTCCAACTGTCTCCGAACGCTGAACCACTCGGAATAACAGAGAGGGAGCACCTAATCGTAAAATTGGCTTTGGTCCAAATACCGCTGAGTATGAAACTTCAAAACGATCGTTCATTCGCGTTTAATTGCACCGCAATTATGCTCGCCCAGTGTCAATCCAGCTCTCCTCAGTTTCATCAACTGTAATGGCGACTTTTTGCACATTTATAATCAACATTTTGATTTCTTATTTTACACTTGAAAACAAAATGTTAAATCGTCAATTCTTACTTTCTTTGAAAGTTGATTTAAAAGATTTTTAGTACAGGTTTAACACAGCTTTTTCAGTTCAAAACTAATAAAACAGAGTGAAAATAAATACAAAAGTTGACATCCAAAAAAGTGGGGGAAAAAATTGCCAAGAAGTACAGGAACGTAAATATGATTTTTGTATGAGACTTGGCATAGCCAAAAGTGCCGATAAATTTTGCAGAGACGCGGACGAGACGCGTGAGATCCATACGAAACAGTAGATTTTCAATCGTGAATTCCGTCGCGGTTCGCTATGCTACGAGGGTTTAATTGTTAATTTGAATTTCATTCTAGGAGAATTTGTTCGCCCCGGGGTTTGACGACATGGGGGAGGGGGGTGGAAATTCATAGGTCACGTTTGAAAATCGCTCGACTTAGGTCGATAGCACGTGTGTGCCTCACCACAACACTCGGCTGCACGCAACTCGTGTGTAAAATATCGCGGTTATACTCCTCGCTACCTGAGACCTTGATTGCAAAGCTAACCAAAGTTTAGCTTGCAAGCCAACTTTGCATGTATTCTTAGTCGAACCACTCGAGTGTTATACACTCCCTTGTCACGCACCAAATGTACAATCATAACAATCTCACTTTTTTTTTTTTTTTTTTTTTATCAGGAAAATTGTAAGAGAAAGTAGCGTGTTAGCGGAAGGGAAATCTGGATGAAATTAGAATTATTTAATCCTTTCTCTGATCTGAGAAAGAATGTTTTAAACATGGTGTGGCGTGGAAACCTGATTACAATTATGCTTTAATGAAGCCGGGACTGTTTATATATTTTCTCCGTTTGACTTCATACAACGCAAAACGTTGAGATGTGACGGCAAAGGGATTGATCATTAAGTCAGGTCGAGGAGTTCTCGCGAGCTCAACAATCGAGTTTGTGTCTTGTTCTTTCTAATTGCACGAGTACCCCGCGAACAGATGATGTATCTTGCGCGTTAATTAGATTGTCTCACAGAACGCAGTGTCACACAGGCCGTCATAACAGTGACTAACAAAATCCGAGATGGATATTAAAAATTAGCAGACTCCGATTCCAGAGTACCTCTTTTTAAAAACAAAAGTTTGGTTTTCAATTGGTTTTCAATGTTGTTTACTTTGGTTTACTTTTTATTACTTTTTTTGCTTTGTTTTAGAAATATTTTAAAAAATTATTGTACTCTTGAGAAGTTCGGTTCAGTCAAGGTTCTTCGTTCCAGTCGATTATTTTAAATTACTATAATAATCACTGGACAATGTTCGGAACGAAGTTCTAAACTTGTTCAAACTTTTTAACAAGTGAACATTTTTTATTTTTGCAGATTACGCTTTTGTTTACATTAAATTTTGGTGCTGCAAGAAGGCTATAAAGAAGGTTTAATATCGCGAGAAAAAATATAAAATTTTATTTCAAAGATGACATAATACTCCAAGTTTAATTCGACGATTTGGAACGCCGCTCACGCACAACGTGTAACATAAAAGTCTTGCCTACTTTTAGACAATAAAAAAACAAGCTCCGATTCCATGATTACATCCGAAAACCAAATAGAGACATGGATGCTGTGAATCACAAACGGTCGTGCGGAAGGTCGCTGAAAGGTGCCAAGAAATGTGTTATTACCGATTGGTCAATTTCATTATTTTTTTTTATTTATGTGGAATCGATTCCAGGTCACACTAACCTTGCTACTTGATAAACAAATCTTCTACTTTCCAAAGGCACAGGAAGTGTCAGAAGAAAATCTCAGCGAGAAAACAAAATTAAAGAATTAAAACCATCAAGCAGTTATTAGACTGAAGTAGGTGACACCGAATTATGAAAATTACATACTAACTCAGAAGAAAGTATCTTTTCGGTAGTTATTTTATTTGTTTTTATTTAAAAGTCACTAGTGAACAGAAACTTTTTCTTCGAATATTAATAACAAAATATGATTTCAAGAAATGTAACTTTTTGATAAAATTTCAATCTATAAACTTTTTTGAATGAAAATTGGAGAAGGAAATTGGAGGAGAAACAAATCCTGGTTCGTATTTCGATAAAATAATAATCACGCGATCGTTACATCACGATCCTAAATAGCAGATGATACCGCGGAAGAATACGACGTGACATTTCATCCTTCTCAAGGAAAACTTGACGCTTATGGATTACCGCTCGACTTATTAGCAAGCCTCTATACAAATGCAAAGTAAATGCAACTTTTAGATGCTGCCGGCGACGTGAGTATGAGCATTATCCTCGTCATCGTGACTATTCCTAGTTTGTTTCGTGAACTCTCTGTCATCGAGACGCAAAGTCCAATGCCGATTATACAAAACAACCGACCGAGCCTCCTTTACAATTCAACTGACGGGGGATATCTATTAATTTGACGAACGTCTAAAGTTCTATCCTGCAAATAAATCAGTTTTATCGTCAAAACATAACTTATCCTTTGTTGCACTTTAAATTTCAAATTCGATTTGGATTTTAATTTTTTAATTCAAGTTTTCCTTAGTTCAAATTTGTTCTATTGTTTTTTTATTGTTTATTTTTGTTGCTTTGTTTTGATGATCATATTGTTTGTTTATATTATTTGTTTACATTATTTGTTTATATGTTTGTTTTTTTTTCAGTTCTAATTTGTTATTACTTTTGTTTTCAAAAGCCAGATTTATCCATCTCATTTTGCCTATCTTTGAATGTTCCTTTGATCATCATTTTTGCTTTGAATCCTTCTTTTTTGTGCTGCGAGTACATTATAATCACATTTTTTTTCAAACGTGGACACTCATTCCGGTAGAGATTGCAGTCTCATGAAACTGGTTCAAATGTAACATGTAATCATAATCTAACAGGCCGTTCCATTTAAATTCTCATCTCTAATATGAACTTGACTCGTGCGACTCCGTATTCTGGCCGAGTCGTGTACGTGCGTTATCAAATTCGTTTCTTGATAATATGTACTATAATTTGTCAAAACATTTTATCTAATGGAACGAAAAAAGCATTATCCTGTCTTGTTATGCAACTTGGCAACTCAACTCACAATTTTCCATTTTTTTTTTTCAACCACAAATTTACCAAACATTTCCTTTGTTTACGTTTTATTTAGATGTTTTGTTTAGACGTATTGTTTGAAGTTTGAGCTTGTTAGACATCAAAAGAATTAAAGAAGCAAGGAACTATACCGTAATCTAGAGCCACTAGAAGCGCTACGATCGGCTGTATTTTTCCAACCCTCTGAAATTACATGTTAAGTTAGGAGAATTCGCAATAATTAATTTGAAAATTACGTTTCAGCGTCGCAGTTGTTTGCTTAAAAGCCTCGGCTGTAATTTGTGTACAGTTTTACGTGATCGTACACAAACAAAGCGAGGAAATTAAATAACGCGAACAACACGAACCACTTAGCGCACCAGCGATGAATTATTAATTCCTATGATTGACGGGCGCAAGCCATTTGGGACTTTGATGACATTGCCAATTTGCTTTTACCGTTTCATTTGCACACAATCTTTACCGTCTGTCATCTTTTCAATTACAGAAAAAAAGTAACAATAAAAACCACAAACCATCCTGTCCCCTCTTATTTCTATCATACGATTTGTAAAATGAGTTTTTAGTTATTTATTCCGTTAAAAACATTGTTTATCTGTTCAATGTTACATTTTTCATCTCAAGGTCACGCAAACCACAACAAACCATCGTTTTGTTATCCCGTCCAAGCGATCCTTTCAAAAGGGGTTGAAATCTGTCAATACCAAACGGAGCAAAACAAAGAAAAAAATTTTTGACAGTCGGCGTTTCTCTGTGGGATCGATCGAAATACGCGTTCGCAGTGGCGTTAGCGCGCGACACGCTAACACCAATAACAGTGTCCTTTGAAAAGAAAGAAAAACATTTTTCAAGGGTTGGTTTAGCGAAAACAGGAAGTAATAACAAGAGTGCCCAAAGAGACTCACTTGAAAGTCGCAGTGGATAATTTCGGTGTCATCGAGCAGTCGGATGGTGGCGCGATACACCACTGAGACGTCGCTTTTACTGCCGAATTTCAACATTTCTGGCCTCAAATCTCCGCCACCCGAATTATCCGCTCGGCCCTCATCCCTTGCTCCGCAGCACAACACACTGAACTCGTCGCGACGAGCGGGACTCAAAGCGCGAACAGGCACGCCGGCACGCGACTCTGATTATTTATCGGCCAAGTGACAGGGCGCGCGGTTCGAGTCGAACGACGAGGCATCACCGACGCCAGCACAGCCGAAAGCTTCGCGACCACCACCGGCCAACACTGATGCTTGATGCAATCCACGCAAGCGGATATCGCGCACCGCTCAAGCGCCGCCGCTGCTTGCTTGTGCTTCTTGCAGTTCCACCGTGTGTTGCCTGCGCAACCGAGTGCGAGCAGCGACCCGTAGCGGATACGATACGCCATACCCAATACAGTTGCTTCCAAATCAAAACATCACATTTTTTCGTCTTCAATCCTTTGTTATATCATTTTTTTGTTTTTGTTTACCATTCCTTACTAATTAAGATCATGTTTTGCGATGTAAACAATTAAAGAAGTTTGTTTTTGCAGTTTTGCATGATTGTTTGGAGAGGAGTTTGTTGACAGTTTTTTTCCTTTGAAGTAGGAAAAACAATGCAGACCGGAAAGTTGAAAAGATTTGGTCAAGGTCAAAGTTGAAGGTTGCGATGAACTTTGAAGATTGAAGACATTGTTTGTTTTACATAGGTTTGCAGATTTTTTCAAGCTATAGGAATGAAGTTTAGGAACCGGAAGGATTGATAAGATGTTTTGTCAAGGTCAAATGAAGGAGATTGCAGTGAACTTTAACGGATTTACAGATTCTATAGTTTGATATTTGTGCGGCTTTGTATCAGAGTCATGCTTTGTGTTTTCATTTTGTTTTTCTTTTTGTTCGGTTCGAGGTCGAAGTTTAAGCAAAATCACAGAAAACTTTGTTATTTGTTTCAACAAAGTTCGGTCGCTATAATTTGCGAATTTTGCGAAGTTGCAAGTTTTCGAAACAAATCTAAAAGATTAGTTGACTAAGGTCAAGAAAGGCCATTGCAAACAATAAATAAATGTTGGTATTTGTTACAACAATGAAACTTAGTTAAATCAATTAATGTAACGGGGTTTATGGTAGTTTGTTATTGTTTATGAATCGTGTTTTATAACTTGAACAAATTAATAAAAGGAAGCTATGTGGAGCGACATAAATGAAAAGTAAACAAGCCGTTACAAATTTGTTTTTAACAGAGCACACACTACGCGATGTGTGAAATCAAAGTATATTATTCATGATGTTCAGTTTTTTACACCTTTCTTGCTCCTGCTCTTGCGATTAAGCCGCAGGTGAAGTAAAACTGAAAATGAAGAATGATTTATTTATGAATTCATTCAATCTTCATTTTTATAACTAGATCAATATTTATTTACCGTTTTAAGTTTTTCCGTCATTCATTTAACTTATTTCAATTTAAAATCACTTACTTTTGAAATTCCAATTTGAATTTCCCGCTTAGAAGATAACCTCTTAAGGCTGACTTTTGAGCGCAACTCGTGTGAACAAGCCTTTACAATTCGTGGTGTCGTTTCTAACCATCTTGTTATTCTCTCTTTTTAGTGACTGGATTTGAGGCACCATAATGAAGGCTAAAGGAGAAGTAAGTTATTAATCAAATAAACAAATATAACAATAGAAATAACGCTAAAAACAAAACACTAACAATACTCCCATGATTTGACACCTTCGCGGCACATTTAGAACAGTTGAATTGTCGAAAAATCATTCAAACACACAGTGTCACGTGTTGGATACTTAACCAATATTTATTATTGTTTTCCAATTTCGCACATGTTTCTGAACCGTTTGTTCAACGCCTTTATTTTCGAACCTTCAAAACCGATTTTTTTGTTTCTTTTGTACAACTAATTTTTGTCAATACATGCAACCGCAATGATCATAACCTCAAAGTTGACTGGCAAGATAAGTTGATTTTTCGACAAATAAAAACTTTTTAAATGTGTTAACTTAAAAGCTAATCCAAACTATTTTACATAAATCAACAATTATTTATCTTGAAGAAATTGTATTTGCTTAGAAAATACAAAAAAAAATATTGTTAACTTGCCAAGTTCAAGTATTTTGAACAATTGAAACTAAAATGTTTTTTTGTTTTTCAGTTGAAGGAATTTGAAGTGATCGGGCGCAAGCTCCCGACAGAGAAGGAGAAAACCACTCCTCTCTACAAGATGAGAATTTTTGCTCCGGACCAGATCGTTGCAAAATCTCGTTTCTGGTACTTCTTGAGACAGTTGAAAAAGTTCAAGAAATCGACCGGAGAGATTGTGTCCCTCGTACAGGTAATTTCTTTCGCAGATTTATCATTTAATTGTAAAATCTTAACAATGTTTGTTAATTCATGTCAAATGTTTCAAAGTCAAAGTTATAACTGAGAATAATTACTTGTGATTTTGTTTATCAATCGTCAAACATTAGAAAAAGTAACAATTCTAAATTTATTATGTCAATTTCAGATTCCTGAAAAAACCCCAACCAAAATCAAGAACTTCGGAATTTGGTTGCGATATGACTCGCGGTCTGGCACCCACAACATGTACAGGGAATACCGTGACCTGAGCGTGAGTGGTGCTGTGACCCAGTGCTACCGAGACATGGGTGCCCGTCACCGAGCTCGTGCCCACTCTATCCAAATCATCAGAGTGGAAACCGTCAAAGCTGCTAACTGCCGCCGACCGGCAGTTAAACAATTCCACGACTCGAAAATTAAGTTCCCGCTGCCAAAACGTATCCACCAGCGCAACAGGATGCCCCAATTCAGCGTCAGGAAACCGAGAACTTATTTCCTTTAAGTTTAACAACGTTTTATATTTTTTGTCAACATCCAATAAAAAGAATATAAAATAATCTGTTTTCATTTCTGCACTTTTATTTCGAAAGGGGGATGAAAGAAATTCAGTTTGTTGTCAACTTAAAATTTTATTGAATGTTCATTCCTTTTAGAAAACTCATTTGTATAACAAATGTCGGTACAAAAAGTATAAAATGTTAAATGCAAATTATTTTTGCTAAACAAAATTGATGTGATGGTTCGCTTGAGCCAGTTATAATATCATTGTCAATTGAGCGAGATCACTTAGTCGGTAGCATCGGTGTTGTCAACGTTGAATGGTTCCTCAACGACTTCCACATTGCAGTCAGCGATAACGACGTCCTTTGTTGGCTTATCTCTGCTGTCAGTCTTTGTGCCTTCAATTTTCTTTACAACGTCCTACAAACAAACACATTTATTAAATAACAAAGTTGTTCAGAAACATTATCAATACTTTCTCAAATTAAATCACAAGGACAATCTTGAAGGTAAATTTCGAGTCTTTACCATTCCTTTGACGACTTTGCCAAAAACGACATGTCTGCCATCGAGCCAAGGTGTTTGTTTAACAGTGATGAAAAATTGAGATCCATTTGTGTCTTTTCCAGCATTAGCCATCGACAACCAACCAGCTCCATAATGCTTCAGCTTGAAGTTCTCGTCTTCAAAACGTTCTCCATAGATGCTGCGACCTTTGAAATAAAACAAACCAAAAATAGACAAGCATTTATCAAGACTTGATATTCAAAATGAAAGATTACACTATTTGAAATATATAATTTACCTCCAGTTCCATCTCCCTTGGTGAAGTCTCCACCTTGGATCATGAAATCACGAATGACTCGGTGGAATTTGCTACCCTTGTAACCTTCGCCGGACGGTTTTTTGCATAATTCAGCGAAATTCTTGGCAGTTTTTGGAACAGTTTTTCCAAAAACTCCGATCTCAATCTTTCCTGCACTTTCGCCGCCGATTTCGATGTCAAAGATGACCTTGAAACACAAAGCAAAAGATTTTGTTTACAAATAGATAGTTTACTCATCAAAATTTAAACCGTCAGATGATTTCAAAACTGACAAAAGTCATTGTTCTCACAGTACGTTACTTCAAAACATTTGGCAACTATGAACGAATCTTTTTATAACATTTCTTTGGTTTAGACGAACAAAGTAAATTTTTGGCATTGCACACCTGGTAGCTATATATAATAATTATAACCTACAAACTGCGGTTGTTTAAAAGAAATATAAACAAAGTAGTTCTTCTGTCTTTGTAAAACAACAGTCAAAAGAAAGAGGGAACTTTAGAAAAATAGTGGTTTTTTAGTTGAGGAATAATGAAAAAATGCTTACTTTTTCTGTAACTTTCGGTCCTTTGGCAAGAACTATCGAAAGGGTCGCGAACAACGACAACAACAGGAGGTGCTTCATTGTTTCGTTTGTTGTTTCGTCCTAGCGTGCAAAGTGCAGTCGTGGCAGATTGAGCGTCGTCTATTTGAGTTCTGTCAGCGAAATTCGATGCTGAGATTTGCCAGCGTCTCTCTATTCTGAAGAGATGTGCTTTGCGCATGTGCAGTAACGCGCGTCGCATTCAAAGGTTGTTTGATTCTTGATAATCACTTGACTTGCCACGTACAAATTGTTATTCATTAAAAAAACTCGACTTTTTAATCTTTTTATTCAAATAAATGTATTTTCATGCAATGTGAATTGACATTGATAAGCAATCACAATCGGAAATTCCCCAAAAATGAAGATTTGATTAATATTTTCATGTCTTATTCAATTTTTTATATCAAAAGGAGGAATAAAAGTTGAACCAGAGGATAAAATATGTGTTTCTTTATTACGTTTATCTAAAAAACGTATTGATACAATACGTTTGAAAATCTACTGTCTTTTATCTTATTCACTTATAAGTAGAACTTAAGTATATGAAAGTTACAATATGATTTCATCGTTTCGATTGACAAAAAGCCTTCGTACAAAAAATATATTCGCATTTAAACATCTTTTCAGTTTCTATCTTAACACTTTTCTTCAGCAAGGATACATTTATCAAAATAGATCTTTACATTTCATTTTCGTTCTTCTTATCCTTTTTTCTCGAAGAGTTTGCTTTTGTCTTAAGTAAGACGAGAAAATATACACTTTTTAACGAATCGTTGGTTGGATTGAACAAATGTTTCCATTTCCTTACAATGCTATTCGTATTAAAAAGCAACACGTTTGATAACTGAGATTCTCGTGTGATGAGATTTGTTTTTTTTAATGATTAAAAAAAGCTTTATGAAAATGAATAACAATCAATGATACATAAATAAAAAATAGAATTCTTACACAATCTGTATGTGAGTTTGCGATTAAAACTTATGACAAATCTAAAATTGGACGTTGCAAAAAATATGTACTTATGTTACTACATATGTACTTGGAGTTTTTTTTTCGATTTTTCTCCACTTTCTTTCGGTTTAGTTTGTTTCATAAAAATATATAAACCTTTCAAAGATCTCGTGTGCGCTATGGTATTAAAAGAAGCTGTAACAAAATATTTGCAATCTCGAGCAGATTCAAAGCACGAGATTCCAGTTTGTTGATTTGTGTAAAAATAGAAAGCTTTTTAGGAGTAGAATGTCAAGACGGAAGTGTGGTTTCCTCGGACTAGTAAGAATGGCGGCATGTCTCTCGTTAGGGCTTCCAACCAGGCCATGTAAAGTGGCGCTGATACTGCGCCCTTTCTTGGCATGGGCAACGTCCTGAAATTAACATTTACAATGTTCAATATTCTATTTTCCCTAACAAATTACATGTCAATCAAGTTTTTTTAATAACAAAACTTACATCACGATAAGGTTGGCATCCATAGAATTCTCCAGGAGCATTTCTCGAAGCCGAAGATGTCGGTTGGTTTTGTCTTTCATGGCCAAGAGTTCGGACTCTTTAATTGCTTCTAAAAAAGGAAAAAATATTGTCTCACATTAAAACGTATATAAATACAAAATCAAATAGTTTTTTCAGACATTACAAACCTTCTTCCAAATCTTTGCACGCATCTGAATTCTGATAATTAGCAATCAAAGAGTCAAAGAATTCCTTTGACTTAGGCTGAGCTTGTTTCGAAATGTCAGGGATTACTTTCAGTGCTGAATAATCAATCCTGAATTTCGCCAATAGACTGGCCATGCTGAAAGAATAACAAACAAATTTTACCAATCCAAAACATTATTACACAATAAACAGTAGTAATTAATGATTATGTGGTGTTTCAATAATTTACCTTCGCTGTTCATACTCCAGTTCGGATTGTTTGTTAGCCAACGCAAAGACGCGTAGTTTGGAATTAGCCCAGTTGCGTCGCGTGCTTATTATGTACGGGAGCAACAAAGTAAGGCCTCCATCATCGTAGAGCCACCAGACGTCAATGGTGCCTTTTTTCTGTTTCCTCTGGAACTTGGTGATTTCACCAAAGAGGTTCTTCGAGATGCTAACGATGTTCGGGCCTTTGTCCTTGCGTTCCTCGGAAGACGGATTGGGCGAGTCGCTGACTACTTTAGCCCTCTGGGGCGTTGGACTTCCTGGCATTGAAACATCTGAACTGCTACTTGCTGCAAACGTCCAAAAAATGAAAAATGTAAGTATATTAATTCTCGCTTTACAATTCTAACTTTTTTAGTTCTCAATTAGTGGGTTACCTTGACTCAATTGAGAGAAACTCTGGTTCCCTCGGATAGTCGTAGTTATCAATTTTTTACTCTCGTCAGTTTCTTCCATGATTGCGCTGTGATCTAATCCATCACTGACTCGAAGCAGTGCAACTGCCACGTGCATATCCAATGCTTTGCTAAAAAAATTGAATGAACGGAAATCAGCAAAAAATGTTTTTACATAAAAGTGATATTTTTATAATGTCACTTACTGCAAAATGTTGAAATACATCTCGAGGTCGTCTCGAGGACAAGACGCCCAATCCTGTTTAAAACCCATCATCAAAATGTTTGGCTTTAACTTTCCGAGACCTGAGGTTTGCAGAAGTGAAACAGCGCCATCGTGCAAGGTGGCGCCATCTACCACCGAGTAGAACGCTTTGATTTTGTTCATGCGGAACCAATTGGTAACGTTTGACAACATTGTCATTCTTGTTTTGTGAGATACTGAATGCTAAAATAACAAACAATAAATGGATTTAAAGTTAGAAGACTGCATTACATCTTCTAACATGCTCTATCTTGTTTCGAACTATTTTGAACATGTTCCAGCGTTGTAACTGGTTTGTGACTGGTTCTAACATGCCATAACTCATTTTGGACTACTTTGTACAAGTTTGAACTTATTAAAACTAGTTTGAACATGTTCTAACTTATTGTGAACAAGTTTATACATATTAGAACGGGTTTAAACTGGTTTTGAACTATTAAGCGACATGTCCTGACAAGTTTAAACTTATTTCAAACCAGCTTAACAATGTCCTAATCTGTTATAACTATTAACGAGCAAAAAATGATTTAACGCTGAACAAAAATTAAATATTTTCTAACCTTAATTATGTGTCCGCAAACCAGTAAGCTCTGGTTCTTGGTGATCTGATGAGCAAAGTCAACGAAGGACGACCTGGCGCTCGGCGAGCCGCTCATAACAAGAATCTGCGGCCGGTAATTTTTCACGTGCTCCTCAACTCGGTCCAACTGTTGCACCGCATTCAAAGCGCTATTGTACGTCTGCGCTTGAGTGGTCGATCCCCAGTTGACATCTGTAAAGCGAATTACGGCCAGACATTCAATTTACTAAATCAAACACTTGCGACTTCCGAATTCAATGCGCAACCACTCCAATCAATTTTGAAGTCCCCGCGTTACTTTAAACTTCAAACAATGAAGGTTGCAATTCAATTACCAAAATCAAAAACAATTCTCGTCAATTTTACCTGGTTTCCTATACGATACAACGAGATAGAGCGCCAGCACTGCCGCAAATGTTATTAACGCTGTCCACCATGAGATCAAAAACATCACAGCTACGCACAGAATTGCTCCTAAAAGACTCAGCCACATGTTGTAATACTGAAAAAAGAAAAACAAAATATTTTTGCATTGGAACTTAAACTTTGTTTAGAATGTTTTTTGAAATCAAAAAAAGTACCTTAAAAGTAGGTCTCCATCCAATGGGTTTAGCTAAAGACGCATGAAAAGTGCTGAAATTCACCAAAGTGTACGCGGCGAGGAAAAAGTTTGAGATCAAAGGAGCAATTGCGTTCAAAGATCCTAAAAAAGATAACGAATTTCAAACTCAGACAAATTAAAACTCTCGTGTTTTGGCGTTGTAGCATAAATTTGGAGGAATGAAAAAGAAAGTACCAATTAAAATGAATCCAACAGCGATAACAAAAGTTAGCAGGTAAGCGCGAACCGGCTCCTTTCCTTTCTGCACACTACTAAACCAGGTTAAACCCGGGTACAGTTTGTCCTCACAAAGGGCTTGAAAAACTTTCGGTGCCGAAACCAAAGAAGCCAATGCACTTGATAGCGTCGCAGCAAAGCATCCAGCGTAAATAAAAGGGCCAAAACCTGACACCAGTTCCATCACCTGCAACCAATAAAAACAACCAAAAATAATACAACCGAACCAAAATGGTAACAAAAAAGTAAAAAGAAATAAATGAAAAGAAGAAAATAAAAATAATAAGAACACAGGAAGCTAACGAATGTAAATGGTAGAAACTTTGTAAGGATCCAAATGACCTTGCGTGAAATGAATCTTTGTCCTGAATGTTGTCGCGTGGGTCAGTGGGTCGTGTACAAAATCAATGCGGACGAATTGAAAATTGTGTTTTCACGTGGGCGTATTGGCGCGGAACCATGCGACTTCGACACACACGTGTCTCGAAGGCGCCGCCCCGACGTTTGGTCAATACCAATTGAAACAAAAGTTTTATAATCGTCACGCGATAAATGCAACTTCGTGGCTCGCAATCTTATCAAGTTTCTTCTTCGCTGCTATTTATTTATAGCCGAGATATTTCAATTGCGAATCGATATTAGAACTACGAAACAAAGATCCATTTATTAATGTCAGCGAACAAAAGACGGTAATTAAATTTGGAACAGTCAATTTGGGTCGTTAAACTTGGGCTAGTAAATTTAGCTTAGCAAATTTAGCGGGCGAGAATAAAATATTAACACTGAAACTGTTGTGAGTGCCGTATTTGCAGTTCGGATAGCAGTTGAAAGCAGTTCCGTAGGAGGTAAAGTTTCGGGTGTCGACGGTCGTGTTGACCATCTCAATCAGATCGTTCAGGTCTCCGGAAGCGTCTCGCAGAACTGTCAGGCCGACCAGAATTGCCATCAGGATGTACGATAAACTTGTCAATAAAATTGCCAAGAGAGTTCCTTTAGGGATTGCCTTTTGGGGGTCCTAAAAAACCAAAAAGTTTTGTTAGATTTCGGGGAAAAAATATTTTTAAAAGACTTTAGTTTGTCTGTGAAATAATAATTTGGTTTAAACTTTAAATAATGTACACTTCATTTTCTGATAAATAATGTATCAGTGGTTTTGATTTTTTTTGAAATTCGCACGTGACAGAATGTGAACAAATAACTTAACAACCGTTAATCCGTGTCCAGACAATGCAATTTTTTGCATTGTTATGTAAAGTTTGCAAATAAATTAACAAATAGAAATATCAGGTTTGGAAGGTCGAAGTAGCAGAAAAATATTTACTTTGAGGTCACCGGATATGTTCGCTCCGGCCAAAATTCCTGTCGCAGCAGGGAAAAAAATCGACAGCACTGAGAAAAAGTTGTGTTCCCCTTCACTGTAACGGTAATCAGCGAAGAAATTCATTTTTCCTACTTCAACTGAAAAGATAAAGGGTAATTAAAATTGTATTTAAACAGCTATTTATTTAATTCTTTTAATTCTGAACGAAAAATTTTAACTTACGATTAAAACCAATGAATCCTTGAGCTTTTTCTGTCTTGCTTTTCGGTCCAATAAACGAACCGATGATGAAATCGGCAATGGCTACTAAAAGAATGACCAGCAATCCTATCTGAGCCTTTGATTCCCATTCCATGCCAATCATGACGATTATTAGTAATACTGCAATGGTTATAACACCTGCGAACACAAAACAAAAGTTTCTAGAAATGTAATGTCTTTTTTTTTTAATCAAATAAATTGTTTCTGGTTTTTGAAACAAAAGTTGGTTACCTATTATCCTCATATCCATTTCGCCGCAGTCGATTATACAAAGCTCGCTCTCTTTCAGGACACTGATAAGACTTTCGCAAAATCCGACCACGTACATGGCACACGCCACGGCATTTGCCAAGGAAAATATCAAACCTATGGCACCACCGAATTCCGGACCCAGTGATCTTGAAATCATGTAATAAGTACCACCTAAAATTAGAAACAACATGTTAAAGAAAACGTTAAAAATGTCATTATAAATTGAACAAAAAAGATATGTCGCTAAATTAGATTCTGAGAAAATTGATCTTGACTGATTAAATTCTGTCACTTCAAACTGCAAATTGAACGACTTGATATTGAAGTGTGACAAGCGTTTGGGATGACGTTTTGATCGCACTTCATTAAAACTTATTTTAGTTTCGGGGCCCATGGCATACCTCCTTTGATTAAGCCGTTGGTACTTATCGCCGACATTGACAATGATGTTATGATGGTGACAACGGTCGTTGTGAGAATCAACAAAATTGATTGCCCTGCAATTAAAATAAATGCTTTCGTTATTAATGTAACTTAATTGAAAACAGAAAAACAGAATTAGTTTCGATTTCAATGTTTATTTGAATAGATCGAAGTTTGTTGGTCGAAAAAACGCTTTACCTATTCCAGTTTGTGCAACCACCCATGACAATCTCAAAAAAAGCATAACTCCCCAGATGTTTAGGAGACATCTCATCAAAACCCCCTGAATCCATCCGAATTTCACTCCGGAAACGAGAAGTTTTTCATCTGATGACATTGGCAATGTGTACGATCCTGAAGTCTGTAATTAAAAAATTCATCTAGTTCAACTCATTTAAAAAATAGTTATAATAAAAGAACAAAATAAACAGAAACATTTAATTGAAAACTGAAAGTTATCGTCGGTTTACAAAGTAAACGAAATACAAACTCTGGAAAAATAATATCAAGTGTCATGATTGGAAAAATCGCAGAGAAAATACAAGGTGACCAGTTAAGTTGTAAGCTACTTATCGCTCAATCGGATAAACAGTAAGACAAATAAACATCGATATATCTAGTTAACTGCCGAGTTTACATATTCTTATTTATAAACGCCCCTTCTTAATAAAAATTCCATTCATTTTTTATGTTCAGCGAATGACAGAGTTTATTTTAGTTCTCGTTAAAACAACACGGAATAAAAAAGAACATGAGAAACGGAAAAACTCATTAGGAAATCATTGAGCTTTCGACTTTGAATTGAAAATTGCCAGCGAGATTTGCTGCTTTATCGAAACAAACAGTTGTAGTTTGCATTCGCAACCGTTTTGCACCTTGTTCCACTTCCCTTCGGAAAAGTCAAATATTTATAGGACTATAATTATTATTGACCTATCCAAATGTTCATTTGAGATAACAATTTATTATCTACATCTTAATTTCACTATAAATAAAGGTGTTTCATTTGTTTCTTTGTTTACAATTATTTATTCATCTTCAATTGTAAATGAAAACTTAAAAAAGTTTACGTCAATCATTTGTTTACGTTTGTATTACAAAACAGTTATGTAAACAAACCGAAAAGTATTCAAAATCTTGTATAACGCTGCAAATGTTGAATTGTTTGCATTTTTGCGGAAGTTGTTTACTTTCTTTGCCTGGCGGTTTGTTGTAAATAAAGGAAAGAGGTTACAAACAATGTTTGTGGTTATTGTTTTTTGAATGTACGGGAAAAAATCAGTGCATGACAGCGAGGCCGAACGCAAAGGTGATTCAACCGACGGAGGGTCGCTACTATCGAGCAATAAAGACCTAACAATTTACGTAATAATGTATATATCGCGTATCACACGCTTCGCCACTCTTCATGCATCACCATGCGTACGCATAAGCTTATTACATCCATAACGCGCATTCATGACCGCGAATTGTCCCTGACTCTGCCCAGAGCAGATTAGTAACGCTTCAAATGTTATTAGTTTCGTAAGATTTGAATAAACCGCCCTCGGCGGGAAACCAAACTTTCAACCAAATCAAATAAACGGGTTGAAGACCAACTGAAATAAACGTAAACAAACGTTTCGAATACAAAAACAAACATTTGAAAACAAAAAACAAGCAATCAAAATAAACAATGAAAAAAATACAAAAGAAATCAACAAATGTAAACAAGGTAAATCATGATTTTGTTTTGAAAAATTAGAAACAGGTGAACAAACTTAACAAATATAAAAACGAAAAATAGTGGTGTGTTTTGAATAAAAACGACTACTTTTTGACCTTCGGAAAGAGTTATTCTCTTAAAAATCTTAAGAACGTTGGTAAATAATAAAAGTATGTTTCCACAGCTGTAATTTTTTTGTTTTGATTTTCGATTCATTGAACTGCATCGACAAATCATTGTCGGCGCGACAATTGTCGCAGGATTTAGGTTAGTAGAGTTGCAAATACTTGACAATAGTTAGTTTCTATGCGGGTTTTCGTCGTATCGATGATTCACACGACTAATCTGTTTAATTCTTTGGTCACGCACGTGAAGGTTTTTACGTTGACCTGGTGGCTCTATGACATATCTCGTTGATAAATTAAAATGACTCAAAAATGCAAGATCAGAAAAAAGTAAGCGCAAAAAATGTCACTAATTGGAAATTCAAAATGAACGAACTGTTTTGTGGATAAGAACAGAAGTTACAGCTGGAGAATTGATAATTAATTAAATTAATTTCAATCGGTTGAAGTTGAATTAACGCGCGAAAAAAAATGTAATCGTGGTTGCTCAAGTGGAATCGAGGACGCTGAATAATAATAATAAAAGTAAAGACAGTGGCATTTGCTTTGATTGTCGCTTTCCTTTTTGCATTATTCTTTTACATCAATTGCTTATCGAATCAGAAAACATACTTGGCAAAAATTTGATCTGACACAAAAAATATCGAATTGCAACAATCACTTTCAAATATTACTCGATAAAATTTTTTCAATTCAACCTTTGGTCATCGCAAAAGTATTAAAAAAACGTTCGTAAAACGTCGATTGGTAAAAAAGTGACTTCCAAGGCAGAAATAAAAAATAAACAAATTCTTTTTCATTAGCGAGAAATTTATGTTCAGTTCGCGTTAATGCCTACAAATACTTTGCATTACAATGCACCGGGCATCGGTGCGCATCAAGAACGTAATTTTATGAGGCTATTCTTTTTTTATTCTTCATTTTTCTCTCAATCTTTTCGACCACCCTTTTTCAAGTCTTTTATAAACTTGAAATACAATTCAGACAGACATGAATTATTTGAAATCGTCCATAGTAAACAAACAAACAAAATTTAATAGAACGCAAAACTGGAATTCCAACGAACTATTACCATTTCTTGAGAGCCATAAATTAATATTCAAAGTGCAAATGTTGTCATAAATTGTATTTGTGGCTCGTTAAAAACTGCTGTAAACTCGGCGTTTACGCGGCAATTTTTTACATGGCAGCAGCGGTGGTGGAAAAAATTTGCAGTATTTTGAGTTGGCGCGATCTGGCACGAACGGAATCGCAAAAACGAGGGTGTCAATGCAATTGGTCGCGAGTGGATCTTTGAGATCATGCGACGTGAAGTAATTACTGAAATTGACGTGTAATGTTATTTTTTCAAGCAGTTGAGTCCAGGGTTAATTTATTTGACATAATTAATCGCCGCTTCGGCAGTGTTGGTGTTCGAACAGCTTCATGTGCTTTTTTGCGAAGGCCTCGCGAGCATCAGCGAGTGCATGCATACATTATTTTTGCCTTAGAATGTTATTTCATCACGAAAAGCCGCTTCAGATTGTTCTCGTTAATTGTACACTTTTACACTTCTCGCCTTTCCATTTAACCACTTTAATTTTCTATTCCCCAGTCTCTTTTTTGAAATGAAGATTAATTTTTTTTTTCGTAATGGATATTGATTTGAAAGAATTTCTGACATTTGTCAACAAATGAAAATATTTCCAAGTTTCAACATAGTTTCAGAATTGTTACAACTTTTGGTACAATTTTTGTTTTAATTTCATGTGCAAACACGTGCTTCATAAAAATGTCTTTGTAATTCAAAAATTTTGCAAACAAAAAATTGCAATTAATTTAGATGCAACTGATAAGCTGGCTAACAAAAATCAAAGATACCGGATTGTGCAAGACGACGGCGAATTGGTAATTTTCCAGTTATTTAACATATCATACGTTTCATGATCATCTGTTAATTAGTTTCCCTTTCTTTTTCTCTCAAATCAGCAGAACTCGGCTTATGTCATTTGAATTCTACCTCGACCAGTCGGCTAATTAATACATCGAGCAGAAATGTTTGATTCAAAAAACAAAAATTATGAAAAAAAAAAACAAACCGACAAATTAATTATAAATTTCTCAATTAGTCGTTGTTTGATGGTACTGCGGGTTCGTTTTAATTGAAATTAATAACGGTCGCGAGAAAATGACAAGCGGCTAATAAGAATCAGTTGTAGAAGAGTTTTTTTCCTAGTCATTAGTCATAATGCTCGTCGTATTAATAATAATTAGTTATCAGCGAGTCGAAGCATTTATCAATCGCTGCTATTTTCAGACTGTCGGTGCTTGCTCAATGAGAGCACATCTGTATCTTTTTACGCCGGTATCAATTTCAATCCCAACAGATGATGAATGAACTCATTTTTTGTCACGCTTTTTTTCAATACTTTTTTTTCATAATTTACATCTTTATCCCAAACTTACACAACCTGCTTCCTTTCCTTCAATCTTACTTTTTACTTCTTCGCCGTACTATTTTTTCCAATGTAAACAATAACAACTAGTAAACATACAAACATCTTTGGATGTTTGTTATTTTGAAAAACAAAGTTTTTTTTACATCTATGCCAAAAATGTTTAACGTTTTCAAGGTCAATATGAGTTCAAGGTCACGAAGTCAGGACTCACTTTGTTGACAGTGGCATTGTGAAGTTCATCGAGGGACGGTCTGTGAGCTGCTTGGATACTCATGATGTTTCTGTAATTGTCCAAGCGTGGCAATGCTTCCCGCGTCATGTGTCTTAGCGACTTCTTCGTCTCTTGTTCGCCCAAGAGGCTGGTCTTTCCCTCGATGCTGTCCACTCGGTTCACATGGAACCGCGTCCTCCGCAACGAGTTCAGCTCCATGTCCCCGTGGTCCCGGCTGTTTCCGTTCTCGTAAGCCATTTTTCACTTCTTCTTCTTTCAATGTGCGATCATCAGCTAGAAATTCAAATAAAGTTATTTTTAAATAACAAATTTACATCGAATTCAAATGAGTTATTCGTAAGTTAGAAATAAAAAAATTTGTTCTTTTAGAATGAAATTTCAGTTTTACATCAAAAAGAAAAGATTGAAATTGAAGATCTTGTTTTAGATTCTCTGAAGAAGCTTAATTGAAAGGAATTCAATTGGAACTTCAAGCGACACTTCTATTCTGGGAACGAAATATTTGAGAATTTGCGTGGATGTTCCGAACGGAAAACAAAACTTTCCTTCGAAGGTATTTAGAAGAAAAAAGTTATCTCGAATTTTCATCGGCGTTTCTTTGTGGTGAATTGAATTCAGAAGCGTGCGTTTTTTTGTCATCCTTGAGGCAATTATCCAATAACTCCCGCGTGGGCTTGTCAATTATACGGAATTATTCCTGTTTACCATACGGTTATAGTCGCGGGCCAGATGATATGCCTTTCCAAAGATCTTCATTCAAATGCATCTTTTTCAACAAAAAAAAATTTTTTTCATTTTTCTCTGGTTGCATTGAATTTTTGTGATATGATTCTTTTCATAAAAAAATGAAGAAAAAGCTGATCTTAAATGTTGCCAATTATGTTGACAAACAAAAATGTTCATTTTCATGATTGACAGTATTGAAAAGTGTGTTTATTCAACAAGGTTTGGATAAATGGAGGCCACCTGTCCCTAAAGAGAAAAGTCGACTATGAAACGCGATAAGAATGCAAAATAAGAATGATTGGAGATTATACATTGAACCAAATTTTGTATTCTTATCGCAGTGTCAACATTACGTTTCAGTTGAATCTATCAGAAACGAGTAAGATGTTGAATGTGATTTGAAATAGTTCCGCAAAAATTGAAATTGCTCCATTAAAATTTCATATGCGGAAAACATGCGAGTTGCATGGAACGTAATTATTGAAGAAGACCGTGAAAGTCAGACGCGAAGATTAATTTCAAAATTTTTTTCTTTTTTTACTTCGAAAGAGTTATTTTTGAATAATTAATTGTAGGTTTGTGAGTTGGTAATGATACGTTGCAACCCAGTTATTTGTGAATCATCAAAAAATTGTTTCGATTAAATTTCAATGTTTTCATTTTTTAGACTGACGGTTTTCGTTTAAAATAATCGAAAATGAACATACAAAAGTTGTAATGGAATTTAAAAATGAAAAAATGTCAGATAAATTGTCTCCTTTTCCTCCTTGAATGTTTGTTTTCTTGTTTTGTTTGTTTGAAGTTAAAATAAACTGAAGAAGTTGAGACGAAACAAAAATAAGCCTATAATAAAATGAAAATGAAGTTAAAGTTGAACGTCTCAAGTTAAAATTAAATTTAACTTTGTTTTTCAAAAAGGGTTAAAAGATGACTAACTTCTCATAACAAAAAATACAGGAAGAACAATAAGTTGATTTCTTCGAAGTTCCGATTACAAAGTTCTAGCATAAAAATCAGACAAGAAAAGTGACTAGAGAAGAGATAACGAGGTGACTAATGTACTGATATTATAGAGATAGGTGTGCAAAATTACGGATGACTCGGCTGATTCAAGTTTGACGATTTTGAATAAAAACAAGCTACAAAAATGCATACAAATTACACGACCTAGTGAAATTCAATAGAACAGTTGCGGTTTCGATGACAGTTATTTATTGGTTGTTGAAATTCAATGAGACTGAACCACTTCGTTTGAACCACTTTTTTACACTTCAAAACGAAAAACTTTCGATTGATCAAATAAAGTCCACCTGTTTAACTTCAACTGTTTATACAAATTGAGTCGAAAGAAAAAATCATTATTCATCAAGTCTGAAAAAACCACTAAAAAGAAGAAGAAAAACTAGTTCACTTTCACTGATCAGTCAAGAAAAAAGTTTTCGAAAATTTGACAGAAGTAATTTTTATTTAGTAACGGTTTCGGTAAAATTCAACATAGAAATTGTCACTTATGAAAAAATGGAAACTAACAATAAAAAAGAAGTCTGTTCTAAGAACGTCAATTTTAGTCAAACTGGCGAAAAAAAATTCGGAGAATTCGGCGAGTAGAGATGACAACACTGTACGGGCCATGTGCTTTCTATTCCGGCACACGCGGACCAGACGAAAAAAAAATCTCACCCCCGAAATAGGAGAAACTGGTTAAAACGATCGTATCAACAAAGAAAGAAAACAAACCAAAAATAACTATTTCTTTACCGATCTAAACAACTGGAAGAAACACAAAATGTAACTGTAAACAAAGGTGTAGTTTGTAGTTGAAAAGTAACTGAATTAAACGAACCTCCGGCAACAGGACGAGTGCGACAGCGAGCGGTTTAACCTCGACTGCGCTGCCGCGTGAAGTGCAGAGTTTGGACGCGCGCGCGGGCTGTTGAACTTCGGCGGTTTTAGACAAGGACGGCGAGCAACGTCATGGGAGGCCGTCTGAACTGCTTTGGCGGAACCGCACGACGCCGGCCATCGACCATCTCCAATTTCCGGCTACTTTACGTTTTCAACTCGAATTGTATAGGGGAAGGGAGTGCAAAGCCGGCACGTGCACTTCTCGCGAAAGCCGGATTTCAACTGACGGTCTCGTCCCCTCGCGATTGTCTCCGCGCCGCCGAACTGTTCCGTAACGCGATAAGGGAAGTTCAGCATACAAAAAAGCACTTTGAAAACAAACAATTTATTAACAATGAACTTTTCAAGTACAAAACTTGAAAACCTTTTTTCAAACTTTAAAACCACCCAGGTAGCGCTGCGGTCGTATAAACCTTGTTGTCATTTTTGTTTATTTTTGTTGTTTTAACTACTTTAGTTACTTGTAAATTGTTCGCTAGTTGTTTATCTTATGTTTACAATACTAGTTTGTTATTGTTATAACAAAATAAATTAGATTGTCTGTTCATTGTTTCCACTTTTTATTATTCCTCTTATAACCGCCATGTTTATTAGTTTTAAAAACCACCGCTTGCGGTGCAGGGAAACTTTTGCAATAAATAAAAGTATAAAAGTACAGAAAAATATTTAAGTTTTAACGTATTTACAGTTTTGCTAAGTGATAGTTAATGGATTCAGTTTTTCAAAAAAGGTTCATGCAATGTTTTGTAAAGTCGCTGTGCTTTTTGCTTGCCAAATCCTGGAAGAACTCCAAGACGTCCTTCGGGGGCCTTGACAATTGCCTCGACAGTTCCAAATGTCGACAACAACGTCACGGCATCTGTTTTGTTTACTGATCTTATCGTTGTCAGTGCACTCACGACCTATAAAATTGTAAAAAACATAGTTTCTTTAATTTGCATACAACAATACTTGAACAGTGCAAACCAAATTATAGTATAATTTGGTAATACTTCAATACAATAGTTTCCAGATGTAAAAAACTTGAATTTTGTTTATGTTGCTATTTACTTTATGATAAGGCGCGGTTTCGCTACGCTCCATAATCATGTCGGGTGGTTTGTTTTCATATATTTTGTAAGTCTCCAACATTTTTCCTGCATCCTCAGCACTCCATGCCAGCATCAATGTTAAATCAGCCAGAAGACAAATCCTGGTAAGATTTTTGAGCGAGTGGTGAGGTTCTGGAATGTCAACCTAGAATAAAAATTTTGTGTCAATTTTGAAAAAGGTAAAATAAAATGTTTGAAAATAATAAACAATTAAATTTACCTGGACCAGAAGCACCCTGAGTGCGAATGATTTCCCTAACAATTTGATCCTAGTGTGAATATAGTCAGGGTTTAGTTGATGGTACCGAAGAGACAAGAAAAGTGCACAGGAAGTTCTTCCCATGATGTAATCCGGTACAATTTCCACGAACTCCCATGGGACACTTGTAATATATTTTAGTATTACATTACCTCGCTGAAAAATGAATAAATAAAAAATTTGATTCATGAATAAATAAAAACACGGAATGGGAAATGTAAATAAACTAAAATTACCTGTTTGCAATTTACAAGAAGAGTACCACTGGGATAGTTTCTGCTCCCTTCAGGTTTTTGCAATTCTTTCGGTTTGTCCTTTTGAACAGTGGTTGTCAACTCATCATTAGAAGTACCTTAAATTTCCGTAAAATGAACAATAATGGAAAACTAATAATGTCGTAAAAAATGTTGTAAAAAAAAAAATTGTCAAAATACTCTTATTATTTATGTTTGCTATTGAAAAATGTACCTGAAGAAGACGTGCTAGGTTTCGGTCTTTTTTCAGGCGGTTCCATTGAACTTTCAGGGGAATCCATTTGTAATCTCGTGTTTTCTTGTCTAATTATCGATGATTAAACTTATCTTCAAGGGTAGACAATAACAAATGTTGCTCGTTGTTTACGATTCGCGATCACTTCATTCAAACTTTTCTTGGTTATCTTGTTTCTGAATGAATGTTTACGTAGATCGCGCTAGTATCGAGATGATCGTTTGAAACTTTGGTGGTATTAGAGTATACATCAATTTTTCCAGCAAACTTTATCTTTTTAACAAGACGTTTTAAAAAAACCTTTAAACGATCAAAATAAAACTTATTTCTTATTCAAATAAAATGCAAAATTTAAACTTGATTCCAATAAGAAATGACAATTTATTATAAAAATTGATTTGAAAATAAATACAAATCAAACAAACTTCAATGAGGGTTCAACGTTATCAACCAATTTTATTCAATCGCCTAAAACATCTAGAAAAAACCTTATACAAATTGATAATCTAAAATACTTAATCTGCAAAACCAAACAAATCAGTCTAATTATCTCCAAATCCACTAAACACTAACTCAATTGCAGCCTGGACGTCGCCATTGGTGAAATGCAACGCCTGAATATTCACAGTATCATCTAGAAGTCCCATCTCGTGCATCAGATTCAACTGATTTTGAATGTTCTGAGTCTGAGGTTGCGAAGTGGCTGGAGAAATGGGTGTTGTGGGGGTCGCAGCGGTGCTGGCGGAGTTGCTGCTCGACTCAAACGCCTGTTGCATCGCCTGTAGGAACATCTCAGATGTGATTCTAGGTGTTGGGGGAGCTGGAATGTTTCTCGAAGAAGACGCAGGTGGGTTCGATCGTGCGTTTGCTAACGCTGCAGAGAGTTGGGCTATCGTAATGCCAGTATTTGGAGTGCCAAATCGGAGGCCTGAATTTGGAGTTGAGGGTTCCGAGCCCTGGGAGGTGTCCATGTCGTCGTTGTCGCCACTAAAGCCCATGTTTCCGTCAAAGGACATCGAAGACGAGCCTGCAATTGGGTTCGAAGAGGACGCTGGCGGTTTCAAAACTTCTTCTTGGATGGCTGCTGCAACGTATTGCGCGGCTTCCACTAGGGTTGGGTTTGATTTCGCTGCCCTGAAAGTAGGAAAGAATTAATGAAAACTTGAGATATGCGAATTGAGAATGTATTATATTTTGACTATTTTAACCAGTTTAAACTAGTTTTATACATGCAAAATGATGTTTACCTTTTTATAGTTTCAACATCAGTGAAATGTGACATTAAAACTGGATCGTTAACTATAGTCAAAGACACCAAATCAGACCTCAGACCTGGAATTGCTTCGATTAGATTTTCATTGAAGTCCTCCTTGTTACTGACGTGCTGTAAGTTGACAGAGGAATTAATTTTTACCCAAAAATACTCTAAAAATACTTGTTCTTTTGAAATGATTTGTTAAAGTCTGATTCTATTGAGTTTTTTTTCATAGTATAAGAGCTTTACCTGGTATGCAATTCTGAAAGAGTCATTCTCACTAAGAGGCCGGAAAATTGACGCCAGTCTAGCAATAGCCTGGTCGGAAATCGGGGTGTGTTCTGACACATTTGTCTCTTCCTTTTTTGTTATTAACTGAACTGTAACTCCGTTTTTCAGTCCGCATGATTCCAACGTTGCTTCATCTTCCATTACACAACCACAGTAAACGAGTTCTGAAACAAATTAGTCAATCAAGCACTTGTTTATCTAACAAAATTGCAAACACAAAATGTAAATATAATTTGAAGTTCCATTGTTTATGGTACAAAATGTAAACGAAATAGCAGCTATACTTTAATTATTAATTAAAAACTACTTTGAATTTTTCTCAATTCTATTTGTTTATAAGTTGCAATAATAAATACCGTATTTGTTTTGTTCCAAGTTGATCTTTTTGTTAACCTCTTTTTTCAAAACTTGAACTGTCTGTTTTAAGTTTACATTGTTGAGCTCAAAAACTGATGGCTTTATGGCATGAGGCAAGTACGCGTTCACTCTCAATTTGGCGCTCATCATTTCCAACACTTTGTCAATGAAAATTAATCAACAAAACCTACAGCCTTTTCTTTTTCTCGCTTCAAAACACACAATCTTCTTTGTGTTTTGACAGTAATGATTTGACGGATTCGAAAGATAAAGGTCTGTCCACAAGGAAATCAGATGGTTTTGAGGTTAGACCATCAATTTTGCACATCTTCAGTCGTCAATAATTTTCAAAATGATCTGGAAAGGTGGGCAATTGCCAAATGTCATTGTTTTTGTTCAACAATTAGGTTGTACTTTTGTGTATCCAAAGAACTTGGCCTTGAGTTTTGTTTATTTTTGTTCGCAGTGTTTATATTGGACGAAAGGTAGTTTTTGAAAAACAAAAACAAACACAAAAAAGATGTTTGAAACAATCTTCAGATAGAAGATTGTTTATTTCAAGGATGTGAACATTTTTTATCCTCAAAATGGATTCAATAATTCCAAAGGACATTCATAAGGATATCAAATTGTTAATAACAACGCTGACAGGTTTCAAGGTAAATTGTTGTATACAAAATTATAAAAAAGGCATTTTATTTGATGAATTTGATTTCAGGAAAACGAGCCTGGTTACCGAACATGCAAAAAATTTGCCCAATCGAGGTTAAACCCCCACGTCTATCCAACAGTAACACCCCAGCAGACCAAAAAGACAATCCAAGAAATAATCGACAAATTTTCCATCCATGGCAAGGAGGACGTAGCCAGAAAATTTCGCGAACTAGTTGACACATTCTTAACAAGTTTCGATTTTGAAAGGCATCCACAGATTGATCTTCAATGGTCTCTGTTGACCCTCCTGATTCACCTCTCCAGAGAGACACAAAACTCGTCAACTAAAAATCTCAACCAAACTGTCTTCTGCGACAGTTCTTGTTCTGTTGATAATACTGAAGAGATTGATTGGGCAGAGTATCTCAAGGAGGGAGAAGAAGAATTTCTTCAAAATTACGAAAGTGATGATTTGAGTGTACGTAAAATAACATAAAAACAACCATTTCTTCAGCTGTACTTTTTTAAATTATACTTTACAAAGTTTGAATTTGAAATTTAATTATAGGATTGGTCAGAAGATGACGAACTTGATGCCGTAGAGGAACAAGCATTCGAACGAAAAGAACCAGAAAAAAGTCCAGTTGACGAGAAAGTAGAAGAAAAAAAGAAGGATGATTTTTTCGAACAGATGGGAGTGGGTCGAGCATCAAAACGGTGGTTGATTACAAATGTGCAAAACAACTGGTGGAATGACATCGATTGGAGTCAAACCGAAGTTGAGAGCAAGTTTCCTGAGATTGCAAACTTTTGCGAATTTTGGTAATAACAAATATTCTATTTTTGTTTTTGTTTTTACTTTTTAAAACAAGTTTTTAATTTGATACTTACTTTTGCATTTTAGGAGGAAAAACATCATTAAAAGCAGTAGAATAATAGGATCAATTAGCGAATACAAAACCTTGAGAGAACTTTTGATGACTTTAATCAATCCAGCTCCGTCAGTTCTCTTTCTTGGTGATGAAAAAGCACATTTTGTCATTCGAGATAACGTTTCTGATTCTAGTCTGACTCCTGTAGGTCAAGTTTTGAAATTTTTTTTACACACCAAAATATAATTCCAATACTTATTTTATTTTAATTTTATCATTTTGTTGTTTTTAAGGTTGCCTTCAAAGGAATTCTCCAGCCGTTTTGCAAATACTTTACAATGATCCACGAGATTGAAAGTTTCGGCAAAAAGCTGTACGGCAGGAACGATTTGGAGATAGGTCTTTTAAAAACCGAACCCCCAGCTACATACGAGGCATACCACGCGGTTCTGATAAATCACTTATCTGATATCAAAAAGGAGATCATGGAAATTGAAAACAAAGTCATGAAACAAGGTAAAAATATTGTTTGTCAAATTGAAAATCGATAAATGAATTCATTTTGTTGAAAATTTATTCATTTTGGAACTTTTTTCAGAGGAGATTAATACACTGTTATCAGTCTCTGCAGAACTGAGATCGTCATTGCACAAATTAACACTGCTTTACGACGTGCACAAAACAGTTGCAAATGATTTATTTGTGACTTCCAATGTGAACGCAGTGGCCAAACTTTTGTCAGGACTGTATCGTTATGTTGAGCAAGCAGTCAATCGAGAGGAGATGTACATTTATACTAGTCTTTATTTATTCAGTATTACCGTTTATCTCAACATTATTGATGCTTGGATGAGCGATGGAAGGTTGGAAGATTGGAGGGATGAGTTTTTAATCTCAAGGTGATTTGAAATTGCATACATTTTATTTGTAACAAAATATCTATTTTGTCATATTTTTATTGTTTTTCTTCTTTTTAGGCACGTCGATGATTTGACACTAGATGAAGGTGTCCAAACAGAGAGATTTTTTGTAAAACCGTTTAACGTGCCTTATCCAGCTGATCCTCTCATAGAAATCATACTGGAAAAAGAAAGTCAGATGGGTCGAAATATCGATCTTCTAGTCACCTCAGGACGTGTTTCTGAACTATGGGATTCTTCAGACGAATGTAATTTTTTGAACAGAAAGATAAACAATTTCCTAAATAATTATTCTAATAAGTTACAAGCATTGAATGTAATTTTTCAACAGGCTCTCGAACGTCATTGAAAGATGAATTTCTGGAAAATCTTCTGACAGAGATGTCCGACCTGACGAGTGTCATTCGGGAAGAAGCTTCGTCTGATCAAGAAGAGATGGAAGTGGATGGAATTGAATTGAATGTATCGAACAGAACCAGTGCTCTTGAAGTCGATGAGGAAATTGCTCAGTTCGGAGTCAGTCAACTGTTGCAAACAAAGAACACGTTTTTGTTAATGGCTTTTGATTTTTTACCATCCTCGTCTGGTACGAGCGATGTTGTCGATGGAGAAACAAGTCCAGTACCCATCAGCAATATTAACAAAAAGTAATCAATTTAAAAATCAATTTAACGTAACATTTTTTGTACTGTTTTATCGTATTTGTACCCAATTTTTGTTATTCAGGTTGAAGTCTATCTTGAAGGAACCGTTTTCAGTTCGAGAAATGATCAAGCGAAATCTAATGACAATACTAGATAAAAAATCAAGCAAGGCCAGCAAGTTAGTGAAACAAATTTTGATGGACGAGTACAAACTCGGAGAACATCTGAAACTTATGAGATGTATCTACATGATGGAATCAAGTCACATCTTAGACAGATTCGTTTTGCAATTTTTCTCTCAGGCAAGAATATTTGTTTTCAATTAAAAACGAAAGAGTATTGAATGAAAACTAATTAGTATATCTTTTTAGATTGAGACCAACTCGAAGTGTAACAGTTTCCTTCTGACTCGAAACTTAGGCGAACTTCTGTCAGAGAAATGGCCAAGCAGTAGTTCACGTTGGACAGTATCAATTGGCGTGAGAACAAACCAAGTTCTCATAGCAATAAACGACTTGAACGTCCACTATGCAGTTGGGTGGCCAATCAATATTCTCCTCAACGAAGCGACCTTGACGAGATACAAAGACGTTTTTAAATTTCATCTCAAACTCAAATGGGCCATCTGGACTTTGAACAATCTTAGATTTACAGGTCGAATACAAAGTTTCAAATTTGTTCAATTCGATTATTGATCTTTATTTGAAATTGTAACTCATAATTATTGTGTATTTCTTATTTTTTCAGATCTCGAAGGTTCGCGATATGCAACAATTCGTTCAGACCGAATACGTTCATATGTCAAACGTCTGGAATGTTTGCGATTTTGGTTACTCCACGCAATCGGACTGATTCATTCGTACGTTTGTGGGCCAGAACTTTCAAACCTGGCCTCGGTTTTGGAAAACGCTTTATCTCAAGCTCAGAATCTGGAAACAATCATAAACGGTAAAGAAACTGAAATCATTGTATTTACTTTACAGAATTTAGTTTTTGAACTAAAAATTTTTGTTTCCAGTTCATAACGAGTACCTGAACAGAGTTTGTGACTATTCCTTACAAACGGAACGATTTGATGAGTTACGAGAAATTGTTATAAATGTAATGACTACTTTATTATGAAAAAATTATTATGCATTTAAAATGAGGGATAGTGAAAATTTAATTGTGATATATTTTGTAGATGTTGGAGATGTGTACTTTGATAAGGAAAAAGTGGAATCGCGGTCCAAAATCGCTGACTGAATCTGACCTCATTGAACTAGAAACAATGTACGTCAAACATCACACTAGCATGGCTTTGGCTCTACACGACGCTACCTTCAATCACAAAGATTCGGATTCTTGTAAGTCACCAGTCCAATTTTTATTCTTAAAATTAACAATTTCAACAATTATGAATAATAAAACATTGCCAACAATTCTTGTCTCCCCTAAAACAATAAAATACATCACATTTTATAGTCATGGTTAACATTTTATCCCAGCAAAATCAAAAAGTAAAAAAACTTCAAACCAAAAGTGCAAAATGATTTTCTTAATTGCTTACTTTAGATTGAGAAGGGTTTGAATTTTTAGAGGTTTGAGAATATCATGACCTGTCCCTGGTGTTGAAAAGTATAAGCTGCAACAAGATGCAAGATAATAAACATTTTTTCTGCAATTTCAGTGTCCATCCTGGAGTCGGCGTTTTTGTGTAGTATCCCGGAAGCCTAACCACTCATACTTCAAACCGTTGTTACATATATATTTTATATTTTTTTTGCATGTCAAAGCCTACGGACTAATAAACAAGTCATCGTGCTAAAAATCATTTTTTTAAATTCATTTTCAGACCCCGCCAATCTCCCAAAACTACCACTTTGACATTCTCTTTTAATTTCTCCTCTAATTTAATGTTTTTGGAATTAATTTGTATTTTTGAAATGAGATCATGATTTTGAATTATTTTACAGTGACGATGGAAACGTGTGATTTGTTTGAAAGAAATCAGAAAATTTTTGACCACCACTTGTCCAATAAGTTCAGCCAAAGCATGTTTTCCGACGCTTTTCGTACCTCGTCGTCTTCGGAGTCTATTTGAGTTTTGAAGTATTCAAGGTCAAGAAAGTTAATTCATTTTTTCAACACTTAACAATGAAGTTTTATAAAAATTCAAATAACAAAACTGATGAATTAAACGAATGTATTTTCTGTTGATGATACTGAATTTTTTGTTACTAAAATAATAAAATGTTAATGAAATTCAAATAAATAAATAAATTTTACATTGTTGACAACAATTAGTTTGCAATATTTTGTTTCGTCACGTTGGCTAAACGTCGAGGCGTCGTCTGCTGGTGTTATTTTGAACTATAAAAGCTGTCGCAAAAAACATCAACTTTTGCACGACAATGAGCAACGTAAGTCCAAAAATGATTGGAAAAGCCCCAAATTTCTGACATTCCTTCCTTTGTTTTGATTGTCAGCGGTCGTAGCACTGTCATTTCATATTCAACCCTGAAATGAAACAAAATGATTGTGCTGTCAAAAAAGTCGAACCTTTTCAAAAAGTTTTTCGCAACGTTTCTGCCAGGTAAAACTAAACAAACATATATTTTTAGATTACAAAATTACTTATGATTTAAAAATGGTTTTATATCTATTGTTGTTTTGTTTCTGATGTTATTTTTTTTGTGATTGTTATAAACATAACCTGTAGATGAACTGTCTAAATAATAATCAATTGATCGATTTTCAGGTCATCTTAACTTTTCAAAGTTAGCTTTTGTTCCAAAATGCAATCCGGCGAAATTGGAGGATGTCCAGATTTTTAGAGAATATCTGGACGGATGTGGGCGTCTTTGTGTTTTGACAGGAGCTGGCGTCTCAACCGAGAGCGGGTTGCCAGATTATCGGTCAGAAGGGGTTGGCATGTACGCCACTACTAATCGAAGACCTATGCCCTATAATGATTTTTGCAAAAGCGAACTAAATCGGAAACGTTATTGGGCACGAAATTTCGCAGGGTGGTCAAGGTTATAACTTGTTTAATTTGAAACCAAAAAGTAACAAATATAAAATAAAAAACGTTAAAGAATTACTAACTGTTTTTTGTTTCTTACTGAAATAGATTTTCTTCGTTTAAACCAAACATCGTACACAAAATAATACAACATTTAGAGGTCTTGGGAAAGGTCAGATGTGTAATAACCCAGAATGTGGACAACCTCCATCTGGAAGCTGGAAGCAAAAATGTAATTGAACTTCACGGGACAGCTTTTCGAGTGATGTGTTTAAATTGCGATGTCAAAATCAGTCGATTTGCCTTGCAAGAGAGTCTGATTAAGCTAAACCCGGCAATGCATGCCTTAACTGATAAAATAAGACCTGATGGCGACGTTGAAATATCAGAGGTAAGTTAAATAACAAATTATCTCATTTTTAAAGGAAATTTGATTTTGATTCGAGAGTTTCATTGACGAATCTATGGAAAAACTCACCAATACAATGTAAACAAAAGATTTCGGAAAAAGGATTCATTAGTTGGGTTTGTTTTTCTCCGAAGCTGAGCTGAGTTAAAGTTTGAATGGAAATAAACACCAGGTGGCACTGACAACTGTCCGCCATATTGGCATTCGAGGCATTTCAATTCGGTTCATATATGATTCGGTTTAATGCAAAGTTGAGGAATCATACCGAAAAAAGTATCGAGCAAACATGTTCGTTAAAGAGGTAGATGGAAAGTTGTATGAAACTACAGATGGCGTTGCAAAAATTCGGTTAAATGCAAAGTTGAGGAATCACTCTGATAAAAGTATTAAGGAAACATGTTCTTAAAAAAGGTATACAGACAGTTATATCGAATCGGTCTAACTCGCCAGTCCAGAAATCATCCCCAAAAAGTATTAGGAAAACATGATAATAAAGGAAGTAAACGGAAGGTTTTATAAAACTATAGATGGCGTTGCGAGAGTCCGCCATATCGGGGTCCGTCAATTCGGTTTAATGCAAAGTTGAGGAATCATAACGAAAAAAGTATTAGGAGAACATGTTTAAGAAAGAAGTATGCTGAAAAATATATGAAATTATAGGTGGCGCTATGAGAGTGTACCTAATCGGTCTAACTCGAAAGTTCGGAAATTCATCCCTAAAAAGTATCCGGTAATCATGATAACCAAAGAGGTAGTTGAACTGAAAGTTGTATGCATTCATAGATGGCGTTGCGAGAGTCCGCCACATTGGTCTCCAAAAGTCCCAAATACATTCTGTCCGAAACTTGGCGAAAAATTATCAAGCAAACATAAATAATGAGTTATTAGATTCCGAAATCCGAAAGGACAATTTGTATTTTGAAAATCCCTCCATCTTTTTGTATTTGTCATAAATCTTGCTGAAATAATATTAGTCGAATATCATTACGCATTTTGAAAGGGTTAAATTTTCAACAAGCACAGACAGTAAAAGTCACGCAATTCGCTCATAGAAGAAACAGGAAAATATGAGAAAAAGAAACCTATTTTTATTCTATGTCCCCGAATTTAGGTTTCGAATTTGATGGTTCTTATAATTACGTCATTTTATCCGTGTTCGTACCCAGAGAACATGATTAAATTTGTATTTGTATGTCATTTCGTTTTAAGAAATTTGAAGTGAACACTGTTTCCATTCTCTAAGTCCCCAAAAGCGATATTCGTACATATGTAAAATTTCTAAAAATTGTATCAGGACAGTATGAAAAACCAAGAATGCAAATGTTTTTTCGATTTTATACCTGCTTCTTCTCAAGCAGATGCGGTCCTTGGTCTTTTGTTTACCTTTCTTCTTGCATCTAGAAGCTGGCGGGGATGGGTCTTTTGTTCAGATTTTATACCTAGTATTGGTCTAGGTCGGCCTGGTCGGCTAACATCCATTATTCATACTACAATACGTCATAATCTGTTCTTTACAACTAACTGGTAATCCTCAAAAGTCTGTTTACATTTACACCAAGGACGCAGGATGCTGGAAAAGTAATTTTTCCTGTTTTCAAAATTTCGAAACGCAAGAACTGAGAGAACTCAGATGCTGTCCATCTGAAGTCTCTATGCTTCTTTTGCAACTAGAAAAAGATCTGTAAATAAAAAAGTTGTAAACAAATACAAAAATGTTATTCATTTTTTAATTGTAAAAAACCATTAAAGTATGTTTTCATGTATGTTGCACTGAAAAAGTGGGGATTTTTTATTTTTCGTAGCACTGAAAACAGTGAACGTGTCTGCTACGCCGTTATAGTCAGAATATACCCGTCGGAGACGACAATTGTCAGAAAAAAGTATCAGGAAAAAATGAATGGTGTAGAGTTGTTTCGAAGAGTTGCTTCGAAGTTGTCACAAAAGTCAAAACTGAAGTCCTGTAAAATTCAAGTACTGGTGCATGAAAATTCATGCAAATTCTCCCAAATAGATTAGGAAAACATGAAGGGTTATGGGGTATATCGGAGATTTATTCTAATCTTGGCCCATCTGTCGGTTTAGTACACTTTTGTACTCCTTAGGGCCTCAAAAAGAAAAAGAAAACAGAAAGTTTAGAAGGTATCCTAAGGTCCCTTTCTAAAGGTTGCGAAGCACATTTTAGAATTTCTACCCAAAAATATATTTGCGAACCACATTTTAAACCAAAATTTTTATATTTCAAATGTTTTATTTTTAGTTTGATTTTGAATTATTTATTTTCAGGAAGAAGTAAGAAATTTTGTTCTGCCACCATGCACAAACTGTGGAGGAGCTTTGAAACCAGACATAGTTTTTTTTGGCGACAATGTGGATCGCAAAGTGGTACAAAAAGTGAGAGAAGAAGTCGAAAGTGCAGATTCGCTTTTGATCTTGGGCACTTCGCTGACAACGTACTCGGCTTATAGAATCATTTTACAAGCCGTCGAGGCGAAGAAGCAAATTTTCATGATCAACATCGGTCCGACTAGAGCTGACGAATTGGTAACTTACAAACTCCAGGCAAGATGTGGCGACGTTCTACCCCAAATTTACGGTTTTCAAAATACCAGCTGACATGCTTCAATTTGATTGGTCAAATTTGACACTTTATCTGCGCCAATGTACAAAAAACACTTTTATTGTAGATATTGTAAATAAATTTTATTTTCTATGAAAAGACAATTTGTTTAGCATTTTCTATTCGAAATTATTCAGAAGATTTATCTACATCCTATTTGCGTGCAAAATCACTAATTTGTTGCTTGTTTCTACAACTTTTCTATCGGCTATCACTTGTGAGCAGTTTATCAAAAATCTTTGTGCATTTACAAACTACGTTATTTCTCAAGTATATAAATATTTTAAATCTAAGCTCTATCCTTGAACCTGAATTGCCTTAAATGTATCTATATATCACAAACTTTCGTTTTTTTAACATAAATATTAATATTTATATCCATTTTATAATTAATAACATTATTCTACATTTTTACATCATAATTCTTTATAAAAATTAAATATAGCTCTATTTCTTATTTTCGTTGCTATTTATTTTATGCATATTACTTGTATTCCTGATACTAGTTATATGTTTAATCATTATTTAACATAACTATTTCAAACTATTTGTAGTTATGACGAAAAACAAAAAAATTATATCCAAAATATACACAGTGCCATAAAATTAGCACAAATTTGACATATCCGTCGGAAGAAATCGCTAAAATTAGATCTCCCTGTCATTCAACAAATTCCCATTACATTTCAATTATTTTTTTGTATAAAAGTACATGCATACAACAGTTATCATAAAATCCAGACTGTCCGCCGCCATTTTTTCCATTGTTGTGCGAAATGATAAAATCTAATCCAATCTTGTAGACAAAGTAGTTTAGACACTAAGCAAAACAATCGCCTTGTTTCAATCGTCTTGTTTTGCTTAATGTCTAACGGACCCCGCGGATCATGTTTTCCAGTTGACGTTTAACGGCATGAGCGGGACGTACTTTTCGCTAGGCCGGAACTTGTATTGCGAGCAAAGTTTCTTGGCAGCTGCTTCTGCGTATCCAGTCCTAAAACAAAAACAAAACAAACAAATCGTGGATCAGAATTTAGATTTCATTTTTTTAATTGCAACGAATTTTGTTTGTAAACATTACTCAATTTTTTGCAATAAGAAAGGAAACCTACTTTTGCCATTCAGAGCAAGGTCGTCTCTCCTTGAAGCAGGTGACCTGTATGATATTGAAATACAGAGCTCCCAAAGTGTTGGCCACTTCAGTGTTGAGGTTCTGAAGACACCTACGGAATTTCGCGTCACAATCACAGTGCGATCTCACAAATGGCGAATTGTTGCAGATCCCATCAACGCATTCGTTTGGCATCAAAGTCACGGGACAGTGATCGTGTTCTCGACAACAAACGTCCTCTGCGGCGTGATGGCCAAGGTCATCGTAGTTTTCCGCACGGTTGCCTGGGCCGCACCATTTCGTTCCCGGATACATTAAACCGCCTTCTGGTGTGGCAGGCTGCAATTACAGATATAAACAAAAAAAAAACGTTTATTTTTTCAAATTGAATCGAAATAAACATTTTTTGGTCAACGAAAAAGAAAATATTTGAAAAAGTTGAAAAATATTGTTTAAATTATGTATACGTACTTTGACAGAATTCCGCGAAGATTTACAAGTTTCTTCAAGATCCGTGACAAGGTTTCTAGACATTTGTCGAACTTTTTTAGGGTCAGCGTTGAGGATCATTCTTTGAATGACGCCTCGGTCGCTGTGAAGCACACAAAACGGGGGTGAAGCGCTCATCTCGATCATCCGGGACATGGTGTTGTCAGCGATCAGAACGTTTGACTGACACAACCCTATCCCCGCCAGGGCAAAGTAGATGTATATCATTGAATCCATCTGTAATATTTGTTTTCTTTTTTAAAACCAGTTTTTTCACTTTTGTTATTCGTTAATTGATTTTCAAATCATGAAAACCAAACAATTTTAGAAATGACTTCATACTTTTTGAACAAAGCACTTTATTCTTATTGATTTTAGTAAAAAATACATGTCAATCTAAGTAAATCAAATGTTCCTATTGAAAAATTGTCGAATTGCTTTTTTTCAATTGCTTTTTTGTTCTTTTCAATTTTCAGAGCTCAAAAATAGCCTGGCTTAATAGATTGATACTTCGGGACATCCTGAAATAAAGCCCTGCGTCGTCACACCAAGACCCGTGTGCAGGATGATAAATACAGGACATTTTATATCTGTCGCTAAGTCTCAAACGAGCTGCCATTAGCAAATCAAGAGCAACGTGTAACGCGCAAAAATTGCTCATCCATTGTGTCATCAAACTTGAACTTCATGAAGATACCAATTACATCATTGCAATTCAGACAAAAAAGTTTTTCCCTTTGTTATTCCAAACAAAAATTTTCCATGTTAAAAAACAATCCAAATTTTGAATTACAAAAACCTTTTTAAATCAAACTTAATTGTTTTGATTGAAGAGCATGATAATATTTCGTTAAATTAAGTCGGTTCAAATATTTTTTTGATTAAAAAAAAGATTGAAAAAGTTTAGAAACCCGAATTTCATCTTGCTACCATAAATATTCAACAAAATCTTGTGTCGCTTGAATTTCAATTCCCTTTGTTCGTTCCAACCGTGAATTTTAGTCGAGGAAAATTTTTGTTTTTTTTTTACTTTTTTCACTATTCATCAAGTAGAAATATTGTTTTTCGTGAAAATCGTCTATACCCCAACCTCCTAAAGGACCATGAAAAAAATTGTCACTGATTAAATCGGACGAACGTAAAACGTCTGTCCTGAAAGTAGTACATGGACGTAGCTACCCCAACTTCTGCGAAATTAAGTCAGTCGGTCTGTCATATATGGGTCAATGGTTTTCCTAACTTGTCACAAGGTCGACAAAATTTCAATCCCAAATCAAACTCGACTTGTAAAAAAGTAACGAACAGGTTTAAACAATCCTTTTTCATCTCCCAACTAAAATTTTTTCGAGACAAATATTTTATGTCCAAAAACAACTATTTCCACGTTGTATGTCATAAGTTTGAAAAAGAAATGAGCAGAGGAAACATTAAAAATAAAAAGTCAGTCGTAAAAGAGGAGACTCGATTCGATTATTCCGGTCATTGCAAAAGTGTCGTAAGATGTATAATTATTGTAAATGAATTGTAATATAAAAAATGACCCTTATTACGAAGCTTACCTTTACTTATGTCTCAGTAAGGTCATAATTATTTTTTGAAATGTATAATAAACATTTTCTTTTCTTTTTGCAAATTTCATTTTCCAAATTTTCATCTGAACGAATAACACACCCCTCTGGGCACAATGCGGATTGTGATTGCGCATTACGTTAAATTTCACTACGAAAACAAGCCGGATCGAACCGCTCTCGAACAATTAAAGTATAGAAACTCAAGACAATCAAACGAAAAATGTTCCTTTCAAAAAATCATTCTATGTTAGAAATTTTGTTAGTACAAAAAAACATTTAAAACAATAATGCAAGTTTATAACACATAAACTGAAACTGAATTACAAGAAATTTTTTGAAAAGACGAATCCAAATCTCACCTTTTGTTTAAAATTGTTCGGCCAAATTGCGAAATGAATGCGAACGAATGGGAAGTTGAAATGACGGAGAGTACACCTGATGATCGTTCCTATTAGTGTCGATACAACTGTGATCACTGTCAGACTGATCAGTCAAATCTAAAGTCAAGATATATTAGAACACAAACGCATGCGCGCATCGTTCAGGTGCACGCGCTTGTTGGAAAAATCCGCACTGCAGGGGAGGGATCCTGTCGGCAGTTTTGTTTCCCCAACTTGGGTCAATATTAAATAATCAAATTTTTCTCCGACATTCTAATCATTCAAGCGGAAACCTTTTTTCGTCTCATTTTTCTACAAACATAATAAAAATTTGTTCAAAAGCGTCTTTGTTTACAAACTGTTTATTAATCTAAGATGAATTAATTGTGTACAAGCTAGCTATCACACAAAAGTACGTATCACACAATAAATAAATCTGATACAAATGGTTGAGTATGTCATTTAAAATCTCCTGTAAAATCTCAAACGATGTTTCAAGAAAAACTTAATTCGACGTTTGAATCAAAGATGGAATTTAAACTCTAGGGATCCATTCGACGTCATTAGTCTCGTATTTTCCTCTGGGAATGCTCGGTTGACTTGTGACAGGCTCGACTGGTTTCACCGTCTCTTCCTCGCCGCCAGCAATCTTGTGATAGACCTTGCTACCCTGGTGTCCAAGCCACTCAATTCCGTCACCGATTTTTTCGCCAGCTTTTCGCACCCCCTGGCCGATATTCTCAGCGGTGAAGGTGTGAGGGTCGATGTTCAAATCGAAGGTGTTGTTTCCTACGGGACAGCCCGCTTGCATAACAATGCTCAGGTCAAACGGATCGACTCCGAAGGAACTCAATTTTTGACGCAAAAGGTCCAGGTGAACTTTGTCCAGGGATTTTCTACGTGAGAGAATCGTTGCACTCTGTCGGTGGACTAGGGCTAGACTTTGGCAGGTGAAAATTCCGGCGTAGTTCACATAATCAGTTGCAAATACTATGTGCGATGCGCTTCCTCCAATACCTGAAAGTCAAATATTCAAAAACTTAAAAAATTTGGATCTTCATAGATTCATTATATTATGATTTCAAAAATTAATTCTTCGGTCAAAATCCAGATCGAAATTATCTTATTTTTTTGGTTTTTTTGTGAAGTTATATGTTCATTTATATTATTATTTATGAAATACTTACTCAGAGGGAACCGAACCTTCATACGTCCCGGAGTACTTGGTTCAGGCACAGACAATTCACCAGTGTAATGATATTCGTGCTTCAATGGCGTCAAACCTGAAAAAAACCTTCATCGTTACTTTTTTTGACCCACAAAAAGTTTCAGTTAGCAAAGCAGATTTGTTCATTATGATTTTTTCACGTTTGTAGATGAAAGAAACTTTAGAATCTTGTCCTTTGCATACACGTCTTTGCTAATTGTGAATTGATAAATTTGATGATAAAAAAATTAAAGATTTGCATAAAAAACTGGTTAGAGGTATATTTTACTGACCGAGCACAGGTATGTCTGAATCTTGGGTAATTATGTATTCGCCAGGCTCTTCACCTCGGGTATAATTATAAGTAATGCATTTGCTCGCTGTCGATGTCTTCTGAATTACATGCCATATTCCTAGAAACTAATGAAAGTCAGAAATTAAACAGTGCTTATAATTTACCATGAACGCTTGATTTTCAAGAAACAAAGAAAAACAGACAAATAGAAAAAATAAAAAGAAACTAAACAAAGTATAAAATATAAACAAATATATAAACAAAATAAGAAACAATTTTTGAAATTATCATTTAAATATTTTTGAATTTGACATAGCAATCTCAATGATTGCTTTTCACTTAAAATATTTAGTTATTTAAACACATACTCTGCCCATTTCAAATCCTTGCATAGGTTCGACAACGGGACACGATCCCAGATGATAAGAGTGTCCATTAGCGATGGCAACGCAAGCCACCACAATCGTACAAAACGTTAAGAGACGCATCTGAAAGTAAACACAAAAATCAATTTATTTAAGATACAAAATCTCATCTTTCCCTTTCACCAGATAAGTTTTCCCCAAAACTGATAAAAGATATGAAAGAAAACTTGTTTGTGTCTCAAATAAAGATAACATTCCACGACCTTTCGAAAAAAAGGTCGTGGAAAAAGATGATTTACAAATAGCCTAGTCTCACAGAAAACAACAAAATTATTAATACAAAGTGAAAAAACACTTAGAAGCGTCGCAATTCGTTGGTCGTTAGTTCAAATTCAATCAAGGGATCTTTTGTTAGTTAATCGGGTGACGCATCCAAGTCGTAACTCAAACACGATGAATAACATGCACTTTATCCTTCGTTAAGCAACGTTATTTAACAGTCAATTCGTCCTCAAATTTTCGTATTGACAAATTCAAACGTCTGATACGTTTATTACCCTTTATAACCTCTACTAAATGAAATTAAAAAAAAATTCAACCCGACGAGACAAACAAGATGTTTTTATTCTTAATTACACTTTAAACTTAATTTTGAAGTTTGAAAATTGAAATTAAAATTTGGTAGTTTGAATTGTTTGAAAGTTTAATTCAAAGATGGAAAGAAAAACGTAGAAAAAGGGGATAAAAATGATGTTAAAAAGAGTCGTTTAACTCACGTTGAATTAGTCTTCGTCAGAGCAGGGTTCTTTACACTACAACGTATACCGCAGTGCTTTCAACTCCTTTCCAAGTTGGAGATTACTTATATCTCTGACCCCTCCATCGCGAGCCAATTGAAAGCTTCTTATTCACTTGTGTCAACGTTGAATAACTGTACCGTGTCTCTGTTCACGCTCCCCGGTTTTAAACTTTACACTCGGCTCTAACAACTGCCATAACTGAATCTCATAAAAATAAGTCAATGACATTGCTCACGAATTACGCTCAGGAAAATCCTTTCTAAAGTTCAAGACAAATAAAAGTGTGCGTCAGCTAAGGTAAACAATCAACAAGTCTTGGAAAAAACCTTCAAGATAGAACAATTTTTTTCATATTAAAAAAAGGGCTGGACAAAAAATGTTTTTCCCAGTTATCTATAGAGTATAAAGAATGAATGACTGTGTTAGAAGTGAGTCATCACTGACCTCTTAAAAACAGCGGAAAACGTCATAGTGCGAGTGTGTCAAACGGATTTCGCGGAAGATAAATGATGGATGCAATAGTTGTCGGTATAAAAGTACTTTTATTCGCTTAAATTACAACTTTATTTTGAATAAGTCGACATTAAAGAAACACGAAAAAAAGAATAAAAGTAACTCATGATGTGATTACGACAAATAATGACGATGTCATCGTGACTAAACGTTGTAGAAAAAAATTCGCAGCTTTCATACGTGGAACACAATATTTACAATCGCTGGATGTCGGTGAAAGAGGCTTGGTTATGATACTTCTAGAAAGTTAGACATGAATGAAGATTATCAAAACAAAAATAAAAATAAAAAAGCATGAGAAATGCATTGGAAATAAATTATTGTTAGTCGGCGAGTCAAATTTCGGATTCAATCCGTCGTCTCCTCGAACTCCCGACCGACTTTGTGGAGCGCGAAGTATTCGTGCTGCATGATACCCTTGGCGGTTATCCTCTCGGCCGGATCGTAGATGAGCATCTTGTCCAGCAGGTCAAGTCCCACACTGTCCAAACCTTCTACTTGTTCAGCTAGGCTCTTTGTCTTCCAGTTGGGGAACGACGTTTTGTAGTCGGTCAGTTGTGTTACTCCTGGCCAGATTTCTTCACTGGGTGTTCTTAAAACTCTGTAAAAAATGACACCAACAAAATAAATTTATCGTTTTTTTTAATTGTATGATTTGAACTGGAAAATTTAGAAACAAAAACGGAAGGAATATTACCGGAACATTCTGAAAAGTTGGTCGATTTCACTGTCACCCTGAAACAGCGGTTTTTTCGTAACCATCTCTGCGAATATACAACCGATACTCCAAACGTCAACAGGACAGGAATAGCGAGTCGATCCAAGAAGAATCTCAGGAGCTCTGTACCAGAGAGTTACAACTTCGTGCGTATAAACGCGAACTGGTATGCCAAACGATCTACCCAATCCCAGATCGGCTATTTTGACACCACCCTTGCCATCAATTAGAATGTTTTGGGGTTTCAAATCACGGTGCATGATACGTCTTGTGTGGCAAAACAATATTCCATCGGTAATCTGCAAAATACCAAATTCAATACGATTATCAAACAATTCAAAAACAAAGTGTAAAGAAAAACGAAAATATTGAAGGTAAACAAAAATAAACTACAAACAACAAGTGAAGATCAAAGAAAGAACAAAACATAAAAATGACGAACAAAAACAAAACAAACAAGATTACATTAGATTAATACCTGATACAAAAACGAGGCAACAGTTCTCTTTGGTAATTGCTTTTTCCCCAGACTGTCCAAGTATTTTTTCAGATCCATATTCAAAAATTCGAAAATAAGGTAAAGTTTAGTTTCCTCCATCAAAACATCGAGAAGGTTAACGATGTTTTTGTGTTGCAGTTCCTTGAGTAATGAAACTTCTCTGATAGCAGTTGAGGGAACTCCCTCATCCTCGCTCTCGAGACGGATCTTCTTCATTGCAACTATTTCCCCGGTTTTGATATTTTTACCTTTGTAAACAACGCCATAAGTACCTGTAAGTCAAACAAAGAACAATTCAAACTCGATCTAGCAATTAATAAACGTAAAGTGTGTACTGAAAATTGTTTGCGAAAAAGAGTTTGTAGAATGTGTTCGTTTTCTTGAGCGAATTGTTACTGAAAAATAAAACGAAATAGAAATAATGTTATCCAATAAACGTTTTCCCTCCAAGAGTAACCGGTTAACGTGTTTACAAACTGACGAGCGACCTCACCTTCGCCGATTTTCTCGATTCTCGTGTAGTTGTCCATTTTTGTGGTTGTTTTTTCTTTTTGGTTCGTCAGTTAGGTCTAGACGTAGACCACTTGCGCGTCGACGACGAAAAAACAACACTACGGACTCGAAATTCGTCCTCGGGAAAAGTTTTGGAAATTAAAAGCCCGGTTGAAAGCCGTAAGTTACACACACGCCAAAGTCGGGTATTTTAAAATTCAGATTTCAACTGTTCGTTCGGTTCCGGTGAAGGCGACACTGTCGACCAATCAATTTAAACTTCCGTGTGGCGCGAATTACAAATTCGATCAAACTGACCAATCATCTTAACAACAACAAATTATTTTATCTTCAAAACAATCAAATTATTCAAATTTAAAAACAATAGTATTTATTTTTAAAAATAAACATTTGTACAATTATATACATTCTTAAGTTAAAAAGTTTAAAATTTGAAACTTTCATAAAGTTGCACATCAGACTCTGAAATTCTCGGTTTTACAATAGATAAGGCAGCATCAAAATTTTCCCACTTAATTTTATCAGCGTTTTCGTTGTTTTCTAAGGCGTGTAGCGCAGCTTCCGTGTAAACAAGTTGCACTTCAGCTCCAGAGTATCCTTCTGTCCTGTCAACGAGGTCTTTGATTGACACATTTTCCAATGGAACGTCTTTCATTTTTATTTTGAAAATCGCTTCTCTCGTTTCTGCATCTGGGAGGGGAACGTAGATTATCCTGTCAAATCTCCCTGGACGTAATAAAGCCTAAAACAATGTTCATAACAGTTTTAAAAACAATTCAATGTCGAATGAAAAATTGCATTTTCATAACTTCAACAAATTCGTTAAATTGAACAACCTTATCAATTTTATCAGGTCGATTAGTAGCTCCAATAACAGTGACATTTCCTAAGGCAGTAACACCATCCATCTCCGTTAAGATAAGCGAAAGAACTTTTTCATCCACGTTGCTTCCTTCGGTGTTCGAACTTCTTCCTCTACCAATTGCTTCAATCTCATCCAGGAATATAATCGAAGGAGCCACTTGCCTCGCTTTCCTAAAAGTTTCTTTCACAGCTTTTTCGGACTCGCCCACCCATTTTGAAAACAGTTCTGAAGCCTAAAAAAACGAACTCAAAATAAAAACATTCCAATATAAAAATAAAAACATTTTGCAAAGAAAACAATTCTTACTCTAACAAGCAAGAAATTCATCTTGCTTTCAGTAGCACAAGCCTTAGCAATCATAGTTTTTGAACACCCAGGTGGACCGTACAACAAAATTCCTCTAGGAGGCTGGATGCCAAAGCGTCTAAAAGCTTCCGGGCGTTTAAAAGGCCACTCCAGAGCCTGTTTCAATTTCAGTTTGACCTTCTCCTGACCTCCAATGTCCTCCCATCTGACCTCAGCGACCTCCACATGAACATCCAACATAGCCGACGGTTTCACGATCCTCAAAGCTTCTAAAACCTCTTCCATCCCAACCTTTCCCCCTTTCCTCTTCGCTTTCAGACAAACTGCCTCGAGGTCAGCCGCGACGTATCCGTGACTGACAAACGCAAAGTGCCCCAGCTGGTCCTCGCTCAGAGAATGATCAACCTTGTTCAGAATCTTTTCTATGATTTTTCTCCGAGTTTCCGGGCCTGGAACGGGAACTTCGAAGGTCGTGTCAAGTCGGCCGGGTTTTCGGAGCATCGCGTCCACGTCCTCCAACCTGGAGGTCGTCGCCAGGACGGTCACAGGGAGCTCGCGAATCTCGTCCAAAAGGTCGACAAGAACCAGGAGAAGTTTGCTCTTGTGCTCGTTCTGGTTTTCCTTCCGGAAGAGAGTGTCCAGGTCCTCTAGATAGACGACTCCTGGTGCACCCTGGAGAGAACTGAACTGTTTTCTTAAAACGACTTCTGCGTCGTCGAAGAATTTTGTGTAGAGAGTTGAAAATTTAATCACTGCTACATTTTTGGTATTGCAAATTTCCTGGTCGTTTAGAAGAGCTTCGGCGATGGTGCTCTTACCGACTCCTGGGGGACCGTGGAGGATGATTCCCTTGTCCAGTCCTTGGTTCAGGGACGATTTTATATCTTCAATCAAGTCCTCGTATCCGCCGATGTCGGATAAAGTGGATCGGAAAAGGGTTGGATTTTTGCCAGCTGGTTTTTGAGTTTGAATTTTGTAGTTTGTGGAGAAGAGGAATTTGAAAAATTGGGGTTGTTCGGATAAGGTGAGTTTGTCCAGCTGATGAGAGAGGTTTTTAGGTTTGTCCTTTGACTGAATTTCGGTTATTTGAAAATTGTAAGGTCTGCCGTAGTAGCGGATTTGGATTCGGTTGGTTGTAGTGAAAATTTTGTGCTCGTTACAGAATTTGAGAAAGTGAACTGTCTCGGTTGGATGTGGAAGAGGGGTTTTGCCTCGGTATTTAAGGGTTACTTCGTCGGCGATGTAAAGTTGGTCGGAAATCGGTTGGAGTTTTAAGCGGCCTTCTAGTTGATCCAGTTCTATAGCTGCAAGAAAATAAATGGAAATGAAAAACGAAAATGGAAATAGACAATTATTCTGGCAATGAAATAATAAATTATAAATTTTTACCTGTTCGTAGAAGTGAAATGCTGGTTATATTTTTGTCCGTGCTTGGCCATGCTAATTTCACGACACTGGTGTTTTTGAATTGGAGCACTACTGGTGAACCAAGAGAAATGTTGCAATGTTGCATTACTTGTGTGGAAATAAAAACCATTCCCATTGCTTCGCTTTCAGTTCTATCAGGTGGAATGTCTGCAAATATTCAATTTTTTAGTTTTAATGAAATTAAGAAATAAATAAGTTTAATAATTAATTAAAATTTCGAAAATCAGATACCAGCAGTTTCCAGAATTCCATACAAAATATTGTCTTGGACAAAGTTGTGTTTCCAGTCCCAGTTTGAAATATTTATATTGCACATACTATTGTGAGATTCAGCGTCTTTCGACTGAAACATTGCTTTACATTCTGAACAAGTTTCCCATGCTGATATGCTTTTCCTACCTTTGTTGGGTGTAGGAGCCATTCTAAAAGAAAATCAATTTTCAATTTACAAGTCATTGTATCCTATCCTCCCAAATAGTCAGAATTCGCAACAATTTTTGCAACTTGTAACATTGTTTACATTACATTTCTACTCTTTTCTTGTAGTTTTTATTTACTATTTTTTTTCTTTAAATACTAATGGTTATAATGATAGTTTTTGCTGACTTCAAAATGAACTTACATTATTTGTTATTATTTTGTGTGATTTTTTTATTATTGCTCCAGTTTCTTCAGCGAAATGTCAAAGTCTGGAGTATATTTTGAGGTTATGTAACCGGGCCGCACATGTGCAACACAACTATTTTGCAAAAAATCCATAACATTTATTAACAATTTTTTGAGCAACAATGTATTTTTTAGACATGTTTTTCGTTTGTTCAAAACAAATCAAAAATTAAAGAAACTCGGTTGTCCAATAACTGGTACATGCAGTATACATGTTATCTTATGTGCACCCTTTATCGACAGTGTTGACATCTCACATTCTCACCGGAGACGAAACAATGTAAACAAAACAGTATGGTGCAACATTGCAAAAAGTCGATTTGCTGTTTTCATTAAAATTGAACATCAATCTATGTCGTAAGTATACCAATGTAATTCTGACATTCCATTTCATCTTTTATTAACAATGTTAATTATTTATTTATTAAAATTTAACAAATTGATTCTACTCGACAAAATAAACAAAAGAGAAATCAATTAAACAACTAACCTCTTTCGCTTGACTTCCTAAAGTTGACAAAATATTTTAATATGTATATAAACTATAAATGTTGAAAAACTAAGTAAACATAAATAAACTACTTCTTTCTTTTTTCAGAAAAATGATCAAAAAACGGTTTCAGTACTCCGAACAGTCAATGATAGACGCAATTCATGCAGTTAAAAAAAAGGACGAATCCGTAAGCTCGGCCAGTCGAAAATACAATGTTCCCCGGTCAACCCTCTTTGACAAACTGACACAAAAGAATCCAGAGCGCAGAACAGTCGGTCCAGGAACAATCCTGTCCGCCGAGGAAGAACAAGTTTTTGCAACCTGGGTCGAGTCAATGACAAAAGCCGGCTTTCCAATAACAAAATCTCAACTCCTCGACAGTGTCCAAAATTTCATCGTCAAAAACAAGCGACAGACTTGTTTCACAAACAATAGACCCGGCCGAAAATGGTACGCCAAGTTTTTAAATCGGCATCCAAATCTCGTCATACAAAAGTCACAAACTTTGACGAAAAGTTTAAAGGCTCCATTGTCCGAACCAGAGATTCGCGAATGGTTCAATAAAACCCATACGTTTCTAAAGAACGAAAGTTTGGATCGTGTTTTGCTTGATCCTTCAAGAATTTGGGACACTCATGAGCTGGGATTTTATTTGAATCCAAAAGATGATGTTTTGGTTCGAAGAGGAAACCAAATTGGTGATGATAAAGACTGTATTACAACTCTTTTGATGGGTGAATAAACTTTTACATTTCTTTAATTTCTTACATTTCCCAAAGTGAAATAAATTTCGTTGTTTTTTAGGTAATGCAAAAGGCGTTTTGGCTCCTCCAATGGTGACTTTTAAATACCAACGTTTACCACCTGCTTTGCTCCAATCGGTGCCAGAAAATTGGAAGGTTGGAAAATCAACAACAGGTTGGTCAACAACAGCAACATTTTTGGACTACATAAAAACCACATTCCATCCATGGCTGCTCCAAAACCAGATCGAACTGCCAGTTGTACTTTTCATGGACAGAAACTCAACGAACTTATCACCCGACCTTACTCAGTTCTGCGACAAAAACAAAATTCATCTCGTCGCCCTCTGTCCTAGTTCCTCTCCTACTTTACAACCTTTTGACGTTGGTTTGTTCAACCACCTGAAAACGGAATGGAAAAATCAAACCGAGGAATATCAGAACCAAAACAACGGACAGAGAGTACAGCGAGAAAACTTTGCTCCGTTGCTGAATCTCGTTTTGTCCAAAATTGATAACACTTTTTTGACGAACGGATTTAGAGAAACTGGCTTGTACCCATTCGATCCCAATTCCATCGACTATCAAAAGTGTTTAGAAAGTTGTAATTCACTGGAGTTTGTGGCTGCTGATGTCCAGTCGATCGAAGTTGAACCGGATCACATTGCTCCAGAAGAGCATTTCTTCGAAGACGACTTGTTTTTTCTTCGCGCACTTGAAAGTCATATCGGAGACAAAGTGGATGATTTTCTGGCGAATAGTGGTTCGTTAAAGTGGGATGGAGATGTTAAGGATCAAAGTTTGTTTGAACTTTGGATGAAATTTAAGATTCGCGTTGAGGAAATAAGTTTATAAAAGGTTGAACTTATGAATGATCGATTGTAAGGAAGAGTAAGACGCAGAAAGCATATTGCATTAATTTTTAATTTAAAATATATATAAACTGTACATATATTTATAAGTGTTATGTATAATTTTATTTACTTTTGTATATACTCCTTATGCGAACGTAATTGTGAGCATGGTGAACTGAAAGGATGTTTTGATGTAATTTATGTTTGACGCAGTTGAGCAGAAAAATCTCCAACCCTCGTGTAGAAAACTTCGAGTCATCACAATGCTCACTGACCCAACTTGCTCTTTTTATATCTACATTCACTTTTGTTATTATCTCATAATTACGGAATTACATTCTATTCAGTCGATTCTATGATTCACAACTAAAAAAAAACTTCATTCATCCAAATCTCGTCGCACTTTTCATCTTCCCATCTCGACGTAAATAAGGAAACAAACATCTCTCCTAGATTAACATTCAAGATAAAAAAATTCATTGTGAAAACTATTTACAACGCTGTATATACTTTGTAATATATTTGTAAAGTAAGAGGGAAACAATGATCAACGTTGAACAAAAACCGTGTTTTCCTCCTCATTTTGATTGATAAATACAAAAGGATAGAAGACGAAAAAACTGGAAACGTTGATCCAATTGTACTTTGATTATTCAAAAACAAAAAATTTCCTGTTTCTTATTTGCAGTTTTATACAACGTTCGTTGCAGTACGTATTTCATCAATCACGCCGAAGTCTTCAAAACATAACAGATATGTATTCTTAAATCGCAAAAAAAAAGAATCCAACAGTTGCAAAGACTCCAGCGCGTTGTTCAAAATAAAATCTAAACTTAAAAATAAAGCGCGGTTCAATGGATGTCGAACTCGCGCTTTCAGCTCACTTATGACGTTTTACAATTAATACTGTTCGAAGCGGCGCTCGAATTTCGATAGGTTTTTTTCTTATCCCATTTTTGTTCTTTTAACTGTAAACATAAACTATTCTCTTTCACGTTTGAAATGCAATTGTTCACTCGTAGTAATTTCCGACCGATCTGCACAGTCTGTGTGGTTTCTTCAATTAGGATAAAACTCAGTTTTCAACTAAAAAAAATCCTACATTTTTTTAGTACAGGGGTAAGTTTCAGCTGCCTTGAAAAGGCATTTGGTCGGGAAGTGATTGCGAGTGGTTTTGATTTGGACTCTGATGTACAGCGGTGAAGTGCGGGTTCGATCCATCTTGCGACATCTCGTTTCCAACTGTGTCCTCGTATTTGCCTCTTTTGAAACGACCATACAACGATGAGTAAGGTAAATTGTAGTGTATCGCTGCTTGGTTTATGCTCATATGACCCAGCCTGAAAGCAATTAACAAAATTAATGTTTGTTCAAAGAAACATTTTTTTAAAAAAATGATAAAAAACATACTCTTAGTCCAACAATTTTTATTACATCTTTCAATAGATCAAACTTTGAAGTTTCAATAGATTAAACTTTTGATTAAGTCTCAGAAGGAGACGAATTCAACATAAAGAAAGTTAGAAAAAAAAAGAATTTAGCAATTTCATAGAAGAGCTTGCTTGAAAAAAATAATTTACCTAACAGCCTCCAAAGCTTCAGTCATAGCATCCTCGCTCCAAGGTGTGGGGTTGCTTCTACTAAGTTCGATTCCCTCTCGTTTGCACCTGCCATACAAGGTACCAGTAGGGATGCCAAATTCGGTGGAAGCTCGTTGGACAGAAGTTTGGCCCGACCTGATCGCTTCTAGTGCTCGGTCCAGGTCAGCCGGCGACCACGTGGTCGGACTGGCATTGAATGGCGCAGCCAATCGGATGCCTTCCCTTCTCGCGATTTTGTACAGCGTGCTTGACGGGATGCCGAAGGCTTTTGAGGCTTTGTTCGCCGATATTGTACCTGTTCTGAGAGCCTCCAGGGCGTTATTCAAACTCTCGTCGCTCCACGACTTCGTTGGTCCGTCCTTTTTCGGTGTGTCTATTCCTAATCGATGTGCTCGTTGCCATAATGTCGTCGATGGTATTCCAAACGTTGCTACAATCAAACAAAAGTTACAATTAATTTCTTATTCAATTTTTTATTACAATCATTTGTCAGAATGGTTTTTTTTTAGTTTACCAGAGGCTTTGGTAAGGCTCATATCATGATTTCTGAGTGCATCGAGAGCGGCGTCCATGTCTTCCTGTGTCCAAGATTTGGACCCGTGATGGTGCGAGCTCGCATGTCCCGGATGGCCTCTGGAACTGTTGTCGCCCGAGTCGGAATGGGCAGAACTTCCTGGTGGCATCAGACCAAGAAACTCCGGCGTGATTGTTATCAAGTTGTCTTTGTAGTCGCTTGTTTTCGAACTGATACTCGCCCTGTCGGACATGTGACTGTCAATATCGATCGTGTCCGAAGAATCCATCGTGTGCAATGTCTCCAGCTTGATTTTCGTCGCACTGTCGCAGTGCTGAATTTCTGCAATTAAAAAACGATGGAAATTAATTTGTCAAATTTTGACAAATGTCCCTTTGTATGTATGTAAATCGATGCAACCTGTTTCTTTCCACTCTAATTTTATATTCTGTTCTACTTCGTAACATGTGTAATTAAAAACGTATTTTCGTTTGACTTTTTGATAGGAAAGGAAAGAAATGAAGAGTACAGATGGTTCGAAATGAAAACGAGCTGAGACGACACTCGGACGGGAGTTAATCAATTCGCACAGCCGACGCAGCAATAAATAACCGAGGATAAAAAGCGGATCCGCGTTTTTGACATATTAATTTGCACTTGAGGGGATGCGAACGAACTTTTGCGCCTCGGAAATATGTATGAGCGGCCCGCTAAATATTGACTTTCGCTAGATAAGCTAACGTCAAACAAGCTAACGTCCCACTGTTACTGCCAGTGCAAATCTAATCACAAGCAGTTAAGATCGATTAGGCCAATTATTCTGATTCTCTCTTGGACTAATGAGCTAACGGCTACTCATGGCCTTTTTTCATTTTTAAACAAATTTCAATTTAGAACAATACAACAACTAAATTATTATTTTATTTATAAATCAATTTAGCCATTTATTTTATGACAAGTATATTATTTTCTTGGATTCTTTTGTTTCGCTGATGAGAATAGTTGGAAAGCAACGAACCAGTTGCATGATCAGGATCCCTTAAGTGGGTTATCGTGGTGCCGACTAGAGTTGCACTAGGTGGTGTAGGCTGAGTCTCCAGCGGAAGGTCCACGTCCCCTGGATCCGGGTGGTGGCCGTAATGGCCTAGGCCTGTATGACAAAACATATCGCCTAATTATTTCGAGTGAATACCTCTGTTCTCCTGTGATCGATACTCTCGAGCGCCTCGCATGCGGAATGAAAGCTATCTCCTTTTTTTCTTTTCTTGCCTGCGCTTTTTTTCATCCTCCCGTTACCATTACCAAAGGTTTGCTCTCCTTTTTGATCAGTATTTCTATCAAATTTTGTACTCGTTGATAAAGACGAAAACAATACTTTAATTTCTTCTCTTTGTTTTCGTTCGTGTTCTAATTTTCGAACAGTTTTTATATATTTTGAATATCGCAAACTTTGACAACTTTGTGTCGATATTTTGAATATTGTTAGAAAATGGTTTGAAAGTGGTTTTCGTTTGATTTGGCATATGTGAAAAAAGGAGAGATTTTTGACCACACGCGAGGCGCAATGACACGTGCTCGCTCTGACTTACCGTTATTGTTATTTGTTGGACTGTTACCGTTGTTGTTTTCAGGCTGGCAGTGTTCCAGAGCTACTGATGTTGTTGCAGATTCCGCGCACTCCTCATCATCGTTCTGCCATTCTCTATGATTCTGCTGGAACATCCAGTACAAATTTAGCTTTTAGTTTCGAATTGGAAATGTCTTTGCTCTATAGTTCCCTTCGTTATACACTCTACATTTTATTCAAAACATACTGTCCCGACAGGATATTGAAAAATTTTCAAATGAAAGAGTATCAGAACAAAAAGGCCGACATGAACACAGTATTCCAACAAATGTTATCAATTGAACAGAAAAACAGCTACCAAAAAAGTGAATACAAACATAACAAATTTCACCGCAAAACATTCAAATGTTTACCATTTGGGTGCATAAAAAAGTTTTAATTATTTTATTTCGGAACAGTATTTTTATTATTTTCAGTCATAAAATCATCAAGCTAAAAATGAAAAACGTAACCATGTAAACAATGGGATAAAAATATAACTTTTGTTTGTTTACGTTCAATGAATGTTTCATTACTGGCTTGTTAATTTACCTCGTTATTGAATCCGTGTTCGGAATCTCTATAACAGTCCGATTCCTTATAATTATCAGGAATCGCTGTTTCGTTGTCAAAGGTGGTTCTCGCCCTTTTGTATTTTGCGTGATGCCTTTTGAGCTTGCTGAAATTCAGCCTGGGTGCGCTGGACTCATGCGGAGGAGATGTCAAACTCACTGAAGGGCCGTCCCCACTTTCGGGCACCTCGCAAAGTCCCTTGATCTTCAATTGGTCAGCTGTTTTCAGCAAAGACTGTAATTTTCAAAGCACAAATTTAATCAATCTTCCAATCTCCTGTTCCAATTATCTCTTCAATCTTAAACTTTATTATATTTTTCTTTCATATAAACCTCTTATTACACCAAGCTTTTCAAGATAAACTAACAACATTAAAAGCTTAATTTATAAACGTCAAAAATAAACAATAAAAGTCAAAGATCAAAGTCAAATTCGTTTACTCAATTAAACAAAAGGTGAGGTTAATTTAAAAATGAAAAGTGATAAACAACAAAGATAAAAGTTTCAAATCAAAGTCAAAGGTCAAAGTCAAAGCAGTTGGATAAACTAATTAAAAAGAAAATAAACATCCAAGTCAAGTTTGTCAACATAAAAAAACAACAAAGTTAAAAAGTCAAAGTCGAATTTGGGTAACCGCAAAGTGAGGTTAAGTTAATTAAAAAAAAGGTTGTTCAACAAAATTGTTAACAACTGTCGAACAATTATTTATACCGACAAAAATTGAGGGAGGGGAGAGAGGGGCCGTAGCGGCGCGTCTCCGCGGAAAAGATTTGCGAAAAGGAAATGATGCAGCGCTCTCTGTTGTTTAATCAACGGGGGTAGTGCGATTAGGCGTCATCGGAGAAAAGGTGGGCGACGCTGATGGCAGATCCAACGAGCGGGCGGGGGCGGGCCGTTCGGCGCCGGGGGTAGAGAAGGCAAAAACGCCCGCAGGAAGAATGGGGGAGGCCTCCGACGCTGTCGTGCCACTAGCACCGTATCGACCACCCCCGACCCTCTCATTTCGCGTGCTCCATCTCGCTCCCGCACCGTTGCATGCCATTACAAAGATTCGCTGCCTTTAAAAGCGCCCTGGCTGCGCGCACACCGAGACTCTCTCACTTGTCATACGTATTTCATACGCGAAAATGCCCCCCCAACTGAAATCATAGCCGATTGTTAATTTTGCAATCAACTCGAAGCGGACTTTCCACTTTTGTTATGTTTTCAGTTTTGTTTGTTTACGTTTCTTGTTGTTTTCAAACTTTTGAAACCGGCGGTATCAACTTTTTGCTAACTTTTTTGTTTTGTAAATAATAATGTTTTGTTATGTTTTTCAGGTTAAGAAAAATGTTTACATTTGAATTTTGAGAATGATTGTTTTTCGTTGGGACTGAGCAATAGTATGAGGACGTAGTTAATTTGTTGTTTTTTTAAGCAGTAAAGTTCTGTTTTGTTTTCAGGTCGCGAATCAGATTTGTTGATGAAATTGAAGGTTATAAGTGTTTTTTATTAGGACTGTGATATGATATGACGAAGCGGTTAATGGCGACTGAAAAGCGCTTGATGAAACGGAATTAGAGCCATGGAGCGACGGTCGGCGTTGTTTTGAGGAGCAGCAAGGGCGAGGGTGTCAGCCTGGCCACAGGAGCAAGGATGCACGCTGGCGTACCGCCGGAGGGAAAACCCAACGATGTAACCAATCAATACGAAGGGTTCAAGGGCATCGCCCGACCAATTATCTCGCGGCTAATTGACGAAGCTGAGGAACGCAAAAATCCCTTGCAACAGCTTCCGTCTGACGGGCTTCCTTCGACTCGGAAAACTTCGGGGGTTCGAGCGCTATGAAAAGTCAACTTTCAATTTTGTCCTTTTCAATTCTTTTAATTCAACGATTCTTTGATTGCTTTTCTATCGTTTCGTTTATAAGTTTGTTTATTTTTCTTTTTTGTTTTCAAAGTTGGCAGCGTTTAATGGCAGGCACCAAGTTTGGACCATAGTTGATGAGAGAAATTTTTGGAAGGAAAAGTTCGCGAGCGAGCAATTTCTATTTAATTGTAATTTATGACGACAAGTTGCAAATTTAGGGGCAACTTGGGAATTTTGCAGGGAATAAGGTTATTATGATGGAAGTGTATGGTTCTTCGTTATCTCGGCCTTTATTTGACTCTGTGATATTCATTTTGAATGCCACTTTTACTTGGTAAACAAATTTTCGATGGAAATCCAATTTGTATTCAGGGTAAAGAAAATCTTTGTTATTTTCAAAATAAATTGAAGCTGAAACCAAATCAAATAAACAAAAACACAATTGTAAATAAACACAAAATCAAAATAATCATAATTATATGTAAATAACAAAATCTAAAATTGCAAATAAAAACTATGAAAATTGTGTTTCAAATTAAAAAACTCAATTAAATTCCAGGCGATGGAGAAAAAACTGAAATCAAACGAAACCGGCTGAATATCTGCGGGATTGAAAGGGCCACCCTTTCGAATGTTAAGCGAATCTCACCCGAGAGGCTGGGCCGACAAAAAATCAATCAGTCCGCAAGTGACCGTGGCGGAATAAAAGCCAAGCGATCATCTCGGCAGGAAACGAGCAGTAGGATCGGATCAATTGTAGCGGAGCATTTTTCGGTCATTCTTATCCGCGATCAGTCCCGAAAAAAAAAAAAAAAAAAAAAAAAGAAAATCACGCAAGGCAACGTGAAAATCAGGCAACGATTGAGCGCGAGAAATCCAACAGGTGTAAGCCGGCGAAAAGATTGAGCGTAAAAGCGCGTTATGGCAGAAGGAAAAGACGAGACAATGCGGCGTGCGAGGAAAGCCGGCAGGAGCGAGCGAGAGAGGCGACAAAAAAGCGAGACAGAAGGCGCAAGAAAAAGGAGCGGAGAAAAGGGAAACTGGGACACAGGGTGTTCCTCGGATGCCACTGTTACGAATGCAGCGTCATAACGGAATTGATAATTTAACGGGCATAACATTTCTTCGTCTTCTTCTTCTCGTTCGCGTAGCGCGCGACTGTGTGACTGTGCCTCGGTTGCGTGTGTCACGCGCTCGCTCAGTCTCCTTTTTCTCAATGGAGGCCGGGCTTACGCGCTAGCCGGCCAACTCACACTTTAATGGCTTGTTGACTCGGAATTTCATCCCGTCTGGTTTCGCTTTGTAATTGCAATCAACTTTTCGACTCCAACATTTTTCGCCACGACGAGTTTTCAGGCCTCAATGATCCCTCAATTGCTTAATGAATCAGACCAAACGCGCTCATTCTTCCTTACAATTCAATTCTCAAGCTCATTTTCATCAATTTTCCAATTTCCAAACGAATGTTTTCATCTCTTTTCTGATTGTTTCAATTTTTATTTTCGTTTTCGATTGTTTAAATGTGTTTCGTTAATTTTCGTTTCAGCCTTTAGAAACTGTTGTTTTTATTTTGTTTTTGCATTTCGTTTCGAATAAATATTTCGATCCAACAACGAACGATTGAACGCATTTCGTACTCTCCTAACTTTAGTTTTTATTTTTTTTTATCGCTTCAGAGAACCACAACAATTCTAACATCAGTTAATTAACAGGCCATTCGACCGTGGCACGAAAAAAAAATGCGAGGCAAAACTGGGCACAGGACCGGGAGTGTTAATTTTGCGAGTGGAAAAAAAAGAAGCTAGAGAACATTTGTTAGAAAAAAAAATGGTAATTGGCCAATCAAGCGTCGGGGGCATTGTTACTATTGGGCGATTGAAATTTTGCGCGAACCTCGGCCCAAGTCGACAAACGCGTGAGACGAATGTTTACGAATGTGGAAGGCAAAGAGGGTTGATAATGTGAACAACTCGACGTCTCAGACGCGGCTAAGAGCTCTTGTAAAATCACGACCTCGCCTTTTCGCTTTCGAAGGGTGAACTTTGATTTCGCCAACATGTTCTAGCACGCCGTCCAACAATCACAATAACGAAAATTGAAAGAAAAAAAAAAGACAAGAAAGACACGAGTGGAACCGGTACGATTTCGTTTATCAATTTCAGTTCTTTGTTTTGTCGAAGCGGTCCAATTAACGGCTGAGATGAGCTTTCCACTGCGGAAGGAAAATTAAAACCGACCAAATGAGCGTTTCTTTTCTTTCTATTTGTCATCGGCAAAGTTGCAAGTGAAAAGTTGAAAAACTTGGAAAATTAAAAAGTTCACGCTTTTGCCTCGACCGAACACATTGTTGTTCTTTATTGTTCAGTCTTCTTTAATAACAAAACAAAAAAAAAGTTATTAAAAATCTCAATATTGGAGAACTTTGAAATTTTCTAATCTCAATTACAAATGCAAAATTTCAATAGCGTAAAACTACCAACATTGAAAAGAAAAAAATTAGTGTTCCGAAAAAAGTGTTTAAGCGTGTGAACAAAATTGTAATTGGTTTGGACATCGCCAGGGTGTTAAAACGTGCGAGGCACCATCTACGAAAGCATGCGGAAACCGCAACCGCGCGAGCCATTAATACCCGTCCAAAAATTTGAATGCACCCTGGTCGTTGTTGACAAGTGGGCGCTTAATTTATGGCTGCCGTGCTTGGTCGCGATTATTAATCTTTTGTGGACAAATCAAGAAGTTGGTCGGGCTCTTGAGCACTCAAATTGGAATTCCATCTGGGGTGGCGCGCCGGTCCCTAACCTCTTCCACCGAGAGTCAATAATTCCTCACAAATCTACCCTCTGTTATCACGTCACCAATTTTCAACATCAATCAAAAAACCAAAACCGAGTTTAAAAGTCAACTGTTCGAATTCAAACAATTTTCATTTCGTCACAAACCGAATGATACAACCACAACAGAAGTCCAACAATGTAAAAAACAAAACGAATCAACAACGAGAATTCAGAAAGAGAAATTGTTTGTTCGAGAGAAGGCACATTGCGAATTCAGTAAAAATGTCCTTCGAACTGACCAAAGCGGGTCCAGAAAGAAAGAAAAGAAAGAGACAGAGACAGAGAGAGGGGTCCGAATGGGGCAAGCTAAAAACTGTTACATAAACACCCAATTGCTGGAATCACTCGAGATCAGTCACACATTACAATTGGCGACACTTCACTACCCCCTAGTGGGGGGCCCGACAAACACCTGTTAGGATCGCAAATCCCAAGGCCCACTCGAGCGTGAAATGGAAAAATAAAAATAAAAAGTTCGAAAACTTGATCACGCACTTTTCGGATCACTAAAGACACGCGGAGACGAAGGATAAAAAAGGTACGAAGGGGTGGGTAAGAGTAATGTGGTTGATCGCACTCACCTGGCACTCCTCCGGCTAGTCGTGAAATCTCGGTGCACATGTGCGGGCGAGGGGGGGAGTGGCGGAAGGGCCTCGCACGCTGCGTCTGGATACAACAAAGGTGGACGCGATCACGGAGGAGAGGAGAGGCCGCGAGAGAGAGCCGACGTAGACGACAGTTCCTGGCAGGGCTCGCTCTCCACCGCGGCGAAGCCCAACGAAAGTGAAATGGCATTCGGCTGGCGAGTGCGGAGGGCGCACGGCATTCGGAGGACGCCGTGAAGAGGAGGTGGGAGAGAGGAGGAGAGGAGGATGAGGCAGCGATGGAGGACGCGAAATTCGCCGACGCGACAGACAAGGACAACCGCGAACCAAATGCGGTTGGCAGACAGAGAAGGCAAAGGGAGCGAGAGAGAAAGAGACAAGAGAGACAGAGTTAAACCCAGCCGACGGTGGTGGGGCTGGGGTTGCTTAGGGGACGGCGCGGAGACGCAGTCTGCGGTGCTTTCGTGCGAGAGAGACGCCGAGAGTTGAGTCGTGGGTGAGAGAGAAGGACGGACGAAAAGCCGGCCAGCGCGTCAGTGACGGCGATAGAGCTCGTGGGGCCACACAGGGTGTGACACTGGGACTGTACAGTCAATAGGCATTGTCACCGCGCATCAATTTTCTACTTGGGTTTCGACGAGAGCACATGATTGCGAGTTCGAACATTTTTTTTTCATAGGTTTTCGGTTCTTTTTCTGTGGTTGGCAAATGGCATGTTAGGATATTAGAAGGTGGAAGAAGTAAAAAGAAGAAACAAATTTGAAATTTAGAAGAATTTCAGTTGAATCAACGATGAACTGTTTCAATTAAGTTACGGTTTGTTCTTACATGTTTGTACAATGATGCAAAAAGACAATTGAAAAATAAAAAAATCAATACGACTCGTATTCTTCAAAATTGCAAAAAAAAATACTCCAAAAAGTTTCATGTTTGTTATAAAAACTTTATAAATTTTGATTGAACATTTTATTTTTGAAAAAAAAAAACATTTTTGCAAATAACGTGTATTTATACCAGACACTACTAGAAAGTTTTGTTGTTGTTGCAAAAAATTTGTATCGCGAAGTTCAGGTTAAGATGGAACAAAAGTATTTAGTTAGGTAAGAACAATGTGGAAAAAGAGATGAATTGCAAAAGGGTTTTGAGGCGGGTAAATACGTCACTGGTGACGGACCAGGCCGCGGGTGAGGTGTACGAGGAGGAACGAAAATCAACGAAGATGGTCGAGCCGGGTGGAGGGCGTTCAGGGGAAGCCCGAACGAGACAGAGCACACGGCATGGACCAGCTATCCAAGAGAGATAATTTAAAAGAGGGAAAGAGACGGCGGTATCGGAATCCACTAGTCGGGTATGAGGATAATCGCCAGAGGGACGTGGTTTGGCTGTCTGCACGGGTGCCTGCCATCGTCGAGGCACCCACTTGATTCGCGAAAACAAAAACAACCGCCAAAAGGAGTAACATTCAAAATTAAAAAAAATGGTTTTTTCTTCCAACTCTCCCCTCGGGTAGACTTTTTGTCCGAGACGGTACTTGGGTTTATGACGAGCGGAAGAATTTGGTCGACGTCCAAAGTCCTAAAACCTCGTCTAAAATTGCTCGCAAATCATCGCTTGAAAAGCGCCCGATACGATAATCCCGCGATTGGACGGCAGAAAAATCGTGGGGAGGGGGGGAAACGAGTCTGGTGGATCGGTCCAAAACCAGACCTAGTTGGAACACTCGAAGATAAAGAGGGCCAACGAAAGAAAGACGGAGAGGGACGCGAGAGCACAGACAGAGTTCGAGAGTGGGAGAATTCATTTGACAAGCAGTCGGAGAAAGGGGCAGATTCGGCGGCGACAAAGAGAGCGCCGCGAAATAGAGAGGGTTGGCCCGCACCGTCGACGGAGCTTGCGCGTCGACAAAGCCAATCTGCGGTCCACGCACACGCAAGCGCATATGCATAACGCTCGCCACGAGTACGTGCATACTCATTTCTCTTCACGCATGTATAAATGACTACGCGCACCACGCTACGATAACCCGAGAGGTACAGTCCGGCCGAAAAGTTTCCCTCCCATCTTCTCATTCTTGGCCACATTTTTTCCTACTTTATTAATAAACACATTTTTTGAGGTTATGTTTCAGGTAAGTTTTGGCGATTCTCGCAAATTGGTTGCTTTCTGCGACGTTTCACGAGTCAAGTGATCCACTGTTCAGGGTAATAAATAATTGGTTGCAGCGGAGGAGAAAAAGGACGAACAAAGGGTCTGCGACGGTCGGAGAAGGTTAGCCCTTCTCGGATCCGCTCACTTCCTCGTGTCTCTCGAAAGGCTGAGAAAAAGGGCCCCGCGGATTTGTTCTCGCGAAAAAATGAAACACCGACGAGCGGCTTTGACGCGGCCGGTTTGGTGTGCGTGAGACGCGAGAGAGAGAGACGACGAGAGAGACGAGAGAGCGGACCTCGAGAGAAGGAGAGACATTCTTGGCGTGTGCATAGTCGCTAACACCCATGTCAAGGACAGCCAGGAACGAGTCGAAGGACTGTGTCAGCCACCGATTTTTTCCCGGAAAGAATGGTCCTCGGAAGTCCCGCGCAAATTTTTCGCATTGCTGATTTCGTTGCTTCTTTAGTTAGGCAAGAACAAACCAAAGTAAAAAATGAGAACTAGGGATGATGAAGAGAATGGGGCCGAGTTTGATTTCCAGAAAAGAAGAGGCTCAAATCGAGCGGATTTGATTTTGTTACGGCCGACTGCGAAACCGGATCTGCAAACTTGGATTCATAAACTCGCAAGGGGGGCTGCATACATTTCCAACAAGCTATTTTTTTCGTTTTCAGTTTTCGTTTATTATTTCTTTGTCTCGATTTCATTGTTTACAATTTAGTTTTTTTTTTTTTTCAATTTTTGTTTTTGATTGGAAATAATTTTACATGAGTAAATTCCGTCGAATCTTTTTAGAAATGCAAAGTTTTTCGAAGCGAATAATCAGCATACGATAACAGAATAGGATCGATAGGTCAAACGCGACCAAATTAAAAAGTATAGCACGACTTCTAACCTGGAAAGAAAAACGAACAAGCGCCAGGATATGCTGATAACGTGCTCGGGCATATGATATACCTAACGCTTTAACTGACGGGGTTCGATAAATATATGTTATCCGAGCTCTGCCTCTGAGGCAGGTGGAAAAAAGTTGATTCGCAATTGACGACCTGGACGAATTAGCTTGAAGCAGGTGACACGCTCGACCAGATTCGCAAATCAGTCTTCTGCACGATAACGCAGGGTTGTAAAACAGTTTGCAAATAAAGACGGGAGGATAGGACTGGAAACAAAGTGTGACTTTATTCGCAACAGAAAAAAGTAGTTTTCTCTTTCGAAAACTCAATTTCAATCAAATTTTCTTGAAAAAATGACTGCATTTTCCTTATCTTTGCAAAAAATATTTTATATATTATTATATCCTATCTATGATTAATCATTATTGATATTTAATTGAAAAGTAAAAGGTTGTAAGCAATGCCTTTTTGTTTATTTCTAAATTTTAAGACAAATAATTAACACTTTCCATGAATGCTAAAAATACCGCCTTTGAAACTGAAAATCGAGTCAAGCTTATCCAGACTCCGAAATAGGCCATCTATGTGCGAAATCGACCTGAGCGTAATTCGATGATAACCGAAGAACCCGATCTATTTCCACCTGTCGGTAAAATTGGCTCGCGTAAACGTCCTTATTCGTCGACGTTAAATCACCACTTTTTCGACGGTAACAAAGATCCCTACGATACCGATCCAATGATAAATTTTACCATGAGAGTTTGTTACTTTATTACAATATTATTATTTATTATTAAAACAAGTTTTTTCTGTGAGCTTCGAGACGAATTATAAATGGCAAATTTGGTCATTTTAAATCAAGATTTGATTGGGATTTATAGTTTGGAAACGTGATAAAGGTCAAAGTTTGCAAAGAGGTCAGAGTCTAAGAACCAGAAGAGGAAGGAGAATATTGAAAAAAATTTACCTGAAGCTCCGCCTGGGAAACATCGATTTCTCCCCTGTAGACAAACTCGATAATAAATTTCAGGTCGTTAAAGCAAACATCCTGAGGCATGATGATTGTCGGGTGTTTACAAGGGTTCGACAGTAGGAGTTTTTGAAAGTAGGAGCTGCATGCAGACAGCACCACCTGTGGAAAACGAAAATAGGTCCGAATCAATACCTTGCACAAATTTCCGTTAAATATTGTAACGATCTTTGCCGTGCAATCATGTACGATTTTGTATAGTTATCCAATCAAATTCGAGAAGAAACGATATCAAATAAAAATCATCCGAATAACAAGACAAAATCAAAAAATAAACAATTCAGGACAGTTAAACTTTAATGAAAAACTTTATTTTAGAAAATATTTATTGTAAAAAATAAAAAACTTTTCTTGATTGAGAATTGAACTCTCGCCTTTGAAGTGAGTGTGTGCGATTATACTCTCTAATCCAATCTACTAATCCACGTTTAACTTATCAGCATAAAAAATTGAATTAAAAATCGAATCTATTAATTAAGGCAAATCTTAAAATGTTGTACTGATAAGCTAACAATGAAATTGAATTTCATGGAAAAAACTTTGAAAATCATTTGCTATTAATTTGAGACCGTAAAGAGTAATAAAATAAAATGGCGGTCTGAGCAATGATTGCGTCAGGGATCCGGTTGTACGTGGGCAAATAGACGAGTCTGTGGTTATCGTAATCTACCGCTACTCAATTGACTCGACTACCTTGTGCGCTTTTAAGGATGCCTCGTTGCACGCCAGGGTAACGTCGACGAACGCCTCGGTCTGCAGAAGCTGGTGGAACACCGACGTCATGTTCGACTGGTAATTGTTCCATCGCAGACAGTAGTGCTGCCCAGCCATGCTTCCGCTGGAACAAAAAAAGACAACATTTTTATGCAATCGCAGACTCATATTATCTATCTTGGCATAATTTCAGCCTGTTATCGATCTCAACGTTTTTATATCAAGTGTAATTCGAGGAATTTATCAATTATACGTACAAGGATCTGCGCCACTATCCTTGAAAAATCGATGACAAAATTGCGATCGATCTTTGTTTCTAAATCCATCATCACTTTCTTGTTTACATACAAATCCGCAGAACTTGCAAATTTTATAAATAAATTTTCAATTAACATTCTTCCTTTTTTTTTGTTAAATTTAATGTTTCATTTAGATGAAAAAATTATTCAATGTGAATTTGAAAATAGTCGACTAGGTTTTAGTCTACATTGTTATGTTTTGGCAGAAGGAAAAAAGCAACGTAATGGAAACAATGTTCAATTACAACCGGTTCGATTGGTAAAACAAAAAAGCAAAAAAAAAATGACGATTTAAATTCGCACTCGGTTGAGCAACAACCTTGCATATTACGACGTTATCACTTTATCAACAATCGCGTGTTGCGGGGAAAAAATTTTTGAGTTATCGCGCAGAGGTTCGGCTGTCGGTGCGAACGAAAAATAATCGTCGCAAGAACAATCACGGATAACCGCTGAATTACAATTATTTATCAACAAATTAACGCCTTGAACAATGAACGGGCGTTGGTCGCGCGGCGTTCACCTGTTTTGAATCCAGTTTGCTTTTATCTGCTCGACTTTTTTTACACTTTCTCGTTATCTGTTGACTGTACCACGTAGCATTATCAATTTCTTTTGTACTTACATTTTTTTTCGATCGTTTGCTTTATTTCGCCTCAATTTATTTTCGCGTTGTAAAAACAGTTGGATAACAATTTGCTTTTGGCAATAAAATTAAACGAACAAAAGAGAGACAACAAACGAAACAAAAACACAATGAATCGACAAGTTTTTCTTTCGTTTGTTTACATTGGTTTTTGCATGATTTCAAATTCGTTCTGATTGTTTGCGTTTTCACATTTAATTACTTTTTCTTATGTTTACAGATTCGATTATAAAAAAATATCAAAACAAAAATTTTAATTGAAAAATAAAAAAAACGAGTTGATGTTAAAATGTTGATACTTCTTGTTTATCTTAATTTGACCTTGGCTAAGTTGACGATGAGACTTGCAATTCCGAAACAATTTTTTGTACAATAATTTCTGTCTGTTAAACAACTGACGTCTTGACATTCAAATTTATTTTCATCTAAAAATTGGTCTTGCAATACGGAGAGAGGACTTTGTGACTAAAAATGTCAAGTCTTGGGTTTTGGTTTCCGCGTATCCCCGGGGTTGGAACGAGCTAGAAAAACGAAAAGAGGAGAACCAGACAGAAAGAAGGCAAGGGAACGTCGATAATGTTGGAAAAACGTGGCAAAGACGAGGGGCCTGCGGGGCATTGAGAGAAAAAGATGCCACAAGAGAAGTCGGAACCACCCCAAAGGAAAGCGAAGAAAAGGGACCAGGATCGGTCGACACAGAGAGAGACAAAAAATAAACAAGTCAAAAGGAAACAAGAGAGACAAAGAACATTAAAGGGGGGTTTTCGCGCGGGTCGCAAAAAAGGCTAAGAAAAATGAAGACAAATTGTGCAACGGCAACATTCTTAGCTGTCTTTTCCAGAACAAACAACATTAGTTCTTGTTTTCAAAAGTTTTCTTACAACTTTGTTCTCGTGGGAAATCAACAATTTGGACCGTTTTGTTTACTTTCTCTATTATTTACTTGTTTGACATTTCGTTTTTCAAAACATGTCTGATATTTTTGTTGGTTTGAAATGGAAGTTTTGAGATGTAATGAGAAATTGGGAATTTTCGTTTTTGTCTCGACCAATTTTGTTATTTCGTGTGAAGAGCCAATCAAATCGTTTACGGTTGATTTTTCGATCGGTTCTTGTGCGTCATAGTTGGCTAGAGCCGATCAATGCAGGAGCACACAAAAGGAACAGCTGAAAACACGAGGGAGATGTTTCTTCGTGTCAGTCGCATTAAGAAAACTCTACGCACAGTCAGGTCCGTGGATAAAAAGCAACGGAGCACGAGGGGTGAAACGAAACCTTCAACGAAACCATTTTATATAATACTTTTCCAACTGTTTCTAAAATCACAACTACGGTAAACATTTTAATTCAAATCATTTTGTTTGTTTACCGATCTTCAGTTTCTTTTTAAATTTTCCCACTTTTTTTGTTGTTGTTTCTTTATTTCATAATAAAATGAATTTCAAAAATAAGAAATGGCGTGAAAGAAAAATAAAATAGTTTGTTAGAAATTAGTGCGAGGGTTGAAGGAGTTAGGTAGAGAGAAAGCGATAAATTGTAGCGTAACAAAGTAGTCCTAATTTGCGTCGCATCTGTATACCGTTCGGCCTAACAGTACCGCTTTCCAATGCCCTTCGTTTCTCGCCATTCACCTCTTCGAATGTCTTTCCCGGCCTCTCACCTGCTCTCCTTCGTTTTGCATCGGCCGATTTGCCTCTCCAACCAACTGACGTCTTACTTCTTCTTCTTGTTTTGGTAAAGAGAAAGGATAGAGCGCAAAATATCAATTTCTCTTTAAGCCTCAAATCTACATCTTTTCCAGATATCTTCTAGGTTCAAAGGTCAAAACAATCTTTCATTTTTTTATCTAACATTTTTCTCGTTCGCATTTTCTCTTTCTTTGTTTCCTTTAATTTCTCTCTTTTTCTAACGTTTAAAATCCTGTTATTTATTTTTCGATTTGTTGTTTGTTTATACTTTGCAAATTCAAGTTTTAAAATTGGGTTGAAAAATGTTTAGTTTACATTTTCTGTTTCTCTTGTTTTGTTTACAGGTTTTGTTTATTTATGGTCGAGTGAGTTAAAAACTAAAAAAAAAACATTACAGGACAGCTAGATGCAACGAAAAACAATGTAAAGAATGTTGGCCACACACGAAGAAGTGGAATTAAAAATTGGGTCAATCTCGGATAAGATTATCGCGAGTATACAATAGTCGAGAACGCGGTGTTGCTTCTATCATTCGACTATCGGCGCCTTTCTTTTCTACAGGGCACGAATACAATTTCTCTCACACGCAACGCGAGATCTGTTCTCTCGATACACTTTTTTTTTATCTACAAAGATATTGGTCCGTTTCTGCGACAAACAGTTTTTTTTCAAACAAACCATTTCAGTCACAAAAAACTTCATTCATTGATCCTTGACTCAATTCCAGGACACTCGAAAAGGAGAAGTAAAATGACAAAATCACAAAATTTTGAAAATTTTCAATCTCAACCAAATGTAAACAAAACTAAAGAATGTAAAGGATGCAACAGAAGTATGTGATTTGTTTACATTCGGATGTAAACAAACGAATGCAAATGAAAGGAAGAAAAGTGAAAAAAACAAGAACAACTAAAAACTTTCGTTGATTTTTCTTTTCGCTCTCATGATCATCAGTGTGACTTATTATTTAGTTGCTAACTATAATGACATTAATCAGTTGTAATTGTAGCGGTCATTTTCATCTCTGGACGGCCTCTCTCTCGGCGCGTCTCTCTTTTTTCTTTTGCTTCGCGGACGATGGTGAAAATGACCGGTTTCACTGTGCGAAAGGCTTGGAAAAACTAAGCGTCAGACCGAAGAGCCGATAAAGCGCGCCTTCGTTGAGGTCTTCGTTCGGCGAGTGTGTCATTGACTTTCCAACACTTTCTACGCACGAAACGCCGGCGCTCGCGTTTTCGCGCGATTCAATCAATTCAAGCGCACGCGATTGGGGCTGCTCGCTTGCTTTCTCGGGGCTGCGCCGTTCAAGGTCGCACGTGTGACGCTAATTTTGCACTCCTTTTATTTCCAATTACCTCACTTCATTTGTCACACTTATATTTTCGTTTTTTGTAACATTGTATTATTGACAATTCTAAATTCACCGACTGTATTAGTATTTGGTATAAACAACAGTTTATTGTTTATCTGAAAAACTGTTGTTTACAAAATTTACGGTATCTGTTATCAATTTGCTGCGAGTATCTCATGCTTTCTAACAAAATGAGCACATTCGTGACAAAAGATACGTATCATAATGTTGCATGTTCTAACAATCCTTAAAAGGCGTTTAATTTTCAAAGTCAACTAATGTTTACAGGTTTTGTTGTGTTTGTTCTTTCTACCATAATTTCGAACAGAATTGTGTTTTGTCTCGAAAAGAAAGGTCAATTGTTTGTTTACATCTTGACCACCGTTATTGACGTTAGAAAGTTCAATCAAACAAATAATGAACTTTTTGTTTTGGTCTCCAATTCAGAAATAAAGGTCAACTTTGTTTTGTTTACATTTTGTTACTATAGGTCATTTTTACCGTTAGACAATCTTTGTTTGCATCTCATCGTTCAATGAAAATGAGAAAAAGCGAAGGTTGAAATTGTTTTGTTTACAAAAATAGCCGCCCTTGTTTACATCATTTGACCTTGTTTCATCCGCACATGCACAATAATTGGAAAGATGCATCGGGCGAGGAACCAAAACAAAACCGGTGGTTGACTTGAGGTGAGTCACCATCCGCTCATTTGATGCGTCCCCGAAAATATACTTTCTCTCGTTCATTCCTTCAACGGCCAGCCAACCCCTCGCCGCTGATCCTCCGCGCGGCTTCTTTTTCTGGCTGCGTTTTCCGCCCGCTCGCTTCTCGGCCATTTCCTCGTCTTGTCCCCCTTATCTCTCGAGTTTCTCATTGTCTGAACCGGCCATCTGTCCCCGCTTTTTTCATCCCTGCTACAAAGGGAAGCCCTCTCTTCAACCCCCCCCCCTCCTCACATCTCTTTCTCTCCACCCTTCCGCCTCTTTTTTGCTCCTTACATTTTCAACCGATCCCGAACCTCCAATCCCTGATTAAATTTTTCATCCGTCTCTTTTTCTTTCTCTTATCAACTCCATTTCTACCTTTTCACTGACCGTAAGCTTAAATTTCATACCATTATCATAACTCTTTGTCTGAAAGATATTCACTCGAACGAATATATTTTAAGTAGAATATTTATCAAACAACATTTTCTTGCCTTTAGATGAAAATTTCCGCAAATTTTCCGGCATGATTTGACGATTTTCTGATGTAAACATGACCTTTTGACCTTGATTTGTTCTTTTGTAAACAAACCTGCCTTGTAAAATAGTGTCTGACCTTGCGTATTGTTTATATTCATTTGTGCGAATTGTAATCTTGAATAAATGAGTGAAGATGAATACCAAGCCCCACGTTAGGCGTCAAGTGCACAGCGCAGGAATCAAACATTTCTTCAAAACTTTTGTTGCCGCCCTAAGCGTTCGAGAGCGCGTAGACTTTGTTTACAATCAACAGTTACTTCATATTTGTGTTCAACCCGTCGACGCTACGGTTTGTTTACATTCGATTTCTCCAATCAATACATCATTTGTTAAATCAATGTTGCCAAAAAATATTGAAATCACGTCAACAAAAACGTTACCGATTTGTTTACAAGCGCGGAACCCGTTATCCAACCTCAAAAACACTAGCAAAGTAAACAAACGTTGTTATTTGATTTTCGTCAGAAAATTGCGCAGCCCCTGGACGAGAATTCTCAAGGAGACAAGAAGGACGGTCTGGGAATAAGAAAACCGTGGACGGTTGTTGCAAAAATCGATCCTGCTCGAGCGTTTTTCAGGAGAAATGGAACGGAGGAAGGAGAAAGAAAGAACGCGACGGACAAAAGAAAAGGAGACAAGGAGAGGAGGAGAAAGAGAGAGAGGTAGAGGGCGCTGGGGTCGCTCGAGCTAGGATCGAAAACGGAGGGTGCTCGAAGAGGGGTAAACAGTCCGTGGAAAAGAAGGATGAAAAGAAATAAGGAAACGGGGACAAAGAGAAGCAGGAGAGGGAGACTGGTCGATTGGAAAGGTAGCTAAGACCTTATTTCCTTTTGCCCCGACGTTTTCTCCGTATTATATTGCGTGCTTTCCATCGCCGTTTGTAAGGCGGAGATAGAAACTTGTTTTGTCCTTGTCTATCCCTACTTGCCTTTTCCAACCGTGTCTTTTTCTCTCGGAGCCTTTTTCGCTCGAGCCTTTTTCTCTGACGCGTCGGCCCCCTCCCCCACACCCCCCTTTTTGCCTCCTCACCATCTCAATTACGTTTTACGACGTACATCTTTGCAGAGAGAAAGAGAACGCCGTTGTACGTGGGTGAACAGGAAAATGTCTTTTCAGAGAGAACCCTTTCTAGGTCACAGAAGACGGTCTCAACTTTGGACTGCCAGAAACTGTTGCTCGCTGCATTTCCTAGGATCCGATCTTGTTCTAATCCCTTAACGTTTTCATTTATTATATTTTTTCCAAAGTGGAACTGCGAAGTATGTTTTTGAGCTTTTTAAAAGATTTTTTCGGAAGTAAACAATGAGGGCAAATTTGTAAATAAAGTTACTATTTGTTTGATATTGTTTTGGTTTGAATCAATATCAGCGGAGAAATGTAGCCGCGAAAAAAGATGCGGGACTTTTCGTTCCACTTGCAGCGGCCAACAAGAAAGGAAACAAGAAGTAAAGTCTGGCAGGGATGAATGCATCTCGCATGCAACGAGGAACAGCAAAATTATAGAGAGTGCACGCGCCATCAACGTGGCCTAGATCCAGTCGAAGACCTGCTTTCTAGGCAGCATTTCTCTTTATCACTGGCAACCATGCCTTGCAAACCAGATTCGCAGAGAAAATTTCAAATTCCCTGCGATTTCGCCTTTTTCCCGCCTCTTCTCGACCGTTCCTAACATTTTTCATCCATTCCACACGATAAAACCTCTTACAAACTCGCTCTTTCATTTACCATCCCTCCAATCGCTCTATTTATATCTACTTTTTTCTCATTTATTATTGAAAGTTGTTGTATTAAACATTAAACTTGTTAAAAATTAAGGTTAGAAACCTAGTCGGTAACTTACCGACCTGGACAACTTGTTTCGAAATTGTTGTTATTTTTCATTATTGGTGTGAGAATTTTATCAATTGAAAGTCACATCTCCTGTCAGATTTGATCTCTGCGTAAACAAAGGAATCAAGAAGATACCGAAATAAAAGTTGGTTATAAAACGATTGTTTGCTATTACTCGTAAACTTGAAGACACTATTTTCGCGAACGTTATCTTGTAAGGAGAGAAAAAACGAGATTTTAAATTGAATGCAGAAAGCTTATCCCCAGCGAAGTAGCGGGAAGTCAAAAATAAGCGATTAGAGTTTAAAGTCGATTAGGAATGATGAATTTATTGTGAAAAACTGACAGGCCACGTGACCTTGCGCGTGAGCCATTCAGATGCGTACGCGGGAAATGGGCCGCGTACGTGCAGCGCGCCTTTTAATCCCCGGTCGAAGATTATTACGGGCCTCGACGTATGACCAGCTGGTTCGCAGCCAGAGACGGACAGAGAGGGGGACGCAACCGAGTGACAAGGACGCGTGAACAAAACACGTGAGTTACACGCGAACGTCCAAACCGATCGAAACAAGTGGTCGCACCAAACCAAAACACGATTCCTCGCTTGACTAACAATCAAAACAAACAAACGTCAACAAACCGTTTGTTTACTTCTATCAATTATTACCGTTTTTGTTTTTCTATTTCTCTGTTTTGTTTACAATTGGATTGACGTCATTGCGAAAAAACGTCACTGCCAATGATATAGTAACTTTTGATAGTAGTTGTTGAAGCTGGCGAAAGTTATTGAGCTGTCAAAAGAAATTGTCATACCTCACCATGACCCGAGACTGGGATCTCGGGTGTCGATTGTTGGGTCGCACTCTGACAAGTGGTGCGGAGGTTGTGAACGACCTGGTTGGACGAATCGTGGCGCACTGGTGAAAAAGGAGGATGCGTCAGAGTTACATAAAGAAAGCACTGACAGGGCCAAAGCCGCGCGCTGACAACTCGCTGTCACACGAATAGAACGATCCACTCGCGGTCACACACACGCACACACCTCCGCGAGACACTGCCAACTGCACTCGCGCGCGATGACGAAAAGCGATTAAGCGATTTTGTTGTGGACACCGATTCTTCTTTGACTCTCTCTTCCCGGCTTTCCACTTCTCTCGCGTTCGCCCCTGCTTCTCTCTCTCCCTCTGTCTCACTGTTCTCCCGCCGTCTGCGCTCGCCAGTGAACGCGTTGCGGAACGGAAATCCGAGACTTCCCCACTACCGCGGCGTCGCCACGCCGGCGCAAGCCACGCTCCGAGAATCTCGCAGGGGTGGCAAGACTGAGATAAGCACCCGCAGGGGCGGGTTTGCTTCTTTTTCTTTCTTTCCTTCTTTCTTCCGCTGTCTTGGACGAGAGGAATCGAAGCCTTTATAAACAATCAAACTTGGATACTGTTCTTTCAAAAGTATACTCTTGATTTTGATTTGAATTTTCCTTTGTTTTTATCTTTTATTTCAATTGTTTTCTATGAAAGATTTTGTTTACGTTTTTATTGCTTGATGTTTGCTGTCACAATTCTAATTAAAGCTTTTGTTTTTTTTTATAATTGCCATTGTTATTATTCGACAAACTTTTTTGTTTATGTTTTAATTGGTTGTTTATGTTCTTCGTATTGTTAAATTTTAATCTAAGTGAGAAGAATTTAATCCAAAAGAACTTAGTTTAAAGGGGGATATTTGACAAAATAAGTTTTCTTAATGAATTGAAGGCGACGAGGCTAAAAATCGTTGATTGTGCCGTAGAAGTAAAAACGAAAACTGTTTTTGATCTGTTCTGATTTGCAAGTTTGCAAAAATCATTTTCAAACCCTTGATCATTGTCGCAGTTGGTAAGGTAGATGATAAAAGTTCGCCAGTTGATGTAGATTATTATGATTTTGTGAACAATTATGTTTCTGACAATTCTACAATTGCATTTTTTTTCTAGCTTACAATAATTATAAACTTGAAAGGTAATTATTGCTTTTAAGTATAGCTGATAGCTCCAAATTCTTTTCGTTTGTTATTTTTATGCAAAGTATTCAAAAAGCAAACATAAAACTTTGTTATAAAGACAATTCGGTTTAAATTATTAACTAATAATTCTGATCTGGTTACGTTTCTAGCAGATTATTCGACTGGTTATTTAACTTATCCAACCAATCCATTAGTTATTGGATGATGGATTTATTAAAACAGCCAAGGTTAAAAGTTCATTTGGCTCTCCTTTTACCAAGTTAGTTTCTAACTTCTTTTGACCAACCACCCAGATCCCTGCCAAATTATCCAAGTTTCCTGGCCAGGCTGTATAATGTTTTTGCAAATGTCAAATTTTTCTTCTCTTACATCTTCCCATTTACTAATAGTTTTTTGTTTATATTTGTAGTTGACATTTTGATTAATTATTAATTGTTCACCTTTTTCATTAAATTTTATGTCTTTCTCTGCATTTTGGAATTTTAATCAACGTTTAAGAATATTTCTCGATGTTAGATCTTTGCCCAGCTTATTGAATTCGTCATTTCGCACAAATTTGAATTTTTAGTGTAAAACGTCTTGGCGAAAAAGTTATCTTTGGCCTCTGATGCCGACTGTAGATATTTGGGAATGTTACTGGCCTCCACCCGAAGAACTTGATTTTAACTTTCGTGAAATCTTGCACAAATTTCCGGACCCCATCAATACCGACCACATATTTACAGTCGGTACACACAATTTTTTTCTTCGTAACAAAACTGCAGGTTTATCTTATCCAATCTCATTTGCAAAGATATAGAAATGAACAACATTATAAAACATTAAAAATAGCATTGAAATATAATCGAAATAAAAACAAAAATTTGTAAAATCTATCATAAAAGACACAAAGATAGAAAAAAAGGGAAATGTTTATCAGAAAATGAGATTTTTGTGAACATCTCTTATAAAATAGAATATTTGTTTTTTACATTCCTTCGCAAAATGTATTTTTGTCATATCATTTTTTACTAAAGTCCAAAACTGAGACGCAAAATTGTCTTGGAGGAATTGTCATTTTATCTGTATATAAGATATGAGTTCAGCAATCACGTTGTAGATAATGGCATAGTGAAAAGGGTTCAACAACCTCGTTTTGTGGTGAACTAGGTATGTGTGCTCGAATAAAATGGGCATGGACGGTATCACACTGTCTTTGATATTGAGCACGCTGATGCTTATCTGATTACATTTTATCAAAGCAAACTCTGTCACTGTTGAATTTCTTTTCAACAAAACTCGTAAAAAAATTCTTACAAGTATATATGACAATAATAAACCCGAAGACTTAAAATGACTTCGTTTTATTTACTTGTCCCCCTTTTCCACAAACAAAACAGTTTTCCACTGTTGAAAACTCTTTTGTTTACATAACCATTTCAAAAATGTACACTTTTTTGCAAAAGCTGTTTATAGCAAAATATTCATTAAAAAAAACTGACAATAACAAATAAAAAACAAAACAAATCTACATTCAAAAAAATGTTGTAAAAGTAAACAAGAAAAAGAAAAAAGTAACAAAGTGGAAATGCAAATTTTGATTCGCCAATTAAAAAGTATGTTGAAAAAAAAACAGGTCAACCAATTGCATGTTACATTTGTTTGAATCACAAATTCACAAGCCAATTTGCTAGTGAGAGAAAAGTGATGCGGGTTGAGTCCCCCGACAGTCTCAAGCCAATTTTGCGAGGCCGAAAACGAGTGTTTAATTGATTGGGGCGTCGGGAACGCAGCGACCGATCCTGTGCTCCTGCTCGAGAGCAGATTCTTGCGTCGCGCACGCCGGCCTGCGCGTCCAACCAAAACTCGTCCACTGCGCCGCGTCGCTCGACTTTCGTAGCGCATTCCGGATGCGCAGTAAAGCTCTGCGCAACGCGACCCCGGGTGATCGTTACTGCGTAGCAGCCGCAGCCTCAAAACGCCATTGTGTAAAAAGCATCCACCGCGAAAGGATATAGTGCGCGCTGAGGTTCGGATGCGCAGTTCTTCCCCCTAAGGATTCGTCCTGTTGTGATATTAAGAAGACTGTGCAGAGGTAAGAAACCAACTCAAACACATTTCTCGTCCGAAAAAGTCGTTACCGCGTCGCCCACGTTTCTTTCTCCGTCTCCCATATTTTCAACGTGGAAATCGAGGTCAGCTCCTTTGGACACTTTTCTTTCTTTCAAAGATCAGTTTTTCGACTTTCTTCATTTTTTTCAAGGTCGGTTTCGAGTGATTCGTTGTGAGTTTGAACGATTGGGTGGTTTTTTGAGAGTTTTCTTTGTCACGAGGGCGTTTCTCGGTCGCGCGTCGTTTTTCACGGAATTTTCGCCATTTTGCCTTGCCAAGTCTACAAAGTCGGCCATTACCGCGTTGTACATGTTCAGGCCTGCGTCGTGGTTCAGGGCCGGTGAGTTATTTTTCGATATGTCCGACATTAGTATTTTCGTCTGTTTGCCTATTGTTGATAAACAATTAGTACCAATTTGTCGTTTGTTATTGAATTCGAGGGAAGGTAAACAAAAAGCAATCACATTTTTCTGAGAATATAAAAACGTGTTTACCAAATATAGTTTGTTTTGCTTGGAAATTGGTTTTTAATTTTTTGTTTTTCATTTTTTGTTTGAAGTTTCTTCTGTGGATTTAATCTGCGTATGTGGCAGTATGAAATGAACACATTACGGTTGTATAATTGTGAACCGTTAGGAAATGTATTGCTACGCAGATTCTCACGGTTGAGGTTCCATGCATGAGCTCATTTTCCAGTCGACTACGCGCGACGTTGCCACATTTCTTAGCTCTGTTTTTTTCTCGCTGAAACTTGTGCGTGCATGTTTTAACGGCGTTTCCGCATTTTTGTTTGTTTTTTTTTAACCATTGATTTTGAGACTATATTTTCTTTTCATCGCGAATAATAACAAACAAAACAAAATTAGCAAAGTAAATATTCAAAATTACAAAATTAAATATGATTTTCATTTGTTTGTTTACTTTTTTTTAAATAATTAACTGGGTAACGTTTCATAACAACTTCTCAAATTGTTGATTCAAAGATAATGTAAAGTTTTAATTTCTTTATTTGTTTTCATTTGTAATGTCATTTTCGCAATTTTAATTGTTTTTGTTTTTGATTTTACATTTTTGCACCATCTAAAAATAAAGAATTCAGTTACATAAACTAGAGGTCACAAACAATTTTCCCGGAAGGCTTTTGAAACGGTAATCCGACGCTGAAAGCGTTGATTCAGCTGTCGCCCGTTGAGCAAAATGTGGCAACGCCGTGCTACGCGTGGAATCAACATTTTGCGTCCTCCTCTCGGCCGAGCCTCTTTTCCTTTGTCTTTGTCGCACACACTTCGTGCTCCCTCTCTGCTTTTGGATCGATCGCAAGCTTGTTCAGCAAATCGCGCGCCATTGCTGAAACGGGCAGCGCACATTGCGCTTGCTGACTCCGCGTAACTACGTAGTTTAATACAAGTTGTGTACAACTTTTTTCTGTGATAAACACTCATTTTCCAAGGTGAGTTTCGAATTGTCCTCCTTCTCAAAAGCTTTCAACATCAAAACAAACACAAAATCCGTGACTTGAAAAAAGTCAATAACAAAATAAACAAAGACACATAACATCAGTTTCTCATCCCGTTTCATTTTTTTGCGAGTAAAATATATTTTCAAAGGAAAATTTTCTTTCACATTCGCATCTTTTCGCCATTTTGACCGGGCGCGACTCTGAGTCAGCCATATTGCACGATCCTGTGTGATCCAGCACTTTCCATGCAAACGTTTCTATTTTCACTATCTCAACCAAAACAAATCGGACAATTTTTTGTTTACATTTCCATTTTGTTTGTTTGTTTGTTTTTTCATTTCTTCTCATTTTTTTTCTGTCACAAACAAAAACACCATTTTAATTCTCGCAAAAAAAACAAACATGTCTTAAGAAAACTGATTCCACTCGGTTGAAAAAAGATGCTAAGAAAGTAGGAAAAACAAGCGCAGCTTCCGCGTTTCCTTGGCGACAAAAGCTTTTGTGATCGATGTGGAAAAACCCGGGCCGGGCACCGGGTGGAGGCGCACCTGGGTGTCAGGGCGGTTGCGCATGGGTTGTGCGCATGCGCGAGCGACCGGTCGGTTTTTCTTGTCGGCGTTCCCGCAGCGCCCCACTCCGGTCATCCCCACCCAGGGGGCGCACGCACAAAGAGAAAGGCCGGGACTCGGTCGAGCCGCGCGCTTGCATCATCCAGCCATTTTGGAAGCTTCGACGCTTAACGCCGGAGCTTGCGGCGTCTCCAAGTCCAAAGGCTCGGGTCAACGGGCGTGTGCGGTTTTTTTTACTTCGAAAACCATAATACGAAACAAAAGTTCAAGTACAATTTAAAGTCGCGCGGTTGTTTGTTTTCTTTTATCAACATACAAATGTACAGATCAATGCGAACGAAGAGGTAACGGCAGAACTGACTTGGCCGTTTTTTGTTGTTTTTTAAGAAGAGACTTGGAGGATCCACAAGCATGGAGGACGACCAGCAGTTTTGTCTGAGGTGGAACAACCATCAGACCACCCTGATACAGAACTTCGACACGTTATTAGAGTCTGGCACCCTTGTGGATTGCACGCTCGCGGCGGAGGGGAAATATCTAAAGGCCCACAAAGTAGTCCTCTCCGCGTGTAGTCCTTACTTTGAGGTAAATATCACTTTCATTACAACAACAATTTTGCACACTTATTTGTTTTCATTATAACTAAATTTCAATCTGAAAATTTGCAATTGATTTCAAAACAAAATCTAAATTGAAATATAGTTTTTTTTCAAGTTGAAACATGATCAGATAAAAAACAAATGTAAAGATGTAGTTTGAAGAAGCATTTTCACACGAGGGAAAGAAAAAAAAAGAAAGTGAAGGGAAAGTACGGTTGGGGCTTTTGAAATATTTTCTTTGTCTGGGTTGGGAGTTAGATCAATACCAAATAGAGGAGAAGTCGGGTGTTGAAACAAGATGGCGCCTGTTGAGAACATCTTTGCGGGGCGGCGCGGGGTGGGGAGGCGGCAGCGGCCCCCCACCCCGCCCCTCTTTCAAACCTCGGATCAATACAGGGAAAGCAAGATGGCCGCTTTCCAGGGCACTTGCCCTGGGATTTTACCAGGGCCGGGCACGCCTATTTATTTTTCCCTCAAGAAAATGCTTTTTTGCAAACGAAAATTTGATAACTCCATTTTTGGATTTGCTCTTAGTTGGATGTGTTTAGTAATGGTTTGTTGTTTTTTGCAAACAGGGCCTCCTCAGCGAACACTATGACAAACACCCCGTTTTCATACTCAAGGATGTAAAATTCAAAGAATTAAAGGCCATGATGGACTACATGTACAGAGGGGAGGTGAATATCTCTCAAGACCAACTGGCAGCACTCCTTAAGGCCGCGGAGTCACTGCAAATAAAGGGCCTGTCGGAAAGTAGAGGCGGCAACGGCGGCATGAAGTCCGATGTTAGGCAACCGAAAGTCAGCGCCCAATCGTCGGCACCGTCGTTAGACATTCCACACGCGTCTTCCGGTCTTACAATAGAAAAGAACAGCAAAGTTCCTAGGCAAAGTCTCGCGCAAACCTCCGTCAGTGACTTGCCCGAAGACTCGGCCAGTCCGCAGATCCCCAAAGGATTATCATCAAGGTTTGTTATTCTTTTTTGCGAAATTTTTTTGTCGCGAAATTTCGAAGAATGAGATGATTAATTGAGTTTGTTTTGATTTTGCAGGGAAGGCTCTCAAAGTCCAACAACTAGAAGAAAAAAGCGAATCAGAAGAAGAAGCTTGGGCGATGACAACTCGATGGAAAACCACGACGCGTCCAACTCGAGCGATATCAACCAACAGAGTGTGCCTGCGCTGGGTATTGCACCCATTGCGGACGACAAACACACAGACCCCTCGGAAACACTCGGCAGGTCGGCGCTCATGCAACAGCTGACGAAACCCGCCGATGAACTGCTACAAGTGAGAGCAATTCGATTTTTTTTCATGCAATTGCAAATTTTGAACGTTTTGCCAGCGCATAATGGAGCTGAGCTGATTCAGGCCCAGTTCTTTCGCTTCGTTGGCAGAGTAAATTCGTGATATATATCCTTCTGCTTGTTATTTTTTTCTGATCTTGTAGAGTGGAAACACACGATACATTTTTTTATCCTAATTTCTTTTAAATTTTTGTTTATGAAGATTGAATGTTGTTTTTTAAAGTCGGGAGGATTGAATTTAATTGTGTATTTTGTTTCATTACAGCTGCCAATCGAAAAACCTGAGCCTACCGAAGAAATGATACAGCCAAAGTCAGAGTATTTGGACGATCCGGAAGAAAGTGTGGAAGACCTTACGCTAGACGACGACATGAATGACCTCAATGAAATGGAACAAGATAGTAGTAGAGCGGGACCCAGTACACACGATCCAAGTCATCCTGGTGGGTAGAACTGCGAATTTCACTTTTTGCTGTCATTTTTTTTCATTACTTTTTCTCTTCTTTCCTCCAATTTCATAATTCTTTTCATCTCTTCTTACAACCTTCAGTTGTTTTTGTTTTTCTTTTCTCGTAAGTTTGATTTCGTAATCAGCACTAGAAAATGATCAAATTCTCAACTGCACGGCCAAAACAGCTCTCCCAATTTCACTGGTACAATTTTCAAGACGCACAAACAATTTGACCGAATAGAAGATCCAACACCGAGCTTGTGGGATTTTAGAAAGTTTCATCCGTGTCTCAAATCTCAACTCGCCTCTCTTTTTCCACTTATCGCGACCATCACAACGGTATTTTCCGCGCACACTCACACAAGCCACCTTTCTCCTCCCAATCTCTCTTCCACCTCAAACTCATCCATTACAATTTCGATGATTTCAAGCCACCGTTTTCATCTCATGAATAATGTATCACTCTTTTTTTTTTCTTCATTCAAAAAAGAACTACAAAGACCGAAAGAAAAAATCTCTTCCTTTTCGCATTCCACTGGTCCCCTCTCCCGGCCGCATTAAGTTCGTTGTCCTCGTTTTTTGTTGTATCTTTGTATTGGACTTGGGGACGTTGACCGAAAACTAGCCTGGGTTTCCTCGATTTGCAGGTGGTGGGGGGGAGGAAGACGCGCGACGTCGTGGCCGCTGGTCCGCGGCGTCGACGCATTTCCTCGACTGCAACAAGGGCCCGGGCGTTGACGTGGCCGCGTTGCTCAAGTCCCTGGCCAACAAGCAGGGTCGCAAGTACAGCTTAGAGGCCGTGCAGATGTCGCTCGAAGCGATCATCCTGCAGGGCCTCAGCACCACTCGCGTCTCTGAGATTTATGGCATTAATCGGTCCACGCTACAATTCTACTTGAAAAAACTCAACATTGTTCGCAGACGCGTTCGGCCTCATAGAATCCAACAGACTTGAACATGTACTCTCTCCCTTCTTCTTCCCTGTTCTAAATAAATCGGTCAAATACATTTTTGCGTCTTGTTGTTATCATGAGAAGAAAACCCTGTTTCGGCTTTTACAACTTTTTGGTTTTGTTTGAAGATTGTTTTGTTGATTTGAGATTGTATTTTAATTTTCGTTTAGGTATGTCATGGCACGTGACGGGCGATAGAAGTAACGCGGGCGTTGGCGCAGCGGGAGCTCCGGGTGCACAAGACGAAGTTTTTATGGCAGCTCACGATGCCGTCCAGGCTCAACGCGACTCACAAGGTAGGCTCATTCTTGCCAGTTTACATGCAACGCCGCCTACCGCAACAATAGACACCAACAATTTAGCCAAGTTCAAATCATCCAAAATCATCAAAATCAAAACCAAAAGCTTGAATTTCGATATCAAACTTGAAAGTTGTAGAAAGAAGATGTAAAGAACGAGTTGTGCTGAAATAAAAGTAAAACTATAATTGAAATGAAAAGAAGATGCGGTGCCTATTGCGCAGGCGGGACGGCGAATTTATCGCTGTCGGATAATGTGGTGCAACTGACACGAATCGGCCCGAAAGAGAGCGAACCAAGCTCTCAAACAAAGAAGCAGCCTTGCTTTTCATCTGTTCAGCGCTCGCTTGTCCTTTTTATTTAGTTTTTGTTTTCTTTCTTTGTCAAGCATCCTCTTCTCTGTTTTTTTTTCTTCGCCCCTTTTCCCAAGCCCTTTTATATATCATTTGATTACGAATTCGCCAGTCCATTGTCCGACGCGAAACTCGTTCCTCGCAGCTCGAATTTTTTGTTCACTTTTTAGCTTCTTCGAGACCTTCGGAAATTTTTGCCACCTTTGTTTTACAACGGACAGTCTTCTCGAAAGAAAATAGACGATTCGGAAATGTAGGCCGCGATTCTCTAGTTTCCCCCACTTCGGATTCGGTTTTTTGCTCCTAACCATCTTCTCTCTCTAGCTCGGCAAGACAATTACGCAATACATTCGCAGAAGAGAAAGCTTCGGGTGTCGTCATCGTAGATCACATGTACCGTTACGCCGAGCTATCAAGTTGTGCCGCCGCCCGGCAATCTCGTTTCGCTTCCCCCCTTTTCTTTCTTTCCCATGGAAAAAGAAATGTAAAAAAAATCGGAGATGATTTTCGAGACGCGATTTTCGAGGTCGCTGAACTCGAAGAATTTTTGTCGGTTTCGAAGCGACTCGAGGCAGAAAACTAAAAGCAAAGATAAAGATTGAGAGAGATAGAACTGTGCGACTTTTCCTTCGTGCCTTTGTGGCGGCATCTGCCAGACGACGCAGCTGTCGACGGCAGATGTGGTTTTCAGATGTGATTTTAATTAACCACTTTTCTACTCTTTTTTGGTTTCAGTTTTTTTGAACATTTTTTTTTTAATCCTGTTATTTCTTTTTTCGGTTTGCGAAAACGGTTTTGAGTACAGATGAATAAATTTCGGTTGAAAAGCAAAAAGAAAACAAGGTAGGATAAACAAAAAACGAAACAAGTCAATGTTGCACCACGTTGTCTGCAGTTATCGTAGAAAACAATTGAGATGATTTCGTGTTGTGAGTAGTCAGGGGCGCGGCCTCAGGGGACCGCGGTCAAAGCCAACAAGGCCACTCGCGGTGCCCTGACGTCGCGCCCCTGTACGGATAATCCCACATCCCCACAAAAAAAAAGAAAAAGAAAAATACAAGATACTTGATTTGTACGATATCACGAGAGATCTGAAATGAGCTTAGAAATAGAACAAGATTTCATCCTGAATTTACATACAGAGTTGAACAGAAATCGCACCCCTCGTAGAGTTTCACTTTTCTTTACAAAACTTTGTTTACTTTTCAATTAGTCTAAATCTATCGATTTTGAGATCATTTGATTTGTCTGTAATTAATCCTATTTTTCTGTATCTTGTTTTTTTTCTCAATCCTATAATTTCTCTTCAGTAGATTTCTTGTTCTTTTGTTCCATTCATCACACACGTAGTTGACAAAAAAGAGAAATTTGATTTCGATTTTATGACGAAAAAAAGAGGGATGTGTAACCAAAGCTGAAAAAAAAGGAAAAAAGTCATGCTCGGTTCACGAGTTCACAGTCGGGTTTTGTTGGACTTGTTGAATTTGATAGTTTTTGGATGCGTGAACGAGTGGACCGACATGTTTTTCTTTTTTTTTTATTTTGAAAACAACAAGAAAACCGTAACACAAGTATTTTTTAATCCATTGACCGTTGTGCGATTATTTTTTTGCGTAATTCGTCTTGCATGTCACGCTTCCTTCGGTAGTGTAACTACACTCTTAACTTGCAAAGAAGGACATGTTCAGGATAAACGAGAAAGCATGAGAGAAACGTTTATCTTGGACGCAATCGCTAACTTTTTCGTTTGTTCATTTTTTTTTATCCTACTTTCTTTTCTGTGTCATTTTGATTTTCTCGTTGTCAAAATTTGTCCATAACATTTATTCGTTTCGTCCAAAACAATGGAAAATGAAATGTTTACTTTTCTCATCATCATCGACACACAATTTGAGCATGTCCTTTTTTAATTGCCAAAAATTTATGAACAAGATAAGATAAACAACATGGTTTTGTTATACTAACCAAGTCACATGTACATAACTTGCTTCTTTGTTCGTAAAGCATTACATTCGAACAATCGATTAACCTGGCCCATGAAGGTGCGCGACAAAATGCGCCCCGATTTTTTTGTCTCCTCTTTTTTCAACATAACCTTATACAAAACTAACAAAAAAATTGGGGTCGCAACTTTGGCGCGCACAGTTTCGAAAGGAACTTTATGAATTTGATAACGTCATATATATATTATAAATTGCACCACTTTATACTTATATATATACCTTATCCTCGTATATGCTTTTTGATTATTCTATATTTTACAATACTGTCTTCTCCATTCGATATTGCCTTTTTTTTTCATTGGTCTGAGAACATTCACTGCGTCGATTATTATGTTCCAATGCCTATTTATTGCTAATGAGAGAGATATTTACAAGAGGTCTAAAACATGTTCATAACTGATATTTATTCACTGATGTATATTTTAATCTGTCGTTATATGCAACGTCTTTTCGTTATGATGCTCATGTTCACTTCGTTTTCATCTTTCTATAACTCCTCCCTGTTCTTTTTTTTTCACCTTTCCTCTTTCTCTGCCCACTTGGAACATTCTTCCATTTTTTACGGTCCCCCTTTTCTTGAAAACCTGTTCCGCACATTGCCAAACTCCTTGCCAATTGTCTCTCGCCCCATCTCTCTCACGTCTATCTTTCCATCTCTGTCTGTCTCTGTCTTCTGATTTATTTTGTTTTTTATCTTGAAAGTGTTTAGGATAGGAAAAAGCAACATCTGTCGCGGTCGAGCGATTTCTCGATCGAGACATGAGGCTGCACGTTTATCAAGAGGAAATGAAAAACCAGCCGAACATCGGGCCCTTTGTCCGATGCCCGGCTGTTTCGCGGACGGTCCACGAGGTGGCGCTGGTACATTTTTTCTACCAGCTCCAATCCTCACGTGTTTATCATTTTTATTTCAACTTTTTTGTTTGCCCTTTTTTGTTTTGTCGTTCGATCGCTCTTTTTCGCGCAGTTGAACCCTTTTTGGTCAGCTGCGCGAAGCTTTTGTGATACCACTGGATGAACGTCGTTGGACCCCCTAACACATGGAATGGTACGATTGGTAAAAAGGTACAATGGTAATTGGTATGGTAAAATTGGTAAATTTGTTTAGGGTTAAGAAATTGTCGCAAATCTGGTTTGGGGGAAACACTTAGGGACTTTTTTTTCGTCCCTATTTGTTTTGTGCGACCAGGTTTGGTGACTTGAAATTTGTTAATTCAAATCGTGGTTGAAGGAGAAAAGAGTTCCCTTTACATTTTGAAGAGACTTTTTTTTCGAACTTCGGGCCACGATTTGACACTGAAATGTTTACATGTTTTTCTTATTCAGTTTTATGATTATGATATTTGCATTTGTGAATTGATTTTTTTGTTTATTTATATGTCATTGTTGCTTGAAGGTCAAAGTTTGTTTACAATGCATGAATTTAAATTTACAACTCATTATTTGTAAGTTAATAATTTTGCATTGTAAACAAATTGACCCAAATGAAAATTGTACTTTGTGGAACGACTTTTGTTCCGCAAAGAGGAATGATTTTTTTGTAATTCCACCGTGGTCGTTGCAGGTCGAATTACCCTTTTTTGTTTTTCGGCTTGTTAAGACTGCCGGTGGAATTTCATTCAGTTGGGATATTTTTGCAACCAACTCGAGAACATTCAATTCCGTCCACGAATATCGCCTTTTGCGGTTTTCGCCGATTGAATTGAATGAGTGCCAGACAACAAATCCAAGATGGCGGCTGCTTCCTGCGGACACTCTCAAGGACGAGTGGGGGTGAGAAAATCTGGCGAAATCGCCGGTTCCTCCGAGACACAACAAGGTCGTGGGTACAGTATTGGTAAAAAATTCTTTCATACATTTTGATCCTCGATTTTGTATTTTCCGAATTTACACATGGTTTATTTTTGCACACATTGTTGACACATTTTTGCATTCATTGTTATTGTATTTTATGAACTTTTCTGTTACTTGTTTAGGTTTAGGAAAGGTTTAAAATTTGAACTTTGTTTTCAGGGAAATGAAATTTTATTCCAAGTTGCTGGAACAGTTTCGAATGTTTTTTTATTTCTTAGCTGATTTCCTTATAAACTTGAATAAAATTAAATCGTCTGTAAACTTGAATGTTTGAAACTTTTCAGGTGATTTCTGCTGAATTTGTTTGGTAGCAATTGAAAATGGGGTTTTGATGTTTATTTAATTGAAAACCATTTTCTTAAAAGCTTCGAACAAATTTTTATTGACTTTTGTGTAAATAGGTTTATCTTCATTTCTGATTTGTCTTTTCAATGTTATGCCATTTTTTAATACTTCCATACAGGTGTTTGTATTCTCTTTACAGGCAATTGCTCAAAATTTTTCTGAAGTTCAGAAATTATTTGTAATGTTTTATTAATTTACAAACCAATTTCTAAAGCACTTCATCAAAATTTTTTCTACATTTTCTACTTGCATTTATATTTTGTAATTTCATATTCTAATCTTTGTACAATTTACTTATACAATTGTTCCATTTACAGGCACTGCAAAATTTAGTTCAAGTTTTGCAAGTTGGTTTTTCAAGTTTATTTTTTTGTTAAATCAACTGCTATTAAAACTTCAACTAAATTTGTTTCTACAAATTTATTCGCATTGCAATTTCATTACTTTTTATACGTTTATTATCTATGTACAATTTCTATTTATAAATGTATCGTCTTGATTATTCCATTAGCGTTCATTTTTCTTCAATTTATTATGGTCGTTTATTGCTATTTCTAGCTTCATCGTTTTACTAACTTTAACAATTTCTAGTTTCCAGGATTTGTTCAACAATTTCAGCAAACATTCATTTGTGGATTTTTTCACTCAAAATTGTTTACAAATTCTTTACATTGCTCATTTGTAAACCAATTTCCAAGAAAAAAAATCGTACAAATGAAATGTCAAGTGTTTTGTCATCGAAAAATTACTGCACACAATTTATATTTGTCTTGCACAACGAAGTGGCCAGAGATATGATGCACGATTCTGTTTCCATTTTTTTTTCTTCTGCATCTTATTATTCGCAACTCCTGCGTTGTGCAATAACAAAACATCCTTGTACGATATTTATGCTATTCCTCTTTGCAGCTTTTCCTATTTCAGCAAAACAACTTGTGTGAAACATGAAAAAAATTAATAATGACATCACTCATTTCAGGTTTCAACATTTTGAGTTTTTATTTTTCGTTTCTCCGTTAATGATTGTTTTAACATCGTTCAAAGTTCTTAAATCGTTTGGTCACATTTTCAAACTTGAACTTTGACGATTTTTGAATAATCATTCTCGCGTTCAGTGAAAAAAAAGAACCAAAAGGAAGAAAAGTAAGATACAAAAGTCAACAGTCAGTTGAGGTAATTATTTGTCAGTAAGTATTATAGTCTCTTGCGTTGTATCGGCGCTTGAGGCGAACTTTTATCATTTTTATAGAAATGTTGAATTCAAAAAATTCCACCGACGATGATTGCGAAGTCAATAATTTTTCGGACACGTTAAATTTGCGATTTATTGGATGATCGTCGATGGAATTTTCGTGACCATGTAAATGATGTATTTCTTGACCTTTGATAATTTGCAAAATGTTATGTCATTTCAATTGTTTATCTCATGTATTATTTTTGGTTTCCACTTGTTTATTTGCCGTTTCTTTTGTTTGTTGACCAACTGTTCGAGTGCGAACAATTTTTTACTATTTACACCGTTGGCAGGCGATGGCATTTGCAAAACGCTTGTCAGGTTGTATGTTTTGAAAAATTGTTTTTGAGTTCTCATTCTCTAATCATTGCAAACATCAGTTCATTATTGTTAATTTCTAAAGAAAGTCAAATTTTTACATCTTTTGTTTTTGCTCTGATACAAGGATCAATAAAATGTTACTTTTCTTTACGCAACGAAACAACTTTTTTTTCTCATTTCGAAACTCATGGAATCGACGATGGCCGTCACTGTGTCGTTCTCACAAAAGTTCATCCTTCAAAAGTTCCTTGGACTGGCGCGATTGGCTGAGTGTGAATGCGTTTACGAATTACAAATTGCATGTCTAAGAAATCTACTCAATCACGTTCGTTAATCTAGTCTACAACCAACTGGGTTGACTCAACCTCGTTATTTTCATCGTCGTGGCACATTTGAAGGCGCCAAAAATGGACACGACGTTGCAAATCGAGGTCGCAGTTATCCCATGGTTTTTTTTATCCATACAAGTCGATCTTATCAAACAGATTTTCTCCGACATTGTATTAACATGTTTTTTTTTCTCGATTTTTTGTTTTGTTACATTTTTCGGGGGTTGCACCACGCCATTACCTACTCTTTTTTTAATTGCCGTAGGTCAATTGAGATTTCGCTGCTTTTTTTTCTATGGACAATGGTTTTTTGGCAGTAATTAAGGTGATAAGTACTTCGTTAATTTCATTGCACAATTGATCAAGTATTTACAGATCCTGACGGAAAATCATTACCCGTTTAAAAAAATCGGACGAATCTTTATTATCATGATGATTTTTGTTTAATTTTTTTGTTGGTTTTTGTTCAATTCAGGGAAAGATGACAAAGAGAGGGTTCGTTAGGGAATAATTAACGTAACTCGTGTGAGTCTGGTGTGACTGTGTGAGTGGTGTTTCAGACTTTCTTGGATATGCTTGCTTTCGATGCGGAAGAAAGTACACTGTTCAGTATACTTTGGATAGACATTTGAAGTACGAATGCGGCGTGGAACGACGCTTCGTCTGCACAACCTGCTATCGACGATTCACCAGAATGGATCTCATGCGGGCGCATCAAAGAAGGGCCGGCCATGACATGGCACCCTACACCAGAGAACGTAACAATCATTATCCAGAGATCGACTATCAACATTTATAAAACAATATTTAAATTCAAATTTTTTCTATTTTTTCATTTTCAAAATTTTGAAAATTCATCATTTTTTAGAATTTTTTGTTCTATTTTTTTATTGTTGAAACTAGGAAATTGATTTCAGGGGTTTAACTAAATGAAACGATTTTTGGGTATGTTTTTTTCTCTTTAGTCGTACTTTTCTTTGCAATGTACAAATTCTTCTCTGGTATAAATAAACGAATACTTGTTACCAATATGCAAATTCTTCTGATTTACCGAACCTACGTTTTTCTTCTCTCCCTCGATCCTGTTTTTCTTTTGGTCATCCGAGATATTAATTTCAAAGTTCAAAAGTTGTCGAAATTTTTATTAGTTTAAGACAATTGTCTGGTTCAAAATTGAAATTGAGTTTCTAAAATTTTGTTGAGTACTTTGAGTTTTGTTTGTTAAAATTATATCTCGGATAACTCTTTCACTCCCGTTATAAGTATTTTTATTTGAAACAATTATTGCTATGCTTTGATGAATCAAAGAAGATATCCTAGCACGGGAGCGAAAGGGTAAGTAGAGAAAAAAGCATTTATTCGTCTTGAATTCATAAGTTCTTTTCAGTAATGGTAAATTTCAATTCAATACATCTGCAAAAGAAACATAAAGATTCACGAATTTTCAAATTCCATGTCAAGAACGATTTCAACGCTTTCTTTTTTTTTGCAATCTGCAAGCTATAAAGATTCATTTCGAAACAATTTGTGTCTTTACTAACTTCGAATCTCGAAACTTTTCCACTTTTACAGAGCCAGCATTGTTGCTTGATACAAAATCATAATTTATTTATGTTCAAGTTATTAATTTCGTTTTGTTTCGTTATGTCCTGTAACGCTGGAAACGTTTAACGCACGTAAACTCTTTCATACGCAAATAATTGTTGCAAATAAGAGAGAATAAACATTTAGAAAAAGACAAAATTAACAAGAAAGTAAGTCAATTGATTAACTGCAATTAAAAATTGATTCATTCATACAAAATTGAAAGCTTGATTTTGAAATTTGCTAAAGTAAGAAGTTTAGTAATCTGTTTACAAATGAAAGTACAGATTTTGTAATTTTTGTAAGTGCATATTCTCCCTTAGATTGATCCATAACGGTTATGCTCATAATCGGTAACCATAAAACAAATTTATGCTAAAATAATTGAAATCTTGAAATAATTATTGCTTGAAAGGGTTAACGAGCTTTATTCATGTCATAATTTGCTTCCAAAGTCGCACGTTTTTTTTTCTTTTTTGTATTCCAACTCATGAATTACAATTTAGGGTCAGCATTACAATGAGTTTCAGTGATATTTTATTATTTTTCGCTAACACGATATCCTCATGTTTGTTCTTATCAGAAACTTATCAAAAACTTGTCGAAAGTTAAATATTAATGAAAAAAGTCATTTTGTTAAGATCAAATTGGTATTAAATAATTATTAGAATGATTAAGAAAACTAAAAATTGTCAATTTAATTACTACTTTGTAAATAGAACATGAAATTTCGTACATTACAAACTTGAACAAAAATTAACATGAGAAATTAATTATTGTAATTTTATTAAAATTTTATGTAAATTCAATTATAGAGTAACTTTTACTGATGTCATCACTTGAAATGTCGACACAAATCGCGGACGTTTCAGAATCTCATTATTTCTTCAATTTCATAATAACGTGCAATTTTGATAAGTTTCTGCTGTTTCAAATATCGTCGCTTACAAGCAACCCAAATAGATCACATACCAATATTCATTACATCCACGAGTTTTTGTTTGTTCAAAAAAAATCAATAAGTATGAACATAAACATCCAAACTGTTGAAAATTGTTACATTAACTTTGTTTCAAAAACTTACTAAAAAATACATTTCAGAATACAAATCGCAAAAAAAGTTATTTTCAACAGTAAAAAACATCTAACAAGCTCACAACCCATCCCAATTAACAAGAAAATAGAAAAAAAAAGTTTCACAAGACAAACGAAATCAGTAGAATGAGAAGAAAAATAAATTGCGAAAAAGTAAAAAAAAGTGGTTGTTTGATTGATACTGAAAATTCGTTCGCGGATTTCGTTGAAATTTTAGTAGTGCGGTCGGGTGGTCTAGCAGCCGGCGGGTTCTGTGCGGCTGGCACCCAGCCACTTGTTCATCCTATGGCCGATTACCGCAGGCTATCCTGTCCGAGCTGCGGTCGCAGCTACAAATATAGAGGCGGGCTGCTCAGGCACATCGCAGAGTGCTTCTCTGAGAACGAAAAGATGGAGGCCGCAGCCCTGGTTCAGCAACAGCAACAGCAGCAATTCACCACGAAAGACGTGAAGGTGCTTTACAAATTTTGGAGATCCTAGAAAACCACCGCTTAGTCAGACAGAGATGAGAGACATTGATCATCATTGCATCTCAACAAATAAATCACAATTCCCACCTTCCTCGTTCGTAAGGCACAGGTGGGTTTCCTGTTCCTTCAACCATCAAATTTAACCATCAAATAACTTTTTTTTTTTCTTATCAATTTTTCATTTTTTTATTCATTTTTTTTCTTCCCTTTGTCTATCCAGGTTTCACTTCTTCTGTACCAAACACACTGCCAGATTGGAAAATTGTAAAAAGATGTAAATAAAACAGTTGAAAATGTGATGTAAATTTTTTTTCTAAATTGTTTTCCCAGGCGCTGTGGTTAGTACAAAAGATGAGGGACGACAAAAAAACATGCTTGTTAAAAACGAAGACTTAAGCTCGTCGAACCGACAGATTAAAAAAAAACAATGAAATTCAAAACCGCCTGCTTGTTTCATCTGAATAATTCATCATTGTGTACATCAGCCATGCACTCGACTCTACACGTTTGTCATACATCTGTGCACTTGCATCGTTACAAAATTTTTCAGGACATTTCACAAATAACAGTCAAACAAGTGAGACAAATAACAAACCTCAATCGAAACCACCGAGTTTGCATGACAACGAGAGTCGACTAAAATTTCAACTAATTCGTTCTGGGATAGCTTGTAAATAACTGCCTGAATTACGTGTGCACAATTAATTTTAATTAAGTTGATTTTTTGTGTAGACAAATTTGTTTTTTTTTTTTTCAAATGAAACTAATTTTGTTTTAATGACAAATGTTTTTTGGCACTCGATGAGGTTCTTTGTTTGGTTTTCCTTTTTTTTTACGTTTGTACATATTCGTTGTGAGTACACAGGTGCGAGCTTAAGTCTTGCGTTTATTTTGCACGCTTGGCCCGTGCTTTGTCCTCCTGGTAAAAAGAACACTGATTTCATAGGCAAAGAATGAGAAAACTTAGAAGAAAAAAAAATGAATACTTTGTTAAACTTCAAATTCATTGTTCTTTTTCCGCGAGGTTCTTTGTGTCCATTGAACGCATGTGCTTTGTGCTTTCATGTCGGTTTCACCAATACATAACATTCATTGGGAACATTTTTTTTATCATGGAAAAATCGCGTAACGGTTCCCTTGATCTGCCACTCAAAAGGACAACAACAATTCAAAATAATTGAAAATCATTCTATGAAAATTCAACATTGAAATTTATAAATATCAAATGCGTAAAGAAATGGAGTAGAGAAAAACAATTTTTTTTCAAGAATCTGGTGAAAATTGACGTGCACTTAGAACATGCAAAAGTCGAAATGCGACAGAAAAGATGATTAGTTATAACGAATAAGATGACGAAATGTTAGGAAACACTTTTTTTAACGTTTTATTTCTGTGTGATTGCAGTTAACTTCGGCGCAGAGAGTGGTTCGCTCGGCGACTTGAAGTTTCGGTGCGTGATGTGTGGACGGGAGTACAGGTCACGATCCTCGCTAACGCGTCATTCGAGGTACGAGTGCGGAGGCCTCGGTTCTCGCTACACCTTCACCTGCACTCTCTGCGGAAAATACTTCTGCCGTCCGGACCATCTTAAACAACACATCCTCAACATCCACGGCAGCAGTACCATCTGCAAATAATAACCACCTTAGCTTTTTTTACACTGGAATCAAACAGAACCAAATGTTATCACCAGTTGTTTTCATTTTTCTCTTTGTTAGATAAATTTGTTCGGATTTAATGTGGTTTAAGTAATTATTTTAACGATATAGTTGATGTTGATCACGATAAAACAAAGAAAAAAAAGAGAATTCCAGTGTAAGAAAAAGATATCTATTTTTGATATGAAAAGTCTAGTTTGTTGTAAATAAATTCAAGTCTTTCGATTTGTCTTTAGCTTGGTTTAATCAATACGGATTTCAAACCAAATCTTGAACGTTGATTTTTGTACTTTGCAAGTGAGTTAATAAAATTACAAAAAAAACTTGTAAGAGAGGACTTTGCAAAAACAACTTGTTAACTAATGCGAAATACTTATTTTGTTTGTAAATTTTAATAGTTTTGCTGGTTCGAAGAGGAGTTACGTTTAACCATTAACACATTAATGTCCACAAGGTGCTTATTTGACGACAATCTTGTAAATAAAATGCTGCCGGGATTTTCGTTTTTGAAAAGAAAAATGAGAAGTCAACAATTTCAAAAGTTGCTGAAAAAAAAACAAACCATGAAAAATAAAACCAGAAAACACGATGTAACTGCCAAAAAAGAATACCAAAAACAAAAAATACAAAAAAATTTTATACCTAGTGCAATCCCCTTAGGTCTAAGCAAAGATAACAGTTAAGCGACCGTGTTCGACGCAATTTTGTACGAAAATCATATCTCTTTTTATCCAATTTGACTTGTGTGTAAAAGACAACAAAACATTTTCGACGAAATTTCATACAAGACTGTTTCGCGTCTTTTGTACTTGAAAAAAAAGCAAGTTTGAAGTGTAACAAAAATTCGGTCGTTGTGAAACTTTTTATTCGTTGTTGAAATAAATATCAAAGCACGAAACAACCTCTCGTTTATTCGAACCCCCCTCAAAATCCTGCTTTCAGTTTTTTTTATTCACAACAATGTAATACTTTTTTTTAGGAAAAACATTGGGTTGGTTAGTTTTGAATAAATTCATTTTTTTTCACTCGTAATATTCATTTTTGAATTTCAAAACGTTTGTTTTTTTTCTTTAGTTTACATTTGTTTCCTTGCAACTCGACTTTGATGGTTTGGTAGCGATTGTTTGGTATCTCTCGGGGCGTTTGATCGACGCTTTCGCCTGCACCGTACCCCGTAATCACAAAGGGCATGACACTGGCTGACACCAAGTTTGGTTTGTTTTTCGTTGCAGAGTTCGTTTTTGTTGTCGGTGGAAACGAGTGCATGGAGTGCGGCAAAAGGTACAAGAACCAGTCCTCTTTGAACAGGCACGTCCGATACGGCTGCGGCCCGACCAAGCTCAAATGCGTCTGTCCACATTGCGGACGAACTTACTCCAGGCCGGACACGCTTGCCGAACACATCGCTCGTATGCACCTGCGAATTGACGATCTCAGATTATGAATCAATGATCTATCAATTCCACCATTCATCACCGAATTGTGACTTATTCAAACAACAACAAAAAACAAAGAAATAAACGAACAAATGAAATGTATTTTGTTAGATAAAAAAGTTAATAATAATTGTTATTTATTATAAAATAATAAACTCCAAATTCCTTGTCCGATTTGACTTTTCACTTTGTTTTCAATTTTGATTTTATTTTTACATTTTTATTCTGTTGTTTAGTACAGAAGTTCTTAGTCTAGTTTTGAATGTGGATCAGAGCATGTTTGGCCGAAGGAAATTAAAGTGCGACTCTGACTGGAGGTTTGTGTTTTTTGCAGATTACAAGTACATAATGAAGGCTTCGTTTGGGTCTCGGTTGGCGGCAAGACGGATGCTGGCGAGGAGGCTGGGCCGAGACAGGCCGGCGTATCGCTGTCCTAAGTGCGATCGCACCTACACGTCCGTTAATAACGTGTCTCGTCACTTGAAGTACGAGTGCGGTCAGCCACCCAAATTCAAATGCCCTTACTGCGACTCAAGGTCGAAACAACGAACAAACACTTATCGACACGTTCGACTTTGCCATCCTGGCTACAAGGTCGACTCGGTCGAGATCTAATAGTTCCTAACAAACAAAATTGTTTTAACTTTAAGACAACAAACAAGATTCAACGAATTAAAAAAATAAAAGACAAAAAAAATAGAAAATAAAGAGATAAACAAACTGTGTCTTTCATTCAAAATCACAAACGAATACAATGTTTACATTTTACAATGTTTACAATGTTTGAATTTTGTTTTTTCAATGTTTTTGTTTATTATTTTTATTTTGAGGGACTTTATTTGCTTTGTCAAGTTGTAGTCTGGTGCATGTTGAAGGAAATGTAAAAGCAAAACCACGTCTGACGGATCGACAATGCGTTTGGTTGCAGAGTGGATGGCGAGCCCGCTGCCGCAGCTCGGAGGTCATGTGTGCAACAACTGCGGCCGCTCGTACAAGCAGAAAAACGCCCTGTGGCGGCACTTCAAGTACGAGTGTGGAAAAGCGCCGCGTTTTCAGTGTCCCTACTGTCGCTACCGGACCAAGCAAAAGAGTAACATGTACACCCACATCAAGCACAGACACTTTGGCCTCAAAGTTTACGCGCTTGACCTTGAGCCAAACAGCTAAGGTCACTGCATCATCTCTCAATCTTATCTGGTTCTGTAAAATTGAAAGATCAATAAAATACAACCAAATCAACTCCTCTTCTCATTCAATATTTGTTGTTATTGTTGTTGTTGTTGTTTTATGACAATGTTTTTGACAATTTTGTTTTTCAGGTTTAATTTTCAGCATGAGAATTTTATCGGTTTCGTTTTGTGTTACAGAGCCGACCAGAAAGTACGTGTGTTGTTTTTGTGGCAAAAGTTACACGCTGATCGGGTACCTTAGTGCGCACCAGAAAAGTCACTGTTACGCGAATCCCAGCTCTGAGTGTCACAGGTCCGGTGTGAGGAGACCGCACTCGTGCGCGCAGTGCGGCTCGTCGTACTCGAAGCAGACGCACCTGGTGTACCACGTGCGACACGAGTGCGGACGCACGCAAATCTGCCCCAGGTGCAACAAGACGTTCCTCCACAGCAGCAGCCTGAAGAAACACTGCAAGAGAAACAGCTGCGGTTCGAAGTCGAACTAAAAACTCTGAAAAGTCGTTTTGTAACACTTTGTTATCGTGTTATAGTTTTGTTCAGTTGTTTGTTAGTTGAAATTTTAAAAATGTATGTAAAGGATAGAAAGTGGTTAATAAAAAAACAGTCTTGTACAAAAGTCATTTACTAACAGCATGTTTGTGTCGACCAAATTGTGTCATCTCACAAAAGCAGTCCAAATCATCCACCTTGACCTTGTTCAGATGACCTTGAAAACTGGAGTGTTTACATTGTGGAACTTGGTTTTCTTTTTCAGGCCAAAAGTCGGCGCGTCGTCAGTGTTACAAGTGGCGCTTTGGTCGACGAGGGTTTCGCAATTATCAGTTGACAAAACTGCCTTTCGCTTGCACCGGCTGCGACGCGAGCTTTAGCAATAAGTCCTGTCTTACGTACCACGTGCGACACAATTGCGGCAAAATTCGTCAGTGCACGTACTGCGGTCTCACCTACAAGCGCCTTCAAGACATCCGGTTGCATTTCAAGAAACACCATCCAACGTTTGCCATCAATTTTTCCGTGTTCACTGAACGATAAACAATCAACTTGTTCAATCCAAATTGTATTACTTGTTATAAACAAATAAAACAATTGATGTTCATAGATGTCGCTTTTCTCTTAATCCTCGCAGCATGACAAACTTGTATTTATTTTTTTTAGCATGTACTTTCCTATGAATTTCTTTTTGTTTAGAAAAAAGAAGGCTGATGAGAACGGTCCCGACAACTAACACACGAACCGTTCTTTTTTTCTAGATTACTTGAAGTACGTGAAAATCAACGATTATCCGGCGGAAAGTCAGCAGTCGGCGGTTTTCCCGGAGGAATTCGCGGCGTTCGAGCAGCAGGCGGCGCCACAGGTTGTGACTTGGCCGCGTTCTCGCGAGTTATCTAAGAGATTCTACGAGCGTCGGTACGAGTGCCCCAAGTGTCACAAGAGTTACAAGAATTTGCACGATATGCGCAAGCACGTGCGCTTCCAGTGCGGACAGTCGCCTCGGTTCGGGTGCCCCTACTGCGAGAAGGTGTCGAAAACTTCGTCCAACATGTACGTTCACATTCGCAAGAACCATAAGAACCAGGCTATCTACACCATCGACCTGCACAAAGCTCGAAAAGTCGAGAGTGCAAATTGAACTGATAATACTTAACTTTGCTCGTTTCCATGCTGTTCAGTAAAGTGGTTCGAATAATTTTGTACGCAATTGTAATATAATTCGGATTTTAATTTGTTGTGATTGAAAAAAAGGCAATCTGTTGAAAGTATTGTTGTTTAATCCAAATCGAGACTGGAATTTCGAGACTAGAATTGTAAAAAAGTTGGCATAAAACCAAAAATGAAAATTTGTCGTTGAGGAACCTGTTTATTAGATAGTTAGTTTATTATGTAACTAAAAAACCCGACTGCGTAGTTCTAAACTAAGTGTCCAAGTTGAGAGACAAGAAAAGACAGAATTTTGTACAAAATCGTTTTGTTTGAAGACGATCCATGTATTCCATTAACAAGATGTACCTAATACAATAAAACTAATCTATTTATTTCCCTGAATGTATAACTTCCATTTGAAAATCGAAACCAAGACGAAATAAGCTCGAGGAACTAATACTTCATCCTTTCAATTGCCGGATTTTTCGATTTCAGATCTCGAGTATTATCAGGACTTTTACGACCCCACGTTTGGTGTCTCGTCAGTTTCGCAACCGGTTGCAAGTTGGCCGGAAGAGTTACGACGAAAAGCCTTCCGCTGTGTAAGGTGTCAGCGAAGTTACACGAGGATGTCCGATTTGCGAGGCCATCAGAAGTTTCAGTGCGGCAGGTCGCCCAGGTTTCAGTGTCCCTACTGCGACAAGATGACCAACTATTCGTCAAACATGTACGATCACGTTCGAAAAAAACACCCGATTGAAAATCTCCAGATCATCGACCTGCACAAAAAAGTCGCCAAGGCGATCTACAGAGAATCTACAGAGAATCCAAAAGACTGAAATATTCAAACCAAAAAATTGTATTTTGAAATCTGGTTTCGAATTTAGAATAAAAAGTTGAGATGATAATTGAACAGTGAAAGCTTGCATTTTGATTCGTTTCCAACCGGTCCTGTAGATGAGAATTTGAGTTGAAAAATTGGTTGTGTAGTCTCTCATTGTGTTCTGTTTTCTTTTCGTTTTTTTGTAGATCTGACTTACATCTACGAGCCGGTGTCGGAGTTTTATGGAGACATGAGCAACCTTCGGTACGCCTGTCGAAACTGTTCGAGTGTGTTCAGCAGCATGTTTGGATTGGACCGGCACATCAAGTATGACTGCCGACAACCACCGCGGTACAAGTGCCCGTACTGCCAGCTGTACTCGAAAAAAAGTTCTAACATCCACAGACACATTCGACGCAAGCATCACGGACTCGAGGTCTATTTTGAGAATGTTTATTAAACAAACAATGCAAACTGTAAATGCCAACTTGTTTATACAATGTTTACAATAAAAGTTTTGTTTACAAAAATGAGCCGATGTTTTACTGCCTAAATGTGGTGACAAGTGAGTAAGTTACAGCATGAGTTGTACATTTGTTCTAAGATTGCTTGTAAGAATAATACCAAGCTTAAGAGGACTTACTTTTTTTTAATTATTTATAACTGTTGGCTGGTCTGCATTTCGACCCCACTAGTGATTCGTTGCTTCGCTTTGGTTTGTTTTGCAGATTATTTCGTGGGCGAGCTGTACGCGAATCAGAGGATCTCCGAGGCACTGGCACTCAAGTACAACATCAAGTTCCCCTGTCCCAACTGTCCGAGCATCTTCAATCGCAAAAGCAACCTGCGCAAACATCTCAAGTACGAGTGCGGACAACTCCCGAGGTTCAAGTGCCCTTACTGTACCTACAGGTCGAAAAAATCTTCCAACGTTAGGGCCCACGTTAAAGTCATACATAAAAATTCAAAAGTTTTCTCCATCGATCTGGGTCTTCGAACTGAATGAGAAACAATTTAGACAAATTTCAACTTGTACAAATTCAGGGTTTCACTCACGCCGTTTTCTTTTCATGTTTTCTTTGAAACAAAATCAATTCACGTTTCAAAAACTAGTCTCGCTTTACGGTCAACTGTTGTACGAGCAATTTTAGCGAATAAATAAATTGAAATTATGATTCCGACTTTTAGTCACCCTTCAAAATCCTTAGATCATCATTTAAACTTGAATCGTTTCAGGTATTTTGCAATATACATTTATTGTGTGCACAATTTTTACAATTATTTATGTTTCTGTTCGTTTATTTGTGTATGTTTTTTCGTTTCATATTTTATTTATTGTGTTCTCATTCGTCCAAGAAAATGTAAAACTTGAAATGCTTAAATGGAAAACGTCTGCTTCAGATCAATGGCTATCTTCAAGTGTCCTCGGTGAGATCAAATGAGCAGGTGGCGAAAATTAAATTAAGAAATAGTTAACACAAGATTTCATTTCTTTTGTTCTCTTTGCAAAGGAGTGACGTGTCGCGTACAAGTTTGAAATAATTCAAGCTCGTGGATTTGTGTTTCAGGTTTCTTCAACGAGACGTTTGTGGAGATCGATCCCAACTTCCCATTTTCATGTGTTGGCTGCTTGAAAATGTTTCGTAAAGAAAGAGCTCTTGCTGATCACCTAAGGTGTTGCGGAAAGGAAGCAAGATTCAAGTGTCCCTATTGCGAGTACGGCACGAACTATCAGTCAACTGCTATGCGACATGTTGAACGACGTCATAGAGAACTGAGATTGTACATCATTGATAACAAGTAGAGAAGCAATTTTTAATTAAAACAGGGTCATTGTACAGATTTTATAAATATTTAATAAAACGACTTGTTGATATACAAAGTTTTGGACAATAAAAATGTGAAAGAAGTTCATTCAATGTTACTAATCCAACTTTTTGTTTTCATTCTAACTTATTTGATGTATTTGTTTTCATTTTTTGTAAATTACATCGGTTGGTATACCTGCATAAGAATCTTCTTGTTTGTATAAAACTAACAACGCCGTTCCGTTTCCTGTTTCAGATGAGTTGCAGGATTATAGTATGGAACATGTAAAATCGTACGCAGAATTGAAGTTTTACTGTACCTTGTGTCACAAGGGATTCACGCGCAAAAATCTGCTGAACAATCACCGGCAGAGAACTTGCGGACTGAACCGGCAGTTCAAGTGCCCTTACTGTGATTGTTACAGCAAATGGAAGTCCAACATTCACGTGCACGTGAAACGGCGCCACTTCGGTCGACCCATCGACTCCATCATCGTAGAAAGTTATTTTTGTCCCAACCAAAACTTTCCTTCTGTAACATAAAAATTCTTAATTCCCGTGAGCAACTAGTTGTATGTGCAAAAAGAACTAAGAATTCTTATAAGAAACTAAAAAGTCATGTTCAATAAACACGATAATGAGAACCTTAAGAGTTTGCGAATTTATTTTCAACAGCGCCATCTCCAATAAATGAACAATTCCAAGGTCAACACAAGAACAATAACACACATAGCAGGTTATCAGCGCCCTCACACTGTAAATACAAGCATGTAAAAACGAGTTAGAGCAAACAAATCTTGTTTTGGACGTACTAATCGGCCGTTTTGTTTTTTTTGGTTGCAGTGCTGCCGTTCGTATTGAACAGCGCGCGTGCGCGTCGCCAGCGCCCTCTGGCGGAGGACCTAGCTGGCGGCAAGTTTCCCTGCCCGAACTGCACGAGCGTGTTTCGACACCGCAACAATTTGTACTATCACACAAAGTTTCAGTGCGGCCAATCGCCGCGGTTCAATTGTCCCTATTGTCCTTACCGCGCGAACCACGCGTCCAATGCGCGTGCGCACGTGCGCAGGAAACATCCCGGCAACACTGTCTATACCATTGACGTGTGTAAGGTACGCCAACATTCTCAGCCAAGCATGTCTTAAGTGTGACTTTACGTGGACAAGCCAAGCGTAAGTTTTCGCAGCGCCCTCTGTGTACTTTTTGGCGCCCTTTTCCCCCTCCCTTCTAACAGTGTCTTAGCTTGGAAGCATACAGTCTGGATCTGCGTTGTGATAACGATGACAATTGTTTGCTTTCAGATAGAAAATTTCACACGTATGCTAGAATGAGCGGGATGCAACGAGAGACGAAGAGTTTGGAGACCACACGGTTCCCCTGTGCCAACTGCAAGAGCGTCTTCAGTCGCAAACACAATCTGCAGTACCACCTCAAGTTCGAGTGCGGTCAGATGCCGCGCTTTAACTGTCCGTATTGTACTTACAGAACGAGGCATCCTTCGAACGTGCGCGCGCATGTCAAAAGGATACACCCAGGAAACGTTGTCTACGTCGTGGATGTTGCTAAGTCGCAAGTCCTGCAGGTGCCAAATTGTTAAACCTTCCAGTGATCAGTTACAGCATATAACTTGTTTCGTTGATAGAATTGTTGTTTGTTTTTTGGCTCATTAAGATATCCAAACATTCGAACTTTTTTAACTCGTTTAAAGAAACCAAATTTGTATTATTAGGAAAACAATTGTGAAATTTTGGATCGATCTCTTAACAAGACTTTATGTGATAGTTATATACTGCGCTTGAAATATTTGTTTATTGAAGATAAAGTTATAATTGTATAATTTAGGTTAAGAAAAGTTATTGCAGTGTTATATCCCAAAAAAATTATTTATTCGCCTGTTTATTGTGATTTATATACTTTACTTGAGCATTTGCGTCATTCAAGCAAGCTAAGAGGAACCTCTTAAAATGGCCAAATTTAATCGAAAAAATTGTATTGTAATTTAATGTCGTGTTTAATAACAAAATTAGTCTTTCGAATTTAGAGGTTAGAAACTATAATACTAACAACCGAAATGAATTCTTCGCTGAGAACACATGTTTGATTTGAAAGAAATTTGCGAACTGGATATCATTGTTTTCGATATACCCCAGAATCAACAAGACCTATATTTTTTGTAATACTCATTGTAATGTACGTTCAACAAAAGTATTATCAACCGTCGTGTTGTGCAGAAAATACAGTTTCTTTAAAAAACTCTACTTGTTATAGAACTGCTACCTATTTTTTGATCCTAATGTCTTAGTTAAATGTGGCTGGAATTAATAACGTCATTTTGAGACATTGAGCCGACGCCATCTTGAAAATCGTAGTTACTTCAAATGGCGTCGTGAGGTCTCTAAAATGGCTTCCAAAGCATGTGAAATACTTGCGCATAATTCACTGTCTGGCTTAGGCCTTAAAACTAATAACATGACCTAATAAGTTTATCTTAAATTTTATTTTTTCAGGAGTTCAAAGAACGTGCCTAAGGTGTGATCGAAAATTCCAAAGGAAAGATAGTTTAGTTCGTCACATCCTCTATGCCTGTAGTAAACGATTCGAGTGTCCATATTGTTCGACTACATTCAAAACAGCTGCCAAAGTACATGAACATGTTACGATGAAACACGAAAACGAGCGTGTTTTTTCTATTGACCATCACCAGGATGACGTCGCTGAATATCATTGAAAAAACAGTGAAAAAATCGACAAATGTATTTAGTTTATGAAATAAATCAAACAACTTGACAGACTTGCCTTGAATTTTCCTTGGAATATTGCATGCAAACTGATATGTGTTAATCAATTTTGTTTGAAAATAAGATTTTATCTTTTGTCGTTATATGGTTAATATCCAAGTGTTTGATTAGCTGTTTTTGCACATTTTTGTTCACAGGTTACCGTAAATACTCCTATATAGTTGTAGAAAAAGAGACACCAGAAGAACTGTTTACATGTCCAAAATGTCCATGCGTGTTTAGGGTAGCGTCTAGTTTGCAGCGACATGTAAAATATGAGTGTGGTCAGGAACCAAAATATAAATGTCCTTATTGCAAGTACAAAGCCAAATGGAAGGCAAACATTCTCAGACATGTCAAGACGAGGCACAAGGATTCCCGACTTTACTTTTTAAATTTGGAATAAGACGTATATAGTTTTAAGCTTCATTTCAAGATCCACAATTTTCATTTCAAGTTCTTTTAAAAACTGAGCTGTACTGTGATCATAATATTTTTAAAATAAAAACCATCACACTGAAAATCACATTGTTTTCATGAAAAACGTCCTTTACCATTTCATTTATGAGATAAGTTTAAAATCGAATGAAACATTTTTTTAAAAAAATAACATTCTCGATTATTTTTGCAGGATTGGCAGATGAGTGGCCGTGGGAGGCGGAGACCGAGGGAGAGCGGCCATTCTGTTGTTCAAGATGTGGAAGTCGGTTTACACTACGAACTAATTTACAAAAACACCTGAAGTTTCAATGCGGTAAACAACCGAGTTGCGGTTGCCCGTACTGTAACTACCGAACAAGGCACCCGTCCAATTGTAGATCGCACATACGAAGAATGCATCAAGGTCTTCCAATTTATGTTGTACGATTAGACAACAATAAACCGTCATTCGAATGATTTCAATAAATTCTTAAACACTAGATATGTTTTCGATTTTATTTTTCGACCTTGATTAGGTTAAGTTTTTAGGTTATTGTTGCAGACTTTTTCAATCCCGCTATTTCAAGATGACCGAAAAGGAAAGAAAGTTAACGATGTAAAGTAGTTTTTGTTCTATAAAGTACCTTGTAGTTGACCTTGAAAAAATAAAGAAGAATATAACTTTGTTACCAATATTAGATTTCCTGATTGACATCACCTGTGTGCAAGTGGTTTGAAAGAAATTTTTCACAAGTTCAACAGAATGTTGACTCACGATATTAACTCGAAACTTGTTTGATTTATTTTTCAGAACTTTGGGCGAGCGAGATACCACATTGGTTGGATGGTAAATACTCGGAGAAAAAGAATTCGAAATCGAGGTTTCCGTGCCCCGGGTGTCGCAAAAGTTACTCGACAAAAAGCGCCGTCACAGCGCATTACAAGTACGACTGCGGTAAGCCGCCAAGGTTCGAATGCCCGTATTGCGGGAAACTAAGTAAAAAGAAATTCAACGTGCAGGATCATATCCGGCACAAACACCCAACCAAATCTGTGATTTGTAACACCTTGTTCTAAATGAATTCAAGAAAGATTTCAAACAACTTGAAATTTGATAAGTAATCTGTTGCGATGAACTTTTACGTGTTTGAATTAAATTAATGTAATAATTTATACAATTTCACAAATATTCGTAATTTATAATTTGTGTAGTTGATACTTGTTTTTGCAAGGAAAATTGTAAATAATTTATAAATACACTGTATACAAATTCAGAACGAAACGTTTTTATTCGTCATAGTAAACTTCCAATACCTTTTCAATCAACCGTATTAATAGTTTTGATCTTTTTTACAGGCCAACAGAAACAAGTATATCTAAGTAAATCCATTGTAACGACACGTTTTTCATTCAAATTTGCCATATTTTGTTTTTTATTTTTAGTAAAGTGGTAGCACTGTCTGTGCTGTATATATGAAACCCACTCAAATTCCACACATATCTTTTGTATTCCAAGGACATGGGTGAAGTAAGGTAACTTTAGTAAGTCCTTATTAGTCGCAACTTGGAACTTGAATACTCCTACAATGTAGTATCGCGAATCTGAATGTTGTAATAGTGTGACAAATTGTTGGTACAAAGTCAAATCTAACCTCGAATATTTTTTTATTTGTTACAGCGATTCAATATTGGTCCGAGGGTGACGAGTCCTTCAGGTATTATTTATGTCCGAACTCTGGCTGTGGAAAATCGTTTAAGTGGAAGGGCAATTTAAAGGCTCATCTGCTGAACGCCTGCGGTGTGCAGCCAAGGTTTAGATGTCCCTATTGCGTGTACAAGTGCAAAGTCAAAAGCGACGTGCGCAAGCACATCAAAAAGAAGCACCATGGACGCAACATCTTCGTTCTAGAATCAGAACCAGTGATCTAACACTAGAAACGCCGATGTCACATTTTGTGGCCTGGAAAACTTTCTATTATTACCACAGCTGTATTTTTCATTCATTTTGAATGCTCTATTGTGACTTTTTCACTAATTAGCTCTATTAAATTTTAATTATTCAACTTTTACTTCTGATAATTATTTTCAGTTTGGCTATTGATACCCTAGAAATACCAAGGGAAAAATTTTTTACTACTTTATTATAACAAAAACATAAACATAATTTGAACACAACAGTAAAACTTAAAAAGTGTAAGTTAGGATTTTATTTTTATCTTTTACAAAACTTCATTCGTGATAAAATGTACCTTCTTGTGCAATTCGCATTTCGAAGAGGTACACAGTACGGAATTTCTAGTGCTAGTCAACTCATTATCTTGCGAATTTTGACCTCTCAAATAAAAAAAGCAGGATTCAAATGTGAAATAACACCATGTAGTATAATATTTCAGAGACTGTGTAGATAGTGGGTTGAGTCTGCGTTGCTACGCATACGCAAATTGTGATATTAAAGATTAAGTCTGCGAGATTGTTGTCAACTGTTCAATTCACTGTGTAAATAAAGCATTGACCAACAGACCGATCTAATTTTTTGGGTCCTCTTCTACTACTTATTTTTCTCATCTATTGTGGGTGTTTTTCTTCTGTTTATTTGAATTGGAATTTTGTTTGGATTTTCCAAGCCTGTTTTTAGCCATCAAAAATGATGCACTTTGTACATAACGTTATATGCTTTTCTGTTACAGGACATAAACAATATCAGTGTCCTAATTGTCCTAGTGCCTTCACCAGACAGACTAATCTCAAACGTCACGTGATATCAGGTTGCGGATACAATCGGCCGCTGCACAAATGTCCCTACTGCGCGATGTTTTCTAAAGAAGTTTCCAACGTGTACAGGCACATTCGTACGCAACACAATGGAAGTCGCGTTTATATAATGAAGAGCTACAAACAGAAACTAAAATACAAAATTTTGAATCGTTCCTAACCTCTAAAGGATACCTGTTTACGACAATCAGTAGTTGTCTGAAACGAAATCGTTGATTCAGTAACGACGTTTTTTAACCTACAATTTATTTAATTAATTAGTCATCATAAAACCGAATTGTACCCGCGATTGAGTTACGAAATAAAATATATTTTCTACCCTGATCCGAAATCTTGCTTGCTATCATTGCACTCATTAATCCCTTCTTTGCATGTCCGAGTTTGGCAAATGAAGATCCTTTTACACTGGTTGATGGAGAACTTTTGACTAATTAGGCGTCGCAATTTTTTGTAGGTTCCAAGGTGGACAACTTCCGAGCATCTTCAAATAAACGGCAACAATGTAGGCGAGACCCGGATTACAACTCGAATACAGGCAAATTCCATTGTCCCAAATGCAACAATGGATATAGTAGGCGAGACACCATGTTGGGCCACTACCGGCACGAGTGCGGCATGGCGCCGAGGTTCAAGTGTCCTTACTGTCCGCTATGCAGCAAAAAAACGTCCAATATATACCAGCATATCCGTTGCGTCCACCAAGACCAACAGGTTTCGGTTGTTCGACTGTACTGAAAAGTTTGTGAAATGTTGACAACGGTTTTTTTCCGCAAAAATTATCATCTAGTGTTAACTGAAGTTGAAGCATAATACTCTTAAAATTCTAACGCCCGGAGAGCAATGCAATCTTGTAATTGTTTATTTTTTATATGCCTATGAAATCGAAAATTATTTAAATTTCAAATAGTTATTCTGTATCTTTTTTAAATTGCTCTTCAGTCGTTAGAATGACGAAAGAACATTCCTGGAAGTCAATTCCAACCGATTGAAACTAGTTCGAACTAGTTTGCGTACTCGGCGACGAACAAATGTATTTCAATTCTGTAAATTGGAGGATTGCCAACAAATAAAGTATTTATGTGAGTTGAAGGACATTCATTCTTGCCTATTCTCACTGTGACCTTTGGAATTGTAAACAATGAACTTTATTGTAAACTTTCGTTGTTCGTCTGTGTACTCTTCCTTGTTGTAAATTTTAATATTCAACTTCAAAAGAGTGCAATTCAAATTTTTGTACCATACGTTTGTAGTGCTACAGAATGATCTACATAATAAACTTGAACATCGCCATAAAATAACCACGTGCCGACATTTTTGTTTCAGATTTATTTCCTGGGTTTTCTGTGATGGACCAGGATCGCAACTACGAGTGTCCGAAATGTCAGAAAAAATTTTCGCACAGTTATTCAATGTACCGTCATTACAGATACGAATGCGACACGCTGCCACGCTTCAAATGTCCACACTGCGATCGCGTAAGCAAATGGTCGCATGGCATTTATAACCACGTGCGCAAAATTCATCCGGGCAAAGAGGTGACTTCGGTGAAGATGTACTAAAAAGCCACAAATAAAAAAATTGTTCATTTATTCAAACTTAGGCAAGTGTGTCTTTGCTACAGCCCCCTTTCCAATCGACTTAACTGCGGGTGCGCTTTGCATAACCTCAAAACTGGAACTAACGATCCCCATCTTGTTTGATTGCAGACTACCTGTCGCCTACCGAGTTCCACAAGTTCGACGGCCACCGAATTAATATCCATGAGGATCACCGGATATTTTCTTGTCCGAGGTGTTCGAGAACTTTCCGCACTCCGGGTGGCATGAGCCGGCATTTTCGTCTGGAGTGTGTCGATCTTCCGCGTTTCAAATGTCCGCACTGCGAGATGTGCAGCAAGTACACGCAGGCGATTTACAGGCACATACGAGCCAAACACCGGGATCAGGAGCTGCGCTTTGTTAAGCTTTACTGAATTGTTAGATTATTGTTTATCACTTGGACAGTAATACCTCACAGTATTTAAATCATGGACTTGACTGATTGCATTTAGAATCGAATTTTCATTTTGTTCCCAGTAGGATTATGTAATAAGCGCTAGCTTTATTTATTCACTGAAATTATATTAAACGAACTAGTTCAAGACGTACAGACGTAAATCCTCATTTTTGTAACTCCAAAGTTCGGAAGTCGAGCCGTTGATCTGAAGAATTACTATTTTTCTATTCTGTACTAACAATTATGTTCTGCACTAATATCTTTGTTACAACTGTTGTTCATCAATTGTAAAAACAAAAAAACCCCTGGCTCAATGATATGTATAGAAACAAATATACGAACTATCATCGTTTATAACACGAGTCTACTCATTTCGAGCAAAAAAAGCGTAAGGATAGCGTGACATCTAACCTAACCTCCCATTCCAGATGTAGATATAATCCAGGAGATATGAACAACTTTGATACTCACAATTAAGGCGATTTTTTCTTTTGCAGGAGCAGTTAAGAAGCATTTCTGTCCGAGGTGTCACAAGGGATTCACGATGGAATCGAACATGAACACCCACATTCGACACTTCTGTGGCAAGAATCCGCGCTTTGGATGTCCATATTGCGAGAAGAAAGACAAGAAAACGTATAATATTTATAGACACATTAGACGCTGCCATCCAGGCTACGAGCTCTACACCATTCGCTTGTATTGAAATTGTAAAAAAAGATACACTGAATAAAAATCGAACCGTAACCAATTTTTTTCAAGTATCGCCATTGTTGCATGACCGTGGTTGGTTATTTGTGATAGATTTGTTTTTTTTTTGGACAGAACACTCTTGCCTTCATGTTTCGAAGCAGAATTAGACGGTGCATAACCTACCAATATAGCAGATTTCAGGTTAGAAAACAACTTATAATTGCAATCTTAGTTTGCCACGTGTAGGTCTTTGAGTGAACCTTGGATCAATTGTGTCGCCTTGATATTAGGCGTGCCTTAAAAAAATTGCTAATCAATGAATTTGTTTTGTTCTTAGGTGTTGATGCAAGTCTCCTTGATGTTCTGCAACTTAATTCGGACATTCTCTCAGGCGATGTCGTGAATGATGAAGACCCATTCTGGCAACCTGGAAAGATGTCTTACCACTGTCCCAGATGCAACGCTGGATACACGTATAAGCGAACTCTCATGACTCACATGAAATACGATTGCGGCAAACTCCCCAGGTTTAAATGCCCTTACTGTAACAAAAGGGACAAATGTTCTTCCAACATCTACAAGCATGTTAGGATTAGACATGGCGGCTTACCAGTTACCGTCATCAAGGACTGAACTTGTACGATATACTTTTGATAATCATTGTGGGGTTGTGAATGTGATTTTTAGACAGAATAATTCTTTATATTTTCATGCAGTATTTAAGTCTGTTTTAAGTGTTCACAGTATTGCAAAAAAGGTTTTTTCGTCGCCAGAGTATATCCAAATGTCCGCCATGTTTTTAGTCTAAAGTCGCCATGTTGTGGCTAATAGATCCGCCATTTTGTGGCTGTCTGAATGTCCGAGCGAAAATCAGAATCGTGTATAGTTTTGATACTGTAGTAAGTTGTACCATCGAAAGCAAAATAAAAATTTACAAAGAGAACCAGCTCAGAATATTTTTATATTTCTTTTTGTTTATATTTTCTGATAATGATAGAAATGTTTTGTTGTCCCTTCTCTTAAAACAAAATGTTATCTTAATATTAAAATATATCTTGGACATATTGACTGAAAAAAAAAATAATTTTCTCGATTTCAGATCCGGACGACAGCAAGTGGATAATGGACCCAGTAACGACCTACGTATGTCAAAAATGTGATGCTGGGTTCCGAAGGATGTGGGACTTGATCAGACACAAATGTGGACAAATGCTTAGGTACGGATGTCCTTACTGTCAGAAAAAGGACAATTCGTCGTCTAACGTTTACAGACACATTCGCCGATGGCACCCAGCAATGCCCGTCGAAGTCACTAAAATGTTTTGAAACTCTTCGTTCTGTGTCATTTTTTATCATTTTACTTTTTCAAAAACATCTGCAAGGTTCGTCGACTGTAAACAAACTTTGTATGAATAATAAATAGCAGACATTGTCAGACCATTGGTTGTAGTTTTCATTTTTGTCTCATTCTCTCGTCACACGTTCGATATCTTGGATTTACATTCTTATCTCGATAAAAATGCACGGATTCGCAATAATCAATTGTCCTTACTAATTCACGACGTTTTTCTCTTTTTTTAGAAGTTCGACTGAAGATTCTCGACGTAGCTCAGATCGAGGACCGAATTTGCATCCCCTTTGACGCGAAAAGTATCTGCTACAGGTACTTGCCAAACGAGAAGAAACGCTACGAGTGCATCACGTGCGGCCATCGGTTCTCCCAAAAGTCCACAGTTACGAGACACACCCGTTACTTCTGCGGCAGGGGTTACCGTTACCAGTGTCCTTACTGCGAGGTTCGGGCGTCCTGCTCGTCAAACATTTATAGGCACGTTCGCGCTAGACACGTTGGAAAAGAGGCTCATGTTATTAAACTCTTTACCACTCTTGGCACGCAACCATAAAAGTTTTTTTTTTTGAGTTTTTTGTTTAAAAAGAGACGAATGGTTGGCGGTATGCAAGCATGCCAATGTTATTTCCTAGAGTCTGTCTTTTTCTTTCTTACAATATAAGACATATAGGAAGAAGAAGACAGAGCCTCAACACTGAACATAGAAATCAAATTTATTAATGTTCCTGTCAGGAGCTTTTTGATTGTTTTTATTAAGTTTGTCTTTAGAAGCATTAGTGATTATTTGACGGGTTACAATTTCTTTCGTTTTTGAACTGAGCTAATTAATTTAAGAAACGATTGTAGTCCAAGTGACCACCACCGTAACTCTAAGATGTAAAAAACCTCCGATGAATATTGTGTGCCAAATAATTGTAGCACTTAAATCAAACTACACAACAAATGCTGAATAAATGTGTATTAACAATGCTCCAAATCAAGTCTTGATACTAAAAAAGAACGACAACTCGCCTTCTCTCCCTTCTTTTGTTCTTTGTAATAGCATGTGTCATTGCATTGTAAACAGTCGCAAACTTGATCAACGTTTGGTCAGCATGTACTGACAGTGTTGATTTGGGACCGATTATTTATGCGTCACTGCATTCTTGGCTTCTGTCGATCATTCATTGGGATCATTAAACTTCAATTATTTCACTGCCATCACGAGCGCAACAGTGAATCGACAAATAACTATCACACGTGTTAACAAAACTAATTTACTATACTTTTATTTTCAGGTCCAGTCGTCAGTGTAACTCGCGGCAGAATTCGTTCAAGAAGTTTTATCTGCGAAGAGTGTAAGCGTGCTTACGTTAACTCGAGGGATCTCAAGCGACACATGCGGTACGAGTGCGGCAAGATTCCACGCTTTCAGTGTCCTTACTGTCCTCAAATAGCCAAGTATAGATCAACGATTTACAACCACATTCGAAAGCGTCATCCGCTTTACGACATCGCCACGGTCGATTTACAGATGTAAAGCAAACTCAATAACCAGTTGCTTCTTGTGATATTCTGTCAGGTCTGCCGCCATCTTGTGAGGCTGGCGCCATTTGATGGGTTGGGGGTAACGAAGCACAAAGAAATTTCAAGTTGAAGAATTTACATGTTAACAATTGTTGAACAATTTATTGAATCATTGATATATTACTGTTACGAAAACATTTGTACATTTGTTATGATCAATTTGTAAACAAATAAATCTTGTGTCAGAAGTATCTGTACGCTGTTGCTCATATGGTAGCTGTTTTAGCGACGGAACCATCTAGTGACTGTTTATTTTTCGTACCCAAACTTTTTGCATGCGGGTGGAAATCTCTAGCATTGTCCATGCGTGTGAATCGCTGTACACGATAAGCCTTCTATTTGTGTATCACAACTCACAAAGATCGAATTGTTTTCAGCACTGCACCTTTACGATGACGAGTTAGAAGACGCGCTCGTGCGGTACCCAGGGCTTCGGCGCAAGCGCAGAGATAAGGACGAGAACACGGACATTTATTCGCGAGGCAATTTCGAGTGCCCGAAGTGTCGCAAAACGTACAAATGGTACCGCGGCTTGCACCGTCACCTTAATTACGAGTGCGGCAAATCGCCGCGGTTTCGGTGTCCGTACTGCGTGTACATCGGCAAACATCGATCCCACGTGTACTCTCACATCAAATCCAACCATCCAGATGAGGCTGTCTATGCCCTTGACATGCAACAAACATGAATACTACTTCGTTTTCGTTATTGTTTTTTTTTGTTTTACTTAATCAAGGTCTTTCAAGAGAACACCATATGAACAATTCCAATTTAAATTTTAGTTTTGATCTGTTTGTTTAATAACCTAGTCATGTTCAATTATGACTGTGCCCTTGAACGACCTTGGATACCAGTGTCAAACATTGTGGATAAGAGATTTATTTTTGCAAGTTACTTGTTTTTGTAAACCTTTGTACATGTAAATACATCTGTGAACAAAGCATCGGTCGTCAGTATCATTTTTTAAAGACACGCTTTTCTAATCAAACCAAACCGCTCCCTTACTTTGTACGGTGCAGGGCTAGACTTTGGCGACTCTTTCTCTTTCTACATCTTTTGTTCTCTCACTTAAGTTACGTTTTGAGTTAGTTTCTGTTTTTGTTTTGTTCGTTTCCTTTCATTTATCAGCACTTATTCACGTTTTGTCCACAGATTGGTTCGTCGCCCAGGCAATCATAAAATATCCGCGCCGGAGATCCTCCGTTTCCAGTCGCCCGTCGTTCGGAGAGTTGCGTTACGGTTGTCCCCACTGCGGTTTCCGGAACAAGCGCAAGGACCACATTTATCGGCACATCCGGGCCAAGCACCCCAAGAACACCGTCTGCTACGTCGACCTGGCCATCAGCCAGGAACTCGACCGCATGCTCTGAGCACTTGCCTTAAAACCTTATTGTTTCAACTTAATCGTTTATGTTTTTCATGTAAAAAGTCGTATATGCATCACCTCAAAAATAACCATTGTACAACAGATCCAACAATGTGCCTTTAAATGACCATGGCCGTCCAGCCACAAGTTATTGCATTGTACATAACTTTGATTTTAAACTCGACAATAAAGGTCAACGAGATTTTATGATAATCGGTTGATAGTTGTATTTCACCATCCTTAACTTTAATTTGTGACTTTCTTTTTCTTATCGAATCGTTTCAGACGTTCGGTTGTCTCGCTAAACGTATCGCTGACGAGGTTGTTTTTGCTTTCAGACTTGATGCTCAGCAAGGAGATGTTTGTGCGACAGTCGCGCAGCCTGTACTCGCGCGATGAAATGCTCATGATGAACAGGCACCCGTGTCCCAACTGCAACCGCAGCTACAAACACCGCAGTCACATGATCCGTCATTTCAGATACGAGTGCGGAACACCGCAACGCTTCGAGTGTCCGTACTGCAAGCACCACCTCCGCCAAAGAACCCACGTTTGGACACACATCAGGGCGTTCCATCCTGGCTGTGAGCTCTTCTGCATCGATATCGCTACTAATACCAGGCTCAATTATCACGATTACAAGAACGATTCGCAAACTTAGTGATTTTTACTACTTTTGTTTTACCGTTCTTTTAGTTTGAAATTATTTTACACTTCATCAACGTTTGTTTTCTGTTAGTTTTATTTTGTTTTAATTTTTTATGTTGGTCATACTGAGAAAATGTGGGAACCCCATTTTTTCGTAGTTTTTAAAAGTTGGGTTATTTAAAGTTACAAGTGCATAATTATGTTTAAGCAAGACAACGATTTTTTATCTAATCTCGAAGTTTGGAAAATTGTACATTAGAATAACTTGTACATAAAGTCGTGTAAAAATTTTTTTATAACGCGCAAAAATTGAAACAGAGTTTAAGATTATACGAATGAGAAACTCGCTCACTTGGGCACTTAAGATTTCAGTAGCACAGCAACTCGAAAGTAAACAAGTGTTGAGTTCCTAAAATAAATGAAATCCTCGTTGAATACCCTCGTTCATTGATTTGTAAGTAAGTGATTCGAAGTCGAATTTCACCAGCACCGTGAGACTCTTTTGTCATGTGATAAGTTACACCATTGTGATAATCGTTTGTTTTAAATCGCTCAAGAACGAAGTTAGTAGTTCGTTTAGCATTGTTATCGTCTCGGGGAACTTTGCATTGCGAAATACATGGACACCAAAGAATTTTTAAAACAACCACCACTATCTTTTGTAGTTCGTGAAAAAATTGCCAGTTGGCAACACTTGATCCCCGAATTTGTGATTTGTGTAAATTTGTACGATTGTAAAATGCGAACCAATAAACTGTATCAAATCACAACGGGTTGTAATTATTTAAAATAATTCAAATAATGTGTAAAATCACTGTTATTGCCATGACTAACTTTTTGGTCTTTTTTCTGACCTGTTTCAGATGGTGCATTACCGGATTCTGGTACCTACGAGAAGGTGGTGCCAACAAAGAACGCAACTCAATATTTTGTGGTCAAGAAACGAAGGGATAAACTGCCTAAACCATACAAGTGTTCGAAATGTGGTCGCAAGTTTGCTCTCAAACGCTCAAGATGTCGTCATTTAAAATATGAGTGCGGTCTTGAACCGAGGTTTCAGTGCCCCTACTGCCCTTATCGGAGCAAACGACCTTCGAATGCTTACGTTCATATTCGTAGACTACACCCTGGCAAAGACGTTTATACTTTAGACTTGGAACTTAAAGAATGATTATTATTAGTTGCATTGGTATTCTTATTGTCTGATTTAGTAGATACAAAATATTGTTGGGCTTTACAGAGACTGTTATTAAAAACTGACTAAAAAAGTTTGACTCGTCTCTAAAAATCGTTTAAGTATCTTTCTATTTGTTTTTGTATCAAAACAACACAACAAGAACAAAACAATAAACGAACCCTACAAAACTATTTTGTTAAGTTTACTTTGTTGTTGATTGAAGTAATTCTATTTATTTGTTTCAGTGTAAAAGTTACAATTATCAGCCCTGGATACATTTTAAATAATTTTATTATATTTTTCCTGTAGAAAATGAAATTTCAATTTTTTATCCTTAACCAATAGTACTATTATCCGAGTCCGAAAATCTCGCTAAAAAATCTTCGAACTAACGAATTTGTTATAATTTTACAGGTTTCTATGGAGAGTATGTTGATCGAGGCCAGATAGCTCCGCAAAATTCACTGAACGCAGACCACGCTTATTATTATCAGCACCAAGTGCCCTACAGTGCCAACACGATGGTCGGCTTAAAACCGGATAAACCATTCGTTTGTCCACAGTGTCAGAAGTCGTTCACCATGAAGAAGAACTTGCGACGACACATGCTTTACGATTGCGGCAAGCCGCCCAGGTTCAAGTGTCCTTACTGCTACCTTCGTGGCAAGCACAAGACCAATGTCAAGACGCACATCATTGCCAAACACGAGGGACAGAAGGTCTACGTGATTGATATCTAAGATTCATCGGTACTAGTTTTGTAACTTCTAAAATTGCAACTCCAATATTACAATTTTTCTACCATCAGATGGTACGAATCGAAAAGAAAAACCAAATGCGATAACCTACATTACAAACCTGACCTTTTCACCTGTATTTTGAAACTGTAATTCTGTAATGACAATTTGCGAATAAAAGACAAACCTCTAATTCTGTCGATTCTTTATAATTTTGTATAAAAAATTAAACTAAAACAAAAAATGGTGTTTGTTTTTGTCCTGAATAAAAGAGCCACGAAAGACTAATTGGTTGTGAATCAATCTCCCGTTCGTTTTTGTAAATAAAAACTCGAACATGTCGTTTTTCTTCTTTTTTGCACTTTTGTCAAGTGATTAATATTATTAACAAAGATGTGAATCCCATTTACTAAGAGCAAACACCCTCGGCTTTCTGTTCAGCACTTTTATTTGATAGTACCGCCACAGAACCATCCACGCAAACCAAAGTGACACCAACGCAAACCTTACGTTTTTGTTTCAGAGGCGGCAATCATGGGGTTGAACTTCCAGTTCAAATTCCAGGACCATGCGGTCACCAAGTTCGAGCTCAATAACGGGCCCTTCATGATGCGACCGCCCAATCCCAAAGTACGCTTCATCTGTCCCAAGTGCCTTCACGGATTTACGTTGAAAAGTAACCGAAATCGTCACTTGAAATACGAGTGCGGATTGGAGCCAAGATTTAAGTGCCCTTACTGTGACTTGCGCAGCAAACAGACGTCACAAATTTATAGCCATATCCGCAAGAAACACCCGGAGGAAAGAGTTTACTTCGTTGATCTGATGAAGTCCACCTAGAGGCAAGATGAGGAAGAAGACATTGTTTTTTTGTTGTTTTCAAATTTTACCGTTAATACTTTACTTAAGTTTCTACTACATAGACTTTGCGGTCAAGATGAAGCTTTAACTCTGAAAACCAGATGCAATGAATACTAAATGTTGAATTTTTAGTCTTTTATTAATTTATGTAAATAAACAGATGAATACATATAATTTAATGAATTCTGGACCCTACGTTGGGCGCCAATTGTACAGGATTATATCAAATTATTATTTACAGTCTATGAGTTGGAATCTGAAATTCAGATTCGAAAAAATCTGGTTTTCAGAGACGTTGAAGTGTGTATGTGCATTAGGGAAAACTTGATCTATTTATACTTGAATATAGGCCTTTGCAAAAATTGTACATGCAAGTTTGTTGATGCTCTATTGCTTGACTATCCAAATTATCACGTCGGACAAAAATGATTGTAAGCTTGTGCAAACGATAGATCGAGGAGCAGTGATCGAATACGACTTAATTTATGTGTAAATACGAAACTTACGATTTAGAGCTACTGGAATTGTCGGTGAGAATGATTAGTGTTATTGTAAGTGGACAACTCGAGGATCTTACAGCTAGACGACCAACTAGCTGTCAGCAACCGTGCCATGTGTACTTTTGCTTGTTACTTAAAAAAAATACCTGAAACTTGAGATCTGACGACTAGTTTGTCGCTTCAATTAATTTTAATGAGCACTACTTATTTCTCTCTTTTGGATAACCGGATTAACATTATTGTAATTGGTGAGATTTGTGTTTTGCGATAACAATAAAGAGTTTTTTTCGTACGAAATATTAAGACAACTGGCGACTGCGTCGTTGTTCTTTTATTGCCGAACCTTCATCATTCACTTAAAATTTGTAGCAATAAACAAAAGAAACCAAAATTGTGCACACGTCCAAGTCTAACTAGCCGCTTTGTTTTTCTGTTCGCAGAATTGATGCAGTACCAAAGTTTGTACTACAAGTTCGGAGACATTGGTCTGCCCAAGAACTTGGCGGTTGAGCACTACATCTGCACCAAGTGTGGAAACAAGTACAGCTCGAAAAAGTCATTGCGCAGGCACTTGAACTACGAGTGCGGTGTGGAGCCGAAATTCAAGTGCCCGTACTGTGACGCCCCTAGTAAGCAGAAGGCCCATGTGAAGGAACACATCCGACGTCGTCACAAAAACCAGAGAATTTATGTGATAGATCTTTCACTTAATCAATGTACATAAGCTGTAACAAAATGTCAACAATAAATTATTATTCGATGGTCACAACTTTTGTGATTATTTTTTTGACATTATCGTTACCTGTTTGCTTTGTTCAATCTTCCGTTTGGACGTTGTTCTTTTTTAGGTGTTTTGATTTGACTGTTTTAGGTGGCTGTATCAAACACTTACAAGTTTTTTATTTTCGATTTTCAGGACGTGTAAAGATTCCGAACCAGTTTGACTTTTATCAGGGACCCGAAGTTTACACCTGCAACCAGTGTGGCAAGTACTACAAATACCGAGCGACTTTGGTGCGACACATGCGCCATGAGTGCGGTCAAAAACGGAATTTTCAATGTCCCTACTGCGAGGCCACAGGCAAACAGAAGTCCCACGTGAAGGAACACATCCGACGTCGTCACAAGAACCAGAGAATCTATGTGATTGACCTAACACTTAAGCCAAATGTATAAGTAATAAAACTGTCACTGAAATCATGCAGTTTCAATTATTGACACTAGCGCCACCCGTGCTTTGTTTATTAGGTCTATCCTATCATGCATCTTTAGATTTATAGATGTACAAACAATTTTTACTTTAAAGCTGTAGACAACAATTTTAAATGCACGTATTAATGTTACTAATTTGTTTGATACTTGCAGGGTTATTTCAGCAGGATGACATCTATAAGGAGACGATGTTTGTAGAGAAATATCCGCAATTCGACGGCTATCGAATGGAATTCGATATGTTCGTTTGCGAGCAGTGCGGTAAACGGTATAAACACAGAGCAACTCTGCTGCGACACATGCGTCACGAGTGCGGACAGGAACCGAAGTTCAAGTGTCCCTACTGTCAGGCTTCGAGCAAGCAAAAGGGTCATGTAAAAGAACACATAATGCGAAAGCACAAAGACATGAAGATCTTTGTGATCGACCTATCCCTCAACCCTAACCCTCTTTGTACGTAAATGTGTAACAAGTTGAAATAAATGCGTTTTTTTATTCGAACCCCGTGGTTTTTATTATTGCGACACTAACGCCACCTATCTTGTTTGCAGATTCTGTAAGTTAAACTAGGATAAAATGTCGGCATTGCAAGAAGCTACCAAAACTCACAAGCTTTTACTTTCAATTTGCAGGGTCTTTTCAGCCACGCAGCGCCATCTGTGAACTGGTACCAGTGAAGTTCGAGCGTAACAAAGACTCGTCCCCGTGGCTCGATAAGAGGAACACGACTTTCCTCTTCACCTGTGATCAGTGTGGCAAGGCCTATCAGCATCGAGCGACTCTGCTGCGACACACCCGTCACGAGTGCGGAAAAGAACCCAAGTTTAAGTGCCCCTACTGTCCCCACCGTACGAAGCAACGCGGAAACGTGTACCAACACATTCGGACCAATCATCCAGGAAAAAATGTCTTCTTCAGTCGTTAGAGAGTCGACAGTTGAAAAGAAATCTCGGTTTAGGAAGTTGTAAATAGAACAGAATTCTGAGAATCTGGACTCGACCACTGATTTATTACTGTAGCTCGATTTTTATTTATAGTTAATAAAATAATTTTTGTACAAGATATTCGACTTGTTACTGTGCCCCTGGTCGCCCCTCCGCCCCAGCTTTGTGTTTTCGACTAATAGAGCCTAGAGTTAACCGAGACTTAAGTGTCGTTGAGCATGCCGAGGCCAAGATCGCGGAGCTTGTTATTAATCGAGGTGGTTTTATTGGTTTTAGGTATGGCCTCGCTGTCGTGGTCGAACGCCAGCTCGCGCTGCCGCGTGTCTCACGTTTATTCGTTGGCGCGGAAAGATTTTCAACGACCAAGCTGCGTGGACAAGAAACCTGGCTACTTCAAGTGTCCGAACTGTGATAAAGGATACCGGTGGTTACGCAACATGAAAAATCACCTGAGAATCGAGTGCGGCAAAGAGCCTACCGAATGCTGCCCCTACTGCCCACACAAAACCAAATATAAGAGTAGTCTACAGAAACACATTATGAGGATACATTTCGGCTAGAAAACACTTGTTCTTCCATGGTTTCTCAATTATTTTTGTTTGGTTTACAATAAACGATTGAATTTCGCTCGGGGCTACAACATCTTGATGGCTGCTCAAAATGAAAAACGTTAGAATAATTTAAAATGTTTTTTTTCTTATTTCGTTTCACTTTATTTATTCGAACTGTAATAAGATACATCACAATTGTTATGTAGGATTTAATTTAATTTCGGCATAAACGACACAGCGTAATCACTTAGATAATTCGAAAACGTTGTACATTATTTTCACGTTATTCTAGGAATCAAGATTGATTCTCGTCGTTGAATCGTTCCAGTGCCAATGCTGATCGCTGTTCCACCGGTGAAAGAAAAAAAGAGAATTGAGTGTGTTGTTAGAAATACATCGTCATATCCAACTTGTTTTTACTATGATTCTGTATAAAAAAAACAAAGAAAAAAGAAGATTGTTAACTATCAACAATTAAACGACATTTAAACAACTTGGGCTTTTGGTTATTTGTCATCACGATGTCATTCCATCGATTGAACCTGTTTGTTGTTTGTGTTTTGTTCTGTTTGTTTTCATCATTGTTCGGTAATCGGATGAAAATTTTCATTTTTGTATTAATCTCACTTTTTTTCTTTCAGGTGACGTTTTCACATGTGGAGATTGCGGACGCCTTTTTTCATGGCCGTCAAGTTTACGTCTACATCAAAAAGTTGCCTGCGGCAAGACGCCTAACTTTTATTGTACCATGTGCGATTACAAAACACATTTCAAGGGGAACTTGAAAAGACATGTTAACGGCGTTCATCGGACCAGAATTATTTGAAAAAAGATAAAATTTGTAAAAAAACTAAATCTTGTGCTTTTTTTAATTGTTGTGTTGGTATATTTGGCGAAACATGCCAACGAGAAGCAAGATGGCGCATGCGTCAGTCTCGTTTATGAGCGACGATAAGTGTGTGCCATTACAATTTGTGTTCTCATTTGTTAATATTTATTGTACATAACATGAATTTTTGTATAAAAAATGTACGAAAGTGTAGAAACACATGGTTATGTAACTATAAAAGAAAGAAACATGTTGAAATACAAAGTGGCACCAAGGACAAACTGATTGTCGAGGTAAAGAGGTTACTTTTTTCGTTTATTTACTTTCTGGTTTTTGTTTCACCTTGTTCTCAACTTTGTTGAAATTTCGCAACCAACTTCTGAACTTGAAAATTAAACCGAACTAAAATTTGAACAAAACAAAACCAATCTTGATTACACAACAATTCGTATGACCAACACGGCCATCATGCGTTTGTTTACATCACACAAAACACACAAAACCATGGCCAATTGTTTACAAGCGTAAAAAAAAGAAGCAAAAACTGATGCGAGACTTGTATGTTTGTTGTTTTGCATGCAATGAGTGCACGTAAGTGTCGTAAAACGTTGTGCATTGTCCGATTGACACGAGCCTAATTAACTTGGCGTAGTTCGTTGAGCGTGCAGCGTTGGAGGTCACCGCAATCCAGGTGTGTAGTTTTTTCTCGCTGGATTAAACCAAAGCTGTCTGCTAACATCGTGCGATTTTCTTGTTTCTGTTTCCAGATATCCCGTTGTTCCCGATCGTCAAACCTCGACTGCACGTTTGTCCGCGTTGCGGTCAGATGTACTCCTGGGCTTCCAATCTACGCAAACATCTCAAGATGGGCTGCGGTATGATCACATGCGAGACCCACTTCTCCTGCCAATATTGTCCTTATCGGTCCAGAATCGAAGCGAGCTTCCTAAAACATTTGCTCTCGGTCCATAACATCAAATAAAAGTAAGTCCCGCCATTTTGTTTTTTAAATCTCTGGGATCTGACACTAGTTTTGTCTGCCACGGGGCATAATTTTCAGACAAAGTTAATTTTACCGGGTAGAGAATGGGTTGAAAATTTGAAATTTGAAGTCAGGTCCTAAAATAATCACAAGATATAAACAATATTAAATTCGTTCGACTTGTGTGTTTGCAGAAACTCATCAAGTCCCTGCGTCCAACATTTTTTACGACTTTTGTACGTTGTTGATGGCGGATCAGGCTGCGACGACAACTTAGCTGCGAAAATCACCCGAGAATCAGAAACCGGCAGACGTTTGGGAACCTGTTACGTTCGTCGATATATTTTTTATACGTAAAAAGAAGGAAAAAACAAGTTTAATCGCACAAGAGCGTGAATTTTGGCGCTTGTAAATAAGGAAAAATGAAAAAACAGTTCCAAACTCTAAATTATGACCGGTGGATGATCAATGCTAGATTCGCACAATTGCTCGAAGTAGTTTTGACGCGTACTTGATCATGGTTCGATAACTTCGCGTGCGCAAAGCCAAGTATTCCATAGAGGGCGCCACGGATGACGACTCTCCGTCGCCCAGAACTAAAAACGTCCGGTGAAAAATTGATAGCACTGTTTGGCACAGACTGTACCATGCTAACTCAATAGTTACAATCAAATATTTAAATCAAACAAAAAAGAAGATAATACTGACGACAAGGAAGATAATAATAATGAACAATCAAATTTAAAAATCAGTTTCAAACGTTGTGATCAAAGTTTTTCCGGAACGTCTTAATTTACGATTTGTGTACTTAATTTTAGTCGATGCTAATTCTAGCGCTAATTTATACTTAGTCTAGTCAACCTACATGTATTGGGTATTGGTTTCTCTCACCGCATCTATGTTGTACATGATAAATCGCTGAACTACACAAAAAAATCACAAGCAAACAAACAAAAATCAAAACCAAAGAAACGTTTCTAGTCAGTCAAATGTGACCAAACCCAAAGCGAGTATCTCCGTACAACAAATATTTAGGAATCCATATAACCATTGAAAAAAAGCAAACAAACAATAGATCTCAACCGCAATGTCATTTACAGTGTTTAATCGCCATTTATAGCACATAGATTAACTTTCTATCCTAGCATCAGTTGATTCGGTATTGTTTTATCGTTTGTCTAGTCCTTAACGTAAAAAAAAAAAAATGAAAAGAAAACATATCTGTGTAATCCAATCTGATTAACGCGTACGACCTAATGAGCTTTTTCACGTTCGAAGACCAGTGCGAATGTAAACCCGAGTTTGATGGCAAACTCAAACCTACGCTCAACGAACGAACCGTTGGTGCCAGTAAAACAGAAAAATTAAAATGAAACAATGCGCTCATAATTGCTAAACATGTAAAATGTTGTAACTGAATTTTCACGTAGGGCAATTGATTCTAGGAATCAATTACACAGTATTACATGCTAATTATGTGTTGATGTAATAATGTGCTGATTACGTTTACAAAATAAAAAGAAAATTTTGTGTAAATAATAATAATCCGTGGCAATACAATTTTTTCCAATACTTTGTTAACCTACTTCTAATCAACATACTGATATTTGTTTCACGTTTCAGGTAACTGCTAAACTGTTCTCCTGAAATTTCGCTGCCAATTGGACATTTGCAAAACTGTCAATTAAGTTTAAAAATAAACAATACATCTTGGCTCGAGTTCTTCATTGACTCAATTCCTCTTGTCAAATGTACAAAAAACGAAACAATATGCATGTTCAATATTTGTTCAGATTGTTTGTACTCGTTGAAGTTGAACTTGACTACAAAAAAACGATGTCTTTGTTTCAGACTGGCCCAACTACGAGATGTACCTGATTTCAAACAACGACATAGTTGTACCAAAGACCGGGCATCGGGACCCGCTCGACATGAGCGTGGAAAAGGACATTATAAAGCGCGGTGCGGCAAAATACGAGTGCGCCAAGTGTTACAAGTCCTACAACTGGAAACCCCACTTGATCGAACATTTGCGCAGCGCGTGCGGTGCCGCTAAGAACAAGTGCTGCTTGTACTGTTCCTACCGCACGAACCGTCAATGGAATCTCAAATCGCACATGAAAAGAAAACACAAAATTATCGACTAAGTTATCTCGTTTTTTTTTCATTGTTTTTTCATTGTTTTTGAATTGTTACTTATTTTGACATCGACTTTGTTATAACGTTCTATACATTTGTAATTACTGTAAGTGATGGTACTAAAAAGGGGAAGCGAATTAAAACAAAGCCCACAAATCATTGTTTTCTCTTTTCACTGATTCGTTCAATTACAGCTTTATCATTTTCTGCAATCTTTCTGTTAGGTCCTGTTAAGTTGAATTTTCTTATTTCAGTTGGAAATCCTTCGCTAATTCAATGTTATCTTTTTTCCTTTCAGGCTACATGGTAGTGGGTGACAAAGTCTATCCAATCAGTCTTCACGGTTCGAACCCTCAACGTCCAAGGTACCAAAAATACAGTGCAGAAGACTTGAAAACCGCAATGGCAGCGATTGACAACGGGATGTCTCTAAGAAAAGCTGCAAACTTATACCGAATCTCCAAATCTGTGCTACATCGATACAAAATTCGCAACCTCCGTCAGAAATCATCCTTAAACAATGATTTTCAATATCAGGTGGAGGACTTTGCAGCCCCCTGGTGACGAGAATCGTAGTTAGCAAAGTGATTTTATCTGATGAAATTTCCGTTTGTTTCTTGTTTCATAGTTTTTAAATCGGGTAAAAAAATAGTGTTATTTGTTTTCTTATAAACGGGTTCCAATATCCGCCACCAGGCGGCGCTGCTCGATTTAGATCTAAGGCGTGCCTAATTGTTAGCGATTAAGTCTTCAGTGTCGAAACAAATCAAAAAAGGAATAAGTGAATTGTGTAACTGAATAAAGTATTTTGTTAACTAAACAAGCATCTGAACTTTTAGTCATGGTAAAATTATGATTCTGAGTTTTAGATACCGAACCAGCGGCCGTTTCTTTTGGTGAGAATTTTTTTGATGTCCTGTTATAACATCTAACAAACAAAACTTCCCCTTGTCATGTGCATAATCAATTTTAACAAAAACGAACAAGTTTTTTAGTTGAACAATTTTTGTAATCTAAAAAAGGTTTATAATCTGACAAAGTTTACAATCTGAAACGAATGTTTGTGATCGAACATTGTATAATTGTACAATTTAAATTCAGGCGTATACAGAGATAACAACGATTGCTAATAATTTTCGATATTTTTCATTTTACAGAGGCGGAATTTAAGCTTGGGATTCCGAGGCAAAGGACGACCTACGCGTGCAAGAACTGCGGTAAGACGTACAATTACTACTCGAGCTTGGCCAGGCACTTGAAGCACGAGTGCGGCGTCGAGCCCAAGTTCTACTGTCCGCTGTGCCCCTACAAGACCAAGCACAAGTCCAGTCTCAACACCCACCTCAACGGCAGGCACATGAAACACCTCAGTGACTTTTATTCCGTCAACGGAAACGAGCCTAGTGAACCAAACGTCTAAGGACAATATTCTTTTTTCGTTGTTACAAATTAACCCCTTCAATCACCCCGCACAAAAACGTTTAAGAAAAGTTACATTTATGTTTGTTGACGAATTTGTTGATAATTTAATGAATTTCCTTTTTACGCTGGAGTTCTAGAGATTTGATTTTTTAGTTGCAATATAGTCTGTGACTGTGACTGAAGGAGTTGAGCTTTAATGAAAAAATGTAAGAGAATATTTTATTTTAAAGTGCAATTTTGTTACAAGAAATTTGTGTATTAGGGAGAGAAGCAATATGAATTTGCAAATAGTCTAGTGAAGCTTTTCTAGTTGAAAAAAGAGGATAAAACTGAGTTAATTAAAATTAGATAAGAAAACAGAAGTAGTGTATTTTTGGATCAGCGATTCGGACTCTCGGTTTGTGCCATCGAAAACTTGTAACTCCTAAGTGTAAATACTCGTCGTGATTGTTACACCGTTTGGCTATCGTTTAATTCATGTTTAAGTTTCTCCGAGCTTTCAACGGACCAAAAAAGAATGAAAAAAAGCTATGACTAACAAGTATTAACGTGTACATTAATTTTTAAGTGAAACAAACTCGAGTCAGTTTTTGGGTAAACAAATGGACGATGGATTGTATTGTACTTCCTATTCATCGACTTTGCTTATGAAAATTTAAGTGGCTTATAAACGACAACAAAATATATCGTTATTATATCAAACCAACACCTGTGTTGCTTTATCTCGTGATGACAATCTTCACTTTGAGATCCAGTGTCTTCTATAATCTGTAGATAGTCTGGAGCTAATTGTCACTAGCACGATCACTCATTGCCGCGTCTGCTTCTGCATCCCAAGACGAAACTCCGAAGCCCAAATCGTTGCTCTTCTAATTTTCTAACTTTACCTCTTTCAGGTTGGAAGTGTCCCTGGCCGAAATCTTACCCCGAGGCTTACCAGTGCATCCAGTGTGGCAGAGAGTACAAATCAAAGAGGTCGTTGCGACGTCACGTGATCGTCGAATGCGGCAAGGCACCGAAACACAAGTGTCCCTACTGTCCGCATTACAGCAAGTACAAAGCCAGTATTGTCAAACATGTCGCGCACATACACCCGAATTTACCCTATCCTTGAAAATTCAACTAGTGCCATATACGTCAAGTAGCGCCACCTGTGCAGACTGTGTCGCCACCTACAGTGGCGCCCTCCTACGTCTCAAAACTACAAACCTAAGACTAAAGAACTAAAGACCATGTGATAAAGATTGTTACAAACAAAGTAAACCGTCGTTGGAAAAGCTTCATCGACAGATTGTTTGATTCGTTGTAAAATTGAGAATCAGTAATAAAAGAAATTCTATAACAACTGAGAGATGTTGTTTGTCGAAACCAAACTCTTTGGTGTTTATTATTTAGATAGTTGTTAGAATTGAGTGTTTTGGTTCTGATCTAACAGGATGCTTTAATTTGTTGCAGATCCACGTAAACGTCGGTGTCGAGGCCAGGGTCGCTTCGGTTGTATGAACTGCGAGAGACGGTATTACGATTTGAAAAACCTCAAACGCCACATGATAAATGAGTGCGGCAAAAGACCCATGCTTAAATGCGATTATTGTTCTTACACGTCTGTGTACAAGTTACACCTGAAGAAACACATGCTCAAACACTCGGTAGTACATTATCAGAGTCTGACGACGGGTCGTCGGACACGTAGCCGTGGGATGATCAGTCAACAACAGTACGACATTGTGTGAACAAAAACAGAAACAATAGAAAGAATTTTTTTCGTTGAAAAAAATGTGCAACTGTAAACCGAAAATTGAGAATAAATTGACTGTAATTTTGGTTGAGACAAGAGCGTTTTCTGTGACCCTTGTAAGATAGCGAATGTGAGTCGTGATTTTTTCACTGACTAGATACTGTTTTTTGTTTCAGGTGACAACTTGTACAAGAATATTTGTTACAATTGCGGCAAGTCGTACAAACATAAGCACCACTTGAAGCGACACCTGAACTTCGAGTGCGGGATCGACCCCAAGTTCAAGTGCATGTACTGTCCGCACAAAGCTCGGTACAAAGGCAGTTTGCTTAAACATGTCATGGCGAGACACCGGCCAAATTTTGATTGTCTCCAGTACATGGAGAATGATGACGAAGTTAACAATATGATGATGGAATCTTACGAACAACTCTGAAAATTAATTTTTTATCAAAAGAAAAAACACGATAAAAAACATGTTTCTTTGAAGACTTTAAAAATGTACAAATTGATTTCTGAAGAAATGCACATAGGAACAAACCATATCTAACCGTTAGCTTCAAATGTACAGATATTTTTTCTATTAAAAGAAATGCTCCAACTTGAAAGTTTCATTCTTTGCCCACACCCTGAAAATTTAGATGAGATTGAAAGGTTGGTAGCCTTGCTCGTTAACCCCCGGTTTATATTGTAGAGCCTGGATTTAGAAACGAATGAAAAACTTTCACTCTGACTGACCGAATGTTTACCTGCTTTCAGAACGCTTTTACAGTTCCAACTGGACGGTACCGACGATGCCGAAGGAAGTTTATCACCGGAGACTGCGCTCAATGAACTACGAAGCCTCGACGTCGAACGACAACCGATTACGCTGGGGTACCAGGAACTACCAGTGTCGCGACTGTGGCAAGGCTTTTTCGCTCAAGGCTTCGCTGGTGCGGCACAAAAGTTTTGAATGTGATGGGCAGCAGCTCGAGCAGGGCATCTCCAAACTCAAGAATAAGAACAAGCATGTCTGTCCGAAGTGCAATCGGTCGTACGTCTTTTTCACGTCGCTGTGGAGGCATCAGCACTACGAATGCGGCGTGGAACCGCGATTCGTCTGCTTGATCTGTCGAAAAAAGTTCGCTCAGAAAAGCAACCTCGATCGTCACGTCAGAAGTCGGCACTGACCAACTGAATGTTTTGATTTACAATTGTACTAGACAGTTTTGTACCGACGCAATTTTGTATTGTTATTTTCTAAGTTTTTTCTCTTGTCACCGCCATCTAGTCTATAAATATTGTTAGTATAGTGATCAACTTCGAACCATACTGAATACTTTTTTATTGAGTTTTTTGACCGTTTATTTTTGTTTATTTATTAAGGTATATCTCATATGCATTTTGTTTTTGTTACCTTGAAAATCAACTGAACATTTTTTTTGTTGTTCTTATCATGCGACGCCCTTACAAGGGATATCTTTTACGTTGAAAAATAAAATGTCTCTGGGATGATATAGCGAAAGTCTATGATAAAAAACGAGTTTACAAGTATGTTCCTATAAACCTAAGATACAAATCATAACCGTACTCGTAGAAATATCAATAAAGAAACCAACTTCGAACTGTTTGAACATTAGTCGAAGGTGTAATTCGATTAATAAAATTGGCAATGACTTCTAAATCAAAAAACCTTCTGAATCCCCTCATTTTGTCATCAAGTTTTCATTTTCAGCATCAGTCGTGCATCTTGTGTCGTTCGTCCAACATCTTGTTTTCGTCCTGTGGAAATTCTTGTGAAAAAAAGAGAAAAAACTTGTTGATCTAACGATAACCCTTTCTTTTGTTTTTCAGGTGTACATTGTTTGAGACGTTTAAGCAAATGCCAAAAATTGAGCTGTCCCCAGTGCGGTAAATTGTTCAAGTCCAACAAAGACTTACAGAGTCATATGAAATTCGAGTGCAGAAGACGGCGCTGCTTTCCCTGCAAACTCTGCGAGGCGAGTTTCTCGCAAAACGTAACGTTACGACGACACTTGTTGCACAGCCACAGCATCTATGCCCCACCAAAATTCTGCGAACCAAAAAGAATTTTCGGCTAAGCAGCGCCACCTATAAACTTAAATTTACAACTTGACGAATTTTTGCGTAGGATAAAATTGAATCAAATTTCAAGTTAGGTTTTCATATTTAATGATAAGTTATGTTAAATTATGAAGTTGTAAATTGACACGAAATTGACTTGATGAAACGAACGAAAATAGACGAACTTGTCGGAGCGATGTAACTCTAATAAAATTTACCGTTAAGTTTAAAATAGATATCATCATTCCGAACCCTTAAATCTTTTGATCGAATGGAGTTGACTTCTTTCTTAACTTCTTTTTAAAAAGAATGTTTTTAAAATAAAAAAAAAACGTTTTAAATTGACCATTTTGTTGACTTGTTTGCAGGTTTTGCAACAATCATGCGCTATCTCCGAGTTATAAAAACAGACTTGAAGGACATCTCGTCAGTTCAGCATGAAATGAAAAGTATGCTGGAAACTTCCAAGGGCATCATAAAAACGAATGTCAAAGGGTTCACCGAGGAGTACAATTTAGACCTGCCGTTCAAAGAAATGACGGACTTCAGGTTGTTTGATATGAGACTTGGAACTGACCCGAAATTCCGTCAAGATTTTGTGAGTCTTTTGAAATGATCTTCATTGCTATTTCTCTCACAGTTTCAAGATTTTTAAATATCCGAATTTGTCCACCAGATGTCGTCTTTGTACTTCTTACTAGATCGTGAAAACGTTTTGACTAAAAGTGTGACGAACATCCTACGTAAATTCATGTCTAGAGATGTCGCCCTGAAGTTTACAGCCGTGAAGCAGTCAGTTGGGAAATTAATTCTTAAAGAGACTTATTTTGCTGAATGCTTGAAAGGTAAATAGTAATTTACAATTTATTGTTTGAAACTAAATAATAACATTTTTTTATTTGTTGTCTTATAATTTACAGATTTCTTTGAATTCCAAAACTACGACGAACAGCAACCGTCAAATCGAGTGACAGAGAAGGCCCTCTACAACGCACTCGGAGCCGCACTAACTAACTCGAAAGATTGGGACGGGTTCCGATCAATCCGATCGAACCAGCGGAAACAGTGAATTTTTAACGGATGCTTATACTTATAAGGAAATAACTCTATTGAATAATTGATTAATTTAATTGTCCAGTTTATGTTTAACAATAGGTATGTTAATGTAAATTCAACTTGTACCGTTTCTGTACATTTTCTGAAACACTGTGCTGACCATTCGATTGTAAACGAAAATAAATGGCTTTGATATAATTACCATAAACACGACAAGCTGTTTCATGTTTTGTTTTAAGACAAAATATTTTCTGATAAGATAATTGTTTGACGGAAAGAAAAAAGGTAGTAAACTTCGTAGTATAAGTTGCGGTCGTATTCACAAACTTGTTTCGACTAATCCGGGTTCTTGTTTCAGGTTACGTGCGCATGCGCACAATCGAACTCTTCGGTCGACCGCGGGAACAATGCACCACTTGTGGCAAAACTTATAACTTCAAACAAAGTCTCGTGAGACACCAGCGGTTTGAGTGCGACGGCCAACGGCGGTTCATTTGTTACTTGTGCTCAAAACTGTTCACTCAAAACATCTCTTTGCGACGTCATTTGCAAAAGAAACATCATTTATATTTTCCGAGAAAGAAGAATTCATAATTTCGCAAAAAAATCATTGCCTCAAACCGAAAAAAGTATTTAGGTTTAGAACTACTTTTTAACTTGACAATCTTTAAATTTACAACGCTTCGATATCTGTTAATAAAATAACAACGCCAAATAAAAATCTAATCTTCCATAGTTATAAAAACATAATAAAAGTTTTTACTGGACAACGTAGAATAAGATATCTTATTTAGTTCGTCCAACTGTCGTCCTTTGTTTTTCAATCCTGCCTCTTACCATCACTAACACCTTTTTTCGTCTATTGTTTTTAGGTTTTGAAGTTCGAAGTTTTCACTGCGACCAGTGTGGACGTTCTTACACAAAACGCTCGAACCTGCGGCGCCACGAGAAGTGGGAGTGCGGTGGCAAGCGCCAGTTTCCTTGTTGGTATTGTTCTTACCACTTCACACAGAAAACGAGTCTGCAGCGGCACCTACTTAAGATCCACGGCTGCGACGGCATAAGACTCGATTCGAGTTACAACTGAATTTAGGATCTAGTTTCTTAGTCGCGGTGTACATACGAGAATGCACAACAGAAAGTTTCTCAAATAAAAACAATTAAACGGTGTTCGTAACTTGTGTTTATCAAACTCTCTCCGACTAAATCCCAACTCACAACATAAGTTGATAAGTGCGGTGGTGGAAACGTGGTGTTTAGTGGAAGTTGTCATTGACTGTGTGTTTGTTCTTGCAGGCTATGCGATTGTTACGCCGCATCGTCGTTCGAGACACGCCAATTACATACGAGAACAGGATCTGGGTCTGCGGTGTCCACAGTGCAGTCGCGGATACAAGTTCCGGCAGAACCTCTTCAAACATCTCAAATACGAGTGTGGAGGTCGCAAAAATTTTACCTGCAACATCTGCATGAAGGGATTCACACAGAACGCAAGTCTTCGCAGGCATTTGCTGAAGATGCACAGCATCAATGTTTTGGCAAAAAAATTCGAACGTTCATAGACACGTTTAAGTCAATTTTCTGCAAAATCTTTGTTGTTTATACTTGATAACATGTTTTTTGGATTTGAATCTATAAAACATTTCTTTTTTGGATAATAATATCATGTTTCAAACAATAGTTACAGGTTAGCAGCTTTTTTATGTTGTTAACCTAAAAACTAGAATACAACGCAAGTCAACATATCGTGTTTTGTTATTATATAGTTTGAGGTCAATTTGGTTAGGAAAGAATCTCATTCGGTGCTAAACTGATGATTGTGAATTATAATAAAGCTGAACGTCAGGTGAACGCAGTCTCGATCGTTAATAATGTCGAATTTTAAATAAAAAATCGTCTATAACCTCAAAAATGATCAACTAACCTAACTTTTTGTTTTGTAAATACCTGAAGGAATTGTTATGCAGCGCAATTGGCACAAGTCTTACCAAGCTAATCACAATGCTGATAACGCTGCAGTAAGGTTCTACGTCGCTTTGTTCAAAACTTGTATTTTTGATAAGAATAAATGACGCAAACTAACTGAAGATTTCTAATGTGCACCTGCAACCCAACATTCCAGTGTTAGATGTCTGTGATGCAAGGTTGCAACGTGTGTTGATACAACAAACGTCCTTTTTCTTTGCAGGTCTTGGTTGGGACACAACGGCGCTCCTGGACTCGCCGAAGTGGAGGTGCCATCGGTGCTCTCGTACCTACTATAACAAGGGAAGCCTGAAGCGTCACACAATGTTAGAGTGCGGCGTGAATCGACAATTCTCGTGCGTCTTCTGCGACAGCAAGTTCACGCAAAAGTCCTCTTTGATCCGGCATATGAAGCACATACACTCAAAATGCAATATTTCCGATAACTCCTATCTGTACTATCCAACAGAATCAATACGACGCAAATAAAATAGATTAATCTCCGTGTAGACTTGTGAAGCCTCTTGACCTCCACCCACTTACTGATTTATTTTCGTAACTGTATGCGTGAGCGTTTGTTCCTGTTTGCCAAATCATTGACTGATTGTCCGTCACTTGTTCCAGATGAGTGGGCTTATCCCGTCGGCCTGGACCTCCCACACTCGTACCGAATGAAGGTAGAGGCACCCGAAGAAAATAGGCCTGAAGAGAGTAGGTCCAGTGTGATCCAAGTAAAATCCTTCATATGCCCGGATTGCGGCAAGATGTATGCCGTCTCAAGGTCACTCTGGCGCCACCGCAAGTTCGAGTGCATAAATTCGCGGCCGAATATGTCCTGCTCCAGATGCCCGTTTAAGACACCGCACAAGTGGCGCTACATCGACCACGTGAAAAAGTATCACTTGAACGAGATGAGCGAGGGCTTCGATAACAATAGTTGAAATGTAAATCAAGTTTCGCTTTGTTTTTTGGTTCGAATTGTCTTGTACTTAATTGAAATAAACGTTTGAACTTGTACGAGCGAGTAAGTTATCCCGACGTTGGAGACACGATTGCGATGCTTGTTTTTGTGTCATGACCTTGGATTATTGTGTACAACTAACTGATTGCGTATCACGGAGCCCGTTTTAACTGCAACTCGTTGTTCGATTTTGTGCTTGCAGGTGTGTACAGACAGCCGTTGTTTAGCAAAAGTCTGCCGCCGGAGACTTGGCAGCAGTGCAAGCGCGACTTGATCTGCCTCAAGTGCTCCAAGCACTACAGCGATTGGAGGAGCTTGAAGAAGCACATGGATTACTTTTGTCAGATGGAACCGCTTTATCCCTGCCCGTTCTGTCATTACAGAGCTCGCATCAGTACCTTCCTCAAATACCATATCTTGCGAGAACACACGCCAGTGAAACAAGAGCCCACGTAATAGTCAGTCGTTGACTCCTCTCTGTGTGATACTTAATTTTGAACTGTGAACAGTCGAAACACTCATTTTTACACGCCAAACACCATGGCAAACCAAGTTTGCAAGTTCCAATTCGAGATACAATTTTAGCCTCTAAGTATTAACTGATATTAGTATGCCAACTGTTTACTATTGTATTGCCGTCAAGTGAAACTTGAGTCTTAACTTATGAGAAGCAGGAGTGAGTTTGTAAAAACAACCAAGTACTGTAAATACTTTTTTTCTGTTCAATAAACAGTATAGACAAATTCGATAGTTCCATTTCGTTCTAACTCTCATTAGACATGATGTAACTGATAAACCGATTGGTCCGAACGTAAACTACATCTGCACTTTTGTTTTGTTTCAGGTGACTTCGAAGAAGAGATCCCAGACAAGTTGCCGACGCAGACGAGCAACGTGGTTGAGTTCAAAGGTCACAGCTGTTTGTTTTGTAAAAAAGTTTACCCGCTCAAGTCGTTGCTGAAGAGGCACATCCAGTCCAGCTGTCGGATGAGCGATGCGAAGATGCGTATGGGCCAGTTCACCTGCTCTTACTGCCCGTACAAGAGCAACTACAAGGCCAACATGCAGCGACACATACGCAACGTGCACAACACGGGCAACATGAAGTTTCAGTGTAGCTTGTGCTCCTTCCGCAGCAGCTATACGTTTTGCGTCAGACGACACATGAAAACCTTTCATAACATCGACGCTCCAAAGTCCGATTTCGTTTGAACGAGTTTTTTTATATTTTTTTATATTTTTAACAACGCCCTCGAGTTTAAGGATTGAAAGAGGCATTATTTATAGTCAAAAGTTAGGTAGATGAAAAAGCCCTTCTACAATAATACTCACTCGAGTCTGAGATCGACAATGGCAGGTTTCTCAAGATGGCGTTGAACGTGTACTTAGAAAAAAAAACAACAACAAAGTTTTATGGATCAAGTAGGATGTAGATATAAAGTTTGTTTATTTTTTTATAGCGAAAATTTGTTCAATATCTCGAGTGAGTACCCTCAAGATTCATACTAATACAAGTCTGAGTTGATAACGAATGTTCTCTATATAATTGTAATATAACTACTCATCTTTTATATATTTTTGATTGTTTTTATGACTATTGTGCACGACTTCTATTTTGTTTACATTTTTGTACTGACATATTTTCCAGCATTAAGAAACAAACTGTCAAATCAGACCTGAGAAAGGACATTCTTGCGTCGCTCTGTTACTTTGAACAGGAAAGCCAAATTTATTACGTAAGAACATTTGTTGCGGTGAGATTACATTTTTTATAACCAACTACCTGACTTCGAGTAGACTTTTTAAGGAACGTTTCGTACACGTAATGACGAAATAGTATTATTCCGAAATCGAATGTAATGATAATTAGTGAATAAATGCACGAAAGTTTCCACGCCCGCTGCAACCGTTTGTTCATTACTCCCAACTTTACAGTACAATAACTTAGTAGCAAAACGTTCTTCTCGAGTTTTTTTGTACTAATGAAAATATTTGTCTTGGTTGTTTCAGAACGAAAGTGGAACTACAACGTTACAAAACCCGACAAGTCAGAACTGTCCTCGTCAGGTGACGAAAACTATGCTGCATCTTCTAATACATATTCAAAGATCATGTTGCAAGCAATCTGCGAGTCTGACGACAACACTCCGACCACTTCGACGGTGAACATTAAATGCTTTGCCTGTCAAGACTGCGGCAAGGTGTACGCAGTGTACAGGTCGCTGTGGCGTCATCGCAAGTTTGAGTGCGTCAACTCGAGGCCCAACTTTATGTGCAATTGGTGCGACTATGAAAGTCCTCATAAATGGTGCATCGATAATCACAGAAAAAAACACCACAGCGGACAACAAGAGATGTGAAATGCAAATTCTATATTCTGTAACTGAGAATTGTTTTTCTGTTTTTATGAGACGAAGTTTCTTTGGTATAATTTATTTGAATAATTGTACATAATCTAAGACTGTAAGAAATTCAAAGAACAGAACAGTTTGAGATCTAACATGTTGGCCAACATTGTTAGTTCTTAAATAGTTATCGTTAAGGTTCTTGTAAACAAAGTCTGTAAGTTTGTTTATTGTTCTGAATTAAACGAATTATAATTTCGCTCTGAAGTATTAGTTTTTCATTTGTCTCGTTCTTTTCATCCGTTCGTTATTAACTTGACTGGATCGCAAATTTTCTTTATTTTAGATTCTCTAAGACGTTTCTTTTTCGTCTACTAACCAACTGTCACATGTGTTTCAGGTGTGCTGATTAAACAAGAAAAAGCGCTTGACGAGTCCCCGGACTGGGACTTCAAATTGGAATTGGACGACGAAGAGATGACCGAAATCAAAATCAAAACAGAAGACACGAGCCAAGATCACGAATACAATCTTGAACTGGACCCGAACCTGGATATTTCTGAAGTTGAATTTGACGAACCGATGAATAACGAAACTGATACGTTGAAAGAATCTTGGGTCAACGGTAAGTTCGTTTGTGTGGACTGCGGGATGTCCTTCATGTGGCACTCGTCTCTGGAACGACACCGTGGGAAGAAGTGCGTGAAAAAGACAAACGTTGAACCAAAAAAAGTCGGCCGACCTGCCAAAAGTTGGAAATAGTATTCTAAGAATGATCCAGTTTTATGTCAATGACGATTAACTAATACACTTGATTTTTTTGACATCATATCAGTCTCGATTATTTCACCCTAACCTCAAAAATTGAAAGCAAACGTTGTTTCGCAATATTAACGCAACAGTTTTCGTTTTCAGATCTAGAACTTCAGAAAACGAAGAGAAAGTTGGTAGTTGGATCTGTAAGACTTGATATTTGTATTATCTAAAAGTTCGCAAAAAAATCTATTTTTTGTACAGGTTAAAGGTGAGTTTTTGCAAAGGACCGCTATGTTTCACGTTCCTTAGCCACGTCAGATCCCAAGACGAGATTTCAATTCCCTTTTGTCAAGTGTTTGAGTTTTTTAGACGGCTTGTAGTTGTGTCTTTTCAGTAGAAAATCGCGTGCTTTTTAACTTGTTTCATTTTACAGTGTGAACTGATGATTATTTACTTTTTGGTTTGTCTGAAACTCCTTTCGTTTCTTAAGTTGAAGCAATTTGCAATAATAATAACAACTATCGAAACACTTCGCACAGCGTCGGTAGCTAATCTTGGACTTTGATTTTTGCTTTCAGCGTACCGTAAGATGTACATGGGCGAGCAAATGCTTGGCTATACGTGCACTAAATGCAGTAAGTTCTACAAAATGTGGAGCAACTATTTGAAGCACAAGTGCGAGCCGCCGCAGTTCAAGTGTTCCTTGTGCCCGTTCGCTGCTTTTAAAGCATTCATCCTTCATGCACACCAAGCCGAGCAACACTTCAAAGTATCGACATCCAACAATTGAGATCACCGACTGACCCTCGTGTCCGGATTCGACGTAAACTCGCAAACTCTCCAACCGTCACAATCTTCGATGTAATCCAGGTCGACTGTCGAATTACAACACCGCGCCTATTCCATAAACAAAAAGAAAAGTTTGCATCGTCGTGTTTTGACTCTGGAGATTTGTTCCCGGAGGTCCGCGGAGTAAGCCATCGCAGATGCACAGTTCCTATATCATTTGTACATGGTTACAAAAGCTCAATCTCATATTCCTTGAGGCGAAGCAACGCCGCGGACCATTCGCTACGTTTGTTTCTATGTCACATGTATTTTTGTTTTGAGTTAAGAAAATGCCTTATTAGACAAGTGTCTTCGTACAGGTGCTTCAATGCAAGTATCTCACATGATCGAAATTCATGATCGACTTTGCTAAATTTGGACGATTTCATTTTCTGTGATAATTAATGTGATTTGACTTTGGTTCACTCCGAGAACAGATTTTTTGTGATATTTTCACTGAAGCACTTGGTAGGTTTTAAGGAATGTAATCTAGTTAAAGGTGTTGAGTTATTCGTTCCTGAATAAAGATCATTTGGTGGAGAGCTAGAACAAAAATGAGCCAGACCTAATTCGAAACTCTGCCACCAGTATGAGTATCCTATAAAATGTGAAATGACGTAACTTTTGTATTAACTACAGGTGGTTTTTTCAGAGCCCTCAAAGACTTTAGATTGAATTTGGTAGTATTTACTATTTTTCCAAAGATAAACGAATGATACTAGATTGACTTTTAAACAATCCCTGGAGAGCTAAAGTTAAGCTTTTTGAAGACTAGAACTATATCCTACTATTACTTTCGTTACTCGTAAAAAGTGTATTGTCAGTACTCCATCTTTAATTGCAGTTATTCGTATGTTACTAAGAGTGCGTTTGCTAAGTTTTTTTCCCCCAGACTAGCACATCTACGATTTCATATGCTTTGTTCTTGCGTTTACCAACGCGTGTTTCTTGTATACCTTTGTTTCCAAACCAAATTGGGTACTCTTAACCGAGCCCTTCTTTTATTACCTAGTATTTCTATAATCATGTATTTTCATAATATTATTAACGAATAAAATGAACAAAAAACATTGAATTCATTCTGTCCACGCGAATGTACAAAACGTTTCCTTTCTTTTTAACTCTAAAGTAAGTATTTCTCACAAAAACATTTTCAATAAGTGAATAAACATTTGTATTAATTGTTTTTTCATCTGTTTCAGGTGGCGCCACTGACTTCAGCGTCTGTTTCCACTTTAGTATTTAGTATTTTGACTTCAAATTATTTAGTGTTTCTAATACATTTGATTTTAAATGAAAAACTTGAATTTTGTTGAAAATTGATAGATTACTTAAAATTAAGGTAAGCAGCATAGGTGCATTACAACTGTTATGGATTAAATAGTGTTACGTCGTGATCATCGATTTTCGTTGTTCAAAACTGAATGTGAAATGTGTGTTGACTGTCCTAGCACCTTCAGTTACACTAACAAGACAATCGCAATGTTGATACTCAATAACAATCTTCATTGTTTTCAGGTATGGACCGAAGTCTGGTATGTCACAAGTGCGGCAATACGTACATGTACTACAGCTCTCTAATCAGGCACGTCAGAGAGGAATGCGGTCAGGCGCCAAAGTACCAGTGTCCCTACTGTCCGAAACGAAGCAAATTGCATTGCAATTTGTTGAAACACGTGAGGAAAAGACACGCCGCCATTATCTAACTTGTGAAAGAGCTGAGAAACGCCTTCTCAATTGTACTGTTGTCGATTTTTATTAAAATTTTATATTTAATAAAAAAACAAAACAAACTGTAATGTAGTTGACGGTTGAAAAAGAAGAAATAAAAAAAGAGAGGAGAAATAAACGTTTCATTACAAGTTGGGTTTGTATTTTCATTAAAAACTTGTTTGAACCTCTGTTGATTGTATGTTGTATCCGAGGCTGTTGCGAAATCATCCCCTACGAAGTAATTGGACAGTTGCTGTAACTGTTTCTGACACTGGTGTTTCTTTTTGCAGAGTGGAACACGTGCCTCGCCTGCTCCAAGTCGTACAAATGGAAAAAGTCGCTGCACCGACATGTAAGAGAGAACCCGGAGTGCTGGCCCGTGTTGCTCAGCTCAGGCAACGGAGAGTTCATCCGACAGATACAGTACAAAATGCTCTACGGCGCCAACAACTGAGCCTTCGTAGAAAAAAAAGGCTGCAAATGTGTATATCATTAAAACATTGTCAAAGTTGCGAAAGAAGAGAATAATAAATTAATTGATAGTTTTGTACAACCCGTCTCTCGCCTTTCAAATTCACGTGATATCGTCACGTTTCTCATCGACAGGACTTCGACCAATGTGACCTGTGGGTTCTGCGAAATCCAATCTCTTGAAGTGAATATGCTAAATTGAACCCTTGAACACCTCCTCTGTCATCATTGTTGAATTTCTGTTTTTTTCCTTTTTTATTTTCGTCTTGCTTCAAACCATTATTGACATCTGGGGTACATCAGAGGGTAACAATTACCGCCTGACTGAAGATCTGTTCTGGAGAGTTTTAAGTTTGGTCGTTTCATTTGACTGTTGCTGTTTTTGGACTTTAATAGATCGAACGTTCAAAACCAATTGCTGATACAGTTTCACTCTTCTTGCAGGTTACGGAACGTTTAAAACGATGAAGAAGAGGTACCCCTGCGAGAGGTGTCACAAGGTTTACTCCAACTCGTCATCGCTCTACCGACATCTCAAGCTGGAATGTGGAATGCCACCGCAGTTCCACTGTCCCTACTGTCCGTTTAGTACAAAACGAAAGTTCAACCTGGACTATCACATCTCTCATAAGCACCGCAACCAAAACGAAAGGACGCGCTATGAAAATTATGCCTACCAAAATTGGAAGTACGAAACTAAAAATTGATTGGGTTTTTGACAAATTCACACGATTGTTCCTGGTTTTTTCAGTTGTTAAATAATTAGTTACCAATGTGGTATGTTGATCATATGTTTAATCTGATAATTGGCCATAATGGAGTAATGTAGGATCGTTATTAATATTGTTTGACAAACTTTTTTATTCCAATTTTGTATGTGTTCTCTTTCTTACATTTTTAAGAATTTTCAATTTGAGTTGAGCTCAATTAGTGTAAATATCTGTTCATAACAAAGTAGTCCAGATCAAACTAGTCAACATTGATTTGAATAGTTGGATGATTTGGGTAACTTTGGTTTACAATATTGAACTGTGATTGTCAATGGCGATTCTAATGTTATTATATAGTACATCTATTTATTTGTCTGCGGATGTTCATATACACGTCTTTCATGCAGGGTCAGTTGTACAAACTTCGAATTTTTAGATAATCAATTTCTAAGTCTATCTCTAAGTTTTATTAGTACAATAATCATCATTCTCTTGTCTGTAGTAGAAATTGGAACGTTTTTCAAAGTTAATCAAACATGAAATCCAAAGTGCAAAAAATCGATTTGCATTTTTAGTTACAAAAAATATTACAAAATGTTACATATTAATGATCTAACATACGATTCGATGTAAATGTATGGATAAATGTATAAATACTGATTTCACTTTCTAAGTTTGTTATGCAGCAGTCAAAAACCTTAAGTCTTTTTCTTCAAAGTTTAAAATTAGTATATGAAGTATAAAAACTGTAAATGTACAAAGCAAATCATACCAAAGTTGAATTTCAATCTTTCATCTACTGCCATTTTCTGCTACACTTTTTTGACTGTTGCATAATTTTCGCATCTGAAATTCGAAGATCTTTTTATTGAAATCAAAAGAAAAAGTAATTTTAATCATGTAACAAGAAAAATCTTGAAGTTTAAACCTTGTAAGAAGATGGCGCTTAGTACAAAAATGTATTCGTTTTGATATGTACTTTCAGATGAAAAAGAAAAATAAATTGCAAGTTGACGACAGTCAACATTTGTAAACATTATGGACGTTTGGTGAATTAACTTTTCTTATTTCTCAAGATTCAACTTACAGGAGTTTCCAGGAAAGGTAAATGTAAAAATTCAGAACAGTTACTGATTCAAAACTTTTTGTTTCAGGTCATCAGAGGTGCCAAAGTCAGGAAGTTAAATTTCATAGACCGGAAGTGCAGTTTCAGCCGATTGACAAATACGAATTGTTGTTTAGTTAGTGAACTGTTTAAAATACAAGATTCAAAATTGTCTTCAGTTGTGTCGTTATTTACATGAAAGACGAGTCAAAGCTCGAAGAGCAAACTGAAATAAAAATAAAACCCCGTCACATTGACGATAGTAATGGTGTGGTGTGTACAAAGGTTGTCGGCCGTGACATGCTTCTGGGGGTCTTTCGGGTGTGGAAGCTGGCACAAAACACGTTCTATTTACAATTCTCTACTATCTCTATAATCATTAATTCTTTTCTTACAATCGATTGACCTCTGCTCATCATCACACAGGTTTGGTATCACCTCTACAAATTCTATCTGACTGAAACCATTTATGTTTGGGCTGGTTGCGGGTGTACTTTTAATGAATTTTTTTTGTCCTCATTTGTTTACCTCCGTGACCTTGAACCCTCTTCCTCATTATGATTTACATCTCAATGTTATTGTTTACGAAAATGTTCATCGAGGAACCAATCGGCATTCTCAATCTCGGCTTCTATTATGAATTGACCAGAACAAATTTGCAACTAAAAAAGAGACAAACAAAATGTGAGGAAACATTCGAGATGGACATTTTCACCCTGGCAAACTCCGCTTTTATTTTGATTTCTTCCCCGTTTTTTAATTTGGTTCCTTCGCCTCTTTTGACAACTGTTGCAGGCATGGGGGCGTTGTTGTCGCTCTTGCGCTCGGACTACAAGAAGACCAAGGGTCAGGCCCGCAGCACCAGCGGCGAGTCCAACGTCAGCACCGGCCGCGAAAGACGCAGCCAGAGTGCTGGCAGCAACAATAATAATAATAATAACACGTTCGACAGCAACGACCGGTCGACGCGCGAGGTCGTGTTTCCGGATTCGTTTGAAGTGCTGCCGCAGCCGCGTGACCTTAGCATGTACATCGGCACGGTGTCCCACGAGCAGCAACGCAAATTCAGATGTCGATTCTGCGGCAAGGGATACCGATGGAAGAGCACGATGCGTCGCCACGAGATGGTCGAGTGTGGCGGCAAACCGCCGGCGTTTCAGTGCCCAGAGTGTCCCTACAAGGCCCGCCAGAGGGGAAACCTAACCGTCCATTACAAAAGACACCATCAACAGTAGGACAAAATTCAATTATCAAGCCATTCTAAAATTATGTCACAGAATTTGATAACGCAATTTTCGCACCTGACCTAACCTTTGATAGAGGTTAGGTTTGCATTTCGTTTGAAACATTTTAGAATGATTTGTACGATATTTCAAAAGAGGAAAAAGTCAAAAGTGTTTGGTAATCCGCAGGGCTGCCAATCAACATTGATTTTCGAGTGCTACAAAATTTATACTTTCATATCACATTTTGTAAATCAATATCCTCTTGAATTTCAATCTGTCAAATTTGTGATGTGATTTTTGAATGACTCCAGAACAATTTCAATAAAAAGATGGATCAAGTTGATCGACTTATCATTGTTACAAAAAAGGTAGGGTTGGTGCGATTGGTTGTTTTGTTTTATTTTTAGTTTTTTTTTCTTAGTTGTAATACTTATTTAGGAACAAAAGATGCAGCATTGCATTGTCGATGAAATTGACATGGAAAGTTTTCTTTCAAAACAATTTTTATTTTACTCTTTTATAATTAATCTTTACTCAAATTTAATAATTTGAGAACAAATCGTAAATTGGCATTTATGTTTTTTTATTCGTTACTTTTTATTTTTCTGTGCTACAACTTTCAACCAATTGTATTCGAACGCCTTTTTGAATTTGTTGAATTTTAACTTACACCCTTACTTTGTAATTGTATTTTAGCGTAATCTGTAACGGCAGCTGAATTAGATTAAGAACCGATCATCACGTTTTTATAAGGTTTATCATCGTGCTATAACGGTATACTCTGTAGATTTTTACGGCTAATTTAATAATTTTTGTTTAAACTCATTGACAAGATTCTACGCTGAGATTCTTATGTAAAATCATCCTCAGTTGTTTATTTTCAACAAACGATTCCGTCCAAAAGGAAAACTCAAAATGATTAGTAAAAAAGAGACATGATTTCCTCAGTATTTTTAAGTACATTCCGCTTAGAAACTGTATTGATACATTGAAGATTCTTTTTCATATCACAATACTCACAGCTGAACACACAAATTTTATAAACTAAATGGATGAGTTTATTTTATGTTTAATATTATTTGATGTTTTATGAATACTAATCAAATAACTAGTTTGAGAAATGGCTTAATTTTAAATGAAAAATAATTAATGAGAAAAAAACAAAAAAAAAAGTTTAACATCTGAGGGTGACCTTGTTGAATTGAAATGATAATGTTAAGCATAGCAAGATAACAGTTATTTATTTTTTTAATTAAAAACTAACATTCCAACGGCGCACTCTTAGCCAGAAGAAAAACAATTGTAAATTTTTGCTCGTCGATCAATTTTATCCATTTACACCAATTTTTGTACAAGTACGCGTAGATACGCTCCAACGGTATGTAAAAATAGAAGTCTAATTATGATTGTAACCTATTTATATTAATTCTTGGGTTGGTTCTCATTTAGTTTATCATTTAAGTTTTACTATTTATAATATCAACGACCAATTAACCACGTTGTTTAAAGTTCGCGCAGGAAAAAAAAACAATGATTTGTTAAGTTTGATAATAGTGCGTCCTTTTTCTGAAATTTTGAACGAAAAACAGTTTTTTGGTGGAACAAAAAAAGTAGAATAAGTTGATGCCCTTAAGTCTTAAGACATTCCAGTATTTAGCCGGTTTTCACCATGTTTGACTACAAACAAAAGTAACTTTTTTACATTTGTTATCGAATTATTTTTCTAATTGTTGCACTTGTACAATGTCTAAAATATGAAATCAGACGACATAGTATTTTTGTACGTCCACAATGTATCTCTCTTATATAATTTATTACGACTTGTTGTAAGGGTACTGGATGGTTCGACAGATTGCCGCGATAACAGTGTACCACGTCGTTCGTCGCTTCAGTATTTTCGTAATCAGTATTTGCGACCTAGGATACATAGCCTACTTGAAAGAGCGTCAAGTCGCAAGTCCTTGTGACCAATACGATTAATCGTACTTAAAAAAATGCCGATCTCAGTTGAGGTCGCAAGGACAGCGCCCTCACGCTTGAACTTGATTTGTACTCACACACAGCAACCAGTGGCGTCATTTACGAATGTAACCGTCGGGATGAACCGTCCGCCACCGATTTTAATCATAACTCTAGATTACTTCAACTAAAAAGAAAAAGAAAAATGAAGACGAGACACACTTTGTTGCGGGCTATTTTTTTTGTTAGATTAAATATTTTTCTCTGTAATTGAATGCGTTTTTTCTTATTTTTCCACTTGACTTGACCTCTCCCTACGGTAAAGTATGACAAGGTATTTGAACGACTTTTACTAATCGTGACTTTTCTTTTTCAGTGCCTTTCGTGGGAAACGACAAGCCGTACATCTGCGACATCTGTGGAAGGGGTTACCGCAGGTCCGTGTGTTTGCACCGTCACAAACGGTTAGAGTGCGGCAAGGAGGCTCAGTTCGAGTGCATTCTATGCTACTCCAGGTTTAAGCACAAGCACAGTTTACTGCGACATTACAACATTCACAACGTGCGCCTTTAGAATGGTCAAGTTCCGAGAAACTATAAGAGCGCTACCTGGTGGCGCAACATAAAACAACCACCAGGTGGCTCTGATTAAAACTATTTTTCTACCTATCTCAGAGGATGATTGTAACTGAGTTGATGTATATTTTTCGATAAAAAATTATAGAATTGTTAAACGACACGAAAACCGACTAGTCCCAAATATTTTTGTACTCAAAACATGATTGTAACAGCCTCAAGATCACAGAATAAACAGCATTTTCAATCCGCAGGTTAGTTACGTTACTTTATCGGTTAAATAGCTTTTTATTATTTGTACTCTTGTTTTTGTCCCACCCAGTCCCGGTCGTTACTAGTTTAGTTAACATTTTTGTTTCGAGGAAAAACGATTTCGTGAACACATATTTCATCATTCGATTTTCTCATTTTTTTCAGACTTCTGGACTCAGGGCAACAGCTCGGATTATGATGCCTTCCAACCGGTGCGCACTGCGCGCGGACAGTCTTCCTACAAATGTCCCAACTGTAGCCGCTTTTACATGCGATCGTCCTGTTTGAAGCGACATCTAAGAGTTGAGTGCGGTAAGGCGCCTAAATACCAATGTCGACTTTGTCAAGGATGGTTCAAGTACAAGCACAACTTAGTCGCCCACATGAAGCTACATAACGAAGAACCCAAACATCGGTGCCTACTTTGTCCGAAAAAATTTTATAGACGAGATAAGTTACATGATCATGAGAGAAAATACCATCATCTCTTTCCAGTGTAGTTGTTTTTAATTATAAAGCACTCTTTAAAGTGTTTTGTTTGGTGCCCAGATTCATTGACTATTTGTTAAAATAACTTTACGACGTTAAGTATGACTTTACGTTAATCAATCAAATTTTTGTACAACTAATTGTAACTTTGCGAGTTGACACATTAATGTATATAGATCACTTAATTATTTTTCTACAAAACCGAACTACAAATTGTTACTTGCGTTTTGTTAATATGACTGACTGTATTTAAATTGCAAAAAAAAGACAAACTTGAAGTTTGCATAATTCAAAATCATTTTCAATCACATCATGTACTTACAATTCAGTATTTGGATACCACGAAACTCGATTATGTGTAAGGAGGCCACGTGTAATTATAACTCATCGACAATATTGTATTTAAAATAGAATGTAATAAACTCACTTTTTCAATGATTTTAGAAACGGTCTTTCAGATTGTTACTCTGGTGTCAATGCTTTTCACAATCGTTCTTGAGATGTAATTGAAACTTTACTAATTGTTGACAATTTCTTGTTTTAGGTGAAACGAGTTCGAACGACAGGATTTATTTTTGCGCAACTTGTCCCAAACGTTATAGTTCGCTCAACGCCTTCAGGTATCATCAAAAATGGGAATGCAATCTCGAACCGCGTTTCGCTTGCTCTTATTGTCCGTACAAAAGTCACCGATTGTCGGGTTTGAGACGTCACACAATGAACCGACATAAATGAATTTTGTACTTTAATAACAATGTTTGAATTAAAACTTTGATATCACTTATCTTTGCATTGTTTTTCTCTTAGCTCGGACCCCAACCTTTTATCAGAGGTTTGAACTATCTATGTATTTCATGTTCAGATTAATATCCGTTGAACAGTATTTACATGAAAATTTCACTTTCTAGGTGCTCCTGGAGAAATGGACCCGCTGGCTGACTCTGCATTTCAATGTATCAAATGCCGGAAATATTTCAAAAGTGCCAAATCATGCTTGGGCCATCTCAAGGAGTGCGGCGAAGATCAAAAGTTCCAGTGCAGTCTCTGTAGTTACAGGTCACATCGCAAGACCAACGTCCGAAGACATTATTTCACCAAGCATTCAACGAACGTTAATGATAATACGGATTTTTTTTACATTGTACAAACACGACCTATCCTTTGAAAATATTGTAAATAAACGAAAATTGATTACAATGTAAGTTCACTGTTAAGGTGTTCCGTTACCATCACTTTCATTAGGCTAGTTATACTTTTTTGAAAATAAAGTCTCACCGTTTTTTGTCGTGAATTCTTTAGGTTGTGTTTAAAGCAATCTTAGATCATCTTTTTAGGTTGTAATTTGATGTCACATTTTGATTTCGTTATTTAGGCATTATGAGATTTTCAGGTATTATTCTAAACCTTCGAAAGGATCTCGTGGTTGACAAGGTCAGTTACGGGTGACACTTCTGGTCTTTTTTGGTGTGTGCTGTGACAGGATTCGTCGTCGGCTAGGAGCACGACTAAAGCAGCATTTGTATTTGCAGATGCCGATGAAGAGGGTACGGATTTACCACTTCAAGCTTGGAATGACGGGCCTGTGTTCACCCAGCTCAAGATCCCCGAGCGTGGTTTCGCCGAAAAGAAGATGAATGGCGGTCATACGTGTACCAGATGCGGGCGCAGCTACAAGAGAAAAGATTCGCTACAACGCCATGTACAGTGGGAGTGCGGAGTCGAGCCGCAGTTTCAATGTCCGTACTGTCCACAGCGCTGCAAGCGGAAAACTCACTGGCAAAGGCACATCCAGAGACAGCACGTAGACAAACATGAAGAGTTCCAGCAACACCTCATCTCGGAAAAGATTGCTCTGATGAAGAACTCTTTGTCTCGGTCGAGAAAAGATTAACCCCCGATCGAATTTCAGTGTTTCCTCGATTTAATATAATGTTCCAGCTATTTTTTTATAATTAAAAACTGTAAAACGTCAAAGAAACGAAAACAAAAATTGGTCAGCCAACTAATTTTTTCTTTGACGTTTCTTTATGTTATGGAAACACTAAGTATTTTTGTATTAAACTTGAAATTAGCGTTAAGAAGTGAAAAATAAACTTGCCGTTGCACATATTTTTTGCAAGTCGTGCAGTTAGTTGTAATTAGCATTAAAGTATTCATAATGACTGATTAATTATTAAGTTTACAATTATATTAAACCGTTTATACCTAGGTTAATGTGTACTTGTGATGAACCAGTGACCTTAATTCTAGCAATTACTGTACTTGCACTACAATCAAGATGACAACAGAAGGAGTTTACCAATCTGAAGTACAAAAGAAAAGAATGTAATTGTTAGGAGGTAAAATCAAGTAACTCAGTTTCCAAATTTGCAGAAAACGAACAAATTCTGATAATCAAGAACGAATTTTACAAATGAAGTTACCTGATATTACATTCTAATGTTTAAATGTTCAGATCTTCTAACCCAAGTTCAATATTAAATGCATGCAACGTCATTTTTATGATTCCATTTTAGTTTTTGATGCTGGGAGCGTATCAGTAATGTTGCGTGCATTTTTTAACTGATAGAATTCATTCTATTTTTGGGTACTGGGTAAATTGTAAACCAATTGGTTGATATTAAGTGCCTTAATAAAGATCAGGGTCTTTCCCCACTCAACTGTTGAATTGAAAATTTGAATACATGTTAGTCGTTGTGAAAGCAAATTTTGTACAGCAACCCTAATATTAGCGCAACATGTTATGGTGGCGCTACCATCCTATTTTTGTACCTTTTGTAAAAGTTTCTTCTTGGGAAATAGGCATGCTAATACTAACGTAAAGACTTGTAAATAGAACCCATATCATATTTTCTATTGCTTATTGCAGCAGAAAAGACGATGCATTTTTGCCCGTCTCTTTCAACATGAGCGAATGCCGCCTTCTCTCCTATGATATCTATCTACACCGAAAAATTGTTGGGGGAATCATTTAACCGTATGGTGCATTCTTTATCTCAAAAGTTAGTGCACCTATTGCATTACAAATCGGTGCTGCCGCGGCACCATAAAAATTCAAATGTCGCGCAACAGATGTTGTAACCTCAAAGCTTGGGACTGCCGTAGTACTTAATTGGGGCCGCAGCAGTATCAGTTTTGTGCAAGTAACGCAGTAATACTGCGGACAGCAGTTAAACTCTAAAAGGTGCCACCACTGCACTAACAATTTTTCAGTGTACAGCTAGCTGCTTTGGGCTACGAAGTAAGGATGCACATTTTTGAAAACAGAAACATGCACATGTATTAGTTTTAAAAACCAATTCCCAATGTATTGTCTAGCTATTACGATTATCAGCGTGCGTCAGTTGACGCTGATTTTAATTTTAGACCGCTTGCATCGAGGCTTTTACATCTAGGATGGTATTAATACAACTTTTATGTTTTTACAGTACCAACCTAACCTTGTTTTATAGCGTAGAATAAGGTTAGGTCCCAACTACTTGTCTGGCTAAAGTTCATATATATTTTGCAAACTCAGAAAAATCCATGAAATAATAGCTAGTTACAAGAGTAAATCACTATGTAAGTTAGAATTTTATTAGTTAGACAAGCAGTTCTATGTTTAAGTTTTCCCTTATCCCAAGTGTTTCCCTTGTTATGTTATATTGGAATAATGTCAATAAAGTCGAAAACATTGTGTTTTCCAGCTGAAGATCTCAGTATCACTGGACTTAAGTGGGCAGCAGCTTGGCACAGATGGAGCGTACCTTCAATCATGTGGAGAACGGGTGCGGCGCTTAATAAAGGTCTAGTTTCCGGTTCCCTTAACCAAGACGGTTTCAACTGTCCGGCCTGCGGTCGCGTGTACAAACTCAAAAGCAGCCTGCGTAATCATCAGAAGTGGGAATGCGGTAAAGAGCCTCAGTTCCAGTGTCCCCACTGCGTGTACCGTGCTAAACAGAAGATGCACATCGCTCGACACATGGAGCGCATGCACAAGGAAAAACTTTTCAAGCAGGAGCTTGTTTAGGGTATCTTGAGCGCCATCTGTTCCCACTCCATGTTCGTCCAGATTGTCACTCCGGTGCATTCCGAGAATTCGAGTAAGGTCACGTAACCGTGAGTAATATATGGATGTTCCATATTTGTTAAATCACATTCGCACCCAGATTCGGATACGACGTGGAGATCCATCATGACAAACAGCGCCACGTGGCAGTTTCTTAGCGTACAAGTCGTCCTCGTTATTATTTTTTGTTTTATTTTTATTTGTCAGTGTTTTTTGTCGAACTTTTATTCTTGAACTATTGAACACATTGTAACTTTTGTCGGATATTTTAAATATTTTTTGTTTTTTTTATGCGTATTCAAAGATACGAAAGCGTTGTTATCTGATTCGAGACAGTCCGTCGTCACGGTTAAGATTGTAAAGAGTTCAGTGGCTTATAGACAAAACAGATAACTACCTAAAGCCAAGTTTCAACTTGACAAATAAAAAAACATCAAAGCAGTTTCATTGATTCGACAGAAAAATCTTCTCATATTCGTTGCTTGTAGTTATTTGTTCTGGTAACCAACATTTTTCAGACCAAAAATTCGATGCAACGACTTTTGTAGATTGTGGTTTTTTGTTTAAAATCTACTTAAGGATGTCCGATGAAAGCAACTGTGATAAAAGTCAGAATCGTGATGAAATTAGTTAGCTTTTGAAAGGATAGTTTGGAGATTCAGATCGGCAAGATTTTATATTTTTATTATAATTTAGTTTGCAAAAATTAATAAAAAAAAAGAGACGTAATTAAAAAAGTTATAAATATATTCACGGGTATTCCGAAATTCTAGGTCGTGTATCCAAGTAGTTAGTTAGTATCAAGGTTTAAAAAAAATTCTATTTTGGTAATTTAGTCAAAATTGATCTTTGGAAACTATCATTGGTGATACAAAAAGAATAATTTAGTAGGGTTATTCTAACTTATATTTAATTTAGAAGAGAAAAAGGAATGTTTACAAACTAATATATCTTACTAATTTAGTAGTACACAGTGATCACGGACAAAAGTCGTTGCTTCTAGAAGTAACCGAGGTACACGGATTGTTTCGATTCAGAGAAAAACCAGCCGGCAAACCGGAGCTCTTCCATAGCAACCATTCTGGTCACACTGGTTCCATATTTTTAACTGGTCGTTGCAGTTAGACACGTGGTTCACTGGGGACATTACCTAGAAGTGCGTCAATACCTCTGCAAGCTCGAATACTTTGAATCATTCTCAAGAGACACAAAACGTGTACGAGTTGACATTCCATATTGTTTAACCGATTCACCTATTTTGACGCGCTTCGTGTGATTAGGACAAATTTCATTGTCGACTCAGTGGCGCTCTCATCACATCCATATCCTTACTGTAGAACGAGCATATCCTTCGCAAAACGATTTTTTACCATAGACTTTAAAGTATTTTTACAAGCCCACTGCAATAGTTCCACTCATTAAATACATATATTCATAGTATATATTTCACTATTTTATACCTTTTTTTTAATTGAACATGAAAAAGAGAGAAAGATATCGCTTTATAGCGCCTAAGATTTTAAATATGTATATTTATAAAGTATTTTACTGCAAAAAACAAAACTAGTGCAATCATAAACTCTGAACAACGTATCTCGAACTAGATTACGTGCAGCACGTTGTTTGAGATAAAGAGATTTTCAAGACACAAATGTATTATTTATGTATTAGTAACATTTCTTTCATACAATCACCCCCGACAACACACACATTCCGTGCAATCAAAAAATGCCCAATGACATTGTTCAAAGCTGAGTCGACTGTCCAATAGTGTCAGATCAAGTACGGTATTCCTTCATTAGCCGTTGTTCCTAATACTAATATATTTTTCCTACGCCACTTCATCATAAGAACGTACACAAAGAATCAAAATGTTTTGCACCGATAACGATCAAACCTTGCTCCGGCACAACCAATTAATCCTCACCACGAATTAAATAAATACATCTGTATACGAGTTGTGGATGAAAAAAAAAACTCAGCAGCTTGATCGTTACCCGTGCAATGAGAAATAGCTTTATCAGTCACAGCATAGGACTAACTCAACTACATAAACCAAATACCGATGTACTTGAGCGCCCTGACACGTGTCCCATATTCCTATGCCACGCAAACTACGTGCAACGACCATCAATTTTCCCATACCGTAGACAATATTTATGAAACAAGCTAAACTATTCGTAATTATACTCATACCATTGTAACAATAAGTATATGTAAACGTCTGAAATCCTAGCGAGTGACTTTAGGTCATAGCGTGTAAATTTAAAGAATTAACTCACCGAAACAAAAACTACAGTCTCTCCACATATTGAACGTCCAGAGATTTTACGACATCCACCTTTTATTTCTTACTTTTCTAATCTATTTTTTATGCTACTTTGTCTAACTATTTTTTTAAGTCGTATATTTTTATAAGTCAACTTTTCACGTTTTATAAAAATTATTGTATAATTTCTTAAAGTTGCAATATATCTTATCTATATGAATTCTATTTTGTTATGAAATGAAATTTTAACTATGATCTAGTAACTGTTTGATTCCGACTTGTTCTCGCAGAAGGCGAGCAATTTGAATGGAAAAAAACCTCTTTTACTTAACTTTTATTTTTGCTATATACTTATGGATATTTGAGAAAAATTATGCATGAGACATGTTTAAAAACAACAGAAAGATGTAACAGGAATGTGATAAACGAATCTTTTCGGTGATGCATGAACTAAACGTTACCATCAATGACTACCGATAAACGACACTGTGATAAATTCGGTTTTCGTAAAACCTCTGGACGGATACAAAGCATGTCAGGCAACATACGAATAGTTGCTTAAGAGTAATCGAACAAACAATAACTCAATTAAGAAAAGATTTGAATCAATAAAAAGGAAAAGAAAATCATCAATGAGGAAGAGATTAGAAAATAAGAAGGAAAAAAAAATAATAAAAACGAAATTTTCTTAGTGGTGTAGTAAGATAATTGAGGCAGTTTTTAATATTAGAGGATTCTTATTGTAAAAGGGACAAATAGAATCATAATATTAGTTACCACGCTACCTAGCTCTAAGTTACAAATAAGAATTCTTAAATGAGTCGACTTCTCCCGCGATCGTATGTTTTATCCAAACGACTTTATCATTAAAGTTAAACGAATAGTGCCTCACGAGGTCTTGATGCATGGTGACGACCAGGTTGGAGAAGAAACCAAGTCGGCTCCATCTGGTCGTTGTCGTATAATGGAGATTATTAGATTACGCTAAATAATTCGTAAGATAACAATAATAAGCTAGTTTACACTTGCAACAGATATGCGCCTCTATTTCGATTGATTGACCGAACAAATCGTTCAGGGATTTGAAGCTTAGACGCAGGTATAGGGATTGGCTTTTATTCTTTTGCGGTCACAACCTCTTTCTGCTATCATACTCGCCGTGCCAATTTCCAACATTTTTATTTTAACAAGAATCAGGCTCGCCAATGACAACTCTTTTCACAGAAAAAGTTTTCACTACAAGTTTTAACATTTTTCATGAAGAATCAGATTGTTTATAAACTAATAACTGTTAATCGATTGGATTTTAACGACCATCAATAAATTCGTTAAATGTGCCTTTCAAATTGTCGTAAGGGATTCCAAGGTCTGAAACCGAAGTGATAAGATGTAAAATTATGAAAATAGCGTGTTTCGCAAGAGAGTCGAAGGATAAATTCAGAGAGAGAATTTTGAAAAAAAAAATGACGGATGAAGAGACAAAAATTATAACGAGGAATTGATAAGAAGAATCATTCAGTTTGTCTTCTGGAGTAAATTGAATAGTAAAATTTTAATTGGTCATTTGTTTTACGCTTAGTCTCTTCATTAGATGCTATTATGTTTGAATAGGTTTACGACGCGTTAGACATTACGACTCAAATTGGCATAAGAAAAATTTGAATCCTCCTTATCCTATGTTCATTTTTCTTGGTGTCGGGTCCAGGATAAGGAGACTAACCAAATCTATATGAATTTAAATATTGGTTGAAGGAAAAATTGGAAAAAAAATACAAAAAGAGCAAAAAAATTGATATAATTACAGCGATAATTGAATTATGCTTTCTTAATGCTAGGCCACATACTATTTTTCAAGTTTAGATTTAGGTTCGTCGACTCCGGTCGACAGAGCATTTTCTAATTGTGGGATGAAATCCTAAATTGTAACTTTAAGACGCAGTCTCTTCATTTCCGCGCCTACAATGAGGTTCGATTGATTGAAGTAATGGTTTTAGGTCAGATCTTCGTCTCCTTTAATCGTTTAATCATTTTTCTCCTTTGACTTCTTTCTCAATGTTTTTGTCTAGTATTTCGGCTTGCATTAAAATTAGCTTTGCTCGCTGTTCAGGTTCTTTTTACTGGTGGTTTCACGGCCACCAACGCTTCGTGATATTTAGACGCTAAAACAAATTCTTTTGCGCTTTTTAATTTACAAAATTGAGTGGTTAGGGTAAATGTCGTGAAGTCTACGCTGGAATATCAGAGCTGACTAAATTTTTGATGGCAACGGCACCAAAATCCAACACTTGCCTGACACATATCAAGTCGATGTTTGTTGCAAGCCCGAAAAATGCGAGCCCACCACGATGAAGAAATTTATCTTTATTAAATTGTTTAGATGTGTATATATAGAAATCAAAATTATATTATAAAATTGTTGGAGAGAAATATTTTTAGTTTTTATTATTATATAGTTTTTTTTTAGAGTTTTGGCAAACGATGGGCTCGCGCAAATTGTAGGGCTAGGTTATCTTCTGGCAAGTCCGACCGCGTGACCGTTGCAAATAAGAGAAGCAACGTTCACCAGTTTAGGTTCTTTATTAAATAGGAACGTTGTCAATGACTTTTATGGAGTTCACTTTGGAAACGCTTTTATATTTTATGATGTTATAATTTTTTGGCTTTCACGAGGTCAGCAAAATTTAGCCGCGACGTTCCAAGATCTATGCAAAGATAATATATTATTATAGCTCGTTACGGCGTGATCAGCACAAACAGGTTTAAAAAGAGTATAAAATAGAAAATGAAAAAAAAAACTCGTTGTCTGAAAACGTTTGAGAATGTAGTATGGATCGAAATGTTGATAGAGAAACAGTCAAGACTTGTGGAATACATTTAAGAGCAAGTGATTGATCAGAGAAAGCTTTACGACATAAGATACTATATGAAAAGTAGATAATATTTTAACGATAATACGAAATAATGCAAATTATTTTTTTAATTTCCGCCTATGTAGATGACATGATTCGCCGAGCAAAAGTTGTTACAAATTGAAGGCAAAAAAATTTAAAGGTTTAAGGATAAATCAAAGTTAGCATGGGATTCAATCTCTGCCGGTAGGTGGACCTTTGCAACCGAAGACCGTAGCCCGGTTTAGAATTTCCAATGCTTTTTTATTACAAGTTATGAAAGTTTGAATTATTATTTACACATATTAGGTGTTAAGTCAGGTACTATGAATGATTATAAGAAAAAGGGTAAAAAATTAGACCAGCAATGTCATAAACTTTGCAATTATGTTATCAAATTGGCGCTTTAGTTAGCAAGTTAAACTTGTGCTCTTTTTCGCGTTCAGGCGTTTGCATGGTTGAGTCGTCGAGAAATCGAGAGACTTCGCTTTGCACTCGTCTCAATGCGTTTGTAATCTTAATTTTAATTTTCCATTTTGTTGTATACTTTAGTTTTGTAATTGCACACGGATTCGTCTCTACCCAATCACTGGTGGATTTTTGACTTCTGAATCAATGATATATCAATATATATCTCTACGTATATATTTATATATATAAATATTTCATTTAAATCTTATATTCCAATAAGATACAATAATCGACTTGTATTCATCGTTAATATCTCTAATTAAAGAAAGGAAAAAAACAAAAAAATAAAAGTAAGAAAACACCGGGCTGCGAGTTTTTTGTAAAAGAATTATTCATAGAATGTAGTAAGCTAATTTAGAGAGAGACAAAAGAAAAGTAAAAAATAAGAATTTCCACGTGGATCCCGTCCACACTGCGAACATTGTATTTCATTATCCATGAACTGCGTAATTAATAGAAAAGAAACAATTTGAAACATAAACGTATCCAAAACAAAACCAGAACAACAAGAGCAAATTTAATATAACTACAAAAGTAATAGGTTTCGAACCGAGAAAGCCTTGTATTAAGTGCCTTCAAGTACGATTTAGATTTTAGGCTAGACAAAAGAGGCGCTGGGCATGTCCGGCGAACGGGTCCTTCATGGTATTACGTAAAGCGTCGAACGTCCCAAAGCCGAGGTCACCGCGTGACTGTCCGCGCATCAATGACAGTGTGATAAAAGAACGGGAACAATATGCACGGAAGTTATTGACCGACGAATCGCAAAGATATAATAGTTCCTCAGCAGACTTAAGTCACGTTAAGTTCCGGCCTCGCTTTGCTCACGCTCGACGTCATTCTTTTCCAACAGTGATATTGTATTAGAAGATATTTATTTACAGAACCAAACTGCCAATTTCATCGACCTAATAATCCGTTTACTACTTTTATCACTCGAGTGAAATATAAGTTCCATTTCTTCAAACTGGACCTGAAAACGTATCACGATTTTAGGTCGTCGTGTTCAATAAATTCCTATTTTCAAAAACACGTTACGAACTTTTTGAGATCATGACAAAAAGTTTACTGCAAACCTTACTTTTTGAACCACCTTCTAGAAGTGGCAGAATTAGATCACGACAGAAACTAGTGTTTTATATCTGAAACGTTTTGGCTCTACTTTTGGAACATTTTTAAGTGTTTTCATGTTCGAATAACGTTGAAAACACGTAAAATCATTTTGAAAATGGAGGCAAAATAAAGCACCAGTTTTTGCAGTGACCATACTGCAACAACGTTGTTTTTAATTTCTCAACAAACAATAGCGAAATGTGTTGCACATGGTACTTTCTGTGTGATATTCCGTGCACATTTCTAACATAATTTGAGTATAGGAATTTATACTAACAACGGACATGACATTGTAAAGTGTACATGAATCCATCTATCGCGCCATTCAGTTTATTTATTTTATTAATATTTCAATTACAGTTCGCTCCTCTCATTTCACTCATATTTTACTATGTACTGATACTGATAAATAGATAAAGGATAGATGGAAGAAATGTGTTCCATCAAACTACTGTAACTTAAGATACTCGAAAAGCGTCGCTTAAAATGGTTCGTCTAACTGAGCGATTTTAATCGTGAAGTTGGAACTAAGCATCGTGACAGTTACATTTGTTACTTTACTCAAGTGTACAGAGCATTCATCTCAACTTACGCTCAGCGCCTCGGGGAAAAAGCAAATACTTGTAATCATAATTTTGTTTTCGCCATGTATTTGCCAACGAACGATTACTATTATTTTTGTCTCCATTTATCATACGAATAATTATTATTATTGATTAGAAAACATTTAATTATCCATTAATCGTAATTGTAATCTTTCTAGATAAATTTTTGCTTTTGCGACATCAAAACAAGTCATTTTATATTTACCGGCGAACGCCTTTAGAATTTTTTACTTTTAATTCAATTCTTACAAGACTACATGCAAACTAGCTCTGTTGCGCAAATACTGTTACGTATCGGCAAAAAAGGTCATGAGGGTTTGGATGAGCGAAATCGTCATTTTCGATAACAGCTTCATTCATTCAACACTGCATTTATACCTTGTTTTGTACACGTAACTTCTGATTCTGTTGACATTCCAAAATGCTCGTATTATTCCATTTTTGTCGATTTGTATAAAGCCTTGTATTCAATATAGAGCAAAATAAAGTCTAGAAAGGCAAATGCACATGTTGTACAATTTTACTCAAACGCCTTCGTCCAAATCCAAATCCATTGACAAAGTTACCTCTTCCGGGGACTCACCGCAACAGGACAATGAAGATTCGATTCGTGATGAATTTTCCATCAGGTACGTTACAATCTTAATACTACCAAGACTGATCAGTTTCTATTCCGTATACTAATTCAGTCAAATTTTTTAGGGTCTACCAGATGAGCAAAACCAGACAACAGCAACTAGAAGACTTCGTTGAATCAATGACCTGAAGGATGTCAAAAGTAGTTTTGGAACAGAAATTAACTACAAATGAACTCTCTTGTTCCATATGAACTTTTAGGCGATCACTTGGAACTTCTCAAAACCAAAATTGTGACAAAAATAAAGTGATACTGTGAAACAATGTATTGGCTGTCTTTACATGAACTGGTTAACCTTTGATAATTAGTCTCTTCCTCATCCTCGTCCTGAAACTTATAATCATGTTCATGTTATTCATTGTTTACAGTTTGACAATTTTGTATTGTAAAATTCCCAGTAGTTTACAGGTTGCCACATAATATAATTCATCATGATCCAGTTGTTTTGTTGTTAGCTTGAGAGTTGAATGCTTGGCATGGCTCGCGCCTTGTGTGATAATGTAGAACCTGATAAACGTCAGTTTGCTAATCAACCACGATTTTTGATTTGATCTTGCAGGCTATTTTGCAGGTCTTGGCTGGACCGCCGAGACTACTCGACGGAACCCGCGCAACTCCGGCGAACGGCGAAATCGTCTTCTCTGTCCGACTCGTCATACAAATCACAACAACAATCGCTCCATGCCTATGTCCGGACTTGACCGACGACATAACTGTGCGCGTTGCGGTAAAAGTTACAAGAATGCTTACATACTCAAACGACACATGTTATACGAGTGCGGCAAAGCGCCATCTTTCAGCTGCCCCCACTGTGCATTCAGCTCCAAGTACGAACGTAACCTTAAAGCCCACATCAATCATCGCCATGTGAATTTGCCACCTGTTAATCAACGTGCCTGAAGAAGAAAAAAGAATGACAGTTAAACTGGTATGATGGTTAAACTTTTTGGTAAATGAGTCCGAAAGGAAACATAATTCTACTTGTTTTTTTTTTCAGTCTAAAAATTAAAAAGATAAACAGAAAAAATTAGTAGACATACAGTTGAAAGTTAAACTTTACGTTGATATGGCTACAATAGTTATTAAATAATAGAAAAACGAAATATTTTCTGGTGAATTATAAGTCTGTTGTTTTGTGTGCTCTGTTAATGTTCCATGAACGATACTAACTTTGAGTGACATATTTACATTATATTATGAATACAAAGCTGTTTTGAAAATCGTGAAGGAGAAATCCTGAAACATTTTTGCCAAAGAATTGAACTTTATTTACAACAATCTGATTGCATACAGAAGTGCCAAAGATCAAACCAGTGTTCTTCCTTAATTTCAAGTGATGAACAATTTGTCAGTTTGTGCCAAATTATGCTATCGTGCAAATAGATTGACATTAGTTTAACTTAATCTTAGTTACTAACAAACACAAATTAAAATAGAAATTTAACTGAGAACTCTGTTGATGATCTCAAAAAATACATTTTTGGACGAAATAATCATGACAATATCTGTGTAACTATTGCAATTTTCATCTTGAAACCGCCCGAGAAAACTTAGTCGGCCATTATTATCAAAATGATTTCATGTATCACATTTAAAATTTACCTAACAACTGTCTAATTGTAAATTTAATTCAGAAACAGACATTTCCGGGCGTTTTTGACATGAAAATTGTTCCATTTGTAATGTGTCGATAATTAGCATACAATGGTTTTTGTTTTCCAATTTAAATGCATAAATCAAAATGAAATATTTACCTAACTTGTTATAACAATAATGAAGTTGTTAAAGTCAGAAAAATAACAAAGTGATGCAACGAAACGTTTTCCCTTTAGAAATTAAGCATCAAGCATACTAGTCATTTTGCAGCGACCCATTCAGCAGCAAAACATGTAAAAACGTGTTACAAAGCTTAACTTGAACTTAAGCTTACTTTTGAACATGAATTTTTGAGTCGAATTCGAAGAGACAAAATGAGTTCAACTGTCTTATGAAAACGTATATTTGAATTTAAAAAATATAGCATACGAATTAACTATCATAAATTTATATATTAAAACAAATATATTGTAAATTTAAAGATAACTATGTTATATATCAAAAACTTGGCAGAAAAGTGTACCTTTACTTGTCAGGGGTTTATTTGGTCGTGGTAGTGATGCAATCTTCATATCTCAAAAGAAAAATGAACTTGATTTGTTTTGCAATTTCCATTTCAAATTTCAAACATTAAATCACGGTCAAATAAGCCTGATAGTTGTATGTTAGTCTCATACCTGTCTTCTAAACTTTTACTATATCTTTCAAAATCTTGCAGGGCTTTCGTCCTTTATAATATCAAAATATATCAACTTTCAAACTAAGCCTAGACTTAAAAAACTTTAAACTTTAAACCTTTGTTTATTCATAAATCGCGAACATTACTATATTACATTTTCTTCTCCTTACACTACTTTTCTTTGGGTTTGAAATATCTATGATAACAATTTTCAAAATTCATTACAATGTGCAAAATCATACTATGTAATCAATCCGCAGTCTATCTTCTACGTAGAAAAATGTTACTAATAACTGCACTGTCATCTATTCTCGTCAACATCGTATTCTTCTTGATTTCAAAAAGACAATAACTTTTCTTCTGACAAAAAACTACGTTTCCGAACTATTCTATAGTCTTCCCTCGGTCTCACTTTTTCCAATACATAATCTGATTCTTATCCAGAGGCACTTGGTGTCCTGAACTTTCAAAAACCAAATTTTGCAAAACTGCTGTCTCTGTCTCCTCTGAACCTATCTCTCAAAACTTTTTGTATCATCTTGAAAAAAACCAAATTCTTTTACCAGAAACCAAATACCGCTATGTTGTTAATTGTTGCAACAATTTTATAATGAAAATCAAACCATTAATTGACCACTTTTACCGACGCCAAAATAAGACTGAGACAAACAGGTAAGAAGTGAGACAAGAAAATTTTGTAATCCGCAATCTGACCCCAAAAAGTGTGACCGTGCAAATTATAGGTAGAAGTATAACCAAATCCCAAGACTAATTATATCCTCAAAATCAGCCAAAAATGTAATTTACAAATGTTAAATAAGGAAAATAGTTTTATTTTGAGGTTATGTTAGTCGTGTTACCCTTAAAACGGTTGAACGATATGAAAAGAAATATTAAGGGTGCACGATTAAGGGAGAGTGAATCTTAGCAATTAAGAAACAATTGAGATAATAATTAGCGTATAAGTATTCTCCATGTGTGAAGTAGATTGAGATGTAATCGACAGGTGGTGCAGTTATACAGAACAGAGTGAGATTGTAATTCAGAGTCGATACTAATCATCTTTGCTAATTTAACTAACTAGGAGTGTCATTGATTTGTTAACAGATAAAGGATTCAATAAAAGAAATATAATTCTTCACTCGTTACATTTTTTTTGATTCCCACTCCCCATTATTTTGTTTTCAAACATTTTTTGTTTTGCTACCCATTTTTTTTAATCACCACTAATCTATCAAAATTTTTTTTGTTTCAGATCGTTTAAGGTGTGTCAACTGTGGCCGCTACTTCAAGTATTCTTTTATGCTCATGTGCCACCTCAACAACGAATGTGGCGAAAAATTTACCTGCGAGTTTTGCCACTTCCAAACCGTCAATATCAAAGCTTGGCATGTCCATGTGAAGAGCAGTTGTAAAGCTAATTACAAGCAAAAGTGATACCAACGTCTTTCTCAACATTCAACCAAAACTGAAACTCAAATTCAGTATCAAAACTCAAGTACAATAAAAGTAATAAAAACGTTGACTAATTGTAAACATATCAATTGTACAATTTCATCCCCCACCCCTTCCTAATAGCAACAATTCGAAAACGTTTGTAAACTCAGACAGCATTGGGTCTTTGTCTTTGACCTCTCTGTCATCGGTCGGAAACGTGTCATTTATTTGCTATTTTGCAGTTCTCAATTGACCTTTTCTAGCCTCAGGTATACTGATCACTTCGCTTTGTTTCAGCAGGGTACCTAAAACCCTTCCAGTGCGGTGCATGTGGACGTCGGTACAAGTGGAAAGCGTCGCTGCAGTACCACCTACGCGACGAGTGCGGCAAGGAGCCCAGTTTGCAGTGTCACTTGTGCTCTTACAAATCAAAAATTCGGTCAAATTTAGTGCGTCATCAAAAGATCCATCAGAATCAGGAGGCCAAACGTCAAATGATGTTGGATTCGATGATGTACGAATACAGTTGACAGAGTGGTTGTGACTGAACCGCGTGGACCGAACCGTTGTGACCTTGAGTTGTTTGTTGACACGTGGTTCGTATCAGTTCAAAATGTATCAGGTAATCAGATGACCTTTATTCAAATAAACATCAACCGACGCCACAACGTAAGTTTTTCAATTTTGTTTCATTCGTTTCCATTTTCTGTTTACACGTTTTGTTTACAATTTTCGTTCGCCTGATTTGACTGTCGTTTTTCATTTATGTCTTTTGTATCAACATCATTTGTTTACATTGTCGTTGATCTTTATTTTATACACTGCCGTTTGTTTGTTTATTTTTGTCATGGTTTCCTGAATCAACCGTGAAATTCAAGATGTCGATCACTTCTTTGTGAAAGATGTCATCTTCACACAAATTTTGTTTGATTGAACGTCGCCGTTGTAATTTTGCTAGGAAGTTCCGAACTGTAAGGCCATCATTGCTTGAAACCAAAGATTATTTTGTACGTACCCAGCGAAACAAGCAAGACTGTATCGCCATTCGAAAAATGAAATTGTATCCGATTGTACTGACAAATAAATTTGGAAAACTGTCCGTCTAGAAGAATCGTTCGAAGTGATTTTCACCTGACCTTGACCAAGCCAAGTTTCGTTGATCGGCGCAGACTTTTTCTAACGGTCTGTTTTGTTTCTCAGGTATCGAGGCGCGGTTTACCTGCGACAATTGTGGCAAATCCTACAAGTGGAAGGAGTCGCTCTTCAAGCACAAACGAGTCGAGTGCGGCAAGGAGCCGCAGTTCGTTTGCTCCATCTGCGGCCACCGATTTATGCATAAACATCACCTTATGAAACATCTCAAATCGATCCACCAACTCGCCATGCACAACGGATCAGCAACTTATCTCCAATGAAAAAAACAAATAATAAAAAGAAAAAAAAATCACTAGTTTTGAAGTTTATTTTGAATTTTCTTGTATTTATTTGACAGATAAATGTGATTTATACGAAACTCAAGACTTTTGTATTCATCATAATTTGATTTCTTTTTTATTCACCTGACCTCTTTTCTCCTCTGAAAACATCTCTCTTGAATTTTACGTTGTATTTAAGCCCTTTAATTCTACCCGCAGTATTATTTATAAGTTGACTAATTATAATTAATTTACTCTTAAATGATCTATAATTTGATTGCGAAAGCAAAGCAACAAAATTATTAGGGTGAGTTGGGGTAAAAATGATCAGGTTTTGTAAACTAGTAGTAACTGCAAATTTCAAGTTCAAGTAAGTAAAAATGATCATGTGTGGGGCAAACATGATGAGGCGTTAAAATGAAATTTAAAATATTATGTTTCTTTGTTCTTTTTAACAATAATACAGTTTTTCTATTCATATCATTGGCGTCATACTTACAACAGATTTTTTTTGCTGATTTTAGAAATTTGTAATTGAAAAATGTTTTAATTAATGTTTAACGATTTGTTAGATCAAAGTTACCCCGAACCTCTGATCGTTTTTACCCCACAACTTTTGATAATTATTTGTTGATATTGATTTGAATTATTGACAATGTTGATATTAATTTGAATTTATTTTGCTTCAGAGAGGGTGGATTCGAAATCTATCGAAGTATTTCCATGTCCAAGATGTTGTAAGACGTACACCTGGAAGGTTTCACTGATGCGGCATCTGAGGGAGGAATGTAACGTAGCACCCAAACACGTCTGCAGTATCTGCGGCAAGAAGATCAAACAACGGAGCAGCTTCCTGCGACATCTCTTAAGTCAGCATAACATCCAAGCGGCCGGCAAAAGGTTTCCTGTTGATAATAGACCTTTTCCCATTCCTGATCCTAACCAAAATAACGATAGGAACGAGTATTGGGAATCAGGTAAATTTACCTTTCGACCTTGAACGTGTGACCTTGAGGATCGTTCTTGAAGATTCGTCCTTGAAGATCATCATTGAAGATTCGAACTTGGGCGTCGTCTTTGAAGATTCGACCTTGAAGATTCATCATTGAAGATTCGTCCTTGAAGATTCGACCTTAAAGATCCATCATTGAAGATTTGTCCTTGAAGATTCGACCTTGAAGACCATCATTGAAGACTCGACCTTGAAGATTTATCAACAAATGAAGATAGACAATAACGCGAAGACTTTTTATTTGTTTAACGGTCTAAAACGTAAATATAATATTCTTGTTTTTGAACTAACTTGAAATTAGAGTTTGATTTTATTTTGTTATTATAAAATAGCGTTTTCTTTGAAAGAACGAATGAATTAAAATTGCTCAAGCGTACTTTTCTTCAAACTGTACGTCTCAGACATTGTTGTGAACATTTGAATAATTTAGTTTTCAAATTGGTACAAAAAAAACATTGACTGTGTTAGTTTAAAGTGTGCTTTCAAAAGTGAATGTCTCAGTATTAACGTGAAAAAAGGCATGTTGTTTAATCACTGTTTAACTAGATAATTTACAACAATGTTTGTTTTATTTTACGTCACTGAAGATAAATGTACTGTCGCCGTTCATCAATAGAAGTAAGAACATATAAATTATTATATTTTATTATTGTCCGCTGTAAAATACGAATTTTTAAGATGAACACAATGAACATTAGAAATTCGTGTTTTGCATTTAGTCTCTAACATTGCACCAATATCAAACGTAAAAGTTTAGTTCTATAATCCACATTTCAAATATCAAACTACACATATTTCACATATCAAAACTACACGATAACAATTATTTTGTTGCTAAGATCAATCTTTTTTATGTTCTTTTTTAAGTTTATTTCTAATTTTTTACATTAGTATGATTTCTACAATTTTGAAATTTTATAATACTTGGTTAACATCAAGTGATAAGGCAATGCATTTTTGAAAGGACTTATTGAATTTTCAAATACGATTTATTTTGTTTATACTATAAAATTAAAAAATATCATGAAAAATTTACTTTCCAAAACATGACACGTGCCTTACTGGTCAATTAAGTAAACCAAAAATATATTCCATTTACAATTCAAAAGCGATTATTTCAATCATAACGATACAAATTAATGAGTTTTTGCACAGTTTTAATAGTAAAAATGATTTCAAAGATAAAAATAATCTCATCATAACATTCTAAGCAAAAAGGATCATAGGTAGTCCATACAGAATAATAGAATTACAATGTGTTATTTTAAAAATAAATCACTGATTACATATTGATAATATATCAACCATAAAAGGTCATCTATTAGCAATAAATAGACAATAAAAAATGGTATGTGGTCAATATATTGTCAATGTATTGTCGATTCATGATCCTTTTTACTAATTGAATTTAAGCGTTGAATCTCTTAACTGTCCCACATATCACGTTTTAGATTTAAGTTTTTCTGTTAGTAGATTTTTAAGTGCAAACATTGATTTATTGTTGAAAACACCCGAATTCTAATTATAATCATAAGTGTTGAAATAAAAAGTCAAATCTGATCAGTCTCTTTTTTCTTTGCGATTTTTTTTATCATTTTTCACTTCTTTATTTTGCAAATTTGAAATCAATAAACTAATAACCTTTTTTTTTTCTTTCAGCGTTCCTGGCCTGGAAAAAAAACTAAAAAAAAAACATGAAAAAATTAAAAGAATGTTTTCAACAGACTCAGGTTGAACTTTCTGATCTTGTTACTTTACAATTTCCAAAAACTGGCTTCAAATTTTTAAAAACAGGCTATCCAAACTTTCACATTCATTTCTTTTCTTTCCATTGAAAAATATTCCTTATACAAACTTATAAAGAACCTTAAAACCTTATGAAAAATTGTTTTGAATTTTGCTTAATGGTCTACCTTTCTTTTTTTCAGAGCCGATGAGTTTTCCGGTGGATTACGGCGCCAAGTCCTACATCTGCGGAAAATGCGGGAAGTCGCACAAAAACGAGTCCGACTGGTTACTTCACACGAGACAAGCCTGTGGAAAAATTATCGTCTGTCAAGATTGTAACCGGAAGTTCAAGTCAATAGGCACCTTGCGACGACATTTTCTATCCTTTCATTTGAGCAGGGATTCTCTTTTCTAGATCTCAACTTTTGTATTGTGAAAATACGTTTTGCAATAAAGATTTACCCGAAAAAGTAAATTGAAAAACCAAACATTGTATTATGAATTATCTGTTCTTGAGATAGACTTAATTCTATGATAACAAAAATTGAAAACAATTAACAAAGCTATTAAAAAAATGATTCTTAAAAAATATGTATTATGAAAGTCAATTGTATAAAAATTTATGTTTGTATTAACAAGTACATTTTTTGTTTTCAGAAATGTCTCTGCCGGGGACGGAGAATAACGAGGCAAGGTATCCCTGTTACAAATGCGGTCGTTCTTATACACTCAAATGGAACTTGAAGAGACACCAAAACGACTGCGGATTGCCACCAAAATATGTTTGTCAGATCTGTCAGAGACGGTTCACGCAAAAAAGCAATTACCGTCGACATTGCATTACTCTCCATAAACAAACGGACTCGTGCTAAATTCAACAATTATTTAAAGTCTTTTAAACAAAACCAATTTACCGTTTTGTGATTCGTTATTATTTTGTATCTTAAAAGTTATTTACAAATATTCGATGATGCAATGATAACTGCAATAAATGATGTATATAGTAAGAGTTTGTTTTTTCTATAAATCATTCTTTATCATTCTACAGCATCGATTAATACAGAAGTGCTCGAAATCTATAATATTCACCGTTCGATTTTTTGTCAGTTTCAGATCCATTTTCGGTTCTTCAGTATCCGGTAAGGTATCCGTGCTTCAAATGTGGTCGCTCGTACTCATTGAAGGGCAATTTGAAAAGACACCAAGACGAGTGTGGTGTACCGCCAAAACACGTTTGCAATCTCTGTAACAAAGGTTTCACAAGGCGGGAAAATCTTCAGCGACATTTAATGTCGTTGCATGGCGAATATCAGGGCTCCTTTTATAAGTGAAGAAAAGAAAACAAATACTGTTTTTCGAATCATTTTTCAAATTCAACATATTTTTTCCAGTGCATTTTTATACTCAATCGTAATCGTAATTTCGTTACAAAACTTATAAAATTATATATTTAAATTTTAATTTTCGTATGACACATCTTGTAAATATAAGGGCTTTTTGTATAAAATCTTATCTCAGGTATAAAAAGTTGCCAACATCAAAACAACGGCACAAAAGTGTAAATAAACAAACGATCATTTATTTTTTTATAGAAAACAAAAACCGATTGTTCAAATGTATAAACGAGGTGAAATAAAATCGTACAAAGAACGTCTGTTACATTTTTCATTTTTGTACTAGTCTGATACAAATCACAACATTGTATGCAAACAAAGGTGTAATAAATTCGTACAAAGAAGCTCTCTGACTGTTTCCTGGACTCTTATTGTTATAACTTAAGCATGAGGTTAAGTTTATTTCTGTCGACAGATAGTCTCTTTTCGCTGAAAACAATAGCTGACAAGTTGAACTTTTTGTTTTGCAGGTCTCTCTCGCAAGGCGAAGCTTGCGAACATCCACAAGCCGTACCCTTGCTACAACTGCGAGCGCTCTTACTCGAACAAAAGCACGCTGAACCGGCACTTGCGAGAAGAGTGCGGCAAAATTCCACAATTTGTTTGTCGGTTTTGTGCCAAGGCTTTTAAGCAGCGGTCCAATTTTCATCGGCACATTTGGACCGTTCATGGCAGCGTCAACTGACATCACACTAGATAGACTGTAAACAAATGTAAATGACCTCCGCTAGAACAGAAAATCCTTCTATCAAATTCGATGTATAACCTCACTTCAATCGGATTTCACGTTTATATAAATCATCCATTTTTAATGAATTTAGATTTGAGTAATGTTCAATGACATATAAAAGAAACAATAATAATGTTTAATAATTTAATCCAATTTTATTTTTTGATAAAGAACAATCAATAAGGTTTTGTGTATGTATAGGTTAGGAGCCGCCATTTTGTCGAGTTTCTCCTCCGCCAAGTCAGATCCCAATCAAAATGTTAAAAGTTGAAAAAGACATGTAAATCAATGGGATTTGAAGTAAAATAAAGTTTGCTGATTTACAAAAGTGTGCACTGTTATTGTTGGAAAAATAATTTAGTAAAAGTTGAACAATAACCGTTTAATAAGTTGCAGTTTTGATGGGTTGCTGAAAATGGTGAAACTGAAACTGGTTGTTTTCTTTTTTAGATCTCAGGCTGATGGATAAGTATGGCTACTTTAAAAGGCTAGGGAGGCACTGTTGCTCGAGCTGTGGCAAGGAATACAAATGGATACAGTCGTTGGTGAGGCACAAGAGGGAGGAATGTGGCGTAGGACCCCAGCACGAGTGTCCGGTTTGTCACACGCAGATGCGACACAAATGGCGACTCAAAAAGCACATTATACAAGCGCACAGCAATTTCCCTTACACCTTCGAGTAAACTACGAATTTACACGAGTTTTTTAATTTTATAACCCTTTTGAAACTGTAACCGTTGAATAAATGTAAATATATTTATTGTACGTTTCGTCGTGGCTCATTTCACAAGAGTATCCTTTCGTAGTTTGATTTTAGATTTATTTTGTTCTTTTGTTTCTGATTTTAGTTGAATTATTTTTCTGCAATCAACCAGAGCACCAACTATCCTCATCTTTCTAAACTTTTTTCTCTACTCTTATTTCAGGAATTAACGCTGTGACCAAAAGTTTTTTTCTTTACTTCAAATAAACTGATTGAAATAAACATTTTTGTTATTTTCAGATGTACCTTTTCAAAACGGACGCCACGGTTGCGATATTTGTGGAAAATCATACAAATGGAAAATTTCGCTGAATCGGCATAAAATGATGGAATGTGGAATCGAACCAAGATTCACTTGTGATTACTGCTCAAAACGGTTCAAACATAAACATCATCTGGACAGCCATCAGAGCAGCGTTCACAAGATCAAGTTTTTTTAAAGAATCAAATTGAAAATAAGTTTAATTTCGTGTCGGTGTTTTTGTTCAACAAACAAGTGATTGTATAACAATGTGAATCTACAAATAAATTATTTCTCATACAAATTTATTTAAAGTTGTAATATTTTTTGGTTGTGAAACATAACCTCAAAGGTGTAAACCTAGATCTTCAGATATCAAGGGAATGTGATTTCAACTAAACGTTCATTCATTGGAATCCAATTTTTGTTTCAGTTTTTTTGGCCCGGAACGTTTATCCATGTCGAACGTGTGGAAAACTGTTTATAAATAAGAAAACAATGTGGAACCACGTAACTCATTGCGGGAAAGAGAGACGACACGGCTGCACCATCTGCGGCAAAAGATTCATCCTGAAACATCATCTGACAAAGCATTCATCGACCATACACAAAGTTCAACTTTGCTAACTGTACAATGTAACATAACCTCAAAAACAAGCAGAATAAAAAGCAAAACCAGAAAAAGTGTGATGTGTGATATCTTTTGCGACAAAAGACGAACTAACATCTCATTGTTATTTGTTCAAACTGTTTAATTCTTCAACCTAACGTAAATTTTTTTTTTATTTTCTTTCAGAACCGTGCCAAAAATGGGCTTGTCACAAGTGTGGGAGACGGTACTGGTGGAAGAACGCACTTGTGAACCATCTGCGAGTCGAGTGCGGCATACCCCCGAGATACTCGTGCAGCTTATGCGGCAGAATGTTCAAGCACAAACACCGCTGGGCATATCACACATCGTTTGTTCACATCCAATAAGTTGGAATCCATCCAACGTTACAAAACTTGTGCAACAACGTTTTTGAAATTCTCTGATGCTTCACAAATTATTCTAAAAGTCATAAAGTAATCTAAATAATTAATTTCAGTCAGTAGAGTGTATTGAGTTTCAGAAAACAAAGATTCCAGCATCAAAAAATAATAAAAAGTTGTTGTTTACGAAGTAAACCAGCTTTACAAATGCAAATTTTGTATGTCTTCGAGTGTGAGGTTTGTCGTAAAATGTATATTTTTTGGCATTTGTTCAAAAGGACTAAGATTCAATTTGCATTAAAATTGTCATACAAAATCGTTGTGTTTGTTTTGTTATCCTTTGACCTTGATCTTTGCATGGGTTATCAGTTAAAATGATCAGTTTTAGTTTTAGCGAATCTGGTTCTTTGTATGATACTAATGTAACTTTGTTTGTTAGTTTTAGGTCGGAAACCGAGACTCATTCCTGCGCTCATTTTCTGCAGCGTCTGCGATAAGAGCTTCACCAGGAGAAAAAATTGGAAACGACATTACAGAGAGAAGCACGACGACAGCAACCAGTTTTACTTCTGCAACATCTGCAAACAGACTTTTAAAAGGAAGTACCACTTGGTTCGACACATGGAGACGAAAAATTGCGGCGGTGTTCAGACAAACCGATAAAAACCAAAATTATATTTTACAAAAGTTAATTTGTAACTATTTATAATTTTAGCTTAAATGTGTTCGGGTTTGGTAAAACTATTTCTCTTTAAACAACTTTATTTTCGTTTTTCAACTAGTTTTCTACTGTTATATAATAAATTATTCAATTCATTGCACTGCGATATTTGAAAGAGCACATCTTGTAAATTTTAAATACTGTTAAAAAAGATTATTCACGTGTACAGAAATGTTTTCACTAATAAAATTGTAGACGACAGACATCTCTTGTTGCCCCTCTTAGAATCCCTTTTTTTATATTTGAATTCATCATCCAAGCGAACTACTGATAACTTTCTTTTGTTTCAGAAAGATATTCTGCGCCAAAAAACCGGAAACTCGAAAATGTGAATTGTAAACAATGTTATGTACTTGAAACAAAAAAAATCATGCGTTGAAACAATGTGTTCAACTGACAAAAAACTGTTGTTCTTTGCTTGCTTATACGAGAAACCAACTATTGCAACTCATGCTTCTCATTGTTTTTCAGTGGAATTGTCTATTTCTTCTTAGGTTATTTTTGCAATACTTACACATTTCTAACCAAAGTAAAAAGAAAAGTTTTAAAAAAGTGAGGACTAGGCAATGACGAAACCAATGATTGTTCTACTTTTAAATATAGTTTGTTTCCCATTCTTAAGAAGTTATACTAAAATATTTCATTTTTCAACGTTTCAGGTATTCTGGCAACGATATTGTCACAAGATAATGCACACATGGAAGAAACTTGGTCGCCAGACTTCAAAATGGTAACGATGCACCAGCGACGATCGTGGAAGGACCAGGACGGCAAGTACGTTTGCGACCGTTGCGGAAAGTCCTACAAAGCTACGACCTCGCTGAGTCGTCACATCCGGCTTGAGTGCGGCGTCATCCCCTCTGAGATATGTCCAATCTGCGACCGAAGATTTCGGCACAAATTCGTTCTTAATTCGCACATCATTGGGTGCCAGAAAAAGCTCCAGATGATGCAGAAGAAGATCAATTGAGCAACTAGCGTTTAAGTTTTGCAATAGATTTTGAGTGGAAACAAGTTTTTTTTATTATTCGTTTGTTAGATGATTTGTTTAAGAATCTCAGTTCTGTTTTTTTTCCTCGACGCAAATACGTTTTTTGTTCCTCAAAAAAGAAGATGAGTTTTATAGTAGTTCTTCTCCGAGTGGAGACTTGATCTCTGACACGATTATAACAATTGTTAACCGAAGGATTAAAGGAAAGTGACTTTAATTGATTGTCGAATTGCGAAATGTAGTCCGAGTTTATTGTACATACTTATAATCCGAATCTCAGAGTTGTTTCTTTTTCTTGTTTATGTGAGACGAAAATTGCGAACGATTTGTGATCCGGTAAACAAATAGCTAAGTCATTTTCGAAGAGAGTTTTTCTCAACGGATCACAAAATTGCAATTTTTTGTCAATAGGAACTTGTGTGATCTAACCTAGTGTATCAAGTTTTTGGTTGATTGTTGAGATCAAAATTTGGATTTTTGATTTGTTTTTTTTTTCAAGGAGCATTTAGTGATGCATTCCGGGCTTTTTTTATTTTTTACTCCTCAAAGACATTTCAAAGGTTAGCCTCTCCGTACTAAAGCTATTTTATCATGTGCTTTTTCGACCATGTAATCGTTGTGGTACTTCATAACTAACAATCTGATCTAACTGTAACATTGTAATCGAAAGTCAATAAGTGGGTGCATACCGCCCTTTATTTTGCTACTTTTTTTTCGTCCAACAAAAAAGTACGATTGTTGTGCCATATTGATAAGAATCAACTTTTATTCTGATTTTTTGTTCATACAGCGACTCCTAGCGAACTTTTGTTGAACCAAAAGCTGGCGCCATCTAACGGATTTTCGTTTAATCACTTTAAATTGCGAACTTAGGCTAAATTATTTTTATAACTCCAAAACTGATGAAATAAAAAAAGTGATCACAACTTGGATACCTTTTTGGCTTTACTTTTATTTGTATGTTCCAATTTCAATCATCGTTCAACCATTTTGAGATAAAAACAAAAGTTTATTACATCTTCATTATAACATCTTGCTTTGATCATGAAACTTCAATTTAATTTTGTTTAGTTTGTCTTGACAATGTTCGAACTTTTTGCTAACACACCGATTTGTGATCTGTTGCAGCCTTCTTTTTGGAAAGTCACTGGAGTGACCTGTCAGAATACAAGGATCCTTATTCAAAAGAAAAATCCGGCGACGAGAACATTTTCGTTTGCAACATCTGTAACCGATCATACACCTGGCTGTCGAGCTTGAAAAGGCACCAGATGCAGTGCGGAAACAAGGAAGCGAAATATCACTGTCCCCTATGCCAAAAAAAATTCTATCGACGCGACCGATTGAAAGAACACACAGAAAATGTTCACAGAAGTCATCACTAATTTCCAACCTTTTTTTAAACATTTTTAAAATCTTTTTGTAATTTGTTTTGTTTCTTTTATTTGTTAACAGTTTTTTAACCATAGCTTTGTTTGTACAAATTTGGTTTGTTTTTTAACATAAACAAACTGTTCACACTCCAAACCAGATTGGATTTGAGTTTCAAAAACGAACTGAAATTATCATGTTGACATCGAAAGAAGGCGTAAACATTTTCTTAAACTGTACATTCTGTAGAGACCAAAAATAGTTGTTTCCCAGATCGCTTTAAGATTATGAGCTGTTTTTATCTTTACTTATTATTTAACCGAGGGTTTGTTAACCTTTTTCTCGTGACCTTCAGTAGAGTTAATGTTAGAATTTTTTGTCAGTTATTTACTCTTTGGTTTTACTGAAAGTAGAATATAGTTTTTTCTCTACCACAAAGACGGACTTTCATTAACACAATGTTAAACAATGTACAAAAAAAAGTTTGTCCTTAAATACTGCGAAATACCAAAGTCGTTCGTCAAACAAAAACTGATTCCAAGTTGCAAAATATTTTTGTACATTTTCAACAACTTTGGTAATAACAAATCACTGCTGAACGCTCTTCGTACCAAAAACTTCGCAATGTTATTCAACTTCGAAGATAAAGTGCACTTTTTGTACATAAAACTGTTGGATTTAATGTCTTTTATTTCTGTAATTGAAGGACCAATTAAACGTCATTCACAAACGTTTCTTTTTTCATTAGAAAACAAACAGTACCAAAATCCCTTTTTAAATTGTATTTTTTTTATTTTTTTGAGATAATTCGAAACTTAGAAGTTAAACAGGGGGCGGTTTCTAAATTGTGATATGTTTTGGGTTTCAGGGATGATGTTTACCGATGACTTCAACAAATTCGTCGTGCCAGAATTTGAATTCAACGTCAGGGGCAAGAGTCAGAGGGGTCAAAGCACACCGATGGAACACCAACATTATTTCTGTGCTCAGTGCGGCAAAGGGTACAAATGGATGGACAACCTTCGACGCCATCAGAGACTTGAGTGCGGCAAACTGCCCAAATTTTCTTGCAACTATTGTCAAAAAATGTTTTATCGCCGTTACGAGCTGACGAACCATGAAAATGTGAAACATCGGTTTGAACAATCGTCTTAAGCTCTATTGTTACTGTAACTTATTTGTTTATAGTTTATTTTTTGGAGTTTCAAATTAACCTTGAACTGAAATTGTTATTTCTGTTTTAAAGTTTTTAAAAAAGTAACTGTTAGTTGAAGGACAAAAAGTGAAACATAGATTATCAAAGAATTATTACGATGAAATAAAGATGTAACGAGTATGAAAATAAATTAGATTAAAAGACATTTCATTTCTTTGATTCAACCTGGTTGGAAAAGTTGAAAAAGTATACGTTTGATCTTGTGACCTCTAACGATTTCTTTTTTTCAGGTGACGCAAATGTTGGAGATATTTCTTAACACTTCATCAGATGGAATTTAGTCGACGAACATTTTGCAAAAACAGTCCGAAAAATGCTACTTCTTGGTAGAAAAGGTAAATTCAAAATTGGTAAATAAGAAAAGTGAACGAACAAGAGTCGGAGTCATAAATTTTCTTCCCTCAAGGCGACATAAAGGACCATTTTCTGTAAAAATGTAAAAAATGATTGTTTTAGTTAAATGTTAAATTTTCTTGTAAGAATGAAATAAAAAAAGTTCATCTCAAAATTGTATCTTCATTTTGATGACCTTGCAAAAAATTGTACAAAAAATTAAGCTAAGATTCGAAAAAGGTGTAATTAGACATCGATCTCTCTTTTCGTGAAAACTGCTGATTATTTTTGTTTATCATTTGTCTGGGGTGTTTTGAAATATTGAGTCTTCCTCAATTAACAAAATTCGTTTCTTTTTCTCAGGATCGCTGGTACAATCGGTGACCTATTGGCCAACGTACTTCAAGGAGGAAACAGAACCGAAAAAAGTCTACTTCCAAGCGAATTACGAATACAGCGAAAACGACTCCTCTGCTTATGACAGACTCAGATGCACTGGCTGCAATCGACGATACTCAAGACTCGACAGTCTAAAAAGGCACCAGAAAAGTTATTGCAAAGTTAAACAAATCTAGACAACCTAAAAGTCGCCAAATGTTATGATTTTATTAACTTTCTTATGTTATTAAAATTTCAAATAATGAAATGAAAATAAAAAGTATATTTACAACTTTAAAAGTCACTTTTGAAATTGTTGGTTATCAAAGTGAAAAAAATTGTGATGAAATTTGGGATCGAAAAGAAGTAATTTATTCTTCAAAGATGGTAACTTATTGTTATTCTTCACACGATCTGATTAACTTTACCAAAAATTATCCAAGGTCACAGCGACCTTGAAAACAATGACCTTGAAAACGTTCAAGGCTAATTTTTAATAATCATACATTTTAAATGACTATTTGTGATTGGTTTGACCTTGCAATAAACGTTCTTCGTTTATAATTATTCATCCCTCAACTTAACTACCATGACAAAAATTGTACCAATGTTTTATCAACGGAAATTTTGTAACTGCAAATGTAATAAATGTTTTGTACACCTAATCGTGACGTTTTTCTTCAGTAAACAAATAGAATAACAGCTTTGATTATTTCTTTCTACAAACGTCTTTTCTCATTGCGAAAAAAAACTTAAATACAAATATAAATAAAGTTTTTCAACAAACAAGTTTTCAATTTCAACATTTGTTCACAATTGGTCAACTTTTTTTTGTAGATTATTACCGGATAGAATCGAACAGGATGAATCGTCGTCGGAAAACCTTTCGTAACAGAGGCAACGCCATTGAAGGAACTCTCGTCGAGGAGGAATTCGGCACAAGCGGTAGATACGGTAGATACTTGACCGTGAGTTCCAGCCAACACGTCTGCACGACTTGCGGCCGCAAGTACAAATGGTTTGACAGTCTCAGACGCCATCAGCGAGTCGAGTGCGGCAAAAGTAAAATGTTCTCCTGCGACAAGTGCCATAAGAAGTTCAGTTACCGGTTCGAGCTGCAAAAACACTTTGCAAAGCATCCGATTTAATTTTAAATTCAATCATAAATTATTTCCTGCAAATTCACTCTTTTCATCAACAACTTATGATTTTGTTTGAAAAATAGTATACGAATAATTTGTTTTTGTAAGAAACAAAGAAATGTAAATAAAGGACGAGAATAAGTCAATGAAACAACGATTCTTTCATTTTTGTAAACAAATCTTTATTCGCCCTTTTTCTTTTTTTATTTCAACATTTTTTAGCTATTTTGTCGACACCTAAATCAGAATAAAACGAAAAATGATCGTTTTTTGACTGACGTAGATGATTTAATGGGAATCGTTTTGTATTTTGATTTTTAGATCCTCTTGCGTGTGATTTTGACGCGTACGAAATGGATGAGGAGAAAATTGTGATCACGCAGCAGGATTGGCTAGAGCGACAAAAGCAGCAGCAGCAAGGACATCAGGAAGAGAAATTCGTATGTCATTGCGGGAAATCTTACAAGTGGTTGGACAGTCTTCGTCGACACGCCCGAGCCGAGTGCGGGAACAAGGAGAAGGCGTTCAGCTGTCATATTTGCGACCACAAATTTCGTTATCGTTATGAACTGCGCAAACACTTTTTCATGCGCCACGGCAAAATGTTCGACAAGTCAGGAAAACCGAAAGAGAATAAATTCAATCTCCATGTTTATAAACCTGAAGATAATCCATTACCTTGAACAATCGAGCGTGACCTTGAAGAATCCTCGATAGTTTCATGATTGTCTGTAAATAATTTAACTTAATTAATAAACGTTCGATTTTTTGTTACATAAAAGTGTTGTAAATAAATGTATGTTGAATGTATGGTTTTCTGGTTACACTCTAAGAATCATTTGAATAATTAACCGAAAGTTTAGTAACTATATAAGACCAAAAATACAAAACTATTTCAAAAAGTCAACAAGAAAATGTTTCTCAATAAACTGATATGGTTCCTTTGTCTTTTACACTGAACAAAATCGTTTCATTCTTTTATTTTTTTAATGTTCTTTTTCCAGAAAATTTATTGGGACAACTTAAACAGATGTGGGTAAACAAAGTAGTTGAAACTCTTTCATTAACTGGTAAGCGCAATTGAAAGAAATGAAAATATAAAAAAAAACTATTTTAATTGAAAAATCCAAATTCAGTTTATTTTACAAGGTTGTTTTAAAAAAATGATTATGATAAATCGTCCCCGAAGATTTTCTGTGTTTGATTTAAATTTTCTCACATTACTCTGTTGGTAAACGAAGATTTGTTTATTGTTTTTGTTCCAGACGCGACTGACAAACAAAAAAGTGGAGCAGTTCCCCCGTTTAGCTGTCCAAAATGTGGACGGCAATATTCACATAAATGCACGCTGTCGAGACACATGAGATTAGAATGCGGGGTTTTGCCCCAGTTTCAATGCTGCGTCTGTCAAAAAAGGTTCAAACATTCGCACCATCTGAAAGAACATACGTGGAATGTTCATTCCATTGAAACTGCAACGACCTAAAAACTAATTATTAAAGTTACAACATTGCCAACGGATTGACAGATTAAATTTCAATATAAATTTAATATGAAATACATTCAGAAATCTAAAATGTTAATTGGAAATCCAAGAAAATTAAAATTTTTGTTATTGCATTTTTCATAATGGACTGAGACTTTCAAATTCATCTTCACACTAGTGAATTAGTATTTATTGAATAGTTATGAAAATATTGTGAATAAAAAATGATATTTATAAACCTCTTTTTAACATAAAAAACTTTTTTCTCTATTTCTTCCCCTATACAGTCACAATCGTTTGTTTTTGCATAATATTCTGAATTATTTTACAAAAATAAAATTGATTTCGTTATTTAAATTTCGCGCCATTTCCTTTAGTTTTGATTGGCCAACACATTTTCGTTCAAATCGTTCAAATATGACAATTTTGTGATCCAAAGCTGTGCAATGTTGGATCACACGTAATTTTTGTGGAAAATAGTATAAAATCAATCAAAAAATCTGAACGGTCTTATTGGTAAACTTATACTGAAGTGAAGAAAGAAAACATTGAGTGATGAGAACGTGAACCCGTTGCCTGTCAGCTGTAGATGAACTTTTTAGAGGTTAGGCTTGCACCAGCTCGAACATGAGTTGGAGAACTGTTTTGAATCTGACTAACAGATATGCCAGAAACTTCCACACGACTCCTAAGCAGTTTGCCCAGGAAACCTCGAGATTTCAACATCTCAGATCTCGGTCGACACTCAATTATTTGACTGCTCTAGGAATCGCTGCTCTTGGCGCCTCCTATGCTGCTGTTCCTTTATACCGAATTTTCTGTCAGGTATTTGAAATTTGTTTATCAACAAGAATTTTTAAAATTAATAACAAGTATCAAATACCAAACAAAATAAACAAATAAAAACATCAACGATAAAAAATCAAAACAAAGACAAAAAGTTCACGAACAAATCAATTTTTAGGGCAAAAATGACAATATTACTTGTTTTTCAACAGTCTATAAATTTATTATTCATATCAGATAAACTACAACTCAATAAAACAATTTATGTGATGCAATACTAACAACGAATTTGATTTTAGTCAACGAGTTACGGTGGTACAACGAAGCACGATCTTGATGGCAGAATAGAAGATATAAGACCAAGAAAAGACAGGCAAATTAGGGTGCACTTCAACGCAGATAAATCGTCGGCCCTTGCCTGGAATTTCAAGCCCCAACAGGAAAGCGTGACGGTGCTTCCTGGAGAAACTGCGCTGATTTTTTATACAGCTCAAAATCCCACCGACAAGCCTATTATCGGTGTCTCGTCTTATAATGTCATACCATTCGAGGCTGGCCAATATTTCAATAAGATTCAGTGTTTTTGCTTCGAGGAACAAATGCTGAATCCTCATGAAGAGGTATACTCTATTTTTGGAACATAATTTTTTCAAAAACGATTTATACAATTTTTAATTTTATCAAAGAAAACAATTGTTCAGTGTTAAATAAATATTTTTGTTCTCAGGTGGACATGCCAGTGTTCTTTTACGTCGACCCCGAATTTGCAGATGATCCATACATGGAAGAAGTTGACGACTTGGTACTTTCGTACACATTTTTCGAAGCTCATGAGGGCATGAATATCCCTGTGCCTACTTACGCTAAAGCGCATACAGAAAAGAAGACATGATTGTACAGTTTAGAAGCTATTAATAAACGTTAGTTGTTTTTAAAATGTGATTTGATATTAAATTTTGAGCTGATCAACTAGCCTAAATCAGCAATGCCGGAGATTATATTAAAACAAAATGATTTGCATCATTCGAAAGATCTATTTTAAAATCTGAACAAGCTTTCAACAATCTAAGAAAAAGCTCGTCAAGTGTAGAAACATTTATTTAAAATCTAAAAAGAGCGTTGACAGGATAGGCACGTCGAATGCCTGTGACTTTTTCTCTGTCGATGTACAGAGAGTCCAATTTCAGAGCCAGATCGTGTTCCAATGCACTTTTGGTCCGCAACAGTTTTTGGTGCTGGTTTTCAATCTCTTTTAATGACTTGTGCATTCTCTCTACTTGTTGATTAATCTCGTCAATTTCTCTTTGCAAACTATAAAGTTAACATCAGTTTTAACATTTTTATTGGGAAATTCGACACTTTATTTATATACTTTTTCAATTTTGATTACCTGACATGAGCATGATCTCTACAAAGTTCAAGGTCAGGCCGGTGCATCCTAGCTTCGAGTCTGGTAAGAGCAACTTTGAGATGATAACTTTTGTCCGCAATTGCTTTGCGCATCAGTTCCATATTTTTCTCAACGTCAAATATCTCTTGTTGGAGCTGAAAATTTAACATTCAAAACAGCTTTAGTTTAAATATCAAACGAAAAAACATTGTAAACGATTGGAAAAACAATTTTTTGCAGACACCTTGTGTAGATGTTGTTGAAGACTGTTCTTAGCTTCTAACATTTCTGAGATCCTGCAGGAAAGAGCATTATTTGTGGTGCTCCAGGCGTCCCAAATGTCCTGGGCCGTTCGGTTCAAAAGTGACTCAGCCTCGCTTCGCAATTGGCGCGAAAGTGCTCGTTCGGTTTGAGATGCCTGGATGATTCTGTTCGCAGCCATCGCCCAAGTTTCCTGCTCTGAAGTACTAAAAAAACATTGGCTTTCAAAACAAAATCAAACGGAAAAGTTAAACTAAAAAAATTAATTAGCTCTGTTAACAGTTAAAAACTGAAAGTAGGAGAAAAATGAAATTGAAAGAATGATTTGAAACTTGCCATGGGTCGAATTTCTCAATTCCTGAAAAATACTGAAGCCCTTCACTGTGATTGTTGAGTTGATGACAGTGACTGTCAATGCCAAGACAATTTTCCTTCTTTTTCAAGTCTATTTCCAGTTGATTTTGCGAATTTCGACAGTTTCTTAACTGTGAGGTAAAGTATTCATTTCATCAGTACAATATATTTAATTAAAAGTTATTAGTTTAAGTTAAAAAAGTTTTAAAAAAATTACCTGATCTTTACACTTATCCAAACAAGCTTCCAGTCTTCGCTGACAAGATTTCAAATTACTGACTTCGTACAACAAACATTTCTCAGTGTCATCATGAACAAGTTCCGTTCCTAAAAATGTTCAAAGAAACTGCTCAGATTTGTTTTTACTTTGTTTATTATTTCTTTTCTGTTTGCAGAACACACCTTTTCTGCCTTCTCTGTAATACAGGCATTCCTCAACAATATGCAATGGACTTTGAATATCCTGTATTGCTTTTTCAACAACACTTCGGCAGTCCTGCAGTCGATCAATCTCCTGGATCAATCGTTCCAACTCTGACGACACTTCATTTCGCCAAAATGTCACATCTGTTATTCTCTCTCCAAGTCGTTTTCCAGTATCGAATTGTCCCATTTGTATCCTTTCTTCAGCTTCTCTAAAAATTAAAATTTCAAAATTTGAAAAAATAAAGATATCGAAAAAGAGTTGAGAATTCAATTTTGTTTTTCGTACCGCATAATTTTGACAGCATCATTTCTGATTCTTTCGGAATAATGTCTATTAGAGTCTGCCTCGTTGTAATATTTTACTTGTTTTTGAAACCACTCCTGAGGTGTATATCTTGTATACAAAGCCGCTTGAGACGAGTGCATGGGATTGCGATGCAGATTGCTCACCAAACTTGGGAACTTGAGCGAATCAGATTTCACTGGATCCATCGCGTAAGTGACAGCTTTTGGAGTCCTTCTTTCCCACATTTTTTAGAAACAATTATTAATATTCAATCAGAACAAAATTTTATGCGATTTTTGTCGCTTTTTCGACTTGCTCGAATCGCTATGGGTTGTTAGATCAATAAAACTTCTTTGCTATGGTACCATGAGATTAAATTCAAATAAACATTTCGAAAAGAAAAACATTGTTAGACAATTCTTCCAATTCCATTATTGTAAATTGTTGCATTATTTTTTTAAGAATGAATTTGTTAGAGGTTTTGTGTTTGTTTATTTATAACGAAAATGAAAGTAACAAATGTCTTTGATGTTATAATTTGTATAGAATACTGAGTACAAAAATTTTTATACACACAGAGGATAAAGTTCGGTGTTATGATATCCCAAATTTGGTTTCCAACATCCAAGTTGCGTTCGATAACAACTCGAACGAACGGGAGTTACTGGTTCTATGCAAGGCATCGTTGGTCCTACAGTACTCCATGGCTGAAGTTGCTATTCACAAGATGTTGTTGTTATTAAATATGAAAAACAACAACAATTTTATAAAATAATGAAAAATTATGAATAATTTAATTTCAATTTATTTTAAAAGTTGTCGAAATCGTTTAGAAACATTGCTACAATAATGATATCTTTACTGATGACAGTTCTTGAGATTGTTGTGAATGAATTATTGAGCAGTTTTATTGCGTGTACGATGGCGGCTGTGACAGGAGAAGTGCCCGAACGTAAGTTGCAAAGTATAAATTGCAATCATAATCAAAACTTAAAATAAAACCAGCATGCGTCATAATTTTAATATTTTTTTCTCGACAATGAAAATAAACAAAACAAAAGTTGTTTCTAAATTTCTTATATTCCACCGGTTTTAAACAAAGTTGACATTTGAGGTTAGGTTTAGCAGATGACTTTTCAAAACAATCTACTTAAAAATAATTTTTACATGTATATAAATGTTCAAAGAACTTGTTTTATTAGTTTTTCATTCACAATTTATTTTTCATTTTATTGTGTCTTAGAAACTTTGATTAGCAGTTATTCTGTCAAAAAGTTTTTCTCCGTGTACAAATATTTTAATTGTCTTTAGATTGTCCGGGAACGGCAAGTAAGGATGCAGGAAAGGCTTCGGCATGTGCAGGATGTCCGAACCAGCAGATCTGTTCCTCTGGAGCTGCCAATGAACCTGACCCGGCCATCAAATTGGTCAAGGAGAAATTGCAAAATGTCAAACATAAAATAATGGTTTTGTCAGGCAAAGGAGGAGTTGGCAAAAGTACTGTCACTTCGTTATTGTCACGCTGTTTAGCTGCAGAAGATCCTGACAAAAATGTAATAAAAAAACTCCTTACTTAAAAACAATTTTGTTAAAATCAATCAACTTGAAAAACATAGTGAAAAAGTGCATGTCTTAGTATGTATTTTAAAATGACAATCTCATTTTTACAAGTCAATTGCAAGACAAACATATTTAGTGCAAAAACTTATTATGAAGATTATTTTGCTAGTATCAAACTTACACGTTTGCCCAAACCGAGAATATCCATATGATTTTCTATATACATGGCGATAAAATTCGAATTTTTGAATGAAACACTTGCAAACCCGGCCAAGTCGCCTGTTTCAACTTTGGTCTGAAAACTTTTCTCTATATCTATATACACTGATGGTTCCAACCGGTACCAGTCTTTCATTGATTTTCATTCATATAATACGATGTAACAAGTATCAACGAAATTGTTTTCGTGAAACTTGCAAAAAATCAATATTTTTAATAACTTCTAACAACTTTCTTAAGAAAATCTTTTTTAGTAGTTTCAAGAATTTAAAATTACTTTAAATAACTTTAAATTTGTGATGATCTTTATTTCTTTTGGTATTGTAGGTTGCTGTTCTAGATATTGATATCTGTGGACCATCACAGCCAAGAGTTTTTGGTGTCCAGGGAGAAGAAATTCATCAAAGTGCCTCAGGATGGTCGCCTGTTGTAAGTTCTCAATGAAAAAAAAATGAAAAAAAAAATGTTCGCAAGCAGAAGAACATTTTGAAATTAATTCTTTTATTTCAGTTCGTTGAAGACAATTTGTCCCTCGTATCAATTGGATTTCTACTGAATAATCCAAGTGATGCAGTAATCTGGCGAGGACCTAAAAAAAACGGTAAATTTGAACCAAAAATGATGGTACTATTTTTAAAAAAAGATTGAAAAAAACTTTTTTTTAATAGGAATGATCAGACAGTTTTTGGCTGAAGTTGACTGGGGCACTTTGGATTATCTCATCTTAGACACGCCGCCGGGAACGTCCGATGAACATTTATCAGCATCGACGTATCTGCAGGAAGCTGGGATCACAGGAGCAATAATTGTCACAACTCCCCAAGAGGTTTCCCTGCTCGACGTTAGAAAAGAGATTAATTTCTGTCGCAAAGTCAAGATTCCAATTTTAGGGGTCGTTGAAAATATGAGCACTTTTGTTTGTCCGAAATGCAAGGTATAAAAAGAGAACATGGAACAATTTTTTTTCATGTTTGTTAATTATTAATGTTTTTCTATTTGTTTTAAATTTCTTTTACAGTCACCAGCAGAAATTTTTCCAGCCTTGACAGGAGGAGCAGCGCAGATGTCCAAGGAATGCGAAGTTGACTTTTTAGGTTCACTTCCGTTGGATCCCCTTGTAGCAAGATGCTGCGACGAAGGAAAAAACGCAATTACTGAAATGCCCCAATCGCCAACTGTGACGGCTCTAAAATCAATCACGCAAAGTAAATCCACTCACTTTATTTCATTTATTCAAATAATAAAAAAGCAATAATGAAATGATTTCGTTTCTTTGATTTCAGAAATTGTGCAAAAATGTGAAATGGAAAGTTGATCGTCTCCATAATGTTTATCAGTAACGATATATTATACTTTGTATTATATAGTTTTGTAAATAAATCCATGAGTGAGATGAAACAATTAAAAATGCGTTATTGAAAACAAACAATCGCCAAAAGAAATGATATTTTTGAAGTTATAAAGCTGTAGACACAATGTGAGAGGTATTATCTAATCGTCTTTTCTTTTCAATTCAATTGATAAAATACATTCCTCAGTGCAGTGCAAGTACATAAAGTACATAAACGCACATCGCAACTCACTTTTCTTGGACAATAACCGTTATAAATTGTACCCATCGGAAATGTTTTTCAATTCAATAACATCGCTGTTGTTTTTCGCAGTTATTGTTCCGGATGTTTTTTGTGTTCTTCGTGAACCCTTACGATGTATAGATAGTAACAACCGGATTGTTGAGTGGTGAGAAATGTGTAAATTCTTACATAAAAAATTAAAAATGGATAATAAAAGAAACAGAAGAATAAAATTTGTTTTGACCTTTTACATGAACTAATTATTGTTCGCCGAAGGTCCATAATTTACAAGTTACCGAAAGGGGCAGAAGGATCATTTTCAAACAATTTAAACTTGAAAGATGGCACTGGTTATTTACAAGCAACATCGTCAGACCCAAACTTCTTTTTTTATGAAGGAATGAACATTACATCCCCTGACTGTATTTTGACAAAGACATTAAAACCTTTGTATGAAAAGGTAAACGAAATGTTATCTACGATTTTTTCAATTGTTTATCAATCAAATCAAACTTGACCTAACTCAAAATGATAAATGATTGGATAATCAAAACCTTTTGTTGGTTGTTAAAAAAAAGAAAAACAAATTTCAAAGATTCAATAAAGTTTGAACCAGAATATAATGTAAACAAAGCTTGTTTATGCGTAGGATAAAGACGAAAAATTGGAATGGATTTTGTACAATGACCAACCGCCGAACAAGCCTTTTTTCCCCGACTTTGGTCATGCAAAAGGAGTGTTCCTTTTCAACGACGTAGAAGGAATCTGGCTGGTTCACAGTGTACCGAAATTCCCACCAGAACCTGACACGAAATACGAGTACCCAAGAACGGGTTACAAAAATGGCCAAAATATTCTCTGTATTTCGGTTAGTAAGAGTGAGTTCGATAACATTGGGCTGCAGCTAAAGTTCAACGAGATCAACGTTTATAGTTACAAGATATCAAATGAAACGGCGACTTTGTATCCCAACCTCGCTGACGCAGCTAGGCAAGTTCGAATCAACGACGACAAACAATACAGACAAACACAAGTTTCGACAATAGGGGGATTCAAGTTGCAATCTTTTGCAAAAACTACAAAATGGGGTCGAGGTAGAACATTGATTATTCTTTATTATTTTATTTATGTCAAACAAAATAAATTTGGATTCTTTTTGTTGTTTTTCTTATCTTCAATTATTTGTACTTTTTGCAGAATTGTGGTCTGATTTGATAGCGCCGTCCCTAAACGCCAGTTTGTACGTCCAATCATGGTTGAACGAGCCGAATTCGCTCAATTCCACCTGCACAAATGCAGAAAACACGTAAGGTTTTTCTTTTCAAGTGTTATATGACATTTGTTATAACAATTTGAGAACAATGCATTTATATATTATTTTAATTAATGCATTTATATATTATTATTAATTTTGCAGAGTAAAAAATGTCAAAACGGTTGCTTGGATAGATGATCGGACCCACCGCCGGAGCATTTGGTTTAAGACAACGAAGGACCATTCAAAATGGGCTACTGCAGAAGATTTTTCTAAAATGTGGGTTTGCATTGGCGATATTAATCGAGCTGTGAGTGTCTATAATCTTTCTTTTTTTTCGCACTGTTCGTACTTTTTGAAATTTGAACAGTTTTTTAATTTTTGCAATTATCTTGCAATTTTTCAGGAAAGTCAGTTAAAACGAGGTGGTGGAGCCGTTTGTTTTGTTGATAACATTTTTCTCATAAGGATGTACTACGGTTTAGTTTTTGCTACAGAAGACTGTCCGAAAAAAACAACCAGATAATACTGTGCTGATTTTGAAAATGAAAAATAATCAGTACAACGATGAACGTTAGTCTTCAATTTGTTTGTACATTTTTGTTTATAAACTCGGAGTTTATTAAAATGTTTATTAAAATATTATCATCAACTTTTTCATTGATTTGCTTACAACCCCCCTTCCCTCCAAATAAAAATCATAAATAGGTAGCAGCTGGTGGGTAGCGTACAGTTGAAACAGCTGTTCAGCATGACATAAGTCAGAAATTAGAAGCTCCATAAGGAATTTTCTACCAGTGTTCATCGGGGGTTTAAAAGTGTACATCAGAGTGCGCAGGTCTGTCAATGAATTATAATAGAATTGTCGAGAAATGTGCATCGGAAACATTGCACTGTTTTTTATTGTCACAAGCTGGAGTTAAACAAACTGATATTAATTGAACACAAGTTCAACTGTCAAATAATGTAAACAAAACTGTTTTTTGTGATTGGAACCGGCATTGTATAGTTTGCGTACGTTCACGAAGGTTTATTTTCGGCTGCCAAGATGGTCTCAGTTGTGAAAACTACATTTGTTTGTTTACTTTTTGGTAAGTTAATTTCTGAATTGTTTTTCAATTCCAAAATATTTTTATTGAAAGGGTTAAGCGAATTGATAACGTAATACATTTTAATTAGATTGGTAGCTCGTAACCTCACTTTTTGCTGATCGATAGTTGTATCTGCTGTGAATTCAATGACGTTTAAATAATTAATTGTAGGTTTGATTATTTATACTTTTATGCAAAGTCAACTTTTTAGGGCAAACTACTGTCTTGAATAATTTGTTTAAAAAAACGTAATCCGAAAAACACCGGCAAAAATTTTGTTTTCTAAATAAATCATACAAAAATGTATTGTTGTATTTGCTAAATTGCTATTATAGTTGGAGAACAAACCTTTTTGTTTACATTTTTATAACAATTATAAAAATTGCAACGTTCGTTTTACTTTTTTCAGTTTTTATAACCAGTGTCCAAACGTCGAGAGTTTTGGAGTTAAGTGACAGGTGAGGGAGTTCATCAATTGTTAATAACAAGTTTTTAATTGTTAAAACTACAATTGTACTTTGGAAACACTCATATAAAATTGTGATTTTTCAGATTTCTTGACATACACAAAGATGGACAATGGCTTGTTATGGTAAGTTAATGTTTCCAGCACTTTGTCAATCCTGTTTTTGCAAATTTATTTTTGGATAAAAACATAAAATTTTGTTCCAGATGTATGCACCTTGGTGTGCACATTGTAAAAGGTTGGAACCGATTTGGGCACACGTAGCTCAACATCTACACGCATCTTCAATTCGAGTTGGCCGAGTTGACTGTACTAGATTTTCAAATGTCGCCAACACTTTTCAAGTCAAGGGATTTCCTACTATAATATTGTGAGTTTGAGATCTCATAACAATCATTTATAACTAAATTACAACAAATTTATTCAATTTTAAAATAATACTTATTATTTGCAGTTTCAAAGGCGACCATAAAGTTATCTATAATGGCGACAAGACTCGTAACGAAATAGTGAAGTTTGCCTGGAGGATGTCTGGTCCGCCTGTGCAAGAAGTCACACGGACATCGAGCTTCGACACACTGAAACAGGAACGAGACTTGTACTTTTTGTATGTTGGGGAACGATATGGTCCATTCTGGGTATGAAATAAAAAAATCACATTTTCAAAAAAGTTTAAAATCAAGTTTAAACAAGTTAAAATCAGTGTTTATATGTAAACAAAAATTTTTAGGATGCCTACCATAAAGCTGCCATTGCCTACCAGCCACATGCATTTTTCTACCAGTCTCATCCTGACGTTACCAAACACCACGCTCCAGCGAAAGAAACTCCTGCTGTTTTCGTCTTCAAAGAAAACACTCACCACCATTTTCCTGGTATATTTTCTTGATCTTAGACTTTTAATCAAATACGAGATTTTTTTTCAACTTTCTTACTCAAAATAATTTCGCAGGACACGAAGATATGGACAATTTGAACGAAACTTTGAACAGATGGGTGAACTCTGAACGGTTTCCGACGTTCCCAAAAGTGACCAGAGGGAACATCCACCAGCTGTATTTAACGAACAAAAATCTCGTCCTCGCAGTGGTCGATGAAAATGAATTGGAGGAAATCTATCCTGATATGATCGAGTTTCGAGACATGGTTGAATCAGTTATCAGGACTAAACGTGACAAGTATCACGAGTAAGTAAACTATAAAAATTCCTGACTATTGAATTAATAAAATGCACAATACAAATCATAAAAAACTTTTTTCAGACATTTTCAGTTTGGCTGGATAGCGACTCCGGATTTGATCAACAGTATGGCAATGATGGTCGTGCCACTGCCAAGTTTGATTGTCATCAACACAACCACAACTCATCACCATTTTCCTGAAGACGAGCCAGAAAAATTGACTCCACAAGTTATTGAATTGTTTTTAGAGAATGTTCGAAATGAAAGCGCGCCGGTAAGAAAAATAACGATTTTTGTTTGTTTCCAATCAAACGGAAAATGAATTTTGAATAATTGATCGAATTTGTGATTTTTAGAAATATGGTGGAAGTGGATGGTTGGTAGGCATTGGCAGAACTTGGTTCGATGCAACAACAACAATTGGAGCGATGTGGCGAGGAAATCCTGTCCTCACGTTGTTACTTTTCGGTCTACCAACTGGTTTCTTATCGCTGATCTGCTATGGAATTTGTTGTCCAGATCTACTAGATGCTGACGATGATGATGATGGTAAAACAATCATTTGAAATAACAATAACAATGTTTTATAAATAAGTTAAACATTTTATAAAATGAAATTTCATTTTTACAGATAAACAAGCGAGCCACATAAAGAAAGATTAGAGTGGAAATGACGAGAGATGTAAATAAAAAATTGTACTTGATTTTAAGGGAGTCAAATGAAAAAATCATAGGAAGTTTTGTATTTCTTTTGACGATATGAATATCGGTCAAAACGATGATACTCGATTTTTAATCATAGTTTTGATCTCGTGAGATGTTAGAGTCAGTTCAAAATGTTAACACTAAAAATATAAAAACCAACTAAAGGAATTTGTATCTGACAATACAGCAGCATGAAGTTATATACGATTTACATGAATTTTATAACTTTTGCGTTACTACAAATTTTGTACGCGAGGTAAACAGGTAGCGACATTTTTGTATCAGATTTTTCTATATTTCTGAATGATACTTTAGCAACTTTGTTGTTTGCTACGCCGTTCAATCAAACATTTATTGCTCACAATAGTACAAGTATAATCATTTCGTCAAGTTCAAATATGTTCTAGTTTTATTTATTCGTATTTATTAATAATAATTGTTGTGTTGCATTTGTAATCGTGCGAATTTTTGATCTCGTTATTATTACTGTGACTTATATTTTTCCAGTGTCATACATTCATAGATAACTAGGTGATTATTCATTGTCGATGTAAAGTTTCATACACCATTTGTTCTTTTCATGTAAAAACTTCTGTTTGTACGCGAAAAAAATAATATCAAAATAAATACTTTGTTATTCACAAAAAATTGCTTATTTTCATTTTTAATTTTTCAGATTTTTTCAAAATCTGACGTTTCTTTGCCGGTAACAAAGTTTCCAGCAAGCATCCCTTTTTTGCAATAGTTTTTACCTAACCTATAATTTTCAGGGTCAATTTTGTTATTGTGTCTCTTATTGTTGTAAAAATATACAATCAACAACAATCGCAAAATTTCTGTAAAATTTTATAAACAAGTAACAATGTCTTGTAAAGGTGAAAAACTTCTCTCGCAATGTCAAGCAAATAAATCATCATTTTACGATACCGAAAATCTGGCTGAATGTCTTGAAGGAGTTAGTCTTATTAATCCAGGACTCGTTCATTTGAAAGATTGTAACTCTATATTGTGTCGGGATTCTTTGGAAACAACAAATAAGGTAGCAATTTTTTGAAATAGTTTTTTAATGACATTGATTAAATGATAGTAATTGAATTTCATACAGTATCAACATTTAATTAATTGTTCAAGTATATTTTTTGAATTGAAAGGTGAGAATAATTTCTGGGGGAGCTTATGGAAATGACCATGCCTACGCCGGTTATGTTGGGAGAGGCATGCTAACTGCAGCAGTATTTGGAAGTTTGAAGTCGGCACCAACAGTTTGTTCAATTATTCAAATTATTAGATATTTAGGCGCCGGTCATTGTCCAGGTAAAAATTCAATTAGTAGATTGAAATATCAAAATAAGGATTTTAATTTAACTCATTTTTATTACAAAAACAATTTTGAATTCTAATTAACGTGCAATTTGAATTCAATTAACTTTTCAGGCATACTTTTAATAGTACAAAATCGTCCTGGATACGTCTTAAATTTCAACATCGCAAAAGAGCGAGCTCTGAAACTTGGAATTAAAGTTCGAATCCTAATAGTTGAAGATGAAGCCAAATTTGCAAATTTTTCTAAAACGCATGGTTCGCTTGGAACTTTATTTGTTCAAAAAATCGCAGGTTCAATGGTAGAGGAAGGAAAAAGTTTAGATGAAATTGTTTATTTTTGTCAAACATTTGTACATCCTCGTCTCAAAAGTCTTGCCATTCGTAAGATACCAACTGATTGTTCCAATGGGCCCTTGACAACAATAGAAATTGGTTTGTTGAAAAGTTTTATAATTGATAATCAATTTGGTTTTATAAAAAACTAAACTAAATTGTTATTTTTAAGGTACTGAACAAGCCGAATTTTTTTCATATAAAAACCTAGTTGCAAAAGTCTTAGATCTTCTTACTGTACCTGATAAATCCGACAACACTGAAAAAAATTATGTCTTGATGATAAATAATCTTGGAGGTTTCAGTGGATTAGAAATAAACATCTTAGCCAAAAATTTGATTTTGGGTTTGCAAAATTTAGGATTCAGTATTTCGAGAACCTACGCCGGTCATCTAATGACTTCAATGACCACCGAGGGATTCCAAATTTCCCTGTTACAAATTTCCCATCCTGAGATTCTAAAATACCTGGACGCTCCGACCCAAGCTCCGTCCTGGCCTCGAAACTTGTTACGATCAAATTTTGTAAGATCAAATTCGAAATTGACTATCTAAGAATGCAGTTAGGAATGTATTACAACTTTATTTGTTACTTTCAGAGTAATTTTCCAGTTTTTAAAACAACTGACTATTTCGAACCTTCTTTATCAGAAACAAAAATGTCTTTAGATTCTGCAGATGCATTTTTGAATATTTTGTTATTTGCCTGCGAGGGCCTGATTGCCTGTGCCGATCAAATTGATATTATTGATCGAGAAACTGGAGATGGGAACTGTGGATCTAGCTTGAAAAAGGGAGCTGAAGTTCTGAAACAAGCTATCGAGGCAATTTTTTACTTTTAATTAAATTAACATTTGCTGTCTTTTTATACTCTTCCAACACGACTGAGTATTACATATCATTATTTTATTAACAGGATAAAATAATTGATCCAGTAAATGCCACAGATCCGGCACAAACATTTCAAAAAATTCAGCAGATAATTGAGAAGAACGTAAACGGTCTTCAAGGAGGAATCTACTCGATTTTCTTCGAAGCAATATCTAATGTAATTTTTTCATTTGTTATTCTCAATCGTTCATAAATATTTCATAAAATTTCATCGCTATTCAAAAATTATGCATCAAACTTTGAATGGTGTTAAAATTATACAAATTATAGTATTTTGGCAGGATTCAAAAAACAACATTGAATCTTACTTTGTGGGCTGAAGCTTTTTCTGAAGCAATCAGAGCGATAAGTGAAAAAACCGGTGTATCGAAAGGTGACCGTACAATGTTAGACAGTTTGATAGCAGCTTATGAAGCGCTAGTTGAGTCTATGGAGAAACACAAATCTGACTTGGAAAGCATTGGTGAAGCTGTAAGCGCTGCTGAAAACAAAGCTATTGAGACTGTATCAATGAACTTCAAATTTAACCAAGGATTTCAAAGTCAGCAGGTAAAAACATTTTATTTGTAGAGAAATTATGAGTTTGGACATTTTTATCATTTGTTGATTGTTTTTCCAATTACAGAAATTTAAATATCCAGACGCTGGCGCTCATGCTGTAGGAGTGTGGATGCGCGCTATGTTCGAGGGAATCAAACTGAAATTATTTTGCAATAAAGTCAACCTGAAATCACAAGACGTAGAATTTATAACGATTTCATAAACTAATGTTTGGTTTTCGGATAAAACAGAATAGTGAAATAAAATATTTTTACTAAAAATGTAACAGCTTTGTGTTTTAGAGAATGTAGAATAATTTTATTTTCAAATAGACACTCGGAATTGTAATAAAAATTAAACAATGTATATCCGATTCTAATTTTCAACCTGAAATATTTATAAATACTTAAACTTACAAATGATACATCAAGTGGCACGAGTCGAATTTGTTCACCAAATCTACAACTTGGACCGAGAGCTAAAAATAATTCTAGGCCTTCAAGTTGATTCGCAACACAGGTTAAATCGCGAAATCAATTATTGAGTTTTCTAACCAAAAAATTAATTTTTCATATTAGAAACAAACTAACACTGTAATATCCAAGATTTTTCTGACTTTTTAAAACGAATCTATGAACGCCGCGATAGGTCTGTGTGTTTTCTGCGAAGTTCACGGTCCGAAACTAGTTTTTTCCACTCAAACCTTACGTGATTTTGAAAATCAACCTACCTCGAATTTACCTTATTATGGCCCAAGGAGCACTTTGCAAAACTGCTCGGAGTCAGGACAAAATGAACAGAGATGTGACGGATGTAGCAGTCTTGGTAACGTCAAGTATCTCAGCAATGATCACAAGACTCGTTCTTCATTTCTCTCTGCTCAACAACCAATCTCTCATGAAGTAGAAAAACTACTAAATTATGCTTGTGTTAGGTAAAAAGAAGTTCTAAATGAAAACTACAATTAAAAATTTTTTTTACTTTGCCTTATTATGATATGTTTTTTTTTTTTTTCAGGAGTCTCAGCTGTGAAGTTCATTCAGGAAAAGAAGGCATTTGTTATTTTGGAGACGAAATAAGAGGACACGTCTTAAGTATAACATTTACTCTGAAAGATACACAAGTAAATGAAAATTGTTTAATGTAAAAAAATGGTCAAAGAATGATGTTTTGATTTGTGCAAAATCGAATAATGTTTTTGTCGTTCAGGCCAGAGGATTTCGAAGATGGTGTAGTTTCATAGTGCTTACTCGAGATAAACAGTTTCTGCTCAACTTGTGGCCTTTTCTAACAGAAAATTTAACAGTGATAATAAAAGAGTTGCAGGATTTTTCGCAGAAAAAGTATAATGACGAGGGAAATGAATTTTCGCAAAGAGCTGCCAGATTGGCTATGACATCCAAAGATCAGAAATCAAGCAAGATGAGTTCCATCTCAGATATAACTGCTGAGAAATTTATTTTTGTTAGGTAAAATTTGCATTTAATCTTAATTACAAATTCGATTTTCTATCAAATAAGTTGAAAATTATTAGATCTGAATTGTTTCAGGATACATCTAAGGTTGACTTGGATCCTCAGTGCAGGGGCCAGACAATTCGTTGAAAAATTACCAGAAAATAATTTAGCCAAAGTTCTGAATCCTGATCAAAAATTACCCGACTCAACTTACACCGTTCCAGAATTCAAAGAGGTTGGCGAAAAATCTCCAGTCTCGATTTTGAGATCCCTAAAAAAGAATTTAGGAACGGAACAATTTCGACGGATCTTGTATGCTACATTGACAGGAGTGCAGATTCTAATTCGCGGTCCTCGCAGTTACACTTTGGAGCTACTTTACAGTCTTTGTTTTTTGGTTCCTAAAACTTTTCACAAAGTTGCAGCTGTCGCTGCTGAATATGTGGACAAAAGTTGTTGCAACTTTATTGGTAATTTTCATACTTAATTTATACTTGTATTTGTTTATTTATTTGAATTCATCGATTTATGATTTTTCTATTTTTAGGTGTGGATAGTAAAGTAGCAGTACCCCTGGTTTGTGAGGATGTATGTCGTTTGGATATTGTGTCAACAAACGAGTCTCAAACATTAGCTGATTACTTTCTAAGATGGCTAGGAATTTTACCAACAAAATTACCTACCTTGTTGATAAAGATAGAAAAAAGTTTGGATAACGAATTTTTAGTAGACTCTGTGTTAAAAATGCACTTGAAAGTCCTCCAGGAAGAATGGACAAAGTAATGAATATTTTTTATTTCTGACAAAAGTACTGAAATTGTTGCACTCTAACTATAGAAATTCAAACATCTTATTTTCAGTTTTGCAAAAATATTCAACGATCTCAAAAATCGAGACGACAATGAAATTGACCTTATTAAAAGTTTGGGAGGTGGTTCCCAAGATAAAAAGTTGCTGGATGCTTGGTCCAGTGTAAACTAAATGAAGAAAGTACCATATCACAAAATAAAAATTTATTTTTCAACGAGTATGTACATTTTTATATTGCCTAACTAACTTGATAATTAAACCCCTTCAAAGACTTGAATTCCCTTCGAATTTTGCCCTCAAATACTTCAATCCAGCCATGATTGGATCATCGATTTCTTCCTTCACTTCTTTTTTCTCCTCTGTTGGTGGTAAAGGTCCAATAACATCCTCTACCTCCGAGCTCTCTTCCTCGGAACTCTCCTCCTTCGAATTTACAACTTTCTTTTTCGACTTTACAAAATTATCATACACTGGTGCGAATTCCGAGTCTCGCAGTTTCCTCCGCTTGTCCACCCATTCCTCCTGACTCATTGTGTAGAATTTGTTCCTCTTCCCCAGCAGCTCACCAAAAGCCCCAATCTTATCCTCAATCTCAGCCAGTGACTTTTTCTTGTCCTCGTCTTCTTTTTCTTTTTCCTCCTTTTCCTCTTCCTTTTCTTCTTTCTCGTTCGTGAGATTATATTTTGCATCAATTTCTGCCATCTCCTCCTCTGTTAGTTCTGGAGCCAAACCCATCCGCACTTTTTGCCGGATTTTTGCCGCCCTCAGTCGGTTCCTCTCCATTGACAATTTTTTCTCACGAACTTCTTTTGCCTGTCGTTGCTTCTCCAGAGTTTCTTTTCGCAGCTGGTTTAGACTCTCTTGCTGTTTCCTACGCAGTTCCTCGTCCTGGGAAAAGGCAAAGTAACCGACACCATGTGTCCTCGCCTCGTCGAACAAAACGTCCTGGTAGTGGATGTCGCTTTTGTTTGACAATTTCTCCATCTGGGCTTCCCATTTCTTTCGCATCTTTTCTAGCTCGACTTCTCTTGATGGAGAAACTGGTCTTGGTGGTTTTTCTGAAAACAATTCGAATCAATATTACAAACTTTGATTCACTTTTTTATGTTATTATTTCGTTGTAATGCTTATTTAAAAGTTAAAAAGGTAAAGTATTGTTTGGGGTTTCTTTTATTATTTCATACCTTCTTTGACTTCCTCAGGAGCAGGATCGAGATAAACTTTCTGGCCCAGTAACCTGTCTTTTTCCTTCATTGCAGGCAGATCCTCCTTGAGACACTTTCGAGTCCTTCCAAAACAATCAACATACTCAACCCAGTCATCATCATTGTCTTCGAAATCCGATCCTGATTCAGAACTTGTTTCATCATTTGTTCTATCCTTCTCGCAAGTTGCCACCTTGTCCTCATCCTCCGAATCTGACTTGTTGACAAAATCCACCAGGTAGTTTGGGTTCACATTTTTGTGGGACTTTTTGAGGTTATCGTACAACCTGGACTTGGCCTCGAGCATCAACTTAGACGTTTCATGACGTTTCTGGTCCTGCAGATCTGCGTATTCTTTTTTTGTTATTTTTTGTACCTTGGGTTTTGCAGGAGGTTTCTCCTTTTTTGGTTTAACCAGCAGAGGCGATGGATTTGACTCGTTTTTCTTTTTCAATTCTTCTATTTCCGCTTGTTTTCGAAGTAATTCTGCTTTTAATCCCATCAGGGACGAGTGGTTGATGTTGATTTTGGTTGACGAATTTGTATTCATGTTAAGAGTTTTGGTAAACAACAAAAAACATGAGTATCCGAGTGACAGGTGACAGCTTTGAGATTGAGGTTAGGGTACTTTGTTTATATCAGTTCTTCCCTCCCACTCTTATGTCTTCATAATGACAATTGAATTAAAAAGAACAACAACAAAGCAAAATAAAAACACACATTGTGTTTCTATTTTATTTTTGAATACTTTATTTACTTCATTATATTCTGTTATTTTTACAGTTGCAGAAATACTTCTTTTTGCTATTTCTATAAATGAAACAATAAAAAATCAAAGAACAGTAAGAACAACTATATTTTGTTTCAGTAAACAATCAGGATTAACAATAAAATGAATGACAAACTATTATTGCAAATTTAATTTGAAATTGCATGATGAAATTTGAAAGTGAAACGAACTAAAAATTACACATTTTCAAAAATTGAATGTGATTCATCGGTCTGCAAATAAACAATTCTTCATCAACCGTTAGCCGCAATTGCATAAGCCAAACTTTGTTGCGAAGTTCATTTGGCGGATAACTGTCAATGTGCTACACCAACACATTCAAAGCCACGCCTTTCATTTTCACACCGACACGGTTCTCATGCCTACGAAGCGAAACCAAAACACGAAACTTCGCGACCAATGAGAGCGAGCCACATCGCTCAGCCCGATTGCAGCGCCAATGGTGTGTCATTCCTTCTCGAACGTTCCATCTCCCTGCTGATTATTGACGCAAATGGCAGCTTACTAAGCGGCGGAGAATGGAAATCATTACGTCAACCGAGTGAAATGCCCAGCGAAGGAGCACATTTTCCCAGGTACGCTTGTGGCTGATGAAACCGCTCGGCTCATCGCGATCATTTTATTTGCTCCTACAAAACGAACCGTCCTCGTCGCGATATTTTCATTCGTACTTGTGCCGTTGACTTTGATTCAGAACAGTGACGCAATCGAGCAGTTTGCATTTCTTCGGTTTTCATTGTCGGTCAGTTCCATTTCTCAATCCGATAACAATATTTTCACTAAATTACACTTAACTCGACTTTTTTTATTATTTTTAACATTGTTGAACTTTGAAAAAAAGTTTGACAGATGTTGTGCTGACGTGGCACGGTTGAGTATTGTGTGACAATTGGATTTCTGAATTGTTGCAGTTTGCATCGGTGATCTATGGCAAAACATGAGCGGGCTCAAAAGTGTCATCATCACCCTGCCCAAGGGTCTTGCTAAGAATCCGGGCATTCTACCAGCGGACTCGATCAAGCCCTTACCAAAACTCAACTTCACAACGTCGATCATCAGCGACAAGGTCAAACTCAACGGTCGGGCCATGCCGAAAACTCTGGAACTGTCAAACAATGACGGTTTCCTTTTCAACACAGAAACATGCTCCAAAGGAAAGAAACGACGATTAGATCATCTTACATGGGAAGAAAAACTACAACGAAAGTAAGTTTCAATAATCAAAACAATTTTTTCCCTCATAAAAAAAATAAAAAACAACTAAATTGCAATTTTATGGTTTTTTTAGGAAATTAAAAAATCGAGTAGCAGCTCAAACATCACGAGACAGAAAGAAGGCCAAACTAGATGAACTGGAAGACACGGTTCGAAGTTTAAGGGAGGCAAACGAGTTGTTAACACGAGAATGTACGATGCTGAGGTCACAAAATGAGGCTTTGATGTTGGAGACAAAAAGACTGAGGAAGGAGGAAGATTCAAAGGAGGAGGTGAAGACAAAGTTGTTGGACCTGAAGGACGATCGGCTGTGCTCGATGTGTCAGAACCGCGTCGACTGCGGTGTGCCCTCTACGAGATCAGCAGTATCTCTTGACCCTCTGCAGCAGGGTGGCACACTGTTCCCGACAAAGTCGCTGACGCAGAAGCGCAACGTCCAGGAGTCCTCGGGTGCGGCACTTCTGTTCAAGATCCTAACACTCTACCTCCTCTCGAGGAACTATTTGACGAGATCCAAGGAGATGATTACTATGAAAGATTCGAAGAACTCGTCGAGAGTCTTTTTGGAGAAGTTACCTCCCAAGTGGAAACAAACCCTCCTCCAACAAATCAAAGCGTAAATATCACTTTGTACCTTTTATTCGTTTTTTTGTTCCTTTTGTTTTTCTTTTCGTTTATTTTTATTTGTTACTGTTAATTTCGCTTATGAAACAGTTTGAATTTTAACAAATCACCTTTTAATACGTGGAGACAAATAGCATGACACAAAATCGGAAAAACGCCGCACAAGTTTGACCGTTGAATAATTTATTGAGATTCGCCCGAAGACTATAGACAACTGTACTACTGTACAGTTGTTATTGATCGGTGTGAACTATCGTGTAACTTACTACTTTACTTATGTTCCACAATCGACTTAGAGAAAAAAAATATCTGGCAATATTTTTCTCCATGGTTATTAAAAGTAGAAAAGAAACAGTAAAAAACTTGTAAAAATCTAAAAAGGTGTTTTTTTGAATTGCAGGATGCCACTACGAAAGAGCATGATAAGGAACCCGACGAGTCTGAAAGACTGGTGGGGACGCCACCAAAAGACCTGGCAACCGACGCAGACAAGTGTGAAAGCGTGATAGAAAGGCTACAAGAAACACCCATGGAACTGGACACGATAAAAACGGAACCTGAGATTTTGAGTTCAGTCGATGATTCTGCGAATTGTATCACAATAGTGATCGCTGACGAAGAGGAAGGAGACCTCCGGGTCCAGAATTACGAGGAGATTGTGAGCTCGGAGAAAACCGACGACATGGTCTACCTCACGCCGGACTTTGGCTTGTGTGACTCGATGTCGCCTGCTAGTATTGGGTCCGAGGATGTTGAAATTAGCTCGAAAGGCGAATCCTCGTACTTCTCAGACGGCGGCTACGAATCCCACGACTCGCCAATCCAATCCGACGACAGTACCCCGAACATTCTACCGCTCTCTGATCTCTGGCCCGAGAGTTTTTCTGAGCTCTTCCCAAGCCTCGCTTAAGTGGTTTTTTATACTTGGACATGGATTTTGTGAATTTTTTATACAAGAGAAAACAAATTGTAGCATTCCTTGTTTTTTGTATACGAAATTATTTTGTAACTTGGCTTTTTTTAAACTTAACACCAGCGTAGATTCAAAAGTTTCAGAGTATTTAATTTGATTATTCTTCGAGCACTCATGATTATATTTTTGTATTACACAGTACAGTCTTTTATCATTTTTATGCATTGTTTCTGTATTAATTTGTGTGCATCTGTGAGGTGAACCTCTCTTCGTTTCATGGCTAGGATACATTTTGTAAATATGAGTCTAGTTTGTAGTTCTTTTTCATCTGTCATTTTACTCTGTGATGTAAATAATTATCTGCATTATAACTCTGCATAACATAAAATAAAACGAATAAAACCATTACGACATGTGTCCGATCAATTATTTCCTTTTTCGTTTCAAAAATTTGATTCCTATTTGCAATTTGAGATGCAATTTTTAATTGCAAATTAAGTAAACCGCCATTCGAGTTTAACAACCAGTAATACCAACTTTACAAACATTATATCTTTCTTCTTCTGGACAAATGACGCAGAATTCAGTGTAGGAAAGAATTTTTGCAACATTTCAATAGACAATTTAAAATTGAATCGAATTCAAGGTTGAATCTATTTAAATGAATACCGCGTAGTGGTTCATATCTTAAATTAAAACTGATATATGACTCGAAGATAAGAGCCGGCACATTCTTGAGTACCGAGAAAAAACGTCATCAGTGTAACCAAGTTTCTTCCACTGCAAAACAGAGTAGTACAATTTCGTTTCAAATCTTTTTTTTAATTAATAACAAATTTTGAAAATGGATTCTCTAGATGAGGTAAACAAACTATTTTTTAAAGTGTATTTGTTTACTCTTTTATTTGTATACTAATTATTTAAAAAACAATTCGTTAAGGAACATCCTCGAAAATTGATTCCACTACTGTGCAAACAATTTTATGATCTTGGATGGGTCACTGGTACAGGAGGTGGAATAAGCATAAAACTTGGGTAAAAATAACAACAATTTTTTCAAAATGTTGCCTGCTAAGATTAATAGAACTTGAAAAAATATTGTATACAATATTTTTTTATAGAGATGAAATTTATATAGCGCCATCCGGAGTGCAAAAAGAGCGAATCAAATCGGAAGATTTGTTTGTACAAGACATAACTGGCAAAGATTTAGCATTACCTCCAGCGGAGAAACAGCTGACAAAATCTCAATGCACACCTCTGTTCATGTGTGCTTACACAGCTCGAAACGCTGGCGCGGTGATTCATACACATTCGATCAAAGCTGTCATGGTGACAATGCTGTGGCCAGGAAAAGAATTTCGAATCAAAAATTTTGAGATGATCAAAGGTAACAAAGCAAAAGTGTCTCAAACTCGCAATAAACAAAACAAGATTATTAAATATACGGTGGGAATTTATTCGACTGGGAAAATATGAACTACAATCTGAATATCTGTTTTTATACAAATTTTTATACATCACAAATTTGTGGTTTTTGATTATTTCAGGGATTCGAAACCAGGTGACAGGAAAAGCGTACAGATATGACGATGAATTGATTGTACCTATAATAGAGAACACGCCGTTTGAAAAGGATTTAGAATCGAGTATTGCAAAAACCATTCGATCGTACCCCGAAACTTGTGCGGTTCTGGTTCGAAGACACGGCATTTACGTTTGGGGCAACGACTGGAAACAGGCGAAGACAATGTAAAAATTTCTTATTTTTTTGTATCACACAATTAGTCGTTTCTATACAATTGCATTGATTTAATAACTTAGTTATCGAAATAAATATAAAACTTAAATTAATACTATTCCAGGACTGAGTGTTACGACTATCTCTTCGACGTGGCCATTCAACTCAAACAGAACGGACTTTCAACGCTGTCCGAGTAACAAATCTTCGTGATGTAATTGTTTTTTTTTTCGTGACTATTCAACTTGTTTCTGAATAAAAAATCATTTTCCAGTACAATTCTGTACAAAACTTACAAACAAAATTCTATCAAAAAAGTGGTGCCTAACACAAACGATGATTGCAGATATAAAAACACGTTCACAGAAACGAATATACAATTCAGGTAATACGCGACTCCTTGCAACAAAAGCTATACTATTTCTCGGATAAAATTTGTTCCCAATTTGCAATAACTTTTCGCTGATTTAACTTCGATTTATACAATTTATCAAAGAACAAACTTTTTTTTCATTCAACCAGGAACAATCAGGTTGGCGAACCGTTTCAGTTCCACTTGGTGTTTGTGTACATAAACTGGTTCATATATACATACAATTATGCGTATATACAAAATCACTATTTTACAATAGCAGATCGGAATCAGTGTCTGGATCGAACTTGGCAAAATCCTTCCTTATCCTGTTGGACAATTCGGTCTCGCCCTCGTCCTGCAGCAGACAATCTCTCCAGTCCACTCGGTGTTTGCAGTTCAAAATTTGCGAGCTCACTAAAACTTCCCGTCCAAATTGAAGGGGAAAGTCCTTCTTAATCCGGTGGAACAGTTTCTCTCCGTCTGGTAGTTCAGCGTAGAAATAAAGCGTTCCTTCCGGGGCTATTTGTTTCAGTTCCGTCTTCTTAGACAGTTCCATCAGTTTGAAATTGTTTTGTTTCGCAAATAACTGAAACAGAAAATTAAATTAGTCATAGTCTCTATATTAGATTAGAACATTTTATTGTTTTATTTGTTCATTATTTAAATTTTTAAATATCAAAACAAAAAAACATTACCAGGAAAGTTTCCTTTAACAGATTAGCTTTTTGTTTAGGGATCGGCACAGCCTGGACTTGACAATGCGAGCTTTTGAAATTTCTATCGAAGAACACAGGCACACGATCGGTCGCGCTGTAATACTTAGCCACAGCCTCCTTATAAGCCTGCATCTCCTGGGCGACGTCATCCGGCAAACTTGCAGAGTTCTGGTGATGCGCCACAGGCAGGATTAAAAAGTGATCGTCCACTATGCCCCCTTTTGCCAACGCCAAATAAACCTTCTTCCCCACCGAGATCACCAGATGCTGCGACACTTTCGCGCTCGACAAACAGAACCAGCATTTCTCTTGGTCAAACTCGAATTTCCGCTTCTTCATTGGTTTATCATTGTTTTTGCCAATTTTTCGTTTGTTATGATCGTCTTTCGAGTCCATGTCGTAGAAAAATTGTGTCGTTTTTGGTTCCTTTTTCAACGCTCCGGATGGGTCCGAGCTCAGCATCGATTTTGGATAAGGATTCACAGTTTCGTCTGTGGTTTTTTGTCCGAGATCCGACAGTCTCGTTCGATCCACCGGTGACAAATTTAAGGCGTACAACCATTTTTTCCCGTTTGAATTGCCCACTTTTGCTAAGGCTATAAACCTCGTTGCAATTTCTATGTTGTCTGATGACTGACTGTGGTTTCTGCAAAATTAAAAATTTTTAAGAAAGAAAGTTAACTTTAGTCCGTAATTTGATAACAGGTTTTGAGATAAAAAGTTTCATTTTTGTTTGATTGTCTTACCGGTAAGGTGGTCTTTCGTAATGAATATTTTCCATGGCACAAACATGGTACCTAGGTTTAATATGCGTCGCAAGCCAGGATATCAATTTGGATCCCTCGTATTTGAAATCCGGTTTCGCAGGGTCCAAATTCGTGATGTTTTCCGGCCAAGGGGAGGTGAGTAAAATGTCAATGCCTCGAAAACTAGGCTGCCCCCTGAGACAGGCGTTTCTCACAGAGATGACATCATTCTTATCAAAAGTACATCCGGTTGATTCGCCCTTGCTCTCCTTACCGCTGATGTAAGCGATTTTGAGACCCGAGCTTGATGTGTAAAGCCCCCTCTTGCCAAGAAAAGTTAGGTTAGGACAGACCTCACTGCACTCCTCCTCGGGGTAGAGTTTCTCGTGACTCTCCACGTTCGGGCCAATAATGTAAGTTGGAATTGCGATCTTCTTGGTGCCGTTTTTGAAGGGCAGCAGTTCGTCGTTGTTGTCACCGAAAAAATTGCCTACGCAGAAGAGAAAATCAAAGGGCCCATTTTTCTTGTTCACGTTCTCCACCTTGGAGAAGAGGAATTTGAAATGGCCGTCCACGTCGCCGCACATTAACACCCTCTGCTTCTCAGCCATCGCCAAAGGCAAAGAGCCTCGTTGGTTTGGAGGTTAGGTCGACAGTCAACTGCAGGGATTTAAATTATTAGCATTTGACGTGACGATTGTTGCAGTTGATTTGACAAGTGAGCTAATTCGCGTAGTCTCGTTATCCTGCACTTTTAATTGCATGCAGTTTTTATAAAACAGACTGCAGAACTTGTCGCAAATTTACGTCGACTTGATTCATTTGTGTTCTTAGATTCCTTAGCGGATAACTTCAGTACGGTGGCTAAATGAGAGAGACAACAAATTTGCGAACGAGATAAAACGTGTCGATAACGTAGAAATTGGGTAATTTGAAAATTGCGAAAATCGCAAGTAGTTTCATTTTTTTTTCTTGCTACCTTTTTCACCTGTTTACTTTCGGTACAAAGTAGTGAAAAAGAATTTTAAAAAATGTTTTGACATTTCAATGCTCGAGGAACTTATTTTTATTTACAACCGTTTTCTTGACCCTTAAAAAATTGATTATAACAAGTCAAGGTAACAACCAAAACAAAAAGAGTTATAAAACGGAAATTGAAGAAAAAGCCGATTCTCACGCCAAGCAAAGCGAGACATTTTTGAGGAAAATTCTGGAAACCTGCTCTCTGTGTGATGGCATAGTAATTCACGCGTGGGAACTTGGTCGCATCCTTGGACGCAGTCTTCAACATCTGGAAACGATTTTCATGTCATAAAACTGTTGGTACCTGCCATTCGCACATCCTACATTTTCCGATGGGTCATTAAAAACACATGTATTCAATGGAACCGAATAAGTCGAAACAGATTTTTTTTTCCTATTCAACCTGCAAAACCTGTCGCCTATTGTTTTCTTCATATTGTCAGCTAAGATATTTCAAATGATTGATCTCCGATGTGTGAAAACATATTTCTATTTGAATGTGTGTACTTTGTTTACTTTGACCTTTAAATTTTCACGATAAAACTTTTTTACAATCTAAAACAATTGTTTACAATTGAAGTGACCGAACAAAGTTGTATGGCTAAATAAACTACAGTTGTCAGTTGTAGGTGCAATGTTTACTTTTTTCTTATTTGAATGAAATTTGCTTTTTTAGGGATGTAGAATTTCTTGTATTTTTTTTTCACGAACTTTTGTCATACACGAAGCGGGTAAATATAATTATAATGCTCTGAAACATTTGTCATCGAATGTCGAATACAATGCGATTGACAGGTAACGTGTGTTGCAGGTCTCAGAGAGAGGATGGTCACGACGGACATTTCTTTCAAAACAGTGAAAAGAGCCTTTATTAGCCCCGGCTGTTTCCACTCAAGGAAAATGCACTTGCTGGTACATTCAAGTTAAAATTATAAAACCATTAAAGCGCAGTATTTCATCGCCGATTTTCACCAGCAACTCTCATTGTACAATTTCATTGACGACTTTTTTTTCTGTTTTTAGACTTCAAAATTTAGACATTTAATGTGGATTTAAACTTCGAAAAAAAAGAAAGAGACAAGAAGAGAAAAAAAAAGGAAATTAAAATATTATCATGTAAAAAAGTGCATTCACATCTCTGGACAAGAGTTATATAAGATTTTTGGGGGCCTTATAAAAAGTTGCCAAAAAAGGAATGACATAACACTGGGACGTTCATTGAATGTTTGAACACTTGTTCTTCCGGGAAATCATCAAACAGAATCGGTTCTACGAATATCACTATATTTTCCTTTAATAATAACGATTTCTTGGAACATCACGTTCAGGATTCCAAGAAGCGAGACACAATGTGACTTGGTAAAAAAAGTGCCAAACAATTTTTTGTGACCCGATCTCACCTGTTTTGATAGACCCGAAACGTCGTCTTAATTGAATGACAAAAGGTGGTGCTGGATAAATTGTGCAACTGTTGCATAAAGGCTCGGGCGTTTGCATTGTCTGCTGTTATGTCACAAGTTACAGATTCCGCTTCCGAATTTTTTTTTCTTAAGATTTTCTTCCTTTCATTATTTTATTTTTGACTGCGTTTAATTCGATTGAATGTTCGTCCATTGATCTTTTCTTTGCAAGTTTAAATCTTAAAAATTTTGAATGTACGTCTTAAAGTCCTAAAAAGTGTAACAAACGAAAATTATTTAACAAATATTGAACGAGAAAATTCAATATCACAATTATTTGAAAATTCATTAATAGAATTATGCCAATTACTTTTTTGAAAGAAAGTTTAGCTTTTCTAACGATCAAAAAATGATATACCAAAAATAATAATCGTACCCTGTTGTTATATCGAATCATATGCACTTGAGAGTTAAATATTGATTGAGTCTACTTGTTAAACACTGTCAAATGTAGCGCATTTCAATTTTGCAGTACACGATGACAGATCAAAGTCAGGACAAAGGCGACGAAGGGGTGCACGTTGTCTGATAGCTGCAAATAAAATGGAAGAGAGGGGAGAGAGTGAGAGAGTGATTTCAAATTTCGAGGAATCGCGACTAAAGGGAGGATGAGGGGAAAAAGACGCGCTGCCTGCTGGGATAAATAAGATCACTGGAGGGAGATATAAAATGGTCGTGGGGTGGAGCCTGCGAAGATGAGCGCGACCAATCAAGCCGCGGGGCGTTGAAGTGGTTGTCCCGGGTGGGGAGTGCGCTGAGCCAACAGCTGGTGCACGCACCGCGGGGAGTCCCTCGTGCGACGTGCACCCAGTTGCAGCTTTGATGCATACGCTACTGATCGCTCATCGCAGCCGACACGTGTCGCTTGTTAAAAATGAATGCGATTTTGGGTCGCCCGATGGCGATTGGTTGCGTTCAATTTCGCGGGTGATGCGAATTTAATCGGTCCAGTTTCGCCGGTCCAACAAAGACGATCAATTATGATTGGGGCCTCATGATCAGTCGTGCCAACATTGTGATGCGCCTTTGGCTGCTATGTTTGTGCCAACTTGATGGATCTTAGGTTGGCAACCATGTGCAGTGTTGCCAAGTGTTCATCCTTCCTCATTTTTCCCTCTTTTGTTCCTTGGTTTTTTGTTCTTTAGTTTCTGTTTGTCCGTTTTAATTTTTCTTCTTTTCTTCTGTTGCTTTTTCTTTTTTGTTAGTAACAATACAGAACGAATCGCTAATGAGCGTTGACAAATTGAATTTTCTGTCGGGTTCAGGATTTTTATTGCTCATAATTTGTCGACTGGAGTTTTAACTTAGAGAAGATAATGTATTTAAATTTTTTGATAAGGTTTCATCTTTATTCATGCCTCATTGAATTTTTAATGTTAATATTCCAAAATATGATTCAAATAAGATTCCTAACGAGATTTTGTTCAAGAACAAAAGCAAGAGTTATCTCACTGATTTGTTCATTTTTTTCAAATTTGGTTTTTGATAAATTAAACTTTTATTTGCTATTTCGTTTCGTGCGCTGTTAAGTTGTTTTATCTAAATTTCGCAGTTTTTGGAGCAGAACAGTGTGCGATGAGAAATAAGAATACGAGATTCAGACACGCATGGATGATGCGAACAATCTAACACGACGCTCTCCATTTACAGCGTAGTTCTTCAATGGTTTGTGATGTTCGGCCAAGTGTTGCGATTTAGATTGAATTGAAAACTCAGTCCAGGATAAATGAACCACATACATGACGACCGATCATCTTTGTTTGTAGGTAAAGTGTAAAAGTGTATTTACTTTTATTTTTATTTACTTACTTCCAATTTTTTTTTCACTTATAAAAGTTGTCTCAAAGGGTGCAACTTTTCTGGTAAATTTTAAATGTTTTTGAATAACAAAGATTGTCAAAAAGATATCGCTTGGATGAAAACAAACTTTTCATATTTTTTATTGATTCAATTCTCAAATTTTATGCAATTTTAGGGTAGCTGTTCTGTACACCGATGGTTTTTAATCAATAGAAACGAATTTGAAAGTATCCCAATGAAAATAGAATAATTGTCCTATAAAATAAAAAATCAAAATCTACTTCATAATACATTGATTATATTCAATTAAATATAATTATGATAAAATTCAAAATTCATTTCGTTTCTTAATTTGTTATAATTAACCAATAATTTGTTTCTTGTTCTAATTAGACCAAAAACGTACCAACAAAATTACTCTTCAATTATTTTCAAAAAATCAAAACAAAAACTTCCATCCACTACCAAAAAAAGCTCCGAGTAATCAAACATCTTATCATAACAATCATCTATTTACTCGTCGAGCGCCGACTGTTTACACATTAGATTCATATTACTGGATGAAAGAGATTCGATATAGTTGGATAATTGTCGACATTTAGAGGGGGATGTATTCGAAAAGGAATAAAATCAAACTCTCTTCTACGTCGGATGGGTAACGTGCGCGCTTACGCGCAAAGGTATTTATGTGATAATGACTGGATGAAACCCTGCGCGATCAGAGGCCAGAGAAGGAAGGGCGCGTCTGATCGTCGTACGCGAGGCCCGGTCACGTTCGATAGCGATTCGCAACCCCGGCGGAATCCGTGCCACACGAATTCAGTTCGCCACCGGATAGAACGCGATTTTCATCGTTACGTTCGTCGGCCTTAGTTTCACACTTTTTCACCCACTTTCAAGTTTTGTCACAATTTTCACGTTTGAGATATGACATCGACCGGTTTTCAGTGCTTTTCAACCACACACCCCAGAGGAATACAAAATTTACGGTAAATTCATCGTTGATCATTTTTTTTTTTTTCGAAATTTTGTATTATTTTTCTGTATTTACATTCTATATTTATGAATTATTTCATGCCAAACCTGTCTGAATGTGTTATTGATTAAAAAAATGTGCTCCTTAAAAGTCGCCCTTAGGTGGAATATAGTGTTACAGTGCCCGCATAAGTGATTCCGGTTCCGACAGAGCAAACTTGGAAGACACATTTCCGTTGACATGAAATTAATATCATATTCATAAGTTGATTTTTATCTCAAGCTGATTTACAAACTGGGAAAGTGTTGAGGTGAATTATAGAAGCAAAATCAAAAGTTAACAGAAACTAAAATTTAACTATGCAATTAAAAATGCAACTTAAGTTGGTAAAACTGAAATTCAAATCTAAATTCAATCAACAAAGTGAAAAATGAAAATTGCCAGTCCTTTTTGTTGAATACCACCAAATTCATATTGTTTTGTTTACATTTTTGATAACATAAACTGTATTAGGACATTTGAAAATGTTGTCGTTGTTTTTTCTAACCTAAAACACGAAAATAAACTTTTTAACTCGCCATACTAAAGATCAATTAAAGAAACAGAAAAAAAGTTTTCAACCATTTTTATTGACGAAAAAAGTGACATGCAAATCACCTCTTTCGAAGAAGAAAAAAATGAGTTGAACTTGTTATCACAGTTGGAGTGATTAGTTAACTGTTCGAAGGGTCTGTGTGATTTATCGGCAATAGAAAATGGAGAGTCTATTTTGGGTCAGTGCCTAGTGCACCGCTCGCGAGACTGTTTTGTCGTCTAAACTCGGCAATGGGCAAGGTAAATAGTAACGTAACGCGTTAAAGCAGCCGTAAAGGGGCGGGTCACATCCTAAAGCCATTTGTAGAGTGCCTACCGAACGTGATCCTTCCGCGTCCTGCTAACACCCTTCCTCTTGTATCTGACAAACCAAAAAGACTTATATCCCTATATCCAGCTGTCACTCTTCGTACTTTTTATTTCTCGCCACTTTTCTTCGTCAATTGCACTGCCCTTTTTTCGCCAAACTTCAAACTTATCATCAAATCAAACTTTTTTTCTTTTTCTAAATAAACACTTTTTCAAAACAAAACATTTGCCAAACATAAAAATGCAACCTTGTTATTTTGAATCGTCAATTGTTTGAAACGAACTTTTTTGTTCTGGAAACTAAAAGGGGTTTTCCGGTTGGAATTATTAGAGAGGATAAATTTCGATTAGGAGTTATTCATGCCCTAATAATAGTGCGTTTACAAGTCAATATCAATTATTGAATGGACCGCGCGGACGCCGGCCTTAAAACATCCTGGCACGTGTGTAAACATCTCTTAAAATATCTGCATTTTTGTCTTCGAATTCGCAATGATGTTAAAATTAAAAAAAAAACTCAACAAACCGGATTTGAAAATTGCAGTGCAACTTCCAGGGCATCCGTTTTGGTGTGAAAATTATTGATGGTGATAAATTCGTCCGGTCATCTCAGCGTAGATCAGGTTTCAATGTTTTACAAGTGTCGATGGAATTAATTCAATTTGTATTTATAGTTGTGTGGCTAACTCGAACCATCTGTTTTTCTGCGGTCCTTGTGATCCAAGGAAATACCGAAGTTGGTCTTCCTCTTCCGGGGGGTTTTTTAAAAAGTTGACCAATTGTAAATAACCGACAAAATTAAATCTCACAAACTTTTTTAAACTTCGAAAAGTAAACTTTTAAACGAATTTAACATTTTGTTTGTTTAAAGAGTGTAACAATCTAATAGTAAATTTACTTGTTATGACTCTTTTTTTTGTCTACTTTTGATGTCTGAGTATTTTGAAAGAGACCATAACAATGACTAACACGATGATTATTTGTAACACGTGTATCATGTAACAATCCGTCTCTTACAATGTAACTGCCTTGTGTGACATAATTTGAAACTCTTTCTTGCGAGTTCGCGATTTTCGAGCATGATTAATCGACAGTGACAGGGCTGATTTGCGTCGCCTATCGACCAGCCTCATAAACATTCGAACAACCAATATCTTTGTATCCCGAACTTCGGCTTGTTTAGGCTACGCAACTCCTTCACATCGCCCAACGAGAAATCGTAAATTTTAATGCCCGAAAAGTACTAACAAAAAAAAACTTCTTTTTTCAACTTGGAAAACAAGCCATCCTTTTTTATTTCAATCATCTGTTTACTCGCATTAAAAACATACAAACTTTCTCTCCATTTTTGACAAACATTTTTTTCCTAATTAAAAAAACATGCCTCACTCTATTTCCTTTGAATTTAAACCCCATATGAATATTTTTAAAACGATTCAACCGATACAAAAGTTCGATCTTCTTATAAATCATTCACTAATTCGGAACTACAAAAAAAATAGAGGGAGAGAGAGAGAGAGAGGGAAAAAAATCATAAATCAGTGGCGAATGACAAAATGTTGTCGACCGGTGGGGGAAAGAGGCTGAAATAATAAACGTGGCTTGCGCCGTCAAACGAGACTCTTCAATCAGCTGGAAATAAAACGTCGAATGTAATGGATCTTCGCGTACAAATCTCGTGCGAGTGAAAAGACCACGGGAGTGGGAGAGGCGGGCTTTGTAACGCGCCATGGCACCCGATTCAAGACGCTCTTTAGTTTTACCAACGTCGAGTTTAAGTGCTTGAGTTCTCGTCCTCTGACCTCGTCCGCTGAACCTGGTCAATCGCGCGTGCAACTTGTGGGTCCCTTTGATCTCGCCCTAATTGTGACAGTTTTGTTCGACGCTTTATTCTGGATTTTCAGTTACTACTTTTTCTGCACAGTTTTTCTCACCATGAAGAGAAGTAAGTTTTTCGATTAAAAAAATGACACAAAATCAATATCCGCAATCGTCAATGCAAAAAATGAAAACCAAATTATTCCTCGCTAGACATTTTTTACTTTTCTCAATTATTTAGATTTGTAAAAATCATTTTTTAAGGTTATCTTTTTTTGCAGAAAGCACAAAAAGGTTAAATTTGTTTTGGTTTGGTTGGATATTGGAGGAGGGGGGAGTAAATGAAGGAGATGTAATAAGTTGGGGTCATTGACTTGTCAAATTGAATTTATTGACATTGCGAGTTGGTTTCGCAAAAAATTTCGGTCGAGGACGGAAGCGACGCTTGTTTTCTGCGCTTGTTCAACAGCTATCAGAGGCTGGCGCGATGCACCGTCAGCAATACACATCCTTGTTATCGTTCTGTCGTTCAAGGTTACCGCTTGTAATTTGACGCCACACGACGGCCGATGACAAAAAGTATCGAAAACATATCCAAGTGCACCGCGAACGGTTTCCTTCGACTTGCACAACTTTGGTTGTTTACAAAAATACACTTTGTGATGGTTCAAACAGAACGCCATGCGGACATTGACACCGCACGTGAAGTGATCTTTTTTGTTTACATTGTTGTTTACACTTTTGTTTTAAAGTCATTCAATTTAGAAAATTGATATTGACCTAAAAAATTGTACATTAATTTTTGTATACAAAAACATTTAGTGGTACATAAACAAAATGACAAAGTTTAATTTAAATTGTAAATAATCAGAGGGATAAATATTTTTTTTTTAGATTTTTGTCATTTGTGGCACACGCAATTCTATGAGTTTGCAATTCTAACAAGGATTTGCTGAGTCTACGCGTGATTTGTGTCAACAGTGTGGTTTCATTTTCCATATCTTTGTAATACTTATTTTGCATACGTTTGTAACTAAGAATGTTTTTCAAAAAAATGCAACAGCTTTTAACTACATTTCCTTTTATACGTTTTATATCACATTTGTTTAAATTAAGATAACGCAACTATAAACAATACAAATATTTGACGCGCCACATTTTCCGCGCAATAAACAATTGTTTTCAGTACGAACTTTTTAATTTTCTGTATTGTTTAGTTTTAATTAATAAAAATAATTGTAAGTTAAAGTTTTCGAAGTGAGTCTAATGAACAAAACAAGTTCCCACGACGCGAAACAGTTTTCCGCGTTAAACTGACCCGTAACCCTTGACAAAGAACCAAAAAAGAGTCTGCCATTTGCTCGCCGTCGGCGCGAGGGCAGTGTACGCAAAGTGCGCGCTTTACAGGCGAATCGAATTCAACTTAACGCAGTTGGTGAATTGTGCGATTCTCTCGACATGATTTAATAAAAACATACTATGTTGCACCGCTATACAACATGCACAAATTAAAACTTGCCTTCCAACAAAAATCCCTCTTAAAATAACCCTCTTTTTAAACAGAGTTATTTTAATTCAATTAATAATTCAATAACTAATTTAACACTAATTTCAATTTCTTAGAACTTAAATTTTCATTCACTGAAACAACCACCTTAAATATTTTTAAAAACCAAACAAGATTTTTTTCATCGACACAGCTACCTTACATTTTAAAAAGTCAAAACGTTTCAGAAGATAAGACAAAGTTTGTTTTTAAAAACCAACTAAAAAATCAGTTTTTAGTTTTTCCAAAGTAATGTTCTTAATTTAAATTTTATAATTCCTGTTGGACGTGGAGGGTGAGAGGTTACGAGCGTGGAGGTGATAATAAGCTGTAAACTCAGAGTCGTATTTGGAATGCGTGAAATGTTTGCCAATCCCCTTCGGTTCCTTTTCCGAAACTCAAATCGTATAAAAAAAACCTGAACAATTACATTACATGCAATCATACTTTTTTTCTCAAACGTCACAAATAAATTCCTTCCTCTTCCTTTTCGTCATTACATTTATCTCGCCGGTTTTTTTTATCAGCCTGAGATTGTTTCTGTCATTCCTAAGACACTAATTTTACATCCTCTATCTGCGTGGAATGTCCGATAATCTGCAAATCAGTCAATTTGTTTGTTTAAAAAGAATTACATTGCGATGTTTTCAACAAAAGTTTCGTCTGTGTGTCTCGCACCTGAGCGTATACGTATGCGAGCTACATACGCAATGCCATTATATTCAGAGAGAACGTGCCCAAGTAGAAAACAGAGAATATGCCAATTATCCATTTTTGCACGAAATTATCGCGTTGACCAAGATAGTGGCTTTATACATTTGTGTTTTTTTACAAATGCTCATATCTTTTTGTATAAAAACTTTCAGTTTTAAAACTTACACTAGAAAAAAAGATATCCAACAAAATATTATTTGTTAACAAGAAAAGTTTTTTTCATTTTTAATTGGATTTTTATTTTCGTTTTAAATATTTCAAGTAGAAACAATTTGCGTGCTTTTGAATGTTTTTTTGCGTAGGATGAATTTTCGCACATCGCCCTTCCGTTTTTGGACGACGTTGAAAATGCCAAAAGTGCGTGTGGTTAGCGTGTACGACACGACACTTTTGTATAGTCAGAGGGTTCGTCCACGGGGACCCGAGTCTTTTCACTCCACGAGGGTGTGGATTGCTGTTAGTCTAATTGTTGTATTTTTGCGAACGCCTCCTTCAAATCGTGCGGAAGAAAAACTTTCATGGGGTTCATAACACGCACTTGCTCATCTTTTTTTTCTCAGACAAGAATTAATGACCTCAAAATTGTAAAAAAATATGGGTCTGTTATTTTTGTGATGTTCGTTAAGTTTGATATCGTCCTTACTTTTATCATGTTTATTATTGTTGATGTCCTTATGTTTCTTTAAATTTGTTATTGTTTTCATGTTTAATGTTACTTTTGTTTTGATTTCGTTATTTTTGATATTCTCTGTTATTTTCCTCATGTTTATCATGTTCGCTATGTTTGTTATTTTCCTCACGTTTGTTTTGTTTCTTATTGTTGTTATTTTTTGTTATTGTCCTTAGTTTTTATCCATTTTATTACCAACTTAAGTCAATTTAGTTTCATTTTTTTAAGATAGCACTGTCCTGTTTGTTTATCTTTTTCGAATCAAACGAGTTGGTCTGTCAATCAAACCATTAGATGTTTCGAATCATAAATAATAAACGAAATCAATAAAATTTGTCCCCGAGATGTCGTTTGTACGATAAGAAAAAAGTCCCATTGGGTTGAGATTTATATTCATACGTTGACGCACGATAATGCATGTGTCGACGTCTTGAAAAGTGGCCCGGAAGATCCCCCAGTCTTTCCTTCTGATAAGCAATCGATTTTGATTGAATTTATATCTGAAAGGACGTTTTTGACGCGAAGGACAAACACTAAAGGATCCTTCTTTATTTTACGATCCAGAACGTTCTCTTTCCATTCTCATAACTATAACTTTATGATAAGTCCAACAATACTTTGTAACAAACTACAAGAAAAACATTAGTTTAATAATCATCTCAAAAATTTTCAAAATGATTTAAAAAATTGTTCAAAAGAGTTCGAAGTCATTTTCTTTGTTGTTTTTTGTACGAAACTGAAAAGACATAAAAAATTGTTAATTTTTGTCAGCATTTTTAAAATGATAAAAAAACTGGGTTTGAAAAAGTAAAAAAATCGTTTTCTTGATTGTAAAAGAGTCGAGATCAGCAAATTAGCATTGTTTCTTTTTTATATAACAAACAAGCTGCTTTCTCAACTCAAAACAACTTATTAACAAAGAAAGCCAAGTGCAACGACACTTTTCACAAACAATCGCCTGGGATAAATTTATAATGACAAGCAAAAATTACCGAGAACACATAATATTTGCAGTCGTAATCACGTAACAGTAAACTGGCGTACCGGCTGCGATTTACATTGTAATTGAATCTACACGAGTGAATTGTTGGTTGGTGGAACAGGCGCCCGCCTGGTGATATCGTCGCGAAAGTATACATAATACCAAACAGCCGTCTAAAATGACCTGACTCGTTCGATTCCACGGAAACGTTCAATTTTTTTGTGCACTTTTGCAACTTGCATAATTTGATCTTCGAAACAAATCATTTTTGTACACCTTTTGTTTTCAAAACAACATTCAAAACAATTTTTCGGCCCATGAGAAGCAAATTTTTCTCATGCTTTTTATTTTTTGATCACAGAATTCGTAATCTAAATGAACCACTCGACGAGTTGGATTAGACGCTGATCCTGAGCGTGACGACAAGAAATGATAATATTTAGAAAGATTCGAGAGGCTCTAATGGGGCGCGTCCGAGTTGTGCAAAAAATCATCGGCACGTGCCGATTAAAAACAATGACCGATTTGAGCTCGATCAATGAATTTCGTTTCCATTCAATTTCAAAATGAACCGAACATAATTTGTTTAATAATTTCCATTTTTAAACAATTTTGATTTTTGACAGTTAGAAATTTTATCTGATGTTTTCAGAATCAAAAAGTTTGGATTTTGATTGTTGATTAACAAAATTAGACATCTGTCCTGGTGGAATTGAATTTGTTTTGTTTTTTATGTTCAAGATATTGTCCCCCTGTGATGGCATTGATTTTTGTCGCGCCGGGGCGTTGAGTTTTTTGATACTTTGTCGATCATAGAGGTTTGAGAGCAACGCGACGAAACAGCGTATCTGTATGGGACTTTATGTATACGAGAGCGACATAAACTTTCGAGGCTATGCCAGGACACGAAGTATGCTAATAATTTAGGTCTTTTCTGCTGCGACGTTACGTCACCAATGCCACACGAATATCTGTGGTACGGGGTTAGCGTGCAGAGCGCCTGCTCTCACACTTGATCCCATTTGTCCGACTCATTTAAACGGCCTTTTTCATTTCCACTCATTGTTCTTGCTCTTCTAATCCTCCCCTTCCATTTCAAACCCATCAACTAAATTATTTATGAATTACCTATAACCAACCCTCTCGAAAAAACATCCAATTGATACTTTGACTATGCCTTAAAAATAAATTTTCAATTCAAATTTTAAAAATTTCAATTTGAAATTTTCAAATTTTGTGTTTTGTTTTTTTTTTTCGTTTTAATTTTGATTTTTATATTTTATTTTGTTGGGTCCTTGGATTTACATCTGAAAGCATGGTGGAAGGTGAAGAAAAGAGGATGTCAATGTTGTCGAAAACAAAAGGAAACAAAATGTTGCATGCAATTTGACGAATGGCTACTTGAGCATTTGTTTAAGGATTGTTTAAATGCAAAGTAGTTTTGGAGAAGTTATTAAAAGACCGTTGCGAGAATTTATTTTTAAAGCGGATAGTTTTTTTCCCAAGACGTTTAAGTCTTGTGTCTGATTTATGGAAAAGTTTTCTGAGCGTCGACGCCATTTGTAACTTTTATAGACTACTAAGATGACAGGGGGTACGAAAATAATAATAATTAGACTCATATTGGACGAATTATTTATATCCTTGTATCAATCAGACACTATAATTGGAAAACTCGTTACGGTTATGAATTGCGGAATGGTTTCAAGTTTGAAAACAACAAAACATTCTATTTGAAAATCACTCAACGTTTCAAACTTGAGAATTTTGAAAATTTTAACTATCAATATTCGAATTTCATTTGTTTGTTTACAAACTCATTTCAACTCGAAATTGTTTGTTTACAAACTCATTACTTCAACTCGAAATTGTTTGTTTACAAACTCATTGCAACTCGAAATTGTTTGTTTACATACTCATTTCAACTCGAAATTGTTTGTAAACAATTGTAAATTTATATTCATTTACAAAAAAGTGACAAACTTTGTTTCGACCTATTGATTTTCAAACAAAAAAAAGTTCCATTCAAGTTCTATTGTAATGAAAATGAAGGAGGTAAAAAGTACACAGACTAATTGTAAAAAATGTGTTTTTTTTCTATGCACAACGACCGAATCGAGCGGAGTGAATGGATGAAAAATTTATTGCGAATCCAGTGCCGATTGAATTGACGCGGTTCATTGTGTGGCGAGCCCGAAAAGGAATTTCTGGACGAAGAGTAACTAGACAGTATGACTGGTGCACTTCTGGGAATGCGCCCCCCGACGTTGCTTCCGCGAGCGTCACAAAGTCTGCCGGCAATCTTTTTTTTTCGGATGCCTCTTTTCCGAGCCGGAGCGGAGAGACTGCGTGGCAACGAGTCGAGCTTTTGAACAAATGGGCCGCTGCCTCGCTGTCTGGAGCGACTCGGCCTCGACAAATATTTCTTAATTTTACGAGAATCCCCGAGAAACCATTCTCTATTATTCCGTGCTATAAAATCGCTCCGCTCCGATCTATATTTTATTTGTCCTTTTTCTTCTCGGCTGAGCCATTTTTTCTTCACTCTTTTACGATTTTTCGTTGTAATTTCGTCGTTTGTTGTGCACGCGCAGTACGCAGAAACTCGGTTTTTTACGGAAAACGCTTTATCTGATTCCACATAATTTTATCGCAACGTATTCTGACAAACAGAATCATAAATAATAACGCTTATTGAAATCGTCCTATTTTTTGCTGTTTCTTCTCGTTTTCTTCCGTCCAGGTTAATTTTTAGAACCGGGCGATAAATTAACTTTTGGCAAGTAATCAATTACTTGGGAACTCAGAATCCTAACCTTCCTAAATAATCCTAAAAATCATCCTCTGCAAAAAATGCATTCCAATTCAAACATCTGATTTTGTAACGAAAGTAAAGTTTGAAAACTGTTGGTATGTTTACAAACAATGAAAAACTACTGGTTTTTCTAACCTCAAAAGTTGAAGCAAGCTTTTCATATCACCTTGAGAGGATAATCCTTTTTCAACCATATGTTGTTGTTTTGTTGAACGAAAAAAAGGGCCATTTCGTTGGTTCGGTGAAAGATTAATTGAAAAATGCATCGCAGCCGGCGATCAAAGAGCCATCGGGATCATCTTGCGTTCTCGACCGAGCCCGAATTTAAATTCCAAATGCGGTGGCCCTCTCAAACCTCTTTCGTGACAAAGAAAGGCGCAATAAAAGAATACGTAATTCGGGCAGTGAACACGCCCACCGTTTAATAATGATCGTTCTATTAAAAAGTTCATTCGTTGTTTGGCCAATTGGCCGTGGGGACTTCTTTTTTTGTGCGCACGGTTCGTGACCAGCTCAATGCACTTGCGTAGGGCGCGAGCCAGCAAGCCGAATTCGGCTTAACTTTGACACTCGGCTGGGCCTTTCGTGCGTAACAGCGGTGAACGGACGCGTCGCGCCAAATTGCAATCCATCATCAGGAAACCCATTGAGGAAGAGGCCGTGTGATGGCGCATTTTTTTTTGCTTCCGCTCTCTCTATCTCGTGGCGAAAATTGACGTGTGTTGACATAGGCCAGTGAGGCGCGCGTGGTTCCGAGATCGTGATCCGGTATAAGCGAGGCGTATTATCTCGCTCCTCAATGGGCTTTGGTTTCAACTGCATCTCCATTTGGAGGAGCGGGGCGGGATTCAGATTGGGAGGTCGCGCAATTCATCTAACCAATTTTATGCTCGAGAGTCACACACTGCAACGCCTTCCAATTCAAAATATTAAGCTGTTTCAGCCAGGACATTTTATTTCTTACCTTTTTAAATGTAAACCTTTTTATTTCTTGTTTCGTTTAGTACTTTTTTGCACTTTCAATTTTAAGTTTTTTGAAAAAAAAAATTGAAATAGTAAATATCATGTTTACCAACATTTGTTTCAGTTTTTTTAGTTTTCTTGTGTTTCACAGACTTGTATTATGTTTTGTTTTCTTTTTTTTCTGTTTTTATTTACTTTTTTTCTTGTTATACATTGCAATTTTAACTCTTTCGAAAGAACAATAAAAATTCCTCTCAGTTTTTTATTCTTCGTGTTATTCTACATTAGTTGGAATCCCGTCGTACAAGACATATCACTTTTGGTGCGTAAATTTAACGTCATTTTACAAACATTTTCTCGAACTGAGTCACGCACTCGGCTCCTGATTGATGACTCGAGTTCATTCAAATTTGGGTATTGAAAAAATTTCGATTTGAACTAATACATACCAATAGCCTCTAAAGATTTATGTGTAAGATGGTGCATTCCTCAGTCGTTTTTCCACTTGATTAGTATGAATGGAATACTCGTTGGAGATAAAAATTCATTTGGGATGAATTTTTTAACTTGACGTAAATTTTCAAATTTGCAAACAAACTTTTTGATTTATTAAATTGTATAAGATTTTATTGTTTCGTATAAAGAAGCTGGATGGAAATTCGAGAATTGTATTTTACAATTGACCTTTCAGATATTTTGATTCTTTTGATCCCAGAAAATGGACACTACAAAGAACAAAATCTCGAACAAAATGCTGAAAACCTGTGACGGTGATTCCATCGAAGGTGACTCACAGCGAGAGTCGCTGATCAAAAAATTTCGTCGATTCAAAAGTAGCTGCCTATGAATTTTCAAAAGAATCTGAAGTTTTGTCAATACGCAAGCCACCTTTGTCGATGAAACGGCAGAGCTACCGAATTTTTTTTCATTGTCGCAGAAAATTGAAATTAATGTACTCTCGAATCAAACTTTTTGCTGATTTGCCATTATGAAAATATCTAATAATAACCGAATAAAAACTAAGGGAAACAGTTTATTCAAGTAAAAAATATGTTAGCTATTCTTTATAATTTTTTGTTTAATATCTATGGAACATTATGAATCATTCTTTGCCTTTTTTCTCCTCAGTTTTTATTCAACCAAATAAAACACATAGAAAACTTTGAATTCGAATTATTAATACAAACAAATTTATGATTATTTATCATAAATTTAATGAGTTTGATTTACATTTAAAATTTTGATGAAAAAATCAGAGAATAAAAATCACTTGTTTAGTTCGCCAGTTCGCCTAAGCTTCACACAGGTGTCTGAGCATTTTTGATACCTCCGCCACTATTTATACACAACCGATATTTAGCTTAGTTACCAGAAAACCGTATACAAACTTAAAAACTAATGCCTGTCGACTTATCTCATTCTTTGCTCTTTTAAAAAAATAAACGAACAAATAAATTCAATCGTATCTTATCATAAAAAATATACCTGCCGTAATTCCCATTTCCGTTTGATTGATTTTAGTTCAACAAATTATAAAATGAAACACTTCCTTAAACAGAATTTGTTTCATTACAAATGAAAGGAAACTTGAAAGACAAAGCAATAAAATTATTATAGCCAATAAATCTTGCCTAAATTTTACCCAAAAAAAGATTCTCAGCGAACCTTATTACGGATTAGTTTTTCAAAAGGTGCACTTAAAATTTCCCGCATTCTGGGTTTTCCCGGCGGACAATTCTTTCCCATCACAGAAGCTCATATTTTCTTAAATGCCTCTATTGAAAACAATAAAAATAAAATAAACAATTTACAGACTCAAGAGGCGTTTAGTAACTAATACCTTTTTCTCCGGAAGTGGGAATTCAAATTCGTATTACATATTTTCCAATAAAACGAACTACTTAAAATTAATCAAAGTTTGCAACTCTGAATTTGATTAGAAATGTCTGAATTGATTTTCTTTGAATTTTGATTGATTTAAAAAAAAGAAAGAAAGGTTTAGAAAATGTTCATTCATTGACAAGAAAGTGTATGGAAAATGTGAAGAAAATGTCAAGTTGGATGCATAGGAAATGTAACTGTTTATTCATACAGGACGACACATGTTTCGTATTAGATGTGCTACCTGTGACTAGAAAAATGAGTCGTATAAAAGAAAATTTCATTGTTCAAGGTGGCAGGTTTGTCAAGGCAAGAAATATTTAGCGAACACATGGTACCGGTAATAGTTTCGAGTCTAAGCCTGCCGCCACTTAACGACCAAATGACCGTCGAATTCTCTTCAGAAATGACAATTTATGGCAAGGGGAATTCCTGATACCAGCGGCACTCATCCTCGACTGGTGCATCTATTGAAAACAATAGGATAATATTGTTTCACTGTCCATTTAAGAAGATGATTTATGTCCTCGGCGGGAAAAAAAACTTTTCCACAATTAAACTTCATAAAATAAGTGAGAAGATAAAATATTTGACCGAAAAAAGTGTCAGAAATAGTTGGTTGTAAAGTGTAAACACCCTAATCTGTTATAAGAAAAGGAAAAGGACAAGGAAAACCCTGTGTAAAAACTTTCAAGTACAAACATAAACCTCTGCTTTCCAGATGGAGGTACTTTCCCAGCAATTACATTCCGATCCTCATTCAGGAACTGATAAAATATTTCTCAATGAAAATGCCCACCTTTCCTTATGCATTTCAAATCTAAACACCAATTTCTCCCAAGTTACAACAAATTGTACAATTACTTTTTTTATCTGCGTACAATTCAAGTTGAAATAAAAAGGCATTGAATAAATAAAATGAAAAAAAAGATGAATGAATGAAAAGTTGGTGAAAAGGGTTGAGAAAACCTTCCCATTTGGTCGTTGAACAAACAAACTAAACAAGTCAAATGTCTTGTCTGTTTTTGTAACATCGCGTTTCGTCTGGATTAAAAAACCCCGTTAAGGCCATATGTTTTCTTAGCTGCTTGAAAAGTTTTCTTTTCTATATAACATTGTCAACTGCATGCCTTTGCATCCATCCCCGAAAGTGCAACTAAACAATTTGTAACCACAATTTGTAAAGGAAAATATCAATCGATTTCGAAGACAAAAATCAAATCAAACCTGTCTCATATTTTTGGATCATGATGTTTCAAGTTCGAATTCTTGTTCTCATGCAGAGTGAACTGAGTTCATCTTTCAAGGTCAGAGTATTACACTTGTTCAAAAACATCTTATTAGCATTCATCCTAACGAGGAAAAATCATCTCCTTTCCCACGACAATACAATTTGAGCTGCTCGAATTGTCCGTTCTGTTCAAATCGACACGTACGTCTTGGGAATGGCATCTCAAATTATGCAAAAACTATGCACTCGACTGCATTTTCCCATGAGTTAACCGGATCCGATTTTCTCCCATTTTCCGCGTCTCGTCTTCCATCGATTCAGCGCCTCCCTCCTTTGTGCGCTGCACCTTGTAAAGTGCATCACGCGGCCAACTTTCTAAAGGTGGGTGTGATTTGTTTCCAAAAGTTGGTTCACTTGGCGTTTCGATTGGCCGGACGCGCCGACTCCCGCTGATTTCTGTCACTTGTCCAGATTTCTAAACCTGTAACACAAAACTATGAGATTTTTGGTTCCCACACTGGACAACGTCCATTTATAATTAAACGTTTTTTCTTACGCTCTTTTTTTCTATATTTAGATTTTCGTACAAGTTGTAATAATAAATCATCAATAGGCATAACTACGAAATTTAATAATTTTCACTACAATTAACCCTTTTTTAACAACCTAAACTGATTCCTCGATTAATTAATCAAATGTTGAAATACATTGATTTTAAATCCTCATAAAAAACGGTTAAAATATCCTGTAAATTAAAATAAACATTTTAAGACTCAAAAAACAATGTGATCGAGGTTTAAATGAGATAAAAACACCAAGGAAGTAAAAAATGTCGTTTTCAAATACAATGTAATACTTTTGTTTTATTTCCAGAGATAAAATAGGATTAAATTCTACTTTTACTTATCATAATGATAATAAATTAACAACAAAAACATTTTTCTTTAAAATTTTCATTTAAAAAAGGTGAAATTGATCTCGCATAAGGTTCAGAAAAAAGTCTAACTTAACCCCTCCTCCATTACACCCCATCCGATTGCGCTAAAAAATAAAACCAACAAAGTACCGAATCTTAAACAGGCGAGAACAAAAAAAACGAGGTTTCTCGTCGGGACGTTTGTGCGCTATCACGGTGGTCCTTTTTTTATCACCATACCTGTTCGAACCATTGTGATATTCAGGTCCCGAAATTCTTCCTGAAAATCAACGTTACATTTGCAGTGCGCGAGACCCTTCGTAGGGAGGAGCCTAAATAAGGGTGGTGCCATCGGCAGAGTTAAGGGGGAGACGGCATGGAGCCTGGCATGGGTATCTCGGGCTAAATCATAATAGTCAGTACGGCGCCGACTGTTCGAAATTCAAGCGCGCTTCGAGCAGCAACTTTTTTCTTTTGCTCTCCAGTCGTGCTTACAACCACAAGCCAAAAACTTGTCTCGCAGTTCCGGGACCAAAGACTGTTTAGTTTTTTCATTCAATCGATTCTTGTGATTCGCCTGTGATGACGTTGTAGTTGGTCGCTGTTTTTTCGTCCTCCAATTTGGAATTTTGTTTGAACTTTCAAAATGCCACCAGTGGTTACGGATTATTACACGAATGTGGTGTCGCCGTGCTACGGGTCCGACTGTTATAACATGTCACCGACCTACACAAAAGGTACAGAGATCAAAAATTTGCTTCTTATCACAAAAAACGAAATGTTACATAACCTAGCTTTCAGGTCGTGTAACAAAAATGTGTTTGTTTACCTTCGGAATTCGTGACGTTGGGTTGTTGTTGAAAGTAATTGAGGAAACGAATAATTAGGTGCATTGTTTTTCAAAATTTCGCGTCGCTCGTCCGGTGTGCATAATTGAGTGCGGTTTCAGAGCTCTTTTCACGCGAACCAAAGGACCCTAGTGATTTTCCGCGTAACGTCATAATCGGTGAAAGAAACACTTCTCGCACGCGTTCCCGGAATCGAAATATTTATGTTCCATTGAGCTCGCGGCGAATCGGCTGCCTGTTCTTGGTATCCGTGTTTTGGAATGTGTTTCATGGAAATCAAACTAAGCTCGGAAACAACAATCCAACGGGCAAACGAAATGAAAAATTGATAAAAAAACGAAATGCCAAGTTAAATTGGACGAGGCGGAGCAAACGAATGCAAAAATATGCAACTTTTTTTTTTTGCTTTATGCAGATGTCATTATTAGTGGCTAAGGAGTGTCATCGTTATTGATCAACGGCGAAGGGAGCAAGTCGTTAAAATAACAGCAAGAGAGCAACCTTGCGACATTCCACTTATTCGCGAGACTTCTCACGGATGGAAATTTTCGGTGCTGAATAATGCATCGCGCTCCAACCCCCCGCGTCTTTTTTCCTCGAGCCAAATTTGTGTTATTTTTAGTTACAAGAAACGATTTTGAAACTTCTTTTTTTGTTTTTAACTCACTTGAACTTGGATTCTTTTTCGTTTCAGAACGCTGCGCCACATCTTTGAACGTCGGCCAACAATTTGATAAAATCTACAACGACTACCATATCAACAACAATAACAACAATAACAATAACAACAACAACAACATACAGATAGATAATATCAACAGTACAGGGCCACAGGAAATTGTGATGAAAGAGAAAAGCAAAAATGCCGCGCGGTCGCGCCGAGAAAAGGAAAACCAGGAGTTCCTCGAGCTTGCCAAACTTTTGCCACTGCCGTCGGCCACGACCACACAACTCGACAAGGCTAGCATCATCAGGCTCACCACCAGTTACCTCAAGATGAGAAACATCTTTCCAAATGGTAAATTTTTAGTTCTTTTCAAATTATAAACATGAACATTAGAAATAATAACACTAGAAGGACCAAATTTAGTTACTAGATTTTTTAAACTAGTTTTTCCCTAGACTTTTTAAATATCTTACTAGACAAGTAACAAGTCAACAAGTTTGATGTGTTTTTTATGCATATTTGTAAATAAACAATCTTTTTATAATTAAATGTTAGTAAATAAAGTGTTGATAAATGAAATTTTGATAGTCAATTGAATTGTTTGTAAATAAAATGACAATTAGATGAACGATTGAAAAAGAAAGTGAAATTTGTTAAAGGGGGTGAAATAAATATGTTTTTAATGCGATTTGAATTGAAGTCAAATTTAGTTAAACGTCTCGCGGGTAGGGTAATATTGGCCTTTGTTAATTCAGCCACTAGACACTTACGCGCAAAGAGCAAATAGTATCGGATGAGATGGGTGTGATTGCGCACTTAATGCATTGTTAGCCTCGGTGCTTTGTAAGCAAAGCATGGGGGCTGTTATAGTGTTACAATGGTCCCTCTCTGTCCTCTCTTTAGCATCGGCGAATTGAATTTCAAGTGGCCGCATCCCTCTACACTGTCACGCGTCTTTATTCTCCATCACAAAAAGAAAATAACTAACAAAGACAAAAAATCTATAAGACGATAAATTGAAGAGAGACGCGTCGCATCCTTCATTCGGGATGCAAGTCCTTTGTCGATTATGCAATTTTTCCCGTCGGCAGATATTTAAATTCGACACGACCATTTTCATAATCAAAGGAAAAAGCTTGGAATTGAAAAATTGAATTCGTACGAGAAAGGAGCGCATTTTTGTCATTATCAAATCGTAATATCTCGTTGATTTTGTGGGAATACGAAAGGCGAGCTTTTGTTGGTTCAAACAAAGTGTCCGGATTGTGCCAGATTGACAGATCTGTTGATGCTGACTTATCTGATGCCAGACGCAGTCTCAAGATCCAATTTACATTCCGATTCAATGTTTCCTGAAAAGAGGCAACAACAAACTGACAACAAAAAATGTAAAATCAACGTCAGACTTGGCGCTTTTCTTGGCGCCCTTCGACGTGCGTTTGTTTTCAGCATGCACAAAGGGTATCATAATAATTAATGCGCGCACACGAAATAATACTTGGCGGCGGTCTTGGTTACACGTCGAGTGCGAAACGCGACGACTCACATGTTACAATGCACCAGGACGTTCGCACGTTAAAGAGTACCCTTCGCGTGACAAAATTTCATACATTTATGATATTTCTCTTTTTCTCGTCACTTATGAATATGCGACCGCGCGAGATGAGCCCAATTGAATTTTAAATCGTTTTCATCATTTTGCATTTTTGTCCTTGTGTTTTCAGGCTTGGGCGACGAATGGGGCGCTGTATCCAAGAACAATCGTGACTCTGGAATTAAGGAAATTGGCTCCCTTCTTTTACAGGTAAACTTTAAGAACAATTGAACATTGACTTTTTCAACAATTTAGTTGTTACTTGAAAATTCAAATTTGTAATATTGTTTTTTCGTTTGTTTTAGACTCTGGATGGTTTTGTTTTTGTTGTGGCTCCAGATGGTAAAATCATGTACATCAGTGAAACTGCAAGCACGCATCTAGGTTTGTCACAGGTACGGTAGAAAAAAAGGTTTCTTCATTTTGCATTTAATTTGGTTGTAATTGTGAATTGAGTTTGAGTGGTTTTGTATTGTGTCACCCAGGTGGAACTGACAGGAAACAGTATCTTGGATTACATAAACCAGGCGGATTGGGAAGAGATGAAAGACGTACTATCGGTGCCAACATATGCAAATGGTGGCGTCAATTTACCTCCTCCAAATGCTCAAGGTTACATAGAATTGGAACGAGTCTTCTTCCTTAGGATGAAGTGTGTTTTGGCCAAGAGAAACGCTGGATTAACTTCGGGTGGATACAAGGTACCATTCAGAAATTTCTTAATCAACGTTTAAAAACAATAAGAATTTTAAAATTTGACAAAGAATCAAAGTAAAGAGTTTTTTTGAGAGTTTTTTAAAAAGACATATGTCTTGTAACGACCTGACTTTGGACAATGATTTGCTTTGGTGCACCAGAGCTAACTAGCATCCGTCATTGTGCTTTTAAGTGCTATACAAAAACTACGAAAAAGGCTCTTGCTTGACTAACAGCTTAGCAGGGGTCTGCATTCATAGCGTAGGGGTTCTCCGAGCTTGATCGTCGTCTGCTATGAAAGCGAGCTATTTGCCAAACATTTGCCCGTTTTCATTCCCCTAAATAGCGCACTTTGCTCAACGCTGATTTTTCCTGATTTCGGCTTAATTATTTCAATTGATCCGCCAGTTGTACCAATAATCTCGACAAATTTATGTCTCGATCACCAAATCAGCAACATATGGTTAAGCACGATCTATTGCAATGTCTCCTTGTTCTCTTCTTTCACTCGACGTTTTATGAAGTTGAAAAAAAAATTGAAATATTTATGACCTCGAAAAGTCATCAAGAATCAAGTTTGGTTAATTGGAAATAATATTCCCCTTTGGCGGGCACTCGCGACCCTCCGAGTTTTTTAAAAATCATTGTCATCGTTCGAGGCAAATTGGTAATTTTGAAATCAATCGACACTAACAAACGCAATGACGGGATGAGTTTGAAGCTATGTATATTTATGCGCGCACGGTGCAACGCGGTGGCGCGATGCAAGGGCCTAATTTGCCTCACAAATTTCGAGTGCATCCTCGCACTCGGGTCGAATCAAAAGAATCAAACCAAAGTGTTGGGCTTAATATTCAAATTCCCTTATTATTAACAATAATAAATGTGCATATCAATCAGCTGTTCGCAAGTTAAAAGAAACAGAAGAGACTGAACAATTTTTAAATTCCACTTCGTAAATCACTCTATTTCTTTTCTCTTACGTTATTTTTCAATTTGAAATTTTGGTTTGAAAAATTTTATAATTATTGTGTTAATAATTGGATTTTAATTTAAGATTTGATGTTTGTTACAGGTGATTCATTGTTCAGGGTACCTGAAAGTGCGTTACAAAAAGGACCCCAACAACTCGGATGGTTACAACGTGGAGAACCTCGGACTGGTAGCCGTGGGTCATTCTTTACCACACTATTCAATCACCGAAATCAAGATGTGCCACAACATGTTCATGTTTCGGGCCTGTTTGGATCTGAAATTCCTCTTTTTTGATACCTGGTAAGTTTAAATGCAAAAAACAAACAAAATAAATCCAACAAAATAAATCTCTCAACAAATTCAATTAGATTCGAACTAACAAACAGCTCTCAAATTACACCCGTTGGTTTAATAATCTCAGTGGCTTAATGGAACCAAATTCTCGTGAACGCGAACACGTGACCGAGCTCGTATTTCAGCAAACATTGTACTTTAAACTGCAACTAAGTTCTAAAATTGTAAAAGAAGGAAATACAGTAGTTATTGTGAATTAATGAAAAATTTTATTTCTTGTAATTGCAGTGTTCCACAGCTCATGGGCTACGATCCAACGGAACTGATCGATAAGACGCTGTACCATTATGTGCATGCATCGGATATAGTCCACCTCTTCCACGCTCATCGAATTCGTAAGTGTCTGCAGAGTGTTAAAGACGAATCATTGTTAGAAAACAAAAAGAAAACGTCCTGGCCCAGATGTAGCTCAAGATCGTGGACGCTCGCTAATAAAACTGTCTTATTAAGGCGGCGTTATTGTTTCTCAGTGTCGATGTTATCTTGCACATATTTCGGAAGAGTGGCTGCCGCGACAAACTAGCTGACGGAGCTTAATTCCAGTGTACTCACGGTCGTCGGGGAAACCTTTGATCTTATGCCCTTTGCAACTCCAGAGCTTTTCCAAACTGCAGCGCGAGGAAATGAATTAAATCAGAAAACATTTTGTTTTATTTTGTTGTTTTTGTCTTTTTGGGTTTTAATGATTTAGTTTTTTGGAAAAATTGAACGTGGAAATTGCATGCTTAATTTGGCACATTACAAAATAACACGCACCGTAACGGTATTGATTGAACAATAGGGCGACTTTGGCCTGAGGGAGGAGGGCGAATGCGCGCGAGCGTGTGTGCGAAAACGAGCTCTTTCTGTTATCACACCGTTTGAACAGACTCGCATGGGGTCGGAGTTACGCCCTCGTCTGATAATGGTACGGTTATTGGTGACAAAAAATATAATTATCATCGCTGATAAAAGATCCTGCGATGTATCGCTCGGGCTTTCCCAATCTAGTTTATGCGATTTGCCTCGATCGGACAAATGGCTTTTCCAGCTCGCAACTTTCGATGTGCACTAATATTCCCATTTGCGAATTTACGTTCGCATAATCAGTCCAGCTAAATCACCCGACTGATAGAGCCAATTCAGTTCATAAACACGTATCATTTTGTCTCTTTTGTTGATATTTGTCGATTTTGTTTGATCAACAAAATGGCCGACAGACGCCATTTGAAAACAATGATTCGTCGGTAAAGTAGGGAATTGTATTATCGATGTTTTTAGTCTAACGTTTTTTTCGTTTGATTTTGTGTTTGCAGTGTTGACTAAGGGCCAAGTAACGACTAAGTATTATCGGTTTCTAACAAAATCCGGAGGTTGGGTTTGGATCCAGTCATACGCGACGATAGTCAACAACACCAGAAGTTCGCGACCACATTGTATAGTTTCTGTCAACTACGTCTTGTCTGAGACCGAGTCTCCCAACCTGATCCTTAATGTGGTTCAGCAGGAGGCTGCCGAGAAATCGGGCAAGGCTTTACCGTCACAGACGACTTACAACAACACCGCAAAGCACCAGGAACTAGAAACTAAGCACAGTCCGAGTCCGTGCTACCGAGCACAAGCCAGCAAGAGGCGCAAGACGGTGCACACACCCGAGTCAGACTACTCGGACACAAAAAGCTACGTGAGTCCGGACTATCTGAACTCGGGGAACATCCCCGAGCACATCACGAGATGTTACCCGGTCCACGTGGGGATGAAACCTGTGGCTCATAGTGTCAAGGAGATGGACAACCATGCTACTGCTTCTCACTTTCGCACTTCGAAACGGAAAGCCATCGAGCAAACAGCAGAGACAGATTACGCAGACGGTACGAGTTATGTTAGTCCGGATTATATTAATCCTACTGGTCAGGATCATTATATCTCGCCACCTTATCAAGGAAATAGCGACGATGGAGGATACTATTCACTGGAATCTTATTACTCTTATGGTACGTTGATTATAATGTGAAAAGATTTTTAAAAATTTTGAGGTTAGGAAACTGACATCAAATAAGTATTTGAGGTTAGAATATTTTAAGTTAAATAACATTGTAAAAATGGATTTATTTTTTGTTCAGGTAACCACCACGAGAGTATGACACCAGTCCAGCAACCGACGCCGCAGCAGCAAGCCTCGCAGATGTTGCACCACGCCAACTCCATCCCGAATTTGCACCAGCAACCCCAGCTAAGTCCCCAGAACCGAGGTCAAAAGCGGACTTACTCCTCTTCCTGTAGTTCCTACGGTAGCTCGGACGATCACCTGCCCAGTCCCATCAACGTGAACCACATGGTTGAAAACCTGCGGAACATCAACTACCAGCAGAATTATTCGCACCTAATCGAGTCTCCTCCGGTTTCAACATCTAGTCTAGACAACGGTAACGTCTTCACAACCAGATCTTACAGCAACGATTCGTATGATAATCACCTGCAGGATTATTCCCATGCGCACCAAAGGAACCTGGATCATCTCGAGCAACCGACTTTCGCCAGTGTGATTGTGGAGTGCGACCGAGCGTCGCAGATCTATCAGTCCGGCATCCACAACTTGCCTTCTCACGACCAGCTGAGCTCGCCGCTCACACCCCTCTCGCAACACGACAGAGACTACTCTCAAAGACATTCTCTGGGCGTGCACCAGAACAATCTAGCAAACCATACGTATCTCAAGGCACTTTAGTGCTAAGATAAATAATTGTTGTTTTTAATCTTCCAACTTGTTTTTTTTTCTTTTGTTTTTTTTTAACTTTTTTTGTTTGTTTTTTTTTATCAATCTGGCTGTTTGTGTTTGGTTCAGTTTATTTTTGTTGAATTGATGAATGATCTTCTGAAGGGCGAAGTTGCGATCAGATTTGTAAAGAGTTTTTGGCAGAACTTGACCATTTTTGATCGAAGTGTTTGTGATCTGTAGCTTTAGAACTGTTGATTGTAAGGTTCTTGTTTTTGGTAAGCCTTCGGAATGAATTTTTAATTGATATAATGTTTCAATTGAAAATCGAGATGTATATAAATCTTATTTTTCGTTTCTTTCTATTGTATGATATAAATAATAAGATAGTGATAAAGAAGCGTCAAAGATGAAACTTTAGGATTCGTCGAACATCGTGTATATATATTTTATATAAATCCGAAGACTGACCTCCATCGATGCCAATCGACCAAAGAGACGCCCCCATGACAGTGCATAATACGAAACGTTATTTTATCCCCCCCCTTCTCTCTTTCAATTAGTCATCATATGACTCCAGTTGATTGTAAATAAGTGACGAGGAAAAAGTACCCACTTGAGGTAACAAGGTAAAAGCAGACACTGCATTTTTTATCGAATTAATCATTGATCTGAATTGACATTTTTTATCATAAGCGTCAATTTTGGGTTTAAGTTATGTATAACTACTATATTATAATTACTGCGAGCACGAATTAATATATTATTTAATTTTATTGTACTTAACTCTCTACGAGCACGTGTTAATTTAATTGTAAAGAAAAAGGGAACTTTCTTCGCCTTGTAAATTATGTGAAAAACAATTTCGAAACGTAATTAGAACGTTAATTTATATAGATCCAAGCGAACTTATTTAAGACAAAATAATTCGAATTTGATCACGTTTTTGTAAAAAAAAAGAATCTTTCTCAATGAAAAAGAACGTAAAAAAAATCAAGAATGTATATTTGACGGAGACAAAAAAAAATACAAATAAAAACCTTTCATTGAATTTCTAAAACTGGTGTTTTGATTGTTTCGCTTCACACCTAAGGGACTGAAAATTGGCCGGACAACGCGGGGGGTTTTTGGGAAATTGGAAAATAAGTTTCCAAAACAAATAAAGACCCGGCAAAGAAAACTTAATTTTTGGGGGAAAACGTTTACAAGTTTGACACCATCTGGAAAAGATTTGGCGCGGCTCTTTATGGCAGGTACTTACAGACACAATGTTCACGACCTTTTACGCTCGTACACAGGGGATCACGGCTGGATTACTCGTTTTTGGGATTTTCCCTGGTGTTTGCAGGTATGCGGTTCTTGGGTCAATGTAACTACTGGCATAAATCAGTCTTTACACAAGAGGATTACTGCCAATCGTGAATGCTCAGATTGATTTTTGCCTTTGCCATCAAATAAATTAAAATTACTAATACAATTGTTTAAATTAAACAATTTCTTCAAACAATTCTCACATTCAACATTTCAAATTTGATTTCACTCTATAAAACGTCGAAGTTGAAAACCTTTCAATGCAATTCAAAGTCACCATGCCGTGTGAGTGAAAATTGAAAAAACAAAAAAAGAAGATTGAAATTGACCCCGACAGAGATCACTAACGAGTGATCGCACAATTGCGCAAAATTCGCGTGCTGAGTCCGAAGACTTTAACGAGAGACACGCGTCGGCTTTTGGCGTAATGGAGACTAACTTCTAGCCGCGTGTTCTCTCATTACGAAATAATCGCGCAGTACGAGGAAGAGAAGAAAAAAATAATAAAAAGAAAGGAAAAAATCAGTCCGTCTCTTAACCACCGTGTGCAACGGAGGATCACAAAGCGACACGTGCTTGTCCTGCGCGCATCAGCCCCATGCGGCGTAGCACGCGTCCGACAGTTTGCCGCGGAAACGAACGTACAATCGCGTTATTGTTGGCCTCGGTGACAATTAAATGGGATCAGCGACGTGTTTTCTCAGAGGGGCAAACATTTGCCATTATCATTATTGTTCTATGATTTTACATTGTTCGCTCAAAACCTATCATACAGTCATCACTTTCAATCCTACTTTTTAAGGCGACATAAACGCCAGCTTTGTTTACAAATACAGCTCAAGGTCGTTGGCTAAACCAACAATGTTTTTTTTCTAAGCTCAAACTGTTTAAAAATGTTAAAATCAAATAATCAAAAACCATATGAAAAAACTGTACGACTAATTTGATTATTTCAAGTGACAGTAATTCAACGTTAATCCACAGCAGTGATTGAGAAAATATTTGTCTTGAGTTTGTCGCGAGTTTGATATAAATAAGAAGATAAACACTTGGCGTGAACACGCGTCAAAGAGAAGCACTCGAGTTTCGAAATACACTCAGCATAACATTGTTGGGGTGCTAATTTTTGCACCCCTTTAAAAAAAATACAAAAAAAAACCGAAAAAAAAGTTCCAAACTAAAAAACCAGCGAACAATTTTTTAAATTAACTTGTCTACGTTTTGAACGGTTGATAAACAAACGTACAATGAATTTGACAACGATGCAAATTGTTTAATGAATCGTAAAAGATAGGAATACATATGCGGTTGGAATTGAAGGGGCGTGTTTGATGCGTAAGTTTCAGTTTCACCTGAAGTGAGGTACGCCCGGTGTATGACGCGGGCGTTAGAGGGGGGTGTATATACGCAATCAAGGCAGTAGCGGGGTTGTTTTAGAGGAGTCGCGCGGTAACCAGGGTAACGGCACGTAACACCGCCCACAACCCTCGGGCTGTCTAGTCCAATGTGTTTGCTCGATGATTTTATACCAATTACGAGCTATCCTGCAATGCCTGCGCCATTGCCCATACGAGCATCCCCTGGCGTTTTTAGTTAACACCAGCCGAGGCCTTTTTAGTTTTAAGGAGAGCCACGCTTAGACTCCCTTCCCAACATCTGTTTAACGCTATCCGCCGTTCACCTCAAAACATCCGGTCGTAATGATTTTCTTTCAAAGCTGTTTATTCTGCAAAGTAGTCGATAATCATTTTTAATTGTATCATTACGTGGAATTAAAACTAATTGAGTTTTGATGTAATTAATCATTTATTGTTCAAGAATTGAAGTACTTTAAGATCATGGGAAACAATTCAGCTTGAAAATGAAAATGACATGTAATTATAATGATAAAGAGTAAAAGTAAAAGAACCGCCTGATTATGTCAGGATGTTAAACGCGCGGATCGTCAGATTGTACCAAGCTCGCAGCTTCCTCTCGATTCAATGGGCTTATGTGAGAAACTCCGTTTGCGTACCATACTTGATATAGTTGTGCTGCATGCTCTAACAGTTCTGGTCTAAAAGTTTAAATTGGGTCTAATTATTATTATGAACATGAATTAGAATTTTTAAATTGCAAATTTACATGAACCCTTAAATGTTGAATTTACAAATTATATTCTTTGTTTATGCAAAGGAAAAACAGATTCTGATTTTAAAAAGAAAAATGGTGGAGTTTTCATAACAAAATTTACAATTACCTAAAAGTGATGATGACAATCTGCGATTCAAAACTCATATCACGAATCATTTCTGCGACTGACTTTCGGTGCTGCGGATCAAGATTTTGATCAAACTCGTCGAACAGATAAACAGGCACAGGGTTGCATTTTTGAATCGCAAAAATCAGCGTTAAAGCTACGAGGGTTTTCTGGCCACTTGAAAGCTGAGCGATTTCTTGTACTCCTTGATCATTTCCTGGGAAGAACACTCGGATTCCTGAATAAAATAATATCAAAAAGATAATGATTTGAAACTCAAAAATATGTAAAATACATGAAATCGTTAATTTTCTTTCGTTTATGCTTTCTTACCAATTCCTTCGAGATTTGCACCATCTGAATCTTCATCATTTTCTTCGTCTACAGTTTTCTTCACGACTAATTGAGCTTTTCCGGATGGAATCAACTGTTGAAAAACCTTCCGAAATTGTTTATTGATCTGAAAAAAGAAAGTTTTATTATTTTAACATAAAATTCAATATCGGTACATTTTGTGATGTTTAGTAAACTCACGTTTTTGATAATCGATTCTACAAATTGATTGAATTTGTTTTGACCAGCTTTCATTAGCCTTGTTAAGCTTTTGACACTCCGTTTCACAGCTTCAGTCATTTCAATGTATGTGTCTTTCTTCTCGCTTAGTTTTGTAAATACCTCGAACACTCTCAAGTTTATTTCGCTGCAATTCAAAATTTACAATGAATACAATCAATCGTACAATACATTCTGTGTTAATTTTCATAACAATTTTAAGACCTGAATTTTCCGAGCTTCTTTCTAAGCTTCTTCACTGTTTCATTTAGTTCGTTCACAGACTTCGAACTGTATTCTTCACGAAGCTCCATCCGAGGCGTCAAAAGTTGATCTAGTTCGTTCTCCAACCTTTCAATATTTTTCTCAAACACATTTTTCTTAGCTGCAAAATCTTGAAACGGTTTGTTTCTCGATATTTCCTGTTTCGTTCTTTTCTCTATCTCTTGCCACTTTTCTAACTCCTTCTCGAAATCTCGTTTCTATGAAGAAAAAACATAATTAAAAAAGAATACAAATTAAAAAACAGTCAATTGCAACATTCAATTTATCGTACTTGAGTTGCTGTTTTTTCCACAGTTTCCTTTGTTTCGTTCAATAAAACTTCGATTTCCTGTAACCTTTTTTCGATATCGTCCAATCGCTTTTGGAGCACTTCTTCATTTTCTCCAGAACGCTCACAAATTTGAACCAATTCTGCCTTACGATCTTTCAGTCTTTGTAACTGATTTTCAATTTTCTCAATCTCAGTTTTCAGTTCTGCACAATCTTTACAAATTTTCTTCTCTTTTTCAGACAACTTCTGATTTTCCATTTTCAAATTCTCCAGCTAAAACACAATTCAAAAATTAATATAACAAGTAAAAATATCCTCCGGAATGAAAATAAAAAGTAAAAGAACTCGAAATTGACCTCGTCAGTCACAGAAGTGTCCTCGTCCATATCCTGATCAAGTTCATTTTTTAAACTTTTTTCATCAGCTCGCAAGGTACTCAAGGTCGTCTGAACTTTTGAGATGGCTGTTTCATACTCTGTCAAACTCTTTTCCAATCTTTTCAACTCAGCTTCTTTTGGTATACAATCCGGTTTTAATGGATCCACATCAGCACACAACCTATAAGAAAATAAAACACCATGTTAATTAGAGCAACTTATTATTCTAAAATAATTTCTGAAATTCTGAGAAATTTTATTTACTGGGCTTTTTTCTGATTGATCTGTGAGATTCTTTCATTGCACTTGCGAATATTTTCTTCGGTTTTTGCAAGTTTATCCGTCAAAACTTTCTTCTGCTCGACCATCTGAGCAATTTCTTTGTACACTCTAAAACGCGATGCGGATTCCTTATAATATCCACCGGAGACGAGACCGTTCCCAAAAACTTGGTCACCATCCACCGTGATGCAATTCAGTTTGGTTCCTGCCAATTTTTGGGCAACTTCTACGTTGCGACAAATCAGCGTTCGGTTAAATACATACCTACAAGTAAACAAAATGTAGGTTTTCAAATCAAAGTTACACATTTAAAAGCCTGAGTTACAAAACAATTTTGAAGAAATTTCATTTTTTAGAATGTTATTGAATGAAACGTGAATATTACTGGATAGCTGGATCAAATTTGTCATTATATTTCAGATTTTTGACAAGTGGTTTCGCGTCTGAGGTCTCAGGGTAAGTGACATGTTGCACATTCAATTTATCCAGAGGTAAAAACGCAACATCTCCAGGAAGCTTTTGTCTGTTGATTTCATCCAGCAACTCCAGTGCGAATTCCTCAGTTGCGACAACGTGGTGGAACAGGCGTTTCTTAGCGATTATATCGATAACTGTGTAAAGCGTCTCGCTGCAATCAATAATATCAATCAAGAGCCCATAGCATTTTTCTCTATCTCTATCCCTGTAAAAAGAAAAAAACTGTTAAAATTGAAAGTCTGATTATCATTCGTACACAATTTCATTTGATGAAAAGAAATTACTCGAAAGATTGCAGAACTCTTAGCACGCTTTCAAATCCTTTGATAGTTTCTTTATTGATAATCTTGTGATGTTTCTTGTTCATTTTTTCGTTGTATGCTATGATTTGGCATTTCAATTCTCGTTCAACGCGTTGTCTGAAAAAAAACTCGAATTACTTTTCATTATTTTTGAATTACTTTTTTTCAAATTTAATGTGATTAATATTCAAACTGACAGTTCCTTCAGCTCATTTAGAATCTGCATTTTTTCCTGCTCGCAGCCAGAAACGAGTTTTCTGATTTCTTCCAGTTTTGCAGCTCGTTGCTTAAGTTGTTTGAGTTTTTCTAACTCTTTTTTCGTCTTGCCTTGGTCATCGAGAAGTTTTTTGAGACGCTTATTTGCCATTTGACAATCTTCCTCGATTTGTTTCAGTTTTTTGTTGATGTGACTGTCTCTTTCTTCCTATTTATTACAACAATACAAACACGAAACATTGAAAATAGACATTTTTTCTTAAATTTGTGTAATAAAAAATTACCTTTGACTCGAACTGTTTCAAATATCCTTTTTTGGAACACAAAGCATGAAATTTTTGTTCAATCAACGCAATTTCTTGACACAGCTTACTTTCGTTAGATTTTAACTCGTTGTACTGTAAACAATAATTTAAAAAATTATATCATCCATAACTGATAAAAAGCATTTTTAACAAAAAACACAAATTTACCTTCAAATTCATCTTTGCAAGCTTTTCCGTAGTTTCAGCAATTTCTTTAGTCAACTTTTTAACATTTTTACTTGCACTACGCTGTTGTGTCAAGTTTTGAATCTGTACTTCCACCTCGGCTTGTTCTTCAACCAGTTTGCAATGTTCAGTTCTAAGAAAAAAAAACATTTCATTAAATTTAGTTAAATTAACTATAAGTGTTGTCAAACGTTTTAAACAATCACCCTAGACTTTGTAGTCCCTTTTTCAAGCCATCTAAACTTTCATTCAACACTGCCAAATTCTTCTCCGTTTCTTGCACCTTCTCTTTGGATTCTTTCAATTGTGATAGCAATTCTTCCGAGTGAAGAATTGTTTCCTCATGTTCGGCCAATAGGTTTTCCAATTTGTTTTCAGCGATTTTCAAATTTTTCTCGTGCAGAATATAATCCACACACCTGCGACGAGTTTCAAGTTCTTGGTACTCCGTCAACTTTTGTTTATCGGTGTCTAACTTCTTCAACTGTCGTTCTATTGTTTGCATAACAACATAGTAATTTTGAGTTCTTTTTAAGTTTCTTCATCGATAATTTTGAAATAATTCAATAAACTTTACCTAAACTGTTAACCAGTCGTTTATCTTCTTTGATTTCGTTGTTGATCTCTAAAAGCACTTCTTTCGTTTCTTTTATGTTGTGTTCGTACTTTTCTGAACCTGAGATTTGTTTGATCATGTTAAGTCTCATTGCATCATTGGCCAGGGCTAAGGAGTTGACCTGAAATGAATTAATAAAATGAATAGTCAACAATAGTAGTTTCCACTTTTATTATGTTTTTTTGGCAGTATTTTTTTGTTTACCATTCCCTGTTTGATGATATTGAAAGAATGGTGAGTGTAAAATCCGCAAAGTTTAAAGTTCTGTTTGACCTCTTCTTTGGTGCATATTTTTCCATTGATGCTGAACTGGTCTTTCTTTATAGTCAGGTCTCGTTTTAAACAAACCTCGTCAAAATCGATCTGAAAAGTTACAAAACCAAATGAAAACAAATAAAAAGGTAAGAAGAAAAACAAACAAATAAACCTAAATTCATTGTTTTTTGATTTGTTTACCGGTAGTGTTCTGTCAGAATTATCAAATTTGACTTCCACATAAAGTGCAAAAGGACCGGACTGTTTGCTGCGATTGCACAACCTTTGACGCTCATTCTGATTCAGACGGTTAAACTTTTCACTCAAAACAAATTGAATTGCGTCGAAAAGAGTTGTCTTTCCTGAACCATTTCTGCCCACTGCAAATTTTTGGTCGTGATTATTGTTTATTTTCATTTTTCATCAAATTAAAACAACTTGAAAACAAAGACTTTAATTGAAATGTTAAGAAATAAAAACAACAAAGAATAATCAGGTTAGCAAAATAACGTTTTTTACCAATAACGTTCAATCCTGGATCCAAGTCATCGACAACTTCTCTGCCGCTGTATACCTTGAAACCGTTGATAACAATCTAATAAACAAATAAAAGCAGGCAGTAATTGTTATTTCACGAAGAAAACATCGATTATTGACATTTTGTTATTCGATAAATGAGCAAAAATCAGCGAACATGACTTTTTTCCTAGGAATTCAATTGTATTGTTTGTTTTGTTTCGTTTTTTATATGTTATTGCGTTTTTTTCAGTACTTACACTTTTGATATACATGCTGCAGTCAATTTTTATAAATATTTATGCTAGAGTGAGTTTAACAATTGGCAAAATTGAGATTTAACGTGATTTCTGATGGCGGAAATCCGTTAAAAATGAAGGAGGATTAGTTAGTAACAAATTTGAGGGTGGGGGTGAGATTACAGGGTTGGCTACTTTTTTAAAGTTACTAGACATAAAATAACTCGTGATTATCCTTTGAAATTGATTGAAAATCAGTCAATAAATTTAAACTTAGTCTAAAAAACAAATTGAATCATAAATAAAAAACCTAATTTTTTGCAAATTTGTTATCAATAGATACGTCTGCGGTAATTAGCAACTAAACAAGAAAATAAACACTACACATTCAAATTTGACTATTTCTGGTTTTATTTTCAACTCCGTATTTAAAAATACAATAATCAACAAACATTTTACAATTTCACAGCCGCTTTTTCTTCCTTAAGAAATGACAACCAAAAAAATGATTCGACGAATCATGATTTTTTGTTAGAAAAAATTTGCGATAGAAAACCTACAAAATTATTAGTATCATTTATATTATTTACACTTGAACTACTTCTTGACGACTTTATTTCAGGTTTTACAGGTGGCAAACTCAGTGCTTGCTGAGCAAGTTCGTCTAAATTAATCCGTAACCTCTGTTTTTGCAAAATCGGAACTAACAGATTGTAATTGTCTATTTTTTTGTTGATAGATTTTTCCCGTTCTCTTAATTTCTCAATAGCGTGTTCCCAAAAGTGACTATCCTCGACGGACAGTTCCTCGCCTAAATTATTTCTAGCATTTCTTAGATCTAACTTCATTTCATCAATTCCTTCTCTGATTTCTTTAGAAAGCTGTATCCACTCTGGAGTGAAACCATTGTCAATCATAATCTAGAACAAAAGGATATCAATCTTTTACAAATTCAATATTAAAAATTTGCAGAAAAAATCGAGGAAACAACTGTCAACTTACTTGATTTAATTTGTGCGTAACAAAATCAACGTATGGATTCTCCAGAGTGATATCTTTTTTCAACGGTTTCCCCAACCCAGGCAGGTTGTTAAACTCGCCCTTACTCATAGCTTCTTGGATTAGATCTTCGACCAATCGGTCGGCACCGAATCGTGTTTTGATGTCTCTTGCTTTTTTCTTGTCCATTCCTACTAAAGTGCTACGCTCTTCAGCTTGTAATTTTGTTAGTCGATGTTCCATGATATTTTCTACTGCTTTCTGAGCTCTTTCCATTGCATGTCGACGTTGACGTATGCTTGGGTTCCCTATTCCCACGTCATATTGAAGGTAACGTCTATGTTGAGGTGCTGTATGCTAAAATAAAGATAGCATTTTTTAACCTTCCGTGACGCGCGTCGTATACTGAGTACACGGGCGACAGTTTCCGCTTTAAAACTACTGTAAATACAAGTATTTTGCATGAGAACTTTTGTGTATTCCTCAATTCAACTGTTTACTATCGATATCATCGAAAAAATCCGATTTTTCAACTCAATTATCACAACAAATCGCATTTGAAAAAGTGCGCGCACAAACTTTTTCGGCTGCGCGCTATGTAAATTTCAATTTAATAACAATGAAAAACCGATCGGTGTACTCAGTACACGACGGGCGTTACGAAAGGTTTAACAGAGAAGAAGATGACTTTTAAATATTTTAAATTTTAAGTCGTAGCATCAGACGCAGTAGTTCTACTAACGTCATTGAACCCGCGGCCACAGTATATTTCGTGGCGTCATTGGTTGCGCATGTGCAGTATTTCCTGCGACGCCATCGAGGGCGCGTGCGCAGTATCTCCTGCAACGCTATCGAGTGCGCATGCCCAGTCGATCGCGAGACACCATTCAGTACGCATGGTCAGTCGATCGCGGGACACTATCGAGTACGCATGGGCAGTCGATCGCGCGACACGATCGACTACGCATGGGCAGTCGATCACGGGACACTATCGAGTACGCATGGTCAGTATCTCCTGCAACGCTATCGAGTGCGCATGCCCAGTCGATCGCGAGACACCATTGAGTACGCATGGTCAGTCGATCGCGGGACACCATCGAGTACGCGTGTCCAGTCTATCCCGCGACAGCATTAAGTACGCGTGCGCAGTAGATCGCGCGACATCATCGAGTACGCGTGCCCTGTCGATTCCGCGACATTACGTGCGCAGTAGATCCAGTAATGTAAGTAAATAACTTTTCTTTCATTTCTGAGCCGCTTATTACATTGCATTTTGTTATTTTTGATGGTTATGCTAACTGAATAATTTTCTACCGACTTGTAATTTTTCCATTCATGTTAAAGTTTAAGTCATTTCAAAACTTTTCATATATTTCGAAATACTTAATACTAATAAAAAATTAATAATATTATAATAATAATTAATAATAATAAAATTAATAATTTCAAAAGATTTCTTTTGAGTTTTCATTCGCTTTACTAGTTAGGTCATTATAAATCAATTACGTTTTTTTTTCGAATTAAAATTTATTCGACAGATGCACATGTGTTTTAATTTGTTTTATTTCTGTATGTAAATTTTACTTTTTAATGATAATAATAACAACAATCCAATGTTTAGTAGTTCAATTTATAAAATAAAGTATTTTGATCGATGGATGTGCATCTTTTTTATACAAATTAAGCACTTTTCTGGGCTTCGAGACCATTTCGCTACAGATCGCAGTCAGTTGACTATCAACTGTCCGCTCCGAGGGTGTTTTGGGGAAGTCTAGACAATTGCAGTCGCGATTAGTTATGTTTTGAATGTTAATTTCAACTTGTTAAAAAAATTTTTATTAGTTTCTTCATTTTGCATTAGGATTTTCGTGATTGTATACTTCAACTTAACTTGTAAAAAATAAATATCATTTCTATTGCCTTTACTTTAGATTTAGAACAGCGAATGAAAATTTTTTGAAGATGCAATGACTGCACTCTTTTAGATTTAACTTTTTTTGATTTCACTGTTTATATGAATCGTGTAATTTGTTTGTTTGCTTTAACAAGTTTTTTTTTATTTTATACTCACTTCTATATCATATTCCTCAACTTTTGCCTGATGAGCTTTTTCTTTGTCCTCACATCTGCTCTTTTGAATTTGTCGATATGCAGATTCAATCTAGTTGGAATTAAAACGTCGGTTTATTTACTAATATTGAACAAATTGCGTGTCATCTTTTCAAAGTGAAGTTTCTGTTTTGTTCTTCAACTACCTCAGAAAATTTATATGCATTGGCACTAGGGTTTCCGCTGTCAGGATGATACTTTTTGACAAGATTAACAAATGCAATTCTCAGAACCTCATCCTCACAATCCTCAGCGACTCCAAGAATTTGATATAATTTCTGAAATGATAGAAATAAATTACCGAAATTGGACTTCACATTTTGTATGAATATTATTTTACAATTGCAACGAAAAAATAAGGTCGTACCTTCAGATTAGCCCTTCGTGAACTTTGACTAGAATACAATTTCAGTTCCAAATATTTTCCACTTGTTTGTTCACAACTAACATTTATGTTTCTCAATATTGTCCTCAACATTTTTGCTCATTGTTATGTAATATTTTGCAAAGAGATACACTGTCAATATACCTGTCAAGTGTAAAATGGATTTTTGAATGACGAAAACTTCAAGTATACATATATAGTGATATTGAAAATAAAAATTTGCAAACATTAAATAAACAACTTGAAATTAAAGAACATCATTTATATACAAACCTTAACATTTATTACATTTATATACAAACAACGGATCGCGATTAGGGTTATTTTTATTTCCAACTCATTGAGATATATCCAACGAACCATTTTTTGGCACCGAACAATCCCAAGTAGAATTAGCAAAATTGTCGATTTGTTCCATTATTGTTTAATATGATTTAAAGAGGAAAAACGAACAATTAACAATTGTTTTGGTTTGACAGATGACATTTGTCGACCCCGAATGTTTTGATTGAAAACTCGCCTAAAATTAAACCACAACAAACCTAACCTGTTCTTGTGTATAAACATAACCTCGAAAAGTGTCAGTGAGTTCAGAACGACACAGACCATTTCAAAACTTATTTAATAAAAAGATTGTGAACTCATCTTGTTATCAAGATGAATCCCAACAAAAAAATAAGTTTTGGAAAAATCAACACGAATTTTTTGAAGAAAAAAGAAGAGACAAGCCCTGACGAAAAGTCAGAACCGGAGTCCACTGGATTTGGTTTCGGTAAGTTTGGCAAGACAACTAAAAACGACGACAACAATGCCATCAGAGAAATCACTGCGGAAGATGAAGAAGAGAGCAACAATTTGAAAAAAATTATGGGCCTGAGTGAGTTTGGTAAGAAGGCTAAGGTTTACGATGTCGAGGAAATGATCAAGAAAATCAAGACAAACGTCATTGACAGCGGTGACAAAAAGGTAAACAATGTTTATTCACTGCATCTCACTTTCAAATTCCAAACTTTCAAATTTATTTATTGGCACTCATTATTTAACAATAAACATAAACACAACACATAAAAAATAATTACAAAATCACAAACGAACAGATTTTGTTTACAAATTCAATAGTACTTATAAATTTTAATCAAAAATCACTAAACTTTATTCATTAACAATTTTATTCCCTACCAAACAAAAAGATAATTCAAAACATTTATTACAGGAAAAATCAAAAGAAAATTCAACATCAAGTTCAGAATCCGATTCAGAAGACGAGGAAGAACTAATCGGGCCGCCAATTCCAAAATCCATGCAAGATCCCGAACCATCAACCTCCTCAAAAACAAAAACCCACCATGACTCCTCCGAAGAAGATTCATCCGACGAGGAAACCGACATGGGCACATCAATCCCCTGCAGTCACGAAGTGACAATGACTCACGGACTAAAAGCCGTCACAGCGATCGCAACAGACCCCTCAGGTGCTCGGTTAGCCTCCGGTTCTATCGACTACGACGTCTCCTTCTGGGACTTCGGTGGCATGGACTCCTCAATGCGAAGTTTCCGCACCCTCCAACCCTGTGGCAACTACCCAATCAAATGTCTCCAATACTCGAACACCGGTGACGTCGTCCTCGTGATCTCCGGTTCAGCGCAGGCCAAAATTCTCGACCGGGACGGGTTTGAGAAATGCGAAACCGTCAAAGGCGACCAGTACATCACAGACATGGCACGAACAAAAGGTCACACCGCGACCTTGAACTGTGGCTGTTGGCATCCTTATACAAAGGAGGAGTACCTCACCTGTTCCCTGGACGGAACTTGTCGTATTTGGAACGCAACAAACCCGCGAAACCACGAAGCGCTGGTAAAATGCCGAGCTCAAAACGGTGTAAAAACCGAACCGACAGTTTGTACCTACAACCGCGAGGGAAATATCATAGCCTGTGGCTGTATGGATGGTTCGATCCAGATGTGGGACAAACGAAGGACCTTAGTCAATCCCTGTCTTTTGAACCGTACCGCCCACACCAATGGCTCGGAAGTTTCGAGTTTGAGTTTTTCCTACCTCGGTCACATGCTCGCCACTCGCAGCTGCGACGAAACACTCAAACTCTGGGACACGAGAGCGTTCAAAAAGCCTCTGCAAACTGCTAGCAACTTGTTCTCACGCTTCGACACCACGGACTGTACCTTCAGTCCGAACGATGCGATGGTTGTTACAGGCGTTTCGCTGCAGAGAGGAGAAAAGACAGGAGAGTTGATGTTTTTCGATACGAAAAATCTGAACCTTGTGCAGAAAATTGCTGTCACAGAATCGCACGTGATCAAGTGTCTCTGGCATCCGAAACTGAATCAGATCTTTGTGGGTTGTGGTAATGGAATTGTCAAGGCGTTTTATGATCCGATCAAGAGTCTTCGGGGAGCGAAACAGTGCATGGTCAAGACGAAACGGAAATCAAAACATATTGAGATGGTTTCGACGCAGCAAATTATTACACCACATGCCCTGCCACTGTTCAGGCAGGACAGACCGAAATCGGTACGGAAGCAGATGGAAAAGGATAGATTGGACCCGGTTAAGTCTAGACGACCGGATTTGCCGATTACTTCAGGCCAGGGAGGTCGAGTTGCATCGTCAGGAGGAACTCTTAGTTCTTATGTTATCAGGAATTTGGGTCTGAGTAAAAGAATTGAGGACGATCAGGATCCGAGGGAAGCTATTTTGAAGTACGCCAAGGAGGCGGAGGAAAATCCGTTTTGGATCACACCAGCTTATAAGAAAACTCAACCGAAAACTATATTTGACGCTAATGCTGGCGAAGCGGGGGGATCGGATGAACCGCCTGAGAAGAAACAGAAAAGTTAAATTTTTGAAATCGGATACGCAGTGGTTCTTTTGGGTTTTTGTATCGTTTGTTTTTATTTTGAATTGTAAATATGACGGATTTTGCGTTTTTTGTAAATAAAAAGATGGAAAGAAGTCTTTCGTTTATTGTATGGTGTTATTTTGATATTAATTTGCGAAATAGTTTAAACAATTTTTTTGGAGGAATTACTTTTTGAATCTCGTATCGTTTACATGTGTATCCACCTTTATTTTGAATTTCTTAACCTCAAAATTAAAAGGGATTTAAAAGTCAGACAGGAATATGTTAAGTTTGAAAGGTAATATTCATTAACAAACGAAAAGTAGTTTAAAGTAGTTTTTTGTTTAATATTTTTACATATTACATTTTCAACCTTTTTGCATTATATACTTACAAACATCTTAAAGAATATAACATAAAAGGCCAATATGTTGATATCAAAAAAGAACACACTCTGTTTTGATTTCAAAAATTTGTAAAGAAAATATAATTTTATGATAATAATCTTAAAACAACAGTATCTTATAAAAAATAAAGGACAGAACCTCATTTATTTACACATGTTTTGACAGTTTTTAATAAGAAAACTAAATTTGAAATTGATAAACTTTATCTAACAAACGGAGACAAATTCCTGATCTTCGACATAATTCCCATTTTCCTTCGTTTTTCATCTTCACCTTGCGTTCTAATCATAGCATCGTTAAACAACATGATCTCGTGTAATATTGCTAGCAGTTGATTAGACTGTCGCTCTAAGGCATTCAACCTTTTGAACACATGTTCCATCTGGGTTTCCATTTTTTCAAAATTGTTCACAGCATGATACAATCGTTCATAAAATTCAACACCCAAGTCTTTTGACATACGACCAAACATCAACATTGGATTAACTCCATCGGTGTACTTGTATTTGACCATGTAAGCAAGTGGACGATGGATCTGACTCCAAAGGCCTTCAAAATCTTTCTGTGAAAAATGCAGTTCCGATTTCGATGTCGTCCAACAATTTGACCATTCACCATTTGGTTCACTTTCAGTCATCTCAACTTCTTCGCACTCCGAGTTCCAATTGTTTTGGGGATCATCACGGTTGTAAGTTTTAAACATCCTCTGGTAAGCAACGGTTCCTCTTACAACTTCGGTAACGTCTCTCTTCAACTGATTCTTCTGCGTCTGGTTATTGTTTGTTTTGATTACCAATTGATAATCTTCAAGTTTTTTAGTTTCACTCTTGGATAGGGTTTTTCTTCTGCCAAGACTAACTTTGAAGCACCCTAATACTACGAAAAGACCAAGCAATATTGACAAACGCATGGCTAACGTTTCTAATTCCAAAGTTTAAAATTTTGATGTGTTTGGTTGAAACTCAAACGGGATAATGATCAAGGGTGTATGTTGCTGCTGTTTATATACGTTTGGTACGATAAAAAAAGCATTGAATAAAATAGATTTTTTAAAAATAAAACGTAATTAATTTCTTTTTTTAGAACATTTCATGAGATAGTTAACGAGTGTGAAGACATTTAACTTTGATAATTGGTGTCAATTAGTTTGCTATTGTTGAAAATTGAATTGTTATAAATAACATTCAATGATAAGATGGTATGCGATTGGGAGAACAAAAAAAGATTAAAACATTTGTTTACACACAAAAATTTATTTTAACACACCATTTATCTAACAACTACAGCGCAATTAAATTCAACTTGAATTTCTTGTTCGACTCAACTTTCTAGTTTTCCTAAAACAATCCCTTGAAACTTGACATAAATCCGTCTTTATTCCTGCTCGAATCACTATCTTCATCATGATGTAGAGCTTCGTTGAACAGCATTATTGAGTGCAACATGTGCAGCTGTTGCTTTGACTTTTGCTCGAAAGCATCCATCTTTTCAAGCACATCTTTCATTTGGGTTTCCAATTTTTCGAAATTGTACACAGCGTGGTACAGTCGTTGATAAAATTTGATGCCCAGGTCTTTTGACATCCGACCAAATATCAACATTGGATTCACGCCATCGGTGTACTTGTACTTGACCATGTAAGCAAGTGGACGCTGGATATTCCGCAAAAGGGATTGGTGAGGTGTGTGCGAAAGATGTGTGATTCTGTGAAACAGTGAAAAATGCTGATGACCCTTCACTGGTTCCAACCGACAATCTGACCATTCGCCGTTTGGTTCGCCGATAAACATTTGCTCTCCCATGCACTCTGAGAAGCCAGTTTCTTTGGAATCTTTCGATGTACCATTGAATGTCCTAAAGATCTTCCAGTAAGCTTCGGTTCCTTCGAGAACTTCGCCAATGTTGCTCTCCGATAGGTTGTTTCGCGTCTCTTCATTAGTTCTAAATATTCATTGGTAATTGTCAGTTCAGGAAAATGTCAACTTTTCTTTCTTGAAAAACTCAATTTCGGAAGAACTTACTTTTCGACAGCTCCTCTCTTAAATAGGTTTTTTTCTTCGTTGTCCCCGCGACTACCTACGAAGCGCCCTGTTACGACCAAAACACCAAGAAATATTGACAGACGCATGGCTAATTTTGCCGATTCCAAAATTTAAGAATTTGTTAAACGTACTGGTACTTTAGACGTGGCAAAGTCAAGTGTACCTGTCATCCCAAGTTTGCACGTCAGAAGTCTCAATTTGTAAAACCATTCGCTACAGCGAACCGTATTCGTCACACTGATAATTGTTTAATTAAAGTTTTTTAATTGAAATTATGATAACGTGCTGGACACGAATGATATTTTACAACCAAACTAAAATTTTTTTCTAGGTACAGAAGATGACAGAAGAATTAAAACGATCCAACCATCCTGACGACGTTTGTCACAAGGTCACCGCGGAATTACGACGGAGATTATGTGTGATGAATGTCCACGTCCTCTTAAAAACTCATTTACAAAATTCAAAACTCTCCGTCCATCTAACCGAAACTTCAATCTTCCTACGATGGAACAAAGTACAAAAAACCAAAATCGACCTCGAAGATGTAATCATGATGCCAGAAACGGTTTCTTGTCTGGTCATCAAAACCAACTGGATCTCATTTCGTGTCCAAATCCGTCCGGAGAATATGCTAGGTAGTTTCGGAGCACAGCTACTTGGCAATGATTCAGTATCAAAGGACAAAAAAACTTGGACCCTCAGCAGCGTCGCTTTACCAAAGAAAGATCATCAAACAACCATCCTTTGCAGCAACTGCCAAACTCAACTTGCTCAAACTGAATTTCACCGAATATTACCTCTGCCTAGTGGCGAAACTTTTGACTTTTTTTGCTGCAGTCACAGCGGCGATAGCAAAATCGACAAGTCGAGTCTGATCCCAAAACTAAATGATTATTTTTACACCTCATATTATGCGATTTTGAACAGAACTGTATTTTCATCAACGACGATCATCGAAGATTCTGTTCGTTGTAAAAAGTGTTTGTCAAATCTGGGAGTTTCGAACCATTCTGAAAGTGTTAAACTTTGGAACTCATCAGTTTTGATCAAGTCGGACCAAGTTTCTGGGTCGGAACCGCTGAATGATTTTTTGGTTTTGATGAAGGAGTATAGCAACCGGTTCATGGGCGAAGCGCTTTTGATAGAGACCAAAGAAAATGGGTTGTACAAATTTGTAATGATCAAATTGATGGATAAGAAATTGGATTTGTTAACTGAGGATAGTAACAGTACAAAGAATGTGCTACGAAAGTTAGAAGATGGTTCTAAAGTCATGTTTCTGTACGACGAAAGTGATAGGTCTGTAATAAACGATCAGTCAGATGCGAATTATCATTTTGTGAGCCCCCTCGTGCTGGCTGCTGGGTTGGATCATCTGGTTCGAACAAGTTCACGTTTTCCACCGTATTATCGAACGGTTGATGAGTGGATTATAGGGTATGTTGATTTCTGTTCTTTTGTTAATCATCATACTTGACTGTACATTTTGTTCTAGTGTAAAATAAACCTTTTTTCTTAAAAAATGGTACTTGAATTTGTTATTTTTGCTATTTATGTTATTTGTTAAAGAAATAAGTGGACAGAGAATGAAATTGTAACATTTTATTACTCATCGTTGAAGAGATTATATACATTTTGTTATATTAAATTAAAGATTCTTTCATGCATAGGCCATAATATCGGTAATTAACATGGAACGACTGCTTTTGTGCTGTTTTTTTATTATTAATTGCCACCAACAATCAGTGTTTATAGTATTCGCACGAGACTGCGAAGAGTTAATTGCAAAAGGTTCAATCCGAATTGACTAAACGAAAAAAATGTCCAAAACCACGTTGCAAGTTGAAAACAAATCTATCAACGTACAATAATTGTGCTGTTGAAAATGATATTCAATTGTTCTTTAATATTTGGAAGATAATGGGAACCAAATCGAGTTCGTCGCAATTTGAAAAGTTAATCTCAAAATTGAATATGCTCGTTGGACTTAAATTAGTGATTTTAGTATCTACATATTTTCAGTACACTAACCAGTTAACTGTACAACAACACACAAAAGTCAAGGCTCTCTTGGACCTCGAAACGAAACCAACAACAAAACAACACGATTAATCATTTACCACGTTGTATGTACAATAAAACAAACATCTTCTTTACGTATATAAAAATGAGTAAAACAATAACAAGTACTTTACATCTGTCAAATAAAGATCATAAAGATTAGAGCCCAAAAGCCAAGTCAAATACAATGGATGAACTTAAAATTTGCTAGGTCAGTATAGAAGTTTCGCTAAAACCGTTTAAAACATCCAAAAAAAATAATATATCAACCGTCTACATATAACACGAAACAAATTGACATTTTCATTTGTTCTTTGTCTCAGTTACCTATCATTAATTAACTGTTTAATTTATTGCCGTTGATTGGGTTCACTTGTGAACGTTACTGCGTTCGAGCAGTCTTGCTGTTGCTCTCTTCATTCGATTGCAATCTGCTTTCAAGTGGCGCTACGTATTCCCAACCATCGTCTTTGGCTTTTTTGAACACCTGAAACAGAGCACGTTGCATAAGCAAAAACAGTACTGGTTTTCATTCACTAAAAAAAGATAAAAGCAACTGGAAATTACTTTTGTTTGCCAAACAACATTGTTTTCTTTGCGAGCTTGTGCCTCGTCACGCTGTTTTTGTTCAATCGCATACTTAGCAGCGGTCGCTTTGTCCATATCGTTCATTCTCAAACCAACTGTGACGTCTCTCCAAACTTTTCGAGACTCGCAGTCTTCCTGTTCGCTCAACAATCGGACCATTTTCTTCTCTGTGCTCATGTTTTTCACGTCCGCAAACTGCTCAGTTTTATTCTACAACAGCAAAAGATACAAACAAAATTATCAAACCAATTCAATCAACCGAGCAACAATTCCTAAATCGTTACACGAAAAACTGAAAATTCGTTTTTAGTATTGATTGCTTTTTGGTCTTAAAATAAGTACCCTACAATTTGGCGGATGAATATTTTAGCTACTTATTTTCAGACTGAAAAGCAATCGATTTTTCAACAAGCCAATTTCAACTTCGAATTTCAAGTTTTTAATGTAACTTCTTCGAAATAAACAATTTTGTTTCTTACCGTCTCAGTCCATTTAGCATCAATTGCACCGCTCCATTCTCCAGTGATTTCTAAAAACGGTTTCTTATCCTTCGGTCCAGTGACTTGACAGGTGATGCGATTTCGTTTGCCGCCATAGAAAGGTTTCGTTAAAAATTCAACTGTCGCTTGGTATCCCGTTTTCGCACAAACAATTGACGTTGAACCCCCAAGCTCAATCCAGGGAACTGTCAGGATAGATCTGCCGTAACCATTTGGAAATGTCAAAACGTACTCTTCATTGTGATCTATGACATTGACCCATCCTTTGCCTATGTTGTGCACTCCAATACTCAATCCCAAAAATTTACTCTTCGTCCAGACATGTGCTCCAAAACTTATTTTCTTGTCGTAGTGTTCAGCGTAGAATCCGCTCACTGAAAAATCATTTGATGATTATGATAATGTGAATTCGATCATAAAATCTGTATACTTTTGTTTTAAAATCGAATAAAAGCATCTAATTGAATAAACAATAACCTGGTGGATGATGCGATACTTGTTCGGCAATAAAAACTAGTTGATTAGATTTGCACCAAGGGACCGGTCCGTCTTTGACTACTTTAGCTTTAGACGAACTTGTGCTCGCATCTTCGAGGTCCCAATGACACCGGAAAATCTCGCCCAAAATAGGATTGTATGGTTTCTTCGCAACTGCAGATTTACGTCCTGCATGAAAACTGCACAGATACCAACGAACAACTTGTACCATACGTTCGCGAGGAGTCGGCATATCTGCTATTCTGTAATTAAAAAATGTAAAATAAATATGATAATAGTTTTTAATTTTACTTAATTATACTAGTTTAGATGTTCTTACTTGACAAACTGGTCGGGATGTGCGAAATAATCCGCGTACATCTCCAGCAGCGACCTTCGTTCCAAAATGAAAGTTGGCAAAACGACTTTGGTCAAGTCCATGCCAATTTTGACTTGACTCAAAAAGTGACTTATCACTGAGCCATGACTTTCCATGGAATCCACTAAAAATCAACCCAATTTCAACCAACAATTAATTATCTTCTTCAAAAAACAAACTAAAAGAGAAAAAATCTAAAAATACAAACTCACCCTCGGGCTCGCTCTCGTCTTCTTCGTAAAGAGCTGAAAAATCAAGACAAAAATCATTGAAACTTCCAACCAAAAAGATGACACAAAAGTTGACAAGAGGTTACTCACGATCGGAATGCATGTTTAACATTGAGTTGTTCTAATTTGTAAGAATATTTATCCATTCCTGAGATACCAGAAACGGTGTGGAAAGAAGAATTGGTTTACGAAAAATAAACAACAATGACAGAGTCGTAAAAAAACGTCGAGTCGAATTTGACAGGCGGCACGCGATTATGACTGATTGTTAATTTAGAATCTTCGTAGTGGAATTTGGCTGTGTGTAGAGCATTGTTAATCATTTTTCAATTATGAACTTGAACGGAGTGTAAAAAAACATGAGTAGCGTTTGTCGTCGGGTTGTGACTGAACCTATATGACGTATCTAGCATGGGATCAATATGATGTACCGAATCGGTAAAGAGGGCTGTAGCGGCGGTTACAAAATCATTAAACTTGAATCCACGCCGGGATCAAAATTTACGACCTTCCGTTATGTTGTAACGTGATTTCGTGTAAAATTATTTACCAATCATAAGACAAAGACCTAATTGGGATGACTCACTTTTTATCGCCAAGTCTATTATTTCATTTTAAAACAACTCAATGTGTAATTCATATCAATTTCAATTATCTTTCAATTAACAATTATTGTTTGGATTATTTATTTATTTTCATTTCATTCTTATTCTTCAAAAAATTGAACCATAAATTGACCATAAAAAGTAATCAAATGTACAGTTAATCTTAATATCACTTGTTTTCTAATTAAAAAATTACATTTCGACTTTTAATATGCATTTAATCTCCGTTACACTAATTTTTCAATACCAAAATGACTTCGTTTCCTATTTATATTATTTACATTTTCTTCAAAATTGGGTTTTCAAGTCAGAAAATGGACCATAAATTTACCATCGTAATCCAAAGAACCATCATCTTTAATTGGTGGTGGAGGGGATGTTTTACGATTGTCACTTCCTTCTGAACCTGTCAACTCGCTCGATTCCTTCTCACTCTTTCGTTCACTGCAAAATTGCATGCCAAAAAGTGTAATAAAAAAAAGTCATCCCAAACTTCAGATCTTAGGACGCTGAGATGTATACACAAGACAATTGAATGTCAAAAAGTGACAAAACTTACGGGTGATTTTGAGGATCCGAGGACATTTCTTCTGTGGCGTCAAAGAAATCATCGTCCTCGTCGGAGGAGTACGAGTACTCGGGCACCGGAGGATGACAGGCTGCAACTAATCGTCCAAACGAACATTTATTGTTTGGTTTGAACGGGTCTGTGTTTGAATGAACCGAAGTACATACACTGATTCAAGAAACAAGGAAAACTAAAAATAAACGAACCTGACATTCTCGGCTCGGTGCATTCAGAGCCAAGTTCAATCCCTGTTTGAACAGACATCTCGTTCTCTTGTTCGAGAGCTGGAACCATTTAATTTTGATAATTTCAGTATCTGTTTGATTTAAGATATGGCTTGACAATTAAAGTACGATAAGTATTTTAAAATCAAACTAAATTAAACAAAGTTTACCAATACCTAACGATGGTTTAATAGTTTCAGGTGGTGGCCTATAAATTCCATTCACAGGAATAGCAGTATTCTGAAATTTCGAAAAACATATTCTTAATTTTGTGTCAAACTTGTTTTACACTTTTTAAATGAAGACAATACATTTCCTTGAAATTTACATAATTTTTTACATGTTTTTCAAATTAAAGTTGTACACATTCGTTACTCTGTTTTGTCAACCGTACACTGGAGGTTACAAATTAAAAAATCCTTTAAAAACTGTTCAGTCGGATGTTTTAGATATTAAAAATTGATTTACGAGAGTTGCTATTACCTTGGCAATTTGCAACTGTACTATCGTGTGCTTAACAGAATTAAGCATTGCATATGCCTGTTTCAGAATATTGTCATACATCTGCTGCGATTCCTCGTCGCTCTCATCCAGGATGACTAGGTTGTTTTTCTTCTGTTCTATCAGTTTGATCTGATCAATTAACATTTGTAAATAAACATCTGCCTCGGCAACTTTTCGGTCAAAATCGTGTTTAGGAGGTGATTTGCTTGGATCCCATCTCTACAAATAATTTACTCGTTTATTAAACCAAAAATAGAAATTAGTTTAGAATTGAAATTTCATTTAAATTATATGTAAACTTGTTTAAAATAAGTAGCAAGTGTTATACCATATGAGAATGCCTTTTAATGGTATCCTCCAAAGCTCTGATCCATCTTTCTCGTTCCTCGCCATTTCGAGTTTGAAAATGAAACGTTTTGGGGTCATCTTTTTGGGACGAAGTAGTGATTGTGAATGTACTATCGTCTTCATCATCAATTCCAATGATTGCACCTCGCAATCTAACGCATCCTCGTCTTGCTCCCCTCATCATTTTTTCCTTGCTCTGAAAAAAGAAATGTGAAAAAATACATTTTAATGTCACGATTTGTTATTTTCCCATTTCTGTAATTCCAAAGTACGCTAGCAAAAACAACGAAAAACGAAGAATAAAAACGCCAGAATATTTATTCACAAAACGTCAAATGAATACTTCTTATAGCTATGTTAAGCAGAAGCATGTCAAAAGTCAAACTTGGCATTCTCGACACATGTATTCCCAACAATCCTATTTGCACTTTCAATATTCAAAGTATCGTACAAATTTTAACAAACTCATTACTTCCATTTATTGGTACACGTTTCAAGTTCAGTTTAATTCAATACAAATTCGAGTCTCTTGTATTTGCTTCAATTTTCTTGTTTAATAAAACTTTGTTATATTTTTTTAAAGACAAAACAGACAGTGATAGTTTATTTACTTGAAATGGTTCTTCTGTGTTTAAAAAAAATGGAATTGACATTTCTTCAAAGAGGTTGAATTTTGGAAATTAAATAATCATTGTTTGTCGAATAGACGTACTACTTAGTTCTTTGGCAAGTGAATGATGTATTAATGGCTATGAAAAAACATCTTCGACAAACTGTTGACGAAGGTGTTCGGCGAACTTTGGAAATCATAAATAATAAGCACATTTTCAATTCGTCCGCATTCAATTAGTTTGATGTCCGGTGCGATTTTCATGTACACTGTCAGTCGGAAGGTGGTACAAGTAACATCTACTGGTAGATACCATCTCATTTTTTTATATTTTTTTAACGAATTCAATTCATTCAATTGATTCAAACTTTTTTTTCTCTGACAAAAATTTAATTCATTCTTTTTTTATTAAAAAAATAAAACTTTGCAACCATGGGATTCGCCGAAACTATGGATTATTATTGGAATGAGATGGCAGGTAACGTTCAGATTTTTATTACAGTTTCTTTGAATGTGAAATAGTTGTTAAAAATGTGTTTTTCTAAAACTAAGATTGAAATAGTGAAATAGTGAAAAATATTGCAAATATTATTACAAATTTGTAGATCCACGAACAAACGATTGGTTTCTTATTGGATCACCAATACCGATATTAATAATAATGTTCAATTATTTATACTTCGTTCTAAAATGCGGTCCAAAGTTTATGGAACATCGAAAACCATACGAATTCAAAACTTTCATCAAATGGTACAATATCTTCCAAATCGTGTCCAACTCTTTGATAGTCTATTCTTTAATTAAGGCTGGTTGGTTCACGACAATAAGTCTTGGATGTGAGCCTGTTGATTATACTCCTGATACAATTTTTGTAAGTACAAACAACATTTCACTTATGTTCAAAGTTTAGCTTCCAGCTAGACTAGAGAAAAACAATTTTTTTTCGTTTCTGCAGATGGCAAAAATTTGTTACTGGACTTTCACAATCAAGTTGGTTGATTTGATTGAAACTGGTTTGTTCGTCCTAAGGAAGAAAAACCGACAAATTTCGTTCCTTCATCTGTATCATCACGTTTCGACAGCGTTGTTAACTTGGATTAGTGTAAAATACATTCCTGGAGGAATGGTGACTTTTTCAATTTTAATCAACAGCACCGTCCATGTAATCATGTACAGCTACTATTACGCCAGCAGTTTGAATTCTCCCACTGTCAATGCAATAATTAATCCAATTAAGCGATACATCACAATCATTCAGATGGTAAGTTTCGACATGAGATGTCAACTTATCATACTTGTTACAATCTTTTATCATTTATTAAATTGTTTTTTAGGTACAATTTATTATTCTTCTCGCTCACACTCTCCAATCGTTTATACCATCGTGTCCAGTGCCACGACTTCCAGGATTCTTATTTACCTTCAACCTCCTGGCCAACTTTTTCCTCTTCTACAATTTCTACCAAAAGAATTATAAGAATAAACCAAAAAAGACTCAGTAATTTTTCTTTTTATTCAAGAATGAACGAGAAAATTGTATATTTTTGTGCAATAAATTAACAATGTGGATAAAGTGAATTGCGAATTTATAAAAACAGCTGAGTGATTTGGCGCGTACCTGGAACTTGTTGAGGTTATGTTGACATTGTATTTAAGTAATGAAAAGAGATATTAAAGAAAGCTGTTGTTATTAATTACCGTGTAATATGACAGAAGTCCAGCGTTGTCATCGAGAACGAACCATCTGTACTGCCAGCCATTGACAACATTAGTCCACTTGCTCAGAGATCCCTCCATTGTTGACGTAGTATTTATTGTTCAATCGACTTGAAAGAAGCTAAACAATCATCTCCGTTTGCAACTGATAACGCGGTTTTCAATTGTTATCATGATTGTTGATATGAGGCGTGATTAAAATGCGGATTTCATAATGTTTCCAAATAACAACAATGCGATTCGCGTCTGAAAAACGTCATTGCAAAAATTATACTGGTGGAATGTTGATGTTGTGACAATAAATTTGACTAGAAAAGTACCTGGCAAAGGAATAATTAACTCTGTTATTTATGGCAATGCCAATCACTGCTAACTGTAAAGTGTATGTTTATGAACTTCGTAGCACTTCGTATTTTTGTAGTTTTGTCGTTGGCAACACACATTTTTCGGCCGGCCATCAACAATAGTGATTTAGAGGCGCTCTCTCTCTTCCATATCGGCTTTTTGTAAGCAGCGTCATCTGATATTAGTCATTGGAAATATATTAATTTTTTAATTTGAAAATAAATTGATTAATTATCGAAATTGAACACGATTTATTGATATGAAATTGACTATAGAACAACAGACACAATGAATATCATTCGCTTTAAAAACGAATTTCAAATTTCGCGCGTAAAGTTTTTTTTCGATTTGAAGGTTAGAACGTTCGAACCAAAACAAAAACAAACCCGCCGGTATTCGCGAACCTCCTTTGTTATTCATTATTTTTCTTGACAAGTTTCAACTTAGTGACACGACGCCAGTTTGCAACTTTGAAGATCTTTATAGATTGAAAATCTATTTGTTAACGAGAATAAGTTCATTATCAAACAATTTTTAATTGTCCACTTCTGGTAAATCATCAATTTCAATTTTTTTCAATCGTACTTTTCGTTTTGTATTCGTCCTGTGTGTGTAACGATTTTCCAATGGTAATTTTCGTTATCATCATTTAAAAAATCATTTTTCGTTGTTAATTTAAACTTCATTTGTGTTTTGCTTTTTCCAGTTTTGATTACCAAATTTTAATGATTAATTTCAGATTCCAAAAAGCAATCATCCAACCAGGGCAATCATGTCTTCCGAAGATGATTCACAAATCACATCTCCTCAAAATAGGAAATCCATTCTTAGAGACGTTTTGAAATCTGCTCAGTCTCTAAGTAAGAAAAATCAAACACTTTTATTAATTAAAAAAATGCCAATCAATTTTAATTACTTCTTTCTTAACAGCCGAAAATGTCAACAAAAACACAATGACAAATTTGGAGTTTATCATGGACAAAGCTGACATGGTAAACAATGAATCGAGCCAAATGGACAATTTTGGTAAATCATGATACTTTTCTAATTAATAATTATTACGTGAATATAAAACTTAAACTTGAAACATTAAGAAAGCATTGCAAATTGTAAACTGTGTTTTCAAAATTTAATATTTTTTCCAGTTGAAGATCAAGAGCAGGTTGTACTTGACGCACAAGTTTTGAGCATCACCTCAGGGATTATGAGAAAAGTCACACTTAACGTGACCAAAGAACTGAACAACTATGATCCTCTTGAATTTGCCTCGAACATCGTAATTCCATTTTTATATCAAAATTTGTGTTCGATTTGAATCAATCAAAAAATTAACATGTAATTATTTGCAGCAAAAATTTCTGCAAAGAAACTCGCACACCGAAGAGACAGACTGGTCTGTTTTGGATGAAATTGCTGTACATGCTTTCCTAACTATGCCACAATACAGTTCTCTTCAAGGTAAAAAAACTCATCTCTTCAATTGATAACTTTCTGCAATACAAATTTTCAAAACTTCCTTTTAATCCAACTGTTTGAATTTTATTTTATCTTTATTCAGGTTACATGAAACCAATTCAAGCCAAAGACGCAGTAGTCAAGAAGCAGCAAGCCAAGAGAGATGCTCGAATGCCGGTTAAAAGGCCAAAATGCGTGACAGTCGCTGACAAGGACGAAGCTAGTGTCGAGGACAGTGTGGAAAAAATCAGACGTCTTGTGCAGGCCTACCACGAACGTACCCAAGAGCCGCTGCATTTCTTCAAACTAGTCCTTCACCCGACCAATTTTGGACGCACTGTTGAAAATTTGCTTCATACGTCATTCCTTCTTCGAGATGGCCATTTCAAACTTGTGAAAGGTATAGTTTCTATTATTTCTTCGAAAAGAAAGAAAAACGTTTCTTAACAAAAATAATTTAGTAAGGTCGTTAAAAAAACTTATTGATAATATTTTTGTTATTTATATTTCAGATAGGAGAGGAGCTCTGATTATTGAGACAGTGTCGAAGAAGGTTTTGAAAGAAGACAAAAAGTCCGGAAAAGGCATAGGAATCCAAAACGTGTTTTCGATCAACGAGGATGACTGGCGAGTGAGTATATACTTTTAAAATTAAAAGAATAAATAAGTTTATTTATCAGATTCTCCATTTTGATAAATTTCGACTGTATTTTTAGGCGCTTGTCAAAGCCTACAACATCCAAGAACCAATGGTTGTTTACGAAACTTAAAGGATAATCCAAAGAGATAGAACTATACATTAAGCACGAATTTATTTTAAGCCATTCCAAATTAATTTAAGAAAAATTTCAATTTTATTTAAAGACTCACAGTTAACTGATTATTTTCGAGATTAAGATAATAAGTAATTTGTCATACTGTTACGTTTCAACAAGATAAAGATTGTACTTGATTATTTTACTATCAAAATAAAAATTAAATTGAATTTATAAAGAATGTTGCGATTTTCATTTTGTTTCATAACCAAATCGGAGCATTTTGTATTGTCATCGACAGTTAACAGTCAGTCAAAACAAATTGACAAGTAAACACAAAAATGTACAAAAAAATATACAGCAAAATCAAAGTTTTCGATGATCATGGACAAGGCAGTGGGTTGGAACGTAATTAAAAAATGAAATGCAAAAATGGTTCCAAGGTTAAAAGTAAATCTAAACCGTTAAAGAAAATCAAGACTTGTTTTACCAAAATCTGCTGTCCTACTAGTTGGTTCAAAAGTCGACGAAAAAAAACGAAAAATTGTAATTTAAGTTCTTGCGTTTGTCAAGAAAATACAAACTGCACTCAAGGTATTGTATTTTGTATCAAAAGACCGTTATTTGTTTTTAAAATCATTTGAAAATTAATTTCGTTTTGTAGCCAAAGAAAAGTGGAAACAAGAGTTTCATACTCTGCGCAATTTTGGAAGTTGTGATTCGTCCGTCAGTTTACTTTTAGACATGGAAGTCAAGGTTGTCGATTCCTGCACGTTTTCTTCAGTTGAGCAACGACGACATGAAAAACTGACAGAAATTAGTGGCAATTGGAAATACTTGTCTCCTCATCCTGAGGAAGGAAAGTGCAACAAAATTGAAATTAACAATAATTACGTGTGCGAAAAACCACCATCTAACAAAAGCAGTAGCTCATGCATAGACGACGATGAAAATTCAGGGTCCAATATTCCCTCTATCATTTCAAGCATTCACAACTACTGCACCAGAGAAACTTGTCACGGAATGAAGTGACCAAATGATTTTTCTGAAATAAAAATGGTGAACTTTTGATTGAAAGACATTTGTTTATTTGTATGCTACATTGTTTTATACATAAATATTTTTTAATACAAAGTGGACCCATGATATCGAAGATTTATCGCAAATTGTATCAAAAAATTTGAATCTTCGCCAGATTACATGTACTCAAAAGATACAATAACATTTATACATTTTATCATTCATAAAATTCCTTCAATTTGAAACAATGACTTGCTTATCGTCAAATTCAATACGAAATCTGCCAAGTTGGGCTGATTATATAATATATGTTATGTATGTTAAAATATGTTCCATTTTTGTATGTTTCTTGAATGATTCTTGAAAATGTTTGTGATTCAACAGCGTTTCGCCATTAGAACTTTTTGTACTCAGGCTGTTGCAAAGGACACCTTTTATAAATAAGCAATATCGTTCAAAGTCGCCGATAAAATTTACAAGTAAAATATGACATCCATTAGATTTAAAACGTCGTAAAAATATCAAGATGAATTGTTCACATTGACTTTAGTATAAAAATTACACATTTGGATCTATTTTGAGTTGCACATTTTACATTGCATTAGGAACATTATTGTTAGGACAGTTTTCGGATTTAAAAATATATTATTTACATTGCTTTTTTCAGATAAAATATTCAATTCTCTTATACCCTTTACACCACAGTTACGAAGTTCAATAAATCTAAAGCGTTAGCGTGGAAAAATAAAATTGATATGAGCTGCTATGTAAAAGTCATGTTTGTTAAAGCGATATTAAAAGCTATGTTATTTACATTTATAAAGTACAAAAACGACGGACATATCGCGACTGAACTGGAACTTGCGAATAATAATTATTAACAAATGCAACCTGCAGATTTAACAGTTCTAAAATTAACACAGCCATGATTGTCGTTTTGTCAAGAAGACAAAAATTCATGCTTCGAACGTACTGTGGGAATAACATTTTGGCCACTTGAGCTCAGAGATAGAACACGCTCTGGAAGTATCCTGAATAACTACGAGGACATTTCAATCATTCTCACCATTTTTTCATTAGTCGTTGCAAAAATCTTAGCACTTTTTTTTCATTCATTTTTAAGCTTGCGTTTCAAAGCATCGCGAAAAGACACCAGATATAAATTTTATATTAAAATTATTATAATGCTTAATAGTTTTTTTTTTACTTTTTCAAATTCACAGTTGGTGATATTTTGAAATTTGCTTATGCCTTTTCTCGTTTTTATTCATTTTTGTGAATCGGACAGAAGTCTGTTTGGTAGAAATAAACAAATAAAAAAGTCCGGTCATTTACAAGCTGGCATTCAGGCTGTGCATGTGATTGGCGAGTACTTCCTGCGATGATTCTATGAACTTTGTATTCATTGCCTCGTACGTTCTTTTCATCAGTTCTGGAATATCTTCCTTTGTCATACCTTTCGTTTCTATTGCGGGTAGTATCGTGATGTCGCTCATACCTGCAAAAATATTTCAGTTTTTGCGTTTAAAAAAAAACAAAATTAAAAACGAATTAAAACAAACAATGATAGATGAAGTTGTTAAATTCTTTGATTGAATTATTACCTGAGTCGAATTTCTTTGCTTTGCTATTAAGGAAATAATATCTAGACACAACAACCGGTTGAATTGGTATTTGTGCGTCAATGGCAACATGGAAACCTCCTTTTTTCATTGGAAGCAACTGATTCCCTGAATGTCTTTTACCTTCGGGAAACAGCAGCAGTTTTGCCTGTAACATTCAACCATCAAAGTAACGAACAACTGAAAATACTGTTATTCAATTTTTGTCTTTCTTTTGTTAAATTAATTACCTTTCTCTCTTTAATAGTATGAGCAGTTTTGTTAAAAGTGTTTTGCGCTTCCTTATTTTTCTCACGGTCAATGAAAATTGTTCCCCACAGCCAGGAAGCTAAACCGAACGGACCGCAATACAAAATTGCTTTTTTTGAGATTACCGTGGATCTTTCAAGGACAGGCCATAAATGAGCGAGTACTACAAATGAATAAACGAACAAATTAATTAATTAAGTACCGACGAATTAATGAAATTTTGAACGGATAAGATCTTACCAAAAAGATCGATTGAACTTTGATGATTAATGAGCACAATACTGCCAGTTTCGTTGTGAATATTCTCCAGACCTTTGACGGTGAATTTGACACCAACCAATTTAGCTATCTGTCTGGCTCCCCACGCTGGTATTCTAAAAAAAAGATAACAGTCATTTCCATCACTTTAATATTTAAATCTTTATCTGTGTACTTAGTTGGTCTCCCGAAGGTCTTATCAAAGTAACTGCATTTCGAATTTCAAAACTGAATAGATTCGTCCAATTCAATATTTCGTGTTGAACGACATTGGATATTTATTTTTGGATAGCGAGTGTGATAAAAGTTATCATTTTTCATGGTCACACCAGGGTGTAATAATGACCAACAAAATTAATAAAGTTACAACTCGTTGATAATTGCCAACTTCACATTGAACATAAAAATACACCTGGGCGTGACCACAATTTCAATCATAAAAAGTGTGGTCTACAAATTGTAAACATTGAAGAATATTTTAATTTGTTTCCATAATATTTTTGCGGTTTTTGTTTGTTTTTGTTCGTTTGACTTTTGATTAAACTTACAGAGCATTTCTCCAGTCTCCTATTCTGAACAACATGAATGGAATAGGCCAAGAAGCTGCTACCATCGACATCAAAATAAAAACAGTGAACTTGACTCGGTATCTCACAGCTTCGCTAATAGCGCAAATCATAAAAAGCACAAGCATGAATGCTACTGCGAAGCTACTGCACGAGAACCCGAGCATCCTAAAAACAAAAGATTCGCAAATTTCAAAAAGATGTAATGTAAGACTAGACTTACTTCGAACAGCCTAGACTAAATAATTTATAAGAATTCAAATGATGCATTCGATGAAACATGAGGTCTCATTGTTTTAGATTTGAGTTTGTTTACGCTTTATCATGAATGTTGAAGTCGGTTAGTTTAAATTTCTGATCGAATAATCAACGAGGGTTCTAACAAACAAGTTCCATTGTTCTAATCTAGTCATACTTTTCTTTTAACATTTTATTATTTTTCTTATCTTAAACGTTTGAAAGTTTTTAACGCGCTTGATAATTCAAGTACTGCTTACTTGAAAAAAGGAAAAACTTAAACAAAATGTTGAAAAAGTTTATAACTAAAGTGTTTGTTGAGTTTCATGAGCGTTGATTGGTAGGTTTAATAAAAACTAAAAAAACTTTAACGCATCTTAGAAAATTGTGTGATTCATCAATGAATTAATATAATAACACCGGGTCAAAAACCATCAATGACGTCGCACACGGTAGTGGATCATGACATTTCAAGAGTGAGCCTTGGTCAATGATATCGACCTTAAAATTCAGCATAATCTACTGATAAATATGATTTAATTTTGATCTCGTTATCGCCCATTAAATATTTTGAACTTGCATAATCAAGTTCATAATTTATTTGCAATAATTCAATTGTCATTTGTCAATTTGTTCGTTTTTTTTTACAGAATTGATGATCTTAGCGTGCGGTTGTGTAACATATAATTTTTATTGCTCTGTTTTTTATTATTGCCAATGCATTATTGCATAAAAGTACCAATTTTCAATCATATTTATTCCATCAATAGAACGTCTGTTTTACAAATTGAAAATAACCATTTGAACGAATAATTTGTCTTCATAAATTATACAAATTTATTATTTATTGTTATTATCATTGTTATTATTATTGTTAATAGTGTTTTTAGTTTTGTAAATTCAACAAATTGAAAAGAGTATATCACACATTGTTTCGACACCTGATTAATGTGCACAGCAAATTACATGTCACAAGTCATGATGAATTATAATAAATAACAATTGAATAAAGTGAGCGCACACAAGAATATGAAAATACTTTGTACCCAATTCGTCGAGCATCGCGGTCTTGAATCAAATATGCATGCATGTTCCCAATGCATGCAGCTCTTAAAAATCGAAATATTCAAATTTCATCAATTATTCAATTGATGACTATAAGTGAAATATCATTATAAATCTTTAACAATCGTAATAATGGTAACAAATTAGTCTGACTTTTTTTTACATCATAAATAATCTAGCGTTGAACTTTGTAGTTGAAAGTTAAATATAAAGAACCAGCTCTGTCCGTTCAAGTTGAAAATTTGTTATGAAAAATGAATGAAGAACTTGTGATAAACATTTTTTGTATTCATTTATAATTTGATAATAATGATAGGCTGTACAAATTGTGTTGCCTGAAAAGGAAAAAATGGCAATTGCCCGGTACCAAAAAAGTAAAATTGAAAATAGTCACAGAAGATTGACTAGCTGACGACACCGATAAAATAAATCAGATTAATTATTAGATAAATGGTGGAGGCGGCTTTTGCAGGCTGACCGACGGGGCCAACGCGGTGTCACCAGGGAGAGCATTCCAAGCGGCAACTACACGGGTAAAAAGTTTCAACTCGAACTTCCTACTTATTTGTTCGCGAAACATCACGCGATTCAACCGCAAACACAAAATCATCATAAACACAAATAAAAGATTACAAAACTGTTCCAACTACTTTATCTACGTTAAAATTGCAATTTCTCCTTTTGGTCTGCAGTTTTCTTCAAGTTGCAGATTTCGCTGACTTGTTTTAATTCAAAAAAGGTCCAAGGTTATAATAACTGAACTTGACCACTGTGCGTTGAATTACACATGACTGGAATAAACTACACAAAAGTTGTGCGAACTTTTTTCGACTTTTCTGACTGATTTTTACGTTTACTCACTTGACGGTTGCTCCGAAACTGCAAAGCACCGACACTGAAAACGACTTGTTAGAAAAATTCGCGCGTCCACTCAGACGCTCCTGTTCTCACGGCGGAGACAAAAACACGTGTGTGTGTGCTTGTAATTTATCGAGCGGTTTGTCTATATAGCTAGTGGAGTGAGATGATGCGATGTCTCGCGTGTTTTCGACGCGCGCGCACCAGTCCAGGTCCCCTTAAAAAACACTCAAGCGCGCTTCAATACAAGGATTTGAATTTGCGAGAAAATTTGCAAAGCGAAATTTGATCATCTGTGCATGACTTTACAAACATTTTTGGTTGTTTTGTTTGTCTAAAAGTTACAAAAAAACAACTCTGAACTCGACTTTGACTCATCATTTTCAAACAATTATTGTTGTACTTTAATTAAAAGTAAAGTCCAATATTTTATCTAACATTGGTCAATGAAATTGTAGATAAAAATTCGCTTGGACAATATTTTTCATTAGGTGTTTTATCGCGCGAGAGTAATTGAAATCATTAAAAGACAATTAAAAATAGACTTTTTTATTCGACTCGTTAAAAACGTACAGCAAACTGAACTTAAAATGTACTTTTGTTCATACAAAATATCACAGTCGACTTTGAAATTACATTTTCATGCTTCATAAATAAACATTCATAAATAAACATGCATAGTTAAACTCAAATATGGGCTCTGCTCCTTCTGTTTTTTATTTTTCTATCCGGTTCCTCGACCTGTTCCTCGCTGCTCGAAACATCCTCAGCCTGCTGTTGTTTCTCCATAATTCGTCGTTTTATCAAACCGACATAATCGACTGTTTTCGATACAGATTTTACCTTAATACTACTGACTTTTTGTTCCTCAACACCAACATCCAACTCAGTTTCTGGCTTCGCAATTATTTTCTTTTCACAATCCTCTTTTTCCTCCGCAGTTTTCTCGTCTGAAATTTGACTCAGGACAAATTCAGTACTGCAGGCAATCGCCTCGTCCGAAGTGTCCAAGCAAAACATTACGCTATTTGATATCCTTCCACCGGCCAAAAACGACGACACTTTTTTTCGTCGCCACATCTTGGAAGTGCTGGGAATCGCAGGCTTACATTTGCCCTCGAAAACAAAGTCGCTGAGATGAACCTCTTCGGAACCGATGTTGCCTTTGATGTAATCCAGGTACTTTTTCAAAGCTGTGTAAAAATGTAGCTTGTCGGTCATCCGGGGATAGTTGGAACAGCGAGCACTGCTGGACGGTACGACCCAGACGGCAGTTTTGTCTATGAGATCCGGTTGCAAGCCGAAATTGAAGTTGTGCTTGTTTGCAAAAACCTCGTAGATGCATTTACCGTTGAAGACTGCGACTTTAGGTCGAAAGAGTCGTAGTTTGTCTTCTATAATTTTGGCACCCTCTTTGATCTCGAGTTTTGTCAACTCGGCGGACGATTTTGTGGCTCTGGAAACGATGTTTGTTAGACCTATTCCGTACTCGACCAGTTTGTAATCCTGCTCGAAGTTGACAAGGGTTGGTGTCAACCCGGAGGCGTGCAGGAGTTTCCAGAAATGGTTACCTGGGCCGGCATAGTATCTGAAAATTAAAGTTAACGTTTTAATAGAAATTAAAAAGCCAAAACTTGAACAAATGAGTGTAAATCAATGAAACTTTTGGATAATTTTCAAAAAAACAAAAACAAACAGCAAATTTCATCGACATTGTTTAGATTGTTTTTGATTAGTTTTTAAATTTTAAAAACCTTCTTCGGTGCGCTGACATCAATCCGGGATTAATCCCAATGATAATAATATCCAAGTTAACGTCCAGATAATCCGGCAAAGTTAGTTTCTGAACCTCCTCTTCGCTAACTCCATCAAACCTGTCAACAGCCTTTCTGGCACCATTATTCGGGCTCTTTTTTTGCAACTTGTGCAACGCTAAAGTTGACATCTTGTTCACATTCTAACTTCCTCTATCACAACGATATTTTCTTCAGGCTCTTGTTTATTTTCCTGCCAATTTTCAAATGGAACCGATGGCAATCAAAAGTTATGTCTACGTAGACTTAACTAACTAGTCGCAAGCCAGATGACGCCACCGATGACTTTTTATCGAAAGTACACGGCTGGGTTTTTATTGTGCCTGCGAAAGTCGAGAGAAGGAGGTGAGTCAGGTCCGAGTGGTGCTCAATGATCAAGCAAGTGAATCAGTTTTGCTCGACGATCGTTTGGGGACAATAACAAAGACGTCGTCCGAAATTAAAGAAAATTCAAAAATTTAATTTTCGCGAGATCACCAGCGTCGTGAGTGCGAAAATTGCAAAAGTGCGAGGACAGCGAGATGTTGGGTTAATTCAGTTGACCTGTCACCTGCGAGAGTGAAAGTGGGAAAGGGGCAATTGGTCGCCAAATGTCAAAACCACTTTGACAGCCTAACCTCCAAACGGGTGTTGTTATCGATCGACTGTCCAAGTGCGCGGCCTTGCGATAATCTGCTCGCGTGCTAAAAACGAAAATGAGCTCCGTTTGGAAACGATTGCAACGCGTCAACAAACGCGCTGCCAAGTTCCAGTTCACTGTCTCATATCACGAGCTTGCTCTTGAGACAACGACCAAATGGTAAATGCCTCTCACCCTCATGCCTTGCAACAGTCCAATCTTCGATTGTCTCTTTTTTGTTCCACTTCTTTTCTTTGTTTACAACATTTAATTGTTGTCATTACGTCAGTCAAAGCTTGTTTTGACTGATTCGATTATCCAAATTGTAACAAATCTGACAACCGTTTGAATTTCAATTTGTTTATTTGCATTTGACAAAAGTTGAATTTCGGTTTACGTATAAGTCAGTTGGATATTTTTAGACCAGCCTTGATTTGGCAAGTTCTATTTGTTTGTTTACGTTTGGAGTCAATTGTCAAAGATTAACGAATGACGCTGCCAATTCGGGTGTCACATGAAAAAGAAAACGAACGCGTACTTTTTTAAAATTAAACTACCATCACATGTCAAAAATTCCTTACGAACAAAAATAAAACAAAGCAACAATATCGATTACGTTGCTAAACGGTCTACAAAGTTCAACGCGAAGGCTTTATTGAAAATATTGTTTCATGAAAAACATTTATCCGTAAAATTGATGGTCACGCGTAGCGCATCAAGACCAATTGACCTCGACTTTGTTTCTAAAAGCATATCAGTTTTATCGACGCGAAACAAAAAAACCTGTTTATCGGAGCAAAAAAATGAAACAAAAAAGAAGAAATTGCGGATGTAATGGATAATAAACAAATGTTGACAAAAAAATGATGACAGGAAACCGAACAAATTGAGCCTGGTTTGGACTCGGCGAAGTCGGCGGGTGAGTTCGGAACCGATGGAATGGGAGCCAAGCTTCAGCGATCCGTTGAAAGGTTCGATCAGTTGGGCCGTGCCTGATAATCATACCGTTTCCGTCACTTTGTTCAAAGACCCCAGAACCCACGAACTTGAAGATAAGGACTGGACTTTCGTCATAGAAGATGTAAGAATCCATTTTTTGCAAATTTTAAATTCATTTTTGTCTGAGAAAGTTAATAATTTTATTTTTGTTTGTGAAACAGGTTTCTTCAACCGGTAAACATCGTCATGTTGCTTCTTCGAACATTAATATGAAAAAGTATGCCTCGCTAGAATCCAGCCAGCAGCAGCTCAAAATTGAATTCAAACCGACGTCGAAGAAAATCGTCAGCGCGACTTTGGAATGTACCTTGTCGTGTGTTTTTCTTCGGGAAGGCAAAGCCACGTAGGAAACGATTTTTATTTAACATTTTTTTTGAAATTTCAAAACTTTTTGCAGAATTGGTTTTTTATTGGTTTTTAATGGGTGTTTTATTTTTTAGCGACGAAGACATGCAGAGTATGGCGAGTTTGATGTCGGTTAATAACAACAGCGACATCGCTCCGCTCGAAGATTTCGAGAATGAGGATATCCCGGAAGACGAGGAGGTTTCAATAAAAAACATGGACGCGATATTAGACATTTCCACCCAATTAGACTTGATGACTAGCAGCCTCACTACCAGCGAACTCACCATCTCGCCAATAAGTTGTTAGTGTCTTACACAACGGCTATTTACATCATGCTAATTCTTTTTCAATAGCGGCAAATGTGTCTGCTGACCAGCAGCAGTCAATCGGCTCTATGAATCATAAACATTTGAACGAACAAAAAAGAACAAACATTATCATTAAAATACAATTTCGTAAAACCATACAGCAGTAGATAAAGAGTAGACAATCTTTTGATTAATTTTTTTACTTTGGTAATTAGTGAATTTAGGTCGTATACCAGTAGTTAATAGATCGATAACAGATAAGCTGATTTGACTCATTAGCATTTAGCAGGTTTTGAAAATTAATTTTATTTTTAGTGTCAAGTTTACCTAAGGATGAATCAACTCCAATTAAAGATTTGAGCATTGTCCGTGATTTGAGTTTGGAAATGTCAGACGGACCGGTCAAGGATAAAACAATCAAAGATGAGATAGCCGTCGAAAATGAGTAAGTTTTTGATGTTAGTGAAAATATGTTCTAAAGTGTTGTTTCATTTTTAGTGGATTTCATTTTTGATTGAAATTGATTCTGTTTCAGTAAAAACACAGAACATAATAGTCTGAGACTACCGCTGCGACCACTGGAGCTCAAAAAAGACGGCAACGTTCCGAAATTGAAGGAAGTGACTCCCGGCCAGGACTTGCTCGAATGGTGCAAAGAAGTGACTAGCAATTACGCCGGAGTGAAAGTCACAAACTTAACGACGTCTTGGCGAAACGGAATGGCATTCTGCGCTATTATCCATCACTTTAGGCCGGACCTCATGTAATAACTGCTTTCATTTTAACTTCAGGGTTACGATCCACTGATTTTCAGACTGAAATCGAGTTCTTAAAATGTGAAAATTAATAAATTTGTACCGAAAATGTTGCAGTGAATTTGACTCGTTGCTGCCACACGACGTGAAAGGTAATTGCAAAAAAGCTTTCGATGCTGGAGAAATGCTCGGAATTCCAAGAGTCATTGAGCCTGCTGACATGGACATATTAACCGTACCTGACAAATTAGCTGTAATGACTTATTTGTACCAATTGAGAGCGCATTTCACCGGCCATGAACTCGAGGTAAGAAACTTATTCTTTTGTTCACATTTTTCATAGATTTTCGTGTCAAGTACATCGTTTATTGAGATGTAATCGAGAGAGTTGTTTACTACTTGATAATTTTTTTCGTGTTTTAGGTACAACAAATTGGAAAAACCACGGACGAGTCATCGTACATGATAGGACGTTTCAATACTGACAACAATTCCGAAGTGAGCGTTCAACTCTTCGGTCAGGAAATTATGAATCTAAGAAAGAAGGAATACTCGGAACGCGGACAGAAGAACAATAAGTTCGATAACAACCGGCGGTTAGTATTGAAATACAAACCCAAAATTAAAAATCGATTCCTAAGAAATTTCTATCGTGCGAAATTGTTTATTATCTTACGTTTTGTAGGTCGAATCCGTTCGATTACAAAAAAGAGGATATGAACATGGAGGCATTGAAAAATAAACTGCATCTAAATCTGAACACTGACAATCAAGACTGCGAGCAATTTGCAAAAGACAGATCACCGTCGAGCGTTAAAGATGTTAAGGACATGATTTTTGCTAGCTCCAAGAGTATTCTGGGCAAGGTGTTGTCGCCGTCAAAAGAAAAGCACTCGACGAGAGAAAAGGTGAGCCTCGAATTTTGGATGATAAATAGTTATTGTTAAATGTGTGTTGTTGGTTTGAGAGAGAATATAAAACTCGATTAATGTTAGAGCAAGTCACCGCCGAGGATGGTTCAGCCACAACGACCCATTCTCATGACTCGTCGTCAGCTGACGGACCCGTTCGGCTCTGATGATGAAGATGAAAACATTCAGATTGACGATAAATCCATCTCAATAACGAATTCACAATCACCCACACGAGACGTCAGTATCCATGCTGGATGTTGTCGCTTCATTTTATTTTCTTCTTGATTTTTGATTTCTTTTTCTGTTCATTTTTCTCCACTTTTTAGTTTCTCCTGCAAGTGATCTACTACTTATAATTTTTTTCCAAAAGTTGTTGTAATACCTCTTGTAACCTTGTGCCTGATATACTATCCCAATTTTTTGCATGTACATAGTTGAAATGACAAGAAATCTTTTTTCTCGAGTTTGTAATACTAAAATTGGATTCATTTTACAGGAAAAGGCAAGTCACGGTAGCGCAGAATGTCGAGGTTTATCTCCAGACGATCAACGATCGCCACATGTAATTGTTTTCATCAATCAGAAAAATTCAGAATTTCATTTGTTCTACAAAAACTATTAATGTCTTTTTTTCTTTTGATTTAGCCACTGGTAACACGCCACGACGAGCTGAGAGAACGTGCACGACAACTTCTGGAGCAAGCGAGGATCGTGTCCAAAAATTCGTCCATGGGATCTGCTGCCACCAGTCCTGTTGATGTAAAATATAAAATAATCACTATGGACAGAATGTTTGCGAAATAATTATAACGAATGAAGGTTGATTGAATTTGAAATTGTATGTTTTTAGCAAAATGACGATGACAGGCAACAAAAGTTGCGTGAGCGAGCTCGTCGATTAATTGCTGAGACTCGTATGGGCGTTACGATGAATTCCAATCAGATAGCTAATGATAATAATGGCGACCGAAGAGGTTCCAGCGACCAAGACAATAGCCCTCGAAGAAGTCTGTCTCCTTCGACTCCAGTGGATCATATTAGTTTGAAAGTAAATAAAAAAGTTGCTTTTTTACTATTGTCTTTTAAAATAGTTGTAACCGAAATCTGAATGCATTTTTCAGTCGGAACACAACGGCAATATTGTACCAAACATGAGCATGGATGGCGATAAAAAATGTGGCTCACCTTTGTACTCGTTTTCAAAAATCATCGAGAGAATTTCGCCGGAAAAAATGAGTCCTGACAGTCCCTACACGTTACGTGGAGTTAGTATTTTTAGTTTTCATTTACTTCCAAAGAGTGAAAATTGAATTTCAATAAATTTGTTTTAATTTTGTACTTTTTCCAGTTTGGCAAAGATGAAACGTCGTACATTCAAAACGAGCTTGAAGCTTTGGAACGGGAGCAGAGCCAGATAGACATTCAAGCGGCAAAATTAGAAAAAGAGTTGCGAGCAGCGATGGAAAGCGAACAGGAAGAGGAAACTGAAAGATTGATGTCACTTTGGTTCCCACTTGTCAACAAGAAAAATGCCTTGCTTAGAAGGCAGATGCAATTAAACATTTTGTATGTAATCGTTTCTATTCTGTCCCAAAATTTAATTTAAAAATATTATCTTGTATCATTGAAAATATTGTATATTTGGTTTATAGAGAAAAGGAAGACGATTTGGGTCGGCGTTTTGTTTTGCTACAAAATGAGTTGCGAAAAATTCTGAACGTCGAAGAGTGGCAAAAAACAGCCGAGCAAAAACACCGAGAAAACCTGTTGCTCGAGGAGCTGGTGTCCATTGTGAACAAACGAAACGAGCTGGTTCATCATCTTGACACTCAGGAGCAAGCGTAAGTTGAAAATTTTTTGCCAAGACAAAAGCCGTAAAAACGCATGGAAAAGTTTTGACAATAATTTGATTGTGACAGGATTGAAGACGATGACGAAATTGAACGCAACTTGTCAAGAACTGGCTTGGCACATCGGAACAAGAACTGCGTCATCCAGTGAAAACGTGACGCTGCGGTCACAAGCTCGCTATTCATTATGCCAAAGAATAACGCTCATTCGCGTCTCCGAAAAAAAAACCAATCAATGCATCGTGTATAAACAGTTTTACGCAACTATATTTCCTTTCATGTTTCTTTTTTTTCAAACGAAGAATCTTTTTTTCCACTTGTATGTACTCTCTGTTTTCGACTACTAGTACAATTTTATTTATAAATAGCTATTTTTTATTAAACGAAGGTGTAAAGCAAGATTTCCATCTGTGAGGTCGAAGTTCTTGTAAGCACTATGCCACGTGAAAGACTTGAAAAGTGAGTTAGATGATGTGAAGAATAGTTCTTGTTATTATTTGAAAAATAATATGAAACTTTGTTCATTGTCAAGTAAGAAGCAACGGAAACTAGATTTTTGTAGAATTACATTTTATCGCGAATGAGTACTTGAACCTATGTTACCATTTGTATTTGTGGTAATTTAAGTTGCGAATTTGACGAATCGCTTGTTAAGAAAAATAGGTTGATTCATTTTAACGAATGTACTCAATGTCGTGCCATATGTAAATATTGAGTTTTTTTTTAAAACGAAGAAACAAATGTTACTCAAGTACAATTCTTTCGGAATGGCAATATCTTAATTATACTCAGCGTTGTATTGTTTCTGTTTTTATTTCTACAATGACAGTACATCAACGAAACCGCTTCGGTTGTAATGTTAATTTCTAATAAAGTACTTGCGCGGTACTACAATTTTAAACTTAACTGTAAATAGGTGCAATTGATTCTATGGTTACGTCCTAGACTATAACTTCAACGACACGTCCAAAAAAGTATATATATATTATTTTATTCGGCGAGAAATAATAATGAATACAAATTAAATAAAGAAAAAAAGGTAAACGTTGAAATGAATAAGAATAAAAAGTAGTGAATGAATTTCTCATGCGTATTTGTGAATGTTCTTTTGTATTCGCTATTGCGTGCTCTCTAAAACGAGTGTAAAAGCTTGGATTGTCGCGGTTCAAAGTTTCCTAATTATGTAGCACAAAATGTATGCAGCGTAAATGTTTCTCCAAACTGAATCAATTGCGTCCAAAACCTTGTGATGGAAATTGAAACTGAAGAAAAAGAAAACTTTGTTTAAATTTAGGACAAATTCTATAAACAATTCGCAATGAACAAGCTAAGTCGAAAATGAGTCTGATTGTTGACCAAAAACGTGTATCTATAATTATCAAATTATTATTTTTTGGGTTGTATCTGAATCGACGAACAAATTTTAAAAATGACGCGCGAAGCACATAAACAAATTCAAGCGGACGAATATAATTCTCTAGACTAGTGCTTTGGTTTGCAAATTAATTTATTTAGTTAGATATTTTTGTAATCGTAAAACATAATCTCTTTTTAACGCTATAGTAAAGCTATCGCATGTTTCTGTTGTGATAACCGATAAAAAACAGTAGTTAATTTGTTCGACTGCAAAGGAATGATGTACTTTGGTCCTGTGATATTCTGTAAAGGTTCAAAACAACGTTCATTTTAGAAATGAAACAACTCTAAATTTACCGAACAATGAAAACGAATTCCAAATGTCAAATCAGGAATTTATGACGTATCCTTTTTTGTGTATTTACAATTTTTATGGAACTTTGAATGTCAAAATTAGCAAAGCAATATCAACGTCATTTTATTACTTAGAGCTCACGATTTTTAACCATAAGATTTATCGATTTTGAAAACAAACACAAGTTGCAGTTGGTAGAATCAGTTCTTTGTACTTCACCAAAATTTTTGTCAAACTGATTGTTCATTTAAGTATTGAAATGTGCGAATTGGCAGCGTATAGCGTTTTTTCCAGTGCCTACAACTTTTTGATTGACGTTTTAACAGAAAAAAAAAAACCACAAGCGCGTGCGTATGCCAATAGGGTAAAATGTTGAATAACAAGATTTAATCTCAACACAGCATAATAATAATCATAAGTAACAAATAAGTGCTCAGTACATCTTTATGGACGCTCTTTGCAGTTTTCATTTTTCGAATAAAAAAATATCCATCTTGTTTCTAACAGTTTTATTAATGAAAACATTTTATTGATGTGTGTATACCGATTCGTTAGAATACGAAACCAAAATCATTTTCGAACCTTGTAAAAGTGCAATAAATGTCATTATGAAATGAAGAATAATAAAGTATTGAGACAATTAAACTCTGTTGATTTGTTTCACCTCGAAATTCATTTCAATTTTGATAACAAGCTGGAATTGTTTAAACTTTCGCGCTCATTTTCCAGCTGGCAGTAGTGGCGGACTTCAAGTTGCTCCGTTTTTTGACAGCAACAACAAAAGAACACTGTGCAAGTTCGCCACTGCTTGATGTAAACAAAAACATCAAACTTCCATAGAGTTAGTTTTGATAAATAATCATTTAGTTGAAACGCGATAATTGAACAATGTCAACTGACATCACCGATGGGACTGGATCTGAAGGAACGATACGATGCATATTTTTTTCCGAGTTCCATCATATTGTTGGTCCGAAAATAACTTGTCAGGTTCGATTTCATCTCTAATTTGCAACTTTTTCATCAATAGCAAATTTAGTTACGAGACAACTAAATGAAAATTTGCAAAAATTTATAGGTTCCTGATAATTTTATATCCAAGGACATTTTTGACAATGTCAGTGTTTACATTATTCCTAAAGCTCAACTTCAGAGGAGTACGATTACAGTGTAAGTAAATTTGTCCAAAAAATGTGTTTGGTTCAAATTAAAAGACCTGTAAGTTTGTTATAAAATAGTACGAAATCTTATTGTTTGTAGGACCTTAAAAGATTATAAAATTCTTGGATTCCCAGTGAAAATAGACAACAAGAAGTATGCCAGGAATGCATTTTATTTCAACCTCTGTTTTGTATGTGATGCTGAAGCTCGAACAGTTCATTATGAACCTGTAGTTAAAAAAATGTCAGACTTTCTGGTAACTAATTCAGTCAAATTTAAAATTTGCAACTTCAAATATTTGTTTTGACAATAATACTAACATTTGCAATGCTATTGAACTGTCAGATGGCCTTGGAAGTTGAAAATGGGTTCCTTTCTGCATCAGAAAACAAAAGTAAACTGGCTGATATGTTAACGCGAGTGATGCACGATCTTAACGAACATAAAATGTGTTACTTGACAGGTAAACTTATCAATTAAAGTAAACTGTCTTGATTTTTTTTTGATTTTTGAAAAAAAATTGAAAATATTGTCAAATTTTAGAGGGAACAATGACATCTCATTTAAAAGTAGTGAGGCTGGCGCCTGAACCAAAACCTGTGCTTGATCACCAGGTCCCAATATTTCTAGAAGGTCGTGAAGTTTTCAGAAGCGATCAGTGGGATCTGACAACTCAGCAGGTCTTACCTTATATCGACGGATTTAATCACGTCGCTAGAATTTCCGCAGAAGCTGATGTAGAAAATAATTTAGTCAAAAGTTGTGTACAAAACCTGGTGTAAGTTTTTTCAAAATATTTTTCTTAGTTTTTTGATAAAAAACAGTTTTATATATGTTATTACTTTGAACTAAATCAGCGTGTTTGATTTTACAGCTACCATGGAGTTGTCACTCTCATTCCAATTTTTCAATACTGCAACATCTACGCTGCTACTCCAAAACTCAAACAGCTGACTGACGATCCAGGATTACAACAGAGGTGCACAGAATATGCTTCTAAGTCAAGTATGTGACGAGTAATTTGTTGTTTTCAAAACAGGATTTACATTTTTGAATGTCAAGATAAATGAAACTTGACGATTTTCAGGTCGTCAACCAGCTTATATTCGTGATATCTACCGTATGTATGCGAGCATGACTCATGGAAGCAGTATGAAAGTTTTATGCCAAAGATTACATCCGCAAAATTTGCGAATAAATGAGAGGAGGCTCATTCAGTTTGGTCTCATCGAAGGATTGATTCGTCGAGTCTACAAAGTATGATGAAATTTTGAAACAGTTCAATGATTTGAATTGATAAAAGTGAAGTTTATTTAAAAGATTTTAATCTTTCTAGTATCCAATTTACATCCCAGACATAACGAATGAAGACACCAAAAATAACTCGATTTATAAATTTTTTACGGGTAAAAAGAATCATTTGTTTGAATGATTAAATTTTTTAGAAGTTTTTTAGAAGATTGATTAAATTGTAAAATTTTTAGGTTCGTATAGTTTGGATGAAATTTGTTGCAGTTCTGGACAGTCTACAGCACAAATCGAAGAGATTGTTGAAAAGGATCCGAACGTAGTAATGTTATGGAAATGAGAAGGATATCGTTGTTATTTTTTCACAGTTTATATTTTCATTGTGATATAAAATTAAGAAACTGAGTATAAATATATTGTGTACGACTTGAGACAACTTGTAAAAATTGTAAAAATTTCATGCTTTCTTTATAATTCGTTTCACCTCGTCGATGTAAATATCAGGGACTTTTGCTTTCCTCATCTCCTCGCATTTTCTTTCAATCGCCGCGTCCAGTTTATTTTTGCGCAGCTCATCTTTTATTTGAATTGCTTTGCCTTCCTCGAATAATTGTTTTCGTGCATCTATTCGCTCCCTTTCTTTCGCGTTCACCTACAATTTTAACCATTTTCAATTTCCCTTATCACTGATTTCATTAAATTTTTATTAACAACAATCAAACCTGTTTCAAAATTTCATGTTTATGTTTCTCGGCCTCGATCTGCTTCTTTTTCAATTTCTCTTGTTCCTGGAGCAAAGCAACTTTTTGTAACTCCAAAACACGTTTATATTCGCGTTTGTCTCTCTCGATTTCAATCGCCTGAAGAAGTCTCTTATTTTTCAATTGTTCTTCTCTGCCTTGCATGAGTGTTTTTCTTTTTTCTATCCTTTTTAATGCCTCCTCCCTCTCTTTTCTTCGCCATTCTCTTTCCACTTCTTCTTGTATCCTCGCCGCGTTGATTTCATCCGCTTTTTCCTGAAACAATCATGTAAAAAATAAACATATTTTCAAACAAATTCTTCTACTGCAAAATCTATTATTTTTTACTTGAAAATTTCTGCTCTGAACTGCTTCTTCGGCCAATCTTGCCTTTTCCAACGACCTTCTCGCTTCCAATTTTTTCTTTTCTTCAAGTAATTTCTGTTCTCGTTCTTCTTTCTTTCTTTGAAACTTTTCGATTCTGCATCCAAAAACAAAATTACCCAGAATCTGTATTAGATAAATTTATTAATCAATTAAAGCAAAAAAAGTGAAAACTTTTTAAAAACCTCATATCCATAATTCTGCTCTCTTCCTTTTCCATCTCCTTGAAATGTTTCAGTTGCGCATTCACTTCAGCGAGCTCTTTTTGGATTCGCAAATTTTCAGCTTGCCTTCCCTGCATTTTCGCCAACTCGCTCTCCTGCCAAGCAATCGTACTCATATTAATGGCACGACTTTCTTCCTGTTTCCGTTCGAACTCAACAAGCCTCATTTCTTCATTCTCCGCGATCTGATTTTTCAAAGTCTGAATAAAATACTGCTGTTGCAAAATTTTCTCCTTCATTTTTTCCTCCTCTTCTTTGATCTGCCATCTTCTTTGGTTTTCCATCATTTGATTCAATCGTTGCTCTTCAGCTTCCAATTGTTTGTTCAGTACTTTTTTTTCTGTAATCTATAAAAAACCATTTTTTATTGACTTATTTCCGCCATTATTATTTCATTACGAAACAAAACAAAATACAAATTTTTCTTCACCTGAGCATCTCTGATAATTCTGCACTTGGTTGCCAAAATAATTTTATTGCACTGTTTAATCTCTTCCTCCTGTTCGAGTTGCAACATTTCCGCTCGTTCCAAGATATGAGATGTTTTCTTTTGATTTTCAGCCAAAGTTTCATTCTGAATCACATCCTTAGGTTTTGTCATGTCTATCATACGTAATTTCTCTTTTCGTTTTGAACTTTCCTTCATCAAACGCTTTTTCTCATTTTCAGCTTCTTCCAGTTGAGCTTCGAGTTCACTGCTGGCTTTGTCCATCGCCTGACTGCGAAAGTACTCGTAATCTTTCAGAGACATTACTCGCGTCATCGAACTTTTTATGGGTGTAGCATATTTTTGAGCAATTTCAGATTTCTGAAAGAGAAATGAATTGTTAAAGAAAGAGATACAATATGAGCGGTAGAAAATGTTTTTTTTTTACATTTTTTGTTCCAGGGTCACATCGTTTGGCGGTGCAAACAATGTTTGATTTTGGATCATTTTTCAAGACTGGTTTTCTATTGAACTTAGGGCACTGAGAAATCATGACTACTATAATAACTAAACAAAATTAATATTTCTAAACAAACGTTTCAAATAAACAAAAGAGGTTACTAAGAAAGTGATTGAATTTTGTTAAGTCCAATGGACAGACAGATGTTGTTTTGTTTGTTCGATAAACGTGGGTTGATATCGTGTATCGTCCATTTTCACTGATATATAATTTTTATCAAGTTTCTTACTAATTAGTATCTAAATATTATATTGTTATTTTTTTATTGAAAAAACAAAACAACAAATAATATGAACAATCATGAAAGAAATGGATTAAGAACAAAACTCATTTCAGAGTGACAAAATGTTTTATTTCGAATGCACAAACAACTATTCTATTTTATAAAAACCGCAAAAGTAAACGTAATCATAATTTTATTAAACACATTCGTCCGTTAACTTTTGTTTAAATCGCCGATGAACACATTTTCATTTGTTCTAATTCAAACTGAGAACATTTGTTGAAAATTACATCGCCATTTCATTCAACTTGAACATCAAATCATACAAAGTAAATTTCGTAAATATAAATCTATTTGACATATTTGTCCATGAACTTTCGATGGAACTCGCTGCGCAAAGAATCGTTGATGAAAACGTTCTTTTTCTGCTCTGGCTCAGACCGTGAACAATTTTTGAAAACTACATCGTCGTCCCATCTTCGTTTCACTTTAATATCGCTTCGAGAACTTTGAGATGAGTAATTAAGTAGTGGGTTTCCGGATATTATGTTCTCCATTCGTATTCTTTCTTCTTCCTGCCTTCTTTCCATTTCCTACAAATGAAAAACAAAGTATAAGTTAACAGTAACACTTACAAAAATTAAACAAATGTCTGCTTGTTAATTTTTTTCAGTCTTTACTTGTTTGGCCTGCTCCATCGCTCTTTCTTTTCGAATTTTTTGCAGTTCCTGTTCCAAAGATGGTCCTTCGTCATCGTCATCACTGTCAGAATCCGAGTCTGAGTCATCAAGAGGATCATCAGCGTCCAAACTTGCTGCAGAAACTTGATCTGAACGTGGTCGCTTAGCTGCAGCTGCAGTTTCTTTTGAAGCTTCTATGGCTTTGCGAACCAGCCTATCTCGCGAAGAACCTTCGCGATCATTGTGCTCCCTTTCACGCTCTTCCAACTCTTTACGGAAATCTCGGTTGCGGAGTTCGTCAACTGTTCCTTGCCCATGTTCTCTAAAATTCAAATTCATCAATTCATTATTATTGCTGTTCTTTCTGTTTGACTGTTCAATGTTATTGGATTAAATAGAAATAAAAACAAACAAACCTGTATTTCAATTTTGTATGCGATGGCAGATCTCGGGAACTGTATTGTTTTGAGATCGCACTCAAATCTTTTTCACCTCGACCTTGTCCTCCTCTTGCTGGGTCGAATGTTGGTCGTGCAGCGGTCGTCATTGTTGAACAATTGTTTTAAATACCTATTTGCTCAACTTGAAAATTTGACAAACAACACAGGTGAAAATTCACGATTTTGGAAACCAACAATCTGTTGACAACTTTGACACAGACGTGCCAACTACTTCAAATATAGAACACTAGAAATGTCATACAGCGCCACCTCGTGGAAAAAAGTTAAACTTCTTTGTCAACAACAATTTTCGTTTTTAATCAATTTTAAACTTGAAATTTAATTGAAATTACGTAATTTTTAATTGAATATCATGATTCGGTTCAATTTTTCAATTTTTATGAATACAAAACTTGACTTCTGGTTACGAAATTGACAATTCAAATTTGTGGCGCAAACATGAAAGCCAATCATGAAATTTGATGAAAATGGCCCAAAAGAAATTGTCTCGAAGTATTTTTAACCTAGTAGCGGTGTTTGTCGAGTTGGTTGTGATTCTCTAATCAGTGGTGGAAAAAAGTCATCACACTCCGGAGCTGCTGCTTGTGTTCAAATTATTATATTTTTTGTGCCAGGTTCGGCGTTTTTCATTAACGATCAGGAGGTCATCAGTACAATGACGGAAGAGGAATCGGTACGTGTAGCTCTGCAACGTTGACTCCTAGCCTGCGAGCATGTGCCACACATGTGGTCCACTTTTCATTATTATTTCCATTCATTTTCTTTCCCGTTAAAACAAATATTGCATCGATCAAACTTTCTTATTCGCGAGATAAACCTCGACCCGTTCGAAGATTTCAGTCGGCTCGTTTGAATGGGATGCAAGAATTTTGACAAATTCCGGGACTTCAAATATGTCGCCTATAAAGTTTGACAAAATTTGCGAGTCAATAGGCATCGGCTTGAGTCAAATGATTTTTTAACCAAATTTTCTATCTGCTCTATCAAATACTACTCTTATGATCCGCTGATTTCTATCGTTGTGTATGATGCTATTTGTCACTTGTTCAAATTGGATGATGCAACCGTCTGACATGTTATTGAAATTTCAAACCATCTTCAGCGTTTCGCAAAAAAATAAACTAAAAAACAAATCAAAGATCTTTGTTTGTTTACAAAGCCAGTTTTCATTTCTTTCATTACCAAAAAAATTTTGTTGTCTGATTTCTATTTTATGCAAAATTGTTGAATGTTATAGTTATTTGTTTGTTTGTCCTTGCAGATATTCGATCCTTCTTTGAAGAAGAAGAAGAAAAAGAAGAAGATGCCTTTTGATCTGGAGGGTGCTCTTGCAGAAGGCAGCGGTGGTATTGATGGTTCTGAAGGTTCCGGGGATAAAGAAAACCAGGAACCAGAATCCGTGCCAGCTGATGATGATGATGGACTAGACCTAGAAACTTTGAATAAAAAAAAGAAAAAGAAGAAACGGTTCAACTTGGAAGAACTCGATGCAGCGTTGCCGGACGCGAAAAAAGATGTAAACCAATTCAAAAATTAAATCAATTCAAATTATATTCAAAAAGTGCATTTTTACATATGAATTCAATATTGAAAACAGGAAACTCAGGAAATACAAGCAGAAGAAGCAACGGTGGAGGATACGTTTGATCTTGATATGGACTTTTCTAAATCCAAAAAGAAGAAAAAGAAAAAGAAGGATCTTGATGAGCTGGTAGCTGAGGAGGAGAAGAGAGATTCCGAGGACAAAGAAAATGGTAACTATTTATTTCTTAGCTTCCCAACGCTCATTTTGTTTGTCTTAATGGTTAACGCTGAATGTTATTTGTTAACATGCTGCACTGAATCTGAGCGAAGTGCAGCAGAATATGGTAAGATGAAAAAATTCGCTAATTCTGACTTGGTTCAGTCGATGTTTAACTGTTTACTTGTTTACCTATGGCTTGAATAGCACTACAACAAAGCATTACTTTTCAGCACATCTTTTACTTCCTTTTTGACCACAAATTTTTGTTATCACAACTTTTAAACGTTTTCATTCCAACTTTTTTACTGATGCACATTTTTTTCATTGAATAGTCGAGGAAGCTAACTTGTGGGTCGGATCTGATCGTGACTACACGTACGATGAGTTGCTGGATAGAGTGTTTAGCATTATGAAAGAAAAGAATCCGGATATGGTTGCTGGAAAGAAACAAAAGTTCGTTATGAGACCACCTCAGGTTGTTCGTATTGGAACGAAAAAGACTTCCTTCGCCAATTTCAGCGAGGTACTAAAACCAAAAAACCATCATTTTAAGTTTTCATAGATACACAAGGAAACAAACAAACATTAATTTTGTTTTCATTTTAGATTTGCAAAACTCTGCATCGATTACCGAAGCATCTGTTAGATTTTCTCTTGGCTGAGTTGGGTACCAGCGGTTCTGTAGACGGTAACAGCCAGCTTATCATTAAAGGTCGTTTCCAGCAGAAACAAATTGAAAATGTACTCAGGCGTTATATCAAAGAATACGTAACTTGTCACACGTGTCGCTCACCTGATACCATTCTGCAAAAGGACACTCGTCTTTTCTTCCTTCAATGTGAAGCTTGTGGTTCTAGATGTTCTGTTGCCAGCATCAAATCTGGATTCCAGGTAAATCCCACTCAAATATCAAACAAAAATTACGTTGTTACTAAAAAGTTACGAATTTCTAATCTCTTTTTTTCTTCTTTCCCTTTTTCCAGGCTGTCACTGGCAAAAGAGCAGCAATACGAGCAAAAACCAATTAAATTGATAATCATGCAAGAAGTGATTAATTTTGTGAAATCATTGTTTCAAAAGAAACTGTATAAATTAAACTTTTAAATACACGCACGCAGAACAAGCGAAGAGGAAAAGCTATGGCAATTGATCGATTAGTAAAAATGAATAAAATCACAAATTATACATGCTTAATTAAGACTTTTTTTATTGAATAATAATCATAGTTTGTTTTCATTTGTTGAAGGTATTATTTTATACAACACGATTTGCATTTATTCAGTTGAAAAATTATACTGGGCACAAAATTTCATAATAAATTGTTTATCAAACACATTATTTTCATTCGTTTTTCGTATTTCGTGATATGATTAAGGGTATTTAATCGTGAGAGGACAAAACCATTCATTTTATCATCGTTCATAATCGCTATAAAATGTCCATTCAAAAAGTAGATTTTGTTTATGTTTATTCCCCATACCAAATCCTGTTCAAAATTTTGAATTTTATGCAAAATGAAAAATGAAAGTAAAAGGAATGATGTTTTTTGGCGATGCAAAAATGTATTTTCCAGGTATTTTCATATATTCACATCAATCTTAGTGACAAATATTTGATGGTAAGAGGCAAGAGGGCGCCCCTGTCGCCACAGCTGTTAGTTACAGAATACATGTGTATTGTAATTTGCGAGAGTCTCGTGTCATGATCGTGCCATTCGCGACCAAAGATACAAACAGAAATCGGGTACCGCAGAACACGTACGAAAATTCGGTGCAATAATGAAATAACGAATCGAGAATTGTTGACAAGTGAAGAGAACAAAATTTGGAATCCAAATTATGACAACAATGGCTGTAACGAGGGTCGCGCTTTTCGGACTTTTGTGCACGGTGACAATTTGCTTGACGGATGGAGCCGCGACAGACATCAAATTGGACGCGAAAGCACAGTACATGCACAGAATTGACAGTCTCAATCTGCTTCTCTATACGTTTCTATTAATTTTGACCGTTCTCACAATATGGACATTCAAGCATCGCAGATTACGATTCCTTCACGAAACTGGATTGGCTGTCATTTACGGTAGATATAATCAAAATAATATTATATCGTCGTCTGCTATTTATTTTTCATGCAAAAAATTGTTTTCCTATTTTTCATTTTCATTGTTTCAACTTGTACCAAAATATTGAAAAAGAATTAATTTAAAATCTTTGTCATATAATTTTATGATTTAATTTAATATTCTATGAACGTCTGCCAACTTTTGCAAATTGTCTTTATTATCTATTATTATTATAGATAGATGATTTTTAAACATGTATTTGCAAGGGCGTCAACATTGATTCTCGTTTATAAACACGCAAAATGTGAACTAACATACTTTCATCGTTTTATTTATTCCTTTTACGCAGTACTTTTTCTTATTAATAATCTATTTTAGAATCTATTTCAAAAAATTATAATCTATATATTGATGAAATATGCAATTCACATTCTTATCGCCGCGTTCAACTTAATGACCGCAGTGGGTCGTTCACGTTTTAACGAAAAACAATTTTTGGTTTTCTTTATGAATCATAAATCAGTCGAGAAGACATTGCAATGCAGTTTTATAACTCGAGAACAACAAACCTCATCAATAAAAATAAAAGTTTTCATTTGAATTTAATTTGTTATGTAAAATTAGTTGGAATAAAGAAAGTAGGAAAATCTAATAATAAACAACTTGAAAATAAACAAAGAAATAATGTAGAAAATTGACCTTTTGTTTTCAGGTCTTATTATTGGTGCGATAATTCGTTACCAATATCCTATGAACAGTGCCATTTCTCACATGAATGTGATACCGGTCGATAATGTTAAAAATTTGACGGTTCCACCTGACACTTTAAGGCTGCATTTAGAAGACAAAGAAGGTGATATTATTAAGAACAATACTTTTGCGTACTCATTTCGAGGGGCTATCTACAGGGAAGACAATGAAATTGATAAGAAGGTATTTGTAAAATTTTTCAAAGTTTGTCAAATAAAGTAAGAAAATTGATAATAATTTGCATGCAGCTCTCACAATTTCCGTACAACTCTATCTTACTCGCAACTTTTTCCTTAACTTTAATACCAAACTGATAACTGGAATCTGAACTTCTTGCATTCAAATTAAGATTGATTTTGTTGTTTATTGCACACCTACTTTCTTGTCTGGGCTTTTTTAGTTTGACTAAATCACTAATCTATTGAAACAGCAATTATCATTGCAGGCGACGTTCGACCCTGAAATATTTTTCAACATTATATTGCCACCTATTATTTTCCACGCTGGATATAGTTTAAAAAGGGTAAGTCACTTTTTTAATTATTTCAAATACTTCAATAATCCTAAGCAATTACATTTATTGCACGATTTTTGATTTCAGAAATACTTTTTCCGAAATTTGGGTGCAATTTTGATGTTTGCCCTCTTAGGAACTACGATATCAGCGTTTGTTATAGGGTACGTACTATAAACCACAAAAAAAGCCAGAAATTTCTATCCAATGAATCACAATAACTAGACGCAACAAAAGAAGTTGACTTTTTCTTAGACAAATAATGATGTCGGTCGCTTTTCAGGACTTTGATGTACGGTTTTGTTCAGCTGATTCCTCACTTATCTACATCGTTCTCGTTTTTGGATACTCTCTATTTCGGAGCACTGATATCGCCAACTGATCCACTGACAATTATATCCATTTTCACTGACCTTCACGTCGACGTCAATTTATACGCGCTAGTATTTGGCGAGAGCGTCTTAAATGACGCCGTGGCTATTGTACTTAGCGGGTAAAAAACGTTCCCTTGTTTCAATATTGAATTAACAAAATTATTTTTCAACTCAATTGAATTACAATTTTCATTTTACAGATCTATTCAGAACTATGATAAGCGGTACCAATCAGGTTCTGGTGGGTTCGAAACCGTCGCTTTCTTCCAAGCCCTGGGCGACTTCGTAGGAATCTTCAGCTTGTCATTATTCATAGGAGCGACGATAGGTTGCATCACGGCACTGCTAACTAAGTTTACCAGAGTTCGAGACTTCCCTCTGCTTGAATCTGCGCTTTTTGTTCTCATGTCTTATAGTACTTTTCTTATTGCTGAGGTGTCGGATCTAACTGGTACTTACTTTTTTCGTAGTTCAATCTTTGTAACTACTCAAAATTCAGCAACTAAACAGATTGGACTTTAAATTAATTTCACAGGTGTTGTGGCTGTACTCTTCTGCGGTATTTGCCAAGCTCATTACACGTACAACAACTTGAGCCCCGACTCTCGGCAGCGTACTAAACAGCTGTTTGAATTGCTCAACTTTTTAGCTGAAAATTTTATCTTCAGCTACATCGGAGTATCGATGTTTACCTTTCCAAAGCCTCACTTTGACTTTGGCTTCACGTTTGCTGGATTTGTATCCTTTTTCAAAAAGTTACGGTTGACTAAACAGACTGACTACACAGTGCTAAAACATTATTTTTCTTAAATGAATATTTTAGTTCTGTGCTCTTCTTGGTCGCGCGGCAAACGTTTATCCATTATCTCTCCTTTTGAACGTTGCTCGCAAGCCAAAAATTCCGATGAACTACCAGCATATGCTCTTCTTCGCCGGACTTCGAGGTGCTATGAGTTTCGCTTTGGCTATCAGAAACACAGTTTCTGACGCCAGACAGGCTATGCTAACCACAACGAGTTTAATTGTCATTGTCACCGTTATCCTTCAAGGTGGACTGGCTATACAATTTCTCAGTTGGTTCAACATACCGTAAGTTGCGATGTGTAAACAGGTATTTTTAAAACAATAATTATTCAATGTGACTTTTTTCTAATCTGCTGATTTACAATTTTTATCAGTGTCGGAGTTGATGAGGAAGTCGAGGGACTGTCTCAAAATGGTGTTCGAAATGTGAGTACACTGACAAACGTTCGAACTATCAAATGTTTCAAAAAATGAAAAATTATTGAAAACTGTTCAGTTTTGCAAAGTCAAATGGTTCAACTTTTGTGAAGTTAAAAGTATAAAACAAAAATCAATTTTTTGAATTGAAGCGGTTTTCAAAGATTTTGTTCTTTGAAACGCAACATTTTCAAATAGTTTGTATCGAAGTTAAATTCATTGAAATCCCTAAAAGTCTCTAGACTTAGAGATTTGCAAATAAGTAAGAATTCACCACGCTTAGATTGAAATTTGCACGCTCTATTTTATGGCGAAAATCAAAGTTGCAAATAATATAGTTGGTTTATCAATTGCTTGACACAATATTTTTCTCATTCAATTGCTTCACCCAGGTATACAACTCAGTAGACACCACTGAGGTGCGTAAGTTTAAATAATAAATAGATTTTGTTTTCATTAGTATCCACACATTGTTTTCTTTCATTTTCATTACTATTTATGTGTTTTTGATATTATTTATGTTGTATCATACTCATAAAAAGTTGATCAGAAACAAAAAATGAACTCTTGAGTTTCTATTACCATATACAATTTCCTGACATTTGATAGAACTGTTTTTTTATTACAAATGAAATGTTATGTGTATAAAAATTCAAGATGTTCATAATACCGCTTGCTTAATTTGTTTTTTAGATGTATCTTTAATACCAGTAATAATACAAAATTGTGCATGAAAAGAATTTCGAATTGAGTTTAAAGAAAGGAATTCAGTAATCAAATTTTTTTATTTAAAATTGTTATTAGTCCGGTGGCGACGGTGGCTTTGGCGATATGGATTTACGTCGAGACAGAACGACGTCTCCGGTATGTTTAATGAAAATTCAAAGCAATTTAAAACTCATAACCAACTAACAACAATAAAAAAAGTCAATTCATCTTGATAAAATGACAAAAAAAAACAGTTTTTCTAAAATCATATAACAAACTATTTAATAGAAAATCAATAAAAATAGATTTATCCAAAGCACCCCGCACCTGAAAAAGTTCATTCTTCAATAACTTCAATAAAAATTATGGTTTTTTACTAGTCATCCATTCTGTATGTAAAATCAACAAAAGTATAACAATCGCACTGATGGATAAAACTAAAATTCAGATTCGTATTTAGTATTGCTAAAAGTTTTTAACCCAGCCTCGTACATAGCATGAGAGCACTAATACAGCTGCTAAGAAATAACGACTAGCATGGTTGTTGATAATCGATTAGAAAAGTAACTCCCTTTTTTTAAATTGAAGTACATTAATTAAATTAAACGAGTGAAATTGAACGAACCGTTGAAACTTTTGTTGGATTCTCGTCATACAGGATGGAAAAATTAACAAGGTACTTGACGTTTCACAGTATAATTCTATGCAGGACGCAAATTCTGGAGCGAATCCGAAGCCGAACGAGAAAGCTTTTCTGGCGAGGATATGGGGCAACTTTGATAACAGATACATGAAACCATTGTTGACTCATTCGAGGCCTACGTTGCTGGAAACTCTTCCTGTTTGCTGTATGCCAGTAGCTCGGTTGCTTACTACAACCCAACAAATGACACAGGTCGACATTCAAATTTAAGATTTTATTTTAAAAATTGCTTGATTATTTAATAGAACTGAAAATTGTTAACTGTTTTTGTTTATTTACAGGACGATGTAGGAATAAGAGTAGACTCGGATTCAGATTTGTGTTTAGAGGATCAAGAGTTTGATAGACGAAGAATGACTCAACCGGTGAGTTACCACCAACCGAATTTGAATTATGCTATCAATCCCTGCTATCAACCCAACAATACAGAAATTGCCAATAGGGATGAACCCTATGTGATTCTCAATCTAACAGCAAAGCGATAGGGCCTTCAACTACCAAACTGGCCTAATTAACATCACATATCGAAAAAAAAATCCAGTCTTATTATACTAGTCCTTCAAGCGATAACCAATTTTACACGCTGTACTTAAACTGACCTCATTTACCTGCTTAAGTTCCTTAGAAACAGTTTTTGTTAAAACAAATTCGGAAGTTTATTATGTTTGTTTTGATAATAAATCAAAGAAAAATGAAACATCCTCTGACTGAAATCCGCTTCAGTGTGCATGCAAAAGAAACCTTCTTTTTAAAACATGAATTACAAATAACTGTATAATCGTGTTGAAAATTAATTTTTTGTCGCATGCACATGACTTGAGTGGATATAATAACTTCAACTTTTGACAAGCAGTTGCATGCTTTGAATAATGTGTAATAAAAAAGAAACAAAAGAACTGAAACAGGTAAAAATATAATGCTGGATGTTCGATGAAAAAAAAACGCTATTTCAAATTATGTTTAATGTTTGCTTCACATGTGCAAATTTGTGTTGTCTTTACTTTTGATTTTGTTGCAAAACTCCGATCTTGCACTTGATCTGTAGCTAGTAAACCAGTTCCCTTTGTAGATGAAAAAAAATGACGACGATGACGGTGAAGACCTTAAAGTTATGGGATTGGAAGGATTCATTCCGTTGAGAACTCTGTGATGAAGCATAGAGAAAATTACTTCAAACAATATACCTCATGTTTTTGTAAATACTATAGATATTACTTGTAATAGATTAATTATGGCATGAAAAACAAAACCAAAACAAAAACCGAAGCAACGAATCATAGCCATTGCAAAGTGCGAACAATCCGAATGGTCTGTGATCAAACATTAAGCATAATTTATAGTCTGATACATTTTTCTTTCTGCACTGTAATGGTACGTTTGGATGTGTGTATTTTGTCGGTTGATAACTTAATAACAGTAACAATAATTGCAACTGTTCCGGTCCGATATAAACGAGTGAGAGTTAATACAGCTGCGAACCATCGAATCTTCTATAAATCTCGCGCTTAAACACTAAAACCTGTAAACTGGCAACTTTACTTAAACACTGATATTTTCGCAATAAAAAACTTGGCTGCTGCATGATGCTTGAAAACTTGATTACTTTTCGTTACACTATTTCAATGATTAACATTAATTTTATTTTCCAACTGTAATAATGATTCTCTTTTCTGTTCCATACCTAAAAGTATGTATGTACTTAATGTATCTTTTTTTAATTTCGAATTACATGTTTACTTCTGACTTATTATTGTTACGTTTAACAAAAATTATACTGTTTTTTATTATTTCTCCACAGCCCAGTCTAAGGAGCACCGTAGACAGAATGTCATAATTTTTATTGCTTAACTGGAAAGTGATTTGAAATGTCTTCTTTTTGCATCACAGGGTTCTCTTTTAGTGAATTAATTCAACGCTATGCTTAGACTTTAATTTAACTTTATAATTATTTATTTGAAAAAAAACTTTGTTTTTGAACATTCCACTTAGAATTTTGTTGTTTTTTTAGTTTTTACGAGTAAAATTTTCATTTGACATCAGGACTGTCAGCGAGTTGCTTAAAATGATATTTGCACAGTTATGAAAAGTATTATTTATTGATAGGAAAAATTAAACGTCCGGCGTTCATGTGAACCGAGTGTTGTTTGTGTAAATATGTTTGGTCGTTCTTGAATTTGAATAACGAGTTTTAGGCTATTTATAAAATAGAAATATTAATTTATGAACAGTGATTCGATGGCAGAGATTGATTTCGTCAGAACTACTGCCAGGTTAAATATCAGTTATGACTTACCGAGAACAATATTGTAAATATAGTTTCTTATTTCTTGCCTATAATTCGTCTGCGAAACAGAATTAAAATCAACATTGACAATATAAATACCAAACGGACTGACTAAAGCTTTGATACAAATTTAATGTTATAGATTTGAATTCGAACAACTTTTGCAGCGATTAGAAACGTAAATTAATAACTCTCTGGACATGTAACTTTTAAAGTTGAAAAATTCAAAGCTCCGTCGTGAATAATAGTTTTTAATTTGTCATTTTTATAATTGAAACGACTTGATATTGCTGAAATCAAATAGCATAATATACCTTTTTTAGATATTTCAACAATCAAGAAAAAATGGCTCTTTTCTCAACCAAAAATATTGATAAAACTCGTTTTTAGAAACGGGCAAATGACTTTTGACTTAAGAGGTGCCAATAAAGATGAAAAAATTTTTTTAAAAAAACTACAGTATTTTGGAGCCGATAAATAAATGTAACGGTACGATTTATTTCATGAATAATTGGTAAATGCACCGGATTTTAAGAAAAAAAAAACATAAAATATGTCCGATCCAAACTTGTTTGGTGTGTTCGGTGCAGTTACCTCAGAATGTATTGTTGTGAAGATAAAAAAACTGAGAAGTGAAACGCAAATCCAAAAAAATGTAAAAAAAAGTTTCATTGAACTTTTTTGATAAGAAAACATAAATGATTGTTGCATATGAATGTTTGAAATGACCGTAAAACTTCGATACCGATCATTGTAGGTTTATTTCACTGGTTTGTATAAATTGTACACTATCTGTATGTGAAATTATTATAATACCACTAGTAATAATTATAATTAATATTGTTGTGATACAAAAATAAACATTGAAAGTGTTTATATTTTATCTTTGTAAAATAAACCAAATTTTATGTGATTAGACAAGTTGTTTTATCTGAAAATTTAAATATCAACTTGGATCACAACGTCGAAACCTGAGTTGATATTTTTTTGTCCTCCAATTGTTTCCTCATTAACTCCTTCATACTTTCTGTTACACGAAACATTGGTCCGTGACCAGGAACTATGTAATCAACGTTATTTAAAACTTTCCAACGCATTTTTGCTTGCACTTCTTGTAATTCGGGAGTTCCTAAGTTTTGCCACATTTTCGGGTCTGCGATATCCTCTTCTTTTTCATACAAATCGCCTGAAAAGTATTCAAAAATTATAATCGTTACAGATTACAATTTGTAAGACAATTTGTTGACAAATTTCACAAACCAACAACAGCATAAGTGGTCAATTTATTTCCTTCTTTAATTTCAAGTAGAACAGAAACATCCTCGTACGTGTGACCTGGAGTGGATATCACTTTGACCCCTTCGCAAATTTTGTACGGTTCTGGAAATACAAAACATTCATAAAAAACCAAAATTTATAATAACTCAACATTGAAAACAGTATTTCTTGTCTTTATTTGTTTACCTTCTTTGATGTTCTTCTCAAAAAACACATCGTTTTTATTTACTGATGACGAACCAACGATATGTTCCGCGTTTGTAAACAAATTATTGTTTCCTATGTGATCTGCATGGCTGTGAGTGCAAACAACATAATTGACTTCTTCAGGAGAAACGTTTTGTTCTTTAAATACTGCAATATTTTTATTTTAAAAAGGTAGAAATTATTAATAAAAGAATTTGTAAACAATTAATAGTTTTTAAATACCATTCAATATTTTGTCCTTGTCCCAAGGTGTCATAGTGTCGACAATAATAATGACACCTTGTTTGTTTATCAACGTGCAGGTACAATTTGCCGACACAGTGTCGTTATCATTTTGTTTCGAGTAACCATCGAACAACACTTTAATCACAGACATGTTTTGTAATTTAATGTTTCAAATTTCAAATGATTAATCGATGCAATCACTCAGGAATGAAAATTATATTTGTCATTGGTATTTATGAATTTTCTGTTATAAATAGGCTCATTTATCAGTTTTTCGCAAGGTTATATATAATTCGTGTAAATCGTGCGTTTCACGTTTGTTTGTTTTCGTTTATTAGACTTATGTCGGCTTATTACCATTGGCTGATAATTGCATAAAATTCAATTTTACGTTCAATGAAGATTCATTGCTGAATGCACTTTTTGGCGATCAATTATATCGTCAAATAATTGAAAATCAAAAATTAGCAAGTTATCAAAATAAACAAACAAAAATTCAACAGTGTAATTAACTTTTCAAAATTGTACATTTGACAAAACTTTTCAATTGCTTTCCATATAAAAAATACATGAAAAATCATTGAAAAAAGTTAAATTTTCAATAAACAAATAAATGAATCTTTAACCTTTGTTGACACATATTTGTAGAAGGAAATAAAAACATCGTGGTACAGTGAATATTTTATTATAAAAAACCTGAGAAGTGGGATATGCCTATATATTCTTGTACGGGAATACAAAAACTTACGCACATAAACACAGTACACGCTGACCCGAAAAATTATTTATTAATACAACGTGGTTAATTGGACTCGTACATTGTGCGCGCACAGTCGACTGTAATATGAACTTTAACAATAAGAATTTGTAATGCATTCACATTACATGATACACATTGCACAAATGGAAGAATAATGATGGTAATATAGACAATGAAGATGAATCTATACACAATGAATAAAGCTACTCATGCACACGTTCTGACTTTATTTCATTTATGCAGTTGGTTATCCAACTTATCCTTTTTTTTGCAGCTGAAAAAAATGGTCACAGAAAACCTGTACGAAACAAATATCGAATGTTGTTTTTCCTTGTTCATTTTTCAATAAGAAATTATATCATTGGAACTGGATAAATCAGAATCGACGATGCAACACGCGAGCATTTTGTACAAAACAACTCACAGTGATGCATCATTTTATCGCTTCACTGAACCATGTAATGTGTGTAGTGATATTTCAAGAGACTCAGTTTATTTTTTCTAGTGCAGCATCATAACTTCAACAAGTTTGGCACTCGTTTGTTTTTGACCGGTTCGGTACCATCTGACAAAAATGCTAATAAATATAAAAAACAAAATTTTTCGCAATTTTTAGGGGTTGTAATAATATTTGTTTACTAATTTCCTTTTTTATTATAACATTATAAAAGTGTTAGTAACAATTTAATAACTACAATAGTAAAAATATTTGTTTACAATTTGTGCTCCAGATTTTGCAATTTTCAGGTTCTCCTTCTAGCGAAAGAAGCAAATTGAAATATAAGGGAGAAAAGAAAATCTATCGATCTGAAGGAGAGCAAAATCGGATTGATAAAGACGTCGACTCGGTTGATGTAAAGAGATCATCTCAGAGTTAGTGTATATTCGCATTGCAAAACGTGTGCATTCCTATAGCGATGCCGAGCGGGGATGAGTCTTCGAACTTGTTGGCTCTACCTTTCTTCAACTCCCATCTTGCGTTTCAGCTCACACATCTGCCATCCTTTTCTTCACCTTCTCTTTTTCTTCGTCCTTCGTTCGCGTCTTCTCTTCTTCTTCCACTTGTTCAGGCGTCGGGCGTCCATACGCAAGTTGCGAATAAAACCGTGCGCGCACAACCACGATTTTGATGAATCTCATCCGATTAATGTTTTGACCGACCTAAAAAACGTGCTCGTAACTCAAACTTCAATCGTTCGTTCGGTTTTGAATTTTTCCTTCTCCATCGCACGGTTTTGTCATCGAAATTCGGTGGTTGGAATGTGAGTGCTTGTTTTTTTCTTGTTGGCGAACAGTATTATTTTGTCACAATGAAGCTCGTGACTTTTGTGTGGACAATTGGTTATCAAGTTGGACTTGGGAATTTCCGCAAAGGACCTTTGGATTTATAATGTACTAAAGTGCCGGATGCAGGTAATGTGATGTACCGGTTACAGTCAAAATTAGTTTTTGTTCTTTTGAATGCAAATAAATTCACAGAAAGAAAACTTACATTTTAAAATGTTTCGGCTTTGAATTTGTGTTTTGAAACAAAATAATATCAAATATATTTTATAAACAAACCTTTTTAACAGTTTTCAAATTTCACACTTGACTAACTTTAACATGTTGGAGTGTCTTAATTTGATTAATTGTTGCAAAATATTTTGAAATTTACGGTTGATAATTAAAACTAAAAACTTGTTGATTAATCGTTCGTTTATCATTAACGAACATGGTTAAGAAGCAAAAATCAAAGTGAAATTGTAAAACGTTGATAGATGCGTGATGCTTGTGCCAAAGTCATTAAACTTATCGTCTTTCCTTTTTGGTTCATCACCATAACAGCTGTCTTTTTCTGCAGCTGTAATACGTTCGGAGTGGCGGAGAAAAAAAAACAGAAAGGGAGGGGGTAAGACAGGTAGCGAAAAAACGGTATGAGAAGGATAATTGCAATTAATTTTTTAAAAAAGAAGTAACGAAATTAAATCGTGCAAAATCTTGAAATTGTCAATAAATTGGGAAGGAAAGGCAATTTGCTCGACTGTGTAATTTTCGACGAACCCAAGGTACAATATTTTCAAAGCCGCAAAATAAATTTGGGTCCCCTGAACAAAAAATGGAGGTTTAGGTTTAGAAAAAAGTAACAAAGTTACTTCGCAAACCGAAAATTCAACAAAATAAAAGAAAGTTTAACCCTTAATATTTTAAGCTGAAACGTTAAATTATGATATTTAACCTTTGTATGTTTTTTTATTGTTGACATGAAAAACAGCGGTTTGTCTGAGCCTGACTGTGCCTTTACGTTTATAATAGGCGATTCGTGACGATCGACAGGTAATGAGTTAGTGGTCTTTTTTGCAAACGGCCGACCTTGAGGAATCACCATAACTTAAAATTGTCTAGCAGAATAGAATGGTTTCGAAGAAATCCAGTGGTTTTAGACAGAGAAAACAGTTCAATTAGGCACGATTCATTTGTTTCGTTAACATTCCAGTCAAGATCGTTTCGGTCTCAAAATTGCATCGGATCTAGATTGTTTTTTTCTTCCAATAACGAAAGTTCATTTGCATATCAACTTTTTCCAACTAGAATGCGGAACCGACGTTTGAAACACAATGCCCATTAGAGAATCTAATGGCCAGTATTTATCCATTGGATGTCAAATATTATTGCAACGCACACTCTGTTTATGACTGACACAGTCGTAAATTTACTCAAAAGTGTGTCGCACTTCATGCGTGTACTTACAATTTCTTTTTTCTTTCCATTTTTGAGGTGGACGGTGGAAGATATCTTCGTTTTAGGATTTTATGGCACTTAACTGAAGTTGGTTGAAAGACTGAATAATTGAAACAATTTAGGTGTATTCAGTTTTCGCTTTGACGACATCTGATTGGTTGGCGCCCATGGCGGATAACGGTTTTTACCGGAAACATTGTTTTCATTCCCAAATATTTTGTTTACGAGGCAGGATCGCCCATTTTTTTCAACGACGTTTTGTTCATTAGGATCTCATCTTGTTTCTTGTAGTTTTTGAGAAAAATAAGTATCTTCTAACGTAATTATTCATCTTTGGTATGAAGTTGTCAATAACCTAAGATGCCCATGTAAACAAAGATCTTCAAACCCATTTTCAACTATTTTTTTCTCAAAAACTAGTCAGGATTGAATAGGTTTTTAAAACGGAAATAAATTGACCGTAAAAGAGAGATTATTTTGATATAAAAATGTCTTATTTTCATGGATATCGACATTTTGAATCTTTGAAAGATGAAAAATGTGTTATATCTGCAGGAGCGAAATATCACTCAGGAAAAATATCGAAAAGCACGCGATGTGCGAGCGATGAGCAATAAGTGATGAAATTGACGACCAGATGCAAAAGCCAATAGCAAAATCGGACCCATCAGGTTGGGTGATGTGTATAAATTATACGCGAAGCACGCATCGTCTCAGCCAATAGGTTGGCGTAATCAGCGACTGTTCATAGCATCAGATCGTGTCAGCTCAAAGAAATCAGCCTCCGAGGGCCAATCTACTCAACTGTGTAATTTTCGAGAAACCCAACGCACTTGCCAATTTCTGCGCCCGAGTGATTCTCAACTCGCATAACATCGAACAACTTTTCGTTTTCGAGTCGTTATCTCATCGGCGTCCAATGTCTGTTAGCGATCATTTACACGCGCAGAAATTCATTACCATGTGCGTGACACAAAGAATGTTGTAAATTTTCGTTTATTTTTGTCTGTTTTTGGACGATAAAAATGTAAATATTGTCATCCTGGCGATAGGTTTGAACAGTTTTTGTTTTGTTTTGAAACAAAATTTGAAATATAAACTATTGGAACGGATGAAAACGGACGAATTGAAATGAGAACGTTTGTTTTTGAGTTGAGAAAAATGTAATTCGCGGATTGACCAGAGGAAACCAATCATCATAATGCGAATTTCGAATGCGATCCCGAGGGCTTTGCCTCCAATTTTACAGGCATGTTATGAAGTTACGAACTGGCCTCGCAACAAAAATCAAATCATGGAAAATCCAAGAACGGGCTATCGCTGAACCTCGCATTCCGAAGATTCCGTTCAGGGCCATCCCTTTTTTAATGTGTGGATGATGAATCGTGTATGCGTTCTGCGAACTTTGCCTGATTTTTTGCCGAAGTCGAAAGAAGAAACCACAAAGCGAACGATTGAAAATGCCAACCTGGTAAACACAATAATAAAGTATTTAAATGTAATTTTAACACCTCTGGTGCATTTTGAAGTTTAAATTCAACTATATTTTTCCAAATGCCGTTATTTTAATTGATTAAAACTGCACCTAGAAAATTGTTTCGTTAACACAAGTTGCGTTATCACAATAAACAATCTATAGTTTTTCATTACAAAATTGTTCACGTATTAAACTTGTTTTTCATAAACAAATATAATGAGCACATCCTGCATATTTCTACTTGTACCTACCCAAAAAACGATGTGTTATTATATTATAAAAAGTGTATAGATTGATTTCTTTTTATTAATAAGGAGGATAATCCGGTTGTGGAAAGTGGTTTTTCCACTTGCAATTTTGACGACAGGCAAAGTACCTCCAGCGAAAACACCGCAAAACGGTGTTCTTAATTTTCATAATGTTGTAATTAGTCTACTTTTAACTCACTTTAAAATTACAAGTTACTTGGGAATTTTCGCACTTTTATTTTTACTGTTTTGGCAAACTTGAATGTAAAACAGTACAAAAACTTTTTAAAAAACGCATTTCAAAACATTTTTTTAAACTTTTTCATAATGTTCCTTTTACACAATCCCTTGTTTGTTTTTTTTAGGCAATTTAATACTCGGTGATTAAATGAACCTGTGCAGTTTATCGACTAATTTTCAATTCCGAGTATCGTTACGCTACGTCTGTTTTTTGCACGTGAGAAAATACGTTGCTGCAGAGTCGGCGAGCGCCATCTTCTACGTGCGCCAGCTTCTCCGAGGCGTTTAAGATTCTCAACCATGCATGCTTCCTCCGCAGGTCGAGTCGTGGAACGGTGCCGAAAATTCTAAAGAACAAGTCAGGTGCAAATGTGTGTGGCCAAACAAATGGCCGTAGCATTAATTTATCCATGCCAACTAATTGCACGCCAACTCGATTCTCACTCAACTGATTGTTCGAATAGGAAACCTGCTCTTCGCAATTGCGCTCTTCGTACAAACATTTTCAACTTTTTTTCTCTCCCCGCTACACTTTCTTATTACATACAGGTCAAACTACTGTCAGCAATACAAACTTGTATCCCAGTACTTTAATTCTGATAAGAAAAATCATATAAAGAATGATAAAGAAATACATATTTTGGTACAAATTGTTGTTTACGAATTAGTTATAAAAAAAGAATCGCAAAAATAAAAATAAAATGTCGTAAATTACAGCTTGATTTGTTTATTTCTCAAGATAAATAACAAAAGACTGATTTTTTCGGTTCGAGTGGAGGGAGTAAAGAGTGATTTCGCGCACTAGGAGCAAAATCAAAAGCATCAATATTCAAGAAAAGTTACGTCGAGTTTGTGGACGCGCCGGAATACATTAATCCCAGGTGTGTTCCACACTGTACGTTTCCTCATCACTGTGGGATGATACCGGAAATGAAGGCACGACGGCGGAACCAGACGTTCACTCAATGGAAAGTCTACGGTCTTTTAGTACGGCCAAGAAACTCGCAAATAAGTGGGCAGTGTGTGCTCGAAGAAAGTGGCTGTGCGTCCTCCTCTCGTATTCGATAGAACACGCGTCCTTTGACTAGTCCGTAGGTGCGATCTTTTCTCCGCGTCTGACAGTTCGTTCGCGTGCTTCCAACTGCCGAAATTCCAACCGTTTCGGTGTCCATTTCAAATTCCTCGTTTCTAATTTTTTTTTCGTCCTTCGCAACTTGATCAAATTTTAGTTTTGTTACAACGGTGTGAGTTACTGCGAAACATCTGCGGTGTTTATTACTAGCTGTTCCATAAGCCAACTGTTCCTAGGATAATTTTCCTTTTTTCCTTGCGATTATAATTTTGGAATTTTTAAGAACAACGAGTAAATACAAATGAGTGAAAAGAATAACAACTTTTTATAAAGTTCTGTCTGTGTTGGTGTCGTGTCGAATTCAAGTGAGGAGTTTTTTTTGAAAAAAAAAAGGATTGAAAAGAATAGTTATAAGAAAGTACGTGAGGAAATGCGAATGACACGACGGTACATGTGTGAATGTTTGTAAAATGGTGAGCCAACGCGCAATGGCTACGACCGTACGCAAAGTCAAACAAGAAGACCGACTTCGGAGACAAAATCTCAACCAAGGTACTTGTCACCAGGATGTCAATATTTTGCAATACAAAACTGGTTGCAAAACATTTTGTGTTTAGAAATTCGCACGTTGCACAACCCGTTTAAAATTGGCAATACAGGAACCACTTTGAGCCAGACAATTTCTTGAAAATGTAGAACAGGAATTGGAATTATTTTTTTTTGTAAAAATGTTTGGAAAAGACGTGTTGTTTAAAGCAGTACTGATAAAATCGTTTTGTGTTCCAGATGAGGAGAGCTCGAAAGCAATCTTATTGTCCAAGTTGGTTGCGAATAATCTGTGGAATCAGAAGGGCCCAGATATTCAGAAAAACGGACGCCAAACGATAATAGAAGCTAATTCGCAAGTAACTTCCGGCCAGGTACGAATAACAGGAGACGAGACTTACGTACAGAATTGCGGACAGACGTTTGCTCCGGAATACAAGATGCCACCTCTCTACGGCGAGGAGCAAAGCTCGAATAAGACACAGCAAGTTAATAACTTGCAGACGCATAGTAACCAATTTCCGGTGCGTGATTCGTTAATCTCTGCTCATTTTAGCCTTTTTAACTAACTCTTATCGCCGATGGGCTTAAATTGCACATTATGCACAATCAAAACAAGAACACCTGTCTTTATGTTCTCAGCATTCTTTTACGTCGTAAAACTTTGTAAAACACCACGTCCAATCAATTCTTCAATAGTTCAATTTTTAATTTTTAATCAACTAAGACTGTTTTTTTATAGAGTTTATAAGATTTTATCAAAGTTATAGGATTTAATTAAAGTTCAATTTGATAAGAAATTCGTCGCCGTTAAAAACTTGTTTATTATTTTTAGTTTGTTTGTTTGTAGTAAGGGCAGTTAATGAAAATGAACTCTGATAATTGCGCGTTCTAAAAAAGATTGCACATCAATTTTATAATAATCGCAGCAAGTCAATATTTATGATATGCGTGATGCTACACTAAGCGTGGCGTGTGCGTTGCTTTATACTTCGCCTCGCACTTCTAACTAACTTGCAAAACTTACGCATTAAGTAATTAAATGTATTTACGATTATCTAATTGATTGCAATCAATTTTACTATAATATCGTCGTAAACTACATACTTCAATGAAATATTATTTTTCTACTCGAATCTAAATCATCCAACTTTGAATTTTTAAATAACTAAAAAAAGAAACTAAAAAATAACTAAATTCAACAACAATTTGAAAAACACATGCAAAACGTGATTCTTTTAAGATTGGTTTTCAGAACGAGTTATAGTCCAGTGATTTTGAAACCTGGAAATGTCTTTTGAAACCTGAGGCACTTTGTATATTTTGCTTTACTTTTTTTTAGTTCTAACGATACCTAATCTGTGCACTTAAAACAGTGCCTAGAATACTTTTGTGAAATCTTTTGTAACAGTTCATCGTACGCGCGTAGTCAATGCCCATGAGAACATTCTCAGAGGCTTATTAAAACAAAGGCACTTGTGCGCGTGTGTGTGTCTATAGGTATACCGTTTACCGGAAACAACCACGCTGGTTCGGTACGTTCTAGCTGAATTGCAGCTTTCGTATACATTTGAGACATGTTCGTTATATTTCTTATATTTTTAACCCTCGATCATAAACTTGAACTTGTTACTTATTACGAAAAAGATTCATTTTTTCATGCAAAATTAAACCCGGTTTTGTAACTTTCAATTCAAAAAGTGTGCAAATCGTTGCTTTTGCAAAAAAATTATAACATTGAAATAGTCAACCTGTCATTTTTATTTTAATTATAAAAATTGACTCGATTAACTGATCCGTTGTATTTTAATTTTCAATTGTTGTAATTTTCTGGTGTTTAGACTTTTTTCTTCAATGTGAATATATTTTTCAGACCGAACGAGAATCATCAGGCTCTGGGACCGAAAGAAATTCTAAGATACCAATTATCCACGAATACAAGCAAAGAAGTGCAGGAAGAACTGCAATTGCACCGGATGCCCCGATCAAGCAGCAGGCCTGGATTCAGGAGGTAAACAGCAGTTACATTGTTAATCTATTTTCATATTGTTATAATTGCTGGAATTATTTCTGGGTTAATTCTTCAAATCAGGCGACTTTCCTCGCTGATGGTCAACACAATTGCAATTTATTTATTCACGCTTGTGCGATAGATTGTAAAAAAGAGGTTGCAAGAAATGAAACTTAACGACAAATTACACACTTACAAACCATTCACTGAATCTAAACTTCAGACAATAAAGTTTTAGATTGAAAGTTTATAAAACACATAACTCAGAATTGTTATTAATTAGAGGAGATGGTTTTTGTTCGTTCATAAAAAATAAAAGTACAAATTAGTCTCGTTAGAGGCAAACAAGAAACCAAAATTTGCACTCATGTTTTTTTTTTCTTCGCGTTTGTTATCGAGCTGGTCAGAAAGGCGTTCATAAAAACGCACAACATCGGATTATATAATGCGCAAGATTTGCGGTTACTTTATTCTTCTCGTCTTATAACCCCATTACCATTAATAAAAGCTGCGGCTCGATTCACCTCGATGCGCTTTAGTCTTGCCGGTATAACAACTCCCCCTGATTTTGCACACGTGCGAATCTTACATTACCCAGACTGTCATTAGGTTCTATTTTTTGTTCCAATAGCTGATCATTAAACACCATAATCAAATTAATTAATCTAACTTAATTACAACTGAAATCATTTTTTGTCTCACAGGATAACTTGACGAAAGAAAGAGATATCCATCCTAAAAGTTACCCACCACATGAAACTTACTCGTAAGTTCAATAAAAAGAAATTTATTAAAAATTTAGCACAATTTTTGTACAGTAATAAATGAAAATGTTATTTTTGTTTTTTTTTTACAGAGCTGGTGGTGTATCGACAAAAGTTTCATCAAAAGGCGACGAGGAGAAGACAAAAACTCTGACTAGGACGTATCACACAATCAAAGACATGATTTCCAGTCGATTTGGACCGAGTCGCAAAGAGATTGAATCCGAGTCAGATGTAAATTTGAGTAATGGCAACGACGAGATGCGCAAATCTATCAAAACTGTCGACGATGATGATTGTAAGAAAAAGGACACACCCATTAGGAGAAATCAGGAGATGAATGTACAGCAGTATCACAAAAATTCTTATGGTATAACTTTTTTGCAACAATTTTTGAATTACAAATTATAATTGAAAAAAGTAATTTTTAAATTACAATTTAACTTTGATTTTGTTTTCATCACAGGTCAATATGTAGCAAATTACAATTACCAGCAAAACTCGCAACCCAACGTAGTTTTGCCAGGTCAAATGCAGTCTATGAATGAGATACAACCGAGTCTACCAGGTCAGAGTGCCCAACTTCACGTTACACACCACACTCCACCTGGGGGTGTACAGATGGTTCATCAGACTCAGCTGTCCGGATTCGCTCAAGCACCCCCGATGAACCAGCCGGTGCAAAATACGAGAGACTACGTGATTCAAGGACCTACTGGTCTTTCTAATCAACATCAAAATATGCACCATCTGAATTCTCAATCACAGGTTTGTAGACTCAAAATGACATGAAATAAAACAAAGTTTGAAAAAAAGTAGAATTTAAAATTAATAACAAAATTTGTGTTTTTCAAGAACTCTCCTTCGATGAAGCATGTAATGCAGATGCAACAGCAGTCAGCGCTTCAGAACCAGATGTCCAACGCGAGTTATCAGAGCCCGCAACAAATAATGCACCAAAATCAAATGCACCAGCAGTCTAGATTCGCTCAACAGCATGCACAAAATATGCACCAACGACATTTGCTCCAGCAGATGCATCAGCAACACCAGCAGTCTAACATCAGACCGCACTTTAATAACAACTACCAACAGTATCCAGCTCGTCAATCAATGTCGAGGTGATGCTCTGATTCAGATAAGAAAACAATCTTGTTTTGCCTGCTTTTCATTTCATATTTTTATGTTCAAATTACAGATCACAAGTCGATCTGCCCAGTACGTCGAGACAGAATAAGGACGGTCGAGTACCTGGACAGGAAGTTTATTACCACTATGCTCAAAATCAAAGTCGACTATCTCGTTACGACGCGCCTCAAGTTTACATGAAACCGGACCAAATGAATCAAGAGAACGAATTCCAACGACAAAATTCGGGACGTTCAATTGAAAAGGCTGCTTCACAACCGCACTTGTCGTTCGACAACGAAGGAGTCCAGGAAAATGATGCGTGTTCTCCAAGGCTCAATTCTGAGTCACAAAACGTGGGCACTACAATGGCAAACGATGACAAGGAGAGGTGAACAATTTTTTACTTAAAAAAGTTAATCATTTTCACTGAGATTTGAACCCTCGACCCCAAAGTGGTAACTCAAATCTCTAACCACTTGGCTGCTGAACCGGTTTTGAAACAGGTACAATTTTGCACAATACAGACTGATTAAAACCGACGAATTAATTTTTTCCAGATACGAAATTACTGTTGATGACCACCAGCTAGAGTTCGACCGAAAAGGATCTCATCGCAAGGAAGATTTTCGACCGGAAACAAGTTTTGGTCTTCGTCAGGAAGAACTGAGGTCGTCGAAGAAGGATCGCAGTTTGGTGCACGAGAGCGACAACAGTGTTCAGGCGAAAATTAAGGAATTTCAAGAACGGTCAGAACAGGAAACTTCGAAGGTGACTAAGGATAGTCAGGAATTTGAAAACAGGGTGAATGGACAGGTGAAAAAATGCGAGGACAAAACAGACAACGTTAACACTTCTTACAAAGATGAAAACAGTCGAAAGGATTTGTCCTGTCGGAAAAACGACTTGGAGCATGGAATAGACCGTCTCAAAATTCAGCATCTGGGTTCGGGTTCGGAGTATGATAAAGCAGGACAGAGTTCGTCGAATGTTGATTCTGGTAGAGGATCTGCTGTTTATTCGAGTGGTCGGCGAGCGTTGCCGGAGGAAGCAGGGTTGCAGCAAGGTCGGTCAATTACTTCATAAAAGTGAAACTTTTTATTAGCATTGTAATCAAGAGGTTGTTAATTATTGGTTTCTGTTGTTAACGTAGGTCAAGATTCTGAATGGGTGGATATTGTGGAATCAGAATTGCGAAACATTTTGGAGCCACGAGACGCTTCTGCAATGGCTCATTCTACGCTTTCAGAAAGTGTCTCGTCTGTTACTCCACCTCTACCACCTTTGTCACCTCATGAGAGTCCACGAAATTCACGAAATCGATACTCTTCAAGGTAATTAAACAATTTCGTTCCTTTTTCAATTATAATTTAGATTGGATATTCAAAAATCCAACAAGTTCGATGAAATAAAAATCTATTAACTCTGTTTTACCATAATATTGAAAAACATCTTTCATTTTAGTTTACCTTATGGCTCAAAACCAAACTACTCCGAGTACTGCAAAAATTTGGACAAACGAAACTATCAGAGTGCTGCGAAGCACCGAGGTGCTTCAACTTCCAAAAAAGATTCAGCCAAAAAGTTCTCGCACTGTAAGGATTTTAGTTCGAACGATTAAAGTTACAGTTGACATTTGAATTGCACTAATAACTGATTTCCTGAAGTGATAGGTATCGAAGCTGGCGACGTGACTTCTACAACTGGTCTAGATCTAGACTCAATGTTAGATAGAAGTGACTCCGATCTGAGTACAAATGACGCTCGAACCATAAGAAAACAATTAGAAGGGCTGGAAAGCATGTACAGCGAGGTAAACATCACTTTGCATATCCACACATCATTATAATTATAACGATCTATTTTATTCTCGTGATTGTTATGATTATTATAATGATCATGTCCATTATAATGATTAACATTTATTACGACCAATTGAAATTCCAATATGTTGCGTGATGGATAGGTTCTGAAATTACTCGGCGGAAGTATGAAAAAGAGAAGGAAAACAAGAGGTTTAACTAGTTATGGATCAGTTTCTTCGCTACCGACTTCTTCTGTTTCATCAAGACCAGTTGCTCGACATCATGATAAACGACGTTCTCATGTTATGGATGACCGAATGAAAAAAGCCAAAGACATGAAGGTACATTTCAACCTTCATTTTTGAACTTGATTGATAAAGTCTATTTTCGTTTCATTTTTCAGTCACCAATTTATTCTATCATTTTCGTTTATTTTCAGAGTATAAACAAACGGTTTCAGCGTCTCGAATCCCATGTGGTAACGCTGGCAAGATCCGTGGCTCATCTGAGTTCAGAAATGCGAACGCAACACCTTATGATCCAGGTAAGACAAAGTGAATTAAAAAAATTAGATTGCGAAAACATTGCAGTGTCTGTTTTCCTGCAGCGTGAATAATTTTCTGGTGTAAAAAGAAAATTGAAGATGTGACGTGTGTTAGTACATTAGTCTTTTATAGGAAATGGAGAACATCAGGGGCGAGATTGCGACTTTGCGAACGCAAACGAGCATGGCGATTGTGAGGTCGCAATCGCAGCCACTTCTCAAAGATGCGGAGTTACCAGCCCTGTCCAACCCATCGAGGGTCAAGAAACTGACAAAGTTTTTCGGAACGGAGCCGCCACTGATAAGATTGTTTCTCAGGGAACTTGGGTATGAGGTAAGAAAATCAGTTTTTTTAATGATTATACATTAATTTAAACTTTGATTAAATTAAAATGAACTTTTTTTGATTGATAAAATTGATTGTTGTAGAAATACGCTGGTCCTTTTGAAAAAGAAAAAGTAGGAATGGTGGAACTACCCTACCTCAGCGAGGAAAGGCTACAGAAAATGGGAATCCCCTTGGGACCAAGACTACGAATTCTGCAAGAAGCGCGGATATCCGTTTGTAAAGATGCGGTCTACGTTGTTTAACTGATGACACACGATTTTTGCTCAATTTTCGTGTAAAATTTTGAATATATCGCATACAATTATAATTGTACAATCTCACGCTTTGATCATTATTGCTTATTATATTTGAATATAATTTATTTTCTAGAATGTAGAAACTCAATATTACGACCTTCTTCGTCCCAATGTTGAAATTATATTTATGTACTTTGATATCTTATTTTGTACAAGTGCTACAGGTTTTAATAAAAACATTTTTTCTTACTTTCTTAATCGATTTGAAATCGATTCCAATGTTTATTTCAAAATACTTTAAACATCCTTTCATTACAAACTTTAAGTTTATAAAATTTTAGATAATATATATATATATATTCATTTTTATTAATTACTAATAATTTACATCTAGAAGTTCTCAATCAACTATAAAATTTATCAATAAATTCATTAAAAAATTTGCAGTAACAGTTACTTGAACGAACAAAAACTTTTCATCGGGTTATCAACCGGAGTAAGTCCAGTACCACCTTCCATCATGGACTCAAAATTAATAAATTTGAATCCGTAGGTCGGCGATTCGGGGTCTTGTTTGATCTTTGGCGCTGGTTTTACAAACACACATGTTTCCACTTTTTTTAACTCAAACGTCTTTTTTGAGCCCAGATTCAACGACTTCGGTCGATCCTCCATTCGTTTTTGGCAATTGCTGTTGCTGCTGTTGCTGTCGTTGCTGGAACTCGCGCCACCAATTGCTACGAAAGTTGATCGACTCAATCTGCTGGACATGGCGGAAGAATCCAATTTTTCATCAAGTACCACATTGTTTCTGGGACCGTTGCTGCTGTTGCTACCATTGCTGGGACTCGCGCTAGCAATTTCTGAGAAAGTTGGTCGACGTAATCTGCTGGACATGGCAGAAGAATCCAATTTTTCATCAAGTACCACATCGTTTCTGGGACCGTTGCTGCTGTTGCTACTGTTGCTGGAACTCGCGCTAGGAATTTCTAAGAAAGTTGCTCGTGTTGGTCCGGTGGTCATGGTAGAAGAATCCAGTTTTCTATTAAGCACCATATCGTTATTTAGACTGTTTCTTGCGCTGTTGCTGGCGCTGTTGCTGAGATCATAACAGGGACTGTTGGGACCAACTACTAAAAATACTGGTTTTATTGGCCTGCTGGGCATGGCAGAAGAATTCGAATTTTCATCATACACCACATCGTTTCTGGGACTGTTATTTGCACTGTTGCTGGCACTGGCACTGTTGCTAAGGTCATAAGAAGGACTTCTGTTGGAACCACAGAAAACGACGCTGCTGGGACTGTTGCTGATGTCAGAACTTCTGCTGGAGTCACTGTAAACGACGCTGTTGGGACTGTTGCTGGAACGTCTGCAATCACCGTTGCTGGGAATGTTGCTAGGACCACTATAAACAATTGTTTTGAAGTTTTTGCTGATGCCATGGAAGGAGTTGTTGCTGGGACTCTTTCTTGGTTTCTTGATGACTCTGTCGCTGGAAACATCACTGGTGGCTGTGTTGCTGAATTCGGTGCAGTCACTGATGCTTGAAAAATTGCTGGGACTGCTGCAAACTTTGTTGCTGGAACACTCGTCAGACATGTTGCTGATTTCGTTGCGAGTATCACTACAAAAAACCTTGGGCGAATTGCTGGGACTGTTGCTGATTCCACTGCAAGGGCTGTTGCTGATTTCACTATAAGGACTGCTCCTGGGATCACGTTCGAGCCTCGAAAAATCCAAAGACTGACACACTTTTTTGTGCACACTAAGAAGCGATTCCAGTGCCTCGCGAGCGCTTAAGAGCTCGTTTATTTCGGCCATCAAGTCTGCCTTCTTTCGCTCCTCTGATTCAGCTTCCTGTTAAATAATAAAAACATAAATAAGATTTTCAATTTAAACCAATGGGAAGCAATGAGAAAACTTGTTTTTGTAAAAATGGAGAAAAAGAGGTTTGTTAAAAGTGAAATTAAAAAGTTGCTAAATGGATTAACAAATGTTTCTTTGGTTTACCTTTGCAAGTTCAGTTGTACGATCCAGTAACTTCTGTCGAAGTTTCGCTGCAGCGTGCTTGTTTCTTTCCCTTTTATCTTTTCGATGCTTTTCAATTTCTTCTGATGATTTTTGGCCGAGCGCTTTTCTTCTCCGTGGCTGCAATTTAGTTACAGTTCGATTAGACATTGTTTTGGTAGCGATAACACTTTTTTTTTATTAAAAAGTTTTGAATTTCGATTAAAACGTTTTTAATTTTCATTAACTCTCCTCAAATTTTCTAATTTATTATAAAACATAATTCAAATTTTGAAAAACTAAACTTTTTTAAGAAATGAAAAGAATTAAAAACAAATCCGAAAAAAAACACTAATAATACTCTAGTGTTTTGTAAACAACAAATCACTGTTTCACATTTGACTTATTTTTGTTATGTTTTTTTAGATTTTCTAGTTACTCTTTTTAGTCACATTACCATCTCAATGTTTTGAAAATATCGAAATCAAGTTTACAAACAAACAGAAATAAAGTAGTAAGATCACAAGGAACCACTTTCTTCTACTCTTCCACACTTCACGTCGAATCGGTCGAATGTCAGTCTGGACACTTGTTACTCAGCATTTACGAATTCTTCTCATCGGTTTTCACTCTACTTAGGGAAAAATCAGACTCGTCATAGTGCAAAGTAAACTGTTTCATTGGCCGAGTAATTAGCGCGCTGAAAAGCAATTGGTTGACGAAATTTAGTAAAACATTGTTTACTCCGCCTCTGGCTACCTGAGACCAAACAATAGACTTGGAAGCTTATCCCCGACGGACGTCATCAAATATGAATTGCTTTTTAACAAAAGTCGAGTAATGTGACGGTAAGATGTTTCTGAAATCGAGACCTTTTTGTACCAAAAAATAATCTTTTTCGGTTTTCCCTTTTGACTTAACCATAATTGCTCTATTGTGTGAATCGATTAGAGGGTATAATTGAGGTTCTTTGATGGTACTAAAGTGTCCCTAAAGCATGTTATGGATTTGTAAAACAATGATTATTATAGTATTAACGTTTCCAGAAACTTTGAAAATAACTTCGAAAGATAATGGACAGTAGATTTCAAAAAAGGCTTAGGGACGTTTCTGAATCGTAAATCTATTATCTATAATTTTAAATTTGACGTATCCGTGCATGTTTTATGAGTGCTGAAGTGCTGCAGGTTTTAACAAAAAATTTTTTCTTACTAATCGATTCCAGTGTTTGTTTGAAAACTTTCCCAACGACAGATGGTTTCTGTGACAACATATTTAATAAAAATAAAAACAATAGGAAATAATTTTATCTAAATTGTGGGACATGGGTAGTCAGTACTTTGTATCGGTATCTTGAACACAAAAAAACAAATGAAATGAATTTAAAAAGATCAATCTCGTTACTATTCATTCCTAAAATCATTATTTTTCGCCCAGAATTTGAATAACGATACAGACCAACGTGTGAATGTGTGTTAGTATTTCCAAATAAAAAGTTCATAGTGACTTTAACACTTTTTGATAAATTTTAAAAAACAATCTTGATGATAATTTTGACATTTTTTGAAATATAGTTTACATCAATAGTGTAGACAATTCACTTGCATCAGTCAGTGTAGAAGACTCCTTGAATTATATAAAATCAGAGTATCCAGATTATTTGGGAGAAATTTACAAACTAGCAATAAACAATTCTGAGACAGAAGAATCGATGGAAATTATTTGTTCAAAGTGGAGTGAAACAATGGAAAATGCACCACATCTGATTATCGACACAACTTTGTCTGGGAAAAATTCATTTTTGGTTCAGATGATGACATCCGAGTTAGGGATTCCGATAGTTTCTACGCGGAACTATTTTAATTACAAATTAAACAACAGCTCGTTCAATGAAAATCCAAATTTTATTCAGATTATACCACCGGTTGACTTCATGCCTGAGCTGATCCGACAGTTGACGACGAACTTGAACTACAGGTATGAGGACTTTTTTTTCTTGTTTTTTTTTCTTGACTTCTCATTTAACAAATTTGTTTGGCTTGAACTAAAAAATAAAAAAAAAACTATTTTGTAGTAACATTGCAGTTTTGGTAGATCACGAATTTTCTAACAATCACATGTTTGAAAACATGTTTGTAAACATTCCGATTCGTCACATAGTGTTGGAAATTGAAGTTGCATTAGAAGACCTGGAAAATCAGCTCAAAGAACTGCCAAAGTTAGGCGTGACCAACGTGTTAATAGTCGGAGACCAGAGAACGGTTTCGTTAGTTTTGAGCATAGCGGAAAGTTCAGAATTGACTTACCAAAAACACACATGGATTGCAATCATTTTGGACGAATTTCAACCAATGTGCTACAGTTGCATGAACGTCTCGCTCGTCACCATCACTCCTGACATTTTATCCCATATGAATGAAATTCGTCTGATTAAAAAGTGGGTCTCGTCTGAAACCTACTTGATGTCGGTTTTTTATTTCGAGATCACAAAGTTCGCGGTTTTTGCAATGAAACAGGCTTTGGAATTGGAATTGTGGGATTCAAAAGTTAATCGATTGCACTGCGATTCGAATTACATTGAAGGACAGAATTCCGTGCAAAATTTTGACTTTTCGGAGCTGTTTCGGGATGTCGTAGAGTTGGAGAAAAAAGATTCTATTTTCGATGATTATGTCTGGGATGAAAATGACGGATGGTACCTTAAATTTACAATGAGTTTTCACTTGACCACATTTACTAATACGTCCATTAGTTCAATAATAACGGTCGGATCTTGGGATGCTGGTTTCAATTCAGTATTGGAGGTAAATAACTATTCATTCAGTACATACATTGTTTACAAACACTAAACAAAACATATATTTATCAAAACAAAAAGTAAGTCATTGTCGAACTATTTCGATTGATTAGTTTCTTTGTTTGCAGTTTTTTTATAGTAAAGTTCAACAAAAATGTACATTATTTCTATAGTCACGCGACGAATATAACAAACTATTCGATCAATAACTCTATTTTTAATTTACATGTTATTTCAAAAAGTGACTAAACAATTTAAATTCTTACAAATCAAAACAAACGATGATTATTGTTTTTTCAATATCACAATTTATAGGATTTAGACAGAGAGATGGTTTTAAAAAATTCAGTGCCAGCCCATTACAGGATTGTTATCCTGGACGACCCTCCATTTGTGTTTTTTAACGAAAGCTCAAAGGAATACGTTGGCTACTGTATTGACCTCTTGAAACTAATTCAAAAAGAGTTCAACTTCCAATACGACTTGTACCAAGCCGATAGTCCAGGATCAAAAGACGACGACGGGAATTGGACCGGTATGATTAAAGAGCTGAAGAACAACAACGCGGATATAGCTCTGTGCGGCGTGCCAACATTGCCAGAATATGAAAAAGTTGTAGATTTCACTGAACCGTATTTTGATCCGATTGGCATGTCAGCTCTCATGCTCGACCCGAACCTGTACACAGGAACCTTAGATCGTTTGTTTAAATTTTCAACCGTGATGGAAAAAGGAGTTTGGCTTAGTATTTTGATTGTTTATTTGTGCATGACCTTCATGATGTGGATCATAGATTGGTGTTCACCCTTTAGTTACCAAAACAACAAAGACAAATATCAAAACTGCAGTGAAAAAAGGCTGTTTAATCTCAAGGAGTGTTTTTGGTTTTGCACCATATCTTCGACTCCTCAAGGCGGAGGCGAGGCGCCTAAAAGTTTGTCGGGCAAATTTATTACAATCACTTGGTGGTTTTTTGTTTTCATCATCAGTGTAGCGTATTCCGCAAATCTTGCAGCAATTGTCACGATTGGTCGGCTCGAAACTGGCGTCAATTCGCTGCAAGATCTGCAAAACCAATTTGAAATCAAGTACAGTGTTATTGTTGACAAAAGTCCGTACCATTATTTCAAACAGATGGCTTATGTGGAACAAAAATTTCACGAGTGAGTTTTAAAGTTGTTGTTATTTTAGTTAATTGATTTCGGATTATAGTTATTACAAATTGTTATTTTCGTTCAAGTTCCTGGAGGAATTTGATTCTGGACGACAGAATCAATGACTACGAAAAAGCAAAATATTTGCTCTGGAACTACCCAGTTAGTGAAGAATACACTAAGACAATTTCGGCTTTCGAAAACGTAGGATATTTTGAATCACATGCAGATGCTTTAGCGAACGTTCTTAACAATAGCAGAAAAATGGCTTTGATTGATAACGCCGCGAGAAATAAATATTACGCTTCTCTCAATTGCGATTTGAGAATCGTCGGCCAGGAATACAATCCTAGGCCCTACGTAATTGCTGTTCAGGATGGATCGCCTTTGAAAGAGAAAATCAATCGTTTGTAAGTATTTTTGTTTTTCTATACTATAATTCAGAAACTTAGTTCTCAAGGGCTTTCTAAGTTATATTTGTTGTTTCAAGATTATCGAGGTTAAGAAATGACAACATTTTGAAAATGTTAGAAGCTAAATGGTGGGAACCAAAACAAAAATGCGAAAACATAGATGTGAAGGGCATTCAGATTGAGGATGTTGGGGGTGTTTTTGTTATATTTCTTGTACTTCTTGGAATATTTGTTATTGTTTTCACATGTGAAAACGTGTTTATCAAAACACAAAACCAAGGTGATAATCATAATAATAGAATCAATAATCATTTCAATGTGAATAATAATCAAAACAGTAACAAAAGCCACAACAATTAATATATTAGATAAAATGAAAGATAAAGTAATAAAAATCATTCAGATGATAATTAGTTTCATAATTCAAGAAACATTTTCAGTTGGAACTTTGAAAGGTTACTTTTTAACCTAAAAAAGAGTTTACCAAGTTAAGTTGAAATTACTTAACATTTCAATAAATTCTCACAAACTAAATGATTGGTTAGAAAAGAAATAAACAACCTTATAATGTGCTATAACTATTTATTTCTTCTAAACAAAAAAAAAAAAAACAAGTTTGATTTTACAGTAATATACACTAATTAACAACTTTTGAGTATAAAATTAGAAAAATACAATCACTTCAGTCAACAACCAGTTCTCTATTACAATCATTTGAATTGTTTCTTACACCAGTTAAAAACATGACACTTTTGAATCGAAGTTCTACAAAGCGGGCACGAAGTGCTAGTCTTGGTCCACTCATTCAAACAATTTTCATGAAACTCGTGACTACACCTTTTTATCCTATAACCTTTATCGCCTTTTACAAAGTTTTCCATACAAATAACACAATCTTTGTCGTCGCAGTTGTCACTCGAAGTAAAAACAAATGGCTGAACCGAAGACGGAATGTCATGCAGATTCTCGACCGGTGATTTTTGTTGCAGCAGCAGCCTTTCCAAGTGTTGTTTCAGAATTTTGGCACATTTCAGCAGCGAAGATGGTGCGCCTTGAGAGATGGTTGAGTGCACTTGTTTGAACCAGTCCAGTTCGGATGAATCCAAGGAAATATCGAAATTTCCCACCATCCTGGCCAAGGCATCCTCGGCTGCGTAAAAGGCTTCGAGGCATGACTCGCAGTTGGCAATGTGACAAAGGGTGTCTGTCCGAACGGAGCAAAAGGTCTCCATGGGCTGAATCTGGAGCGTGGTTGGCCTCCGAGGTCGGATGGTAAGCGTAGCTCCTTCCATAATGCTAATCTGGAAAAACAACAAAACAAAGATATTAATTTTCTATCACACAAAATAGTAGACATGTTTTTATGTAGTATTTTGTTTATTGTTTACCTTTCGAGAAGTGCAGACACTCTTGAAGATAGCAGAAACACGTAAAAACTGTTGACGTGTTAGAGAAAAAACTGCTGATAGCTTTTTTAGACCAAAGAAAACTGATCTTGATAGCAAAGCTGTCAGAAGGATTCTGATGGTCAAGTGAAAATAGTGGAGGCATTTATGGTGAGGGTTCCTATGCATACTCTTGGGGCAGCCCCTCTTTCCCTTCCCATGATCTTTCCTATGACTCGACTAATGGGCCCAAGTTAATCCCTTTGTCTACCTCCAGCAGGCAAATATATCCCCTTCTTCGACTCCATATAGTAATCATTGGAATGATTATTGTTTACATTAAATATTGGAAATGACGTCATTGTCGATGTAAATAATGAAACTTGCTTTAAATTTGAAACCAATTTATTTTCATTTATACACCTCCAATTTCAAGAGGAATGATTATTTCAATTTCATATCTGGCTACAGAACGACTTATTTTAATTCTAATGATGCTCAGATGGGTTGAACATTTCTTGACGAATTTGCCTCCACTTCTCAACATTCCCTGGCGCATAAGCTGAAACAAAATGTTGGATGAGTAATCGGTTTAAACATCTGGTTTTTGTCATTTTCAGAGTAATCGAGACTTACATAGTTTCTGGATTTTGTAGAAAACTGGTAAACAAAGTACACAACTGACCAACCACCATTTGAAAATGGGACTGTTGTCTACGTGAAATTTGAACGGGAACTGGGCGATTTTCGCAGCATAAGTGTACGGATATTTCATCGGTCGTCTTGGTGGACCCTCCATTTTTGTTTTTCTATAAAAATAAATAAAAAATTAGAACAGTTATTTTCCGAACTTGAACATTTGAATCAAAGGTGTACGTTTCGAGCACGGATTTCCAGGATGGCATCATCCTTTTGGAGGTCGAGGTGGGAATCGTTGAGCTTGACATTGAGTTGACAAATCAAAATTCTACAACTCTAAAAAATGAAAATACATCAAATGACCACCGAAAAACGATCAAATTCGTCTATGAAAGATTATGTCACGTATTTCAACTGAATTTGAGGTTAGAAAAGAACGAATGTCAAATTACTCATTTTTCGGAGCTGGAATTCATTTGTTTCGAGTTAATCTTTAGATCTTGACATGTGATTGTTGAAATAAAAGAACGAACATAATTGTTTCATACAATCTGAAGATTAATTCGGTAAAACTTTACTGACAATTCGGATGTTTTTATTTCGTTCCGTCAAAGATCTGTTTTGACATATTTCGTATGACTCAGAGGTTGTTACGCTTGTTAAAAGCTTAGAAGGATTATTGACGATTTATAATTTGGTTTAGAGTATGGACATCATTAAAAATACCTTTTTGTCGTTCAGCTGATGAAGAAAACGAAACCTCGATGGTCTAGGATCCTTTACGTAACGTTTACAAGTCAGCCATTCAGTCAAAGATTGCGCGCGAGAATTTGAATCTCAATAAATTTACAATAACAAACGTCTTTCAAAATTTAAAATTAGTTTTTAATTTGTTGCTTCTCAAATTTTTGTTCTACTGTTCTATTCTTTTTTTGTTCATATGGCATTACAAAAATAAATTTGTGTCTCATGCGTGAAATTCAACTACGATTAGAAGATTCTTTGTGGGCAAAATTTCAGTATGACTCATTCGTCCGAGTGAAAATGTCACAGAGAAGGTAAAAGATCTTTTTCTCTTATCAGCTGTATTGCCCCAAGTATTTATTTTGTTTTATTGGAGCCGAGGTTTAGGATCGCCTTAGGAAAGTTACTCATTATGAGTCATTAATCTCATTATTCTGACCATGCAACTAATTTTGTGAAAAGGAGTCAAAAAAAGTCATCTTTTCCTAGGAAACAATTTTCATATACCTGCTAAGGGATTACCCCATTGAATTGTTCTTCTTTCGAGTCACATTACTCGTCTCCACTTTCAACTTTTGACCAAAAACCACAACCGTAACTAATTAAATCCCGCAATAAACAGGCAAATGGAAGGCATGGAAAAAAAATATTTCAAAAAATAACTTCTGACTCATTTGGACCTTCGTTTCTGAACAATAAACAAAGACCGCACATTGCAATAGAAATTTCAGCTTTATTTATTTCGTTAGTTCGGAGCATTTTTTTATAAACTAGAGCAAAACATTAATGTATTTTTTGAATGAAAAAAAAGTGTACAGCGTAAATGGCATTACAAATATAATCCTTCGGGCGAGCCTTCCTTTTTACGATACAAAACGCTTTCTTTTGACTTTTTGAAATCTTCACTAGTAACTTTCATCCGGCGTTCGCGCAGTGCCATCAAACCAGCCTCGGTACAAATTGCCTGTAACAAAAATGTAAACAACTCCGTTTATAATTGATTCTTTTTTGAAATGCATTTTTTACATTAAATTCAATTTTCACCTTGATATCAGCGCCTGACAGATCATCTTTCGACATGATAAGTTCCGCGAGGTTGACGTCCGGAGCCAGGGTCATTCTGCTGGTATGAATATTGAATATACGTCGTTTAGTTTTTTCATCAGGCAGGGGGAACTCAATCTTTCTGTCAATACGACCAGGTCGAATCAAAGCAGGATCCAGAGTCTCAATTCTGTTCGTTGCCATGACTACTTTAACATCTCCTCTGCTGTCGAAACCTAAAATCACAATAACAATTCATTAATTTAATCTCGTTTACATTCCAAGATAATTTAAAAAAAAACAAAAAGAATAGTAATGTTACCATCGAGTTGATTAAGCAGTTCCAACATAGTCCTTTGAATTTCTCTCTCGCCTCCACTATTGCTATCATACCGTTTTGTACCAACTGCGTCAATCTCATCAATGAAAACAATCGACGGAGCATGTTCCTCAGCGACTCGGAACAATTCCCTCACCAGCTTGGGTCCATCTCCAAGGTACTTCTGGATCAACTCCGAGCCCACAACTCGCAAAAATGTCGCCGACGTTTGGTTCGCAACCGCCTTCGCCAGGAGAGTTTTGCCCGTACCTGGGGGTCCGTACAAAATAACTCCCTTGGGCGGTTTGATACCCATCTCCTCGTAATACTCAGGGTGGGTGAGAGGCAACTCAACCGACTCTTTAATCTCCTGGATCTGGGTGTCGAGTCCTCCAATGTCAGCGTAGGTTTCCTGGGGTGCCTTTTCCAGTTTCATCACCGTGACCATCGGGTCAGTGTCATCTCCAAGGACACCCACAACTGCGTGCACCTTGTGGTTCAAAAGCACTGAACAACCGGGCTCCAACTGGTCCTTGTCAACGAAGGACAAAATCGAGACGTAGTGCTCGGACCCAACTGAAGTTGAGACAATTGCATGGTTGTCGTCGATGATTTCCTCGAGAGTTCCGACGGACATGGGGGTTCCTCTCAGGTCATCGACCTTTGACCTTTCCTCCTCGTTCTTCTCCTCTTGTGGCTTCAAACGTTCCTGGTTCCTGATGAACTCCTCCTCCATCAGCAGGTAATCCTTGATGCGCTCCAATTTGAGCAGTTTGAGTCGGCATCGAGTGTGCGGCGTTACCTGGGGCAACTTGAGGGCGGCGTCCGGTCCCTTTGTGCGACGCTTCTTCTTGCCAACTCGAGTTGGGATTGGTGGTTCGTACTTCTTCTTTTTGTCCTTGTCATCTTTCTTGTCGCCACCTGTGCCACCGGCACCCGACTGTCCTTGCCCCTTTAAATAACATTTTGGATAAATCACTAAGTGTTATTTTGCGAAATTTGTGACAAAAACAAAGAACATGATAAATGTCAACAAATTAGAAAGTTCAGTGGTTGAGATAAACTTTGGCTTTGTTGAAGAAAAAGATGTAAACAAAGTTGTTAAATGTAAGGGTTTTTTTGTTTGTTGATTAGTTTGTTGAGCATTTTTGAGAAACAATTTTGAGGAGCGAAAAAAGAGGTTAGTTTTAGCGAGATATTAAATAGAATCGAAATAAATTGGGTTTTTGATGCAAAAATAAAGGGGAAGTTATCGAGGAAATAATATGAGTTTTGTTATGAATAAATAATTAATTTTGTTCTAAGAAAGATTATGTTTATAACATTTACCATGACTTTGTTATTCTGACAAGCACTTAAACTGCTGCAAGTCACGGTTTTCCATATATAGATGTTGTGCGCCACCGTTTGCAGATTTTAGTTCCTAATTATCGCAAAAGGTGTCGTTACTTGTCCGCACTGCAAAAAAATTAACAAATAAATAATAAAAAGTATAACTATTTATTTTTTTGAACAATTAGATGTGAATACAACTTTTATTTCGGTTACTCATGAATACAAACAATCTTTTTGTTTACAATTCAAACAAGAAGTCAACGGCACTTGACACAGTTTGACTTTCCCGCCTTTTTTAACATGAAGTTTTTTACTTTGTTTTTTGAGACGAGAAATAGGTTATGTTCAGTGTAAACGTTCAACGTAAATAAATATTCTCGTCACGATTTGACACTGTCATGATTTGAAGTGGCATTTTGTTCAAAGATTGTTTATTTTAGAAACCTGAAAATAAAATGGAAAATGTCAAACATGTTATCTTGGTGCTTTCCGGTAAAGGCGGCGTTGGAAAATCAACTGTCAGTGTACAACTGGCATTGACTTTGAAAGAGAAGGGTTTTAAGGTGGGGACGAATTTAAAAGTTTTGATTTTTTTTATAAGCCTGAAAAAATACCTTGATTTGTTTTGTTAATTAAAATCCTTTTTTCAGGTTGGAATTTTAGATATTGATCTCTGCGGACCAAATGTTCCACACCTGTTAAACGTTGAAGATAAGGATGTTTATCAAGCTGAAGGAGGGTTGGTGCAAAAATAAAAAACAAACATAGTATTTTGTTTTAAGTTTTAGTACAAAGTTTTAAATGAATTTTTATTTGTTTACAGATGGGTTCCAGTTTATACGGATGCCGATCAAAGATTAGCAGTGATGTCTATGGGATTCCTTTTGCGAGATCGCAGTGAGAGTGTCGTTTGGAGGGGACCCAAAAAAACTAGTATGATCAAACAATTCATCAACGACGTGTTGTGGCAGGATTTGGATTATTTGATTATCGATACACCGCCAGGAACTTCGGACGAACACATCACAGTGATGGAAAATTTACGGTACAATTTTGAATTTACAATATTAATCAAAGTTGAGGATATAAGCTTAGGAAATTGATAACAAGATTGAAATTTTGTTCAGAAATGTTAAATGCGACGGAGCAATTTTGGTAACGACGCCTCAAGCTGTCGCTTTGGACGACGTTCTGAGAGAAGTTACATTTTGCAAAAAAACGGGAATCCCCGTTATAGGAATCGTCGAAAACATGAGTGGCTTTGTGTGTCCAACTTGTTCGGTAATTACACATTGTCCGTCTGAATTTCGTTTTTTTTTCACCATTTTTTGTGGTTCATTCAAAAGAGATCTTTTTTGTTCAGGAATGTACAAACATATTTTCATCAGGCGGAGGACAATCTTTGGCTGAAATGGTGAAGGTACCATTTCTGACAAAAATTCCGATTGATCCAATTGTGAATAAAGTGTTCGCCGAATCAGGAAAAAGTGTCTATGCAACCCATCCAGAAAGTCAGGTTGCAGGAGCTTTCAAAAAACTTGTGGATGAAATCACGAATAGAAAAGAGTTGTAATTTTTGTAATGTTCAAGTAAACATACTGTTCATTTTTATAACAATACTTTTTTACATTACAATTATTGCTTCCAATATGTAATCCTGAACAAATCTATATGCAAAGTAGTTACAAATTGTTGACCGTTTTTCAATCTTGTTATTAAAGTAGTTCATTTTTTAGTGATTGTTTCAATATTGAGACCTTAAAAAATGTTTTCCACTAATGTAGAATACGGCATTTACACTTTTTTTAGAAATGAAAAAATGATTGTAAAATACTTTATACATTATATCAGAATTTTGTTTGTTATATAAATTTTTATTTGTACAAAAAAGAAAAGTAAACAAAAAGTGCAGATAAAACATTCAAAAGAACCAATTTTATACAAAGCAGATTTAATTTAGTATCTCGAAAGCGCAAATTCAAGCATTGCAAAAAGCATTTTCAAAATATTTACGAAATTCCAATACAAAATTCATACAAAATTTTAGTATGATTGAAATTTGTATTTATTCAATATCAATACCATTCAAGCCTTTTGTACCAACCTTCAGTACACATAAATTTTCATTGAAAATCTCATTTTCGGCATAATGAAAAATGTTTTCTTGTTGTTACCCGATGAACGAGCTTAATTATTTAAATGTGTTTTTCATTTTGCAAAAATGTCGAGTTGTAAATCTTTTCCACTTGTTTTATGTTCACATTTTACTGTTTTTACTTTGAAAGTATATTGAAATACGAAACAAAAGTTTGTGCTATTAGTTTGTTAACGACACTGTAAGAATAAGTCTCTTCTAACAAACAATTTCAAAGTCGAAAATTCTCGAAGTTATCTACGTAATCATAATAATTACTACGAAAAGAAATTGTCACTTTCCCAAAACATCACTTTCATATTCCATAGTAACTATAGTTAAACACAATTTGCAGCTTAGAACTAAAACTACCCAGACCAAAACAGTGTTACTCCAATCAAGTCTAAGATTGCAACCCAAGTTTGGCCTATATTTTTAGCAAGTTCTAAAGACTTTGTAATTGCAAAATCATGTTCTCCAGGTTCTTCTTTGAACCAAAAATATATACAATCTACATCCATTTTCAAGACCGTCCTAACATTCAGTCTTTAATTTGTTTTCATAGGATAAATTCTCGTTGAGAATTCAATTCAAGACTCAAAGTGCACACAAATTCGTTACAATTACAAATCGATCAAATCATTCCGCTTGAAGTGGCTCTAAGGGATGCACTTTGGAGCAGTGTTTCCAACTACGTGAGATAAGAGAGTAGATCTCAACTTATACTGTCCCAAAAACTGCCAAACATCAGGAATAAAAAGCCACGATTAATTTCCTAGGACGTCATCTAATAAAACAATTTTGAAACTTGTTTCAGGTGAATTAGACGAAATTGACGAAAAAAATGGTTGGTTCCTCGGTTGAAAGTCACAGAAGATAATGAACGAATAATGATTGAAAAATCGCAGGGGGGGCGGGACCGTTGTAAAAGGTCAGAGTGCAAGCTGCTGCAGCAGCAGGAGGCGACGTTGGCCCTCTGGCGGTGTAGGTGCGCTGCGAAGCTGTGGAGTGGCGCTGTGCAAGTGAGATGGAGAAGGACTAGGGTGCGAGAGCAGAGTTTGGTTCTCGCATTGACGGGATCGCTGGGCGTTGTGATATCGTTCCCCAGCTCGCGCGGTAGCCGTGCGTGTAGTGAGTGCAACGCTGCAGAGCTGGAGCCGGAGGTGAGGTCACGAGGGCCTCGGCGCCGCCGTCGATGCAAGCACCGTGCGTTCCAAATGTAAGAGAGTCCGAATTTTGCACGATTATATCACGCCGGCTATTTTCGGACCGGCTATAATTGTCAAGCTGCGGCCACGTTTCTCCACCAGGTCCGCGGACGACGAGCGGCGCATGCGAGCCCACCAGACGTCATTCGACCGACCGATCAATACGCAACCACCACCAACCACGTGTTCCATCAAATCGCTCTCACTCAATTTCAACCCCAAAAAACCACATCTTCCAATACGATGATTTCTCATATTCGTTTCTTCAATCAAAAACTGGTCTTGGAGTTTTCAAGTTTCGTCCACCGTCGAGGACGGTGGACACTCTTTTTCGCGTCTGGTAAAATGGCGATCGCGAATTTCGTTTTTGACCTTTGATCTATTCTCAGCTTCTTTTCCTATTGCCAACTTGTGCACGCAGATTCGTGTCAAGGTTATCGTCCTGACAGCGTGCACAATTTCACGAGCACGATTTTCACGTTGGAAACTATGTGGACTTTTGAGGCTGATCCTCCTGATGAATTCCACGGTTCGGTTCAGTCGGACGCTTTTCTATTTCCGTCCTCTTTTTTTGGTACGATGAGTGACTACACTAAACACACGATTTTCACGACATCGTTGTTATTGCCGGCTTCGAGTCAAAAGTCAACTGGTTCGAGTGAATTGGGATTTATCTTCAAGGTGCAATTTATTGAAGAGCCAAGTCAGTCTTTGAATTTCTGAATGAAAGATTGGGTAAATAAGTAAATAAAATTTTGTCTGAGATCAAAGTGGAAAAGTTGTAGAATCTTGTAACAGACTACTTAAGGGTGTGAACACTCGGTTTTTTTTGCTACCAATGTTTTCGTATGAAAGTATGATGATATCGCTGCGGCGAAAGAGCATCAACGACAAGAAATGGGTTAAAAAACGACCTTCCATTCAAATTGTGAGTCAATTATCCAGTTATAAGTAATGAATGCATTCTGGCATTATCTCCTCTGTTGGAAATGAAACGCGCCGCAATAGTTTTTCGTAACAATGATTTGCCTCTGACCGACGAACATTAGTATTAGCGAAATGACAATCAACGGGTTCTGCGTATTGTTTAGCAGTTGTCAATTTGCATCGCTGCACATTGCCACGAGTTATTTCTCGATATTTGCGTTACTATGTTCGGATTTCTTAGTATAGTATTAGGATCAAGGCATATCGTTATGTTTTACTTCAAAACAATTGAGAACATCACATAAGAATGTTGCATTTTTTATCGTTGACGATATCAGGGGAAGTTGTATTTAAGACAGGCAGTAATGTCCAGAACAGTGAAATTCAGAAGTTGTTTAGTTTAAGATGTTTGAGATTTTTTTTTGGAACTTTGCAATTGATAATTTTGATTGAAAATTGTAGGTTCGATTCTTCGAAACGATTCTTCTTTCAATCATCAAAATTAATGTTCATCCAATAAAGTGAGTTTCAGTCATTTTTTTAAAGTAAGCTCTACTTTATAGCTCGATCATCTGAGAGATTTTTAACAAAATTTTTTGCAATGTTTTCGGAGAAATGAGTTATTTTTGAGTTTGTTCTTCATAGTTATATTCGATATGAAAAGACAAATGAGCAAAAAGTGTCAAAAAACAACTTCGAAATCTTGAAAAATGAAAATTTTTAATGTATAATGTATTTGCAGTTGGATAAAAATGGATAACTTTTCATAGAAAGGGTTAACTACAATTTTAACATTTGCAGAGTCTCAACTTTGAAACGTCAAACTTTATGTTCTTTGACAGTGTAATAATACTGGATAATACCGGGAATTCAATAACAACAATAACTAACTCTGAAACATAAAAACAACAAATTTATTGAAATGTTCTCGTTCGTATGAAAGATATGTCTTTTCCATTTGGTTTTACAGTTATTCGATAACTCTTGGCAGGTTTGATAATTTTCTTAGACCTCTCAGTCACTTAATTTTAGTTTTTCATTCTCATCTCTCATTTATTTGTTATTTACTTTCTGAGATGAAACCAACATTAGAATCGTCATCCAAATTTTGCAAAACGAGAAGTAAACAATTTCCCAATTTTCAAATCTGGCTTTTAATTCAATGTTTGATTATTATTTTATTTTGCATATTTCTTTTAACTTTTAAACTACAAAATAAAACTCCAAAAAAGTCAACCAATTAAAATTGAAATAAATAAAAAATAAACAAAATAAAAATAAGTTAGATGTCGTAGCGACGAATCTTGATGGCTTGCGAATTTTCTTGAGTTTCGTCTTGTTACAGTGCGTCGTCGTTAGAGCAAATGCCTACGAGAAGATCCTCGTGCTTGTTTGCAAGAGATTCACAAGTGCACGAATGTGCACCGAATCTTCAGTTCGATTTAGACCCAACAGATGGAGTGGGTCGTGCGAACAATTATGACAATTTGCAATAATTGAACATAAACAAATACCCTTCTTTTGAATTTTTACAACATCTCAAAATACCAACAACTCTAAATCACAATCACTTTTCAAATTCCTATCAGTTCCAGGCCCGAAAACCATTTTACAACAAAACTGATTGTTTACCAAGACCTGCCTGTTGAAACCGAACGATTTTTGACTAAAAAATCTTCCTTCAAGTTTGAAAATGTGTACCGCTGAAAATGACGATAAAAGTTTTAAATAGAACTTTTCATATGTTCTAGGAAAGACCGGGGTGTATTAACTTGAAGTTCAGTGAGTTTACCGCACACATTTTGGATGCAAGTTATGCGGATTGCGTTGAATCGTTGGTCCTACATCGGAATTTTTAGATCGTAAGTCTGAAATTGGATTCGCAAAAGTTGTTAGATTAGATTATGCTCTGTGTTCCACATTACGTAATGGCCTCACGAGCGTGTTTCACAAATTGATTAACAATTGAAAATAAGCACCGAGGAATGTTTTAATCTCGACACTTGTTTTAATTCCAGCCTTTGTGACACTCCGAGCTGAACCGTGGACACTTAACGTCCTTTAATTTCAAATGTCGCGTGGCACTAAAATCTCAGCATGCGGGATTCTAAAGTACCACTAAGTTCGTTTGAACTTCGCCTTGATTGTCCTAATTGCAACAACCTCTCTTTTATACATGCCGGCGTAACTTTGACTCATGCATCCACATGGCACCAACACATCTCAACATGACAATCGTCGCGTGATCAAAAATGTACAGCAAAAAGTAATTGAGATAAAAATTTTTCGTTTTTTTTTTCAAACAGACGCTATTAAACTGTTGGCGAAATTAGACTTAGTAATTCTGTGGCAAAAATGATTAGTACAAAATGTGATCTCTTGTTGTGTAGCTGAATCAAAAAGTTGGAAGTGTTGCTGGCCGAGGACGATTTATTTTTGTCTCACCGTTATACCTACGCATTTAATTTGAGTTCCACCGAGGCAGACGCTCTGGCATGGCAGTGCGCGACTTCTTGGCACACGCGAGTCAATGCTTATTGCACTTGTCTTGTTCGTGCATATTCTATCCTTCTCGACATCCGTCCATGTTGCAGATTCTTCAAACGTCGACCTCACTCTTGACATGACCACCGAGTGCGGATTATTTACAATTTGATTTATCATTTTTTACTTCTTATTCCTCATCGAAACTGTACATTTTTTAGCAACTTCTTTTCTAGAATTACTTCCTACTAAACTCTGACTAAATCAGTCAAATCAAACCGTCAACTTAAACTTTCAGACAAAATTTGTAAAATTTACATGATTTTCGAAAGTAAAACTTGGACTAGGTGAAACCAACATTTGATGAAAATTTCAATGAGATTGAATTTGATCTGAAGGGTAAATAAGAGGTGTTTACAGAAGAATAGCATCTCGCAGACAATGAAGTTGAAAACGATTTCTTCGGGTTAGGCTTAACTGACGTCAGTGTCACTATCCAATTTCCAGCAAAATGATGCTTGCGTTCACAGAATGCAACAACATAATCAACTGTTCGCCTTGGATTAGCGCCAACTTTCCACTGGCCCTCTTTTTTTTGCCTCCGACTAATAGGCGATAATGCATTTCAAGTGCCGCGTAAATTATTCATTTCATTGCGAGTATTACGCCAACCAAAATAATATCTCTCGTGCTTCTGCCCTGTGCAATGAAAAGGATTGTTATTACATATTGAATGCATTTCCAACCGCTATAATTCTCTCGTTATTTTCAATACAAATCAAGCGCTCGAAACGGCGATTTCGCATCCAACCTCAGAACTAATAAACCATTATTCTTGTCTGTTTCAGAAACTTGCAAAGGTCATTCATCGTGCTCTTGTGATCAGTATGTTATTATTCTACAATCATGACCGAATCTAAGTGGCAAAAGGATTATTTTATCCGGCGGCGCTCGTCTAATGAAATGCTGTAGATCATCTGCAAATATCAGGTAATGTCAATTTTATTTTCGTCCAAAAGTTAATCCTGGACTATCTCGCCAGCTGGAATGTTCAGAAGTTTGCGCAGCCGGCTGAAAATGTCAACTATTAGAAATCGTGATGGAATTTTGGTGAAAAAGTTATATTTCTTTAAACACCACTGTGCTAGTAATTCAACTGGGTCAGACATGCGCTATTTAAATCGTTACTCTATCTTGCGCTCTCCGCTTAGCCCCTGCTACTCAGCTTTCCCCGACGATTTCCCTCTCCAGCGGCTTTTTCGATTTCCTCTTACCCTCTTCGCCCGAAACTAATCTACGGCCGGATTTTCATACTTTGTAGTAGTAAACTAATTGTACAGGACTCGAGAGACTCCTTCGTATCGATATCGTCACCCACGCCTCTCACTCTCTTTCTTCCTGCTCTCAAAATCGTATCAAGCTCGTTTAGTGCTCAAAAATAAGCAATTTATGAGCTGATCTGACATTAAACACACGATATTATGTCGCAGGAAACGACTTGGTGTTTCATCCAGAAACATGAGTGACAAATGACGCTCTTTTTTGAATTACAAATCAACTCGATCCGGAATTACCATCCACTTTGCAATTTAGAATCGATTTCTTTTTTTCGAAATGTTCCAAATCAAAATCAGACATTTTTCAATAATGACAATTCTTCTATCTGGTTGAATTTTTTAAATTTGAGTTGAACTGAATAGACGGTATTTTTAAATTCACAGATTTGTATTTTTAAATTAAACAATTGAATGAAAAAGAATAAAGGCAAAGGGTGTACGAGAATATGCGATTGAAAAATTCCTGCATAATTTCAGACACGTGAGTGTCTTTTTATGTTCTCATTTGAGCGCTCTTTTGCAATTGCGAATGATTTCGAGCGATAATTAAAAATGATATTCAAATGAATGTTTAATAGCGTGGTAAAGACATGAGTTAGAGGTAATAAATTGAGAGGTATCCAGCTAAGCACTCTGATGGGAATAATTGCCCTAGCGCAATCGGCATTCTAATGCGAATTTATAAATTAAAGACGTAAACATTTTGTAACCGACTTTTTTTTGCATGTTTTCCGAAAGTACATGCTCTAATCGAGTTCCATTTTTAAATTACATAACGTCACATACGAGCGTATACAAAATCAATACAATGGCTTATTAATTGTTCTCGAGTTAATTGTTGTTACTTACTTACAATTGTTAGTAATTGTAGTACTCATTACACAATAATTCTAGTAGTAATTACAATTATCCTGGTAGCAATGCTCGCATCAAATTTGCATGAATCTAATTACTCATTGTATACTGGAAAAAGAAAATTGGTAGGCAAATTATCACTGAACCTACTTTATTTTTCATGATTTTTATTTTTAACTTTGTACTTTACATTTGAATCTGAAAAAAAAAGTTGGAATTCATTCTCGAGGATTCGAACCTGAGCCTCAAAGGTGAAAGAACATTTTTGCACTCAATAGGAGGACTTTGTTGTTTTTTTTATAAACGTTTGAAACGCAGAAAAAAACACTTATCGTTTACACAGGCAATGCGCAATATCGCAGTCTGACTTTGGCTTTTGCTAGTTTTTCCAAGTCTTGCTCAGATGACGTACACGTAAATGCTGACCTTTCGCTCGGCTTAATGTGTGCCAGTTGAACAGAAAACTGAATTGCTTTCGGATATATTTTTTCGGATTTCGTTGCTTTATCATCCAGACCAACTTGTTCTCTCATATCGTTCTATTCGGTCTAAACAAACCTTGCTAACCTTCAGTTACAGCTTGGACAAAAAATCAAATCCATCCGTGCAGTTCATTAACACCAAATCTAAGCATCAAACTAAAAAAATAAACAATAACAACAATAAACAAAACAATTACAAAGTAAATGAAATAACATTAAAAATGAAAAATAAAAATTCGAATCGTCTAAACATTTTGGATCCGAAATTCTAAATGAAGATTTAGCAAAATTTGGATGCACCATCTGTATTGATTGGATGGGATATGCACAATCTTGATTTTTGACAGTTATGAACGAGCGCTGGGACAAAATCCCCTGACCCGTAGAAAACGAGGATGGAATTAATAGTATATGGTGATGGTTGTGTTTAGGTCAGTGTTCCTTGGTTTTCGACCTGTCTATTAATTTCGCTGCTTCTGACGTAATGCTTCAATTTGGCTAGTCGGCATGTTTCCCAGATAACGTTGTACACGTGACTCGAAAACTCGTAGGAGCAACCCAGTATCGATTAATAAATCAGAAAATGTCGGTAAGTGCGATTTTCAGCATGTTACAAATGTTTCATAGTTCTCGGTAGTCGGTCATAGGATAAACTAAGTAAAACGTGGTTGCACAAAAAAATTTTTCACTCTTTTCATCTTTAACGGAAAAGGGATCAGACTTGAACTCCAATAATAATCTAATGACTTGATTAAGAAGATCTGTTTCATGTACCTCGAGCAAATCGCATCAACGAGTTGACTATTATCAATCAAACATTAATTAATCCTAATTACATTTCGCGAGATTCATTTATTTGGAAACTGAATGAATAATCAATAAATTAATTACACTTACTAATTGAATCAACCATCACAAGCTGCGAGGCGGAAGAAAAAGATCTTCAATTTTGGTACCTGGTGCAATCGAGCCACGGTTACAGATGGGATCAGTGAATGAACCCGTTAATATTTGGACAGTAATAATGAACGAGAAATTCAAACAACCCAACACGATATGTTTGAGGTGAGGGACGTTGAGCGCGATATTAATTTGGTTAGTGGATGAGCCTCGGTTGGGAGTGGGCGTTTAGGCACTGGTAAGGTGACGATCGCAGGTGCGTTTGTGTCATTTTTGCGCAAAGCGATGATGCGCATTTTTATGACTGGTTGGCTTTGTTGATGCGAGCTGACTGGGAGGCGAGGGGCTCAGACAAGGGCCGAGGACGGTTAGCTCGGAGGTCTCGCAGGGGAAGAGGGCTGCCACGGGTGGATACACGGGCCGCGCTGCCCGATCAATACCGAACACGCTACCTTGCCAACGTTTTCCGCGCGCACTCGCTCTCGTAGTCAAGCCTGTCTCTGTCGCTCTTCCGCGAACTCTGTACTTATTTTGCTATTTCATGGTCTAATTGACATTCGTAACTCGCAACACAAATCGATGCCGCGATCGCACCGCGGTCCGCAGGTGCGATCGCCCAAATCACTGCCCATTCAGCTGCCCATTCTCAGCCCGAGTCTGCTCGCCCCGCGTCACCCTAATGCTCGTTTCGTGTATCCTTTTATTCCTACGGTTTTCTTCCCCGAGACTCAACTCAATTTCCCTCTTTCTTCTTAGTAACTGGGTTTAGTTTTAGTCCATTCTTTTTCTACCGAGTGTTATTAGGACGACTTCCGGTTTTGAAATACGACGTTGTACCAAACTCTGGGTACCACTTTGAAATGTCTACATTTGTGCCATTTAATGGCACACACGAGTCACGATGCTAGAGTTTCAAAATTTATAACAATTTTTGATTATTTATTGTAGATACTTGATATAGACGAAACTTGAACGAAGAGATGAAATAACATTTTTAAATTGGAGTTTGTTAAGTTGTACGAGGCCTGTGATTTCTGACTTGAACAACAGGGTACGTTTCGTCAAATTCAAAGTTCTGCAAATAAATCAAAAAACACCCCAAACATTAATGAAAATTGACAAATTATTAAAACTAATATTTTTCAATCAATTATTTGTCTTCCTGTGGAGTTTGATTATTTGTTTACTTTTTTGTTATTAATTTGAACCATGGTGGTACAAAAACGTGCCACCTGGTATTTCTAGGGGAAAAATAGTGTCAAATAGTGAGAAATACCAAAACGTGAAAAGTCACCAAACGACAATTTGATGAAACCAAAATTAAAAATTGAAACAATTGTAGTGAAAATTTCTTCTTTCTCAATTTTCTGCTGGTACAAAAAAGTGCTTTCGAGCTTTCTAGGGTTGAAAAAATACTCAAGCAGGAGAAAATGAGAAATTCATTATCAAATTAATTAAAGTGAAAACAAGGTGAATTTCGAGGAAGATGAGAATTAAAGAGTGAATCATCAACTGTGAGGAACAGAGGTTGTTTAGCATGTATAATGAATGAAGCGCAATAAACAGCACTGAATTTGCTCTTGAGACTTGGCGTCCAAGTGCAAGGCGAGCTTTCTTATCCAGGGTGTTTTTTGGCGCCACTGATACGGCCGATAGTTGGCGGAACTTTGGCGAATTTTCGCGAGAGGCAATTTCGGCGCGACAACAATGGCGCACCGAACTAAGGCTTGGCTAAAAATGCGAACCATTCGACGCTTTAAGGCTCTAAAAGTATCCGCCTAAATTTAAGCCGCTCGGCTATGCATAACTGGGTTACCCGGTACCGCTCGCGTTCTCACCAATCGCACATTCTCAATTAGCCGAGCACATGCGATAAATGAGTTTCTTTTTTTAACAACAACCGCTCAGTTTCTATTGTTCAACGTTTTTGCATCTTTTTTTTTTCAAAATACAGTCGTTTCTTTGGTGTAAACAACTTCTCGAATTCGACAATTTTTAGAAACTGCAAATTTCTTAACGTCAACAAAATATGTTATTTTTTATTTGATAAGTTTTGGAGCAATGAAAAACTTTAGTTATGGTAGTAGTTTTTGGTAACAGCTGTTTTAGTAAAGGGAGTAACGATTTTCATGGCTCGATTTTGACTCGTCTGACCAATGCGAGTCATCACTACTGAACTTGAAATTCAATCAGACACGACTTAATCCTTGGAATGTTTTACTGTAAATAACGAAGGTCTGATAAAAAATTGTCGAACAATAAACAAAAATCTAACGAACAAAATAAATTGCTTTGTTTACGTTATTCTTTGTACAAAATAATGATGGTTTTAAAGAAAGTAGAAAAGTGAGTTAAAAAATATTGGAATGAAGATTAAAATTTCTGCAAAATTTCGTAGTTTAGACCGAACGAGTAGATTTCAATGCTCAACTTTTAGTACGACAGAATAAAATAGTTGTAAACTTTTTTTTATTTTCGAAATTTCAACTTGTTTGAACAGTCGCGCTATGGGTAATTTAAAGCCAGTGCCGCTTGAGTGCAGCACCTCGCAGATCACAAAGTGTAGAGTTCAAAATGAGAAAAAAGCAGAATTCAGTACTTCTTAAGGACGCCATGTTTCTCGCAAGTAGATTGAGATTCGGTTCTTTTAACTAGGACCACGTTAATACAATGCAAAGCATAGGAACAAAACACTGTCTAAGCGCTCGTAAAAGTCAAAACAACACTTTTGAGAGCTATCACGAAACGTGACTATGCTCCATCTCGGCTCTTGAAACGAGGCGTTTCTCCTTCGAGCATTTGCAAAACGCGAATATGCTCATTTGCCTAGTTACTCGCTAGTACACTGGTCATCCAGAACATTTATGAACTTCGAATTCGTTCACACGCCAGTAACCCTTTCGTTTTCAGTCCCTTTCAAAATTGAGCACGCGATGTCAATTCGTTTCCACTCGCAGTTGTCACATAAGAAACTATAAACATTTTGATTTAGTCAGACACAAATTTTAAGTGAAATACATAGTCGAATAGTCAAACTATATTTATTATTTATTGAAAATGAATTTTACGTAGACGTCTTACTGCTTGCTATAAATTAATGAATAAACAAATGAATATAAATAAATGACTGAATAAAAAATGATTAAATAAATAAACAACGAATGAAAATAAATTAATATCCACAAAAGACCGGTTTATTTGAATCTAATAAACTTATTTACGGTAGTCCTTAATATTTATACCTTAATACCAACTAATTAGTTTAGTTGAATGAACACCTTAATTCAACTAAACCGTTTTCTGAGTGTAATTCTACTTGAGATGAAGTGGATTTGCCTCGTCAAACATTTTTAGTTAATGGAATATTCGGCTTAGAATATTGAATACGTACTAACGTGTAATTAAAAAAACTTCAAACTAGGTAATCCAACGACAGCACTATACTTTTCACAGTTTATTCTGTTTTATGACCGTATAGCCTACTGATTTCCAGCTAACCCAACTGACGTATTTTGACGTGTTAATTTTAACACGTATTATGACTTTGTAACACGTAAGAAACACGTAAAATGTTAGCTCAGTCCTTTACTTGATTAACTTGAACAAAAAGTTACAAAAAAGTCACTTTGACAAAATTGAAAATTGTTTATTAAAAACAAACTCCCATTTTTATAACGGTTCTTTCAACTTTTTATTGACAATTTATCTTTTCGTCGACTAAACAAATCTTATAATGAAATTGTAAACTATATTTAATTTCATTCAGAGCAAATTTGTCGCAAAGTCATTTTCTATTCATAAAGTCGACGTCGATTATGTAAGAAAAAATAAAGCTCGAAAGAAAAGTTTCATATAAATCAATCAGTAAAGCTTAAAAATCGTAAAAACAAAAAATTCAAGCTCACACTTAATAGAAAAAAAAAACAAAACAAAAAAATCTAAAAAAAACTTGAAAGAATGAATGAAACTTGCAATTTGAAAGAACAAAAAGTTTGAACCGCCAAATTGTTATTGTTATAAAAAATAAAAACATGTGAATTTCATTTTTCGTTGTCAATACAAAATGTTAAAGCCGTGCTATAACTGTCGGTTGTTTTGCTTGGCGTTATTTTATAATTTACATTCGCCGTGCCCAAGGTTGTCATGGGCGGCTAGAAAAAGTGTCGTTTGCATGGTTCGATATGCGCGCATGTGTATCCTTGCGTACTACGTATATTTGATTATCGAGAATAACCCGCTGATGATAGCAAGCGCGGGGCTTCATTTCGCACGACAGATCACGCTACTGCTGAGGTTTTTACTCTTTACACTTGAAATATACGAGCGTGCACCCATACAGCGTTTCGCTTCCTAACTATTTTTTCATCGTTGCGTTCTCGCACGCTTGATTTGTCCCATGCGCTCAACACAGAAACAACATAAGCACCCTACTTTAATCCCCTTAGTCACGTTCTACGGCTTTTAACTCTTTTTTTTATATTTTATTTCCTTTAAGGTGGGACATCGGTATCGGCTAAATAGTCAGATTGTTTTCAAATTTTGAATTTAGAATCTAGTGGTGCAAAAGTATTTATGGTTAAATTTTCAAAGTGATCCACTGACTGTGAGCTGAGATATTAAATGTAGAAATTCGGCAAAATGATAGATATAGCTATAGAGGGCATGAGTTTTTCTGAAAGTTTGGAACTGAATATCTCGAGTTCGGTTCGGTGAAACTTTTTCAAATTTGGCCAGATTATTTATAACAACAAGAAGAATACATGATCAAATTATAAACTTATTCTGACTTTTCTAAACGAAAATTTATTTTTAACCTTCAAACTTGCATACAAAGTCAAAAACAATTTCAAAATCAGTATCAAGTGATTGATAACACCATTATTGATAACTTGTTGCAAAATCAGCCATGAAATGTTAAAATTAATACAATAAATCAACATTTAAAAAGTGGGTTTAATTTTGGTTTTGACTGTGCCCGACGTCCCACCTTAAATAAAGTTTGAACAAAATTTTTTTGTTCATTTCTAATTATAAATGACATTTAAACATTGCCAGTTATTATAACAGATAACGACGAGTTGTCTTTCTAAACCCTCTCGCAAAGTTATATTTACGTCCGAGTTCTGCGCTAAAACGCGAATGAGTTCCGCTGTTATAGTATCGCAGGCAACTTCATTAGCTAATGGATCGTTCGAGGGGTTTCAGCCTCTTATTCCAGCTCTCTAAAATGCCCCGGCACTCAAACGCTGCATGTTCAATGGGCGCGGCAAACATTCAATTAGTCGCCGAATTAAATATTTAGCTAATTGGACAAATTGTTTATTACGCGAAAATCATTGTTTAATTGTCATCCGACCTAGAAATCAAGATTCAAATTGTCTCGGCTTGACTGTTATTCGATATCTTTGATCTTGGTTGATTAATCCCCCCCTCCAGTTTTTTTTATTTATTAATGACAAAAAAAGAGGTCTCTTTTATTGAAAACAAAAAATTTAATTAAAAAAGTTGTCGGAAATTGAACGCCAGACTTCCATTGAACCAGCATAACTTGAGTTAAAATAACTCAGTCGTTGAAACTTCCGCGTTTGTCTCGATTCTATTTTTGTGCGAATGTTGAGGAGAAAAAAGAACTAAGTTTTTGAATGATACGAAAAGAGGGCGTGCAATACACTGTGAGGTTTCGGAAGCAGCCGAACTATCACATTGTGGCTTTTAAAATCGATTACTAGGCCATTACGTCATCGTGCATTTTTATATGGACACGAGATTCCGGATTATTCAAAGCAGGTGAAACAAATTTTGGACCTTCTGATACTTTACAACTCGCGAGTAACCAGATCTTCATCTGTTATTCAAATCTGAGTGAGAATTTTAAATTGCAACAAAAATATAAATATTGAAATGGATTGGAATTTGAAATGTTGATCAATTTGTTATAAAGTGATAGTTTAAACAAATTGAAATGATATTGAATCGCTCGTCTGTCCGATTTTAAAAATAGTCGCCTGGGGAGGAAAGGTAAAGGTCGTCAAAGCCTGACATCGAGCATTTTTCCAACTGGTCCAATATACTCAGCTCTTTTGCCTCCCCAATACATTCTTAAGTTAAGATCACTTTTCCGCCTTTTCAATTAAGCCCACTGGTCAATAATCTGATATTTGCTTTCACTCAGCACATTCTTGTTTACCTAATGTCACCATTTCAAGTTGCTCAAACATTTTTCAATCTCTAATGCATTTCAATTTCAATTCATAACACAAAATCAACCCGACAGTTTGCCTCCACTTTTTTTTTCATCTCAAATTAATGCAGCACAATCAGATTATTTCTCGTTTTTTTTTTATTTCGGCTTCTAATAAAACAGGCTTTATTCATCTCAATGGCCAGAGTTTTTTTCCAACATCTATCAAAAGACGGATTCAGATTTATTTTTAACCAAAGCTCCTGATATTGAATTCAGGTTTAAATTTATCGCGAAAAAAGATCTCGAATTAACAAAGTTCTCGGTGCGATTGTTCGTGCAATTAAAAAAGATTAGATAAACAGTCTGCACAGAATACGAGTAGTCTCCTTGACATCGGTCTGTCAAGTCTATTGTGTCCGTTGAACGAGCGTCTCACGATCAGGGTCGGACTGGAGAGGTTTGGGCCCTCGTCGGATAATCCCTCGTTTTCGTTTATCGCTGCTTTCATTGTACCATATTTCATGAAACAAAGCCTCCAAAAAGCACCCGGGTCCATGTAGGTCATCCTCAAGTGCTCCCTCCAAAGGTATCAAGTACTCCGATCATCGCTGTAATAGGATATCCATTACTTCAAGTGTTTTTTTTTTTTTTTTTTCAGTTTGTTTATTCTAACCAGACCCGCGAGTTGGGTAGGTATATAGCGAGTTGAAATTCTATTAAAACATTGTAAAAGAGTGTCAATCAGCAAAGAGACTTAACAGTGCTGCAGAGTTTGACTAGCATCGTTGACCTTGCCCCACACGTTGTTTGACACAAATAAAATGGAATCAATATTTTTAATATAGCCGGTCTCTCGAGCTTGATCGCGATTGATTTTGAATTGTCAAGTTTTGAATTGCAAACAGCGAGGATGAGAGTTTGTAAACACGAGCTTGGCGGTTCAACAAACAAAGCCTCCGATGAACTAAATATAAAAATCGTCTAAACAATGCGTCCTGATGCATTATTCGTTTATCGTCGGTCTAATTATACGTGATTTATTATTATCGACCGGGGATCCTAAAAATAGCCACTCCAACACCGCAACACACAACAAATCAAAACCCATCAAATCCTCGCCGAGAGCGCGCAACTTGGCAATGACTTGTGTCTACATATCATACAATTTGATCATTCAACCGCACGCTCCAAAAGTGAACACAAAATAACTGTCATTGATGGTTCATTAATTTTATGGTTTTACCATCATCGCACTATGAAATGACTATTTTTTTAATTAAGATACAATTCAGATTCGGACAAACTGGATGAAGCGAATTTTCTTAATGTTTTTTTTTGACAAAGAATTTGTTTTGATCAATGTTTCTGCAAGTTTTTGACTGTTTATTGTTTTGGAATTTGAACTTTTGTGTCAAATTTTCCAAATTATTAAAAACTTTATGGTTCATCTCGGAGGCTGAAGGGTTTTGCCCTTTTTGCAAAAAAAATTTCATCATTTGCCTTTAAATATAACAGCAATTTAGACTTAGATATAAAAATCGGTTTAAAAACAGATTTTTTCTGTTTATAAACAGACTTTTTATTTGTACAAATTTGAAACCTGTTTGTAAACATTGGAAGTTTTATTGTTGTCGATCTAACCAAAATATCCGATGAAATAAATAAACAAACCTCTGACAAATGCAAAATAGGCTTATGTTTACATATCATTTGTTTATTTATATACTTTCAATGTTTTTGTTAATACCAGTTGGCTATAAAAAAGTGAAAAGAACAATATTTCCGTCTCCTCGAGGCCTCTGAGGATGTATCCAATTTGAGACCTCCTAGTGTTGACAACTGAAATTAGAAAACGTTTGAATATTTGAATTCCACTCGACTCTCATCTAGTACAATCTCGTCAAAAATCATACCCAAAATTCAATAAAGCAAAAAATAAACAATGTCGAAAAAAGAGTCCTGTCCTCAAGTTCAGATCCTGGACCTGATGAAGCTGTCAGACATTGATAATCACGCCGATAAAAACGTCCTCCCCATAATATCTCGACGCGGAGAAGTACGTGGCGATGGGGTGCAAAGGGCCAAAGTAATAGCGATACGAAGATTCGGATTCGAAAAAGAGAGAGAGAGGTAGGAAAAAAAAGAAGCGAATGCGTCAGAAGGAGGGTTGCTGGAGGGACGAGGAGCGTGGGTCAAGTCTGGGGGCGATCAATCAATGGCGTAACCGAGTGAGAGACGGCGTCGGTGGCTCGCAAAGTAGGGTACTCGTCCTGGAAGCTAGACACGAGAGCGTGGCGCGTGCAGCGTGGAGACTCGGCGCTGGAAAAGACTCGCGACTCGGTGCGGGTCGGTTGGTTGAGAAACGCAGGAGCGGCTTGGAGCTTGACGAGGACGGCGTTTGTTGTTGGTGTTGGTGTGTGCACACTGGCGCAGTTGAGCGCGCACACGTATACTGGAATAGCAAAGCGAAATAGCAGATACGTCGACACGCTAGATAACGTCGGGTCGCGCATGTGCGAGACCGCGAGAGGCTCTATCCGCGAGTGAGAACGCCAGTCGGACTTAGACCACGGCGGTGTACGCGTTGGCGTGTGAGACGCACGAGCATCAGCCACTCTTTCTCTCTCTCTCTTTCTGTCTCCTGCTGTTGTGTGCGTGTGTGTATGTGTCGGTGTGTGTCACTTGGGACGTCGTGTGGCTGAAAAAAGAAACGCGAAGACGAGTTTGAATTTGGATCGCGGGGGCCCGGTATGTTGGTGCGCAGGTGAGAGGCCATCCGGGAGGATGTCGGCGCGAGGTGCACGCGATGAAGGTCATCATCGCCAGGGGCCGAACGGTATCGACCGATTCGCCCGCTCGCGGTGATGTTACGCGCGGAAAATCGATCAACGATAAGTAGTGCACGTTCAGCTGCTCGTTAGTGAGTCGGGTCGGCTCGAGAAGACGGGGAGAGAGAGACAGCGATTGCGGAAGAGTCGCGCGAGTGCAGTGAAGTGGCCCCCCTGGGCGGCTCATGTCGGCGACAGGTGGCGGCTGACTCGCGCCGACGACTTTGACAACGACGACCACGACGCCGGCTACTCGCAGCCGCGGGCCGCGACGGAGAAGACGCCGCCGCCGCGCCGGGCTGGCTATTTTTAGTGCGCGCCTTTGTTGCGCCAGACGTGTGTTATAACTGGTCCAAGCGCGGCGATGATCTGACACCCGATCTCGAGCGACGACACGGTGAGTTGGCCGTCGCTGCCACCCCATTGATTCGCCAACGCGAACCCCCTCCCTCCGCGCGCTCCTCGAGGCGCCGTCTTCGAGGATCGCGCCCTCCCTCGCGCGGCTTTCTTTTGCACCACACCCTCGCGCTCGTCTCCGAGTGCGCAAGTTTAGTGTGCCCGCCGAAAACAACGCTGTCAACGCTCGTCAACCGCGATGACGTCAGCGCCAACTCCCGAAATATTCGACATAACTGCGAGGCCCTCGAGCCAGTGCTTTCTGGCAAGCGCGCGCTTCTGGAATGAGGCGCTGTCGATTATCCAATTTGTGCCACCGCGAGAGCGCCCAAGGTTGGGATATTTCAGTTGGTCAGGACACCGTGCGATACACCGTCGCTATTATTGGACCGGCTGTCAACGCTGATTTACTCTGTCAAGTGTCCGGCCGCCGTTATTGTCTAGACCTTTGTCAACTCGACCATTCTCCCGGCGATATTTTTAAACCCCTTTATCACCCCACGACCTCCGAGGCGCACCCCATTCATCATCAATCACCTCCAATGACCAACTTTTATTCGCCACCCGCCATCCGTCTCCGCCTAAATAACATTAGTCCGATTCGAATCAAAAAACGCCACCCTCTCGCATCAGTCGCATCGATTATTTATTTACTCGACTTTCAACCGTTTCCCCAATACATTCCACTTTCGCAACATCACCTCCAATCACTTCATTATTCACGTCCCGAAGAAATGGATCCGGCTAGATTTCGCCTTCTTTTTTTCTTCCACTCAAAAAGTGCTTTCTCAATACCCTCTTTGGGTTATGTTCTTCACAACCTAACTCGACCTAAATAATAATATTGAAAAAAAAAACATAAACAAAAAATTGTAAACGAACTTTTTTCCCTACCTGTTGTTTGAATGCATGTATTCAGGTTTCTGAAGTGTAAACAAACTTGTATACAAATTTACAGGTGCTTTTCACTTCGAATCAACAAACAAATGAATAAATAAATAAATGTTTTGTCACATGAGAACACTTGCTTTGAACGTATGAACATTTTTGTTTGTCAACAAAAGTTAGTGTAGCTACCATTTTGTAACATAAAGTACCGATTAATTTGCAATTAATGTTTGTATACAAATGAGAAAACGTCGGATTTTGAGAGTTGCAAAAGGAATTTTTTTCGTGACATTGCTCTGCTGAGTTGATTATTTGGGCTACGCGACGTCGTTGGCTAATTAAATTGTAGAGATAAGATAGTGTATTATAGCCGTGAGTCTGACAAATAGTGATTTGTAATTTTGAGCCATTGTTTCACAATTTTTTTCACTTTTACTCCATTTTGTATGCGATTAAAAAATAAAATGAAATTCCCATTGTCAGAAGTAAAACAATCGTGTTTGACGAACTGAAAAAAAAAACGGACAAATATTGTAACAAATTTGTTAACAATGTAGAATATTTGTTTAGAAAAATACTGTTGAAATGAAAAACAGACGAAACAGAACTGACAGTACAGCTTGAATGAGTGCTGACGTTGCGAAATATTTGGATCCTACACTGTTTTATTTTCTAGGGTTTCAAAACAAAACCTTTGAGAGGTGGAATGATATTTTCAGGTTAATCGGTAATTTCATCTTGCTAAACTATCACCAACAGTAAACTTAAAAAGTTAAACTAAACTAAACTAAAAAAAATAGAATAAACAAACAAAAAACAAACAAATTAACAACTAAAAATTAATTTGCAAAAAGTTCAAAACATTTCAGAAAGTCAGCATCGAAAATATTTTGATAGTTTAAGTTCTAGCGAGAAAAATTTCAAAATAAAGTAATCCGACAGCTAGATTTCGTTAGGCTTAGCAGTTTCAAAAACGTTGTTTTTAGTGAAACGCCTCGTAAAACGCGTTTATAGTTTGATCACGCGTGTATGCTTTTTTTGTTTTAAACCATCGTGTCTTTGTTGTTGTTCTGAATACCAAGGAATGAATACTTTCGATTCTTCAATAGTTAAACCACCAATTTTAAACCCCGGAAAAAAATTATTTATAACTTCACGAATTTTCATTACAAAGTCGAGTTAATGGTTTTTTATTCTTAATTTTCTTTAGTCGCCCTCACTGAAATTCAAAACGATTTTTATCTCTGGTTGAAAATTTAAAAACGCGCTACTAATTTTAACTAAAACTTGACCCTGAATTCATAGACATGAAATTTCACATACTGAACCAAGTTGATTTGACCAGTGCGGACTAAAAAAATAAACGTTGAAAAATGATTTTCAACCCAACAGTTCAAAGGAGGAGAAAAAACATTCATTAAACAAATGTATTTTCTCTAAAAACATATGGACCGACTTGTTAATAAAAATGATTAGTAACGATTCTCGACTTTGCAGTTGAGTGTTTTACGAACTTGGATTTTTCCAGCAGGATACCTTCTCCAATCGTAGGCGAGTATTTCGCAAGCGGTATTTCGCACAGTGTTTTTTTTTTCAACACCTACTCTGGCTTAAATGAATTCATATTTACAAAATCAACAAAATGTCAAAACAAGTATCATCATCGACGATGATAAAATAATTCAATATCAAACTATCGTATCGCACAGTGTGTTCTAATATAATTTATTTATACAAGGGATTAGTAATTTGATCGCTATTGACAGTTATTGACTGACAAAATCTTGATTTCAATTATACAAACAAGAGTGTAAAGAAACAATTGATTCGCTTCGAGAATGGAATTCCAATAACTGCACGCGGAAGGTTACCATTACCGCTGGTGCAAATGTTTTACGTTTCATTTCGAGTATGGATTGCTCATAATCATTATTTACTTGTTATTCATAAATGTCGCTATAAATAACAAGGACAACAATTCGTTCCTTTTTTTTTTGTATTTTTCTTCGCTGCACTAAAGCGGAACGAACGGTGCTTGACACGCTGTCAGGAACATTGAAATAAAACATCAAACATATTTAACTATCCCAACTCAAAACTAAAAAGTCAACTAAAAAAGATTCGTCACTACTAACTTAGTCACGGTTATAAATAACGTGCACAAATATAACAGCCGAAGGGTCGGCGTTAACTAAAAAAAAATTCGTCCAAGAAATGATTTGGAAGTTGAAGAGGAGAGTCTGAACAAGATCAAGCGAAGGAATTTCGAGTTGGATACAATGGCTCGTGGAATACTAGTTCAATGAACGTCTTGTGGATCTATTTTTCGCGGTGTCTTCCATCGGGAGCACGCGACTCGAGGGCTTCTGATTATGTACGTTACTGCCTCGCAGTTGTGCGTTATGTAACGACCGGAGACTCGCCGGCACGTCACGCTGACGCGATGCACACTCGGCGCAATTTTACGTTTGTCAAGACACGATTGTGACACTTCTAGTACTATTTGTGGCAGAACTTGATATGTCCATTCTGACATTCGATGACGTGTTTAGGCGATACGTGTGGGGCCAACCTGGACCTCTTTTTACACTTTTTTCCCCGCAGTTGGATCTTCGTTTTTCTCTCATTTCTTCTCTCATTTTTCTTTTTGGTTTCTTGTCCTTAAAATTCTTATCAAAAATTTATATTATACTTGTTAACAATGAAAAAAGGTTTTTTGCTCGCGTCAAATTCTTAATTTTTGTTATTTGCCTTTGATGACTTTTCGTATTTTGGAATTTCTCATTATTTTACTCTATTTTCAAATTAAAATTGTTTATTTGTTTATTTGGATTGAAATTGTTTTTTATGTTATTGTTATTATTTATTATTATTTTTAACCCTAGGAATCCCCAAAGCACTTGTTTGAAAAGAAAATTGTTGTTAACAACAATTGTTACAACGTAACAAACTCCAATTTAAAAATGTTATTTCATTTCTTCGTTTCGAGTTTCGTTTATGAACAACCGGTTATATCACAATCTTGAATATTTATTCTAACTATCTACAGTAAATATAACCTAAAATTGTTATAAATTTTGAAAAGTTGGAAAATTTTCAAGTCGGTTAAAGACTTTTTTTTGAAATTTGATATTTCGAAGGGGTACACAGAGACTTTTAACGTTAACAAATATTTGACTAAAAATTGATTAAAATTTAATTGAAAATTGTTCATTCGTTTACTGGGTTAGTACATTTTTAATCGGAAATCACACCCTCATTGATAACGCCAAATTAAAAATGTATTACAAAGTTGAAAAAAAAAAGAGAATGAAATTGTTTCAAACAAAAAATAATTGAATGAACAATTAATGAATCGTTATCGAGCGAATTAAATTTAGAATTCAATTGGTTCGTCTATAAAAGTATTATTGAATCAATAGGAACGGAAAATCGCGCCACTGTTTTGTTCCGCGGATAAGAATCAAAATGACTTCCTGAGTCTCGTTTGTTCGGTTATTCGGACTCATTTTTGTCAGTGCTGTAACCCCTCAGCAGGCAGTTTTTCTCGGTCGTTTCGAAGTCGTTCGCATCGGGATTGTATCATTTTGCGAGCGTATTCCGAGTTAATCAAAATGTTAATGGAAAACAGCCGACGAAAATAGAGGCAGCGCAAATTGCGAGTGAAATCGCACAGATATCGCCTGACCGAAAGGAATCAAATTCGGTTATTGATTTTTTATCGCTTCATTTTTAGATTACACTTACAAGGGCATCAAATCGTTCCCAACGTATTGCAAATCGTCGACAACTTTTTACAGTATTTTGTATCCCTCACTATTGAATCTTTAAGATTTTTTTTTTTTCAAAGCGAAATTTGATATCTAAATGTTGAATTATAAATGTGAGAAATATTAGATTGTGTTTTGTTTTTTCAATAATTTGTGTTTGAACTTGATCTGCAAAGTTTGAAAATAACAAAAGTACGATTTTCTCGCCACTGAACAAGTTCAACTATTGAAATTACTGAGGTCAATCGCAAGTGATTGATTCGTGCATGAGTACTGTTGTTTGAACATTTCTGAACTGTCGTTACTTTGACTGCCGAAATAACTTCGTTTCTGATCAATGTTCAATGGCCGGAAAACTGAAACGTTTAATTAATTATAACTAACTTGTTCCGTTTATACTCACCCTTGACCCAACGTTGGGAATAAATTCTAAACTAATTAAATAAATTGACCAGGTGAACAATCAAAAACGAATGATTTTTTATAGTCGCATCCAACAATTACCGTAACCAGTTCATGGTAGTCATAATGTTGAAATTCGAATTTCCTTATTTCGTAGCTATCCAGCTGTAATACCTATTTGATCAAGGACTTTGCGAGAAAAAGTGAAAATTGAAAAATTCGCTGCAATTAAAAACTAATACATTCCACGCTGATTTACATCTGACGTAATTTGAATAAACTTTACAAAGTCTGAAAAAATTAGATAACCATTTTGTATTCGCGATTTTCAAACGATTACCGTCAAAAAGTTTTCCTCAAGGCGGAAAACGTGAGACGAATTTTTCCTTTGGGTACTTCTGAGGCGCGTAATTGACGCCGAGACATCAATAATTGAAATAATTCGATGACGATTGCCGATCGCTTCTTGACCCTGAACTTGAAACCATACTTGGTCTATTGAATCTGAGTTGCTCTCCCACAACTTAATTAGCCGAGTCTTCATAGATCGCAGTAAATTGTAACTCGCGCGTGAATACACCGGCCTATCACAAATCAGTCCGACTGACACACACACAAACCGCGCTTGCATTCCCAACCTACTAGCTCGCTCACCGATCAAAAATGCAATAATTAATCGAGATTTCAAACCGCTTCGATAAGTCGTTACCAACTCCAGACAACATTTCAACTCAACTTTTTCATCCACTCGTCCTATTTTTTTTCTCGGTTTGCTAACGAAATTTGAATCAAGTTTTTTTTTATTAATTACTTAATTTTGTTAAGGTGGGTCGTCGGGTACAGTCAAAACAAAAGTTAAACCCACTTTTTAAATGTTCAATTATTCTATTAATTTTAACATTTCATGGCTGATTTTGCAACAAGTTATCAATAATGGTATTATCAATCACCTGATACTGATTTTGAGATTGTTTTTGACTTTGTATGCAAGTTTGAAGGTTAAAAATAAATTTTTGTTTAGAAAAGTCAGAATAAGTTTATAATTTGATCATGTATTCTTCTTGTTGTTATAAATAATCTGGCCAAATTTGAAAAAGTTTCACCGAACCGAACTCGAGATATTCAGTTCCAAACTTTCAGAAAAACTCATGCCTTCTATAGCTATATCTATCATTTTGCCGAATTTCTACATTCAATATCTCAGCTCACAGTCAGTGGATCACTTTGAAAATTTAACCATAAATACTTTTGCACTACTAGATTCTAAATTCAAAATTTGAAAAAAATCTGACTATTTAGCCGATACCTATGTCCCACCTTGAAAGAAAAATAACTTTTCAATTGAGGTTTCAATTTCAAATTTTGATAATTTTAAACAATTGATTAATAAACTGTTTTTCAACGGTTATGGTACTATAATTTAAATTGTTTAAGGAAGGAAACGAGGTTTTCCAAACTATTAATTCATTCAGATAAAAATAATGACAGTATTGATTGACAGCATGACGAAAAGTGTGTCATTTTAATGTTACAATCAAGGTTACGTGGCAGCATTTCGTACTTTTTTTTATAAATTCTTCTTTTTCTTTTCGTTAGCTGTTTTTATCGACACTAGTGTTGGGATCGATCACGACACATTTCGGCTCGACGTGAATATGAATCATTATTTACATTTTTAGACGACAATGCTGCTTCATTTTCTATTTTCATCTTATCAGTCAATTAAACAATTTGTCCCTATTTCTGTTCGCGATGAATAATTCGCGTTTTCTTTTTCGATAACGTTATCAAGTGCATTACTTCCAACAACTCTCACCAGTCATTTTTCATCGATAACATATTTCTTTGAACTGCTGCACCGATGCTCTCGTGTACATTTCGATTTTATAAATTTAGAACTCGATAGTCATTTACTATACCTCAGATAATACCTCTTTTTTCACCTTCTTTTTTTTCAGGCTATAAAATTTAGAAAAACATGAAAAAATTTTTGAAAAATTTACTTGAAAAACTAAAAAAAAAAAAGACAAATGTTTGTAACGTAAATTGCAACAACAATCGCATTGTCAATCGGATTTTGCGTTTGTGTGTACGAAAAATGTCTTTTCATTTTGATGTCATAACAGTGGGCGTTACGTAATATTTACCCGTGTCCTCAAAAATAGTTTAAGCGAAACACTCGGCCGACTTTTCAATTATCCAAATTGTATACTATTTTTGAATAGCAACTATTTCTGTTTGTCCAATTGCCATCGCGGAGCATGAAGTTATTTCAAACTTGTTGATTAAACGCCCATCGAATGACTATTGTTATTTTTCATCTCGGCACCAACGCCAATTTGTGCGCAACTTATGACTTAAGCGCGAATTAACATAAATTAAAGATTCTCCGGCACAGTCGCTTGGTATTTCGAATTGTACTTGGATCGAATCGTAATATCACAATGGCCCTGTGTGTATGTGTGTACATTCGTGATTTTGTGTCCTTATACTTGCCTCTCACCTCGTGGCAATTGACGTCAGAGCAAACGCCGCGATAATGAGATTGCGGGTTCTGGATTATTTGTACAATAATTAAAATCAGTTTCATATCAAATGTTCGCCAAGATAAGAAACTCTTTCAATTCAAAATCTTTTCTTCAACAGTGTCAACGTCCAATTTTTATTCCACCCAAAAAAAAAAACATCAAACAACGATTTTCAACTCAAAATAGAAAGTTCTCATTTTGTAAAATTATGTCAACAAAGATTTTTTTAATGGTTTCTTGTTTTAGTTTTTTTTTGTATGTGGTGTACAAAGATTTGCGGACTACTTTGTTTGTTTTCTGCTATTTGACGAGAAACTTTTTTCATTTCTGTTTGCAAATTCAATATTGGCCTGGTTTTATGCATCTTTCGTCGTGCTAATCAACGATTTCAACACGATTGTCAACTTAAAAATTATTAAATACCGAAAAATTTGCAGATTCGAGTTTGAATGAAAAAGGAAAATAAGAAACCGCTATAAAAAATGAATGTTGAGAGTAGTTTTGAGATGGGAAACAATGTAACTTTTAGTTTTATTTTACACAATGCAATTGCACACTGCCAAATCACACGGCACGTGACGTCAACTTGTAAAAGATAGTGCAAATATATACTTGGCTCAGTGCCGGATGTTCAGTCAAAAAATTAACAATCTTATCATTGAACCGACACTCGTGTTTTTAATTAACAATAATATAAACAATAAAGATAGTAACAAAGTTTGTGACATAATTCGACATTGTTTTACGTGCCATTTATGATGCCCGGGTCATAAACTCTCGAAAGGTAATTTTTATCAAACGATCCGCGACATTTCAACGTGTCCTTTTGTTCAACCAGTTACGTTCTCCAGGAAGTGACAACTTTTTGCAAAACAATGGGGAATGAAAATTTTAATCGCACATCACAACTTTTAATTACCTCAAACGGAAGTTGTTCCCAATACTTTAGCTTTGCCTCCAACATAGTTGTTATTTCAAACGCTCAACTTGAGTGTCACATTTAAATATTCAGAGTTACCTACACTCAAATCTCAACTAAAGTAACACACTTCAACTTGATCATCAGTTTGGGGATCAACTTAACTGTTGATTTGATTCACACAACATTTTTCGTACCAAAAAGTTTATTTTTGTTTTTATTTTTTAAATTTTTAATTTTTGCATCCATAATTTTAACCCATTTTCTACCAAACGTTGAAAACGAATTTCAACTTTGTCAAAACATTATTTTCTCCTTGTTTTGAATGTTTTTAAACTGTACTTACAACAAGTAGTAGAAAAGAGGATTTTGAAAATGATGAATTTATGTATCAGTGTGAAGAAATGGGTTAATTCAAAACAGTCTCAATTTCCCAATTGCCCTTAACACAACACTCGTGTTGCATTGCAGGGTAAACGTTCAAATAAATCTTAAATAATCGGTCAAGATTCGGTAGCTCTGAATGACTGTGCATTTGAAATGCATTGTCTGTCATTGTCACTCTAATGCAATAGTCATTTATTGGCGCCTGCTCAAATACCGGTGCAATCACCTTGATTGGTTTGCATATCGGACACAACCGTAGTTTCACTCAGAATTTATTTATTTAATCCAAGCCTCGTACTAAAACTAATTCATCCCAACTCCAAATTGCAGATTCGAAAATCATTAACCACCGACCTGTAATTTTTCAACCAATCGCCGTTGTGGCTGTGAATCAGAATTTTTTTTTCGCTAAATAAATGATTTCACTTGGACTGATCAATACTGACGTCATGTTTCGTTCAAACCGGACGTCAACTCGGAGAAAAGCAATGAATATGAAAAAAAAACAAAACAAAATAACAACTCATTTATCTGTGAAATGACGCATGGGCCAATCCAATCTGGCCGAAAAACAAGAGTAGGTTGGGATACTGGCGTGCACTGATTAGAATTCGGTCCCCTTGACTCCGTCGCCCTTACCCCTGGTCCAATAAATAATTAGTTCGACCCGATTGTATACGGATATTTATGCAAATGAGTGTTTGCACTATCAACTTGTTTGCATATCGATTGGGGATTATTTTTACACGCAACCGTTTGGGCCATTTTGTCATTGAAATTAACGAGTTCACGTTCGATCAATCAATCGCAAACGGCGCTATATAATCTGACTTGAACTACGCCAAACCCCACGTGTAAATTGAACCTGAAAACGAGCATCACTTTTGACAAAAGCCAAATCCCAAATTGTCCATGAATCATTTAACGTCCAATCATTCCCGACAATCATTTTTTTTCGTGATAAATATCTCGTCATTACAAAATCTAATTTCCGTTCCTCTTTTCGTTGTCTAATTTTTTGTTTTAACTTTCAACTTTGTAAACGAGACGATTCTTTGATACAAAAATGTCTTGACCCTTGAACTTTGTTTTAAGGGCGTGACTTGTTTAATTTTTCAAAGTTGGCATCAAAGTTCAAAATCTTCATTTCTGGTGGAACGAAAAAAATGAAAAGAAATGAAAGAAAAAAAGTAGGAAAAGAATGTTCATAAAAGATGCAAATAAGAATTTGGTGTCTGAATGAAAGTTCCAAATTGTTTTGTACAGGGGTGGATCGAGCGATGACGTCATACTTGACAAGAGCGAGGAACCTTTCGTGTGACGTAGGTTGGCAAAATGGGATACCGTTTTGATTGTTTTATATCAACTGCTCATGTCTTGAATCAACTAGTTAGAAATTCATACACCTCGTTATTCATTCTGATAAAGGACTAGATTCTCGTTCTGTCATCGATCCGTTTCTCTTTTTTTTTTTCCTTAATTAAAACGCTCTCGTGCAAATTTTGCGAACAACTTCTGAATTAGTACTAATTTGGAAGCAGTTTAAAAAGTTAAACAATAAATCTTGAACTAGTGTCATGATTGGATTTTTTTATTGGTCGTTCGAATCAATTAGTCCCGCTCAATTCTATAACTTTCTCTTGAAGATTTTGTTAAAAAAAAAATAATAATGAAAAATGAAATTAGGAATCTGATTTGTTATCACTGGGCCTGTTGCGTGGCTGAAAATTTCGGAATGACTATTTTTTTCTTAGTCGCTAGTTTACATCTCGATAAATTGTAATTTATGTCACTTGAGATAACACCGCGATTTAAACATTCTCAAGATACGTGACACACTTTTTTTTTCCTCTTCTTCGCTCGTTCTGTTTGCATTCAACATCTTGGCACTATCGTGTCATTTAATTCCAAACTGTCAAAGTTATCACTTGATATTTATAAATTATTACGTGAATACAACTGTTTTTACACTACCAATCGACAATCTCTAAACATGTTACTTTTTCAATAATGTTTATGATTCAGCTAACATCTTTCTTTTCTGAACATTAACAATAAACAATCCATTCTTAAATAGTAGTAAAAAATGGGAACAAAATTTGAAATTCAAAATTATTGACAGTCGCAAAATCTTGTCTTTGTCAAATGAAGCGTTGAAAAAATTGAGTTGTCTCGAATTCTGGAAGATTGACACCGGTTGGATAATTCGTCGGATTCGTTGACAGCGCAAACGAGTTTGGCTGAACGAATCGCGTGTGCTCTCAACTCTGAACGTGATGCGCTCATTGTAAAGAGGCTTCCGTTATACTAATCAAGTGCAATTTTCATCAACCAGTCTCTTGTCTTTTTTAATTGTTTAAACTCATTAATCGGACGGCACGAGTCAACTAATTGATTTCATTTTCGATGTTTCACTGTCACAAATTATGAAACCTCGTAAACGACCATCAACAAATCATCTTCAAATATCTTCAACTGATTTGCACCTGAAAAAAAAGGGTTAATTAGAGAATCGAAAGTGAACTTTTCTAAGAAATTTGCCCTCAGGGTATAGGTCACAATTGTTCTAACCATTGCGTTCCAATGTGAAAGATAAATTTTTTAATTGTAAAAATAACTCCAGGGTACTTGACTTTTTTGTGTCCTTTTGAGCAGCAATGCGACTTGGCAAGTTTATGACGATACATAATTACAAAGTCAATAAAAGTTTTCGTATAAATAAGTAAGGTCCGTATGATTCATTGATAGATCGTGCACGAGATACCAAAGACAGCTCAAATTCATTGTCTGAAAAGTTGCGCGGACTTATTTTTACCATCTCGTTCGGCGTGCATAATTCATCGCGACAATAATTCTTGTCTGCAATTCGATTTACCCAGAAGTCTAGCCTGAATAGCAAAACTTGAAGTTGCCTCGACATCAAACGGAATACATATTTGATGTCGATGTAATAATAACTTCCCTCCCCCCTTTCTTTCATTTGTTTAGAATTTGCATTCAAAACAAAAACATTCGTTTCAAATCGGCATTGAGCCGAGTGTTTTTGTTTAATTTTTCTCAACGTTTCGAGTTTTTGATACAAATGGATTATTAAAACCAAATGTCAATGTGGCTATAGGCGTGTAACATGAAAGAATAAATTGCTTCTACACCTAAACCATTGCCAAGTTGGCGTTCCTGGCATAATAATTATAGCCATAGCCGCGTAGCAACTTTTAATGCTAATTATATCAAAAATTAAACGCGAAGTTGTAACATTAAATTCAGCGACATTCAATTTGAATTTGAAATGTATTTTTGAATTTGACGCCTTTTTTTTACTCTCTCAACAATATTGTCGAACGTTCGAGAAAGAGCAAACACAAGTTGCGAGCATTCTGGTTTTCTTCCGCGAATAAACCTGGTGACTTATTGAAGTTACTCGGGCCGTGTCAAGATTCTAATTATACCATTCCATTCAATAATCATAATTATAGCTGCAAAACGAAAATTCACCGTCATCAAAGTTACGACTAGTCTCAAAATTGTAACGTGCTCTTAGAAGTCTCTACCAAGTTCAATATTCGACATTTTCGTAGTTTCAAATTATGCTAAACTATCATCCTCTCTATTATTCGAAATATCAATCCTGTAATAATGTTAATAACGAATTTACAATCTTGCAAAATCAATCAGACAATCTGTTCCTGCAATTGTTTTTTTTTTTTCACAGAAACAAAGAAATTAAATCGTGTAATTTGTTTTTGACGAGGTGTATCAAAAATGCAAAGTTGATGTTAAATTGCATAGCAATTATGAACTTGTTCATAACGGATTGACAAGGGAGCGTACAGAGACATTATTATCTGCAAAATAATGTCACGCGCACGCATGATTTGGGAGATTGTTGATCCAGTGAGATCCAGTGCACAATGTCCAACACCAGTTGGTCGACAAACTTTTAAAAACAGTTGATGATCACATTGTCGCGATTTATTCAATGGAGTGATTTTTGACGTCAGTTGCGTTAAAACTTTAGATGTTTATCACCGTGACTAATATCTTTCAATTTTTTACCTTCCTCTTCTTTTTTTTTTATTCCACATTGAATCATCAGTTTATTTTTATTCCTCGCATCGTAACGTCATTCCTGCAACATAATAGATTTTAATTGTTTTTGTTTTCATTTCCAAAGTCCTAGTTCTGCGACAAATCGGCTTCTCAGCAATTTTTATTATTGTATTTATCTCACAACCGTCATTCATTCACTCTGACCACTTTGTTACCAATCGAATTGTTGTAAATTTTTGCAAAACATTTCCATCTACAACTTTTGTACAATTTTGTTGCAACCAAAATTCGTCTGCAATTCATTCGCGATCGTACGCAAAAAAACCTGTTTGTTAAGTTTATTTTACAATAATAAAACAATATAAAAACAGATTGTGACTGGATGTAAACAAAAATGTTATTGCAATTTTTTTGAAACTTCGAAATAAGTTAGTTTCAATTTATGTGTTTGAAAAAAAAAGGTAAACAATGTAAAGTTAAAGATGTGTGGGTAACGACAATGTGTAATCCTTTCGAATAGAAATGAAGGGTTGAAAATAACGTTCTCGGAAATGAATGTGGACACAATGGTCATATTTAGAGACGATTTGGAATGATCCTATAAATGGCAAAGTCCCATGACAATGGCAATAATGAGTTTGGTGTGCGCAAGTGGCGTTCTAGTGTTGGTATCGCGGTACAGATGGCAACAGTGGTTACGTCAGGGCTTATTCATGCTTAAGCCATCGAAACGAGCGAGTTTTAATCGCGGCGGCCTCAGTGAGCAGCTGAGCAGGCCAGGGCACTCGGTTCGGTACGATCAAATCCAGTGAACGGACGGCGCGGCGCGCGAGACCCAGCAACATTGTGTGCTTTCATTCGGCCGACATGGATATTTTTGTCAGCAAGCGCCTCGGCGTTTCCCGGCCGCCGCTAAATTGTTCGCAACGGTGATTGCGAGCCCGCCAAAACAAACGACAAAAGTAATAAACAACCGCCGATATCATGCACCTTCAAGATCCGCCGGCCGAGAGCTAACCTCGCGACTGTCCGTCGACCCTAACCTCCAAACCAATTTTGACGTTTACGTAATTGTTATCTCGTGCACTCCGCTACATTTTCGGCCCACTTTTTCTCACGAAGCTGTTTTGTTTTTCCGTTTGTTTCTGTGTTATTGAGGTGTCAAATTACACCCTCGTTGTCGACCTGACAGACTGTTCATGTTTTTGTTTTTGCATAATTCCATTCGTACCGGGGTCCGGTTGATTCGGTCAAGTAACCTTGATTGCTTGTTGTTGTTTGTTCGTCTGTTGTCGTTCATTGTTACGGTCGAAAACGTGATTTCTTCGCGTCTGGACGAGTTTGTAGATGGATGTGATTTTTCAAGTTGAATTTGTCATTTGAGAGTTACGATAATGATTCATACTGACATCGCTGAATGACGTCAATTTCGAAAGAAATATCACATACGGTTATGACAACTCCGATAACCATTGCAGTCGTTCGAATATGCATTGATATACCTGAGTTTAATGATTGATTGTAAATTAATGACAGATAAAAGGTTGAATTCTGATAACATGGGTTGTAAATTGTTTCACTTTCTCACATCGATATTTGACGATTTTTTTAATACAACGAATACTCAATTACAATCAATAGATAAGATATTCATTTTTGATGTCCATTTTCTAATCTTCAGCTTTTCTATCGTTTTGTTATTTCTTTGAATTGACGTCTCGTAATTTGTTCAAAAATTAGGTCTGTGCACTTTGAAAAAAAAGTTTTAGATCAATGAAGATTTCACAAACTGTCTCTTCATTCAAACTCGAATAAAAAAAAACGAAACAATAGTATAGGTGCAATTCAAAGTGATTATCCACTTAAAAACAATCCAGGCATTGCACGGCAGCAAAAGTTTGTAAAAAAAAACGGTATTAAAAATAGGCGACCGGGTTGTACGCGTACATTCGCTGTAATTAGTTTTCTAATGAAGAAAAGAAAAGTCGTCTTATGAATGGCTCGTATCGATTGCACGCTATGGCCCGTTCAATCAATAACTCGGAATGCGCCTGTTGGACGGTTAAATATTAAGCGAGCGATGGAGACGATTATGTTACCCCCGCCCCCCTGCTCGACCTTGTTTTTCCTCTTTATTTTTTTTTTTGATTTTCAAAGTGGGAGCGCCCTCACTCGACCCGACCACTTCCGACAAAACTCAAATGACTTTTCTAGTCCTCGTGTTATCACTCAAAATTGTCTTATCGAAAATGTTGTTATCTCTCTCTAACTTTCGTCGCGTTAATGAACTCGAGACTTTTGATTCGTCTTTTTTTCTGTCGTTTCGTCCTAGAGTAAGTTTAATGAAAAAGCGATAATCAAACTTTGATAATGACCAACTTTTGTTTTGTGTTGCAGCCATCAGACCTCCATTCACTCGGAGGCACTGGGTGCAGGACCAAGGCGCCAGCCTGGTAATACGGACCGGTAGCTTCGGAACGGTGCAGCCAAGTTGGCAAAGGCCAACTTGAGTGACGAGGTGACATGGCGACGATAGACGGGCGACCGGCTCAATATGGAATCACCCTCAAGCAACTCCGAGAACTCATGGAGTATCGGGGTCGCGAGGGTGTCGCCAAACTCAATAGCTATGGTGGCGTACAGGAGATTTGTAAAAAGTTGTACACTTCGCCAAGTGAAGGTATTTCGAATGTTTCGCAAATGTGCAATGTTTGTTTGGGTTCGCGCTTTTCGTTACATCGTGTTTCTGTCGACAGGTCTTAGTGGTTCCCAGGCAGATGTTCAGCATAGGCGAGACACTTTTGGATCCAACATGATACCTCCGAAACCGCCAAAAACGTTTCTACAACTAGTATGGGAAGCACTACAGGACGTAACTTTGATTATATTAGAAATAGCTGCGCTGGTATCGTTAGGTCTCAGCTTTTACCATCCTGAGGACGAAGACGCACGTAAGTTCGATTCAATTTCGTGCCTCGACCGCTGTCATAATAATTTTGTAATTAAATTTGAACATCTTAATAGAATCATTAAATTGTAGATAACGGAGACAGTTTTTGTATGAGTCTACGTACCTTGATTAAATTTTGTAACGCTTCAGGAAACTAATAAGACGGAAAGTTTTGTTTGACGAGCTTTTTCTTTTGTTATTTGGTTTCGGTGCTTGATTTCATAATTCGTACGCTTACTAATGCTGAATAATGTGTGCTATTTAACAAATAATATTTACTAACATGAATGAAATCGTAATTTAGCAGCTCATGATTGCGAGTGCGCCAGATATATGAAATACTAGACTTTTTTTTTTAACGTAGACCGATCAATAGACACGCTATTTTTTAGTCGATTATGCTTGATTATATTCATCACAGGTTTTACGTAAAAAAAGTAGTACCAGTTGATTTGCATTCGGAATTCTAAGGTTTGTTAATACAAGTTTGAAAACAAGAAATACACATAAATTAAATTGAAACGTTTTCATTTCATTAAACTCAAGAAGAAAGGCAAAAAATTGATTGAAAACACGTGAACTCAACTCGGAGTTGAAAGTTTTAAGTGACTATAAACGGTTCGTCTAAAAGAACACGAAAAGAAAATCTTTAAATACAAAATACAAATGTCTGAAGTGAAATAGGGAAGTCGCCGTTAACGAAACAACAACGGCACAATTGAGCGACTTTTCTTTGACACAAAAATGTATAAATGTAGAAGAATTTGTTGTAAACTAATAATTGTAAGTTTAAAAAGAAAATGATAAAAAGGCGACTGCCCTATGATGTAGAATGAGTCATCGGTATTAAACCAAGTTTTTCACATTTAGTTATAGATCCACTGAGTGAAGATAGTGAAAACAGACCACGTGAGCAAAAATTCATAATACCTAATGATTGTTCAATGTAAACTATCACTTTAGCTCCAACCAGACAACATTTTTCCATATAAAAATCTCTGTTCCTTCTATACGATTCTGATGAACTCATGTGAAACATATCTGTCCAATGGCTTGAATCTGTTAGTTTAGACTCGATATTTCAATTTATGTGTATTAGGATGATGTGAAACCTTTCTTACACTCGTAGATAACACGTAAACTTTGGCAATCTCCATTTTCACGTCTATCTTCAAGCTGAAACGAGCTGCTTCTGAATTAATAACAACCGACTTTGTTTATTTGTTTAGCTCCTTCAATTGAGGAAGAAGAAACGAAATACGGTTGGATCGAAGGTCTTGCCATTTTAATATCTGTCATTGTAGTCGTAATAGTGACGGCTTTCAATGATTATTCAAAAGAGAGGCAATTTAGAGGACTTCAAAATAGGATAGAAGGAGAACACAAATTTTCCGTTATCCGACAGGCAGAAGTTAAGCAAATCTCCGTATCGGACATTGTTGTAGGAGATATTTGCCAAGTGAGTCAATTTCAATTTCAGCGTTTAATCCGAGCCGAAATAGAAAAGGCCGAATCGCGCGCTCTATTCATACCAATTTTCTGAATAAATAGAACGCTATTCATATTTTCAATCCGGCCCTTTCAATTTCGCCGTTCCGCCAATCAAGTAACTCTTTCTATTTTTTTTTGCCACTCATTTCAGATAAAATACGGCGATCTGTTGCCAGCGGATGGTGTCCTAATACAGAGCAATGATCTCAAAGTGGATGAATCCAGTTTGACTGGAGAATCGGACCATGTGAAAAAGGGAGAAGCCTTTGATCCTATGGTTCTTTCAGGTACGCTCAGTTGTTCAATTCTTTTTACTCAGTTATTTAATTTAGTTGTCGTAAAAGTGAAGAGCAGCGCAAACACCAACTCACTTTTGTTGCTTTATTTCAGGCACTCATGTGATGGAAGGATCAGGAAAAATGTTAGTTACCGCCGTTGGTGTAAACTCACAGGCCGGTATTATTTTTACGCTCTTGGGTGCCGCGGTCGATCAGCAAGAGCAGGAAATCAAGAAAATGAAGAAAGGTATGCGAGTTCATTGCGAGACAACCCGTCATTGCAAATGTCAGGTTTGCCAGTTGTTTACACCCGCTGCTTCTCACGTACCTCTCGTCCTAACGACTGCGTTCTTTTCCTGACAAATGAAATTCAATTTTGAATACAAAACTCGAAATTAAAGTCGAAAGACTAGAACAGAAACAAAAGTTGCATTTCCAACCTCGCGAGAAGCAGCTGGTAATTAAACGGCATGATTTTTTTCTTCATAGCTAAAAAAACGAGTGTGAACCAACCTGTGGACGCATGGTTTTGACATGTTTCTTTATTCCGAGACAAGATACCAAACGTTTCATCAAAAAAAAACCCTTGTTTTGATATCTCTGGCATGTTTATTTTATTCTTGAGTGAAACAATTGTGACCTCTACTAATTACAAGTGACACAAAATGTGGCAAGTCACAGGCACTGTGGCTTGCCAACTCGCGACAGTTGTCTGCACGAAAAAGCCCTCGTTTTACAGTGCTTTTAGAATTACTTTTACGAGCCTGTATTATTCTCTATTTACAAATTGCATTAGATGCCATTCTTCCACTTTTGTACAAGACATTCTCTAGTCCCAGTTTGTTATCCGAGGGCTCATCAACTTTGCCTCGTTCGCATCTTCATCTCATAACCATTTTCCATCTCGTTTCTCATGTTATAAAGTCGACCCAAATCGATCCCAGACCAGAGTCTCTGTAATTTATGTAATTTAGAACAAAAGATGAAGCAGCAACTGGACATGTTGCCGCCACTGCCTTCCAATCGCCTGCTAAACTTTAAGTAGGTGAATCAGTCGAGGAAGTGCCTATGTATCTCGAAACACCTTGCGTCCTTGTGTTTGTGACTTAAGCTGTTCATTTTTGTTTTCAAATAACAGTTAATCGCAGACTCGAACCAACGATCTGCTGCTCTTTGTTGATTATTGTACCGTCACAGAAACAATATTGAACAGCTTATACCATTGTTCACACATCAATTTTTGTTACTTCTTTGTGTTCCTTTTTGTCATAAGATAAATCATGTCTGTTGGCTTGAACCTTTCATTCAACCAGCAGACATTCATTCATATTTAACAGAAACGTTGAACAAACAATCGTTTAAAATTCAAACAATACGAAATTAAAACAATGACAATTTTTCATTCGAGACAAACATTGTTTTTTTGACAACAACAAATCAACGTTCACTTGTGCTTAAGACCAATGATCTAATAAGTTTTGTTTTTGCATGGATTTTTTTATCTAGAGGCTAAAAAGCAGCGGAAGAAGAAGTCTATACCAGGTGATTGAAATCAAATAACTTTTTTTCAAGTCAAGAACAACGTAACGGACTACTGCTAAATACAACTTTTTTGTTTCTTTTCTTTTTGTCACGGTACCACCTGTACACTTTTCGTTTTGTCTCTACTTTCTAACTCAACGTTGGTTTCTGTCCTAAGATTGTACAATCTCTGATTCTTTTTTGATTTTTGTTTCTTTTTTTCATTTTCACTGCACAAACAAATGAAATAAAAGAAAAAAACAAACCAATAATCCAAATTTAAACATAAACTAAAACAAAAAGAAATCAAATTCCGTTTCAGTAACATTCATTAGTCTGTGTCAAACCATCCTGTTGCTCTCCAATTTCAAATTTATTGCTTTATGCTTTCAAGACTGACATTTAGTCTCTTTTTTTATGATCAAACCCCCTTTTTTTTCTGTTAATGCTATTACTTACTTCGGTGGCGGTTTGTGCATTCGGTGCATTAGTGTTATTACTTGAGTTGCATCTTTGTTTATGAAACCCTGATTGCTTTAGATTATTAAGATGTATAGTCTCAGATGTTACTACCACTAAATCACAGTTGAAAAATGATTTTTTTCTCTCTCTCCAGGGTTGAGTGCTGTTCGATCGCGTTGTTTTGCTAATGAAAATTCGTTCAATGTTACGTATCAATTTGCAAAGTTCATGCCCAACCCTGGTTTTTACTAACACTCCCTAATTCCGTTTGTGATTACGTCGTTCTTAAACAGTCTGCAATTAGAATATCGACCCGACGGAGAATTTCAAAGGATGATTTCAAACTCTCCGACGGGTTGAGGATGAAGCTGGCGAACCTATTCTAATATGTGTTTTGATTTTGACCGCACGAGCAGGTGAAATAGCCGATGGCGAATTAGCTGACGACTCTCACAGACCTGCCAAGGGCGATGGAGAGGCCCACCACGCTGCCGGAGAGGGCGGCAAAAAAGAAAAGAGCGTACTTCAGGCCAAGCTCACAAAATTAGCCATTCAGATAGGATACGCGGGATCGACGATCGCAGTGCTCACCGTTGTCATTCTAGTCATTCAGTTCTGTGTGACGACGTTCGTGAGGGATGAACAACCCTGGAAGAGTTCGTACGCCAACGACCTCGTGCGCCATCTCATCATCGGTGTTACAGTCCTGGTCGTCGCTGTTCCCGAAGGTCTTCCTTTGGCTGTCACCTTGTCTCTTGCATATTCTGTCAAGGTATTTTAATAAACATAATTTTTCAATTTTGGAAGCAGTGCTGGATTTAATTCCAGTTTTTCGAATGTGTGCGATTTTTCCTCTTGAAATGTTCGTGCGTCATTTGATAATTGGTGTTTGCCCGTTGAGTGCCACTTGAATTGTTGAATTTTGCGAATAAAAAAAGAGGAGGAAAAATTGAGATTGTAGCTCTTGATGTAACGAACGGGATTGATTGATGTTGGTTTTGTTCGACAGAAAATGATGAAGGACAACAATTTGGTGAGACATCTGGACGCCTGCGAGACGATGGGCAACGCAACTGCCATTTGTTCGGACAAGACCGGAACGCTGACGACAAACAGAATGACCGTGGTGCAGTCGTATATATGCGAGAAGATGAGCAAGACATGTACCTTCTCGGACCTACCAGCAAACATTGGCAACCTGTTGATACACGCGATTTCGATCAATTCGGCGTACACGTCCAGAATAATGCCCTCGCAGGACCCTACCGAGCTGGCTATGCAGGTCGGCAACAAAACCGAATGTGCCTTACTTGGATTTGTATTGGCCCTGGGGAAAAATTATCAAACGATACGAGACGATATCCCCGAGGAAACGTTTACGCGAGTGTACACATTTAACAGCGTTAGGAAGAGCATGTCTACTGTTATTCCAAGACCGGGAGGTGGCTACAGGCTCTTCTGCAAGGGCGCTTCCGAAATCATCATGAAGAAGTATGCATCTCGTACTGTTTTCCCTCTTTTTTTCTTTTATTTTTCGTTTCCTTGAACGATAATTGATCGCACGAAAAATTAACATGAACTGTAAATGTAATGACTGTAATTTGTGAAAAAAAAAAAAAAACAATGCGAGTTTAATTGTAATTGGACGGTTAATTACTAGGGCTGGCCCGTGGAATCAATATGTCGAGGAAAGTGTGCGGGATAACGAATTCCGATTTGTGATTCAGAAGATCGTGGCAGATAAATCATATTGATTCAGCGCTGACGTGGAGATTTACAAATTCAAGTCAGTCGCGATTGAACGTTGAAAAGAAATCTTTTTCCTTGTAGACCAGCAGGTACGGCAAACGGTCGATTAAAAGCAGGAAAATTATTGATTTTTCGATAACACGGAAAAGGACCTTTATGTTTGCTTGCTCATGCATAACGTGTTACTGCGAGAATTCTCGGCTAATCTGGGACAATTCACGTGAAACTGTATATTGTGTGATCAGAAATAAAATACTTGACTATTCTCGCTCGCGCTATTTGAAAATCGCTGCAAAATCGACGAACGGAGAGAAATTTTGTGCTTTATTGAAAGTAATGTCAAGCTTAAAGAACCGGAAAATGAAATGATTCTGTTTCGTATTGGATTAACGTCTTTTTTTTCTCAAATCATACAAAAATTGGTTAATTAAAGTATTGAATAATGAAATGTTGTGAATGGACATTGATAAAGTTTTGTTGTTTTACAGATGTGCCTTTATTTATGGTCGCGATGGTCAGCTGGAGAAGTTCACGCGCGAGATGCAAGACCGTCTGGTGAAGAATGTGATAGAGCCAATGGCGTGTGACGGGTTGCGAACAATATCGATCGCTTATCGCGACTTCGTGCCCGGCAAAGCCGAGATCAATCAGGTGCACATTGAGAACGAGCCGAACTGGGAGGACGAGGAGAACATCGTGAACAACCTGACCTGCCTGGGAATCGTGGGCATCGAGGACCCGGTGCGTCCCGAGGTGCCGGACGCGATCCGCAAATGTCAAAAGGCGGGCATCACCGTGCGAATGGTCACGGGCGACAATGTAAATACCGCGCGCTCGATTGCGCTCAAATGCGGCATCCTAAAGCCGAACGAGGAGTGGCTCATACTCGAGGGCAAGGAGTTCAACAGGCGGATCCGCGATCAGCACGGCGAGGTGCAACAGCACCTGCTGGACAAGGTCTGGCCGAAACTGCGGGTACTCGCGCGCTCATCGCCCACGGACAAGTACACCCTGGTCAAGGGCATGATCGAGAGCAAAGCGACCGCTAGTCGCGAGGTCGTCGCGGTCACGGGCGACGGCACCAACGACGGCCCCGCTTTGAAGAAGGCCGACGTCGGTTTCGCGATGGGCATTGCGGGAACCGACGTCGCCAAGGAGGCCTCCGACATCATCCTCACGGACGACAACTTCTCGTCCATCGTCAAGGCGGTGATGTGGGGCCGCAACGTCTACGACAGCATCGCCAAGTTCTTGCAGTTCCAGCTCACTGTCAACGTCGTCGCGGTCATCGTCGCGTTCATCGGCGCCTGCGCCGTCCAAGACTCGCCGCTCAAAGCCGTGCAGATGCTTTGGGTCAACCTCATCATGGACACGCTCGCGTCGCTCGCCCTCGCCACCGAGTTCCCCACGCCGGACTTGCTCCTTAGAAAGCCCTATGGCCGCACCAAACCACTCATCTCTAGGACCATGATGAAGAACATCCTCGGTCAAGCCGTTTATCAGTTGACCGTTATTTTTATGCTCCTCTTTCTTGGTAAGATATCAGCGCTTTTCGAACCTTCTTTTTGTAATACCAAATTGCTGAAAAAATCATACTTTACAACGCCGAGTTACCATCGTTTTGAGAAACGAAGAAAGAACTTTTTTAGTCTGTTGTATCTTCAGAGATTCACATTTTAGGGTTTTAAAATGAATCATCTTTCTTACCAAGGACGTTTTTTGTAATAAGAATGCAATTTTGTTGGAAAATTTTGAATTCAATTTTGTTAACATTTTTGGCAACTTATAAATACGGTCGCTTTTTTTAAAAGTAAGAATAAAATATTCAGAGTGCTGCTAAACAAGACCAGTTATGCATAGTTTATTATAAGGTGCAACTTTTTATATAACTTTTTAAGTTCAATAAATGTGTAAAATAATTTATTCAGTTTATAAAAACTGGAATATTATAAAAAGTAAGGGCGCGTTCTTAGCCAATCCTCTTTCAAGTTGTCTGCATCGGTAATAAATAATAATCAATCAATAATACCCATTGACCTCATTTGAGAAAATTATTCTATTAGAAAATATTATTAGTAATATTCAATAACTGACATCGTTTTCATCGCAAGATTCATAATATGAACTTGGTTAAAGTGTTCTTGATAAAAGTCATGATAAATTGTATCAGGTTCTTGACAGGACCTCTTTCGAAAGAACGAGTTGAAATTTGTAAATTGATTTCGAAAGTTATTAATCTTCACTTTGTATCATGTCAAAACATTTTAATTTCAGTCCATCATTCAGCACTTAAATCGGAGCCTTTCAATGTTAACAATCGATTTCAAATCAATTATTGTAACTTGGACTCTTTTGTTTTCAAGAACTGCTATTTCAATAATGATGCAACGCTCTGTCTTGAAACTCGAGTACTTTTTATATATACCTCACTTTATATTTATTCAACACATTTTTCTTTGCACAAATTATGCACTAGAAAATAAGTGTGTGCTGATTTTCTTTTACTTGAATAAACTGTTATTGATTTCATTAAAAGTACAAAAGAAAAGACTTTGCAATCTCAATTCTTACTGCTCAATCATTACAAACATTATTGTTTCGAGTTGAGAATGAATAAACAAATGATTGTAAACATAAATTTGTGTGGATTATTAATGAACAATTGTGTTTGAATTTTAGGTGACAAGATGCTCGACATCGAAACAGGACGAGGGGTAGCGCAAGCAGGTGGTGGACCCACACAACACTTCACCGTCATCTTCAACACCTTTGTCATGATGACTCTGTTCAACGAATTTAACGCGCGAAAGATTCATGGTCAGCGAAACGTCTTCCAGGGAATATTCACCAACCCCATCTTCTACAGTATTTGGATAGGCACTTGTTTGTCGCAAGTAAGAAACAACTCAAACTTAAACGACTCACAAAAATATAACGCTCTGACATATTCTGTCCATTTGCATTTTCAACGCAATGTATGATTTACGAGTTCTATCTATTCTAAAGTTTTCGTACGTCAATTAAATGTATTATTAAATTGCTTTTGTTGATGCCGTTAAAGGTCAAAACGGCAGCTTTATTGATTGCAACGAGGACAATTTCATTTAAATGTTGTACAATCCGTGAATTTCTCGCGTGAAACGAGACAACTGAACTAAATTGTTTGCATTTTTGCAGGTGTTCATTATTCAGTATGGTAAGATGGCGTTTAGCACAAAAGCTTTAACACTAGATCAGTGGATGTGGTGTCTCTTCTTCGGGATTGGTACGTTGATATGGGGCCAAGTAGTAACAACGATTCCTACGCGCAGTATCCCCAAGATTCTTTCGTAAGTGAAACCAAAAACACACCATCAGTATTTATCTCATATTACGGCAGAAAAATGAATTGCGGAACTGCATTAACTATCGACGTCTTGCGTTCGAGGTGTTTATTTCCGTAGACGCTCGGTACCTACACCGTATCGATGGCGTCGATCAAAAAAAAGCAATAATAATGATAATAAAAACAAACCAATCAATTGACCGAAAACCGAACACACGAGAGGTGTATGAGTTGTGCAAAAGTCGTTATCCCAAGGAACAGAAAAGCGTCAGCTTTCGAATAAACAAAAACAAGTGGTTTCTGTTTCCGAAACATTTGGAACGCTCGGTTTAAAAATGAGTTTGGGTCGTTGATGATTTCCAGGATGATGAAATTATGTTTAACTGTATTGCCAAAGAAGAGGGACAATGTGCGTAGATCGTTTGAGTCGCAATTATCTCGTATCCTCTGTAATAATCCTGCCTCTTTTGTCTCCCTGAAACGGACACATTGTGTACTCCACGAAAACAGAGCGTTATCGGTGCGGAGCTTTGCAAACCCTGTACTTTGACCATCTCGATTGAATGGCTTCGGGCGAGTCAGCGTTCGTGCACGTTGGCGCGCCTGAAACCCTCGTCCCACAATAAACTTACACACCTGTAAAACCCATGTATGTAAATATCGACCTGTGACAGCATGGATTAAATCCCATGTACCTATGAAACATTATTTTCTCGTCCCTTTCTTCGTCCTCGACTTTTGTTTCCTAATTTAAAACGCTTCTTTTTTTGTATTATAATCCATAATCCCACCTTAGTGGCCAGTAACAGACAACTTAGTAGGTGTTCAACGTGCCATACGATTTATAAACTTTGCGACAAAACCCATAATTAGTTTGCATGTTAGACTATCCACTCTATCGATGCGGCGACAAACTTTTACCTTCAATCCCTCAGATTGAAGACGCGACGAAATTGCACGTCAAGTGGCTGTTTCCGCCTTGGATCCCGCGCTCGACTTTTTTTATTCAATTGACTTCGTCATTTAATCTGCAAACTTTTTTCCTTATTAACGTTTTTTTTTCTCTCTCCAGAACCCGGGAAACAAATTTATTTATTTTCATTTGCGCTTGCTGTTTGTATTTGTACGTTGACGAGTTTCGATCGATTGTGTAAGCGAACATTTGTTAATGTCGAAATATTTATTTGTACAAACGAGAACGAAAGAAAAAAATGAAAGAAAGAATATAAACCTTTTTTGTAAATACCAAGTCGAACGATTTTTTATTTTGTCCAAACCTCCTGAAATCGATGAAAAATATCCGCAGCTGAGCGATCGATAAACAATCAAAGTGGAATAACACCGAGGCGCTATTCCCTTAAGTATCGCTCCCTCGGATCGTTTTTTATCAGATGTAGATTGTGGTTTTGAGATAAATAATTGAACGCTCGACGTTAATGATATCGCTCCGAAACTATTCGAAAAATGTCACAAATGCAAACAATGTAGGCAATTATCACTCGCCTTATCTATTCATCAGAAACTCAATAGCTTTGATAAGCTAGTCGCTGCGTTTTTCGACTCGAGGCTCAGTCTCTCGAGAGTCGCGCATCGTGCATGATTATGCGCGACTCCGTTTCTCCGCTATGAATGAATCTCAATTGAATGATCCTGTCCCTCTCTCTCTCTGTCACTTTCTTCTCTTAACTTTTTTATTGTTTGACCGCCTTTTCAACACAGCACGTACAATTAAACTTGTTACATTTTGCAAAGTTCGTAAGTATCCAAAATTATTTCAAATAATTAGAGTAGATTGATTGGCTTGTTTGATCTCTCACATAGACTTAGTCTTTAGTTTGTTCTCATCTGACCGCACTGTTTTTGTTTTCAAGTGTTGTAGACAAAAGTGGAAACATTCGAAAACTTGCTGGTACCATCAAATGAGAAAAGTTGAAACCAAACCTGAGTCATTTTTGAGTCCTCATTGAATATCAACTTCATGGGTTTTTACTCCATCCTCAACCCTCTCTCTCTTTTTTCTTTGAAATATTCATCGAAAAACTGAAAAAAAAGAACAGGAAAAAAATGCCGGACTTTCTCTATCCAGCGGCACTTTTTGCTCGGCTCTCTTATTCACCGACCTCTTCCAAAAAGTTCCATCATGATTTTTTGTCTTTTTATCGCAGCGCGGGCTCTGTCGCATCTGTTTTGATTTATTGCGCGACACACGCCACCGGGCTTAATGTCCTAACTTATGGATATGAAAATTTATGCGCCCCTGCGACGCAAAATGAAAATCCCACCTACGAATTCAACGACTGAATCTCCACGGTGGCTTTTTCCCACCATCCGAACCGAATGGATCACTGGCTCGGAATAATTTTGATCTCACGTTTTCAAACTACTTTGCCGTCTTCGTTGCTCATGTGCACTCATTTTTCGCCCCAACTCGCTCTTCGCTAAGACCACGATGAAAGTTTGACTTCTGTTCTTGCTGTCTGTCGCACTCTCCTTACCAAGTGCACTCTCTCATTGTATACTGTACAGTGAATATCGCTTATCTCCTTTTACATTATTGCCGGTACAAATTATACATGAACTCCTCCCTCCCCCCACTAGTAAACTACCTCGAAGTTATTGCGATCATGATGTAGTTAGTGTATGCAGATTCATGAAATTATTATTACATTATTGTTAGTTACAAAACGAGTTTTTTTTAGTTTAATGAATCATTTTGAATCATAATTGAAAACTCGTTTTTCTGACCAACAAATTACGTTTTTTTTCTTACTGAATATCTCGATTGTTGTTTTGATTTGTATGGAAATAATTTTAACAGAGACACTTTCGGGATACGAAGTTGGAAAAAAATCTATCTCTTAGATAATCGTATCTATAAGGTTTTAATTTTGAATTTTAATTTTAGTTCAACCCCTTCAAGTAAATCAAACTTGAAGTTTTTGAAGGGGTTGATGTGCGTAATTTTTGAAAAGAAAAACAAAATGAAAGAAAGACGCACTTCTTGTTTCTTAGTCATTCTCCTTATTTGTTGACTCACGCTCACGTTCATTATGATTTAGTTCAGATCAGTGCAACTTTCAACTCGATCAAAAATCTCAACCATCAAACTTGGTGACAAAAAAAGACATTGAAAATTGCACCGACTGTTTGATTAGTAAAGAATCCCATTCTGGCATCTCTCATCACGTATTGCCATCTCAGTTGTATTTGAATGACTTGAATCGAGTAGCCTAGGCTGAAACAAAGTATTCAATTTGTTCTACTTGTCAACTGTTGTGTAACTAAAAAAAGAAGAAATCAAAACATAAGAGAGAGAAAAAATATTTTTTTTTTGAAAAGTTAGACAGTGACGCGTGAATCCACTGTAAGGAGTGAGACAAGCGGTTGGTGTGCAGTCGATTGGAGGAGCCAACCAGACGAAAAATAATGAAAAAAGCTGTATAGTCGAACCGAGTGATGAAGAATTGGTTTCATGTTTTTTAACAACAGATGGGGCCGTGGGCAGCCTGATGATATTGGCGCTATCAATCTAGGAGACGAGAAATTCGACCCCGACGGGGATAAAAAGCCACGCGCTGGACAAATTCTCTGGATCCGTGGTCTCACACGGCTACAGACTCAGGTAACTATTCCCATTCTCATTCTCACAATCATTGCTCTCAATATCATACATTTTTATCCGTTATCTTCACCAGATATTTCTTTATCAGCGTTATAAAGATAACAATTTGAAGCTCGCAATGAGAAACAATTTAACTAGAGAAGATTAAGGCCGAGCTCGGGTTCGACCTCTTCCAAGCCGAAGGGACCGAGCCCGCTCCCCCTGCAACCTCTCATTCACTGATTTGTTTTTTCTTTTCTATTTTTGTTCCTTTTTTTTTGGTCTCTCAAATCCGTCTTTTGCGTTTGTTTTTGATTTGTTCTCTCGCAGACTTTCAGCAACCCGATTCGAGCCAAATTGTTACTCTGCCGTCTATTTTGAGAATCGCAACCTTTAACCGAGGACAACTGTCGCGCTTTCCTCCAAGTCTGCCAATAATTTGAATTTTTATTTTCGTTTTTGATTTTGAAAGTTGCCGACACATTTTGCGTTTTGCCACATGGCGCCAGCGCGCCTCTGAAAACCAGGCGCGAATTGTTTTCTCTAGTTAGAGGTTTGACTAACGACGAGAGTTTACGTACCATTTGAAATAGAAATAAAAAGAAAGAGAAACAAAAAAATGTTCAACACGGTCCACACATCCAGAAGCGCGGCCATTGACACTGTCTCCCCCAGTGCAAAACCGACCTTTGCCCGACGCGAAGCTCAAGGTATAGTCTACGATAGGAACAAATTAGTGCAAGCTTGAGAGCCGTAGTGGGCGCGAGTAGTGGGTTCCCCCAACTCACTCCGAGGGGGCTGCCACCCCTCCCTTTGAGTTGGCGGGTTCGCAGCTAGAGCGCACCGCAGCCTGATGTCGTCCGAGGCGTCCAACTTGCAATCGATTCTACCCTCCACGCGCACCTTAGGCAGTTCAGCCTCTCAAGTGGTACACGCTCTTACAGACTCGCTAGCCTTAGAAATGGTCCAGACAGTCCTCGATCTCTCTCTATCTCTATCTATCTTTACACCTCTCTCTCTCTACTCTTTTTCTCATCTGTTCTAGTCTCTGCATACCTATCCCATCCTTCTCTCTCAGACTTCTTTTCTTACAGCAACATCCACGAGAATCATGAATTATAATTTTTGACTTTGACTATAACTCGAGTCAACAGGGAGAACATGTTTTTTTTTTGGGTTCTTGACGGTAAGCCAACCTGTGTGAGTGCGCTACGACAAGCTGTTACGAAATTTCTAGAATGTTATTTCGATCGCGCGACGTTCATGGCGTCATTGTTATGACCATCTGGGACTTCATTACCTTTGTTATTATCACCTTTTTTTCCGCACCAAACCAGACGTTGGTTTCTAAGGCAGGAGAAAATGAAATTGTAAATTAAGTAATGCAAAAAAAAACACACAAACACACTAATGGATTAAGCGTAATGTTGAACGATAAACTGAATCTATCAACTACTTTCAGACGAGCAATAGAACTCTGGTGCAGAATGTATCTGTGACAGGCAGATCCCCCTCACAGGATTACTATAATATGGTTAGTCCGCAAGTCCACTGTCCGCATTGTTTGACCGTCTTACATATGTTATTATTAATCTGGTTTATTGTTTTTTCTCTGTATACCTTGTTTACTAATCCCGCCTTCTTTTTTTGGTTTCATTTTGACTCACCAAGTCACCCACCAACTTTTGTTACAATTTCGTACCAATTTTATTGCCACTCATGATTTGCTTTACACAAGCTTGTGACAACTCGTGTACCTTTCGATGTACCACATTTTTTTCTTTTGGTTCACGATTTATTTTCACTCCTTTTTTTTTTAATGAATCTTGATTTTTTCTTTTCACCTGTTTTTGTTTTTCAGTTCCAAATGTTGTGACCAACAGGCAATTTTGATTTAATCGTTCACCAAACTAGCCGCCAATTGTTTTCTTTTTTTTTTGCGCTGTTCAAATCGATGGAGCACTTACCAACATTCAAAACTGAAAATCGCTTTTTGTAGCGGACACGATTCAGCGATCGTTATTGACTCCGATAAGCCTGATGTAGCTGCAACGAGTTTTGGACGCCCCAGTCCGACGCTTGTTTGCAGTTTGACTTTGCAGAAACACACACACCCAAACCAGAACAAACTTTAATATCAACAACTCATGGCTGCTGCGCAAACACATGCGCTTCTTAAGATGAATAATCATTTCATTTGTTCAGTTTTGACCCTGACGAGGTCGTCAGTTTTTGGAGCATGCTGTTTTTTTTTTAATTTCCAACAATTGAAACTCAGTTGCTTCCTTGGTCGAGCGACTTGATACGTTCAAATTGTCGCCAACGAAGCAGGAACTCGAGAGCCACTCAATGTTTCGTCGCACAACACATAGTTAGAGTGTCAGTGTGCTTATGAATTGAGTTGTATTCGCATCGAAACCGTTCTGTTCGCCTCAAACAATTTTTTCCTTCTTCTTCTTTTTTTTTTGAAATTTTTTTCATCCAGTTTGAACAACCATTAGTTTTTTGAATTAACGAGTTACTGTAAAAGCAGTGTGGTGTTGCTAATTAATACTCACTTATGCTGTACAACTTATGGTTTTGTCGGTATGTGTAAATGTCTTGTGAAATAGTACTGTTAACAAGCTCAGACTCGCAGCAGTCTGAATAATCTTTTTTTCCGAGACGATTCGCATTCAGCGCGTTTCAAATTTCTTAAACTGCTAAAAAGCAAACAGGGTCTCTTTATTTCGTATCTTTCTGTCTCTTTTCAAACGTTTGCAAACTCTTAATTTTGCAATTCGAATCTGGTTCTGATCAACCCGATCGCTGTCGTCTACCAACGCAGATTGGAATGAATGCAAACCGTACGTCTCAACAAAGGCCAAAAAAGTAATTTAAAAAAGTAAAAAAATTCAAGGCCACTGAGATAAAATAAAAAAGAAAAATTGCCTGACAAAAAAAAACAAACAAAGAAAAACGACGACTGATAGTATAATTTATGATTTGTTAGCCAGCGGAACCTATTCGAGAGACTGAGGTATAACAGAGCGGCAGTCTTGGCCGCCGCCACTCTTTTCCTGTCGGAGTACAAACAAGTACGTAACTCACGTAGATCGCCTGTCGTATGATACATTGTATTCTCAACATTACTCACGCATCTGATGTACCAACTAACTGCATTCTTGTCAAACCAACCAAATTAACCCGAGTTACTTGTCGTGGTTGTGCTCGCAACTAATTTTAAGTGTCAAAGTAAGAAACCCCCTGACAAGGCAATTCGCAACAAAAAACAACTTTTTACAAATGCACTTGAGTGTGTACATCAGACGACTCGATCGAGTTGGAGGTTTTGGTGGTACTTTATGACAATGGCGACATGATCAGATCAGCCAAAGGCTTGGTTTTTAACTTTCAAATCAGATGGTTCGATTGCACCCTCGAGGCCAGGGTCGGATGGTCGGTGCAAGTCTCAACTCGACCGATTCAGCCTGGATGTTGAGCAATAGCAAGAACGAAAAAAAAGCCACCGTCCGCCCGCGCTTCAAGTAGTAGCTATCTGAGTGTGCTGCGTGTTCCAACCTTCTGTTTCATGCTGCGTTTGCCATCAAAACAGCGTTGCGAAATTAACATTGTGTTCACCAGCATCGTAGACACGCCTGCATTTTTCGGCAGCCCCATCCCCAGACCATCGAACGGGGCTTCGCATCCAAAGGCTGTTCATCGTTCAAAAAAAAACAATTAAACAAAATAAATTAACAAAAACACCCTTCGTACATGTTAGAGCAACTTGTTTTGTGTACGAACAAACAGCAACGTCATCGTTCTCTGCGGCTGCTGTTGCATTTGATGTTGTGTTGACTTTTTTGGTTCCTTGTCTGTGTTCCAGACTGCTTTCACTGTCTCCGTTTTGTTTGTCTTTTTCAATCAAACTCCAAACCTCGTCGCTGCGATTAACAGCTCATGTCAGACGGCATTTTAAACTTTGCTGCTGCTTGACCTTGCGTGTTTAACAGTTACCGCTGATTGGCTCATTTACATTTTGTTCTCTCAGTGTTATTTTTTTTTTGACGCGTCGATGGTTTTTACTGGATCAGTCACTCTTCTCCACCGTGTCCCTTTTCCTACCTCTGCTCCTCTGTCTCTGATCTCAGGTCAACATTTTGAGTCATCTTTGAAAGTGAGAAAGTCAAGGGAGACAACGTCCAAAGTCTCACTTGTCGTTCGCACCGAACTAAGAATCTCTAGGACTGCTAAACCCAGTAGGTCATCTGATAATCACCCCCCCCCCCACACTCAGATACAGGATCATGAAAACACAAGGAGGGAAGGGGAATATTAAAAGAAAACTGAACATGTGAATGTAACCAGGCTTCTATGTGACCCTGCCATGTTATGACTTAAGGACTGCGCACGCAACGTGTCTTTTTTGTTGAATCTCTTGTTGTCTGTATGCCTAGAAACACGAGTAAACGAAAAATAGCGCGTGACACAATGCGCTGCTCCCAGTTCCAAGCACACCAATTATCTATCTCCCTCCTGGAAATTTCAGGCTTTTGTAGTTGAAACGAATTTGAAAGATCATTGTCCTGATTGTTTGGCACGACGATTAACAGAAACTTTTTATCGCTGTTCCAAAAGCTCGACCACACTAAAGGCATGCGAAACAAAATAGCTCATGAGCTACCAAGTCTAAGAGTGTTCTTTTTTTTTTCAATTTTTTCATGACATTTTGGTAAGAGAATTTACACAATTGGACCGCAAGATAACGATCTGCGACTTTGAATGCACACTTGACCAAGTGCTGCCTAGTCACCAGGACGGATTTTTTTTGTTTTCCTTTACATTGCACTATGAATCGTTTTCACTTTTCTTCTCTTTCAATTTTTCTATTATTCTCTTTTCACTCTTTTTCACTTATCAGTTGAGCTGGTCAGTATCACTGGTCAGTCAAAGTTTAAAAGATGGAAAAAAAAAATTGACAAAACGAGGTGCTCCAGTGGCACATAAAGTTAGGGCTGTAAGGACCATTTCTACTAGAAATGTAGTCAGGTGTGAATTCAAATGTAATACGAAAACTGATCCAGGGATCAACGAAAGTCAGGACTGCTGCATGCCAAGCCATAATAATTTGTTCGTTTAATCTCTGTGTGATTTTGGATTATAACAAAGATTATTTCACCTCGTTTTTGATAATCGTGGAAATGAAGATCGCGATTACGTGTTGAACTGTGACGGTTAATGTGCGTGACGCTTAAATTTCGCTGTGCACCGACGTTGCTCGTTAACAAGTCGAAACGCGGGTTCGCGATGGCTGCATAAGCGAGTATCACAACCTGTTAGAAACGAAAAACCGTTAAATGTCAAAAATGAAAGCTAAAAAGAAAGTATGAATAGCCAATAGGTACGTATAACAGTCGCTGACAATACTAAAAAGCTTACGAGTGGTTTGCCAACAGGTTTTTTTTTTAAATTTTTTTTCAACATTTTTTGTTGGTCAATACTAATCAACTCAAAGTTCAATCGGCAAAAAGAAGAAAAGAAACCAAGTATGGATGAAGACGAAAAAAGTGGAAATAAATGAATAAGATTTGAAAAATGAAGTAGATTAAGATGGCGTGCTTGTGTGTCGTGGTGGTAACTCCTTTTTGCCTCCTGATAGAACGCCCTTGCCTGTTTTTGCAGCTTCGAGTAATCAGAGCGTTCAAGTCGACTCTAGAAGATCTGGAGGAGCGTCGTTCTGTCCATAGTTTACACAGCTTACACAGTATGCGCAGCTCACGCAGCCACACCGGGACCCGACCACTGTCTGACATCACGTACATTGACGATGACCCGACTAATTCCGTTTCGAAGCTCGCGAGCAAGATTGCCGATCAGGATTGCGAGATGAACAACGCCAGGGGAACGAGGATACCGTCCCTCAACAGTCCAGCCTCGCCACTGTTTCTGCACGTGCCTGGAACAGGCCCCACGTACAATCATCATCCGAACAATCGAACAACTAATAACACGATCCCGACTCAGCCGTCGAGTCCCAACAACCTCACTCAGTTGAACAATAACGACGACGCGAACCCTCTTAGATCCAGCTCCAACAATCTCGTCCTGCCGGAGTTACCGAAATTCGTGCACGAAACCTGCATCTAGACGATCATCAGTTTCTCTCCTCTAACTTTTGCGCTGAAGCGCAATTTGTACTAAGCCCTCTCTCATCTCTAATTATTTCTTCCCCCTCTCTCTCTCATTTAACGCTACGTTTTGACAAGTTGTTCGCGGTTGTTGTTTGAGTCGCAATACATATCTATTGTCTCTGACAATTGTCCTATACGGGTAAACTTTTCACTGAAGCCATTCGCAACTGCGCACTATCTTGTACCTCTAAAGTTACTTCCTAACGTTTGAGAGCCACGTTTGTGCCTAAATTGAGAATCGTTGACTAAACTATTTTGTGGGACCAGCCTGCAGGCACTTCTTACGACTGATTAAAAGCAATCGACACGACTCTGTTCAGTTTTGCGAATGGCTTGTGGGTGTCTGATCCGCGCCTCCTTTCTTAAGCTAACTGCAAGGATCATCTCATCTCCAACTGTTTCCTAATTGACGTCACTCAAGCCCCCGACCAGTCTGCTTGCCTCTGACCTGCTTTCACCTGGGGAGTACATGAATGCATTCACGAAATGCACTTCGTTTGCATCTGGTGTCGGACTATTCGTACGCTAAATCCCTCAGACGAATTCTCTCAATTTTTGTCCTCTGTCCAAAGAAGGCCTTGTCTTCGAAACAACTCTTTGCCTCTTTTTCGTGTCCATGTACTTATTGCAACCAGTTCACGAGTACGGGCAAATCGATAACACATCTAATGATGCTCAACTGTCTTCCTCTGGTCCCTTCCTTGTTCCCATCCATCGTCCATCTTGAATGTAAATATCGCAAACCGAACAATTCAATCTTATTTGTGGATGCTTCACTCGGGCGACCTACAATAACTTGATACAACAGCATATTATTTGTATTCATAATGTTATTATTTATCGAACAATTATTATATTATGAAAAAAAAACAAAAAGTTAACAATTATTCAAAGTTGCGATTGATCACGATTGTTGTAATTATGATGTATTTAAGGGATGAATTGTACTCGTCGCGTTTCGCTTCATCGTTTGTACGTGTTTAGATATGCATTTTTACACTCTACATTATACCAATTCATCCCTCTAGCTATATCGAAACGATCGCACGGTACGGACTAAGCTCTTGTATTTTATCGTCTTCTGTTCCCACCACGTGTCACATCGATTAAGACCCCGGTCGCACGACGGCGAGCGTTGCACGGTCATTCGCTATTACCACTTCTACTTAACTCGAGTAACAGTAGCAAGCAACATGTTCCTCTCTGAATGTTTCAGTGGGTGAGTGTATCTTTTTGTATGTGCCAATTATCGCGAACTCTGAAGCCCAACACGTCAAATTTAACCAAAGTCTCTGCACTAATGATCGACAAACACCTGACCAGAAAATCAACTTGATCAACCCTCAAGTGCACACACTTTCAGGTGCAATTTTTTAACTGGTCCAAAACTAGGACTTTTAAATGTCTGACAAAACGTTTACCAACTTTACTTAAAATTGCAAAAAAGTAGTTGTGTCAAGAAAGTAGACAGTATTTTTAGTCAAACTTCAAAATTTAATTCCTCGAATTTTGTTCACAAAAAAGTATCCGAAAATTGGTGAATAGGAAAGTTTACTTTTTGAATTTATGAAAAAAAGTACCTTAAAATCTCAAAGTATGGGATTAATTAGTATTTTTTAAAGTGTGCACTTGAGGGTTCGAAGATCTTGAAAAGAAAGAAGTTGTTCTGGATTGTTATAAATGGATCAGGAGTTTGGGTTATTTAGTGTAAGAAGGGGCATGCGGATGCTCGGTTTGATTGTAAGTTATAGGGCCATTTCGAATTTTAACGTAGCTTAAGGTATAACCCATTTGAATAGAGTTAATTGTTGTTTGGTAAGTTAGAGAGCTGGCGATGATCCTGGCGCACCAGCCGTCTGCGACGTGCAACGTATAGGCAATCTGTACTCGTTATCACGTTATGCCTATCGTCAGGGCGACAACGTTAATTGTTTTTGCAACATTACACCGGTATTATATATACACGTATACTCAAGCACTGTACTTATTCGCTGAAATGTCGTCGATTCCCGATGCCCCTCCCCCCCCCCTCTCTCTCCCGTGAAAAAAGACAGACACTTGGCTGTGTACCAAATCTTGTACACAATGCGACTGTGAACGGAAACATGTACACCAGACGCTCGCACAGACGTTTTAATTATAAACCAATGTGTACGGAGCCCGGGTCGATCGTCGGAATCTGGAACGATTATAATTTTCGTTTCTCTTTTTTGTTTTTGGTATTCACAAAACGTTTGTCACGGACAGACGCTGACGTCGAGTGTTTTTTGCGCGAACTAATGAACTAAGTATCTGTTAACTGCCATGTTAATTCGCAATAAGAGAACAATATTTGAATGCTAGATTCGATAAGATAAAAGGGTTTGTCGTCGTGCTTGTTCAGTCAAGTGTTCTCGTCCAAGCGAAGTGACTTGGCGTCACTTTCGTCGCAACACTTTTGTCATCATTCGTGCACACAAAAGGCAAACAGCTACTCGAACATTTTCAATGTAAAATCTAGCTATTGTCAAAATTGTTGATGCTTAATGTGTATTTATTTGTTGGAATGGCAAACGATCGATTGTAGAGAGTTAATCGTCAAACATAGATTCGTTCGCTCTTGATTCAAATACAATGTAAATATTTTTTTTTTTTTGCTAAATAACGATGAAAGAAAAAGTAAGGAAAGGAGGAGAAGCAAATGACTAACAATGTTACTGTATTGTACAGTTCGAAACCTAACTAATTCATTAAACTATTATAAACTGACAAAAGAGAACGTATCATAAGAATGAAAAAAAAAGCAGAAAGAAAAGTTTGACAAAAAAATATGATTATTATTTAAATTAATCACGCGCTCTATGACATATCGTCTATGAACAGTGGACAGATATAATATTATTTAATGTATGAAAGAGCGAGACAAAAGTCGTCTAGTTTTAATATCAAGAAGTTGTTAGCTTGTTACTGAATTAGCGAACAAATAAAAAACAAAGTATAACGGTGAAACTATCGATCTAATTGTAAACATTAGAGTATTATAAAATATTAATAAAAGTTTAAGACTCGTTACTGCGATTTTATGTATGGAAGTCTATGAAATGGCTGATCCTCACAGGCATCTTTTTCCGCGTCGTATTTCTCGTTAATAGTCGAAACATCTGTTTCTCAAGCAAAACGTCATCGTTTTAATAACAACAGAAAAAAAAAAACAAAAAACCAATAGTTTTCTCGACTTACGTATTTTGTCGTCATGAATAACATGTTTTACCGACATGCAACAAAAAAAAGCAACAAACAAATCTCGTTGGAACAATAAAAAAAACAATACTACGACGTTTTTGTGTTACTTTTGTCAAAATCTTCACTCTATCTCTTCTGCGATCCTCTGCCCTACCTCTCTTTTCTGCTTCAACTTCTGATCACGTTTGAATTATCAAATTCAACCAAAAAAAAAAACTGAAACCCATCTGAGTGTTTTACAGCTTTCGTTTTATTGACAGATCATCGGACCAAGTCCGAGGTCGCAGGCGGTGAAAATCATTGATCATGTCTGGTGTCGCTTACTCCCTCCCAGTTTTTGAAAGCGCAGTGTCTCTCGATGAGCTAAAACTAAACGCATTTGATAAAACCCGATGGTGGAAATAAATCACGTACTCTCGTCGTTACTGAGTTTACTCTTCTGTTTTTGTATTTTTATATCACATTTTTGGGGCCATTACTTTTTGTTATGAAACTCGTCACTAACATTCGCCAATACACGGATGACGATGTGATTTGCTAGATGGGTCTTGATGCACTGTGTAAAATATATTATTGTGCATGGTCTTTTCAACTGTTACTTTCGACTTATCATTTTGAATGGTACCACGATCTTGTTCAAAATTTAATTGTACATAATACCAGTTATTCAAAATCAATTCTAAAAGTAATACCAAAAACATCTTGCCTAACTTGTACATAGACAATAGTCACGTAACTTGCTCATGCTCGTTTAACTTTTAATTTCTTCACCGACAGAGTCCCAAGATTTGAATCCAGTTGGATCAAAAACCTGTCAACTGTTTTCAAACGTTCAGACTTGCAGTAGACGTTGGCAATGACGTTTTTTCTCTCCTGTACAATAATGTTTTTTTCATTGCATCCACCGAACAAATTAGCAACCGCGTCGATCCATCCGTCGAACACACTGTTTTTTCCATTTACTACATTCATTTCTGCACAAACCAGATTGAACGAGAGGTTTCCCCTCGTCTGGTCTTCTTGTACATACAAAAAGCCTATCTTTTTTCAACTTGAAAATTGTATTACTTCGTCAGTGCGGTGTTTTTTCATTCAACTCGATTTTTTTTTCACGACTTTGTTATTCATCAACCTTTTTTTATAATAATTTTCATGATACATTTTGCAGGTAGCGCACAGTGTTAGCAACGCAACACAGCGCGCTGCCTCGCATTAGCAACTTACTACTTGACATAGTGGATCGATAGATTGATAGAGTCACACTTATCTTTGCACGTGTATACACTCTGAGCCCTTCCTCTACTTTTTTTTGACACCGTAAAGGGTAACGTCTCATTGAACCAGTCAATTGAGAAGGCATTGTTCCCAAGTTTAACTACATCGTATCCTGTCTATTTATCTATCCATCTATCTGTCCATCTGTCATCTATCTGTATAATCGACTATAATTGGCACACCACTCGAGTCGACTCGTCTCTCTTGATTCGGACCAATGTTGTCCTGTAGCTACAAAAAAAACCCAAAAAATAAGAAAAACGAAAAAAAAAAACAAAAAAATAAAACGAAACGATTATGAGTGGTTGTTTCGCGTTCTGCTCATGCTCCATCCTGTTTGTAACCATGATATTACCCTTTACTCTTGAAGGTGATAGGTGGCGAGTTGCAGGAACGTTTGATACCGGTACCCTACAGCAAGAGCTCGACAGACCAAGCTGTAAGCGCTTCTCTCTTGCTCTCAAACAAATTCTTGCTACGTTTAAGTTTACGTTTTTTTTTCTGACACACCTTTGTTGACGATGCCCAGATCACCTAACGATCCCACCGCTCATTGAGATTCTTGAGGTCTCTCGTGGGCCAGCATGAAAATCTTCGTTCCCGCACACCATCACAAACATTACGTCAACGGCATTTTAGACAAGAATTTTTGTTTCTCAAATTTCGTAGACAACCAAGACTCTTGCTTAGTTGTTTTTTTGTGAATAGTTTGATGGATGTCTAAGCAACGAAGCATCCCTGTTTTTTCGACGTTTCTTCTCTAGCATGTTCTGTACTTCTAGTTATGCACGACTGCCGTTCCACTGTCCCTGCTCCGAACAGTCGCTTCCTTTTTCTGTCACACTGTCTTGGAGCTGGGACAGACGACTTTTTTAGCAAAACTTATAACGAGGTTTCGCGAGAACAAGTTTATCAGTTTCCTCTACTTTTTTTAACAATCATAAAAGCAAAATCATGAAAGGAACATTGCATTGTAGGTTTTAGTCGAGAGCAATGACGACCTATTTTTTTCCACCTTACGGTAATTACACAAGGTTCTATACCCTAAGGTTGTACATTGTGAGTTTGTTTTTTGGCTGAACAAAGAAATCGAAACCAGGAGGTTTTGTTTTCAGCGGTTCAACCGCAGTGTACACCTTTTGGTCTGTCATTTTGATTTATTAACAACTCATTGTTTAGTCAAATTCAAAGCTCATTAGCAAACAAAACCTTGACTTTATTCGAGAGATGTTGCTCGGTTTGAGATTAGGTGGGAGGGATGAAAATAGAAAAGGACTAAGAATCCTTCGATAAAATCAATACTCATGAGCGTATCACGTGCTTTCGCCATCTCTATTTCTCTCTCTGCTTTTGCATCCTACGTCACGACACGCTCGGTGCCTCGCCTTCTTTAATTAATTGCATTTCGCTAACCTGCCTTCATTGTACAAACTCAACGTCAAAGGCTTCATCCATCCTTTCGATTTTTCCTGTGTCCTATAAAAAGAAAGAAAAACACCTTAGCTTTTGTACGGTAAGGCGTAGCTGAAAAGTAGGATGCTAGCTGATGGGGATAAAATGACACTTCCCAATTGCAGCTGACCTGAATGAATGTAGTGCGGTTGCATTATCCTTGGACACTGTCCAGGCTCACCGTTGGTCGGTTCAAATTGATTAGTTCGGTTACCTGCGACAACATGACAATCATTTGCATAGATACCAAGTCCTGCTTGTTTTGCTCATGTCCAAGTTAGAATCTGCAACCTACCAAAATAGGGCTCAATTTAGATATTTGAATCAATCCAAGAGGGAGACGGACAATCGACCCCTAGCATGTCAACTCAGCTATTATTGTTGCCTTTTCGTCTTATTGTTTTTTTTTTGTTCATTAAATCAACCACTTAAAAACTACACTGAGGACCTTTTACGACACTCTTTTTAATCGTAAGTATCCAAACGGTCTTCTTCTTCAAATAACAAAGATTTTGTAATTGTCAACTGGCTACCGAGATTTTGATAATAGCAAATTATATCAGCGTTTACAAAGTCGACCGTTGTCAGTGTACGACGGTGGGATACGTTTTTTGCATCTGGTTCCTAAAATTTTTTTTATACAGTGCTTTCTTTACGAATTAGTTAAGTTGGAGTAAATCGAAAACTTTGGTTAGAGGATTGTAATAGGATAGTACTGCATTGGTAAGTTTTGCGTTACAGACAAAAATGTTTCATGGTCTATTTAAACAAACAATAAACAAACGTTCTTTAATCTGGCTTTTTCAAGATCAGCGAATCACAATGCAAATCATTGACAATGAATTATGTCCTTCTAAAATTACTCGTTTTGCATCTCGCCTAAACTAGTTAACTTAGACAATTGTAAACCACCAGGAATGTAAGTCTTCATTCATTATCAATCACCGAATTAATTTTTATGATGCTAGTCGTACTTGAACGTTGCTTAAAATTGTTCTAATTGCCTTTGATCGGAACGACGAAGCTGCAAATTGATGAAAGTTGCTTGAAAATATCTCCTCCCGAAATACCGCATGTCTCAAACTGTGTACCATAACTTGTACGATTGGGGAACAAAGTTATTTCATTCAGAGCTTGAAATGTCGACTGAAACACGATTCTAAAGCGACAAATAAATACCCCAGGGTTCATCAAATAGTGTACACATTTTCATCTCAGAGCTTTCGTTTTCTGGACACCTTGATTAGGCTGCAAAATCTAGCCAGACGAAAGCTTTTATTTGTTTGAACTCATTCAAAATAGAAAACTGCACTTGCCTTGTTTTTTTTTATCATTTTTTCTATCTCAAACACTGTTTTGATTACTATCACTGAAATTTTTGTTTGTATTTATTTATCCTGAGCACTGGAATTTTGCTTATCGCTTGAACGTAAAATGTTGTAGTTTGAATAATCTGTACAAAAATATAGGGTGGTGTAAATTGAGGTAAGATGTGTTTATCGTTTGCAATTTTGTCTGTCAACATTGAACTCTCTCTCCTTTTCCCATCTCTAACAAATCTTACTTTTCGCTATTCGAAAATTATTAACAGCGAATACACACGCAACAGCTCAATTATTCGTTTTCCAATTCAAAACTTTATAAATTTCGGATCTTATCTCTTTCCACGCCCAGTTTTAAACTTTGTTTGGAAAGATTCACACAGAGCTTAGTTCTTTTTTTTTTTGGTCGCTTCTATAAATATATTTTTTCTTTCGTGAATTACGAAACCGACTGGGATTTACGGAATCTTAAATCTTCTGAATTCTCGGGAGGAATAAAAAAGTTTTGTCGGTGGGAAAGATCTAAAAAACGAAACAAACAAAAATTACACATTTGTATTTCCACGAGTGTATTAGCAACAGCCTTGATAATGTTTGCGACACCGCGAGCAGATCCTGCTGGTCCCAAAAATAACCGAATTCAGTTTTTTTATTGTGGCAGTTTTATGTGAGCTCGGCCGTTCGTGTGGCTGCTCACGCTGGCGTTACTAACACGCACCAATGTTTAATCTCCTCTCGTGTATTTTTGTGCTTTCAATGTTACCTCCGAACTGAATGCATCCTATCTTAAAAATAACATTTTTCCTTTCCATTCTTTCTGCGGTTTATTTTTTCGTCCCAAATTACTGTTGCATAATTTTTGAAAAAAAAAATTTTTTTTGGCATAGATTTAGGTAAGTTTTTTAATCCGAGTCTTTTTTCGCTGAAAACACATTAAAGCTTTTGAATTGTCTTTTGTTGTGAGTCATTTTTTATTCAAGCAGACTCTAAAAAGCTTTTTCGTCTGAGCTTCTTTATTGCAAGCTTTCAATCAAAGCGACCAGAAAACTGCTCGTTTCTAGTCGGTGGGACGAAAGGTGTATACAATTTACACTGAGAATCAGTTCATTCTTCAGGATCCTTTCGCTTGATTGAAATTTTATTTAAAAATGTTTTCAAATGTTTTTGAAAAAAAAAAAAACAGAAGTCCAATTTTCGACCATACCGAGTCCTAATCAGACCTCGAAAACATCAGATTATGACTAATCATTCGTGGTCAATGTCAGTGGTTGCATGAGATGTTAAACGCTGCCTATTTCTGTGTTTCGTATTACCAAATCAAGTTCAAAGTAAACCATCAAATCATTGCAAATCTTGCATGCCTCTTGTGGCAAGGGTGAAACTGATCCAACAAAAAAAAGTGAAAACTGCAATACCCTTTTTTTTTATTATTTTTGTTGACCTTTAAAAAAATCAATACTTTGTCATACAGTCAGTGTAATGCTGCAAATTTGACTAGCACTTGTTTCGTGTCAATGGAGCAATTTCAATTGGTCGATGTGAATTCAACAGTTATTGTATTTTTTTGGTATTTCTGTGTCTTACTGTCTGAACGTAATCATGCAAACTAAGAAAAATCATAGATCAATTTTGTTAACTTTTGTTTCTTCATGTTTGTGCTTTGTGGCCAACTTGATTACAAAATCAATGTCCCTAGGTGAAAAAAATGCGAACAAAATAAATATTTCTATGTTGCACAGTTGATTATAATTATTTCGCAGAAATGAAACGTTGTGCACAGATGCAACATTGATGCAGATATTTATAGCTGTCTAAAAGTGTCAAAATTTTTGGCCGTTCTACATACTTTATCAATTCGTCATATTATTTTGTATGAAAAGAAAAAATTAATGAAAAAAAAATGATATTGAATCAGCTTCGGTCACCGTCAAGTCATGCTGCTTATTTTTTGCCAAGCTTTTCGTTGTCGTAACACTTTATATCTTATTTCGTCTGGATCTTGACGGTGGATTACGACATGACCTCCCTCGTTCCAAAATGTTACATGTTCTAGCCGATAAATATCATTTAAGAACATCTGACATTTAACCGAGCATTATTTAGTAATTGAATTTTGTTGAAACTTGGAAAGCTGGATGAAACTACTTTTCAGTTGTGAAAATTGCAGGTACCAAAATGTATAATTGTCATAACGAAAATTCATCATATGCAAATAAGGCATGACCAAGCAAATTGCTACTTTGTGTGCTAATGACTTGACTCTGTTTTTTATCAGCATCATTTAATTGTTTCGTTGATTTTGATTTTACCAATTCTTGACTGACAATCATGATCGAGCTGTTTAACGCTAAACAAAATCTCGATTCTTGAGGAACGAGGGATCCAGTTAATTTTTTATGCAGCACTAACGTTTATTATTAACTTTGAATTCTCCTTCCTCATATAGTGTTTTTTGTGATTGGTTGTTTCTTCCTTTGATTCTAATTATCTTTACACTTTTCATAATCTCCAAAACAGAAACTTGAAACCCGTTTCTTTTAACGTTTTTTAAAAACTTTTACTTAGACTTGACTTAACATAAAATTAGATTAACAATAAAAATAGTAGAAACAATTGTTTTGTCATTGAAAGAACAAAAAAATAATCTTAAACATTCACCTCAGAAACAATCCAGAAATTTTAGTTAGTAACACTTACAAAAAAGTTACTCCAGTACAAATTCGGTTAAAATTGTCAAATAGTTTAAAAAAAAAGAGAATCAAAATTGAAAGATGGAACCAATCAAGCCTGCCACGATTCCCAGTCCCGAATTTCCTGTGACAATAATTGGCAAAGATTGTTGTTGAAATGAACCGGAGCATATTGAAACTAATGAGGTGTTGCATGTTGATTTGCAGATCCGCGTAGTGAACGCATTTCGGCAGGGCCTAGACACTCGCTACGGGGAGCACAGCAGCACGACCCTGGCCGAGGTGCTGAGGAAGCAGTCCTCGTTGAGCAAGCGGCTGTCACAGACGAGCAGCATCGAGTACGCTGACAACATCCCAGACGAATTAACAATACCAGAAATCGACATGGAGCGACTTTCTAGTCACAGTCACACCGAGACGGCGGTCTAGAAGAGGCTCGCGAAGCCCAGCGAGAGGGCGCAGCGCGACAGTCACAACGTGGAGTCTGCGCGCGAATAACACCAAAAACAAAAAAAAAAAAACAAAGCAAAAAAGAAGAAAAGCATTGTTACAAGAACACTCGATAGTTGTAACAAAGTAACGCACCACTGCCTCCCTTGTTTGTTCGTTCAATTGGCTCCCTTCCTCGTCTTCGTTTCGGTTGCGTTTGTTGGGCACCCGGGGCGCGTCGCGCCCTCTCGGCCGCACTTGTCTTGTTTACGCTTAGAAGCAAGAGGCTGCCCGGATCACTCGCCAGCGAGTCACTCAATGTAACATGTACATAATTGAATGTCACGTACGACGGACCTCTGGAGCGCGACAGCCAATGTTACAACGGCCGCTGATCCGTTGATATTTGCACACTTACGGAATTATCGCCTACCGCGTTATTGTACGATTTTGAACCAATCTTTTCGAACACAAAAGCTGTGGCCGTGCGAGCGATGCCGCGACCACCCGCCAGGTCACTCTTTCTTTCCACCCGTCATTCTCAGTAGCAAAGTCGCTTTTTGGTCCGACGCTCACTGCCATCCAACGGCTAAATACTCGCGGCCTGGCCGGAGCGCGACAACCGACCACGGTTACAACCGTTCCTCTAGGGCGATCGGCCCTGCGCCTTAGACTGTGGTGCTCGGTGCATACTTCTAGCGTCGTCCAAATCTTTTGACGAGGTGGACATAAGTGCAGCCCGCAATTCTAGATCCTCCATTTCTCCTTTCACCTCCTTCCCCACTCGCAAAACCTACGCGTAGGCAAAGTCTGGCTCACGTTTATCTCGCTTCGTACCATCCGCGACCTTGACCTCTTTTTACACCTCTGACGTAATTAACAAGAACGATATTGACTTCATTGGCTCTACCAACGATCCGAACTTTTATTATAATTCTTCTTTTGTTACCTTCAACGACAACAGAATTCAACCCGAGTTGAATTTCAGCTATGGATTCAAACCTGACTGGTCAATGGATCTTGTTAATTACAAATGCGGTTGCATCCGTCATCCCATCGGGGACACTTTTTGATCGGTATGTTATCTTTTGATATGTATCGCTACATAAGTCGGGATTCTTGTTTTATAAATCATTCGCCTCGTCGTCAGTGACTTAATAACCGCTTGTGTTTGGACGTTACGTTGGTCTCTCCGCGACCCCTTGCGAGCGATGTTTCTTCTTTATTTTCTTCTTCGTTCTGTTCTTCTTTTCTTTTCATGACGTTTTTATTTTCATTGTTGAGATTTAAGATAAGAATTATACGTGATTTTAAGAGGTTGTTCACGGATTTGTATTTATAGATATTGTTGATGTTATTTGTACGTCCGGTCACGATGTTCCGCGCGTTCGCATCATCGACAAGTTTCTTCTTTTAGATTAAGTTTTTTGGTCCCTCCTAACTCTAGGTTTACAACCTGCTCCCTTCACTACGAACGTGACACTGTACAAAGACACTCGTTTTACTTTCAATGTACGCAACTTTTGTGTTCTTTTTTTTTAGAATGAAAATCATTTTTGTCGATTTGTACCATTGTTTTATTGTTTTTAAATTTTTTGCGCAAACAAGACCAAAGATTGCGCGTCGAACGTCGAACATCGTGATTCAAAGCACATAATTGAGATTAAACTAAAACCTGAGTACAAGACGCAACTAAATAAAAAAAGACAATGCGATTGAAATGTGAATTAACAATGGAAGAGAGATTTTAATTAAGATGTGTGAGAAGTCGTTGCGAGAATACGCTCGTTTGCGTTCGGCACGTTGTGCAAACGTAAAACAAAAATTATATATTGAGTAATAAAGACACGTCGTTGACTGTAGACCCAACAACATTTCGCTCCGTTTCTTCCCGAGCTACGCTTAATACGCCCGTCCGTCTTATCGTCCGCATTTTCCACCACGATCGCAGCTCCACTCGTTCGTTAGCGGTACGCGACTTATGCAAGAGAAATGGTTAATGAACAATGTTTAATTAAATAAAGTAAAACAAACCAAGAAAACCAAGAAAAGGACATGTGTATAGCAAACAAAAAATACAAAATGACAAAAAAAAAGTTACGAATAAAGATCGTGCACACTAGTCACTAGTTATCTTAATGTTGAGTACTTCCGAACAAGATAGATTATAAATAATTGATTACTATGTAAAGGCGGTCTTTTGTTAGCGACTTGTGGTTCTGAGGTGTGACAATTTCACTCGCGCGAGACACAACAATAGCAAGAACAAATTAACAAAAAAAAAAAAAGAAACAAATACAAATCGGGAGAACTGCCGCACATACGACGTATTTCGAGATTTAAATTACGAATCTAAATAAGGTGTAACGAAAGAAAACCAAAAAAAAACTATTATATATAAAATTACAAAAAAGTATTCGAGTATAGTTGTAACAGCTTGATTCAACGAAAAGGGGAGCGTCGTTTTACAGTTATCATCCCGATTTGGTTGAATCAAGATTCTTGGTGTAACTTGCAATGAAATTTTACGTTTCGTTTTTCGTTTCTTTTATTACTTTCATTGTTATGATTTTCTTTGTCGAATCATAGTGTCGAGATTCCACGACGTGTATAACAAGGAATATCAAATAGTTGCGAATATCAGACGTTTTGTTTTCTTTTCTGTCCCAAAGAATGCGGATATTCAATCCTGTTTGAAATGATGCATTGTCAGCAAATTAGACGATGGCTCTCTTCGCTGCTGCAATGATTGTTTTTGGAATGAATAGTTGCACGTTTGTGATAATGTGTTCTTAATTAGATTAATTCAATGAAACTTGCGCTTATCACGACGAAGGCTCGTACAGCTTTTTTGCTTAAAAAACTGAGAGTGTCTGCAGACAATATACTTTATTATTATTGTTAACATTATCTCATTATCATCTTCCGTCACCTCTAGAGCAGAGTTTTACAAAGTTAGATTTTAGACTCAACTTTTGTTCTGTCGAAAAAAAAAAAAAAAAAAAAAATAAAACGAGAAAGAAAAATTGATCCGAATCGTTCACCTTTTAACTTTCATTTGGAACTCGTGTGAGTTATATGCAGAGTTAAAAAAGTTTTTTTTGTGTAATAAACGAAACGTACAAAGTAAACTCGGTTTGGAACAAGTCAAAAAGCATGTACAACCGGAAAAAGCGCGTGCAAACTTATTGAATTTCTGAAACGAACCATTCCAAAGTTCGGTTCTTTTCAAAGAGTCCATGAGTTTAACACCATCGACTGAATAGAGCAGAGTTTAAATGAAAATCTCACTTTGCAACGCTGTTCTAGTGTCAATAATATTGTACCCAATAGACATCTATATACATATATATCTATAACTAATTGTTGTCAGTTTTAATAGTTCCATGTATGTTGCGAACATATCGAAATCGTTTTCCTTCTGGTGTCGTAAAAGCAAATGTTAAGTGGAATTCGTTCAATGGTAATAGGACATTCTATGAAAAACAAAAGAAGAACCTTTATTCGGAAAATAAAATCCAAGTTTTGTAAGCTAACATATGAAGTTGAACGTTGAATTGAGCTTAACCAAAGATTAATTTATTAAGAAGAAAACGTGTTGGAGGGCAAATTATTGGAGCGTTAATTATATTTATAATTGCTATTAATAATAATAATAATAATGATTGATATTTTGGATGCATGCGCTTTTTGTCTGCACAACGATACGAAGCTCTGAAAACGTCGTCCAAAAAAATGTTCACGTCAGACGGAGACGAATCCAATGAATTGTTACGTATAATAAGATTATATTAAATGATGCTTAGTGGTGCTAACGGACAAAGATTGAGTGCGCTCGTTAACGATTGTGTTTGCAATATACAAGGGAGACGAAACCAAAGTTCAATTCTACCCAGGTTCATGGTCACAGCCATTTACTTTTCTTACGTCATTTTAATGTAAAGAGATGAATGAATTTTCCAATAAACAAAATCTATAAATATATATGTGTATACCAAAAATCATATTTGATTTTTATTTTAATAGTGAAACATTTATTTTGAACGATACTGTTGCTCGACTTAATACGAACAATTGTGTTTACAATTTTATCTTCTTTTCATTATTTATGGAGGAACGAGTGGATTGCGAGCTATCATTATTTAGGGTACATCTAAACAAATCACAAAAGAGATTAAAAACGAATGATAAAAGTAAATGGAACCCATACAAGGAATGAATTTTCTATATAAAACCGCCTACTTTTAGTATTCATTTGAATCAAGACAAAGTATTTCGAGGCAGAGAATCTTGTCCTATACTGATAGTATAAACGAAACTCATTATCTATGTCACTGTCATTGCAATTATTATGAGAAATCATGTTAATATGAATTGTAACTTTATTATTAGTCATGTAACGAATGCAATTTTTGGAAGAACAAAGGAACTCGAATGAAAAAATGAATTAATATCAAACCATTCAAATTTGGTTACTTCATGTCGTACTGATTGGCATACTATACTTATACTGATTCGCTAATATTCAGTCTGATCCTAGTGCGAGTGAACCGGTTGAATTCAATTGTCTAGAACGGCGCAAACCAGAAATGTAGAACAAATCGAGAAACAACATCGTCTACTCATCGAATTCGACAGGTTTACTTGTACCTCCAGTTGCGGATTATATATAAAACTATTGTATTGAATACGTATTTGTTGGAATGAGTGGCAGGTCCACAATCATCAAGCATTACTATATTCAAATTAAAAAATGAATTATAAATAAAACTGCAAATATCAGTTCATTGCAAAATAAACGTATAATTGTCTTTGTTTGTTTCTTATGATTTTAATTAGCACACTCTCTTTCGCAAACCTTCATTCTGATCGATTCATGGGCTGATGGTTTGCCCCTTTTTATTCATCGCCTCAAAACATTATGCAGCCAGACTCCTACGCGCTTAACAGTTCTCGCGAAAAACAATTTAATCGTTTGTTTTCCATTTGTAACTTAGACCAGTTTCACACTTCAAAATTACATTCCGAATCTGCAAAAAAAGGCGCATATTACAGTTATTTCGGTTGATATAAATGCCAGTGTCGTAAAAAATCTTGTGCTATGGAATGCGCTAACTTACAATTGCCATTTATCATTTTAGATTATCATTTTTTGTAACTGTATCATTATTGGTCGAAAAATATCAGTTTTAAAAAGAATCACTTGTTTTATTCAAAAGAACTTTACATAAATTTGATTACTCGTTGAATATGGATTCAGAAAATGAAAAAGAGATTTTGTAAAATGTTATCTATGCGAAGAATATTTTACGTCTGCGACTTGTTACGACACTGGATGGGTGGCAATTAAGAAACCTATCAATGTAAATACAGGAATAACAGAGTTGTATTGAGAAATAAAAAAAACTTGGGTAAACAGCAAGAGGGGTAACTAAAAAAACAAGTTTTGACACGACCAATGTACTTATGGAGGATCCTCCAAATCTCGCAGTTTGTTTGTTATAAATAACGAAACAATTCATTAAGAAAATAGTTTCGAATGAAAATGTGTAATGTTCCAGCTCGCCTCCATTATCGAATCTGAACTCTGGATTACGCTAAAACTATTCGCACTTGACAATGGGACTTAATTTTTTTTCAAACTCTAATTTAACGTGAATTGTAAATAAAACATTTGTCCATTGTCAATGATGTTCTAACTTTGATTTCTGGAGGAACAGATTTCATTCATGGCATCCCAACGCTTGTCCTCTGCTAACTTCCAAGCCCCAGCAATATTTTGAAACGTTGCGATCAATTACGTCTTATCTTTTTTTGAAAACAAAAAACTTAAAAAAATACATATATAAAACATACACAAACAAATTATTGTATACTTAGTCAACTACTTAGCTTTTAACCGGGTCACTAGACAGTGTAAGTACTTTACGTATTTTAAACCAGAAAATTTGACAATTTTCGCATGGATGCGTGGGTGCGTGTGTGAATGTAAATTAAGGTGTTTCAATTAACAAACTGCAAAATAAACAATGCGCGAATATATATAATAGATTTATGTGTAAATAATTTAATTAATCACAAACTTGTTGATAATCTGTCTCTTGGATTTATGATTAATAAAACCTACTCTTATCATAAAAAACGCGCGTGCAAATCTTTTCATCAATACATTTCGGTTCACTATTGCGAAACGTTATACATAAATGTATTATGTATATACCTTGGCACATCTGTCGAACTTGTTGTTCCCGAATTCGTTAGGATAAACAACATTTTTCTTTCTGTCATTACTTTTTGTTCAAGTTGAATTGTAAAAGTTACAACGAAACTTTTTTTTATCGGATAAAAAAAACACTTGACGAATTTAAAAACAACAACTCCGACCAACTGTAACTATAAATATTGCGGTGATTCAATTAATCAGTAAATACGTAGCTTCACTGTTACTTTTCCTGGCACCTTTCAAAAGGCTCTCTTCATCGCTCGAAGGACTAACCTGATTTTTTCTTTATTTATAAAACTTGAAAGATCAACTTACTTTAAACATTTCAAAACTTAACTAAAAACAAAAATGTTTCTACAAAACTTTTCATTGTATTATAAATTATTTAATTTCGACTTAATTTCAAGTTTCGTAAAGGATCCTTCGGGTGAAGAGTGATCTAACATTTTTCTACGGTTTCCATCTCTTCGTCTATGTCCGTCTCATTGCCTTCTTCGCTTGTAACTTATATATAAATCTACCAAAGAAAAAGAACATTGCGATACAAAGAAAGAAAATTAAAAAAGTAAAAAAAAAATGATAACAAATGGATGCAAACGATATGCAAAACTTATACATAGAAAACGTTGTAAAGGGATGGTTGCCGACATGCCGATCGAGATGTATGATAGTGCAACAGCGCTGGTCGGCTGAATCAATACTCCCAATCGTTTTTCACCAAAATTCTAATGAAACGGAAACATTCGGCTATGTATCGCAGACGATCTAGCGTATTTCTGGTGAAAAAGAATTGGAAGCTTTCGTATGATAGCGATAATTGTAAAAAATATAAGAATATATAAATAATGGAAGGCCATAAATCGCGTAAGACCGCTGGAAGAGAGCCACAATTTAGCAACAGAGAAAAAAAAACATATAGTACGTAGCTGCATATGGTAAAAAAGCCGAAACATGAATAACAGTTTTTTTTTCATTTTTCGACAATGTAATAACGTTTAAGAATAAAAATTAAAACAAAATTTGATGTCCTGGTGAAAATGAATATTCGAGGACAATAAATTGACCGAGATGAAAAAATGTTGTTTTCAAAATACAAATTGTATTTTGCAAATTGTTGTTTTTTTGCGTTTGAATATTGATTTTGACCAGGATGGAAATTCGAGAATTACGAATTGTTGAATGAGAGAGAGTGAAAACGCAAAACAAAAGTTTATTATATAAAAATCGAATGATAAGGATAATATGATAGTTAATTATTGATTATCGCCTATGATTATCGATTATCATTATATTCAATAATGGAGATGGAGACAAACGTTTACTACACATTCATTGTTAATTATTATAAATAAAGTGAGAGAAAAGATGAAAAAAAAATACATTTGAGCGACAAGTCGAGTATTGTCATTTTATTGCTGTCAAATCAGAAGTGCTAGTTTTGATAATTCGAGAACAGGTAAAACAAAAGAAAAAGAAACTACAAAACAATGCCACGTCTACGCGAGTATATTATAAAAAAAAAAAAACTAATGACATAAGTTTACCACGTGGAGGTCGCCGAAAGTAGGCATGGAGAACTACGATTAAAAAAAAAACGAAAAGAGCAAATAAAAAATTACTTCGTTACTCAGAGTGAATTCATATTTTTCTGTCGTTAATGTTACTATTTAGTATATGCAAATATTTATGAATAACACATTGATCTATAAATAAATGAACATATATAATATATATGTATATAATTATACGTATATACCTTGCGCGACGCGCCAGAAACTAAAACTCTTCTCAGAGTCAAAAATCAAATCGTATAATTTGATCTGTAAACTTTTCTATAATTTCCTTCTGATGGCAAAATTTCGCGGCGTTCGTTTGAACAAGTTGATTCTTTTTTTTTTTTTTCGACGACAGTTGGAGATCGTGGAATCATCGATTTTCAGTAATACCGAGGCAGCTAACAGGTAACGATTTTTCTTCTGTTTTTCTTCATGACAGCAGATCGTTTTAACAAATGAGCCCAAGTTTTTACCTCCACAACGAAACACGCAGGCTCTCAAGAAAACTGTCCGGTTTTTTTTGCTTTGACTATTTATCTGAGCTTCTATATGAACTTTTGAAAGTGCATCTTTTACGTGTTTTTTTATCTTTCGCTTGCTCATGTTTGTTTTAGTCGGCTGTGACTGAAAATCGCATGCATTTTGCGTTCTCCAGTTACTGTATTCGAAAACTGAAAAAAAAAAATATTTTCATGTCTGGTGAATTCGAGATGCGTGTATGAATAAAATTACGTTTTCATTTGCATTCTCCATGTTCGAAACATCTCGACGTTTTATATCATAATATAGTTTAATGTCTTATACCTATATACTGTATAATGTATATAATATTATATAAAAAAAACGCTATCAAAGTATCAAGCACATAATGTGTAGCAACTAAAATGATTTGCAATATAATAACCGGGCGAAACTATGTGAAACTCGATGAGACGGGGGTTCGATCCCCGGTCCTCGTTTTTGATTTCGGCATTTTCTTGACTGCTTTGACGCTTGTATAAATTTGACAATTATTTTTTCAGCTTTCCACTTTGCGCCTTAACAAACAATATAGCACATACGCAAATCGTCGATCTCGTAGCATTGTACTTGAACTAAGTGACTCTATTAGTACTTCACTATAACGCGTGTACCGGCGGGTCGTCCGGCAGTGGTGTCGCGTGCAAAATTCAAGGTGCCCACATCACTCTCCATTCGGACGTGCTTGTCAACTTCTAACTTAAGGTTTTAACTTAAGAACGTTTTTTTTTCTGATAAGCTCATGTGACTGTAAAATAAACAAATAAAGCTGGTGTCGTAGGCTCAGAACGCCTACTTGTACATAAAAACACTGCTCCGATTATTACACCTCGTGCCAAGCATTTATTTATAATTTCCTCTTTTTTTTACTGTTACTTTATTCTGATCTTTCCTATACTACGAGCAAGACGAAAAAATACCCGATTGAACAATTTTCTTTCCATAAAAATAATCAGTTTTAATTTGACCCGATGTTTTTTATTTGTTTGTGATTTTGTTTTTTATGTAATTTCATTATCAGAGTATCATTTTACCGAAATCATTGCTTTGTGATTGTTTTTTTGCTGTTCATCAAAGATCACCTTCGAATCATATCTGACATTTGTTAAAAATCTATCTTTGTTAAAAAATTGGGTTGTTGATAATTTATCAGTATGGAATAGAAATCGTTTCACAAGAATTGATTGTTGAACAATAATAAATTTGAACAAATATATCATTTTATTAGAGGAAATTTGAACGAAACTAAAATTTGCCAAAACATTCGGAAAAGTTTAATTTGTAAGTCAACAGTCAGGAAATGTTGAATTTGTTTTGCAGCAGTGGAGGCAAACGAAGAAACAAACGAAACGTGGTGCAAATTTTTTTTTGAACATCTCATCTGTTTTACTTGCGCATTATAAAATGCTAAAGTGAGTTTTATGAGAAAGTTTAACAAGTTTAGTCAACACCAACACATGTACCAGCTTAGTTTAGCCCTTTTTGCTTTATTTTCTATCTCAAAAGGAAAATTTGTGAATGATAAATTTGTGTCAACGTGTTGTTCAAAATTAATGAATGACATTTAGTGACATTCTCTCATAATCAATATTTATAATTAGTTAACTTGATGCTGGTTGATGTCAAAGGTAAGTAATTAAAAAAACTTGATAAATATAGGGTCATGAATAACTTCTATGAATAAGCTTCGATATAATTAAACTTTATTTCTCTTTTGGTTGTACAAAATTAGACATTTTTTTCAATCACCTTCCATGCAATTAATGGTAACAAAGAGCTTCGTACTGAGTGAACGACAGTTCGGTTCCATCGAAGGGGATGTACAAGCATCCATGTCCTGGATGGATCTAACAATTTATAAAAAACAATGTTAGTATTGATTCACTAGATATTTTAAACTAAGATTATGAAATCATTTTTCATTTTATCCTTTTATTTTGAAGGTGATAAATTACCTTTCCCACGGTTGTTGCACCATTGTGATACACGCGACCGACGTACAAAGCCTCACCATCGCTTGTGTGTCCGGCTATGACCGCTCCATGAGGGACATTACCATTGCTCGCATGACTCCAGTGGAAAGTTGTTTCGCACAAAACCTAAAACAAAAAACGAAAACTTTTTTTTACAACCCATAACATTCATAAGCACAAATACAAAAGTTTTACTTTCACCAATTTTACGTCTCATCAAATAAAAAGATTCGGCAAAAAATTGGACCAAAGCGTGTAAAGAGTGATGTATGACTAAATTGTTTTGACTACATTGCATTAAAAGCACAAAGTAAATTTCGCACTAAAATCGGGCAGTTATTTATATGCAATGAAATGCATTTAAAGTACCTTTTAACTTTTTTCGCGCAGCTTTTTTTTTGTCGCTGAATTTAGCAACTTGGTAACTTTCTAATTTTGACGGGCAAATTTCAAAACGTTTGTGTACTTTTATTATCGATGATATTATCTAACTTTATCGAATCTGTTAGTGTACTTATCGCCACACTATCAGATTAATTTCACTTTTTACAAGTTTCGCGATAAAGTGTGAGTCAGGAGAATATTTTTGGCGATTGCTCAATGCTTTTTTTTTCGTCATTGTTATCGTCAGTTCCACCCATCTGAAGTGATTCAACCTAATTTATTGTTAACAACTAATCAACTGAAACAATAATATTATTTCTTTCAATGTTTCTTTTTGAGTGAATAAGAGCTGAAAACAGTTGGATTGAAATAAAATTGTGAAAAGTGAAGTATTAAAAAAAATAATATGCTAATTGTTATTGTTTTTGTTGAATTGAATTTAAAAACCAACAAAGATTAAAGAGAAGGTCTAATTTTTCAGCGAAATTTTAATTATTTGTATGATGATTAAAAATTTAAGTAATTACTTACTTCAAAGTCAGATTTGGCGTGTTCCTCTCCACTGTGACAGACGTAAGCAACGTTTTTTTCCGGAATTACTTTTGCTGGCAACACGTCACCCTGGTGGACGGCACGGCCTACAAAAATAGCAGTTCCATCGATGTCTTGTCCGCCCCTAACAGCATTGTCCGGGAAGCTTGAGCCGCTATAGCATTTAACCCACCTGTAACCTGAAATTAATTCAAACGAATTCCACTCAAATAATTGTCACTCGTAATTTCTTTGAAACAGAGAAACTCGCGACCATCTCTCTCTGCTAATCAAACACGATTCCAATTTATTTCTTAACGAAACTCGCTTCTACAAAGAAAACTCTTTTTTTTTTCATTTTCTTTTAACTCACCTTCATTTTCAATAGTAATATTATCATTATTATTGTGGTTGGTGTTATCATTATCACAACACCCAAAGCAGTCCAAAAATAAGGCCATGATAATCAAGGATTATTTCAACTTGACAAATGATAGTTGGAAAAAATAATTATCCGTACTTCTGAGCACAAAGAGCGAAAAGTATGGTGAATTGTTGCAAAAAAAATATCGATCCATGCGAAACCCAAAAATCAGTGATAAGACGTCGACAATTATTGACGTTTGCTTGAAATGAAACGAAGTGTCGTTTGATTGGAGAATTGAGCTCGCTAAGAGGGAGAATTGATCGCTTACCTTCCATTTTAATGAATTTCGAGTGTACACTATTTTAAGTGAGACTCACCGGGCAACTGACACAACTGTCATGTCAATGGTATAGTTATAAAGGAGTTTAGTGTTATCTTATCTTTGAACTGATGTACATGTTGACTCACGGTGTAACGTTCGTTTATTGTATAAGTGCAACCAATTAAAAAATAACTACGTCCATCATTAGCTACAAATAATTAATTTACTATAATAAACGATTACTTTGCGTAATTTGTACTTTGGAACGTTTATAATTATGACATAACGAAACTGCAAATTTCATTATTACAGATAAAATTGGATCTTAAAATATCTTAAATGAAAGTTCAATTCTGGATTTCAAAAAATAATCTAAAAAAATCATGATTAGTCTTGAATTTGAGAAATTTCACTAAGGTAAAAAGTAAAAATCAAATTAGAAGGTTGGAATAAAACTTCAAGGATATATTTAACCATTTATTTATAATTATTAAGATTGCACATTTTGTCAGTATAAAAATCTTTCCGACTGATTGGTCTGGTCAATTGACAGAACTGGTCAAGTGTAATAAAGTAAACAATGGTTTTTTGCATGTAACTTTTTAAATCCAAGTATACGAGACGGATTAGTATTTTCTAATTAACAGAATTCCTAAATTTCTCAAATGCACTTTGAAATTTAACTCGATTGACGTACCAAAGAAGGTCCGTCAAACTATACGGCTTGACAAAGGTTTAATCACTCGGGTGTTCGGTTACACTGACCACTAGGTCGGCAAATGCTTTGCCAATTGACCATTAATTGACTGCAAATTTTGTGCTACCTGAATACTCAAGATTAATCAAATAAAAAAACTGAAGAACAGAACAAAATTATTCTCTCAAAGTATCAACGATGCTTTCCAGCCTATAAACTTGGTTTAAAATTAAACCCAACAGTCTTGAATGCTAAAATCAAACATCTCCTAAAATTTGCAACGATAGTTTGTTTGAAACGACGTAATATAACATTATTGATGCAGTCATATTTATTAACAATGTAACGCTAATCGTAAATTGAGAAGCTACAACGGTATGTTTTATTTCTTGATTTAAACCATTTTTCTTGTATTTAAACACTTGTTGTCATTTGTTCAACAACAGTGACATCACAGCGTCGTTGAGGTCGCGAATGATAATGTTCGTGCGAATGGCCCAGACCTTCCGGGACACTTTTGCTGGGTCGAAGAGTCGTGTGGTGATGAAAATGAGGTGTGTAACAGTATCGGTGACTGCTGCAACGCTCGGTTCCCTCGTTCGGCAGTTGGTTGAGGTCTAGGGGTACGTGGATGGACCTCGATTTGTGCAGTCGTGGTCTTGGCATTTGGCAGATACACACCGGTTGGATAGTCGCAGTGCTGGCCAGAAGAGGATTTTTTATCAGTGGAGACGTCGGGTATCGGCCCCAACCTACTAGAGAAAGCAGCGCAGCTCCGCATAAGGAACTTAGTGTACATGCATAGTAACCCACCCGGGGATGACTTGCATTCATGTAACCTGTGGGTTACAAACAAAGTTTTGAAATATTTAAAAATAAACCTATAATAATCTTGACAAATTTTTAACATATTTTGTATATCAACAAAATGCACGTTTATGGAAAATAATTTGTTAAAATAATCTTTTAAAATGTTGTCGATGCGGTTTTATTACCGGAATAATCTTAATCAGATAAAAGCTTTTTGGAACTGGAAAATTGCACCTTGACTTTTGCCATTTCCTGTAAATTCGATAATTGCAATGGGTTGCAATTCTTTTTTTTCTTTTTTTTGACGGAGTTTTTTTGAATAAAGAGTCAATTTTAAGATTAAATTACTTTAGTCAATATTCAATAATATAGTCTTCCTGGAAGAACCAAGTGGATAAATCTGACTAGTTTGTTGTACAAAGTCAATAGACAAAAAAAGTGAATATCAATATGTACCTATAATTTTTTTATCGTTGCGATTGTGGGTTCCGATATTTTCATGCTGTTCCAATCTGAACAGAAGTCAGAATTGCACGTGAAAACAAACTTTCTGGTTTCGTCAAATATTGAAAACGTACAGCATTACAGCCGTTAATTGGAAATATTTGATAACGATGCAATGATTAATTTTGAAGATTTTATTTCACTGGACTTTGAACCATTATTTCAATATCAATATCGAATTAAAAAACCATTCAAAAAATTCCGGGCTTTGAGGCAATGCAAAAAACATTCCTCTTGAAAAACCAAATAATTGATTGTTTATGAGTTTCATACAATTTCATATAGGATTTCAAACGGGGTCAATTGGAGTAAAAATAATCAGACTTAAAATACAATAAAACCTCTAGTTTTACGTATCATACAATTAGTTCGAGATTCGTACTAATTTATCTTATAACAATGGAACCACTGATATCAATATTATATTACCGATGCAAATTATTGATGCAGAAGCCTTGCTGATACACAATAGCAAGGTTTCAGTACCATGAAACTAAATTAGTTGAAAACAAACCACCTCAATGGGCATTTATGAATTTCGACAAAAAATTAATTAACCTGGTAGTATTTCCTGGAGACAGTAAAAATATGTTTGTTTTCATCTGGTACGTACCAGTAAGAGGAACTCCAAGTAAAATCGGAACAGCTTCTGCTGCCTGCACCAGGGCCCAGGATCTTGCAAAATGTCTCGCTCTCAGTCTTTCCAGAGCGAGCATCTTCAAAGAGTACAGGGCACCACCTAGAGACACGCCGTACAATCCGGAAGCCAGTACCAGTCCGTCGTATCCTTGTACGTTGCTGAATGCTACCTGAGCTACAGCTACAAGTACAACTCAAATTTAAGTCACTCTTTCAAACTCAGAGATTGATATTAAAAGAATTGTTTTTGTTGAATTATTTTTGCATGAGGAATAATATTAAGTTTCAGAAGGAATATAAAATTGAAAAAGAAGATAGAAATTTGGATAATAAGTTCACTGACCAACTCCAATAAGTGCAGTTTGACAAAGATATTGTCTCGATACTAAGCACTGCGCAGATGGTCTAGCAGTAACGATGCCCCAAGCAACGCAACCCAAAGCTGCTGCCAGCCCCAAACAAGTTTGTAACAGTATCAAGGCACTAGCTTCGAGACCATCCTGATATCCTTGCAAAGCCTAAAACAAACATGTCGCAGAGTTAGAAACAACCATTTTAACAATAACGACATTTAGTTCTGCGTTTGTTTCGTATAAATTATCTCACTGTGTGGTGAAACAGGCTCAAAGCGAGAAAAAAAATTATTAAAACTTCACGAAAACGTCATTTTCCTTGGACAATTTGATTACACTGTTTTTGGTGACGAAGAAAACAAATTTGAAACTCACAATATAAAAAGCAGGAGTGTACAGTCCAAAACCAGCAGATCCAGCGGCTAACATGAGCATCCTGACTGGTTGACTTCTCAGGGGACTGAGATCGAGCAACGATTCTGAAGATTTGCATTTGGAATTTTTTTCCTTAACTTTGGTACGCTGATTTTTTGGTTGCAAAATCGGAGTTTTGTACGGATGGTACAAAGCGGCGCTTCTATAAATCAGTCCTAAGAAAAATGTTAAACAAAGGGAACCAGTCACCGTTTGAAGTCCCAGCTTCCATCCTAATTTTCTAAAAGAGACAAATAAAATTTGTGAAGATACAAGATTAGTTATTCAAAAATGATTTGTCACATTTTAACCCTTTGACCTAACAAGTTTAAGTGTCCAAAATTGAGAAACATTAATTTTGGGAACATTTTGGGATGTAGAAAAATGTTAAATTTCTTTACTGTACAAAATTTGTTGCAGTTAAGTGAGGTTAGTGGGTTAAATGAAAGGCTAAATAAATAAAAATACAATTTCACAGAAATAACATACCCAACTGCTTCTTTGTAGAAAACACTAAACAACGCGATCCCTACTCCCGCGCCAGCTTGCATTACCATTTCTACAAACTCTCGTTGTTTGCGAAAATAATGGCCCAACATCAAGCCTGCAGTTTCTCGTACCAGTCCTGCTCCTGCTCCCAGTACCACGCCGTAGCTGTAGTAACAAATCGGATCGTTCAAATTAAATACAAAAAGTCCTCAGTACAATTTAAAAAAAAATAGAACAAAATTAAGGGTTTCATTCTACATGAAAATGATTTGCAGTTTTTCTGAGCTGTGCACTGCCTAGACATCATCTAGAGACGTCATTATTCGAAGTCCTTAAAGAACAATAAATATTCACCTTAAGATAACTTGGTGTACTTGTGAAGCGAAGGAGGTAAAAAGTGAGGCAAGGGTGAAGACGAGACCACCAATGACTGCGGTTAATCGGGTGCTGCCACGCCGACATGCACTTACAACAAGTGGTGCAGAACCTTGTGAAACTGCAGCACTCAGCGCCCCAACCCAAGCTGCAATAATAAAATTACATCCTTATTTTATAGACATCAAAATGAACGTCCTTCACTAGGTGTCGAAATGAAAAAAATTGTTTCCGGAGAAAAGTCATAAAACTTGACAAAACGATGATGATCGAGGATTCATTTTTTTCGTGACCCAAAAAAAACGTATTTGAACTCTTTTTCATGTTCAGAGCTGAAATTTGTCATTATTGAGCTTACCGATATCCATCATGTGATGCTCGCCAAGATGTCGTAGAGCGCAGAGGTGGAGTATTCCAAAGGCGAGTTGCATGCCAGTAGTAAGAAGTAGTGCAAGGAAGCCTGCCGCACAGACTATCCAACCCCATCCACCTTCTGGATATAAATGCGATTTCATTTCGACTAGATCTACGCCTGAAAAACATTCTTCGTTATTTTAAAATTTTTGAAATTTTTTGAACAATTCTGTTTTAATTATGTAAGCATTCGTTCATTAGTTCAGTATTAGTTGTAATGGAATTATCTTTCGCAAACGATGGTGCTGTTAAAATGAAGGTGGAAATTTTAATTAATTGGAGGCGTCAATTAGCTTCATAGAGGCATATTTGGGATACTTTCTTTATTACAGACAATTCAATTCGATTCAAAATATCGTTCGCTCATTGAAACGTGAATTGAAACGGCGATTTGAATGTTTTTGACAACAACTTGAAATGGTTTTGGCATGCAAATTAGGTATGGCATTTCATGTTTAACAATGGCTGATTTGTAGCTTTTTTATTCATTTCCACCATTGTGCGACATTTCTCTTCGTCTGCTTAACGTCAGAGCGTGGAAAAGGTATGTAAAAATCTCTTACATAAAGTTACGTATTTCAGGGACGGTCCTCTTTAAAAATTGAAAAATTCACCTCTGTGAAGCGCGATTCCTCTATGCGAATTGAATGAACCGTTCGAATACATTCCAGAGCAGTGGTTCGGTATGTTATATTGAGGCACATGATGTTGCACGTAACTAGTAGGAGTACTCGCATACACTGGTCCACAATTATAACGTCTTCGTGATTGTTCCGGTATCTAAATCAACAAAAATGATCAACTTTTAATTACAAACATTTATTAAACTTTTTCATAATTCACATCTTTTTTTAGTTTTTTTTTCTTTTAATGAAATCAATGCTTTTATTGAAAGCTTCAAACACTTGTCAAAGTTCTGAAAAGTCTGAGAAACTTTAATTGGAGTTTTTAGGTTTTGATGATTGAAAAAAATTATGGACTAAATAAAAACTTGTTTTAGACTAACGTAGCATCTGCATGGCTGATGAGAGTGTAAAGATCCTAACGATCGAACGGATCCAGCTGGATGCAGAGAGTAAACACTCCCTCTGAAACTCTTGGCTGAACCCTGGTGTTCCGTTGGAGTGATCCATCCTCCTTGAACAGGAGATGCCCAGCATGGATCTTTGCCATAATCATTAATAAACATTATTTAGACTATGCGATGACTTTCAGTAATTCCCTTAAGGCTCCCAACCATTTCGTCGATCGTCAGTGCATATTTGAGTTTTAAAATAAAATTTTAACGCTGACGCAAAACCTGTGAACAGATAAACATTTTCCATGTAAATGAATTTAAGTATCCAATCACAAGCAAGAAAATATTCAATTTTCAATTTCGTAATAACTTGATTTTCTCATAGGTCTCTCGACGAAAATCAAAGAGGATAATTGTGCGAATACTGATCAGTTCTTTGAATAAATCATCTGTGGTTAAGAAATCACCATGGCAACAGCAATATCAAGGATCGGAGTTGGCTGATTGGACATTGAAGTACCATGTCAAACGCTCGTATTTATGATGTTAATATTGATACTGTTCTGTTTCCGCATAATTGGCTATGGAGATTAATTTCATTCTAAAAATTCTCTCCTTTTAAGTAACCTAATTTGTTTCAACTATTTTGTATAAAAAGCAACAATTTCATTATTGTTATTCTTCCAACTCTAACTTTCCATCAAAAAACAATTCTGATGTTTCTCACGTTCATTCTTACAGCTTTTTTGCGAAACATTCTTTGTGGGCTTCAGTTTGCGAACATTCAACTTTGTTCGAACTGATGCACACTTGCAGAGCATTGACTTTAACTGTAGCCAAAGCTTCGGCCTGGCCTGATCAAACACGAAATTTCTCCCCTTATGGTTTGCGACTAAATGAAGCATAATGCGTGATGTCGATGGCCTAAATCTTCTCTTTTTTTTTCATCCCTTATTTTCTTGCGTGAAAGATATTTGTGTACATTCAATAATCTACCAAGCACAAAATTCGCCATGCAAAAATGTACGCGATGCACAATTTCTTGATCAGACGAATACTCTGACGTAAGAAAAGAAGCCGCAGTTGGATGTGCTATATTGAAATGTTTATCAGCAGCTACTTCTACGTCAAATCAGCCACTTTGCTACTTGTTGCTGCTGCCATGGTGATTTCTTATAACCACAAGTGGTTCGCTCAAAGGATCTAATCAGGATTCAGACAATGGGGCTCTTTAATTTTTGTTGAGAGATTGTAAGTGGCTCTAGGCTCAATGAGATGGGTACAAATAATGATATACAATATTTCGCCTCGCTTCGCACCAAGTACGGTTTTATTAAACAGATCAAAACTTTGCCAATTTATTTCTGTATCGTGATTGCAATTTGAGTAATTTGAGAATTCGATTCAATTATGAATTTCAGTTATTTATTGTGAAATTCAGTTCTCATTTTTTGGACAAATTGAAAAAAATGATTTCGAAATTTCCCAAGGATTTTATTTACTGTGTTCTGATTCGTCGAATAATGAATTAAAAAAAACGACTTTTAATAATGACAAAAAACAAATAAACACGTTGCAATTTAATTAAAGGTTGTTTGTGCGGGTGATTCTAAAGTTTTCATTAACTTAAGTATAACAATACTCAAAACTCCATTCATTCGTATGTTGGCTCCAAACTTGTCTGTTTTGTTTGCGGCTAGTGGTGTTTTTTTTTCATCTGCTGTGCTTGCAGATTTCGCTGTTTCTAGAGATTATAATCTCGTGTTTTGTTTTTGTAGCGCATCACATCAGCAAAATTTCTTGCTACCGCGCAATCAGCCAAGTTCGTTGGATTCTCTATAGGGAAATGATTCGCCCGTTTCTGAGGGCTGAATCGCACATTAATCGCATTACTTTTGCAACAAGCGTGTCGCGTCACACAATTGTATTTAGCCGTGGTTAAATTATCGTTCGCTCGGTCTGTTTGTGGTCATAAGCAATCATATTCAATTTGAAATTCTCGTTCCAAATTGTCGTTATTTTTCGTTACATTTTTGCGACTCATCAAAATTCAATCCATCGTTTTTTCAATTTGTCAACAAGAAGAGGCTTGCAGCCGTATTTTCCCAATCTGTTGTTTTCTGTGTCGAATTTCCGATCACTTTATTTTCGCTCACCTCCATCTCAGTTCACATTTTGCCTCGGCTATTAGTATTTACTGCGACCGTATTATTCCTCCATTCGATTGTTTTGATTTCTCCTACACTTTTAGTCGGACTTGAGCGGCGATTTATTTAATCACGATCTTCCAACCGAAATTAAAAGTGCACGCTAATTTTTAGCCCGCAGTAAAACATTCGAGCATTTGGCACGTGAAATCTCGCTCCAACTAAGCTCATAATATATCGCGTTTTGATAGCAACCGAAAAAAAAAACGACTTTATTTCAAATAAATTCTGTCGGATTTGAACTCGAACCCCTTGAAGTGTAAATTCCGTTTATGCCCTTATGAGCTGTCGATTTTTTTATTAAACAGAATAGAAGGCCTAGATAAGAAGCCCGCGAGTAAAATTATACTTTATTGAAACCGTAACCGTAATCGTTTTTAAACCAACTTATCTGATCGCTGCAAATGTAACCCTAACTGAATCCCAGATGGTTGTGATAAATTTGTAAAATCGCTTTTCCACCCTCGGCCTCAAATGCTCAACTGACGAAACTTAACAAAAGTGTACAAATGTGTCTGACACATCCTGATCCCTTTTTTTTATCAAATTAATTATTTAACAAAATACAGAACAAATTTTTCTATTTCACTGTTTCACAACCTGGAACTTTTCACAAGTATTAAAAAAGTTGAACTTTATTAAATTCGACAAAAATTGCGGCTGAAGTTGGTTCTTACCACTTACTCTGTAAGATATCATATAACATATGTACACCGTGGAATATCAATTTCAGAAATTTTAGTCGACGTTACGTGGAGCGGAGGGTTGAGAGAAAATGTTTGCAACGTGTTATCAATAAGATGAAATTGTTTGAAATTCAATATGTACATTGTCAAACGTGTCATTAGAGAGCAATCAAGTCGGGAATATGTTCCTTGAAGCACTAAGCATCCAGTTGGAATTACGTTGATTCCGACATTGACTCTATTGTGTACCTACGATATGCCCTGTCTGCATTATTTATGCCAATTAAATATCAACCGTTGTAACAATGCGGGAGTACGTGTATCGTTTGAAATTGGCTCGAGTTGAAACGAATATGTTTGTCATGCTCGCAACAATTTCATTGATAAATTTGAGTCGAAAAAATAGAGAACAAAACTTTTTATCCGACGCACAAAGGGAGCTCGCGTTGCGTGCTACATATAAATGTAATAATCGGATTCGAAAGTTCGGAGACGTTAAATGCAGCGTGCTCAATATTTCGCATTGCCACGTGAGTATCATCGTGCAAGAAAATTAAAAACACTCCTGTTACGAGCAAGCTTCAAGTCCCCCCTTCAACTTCGCCTCTTGAAAATCTCGCGGCAAACATCATCGTGATGAAAAAAAGTCCAGCTTCATTGTGCGCTATGAAGCCGATTTAACGAATTTGGAATTCTCCGTCATTCAATCTATTTTCGTGCTTGAATTTCACAATTTTATCAAACTCAAGTGAAAAATCCGACAAAAAAACCTGAAATAATGATCACAGCCACTGTGTAATACATTTTCATGTACATTACTAACTAGCCAACTCCATTCTTTAGATTTCAGAGACAAACTTTTTTCAAACACTTTTTCACACATTCATTTCAACTTGAAACTTCCATATCTTTTGGTTTGAAAATTAATTAGCCATACTTTTAAAACAAAGGAGAAATAACAAAAGTTTGAATTTTTGATTTGTTTCAAAATTGGAAATGGGAAAATTGGATATTTGATTTCGCCTGTCAATGATTGAAATGACTATTTTGGAACGAGTTGCTGAGGTAATAATATTTAATGATTGAACTTTGTGTATTATTTAACGTTCGCGAAAAAGAGCTGGGATTGAATGAAAAATCAATCAATCGGAATTTGAATGACAGCGTATTGGGGTAAACTGTTCTTGGTCAAACGGCCAGCTATAATGCATAATCTATAACCGTGACATCAGACAAATGATGTTATACCAAAGCTGTATAATTGTCACCCTGACAACCAAGTATTATCTGTGCCATTTGCATAAAATTTATGCAAATCTCAGATCTCGATTGTTCAGGATGATTGACACGGTTCCTTTCTATTCCATCATTGCGAAAACATTCTCCGCGTCCTATTTTTTGAACCGCGAGAAACAATTCATTGTTGTAAAAATAACCCAGCTAAAACGCAGCTATAAGATTAAGCAAATAATGCAGCGTAATTAGACATCAGATTTGCATACTCTTTTTTTCGTATCCCATCTACGTAATCTGAATATTAAATTAAACTGAATTTAAAACGCGCTTTAGTCGCAGTAACTATTTTACAAATTGTAGATGAAAATATTTCATTTTTTGTCCAGTCGTTAGATGTGCTTTTTAATGGTCGTTTAATAGGTGATATTATGGACTGGATTTTACACGGATGAATGGTGCTTGGTGTTTATTTCTCAAGGGTATTTAAATTTTCGCGAACTTACAGTAACGGTGATTTCCGGTTGAAATTGTTGCATACGAATTGACACACTCTCACAGAGCACGCAGATCCAACACCACGAGTTGCCGGAGCAGATGCCGACGCGCAACTGAGTCTCGTCCCCGCAGCATCCCCAATTCCCCAGACTCCTTCCTCCTCTCGTAACATTTCCGGCACCCCTTTCTCTCCGGGTTGCCTCAATCTCGCAGTACCTGTTTGATGTCCGTCATAAAAATATTGTTTATTCAAATCGACACTCCGTTACAAACTCAAACAATGAATAATTAACCCCGCTAAACTTTTCCCCTTTTCAATTGATCTATTTCCACTCTTTTTCCATATTTTTATTTATCTTTCACGCTTTTTTTTTATTTCACTTTTTTCACGTTCTTGAAATGTTATAAATGGAGCGAGAATAAACGATTGAAAAATTGTTTTGTCGATTGATTTATGCGAGTGAACAAAAAATTTGCAATTGTTGAAACAATATTTTCGCAGATGAACACAACCGGGCAAAAAATGTACGCGCTGCAATTTGTAGTAAAATAGCAGCGGTGTGCAGTTCGTGTTTTCACTTAATTTTTCAGTTTGTAATCAAACCGAACCATTTATGCGCTCCTAAGTCTTCATTTTGCAATGGAGGATACAAAATTTTTTGTTTGTTTGTTTGGTTGGTTCTTTATTCTTGTTCGAATCTTTGAAACTGAAAAAAGTCATCAGAAAATTGATTCTCAAACTCAGAGAGAATATTTCATAATGATAAAAAGAAGGGTTCTTTTATTTCTGCAGTATTTTATGCATTCTAAAACCTCGGGGAGGTCTCAAAGCAAACACCTCTTGGTTTTTTGTTGCAAAGCCATTTCAAATTGAGTGACGGACAGACAGACATAGATAACGCTTCAAATATGAGGCTGATTTTCAAAAAATAAAATCACAAAAATTAACTCGTTCGAGCATTTGGAAAAACAGCTCGGTTTCACGTTAGGAAGCACAAAAAAAAACTCATCGCGTCGTTTGGTGAAAAGGCTGTTTTTTCAGTCGACCAGTTTGGAGAATCGATGCGCTAACGAGGGTTTTTCCCGAAGTTACATTGATCTTCGAAAGGACTCAGTCTGGCATTTGATTGTGTACTCTCATTTCCGCATCAATTTGCTTGTTTACATCTTTAGTCTTTGTAAGCAACGAATAATTACAGCGTACAAAGTCGCCTCAGGGCTTAAGCATTCATGATCAACTCAGCGAAGCCTCTCAGCACATTTGTTTGTCTTAAATCAGACTCGGTTCAAAATCAAACAAAAATACAAAACTGGAGCGAGCAAAAAGAAATGCAGATTTCTCTCCTTTTTTTTTAGTTTAATTGGGTGAACAGCTCAAACGCATTATCATTAAAAGTTTGGTTCGTTTCACAAAGAACGTAAAAGTGATAATTATTATTTTTGTATAATTAATTTTTAATTCACGTCGTTGGCCGGGTATAAATCTTTCAATGAAGATCCAGTAATAATTCAAGCACGCTTCAAATCATAATCTTAACTGATCATGCTTTTGAAATTCAAGTTTAAATTTATGGCTTACATTGTGGCTGAGAATTTTCAGTCATGAGCTGGCCGTTGCTTAAAGATTATATAACTTTTAGATTTGCAGATCGTAATTGAAACTATTGGGCCGTTTGTTCGCGATGATGAATTGCGTGCTAAAACAACAGAGCAGTTTCCTTATTATACTCTTTTCCGCTTGATTTGCGCGACGAAACTTTCTGTCTAATTTTTCGAGATTAAAAAACCATCGCCCACTTTTACGATCAACATTTCAAATTTCAGGTCGACGTTTTCAAACCCAAGTGAAACTCACGTTGTAGCTCCTTTTGCCATTATAAAACGTACTTTTCTCGACAGAAATGTACGAATGTGTTTTTTTTGGATGTTTTTTTTTTTGTAACATCAAACGGCATGCAATTTTTTCGCAACAAAATTCAACGAAAAGAACGTAATTTTATCAAATTGAAACTTTTTAAAAAAAGCAACAATGCTTTTTCACTTCACTTGTTCGAGAGAACAAGTTTTTCTCCTTAGAAAGGTAAAAATAAGTGAAAAGTATGAAAAATATGTTTTGCCATTGTCGTTCTCACATTGTCAGGCCAATCTATATCGTAAGCAATTTATACACTATAGAATGTTCCGGGCTATATATTCTCGAAAATGTAAATCAAAATCAGTTACCTCAAAGATAGATCCTCTCATTTTCTCCATCACACGCGTCAACAAAATTGCTTTACCCTCAGGATCAAAAATCACTCATTTTGCTTATAAATAATGCTGAGATTATTATTCTACGAAAATGAATATTGTAATTACGATTTTGCATTTATTATCAAAGTCGAGTAAATAATTATTCTGAAAAAAGAGCTTATTTGTGAAAATAATGCGTAAAGTTTGTTTATTATAATTAGCTGTGTCTCTGATTATTCAAATATCTAGATGTTAGAATATGCAAACATTTGACAGACACTAATCGTGATAAAATATTCATAAGCGAGGTTTTAGTTCAATCCATTTTCTCAAGTACCTAAATCCGTGTGCTAAAATATTTTAGACTTCATCGGAGAGTAGAGATTGAAATCAATCAACTCACAATTAGGAAAATGAACCGTATAAAATCGAACAGAATTAAGAAAAAAATTTTAAAACTGAGAACGAAAGGTTTTTGCGAAAAAAATTGATTCTTAAATAAATGAAAACTTGAATTTAAACAATAATTCTTCTTCATTTTTTCTTCGAATATGTTCTAGCTTTTTGTACAATTTTAACTGAGGTAAAATTCGCAGTGCTTGAATTCTAAATCTTGCTGTTAGCAACATTGAGACTAACTTTTTTCCACGAGAACAACAGCGTCATTAAAATTGCTAGTAGTTTATAACACAAACTGGAAAAAGTATTGTAAAAAAACTACTTCCAAATGGAATTGTTGCTGAACATCATACTTGTGCCAGTAAACGGAAGAGACTCTTGTGATATCAGTAGTCCTCCGTTCATACGAAACATATGAAACAAAGCTGTCTGTGCTGTATTGTGGGTACAAACCAGCTTCGGTGGCATTGTTCCTAGAGCTTACAACCGCATCGAAAACGTTGATCTGAAGGAACTATAAATTTACCGATTAGTCGAACGATTAATAAAGTTCCTGTGATTCGAATCTTCGATATGAAATTTCAATCACTCTGAAATTCGTTTCATGATTTGCAGTCTGAAATTTTCATTCTTCGAAAAGGAGCAATACTGAAAGAACAATTGCTAACAAAGTTTTTCATAATGTTTTTATTAGAAAAAAGTTTTTAACAAAAAGATGTATTTTTCATTGTGTCATATAGAAAAGTGCCAATTAACGGAGAGACTTGCTGACTTTTCTTTTCACCTGGAACTGAAATCGAACATCGTCAAAAAAGTTATTGCTTTAGAAATTCGGTGACTGGGTCAACTGGATTCAGATGTTTAAAGGGAAGGGTAATTTCGAAAACAGTGAATGGTCTATATCGTTTCATGTATAGCGGCATATACCTATATACAGGTGTATATTATTACATCTTTCTTTATATAAATTTATCGACATATAAACTATTAAACATTAAATTCGACGGACTTTGCAATGAAAAACTATCGCAGATAAACCAACAACTTTGAATTTATGTTATGGGCAATTCCAAAACTCGGACAATATCGTCACAGATTCGAGACTTGGACAATGTCAAATGATTCTGATACTGTTTCTCTGACGTGGCTCGAACGGTAATTGGCAAGCTTATCAAAATCCAAATCAATTAACAGATTTCATTGCTCAAACCTAACTTATTTAGGTACAGTTAAAACTTTTAACTTAAAACTTCGAGTTAAAAATTTCAAGATAACAAATGGTATTAAACAATTATTATAAAGCACTTATTGTATATACAATATAACAAAAATAAATTACATTGTAAAATATTACATGATTCGATGTTCATTTTGTTGACACTGACTAAATACTGTTTGAGAAATGACAAGAATCATTAACTTTTGGCATTGACCGACCGAAATATGACGACATTGCACGCGTACAAACATTCTCTGAACTCCACTGGTGCTCGCTATGATTTTTGTGCATTCACAATTGCGACTAGGTATGTACACAACTATCCAATAGGAGAAATCACAAAACTTTGAAGTGCTAAATGTCTACTGAGCGTACATTTAGTCATGATCCCACTTGTTTTCAAGGTACTTGATGTGAAATACTTTCTCGTTGAAATATTTTTTAATCTATTATCCATCTAGTAACGTATCGACGCAAATTTTTAGTCGCTGTTATTTTTTTTGTCGATACCCAATACAATTACATTCTACTCGACAAAAAAAAATTCAATCAAAAAATTGTCAATTTTCTCGTTTAAATTTGTTAGAGAATTTGTTGACACGAAAAAGCCAATTGTATGATAAATTTCATGAAAGTGTTAGTTGAAAAAAATTTGTATCATTTGAATATTCATTTAATTTATTCAATCATCAAATTGATAAACTTGAGAATCTTTCCAGCCAAGATCGTCGAGACATCTGAAACCAAAATGAAACGGTAGATTTATTGATTATACGTCCGCATAAACTGTGAGAAAGAAAAATGATTTAATTTGCAGAATTGGCTTACTGTTTCGCAACTTCCATAAACGCTTTTGGTCCGCAAGAAAATACACATCCTTGTGAAGCACAGGGACCAATTAGTTCGTTCAATAATTCATCTGTAACGGTGCCGTGTTTGCCGTCCCAAGAATCGCTGGGTCGTGACAGAATGTGACTGACTTTTAATCTGAAATCAAACAAATGGAAATGCACAGTGCACTAATGATTTACGACGCCAAGGACGGCGCAATTAATTCAAAAATGCCAACCTGCCCCCTTGCACAACTTTGTCCAGTTCCTTCGCATAAAAAATGTTGTCCTCGTCTTTGTTAAAACATATTAAATTAACTAGTGACCTGAAAACGAACAGCATTTAATTTTTGTCTATAAAAAACTACAAAGTCGAGGGATGTGCCGAAAAAAAAAAAAAAAAAAAACGTTTAGTCGTATTTACGTACACTGAACGCCTGCCAAGAGCCCGCTGTATGGTGCTTAGCATGGCAGTTAGCCCGGTTCCTGCGGCAAGCATGTGAATGGTCGTGTAGGCATCAAAGGCCTCGACAACGAAGCTTCCCAAAGCATTGCTTAGCGTCAGTGTTTGGCCAACCGTTAAAGCTGTTACGGACGGACTTAAAGCTCCATCAGGATATCGTTTCACCATCAAGCATATGCAATCTGGTGTATAATCGGCAACTATGTCGTCAGGATGAAGGCACGGTGGAACAGGTGTATACATCCTCGAGACGTCCATACCTAAAAACCAAAAACAAATGTTCAATCATTGATAATCTGATTTTCAAATTGGACGATAACCCGTGTTGATACACTTTTTCATCAGTCTTAATTGCATAGACACATTAACAAAATTTGAACAAAGTTAATGCAACGTTGTGATAATTATAGTCGAAGCTGTGCAATTACGCAGTACAAACAAATTATCATAAAAAGGACAACGTTCATTATTATAGTTCGCAAAGCTAGTGGATTGGGATCAAAATTCAACCTTAAAATGAACGGTTAGAATGGTCTAATTTCAAAGTCCTTAATAATTATAAATGGATTTGAATAATCTGTAATAAAGCTCGGCTGTCTAGGCGGATTGACGCACTGCATAACGAGCATGAAAATGTATATTTAAACTACAGTCGCTAATTAATTGTCTGATTTGAATGTCGAAACAAATCATCGGTTTACCCATCACAGTCATTTTGGCTTCCAAATGTCTGCCAACTGGAATGATTTCTAGATAATCCTTCGCCCGCAGGATCAAATGGTTCATAATTGGACACATTGGAGTATTGCTCACTACTTCGTAATCCCTGTACACCCTGTCGGTCGACGTTTTTTCGTACGAAAACGTACGGGTCCCGTAAGTCTTCCAGATTTCCGGCGTGACTTTGCTAAAAACGAAGTCAATCTGAAACGATGAATAATTCAGCCACTTAGTTCAACTTTTTAATTTCCATCTGCTTAGTTTAACTCGGTGAAATTATGCTCGTTTTGATTGAGGCAATTTATTAGGAACTTGGTACCTCGGTTGGTTCGCAGTTTTTCTTCCAAGTCGGAGGCCACTTAACTTCGCCACTTAGATCGAGAACGTACGTTAATGTGTTGCTGTCGAAAACTATGTCCAGACGATGTTTTACATCGCTTATCCGCGTTAACCGACAGTTCACACTTTGGTTACTTGATGGAACGTAATAAGAAAAGGTGATGTTGCTGGTGGTTTGTTTCCAAACGAAATGTACATTGGTTACACTTGTATCTTGTTCGGTTTCAGTTGTCTTGGCTGAAACAATAATCAATATTTTAACAAATTTAGTTTTCTTCGTTTTTTTAGATTTTTTAGAGTTTGTTTAAATGACTTACATATACAACTAGATAACAAAGTAGAGGATATCGTAGGATTAGTAATAGCACTTGTGATTGCTTTATCAGAATTTATAGAACCGCCACGACTCAGCGTACCAACGACGCACTTATGAAGTATGCTCCTATAATTTACCCAAGCATGAACCTGAAATTGAAAATTAATGATATTCATGTGCAATTATATCGTAAATCGATTCGCCAGCGCAATCTTGAGATCGACCTCTTCAAGACAATGATGTAATATCTGCACAATCATTTTCCATCGTTTGAACAGAACGACGTACAACAAAAGTTTCAACGAGATCCAATGAATCGAACAGAAAACTTTTTCCATCTTCAATATCACAAGCCGCTCAAATTGCACCAACTCCCAGAGAATAGAAGTGATTATTAAAATATTGTTACTCGAGTTGAGTCTTTCAGAGAAGTAAGAACCCTTATTTGATTATATTATAAGATTCATCACCTCGTCAAAAAGCTTCGTAGCATCTTTTCCCACGCCTCTCATCAGTTCTGGTATTCCACCAGGATGAAAATCCATGTACCTCGACACATTGAACACTTCGCCTATAAACCATTTGTTATTAATCAATTAGTTGTATTACTTTTTCGCAAATTAAATTTTCATTAACTCTTTTCATTTTAGATTGTAAAAAGGGTCAATAAAATGAATTTGAAAATAGGATGAAAACCTCGTATTGCTATCCACGCATCGTTTTGTTTGTTGTGTTTTGCAAGTTCGGCTGGGGAGATACTGCGAGTGACGCCGCCAACTCCAGTGAGATCCACTCCAGACGACCCCAGTCTAATCCAATCCATGAGACTGTGACCCGGGGCCAAGGCGGTCTTGTTCCTGGGATTTCCTGTCGATCAATTGCCAATGATCAATGCAATCAAAATACGAACGACTTAAACGAATTGAAAAGGAGAGATGGCTCGACTAGTGTAAGATAACTAAAATGTGAACATTTTGTTCGATTTAATTTTTGATTAGGAGCGAGAACGGAAGTTTGGCCAAAAGTTCATTTGTGCAAACCCAAAAAATAAAAAGTGCTGCAACTCAGAAAGCCAAACGAAGAGTTGTCAAAGTGATTGAAAGCTCTGCAGTTTTGGTCGAAAGGCAAAATTTAGCGGTGGAGTTTAATTAAGTTAACGATTGCTTGCTAATCACGTTGGAATACACAGTCGAGTTTGCAGTTGGGCTGCATTAATCGTCCGGCCTTATCTTTTCATTACAACGAGTTGATAATTTAATCAGATCCCTGCAACGACGCGGTGGCAAACAAAAAAGTATTCAAAATCACCCTCTCGCTGAACAAACTAATTCCCAATTACTGCTTACTTATTTTCCAACATCATAGAGAGATATTCGCGTCGCTTTGAATATTCGAAGCTTATCATTTAATACCCTGTAATTACATTTAATCATTTGTGCATTTCAAATCACAAGGAACGCTTAATTACTCTCCTAAATTGACAAAAACAGTTGAAAGAAAAACTTGTGAACACGTCTTTCCAATTCATTAAAACTTTTAATTATGAAACAAGTTCAAAATTGTTTAAAACTATTGAAAAAAAAAACTTTACTAAAATGTGTCATTTGATCATTTTCACCCAAGTTATGAAATTATGTAACAGTGTGAAAAAATTTGGCTGAGTTATCTGTCATCATAGTGAGCACTTGAGGTTTAAATTTCTTTCATTTTGAAGTGTGGGAGGGTAAAAAAGAACCATGGACGAGAAAATTCAAAAGAAAATTGCATCTCATGCAATATCTGGCTGAGAGAAAATCAATAGAATGATGGATGTACATGGTGGTTAATGGATCGTCGACACGAGATACAAAGTAGGACTATAAAACCTAATAATTAACGCCATAAAGTTTGTGTTTAATTAAGTGTCACCTTGCGTTGAATATCGTGTGAAGATTATAAGTTATGTTTGCAGAACGTGGATGGGTGCTTAATGAAAACATTCAGCGTCAGGCTGTGCCGTCTACGGTGACAAATTATCATGTCTAATGAAACATGGTTTTAGAAACTCATAAAGGTGGAAACGGTTTTTTTTTTGTCACGCTAAAACATTGCATACAAGTTTTTGGTTGCATTCATGACTTCGGAAGTTGCAAAAAAAAACCAAATTACAATAATTCATTGTCTTTCTAAGTAAAAAAGCAAATGAAGAAAGCAATTACTAACCATCCTGTGCTTCAACTTTCAGATTCAAGTTCTGAGAAGTCTCCGCATTATTCACCGGAGATGCCACTGGCGCGCCACAACACAGTGGCATTGTCTCATTGGCATGAATTCATCCCGATAACACCTAACGATGCAGAACATTTTTTTTTAATTCACAAAACTTGGTCCAAAGTAGAACGAACTAGCTGGCAGTTGTGCCAGATATTTCGAATGAGCAGGAAATTGAAAATTGCAAACAAAAAGGTACTAATAAAATTGTTTAACATTTCGGAGACCAGGCGAATTTACAGATTGGATTTTAATTCGATGACAAACTTTTTGATTTGATTTATCATCGTTATTTCATGGTTGAGGTGTAATTGAGTTTTGAAATCACGAGTAGCGTTGCGTTATTATTTATTGTTTGGATAACACGCTCGGTAGCGAAAAGTTGATAGGTCAATAAATTAATCATGAAAATGTGACACCGTTATCTGCTTAATTGAATGGTCATAAATAAACTCCACGGACAATGAAAAAGAACAAAAAAGAATTAACAACATTTCATTTTCCACTGCAACCGGAATTTTGTCTGTTTAAAAGCTTAATTTATTATTAACTCTCTGAAGAACTATTTCTCACACTTTAATTTTGCAAAACTCATTTTTCTGTGACGTTATTAATGTTTTTTCCTCGTTTTTCTTTTTGCAGAGTTTACTCAATTTTTTTTCCAATCTATTGAATTGCAGCGGAGTTTACATTAGCCAATTGAATTTTTCGCACAATTTTTTAACCGAACAAAAATCCATGAAAGGTTTCAATTTGTAACTTTATTACATTTCGGTTCGTTTAATTGGATCCGATTTTATTTTATCCTCGTACTTTATTGTCTCGAAAAAAGGTCATAAATTGATCTTAGTTTTTTCATTATACTGAAGACTGACAATCTTTAGTATCAGTAATAAAGAAGAGAATACTCCTCAAGTTCGATTATCAATATTTCGCGATGAAAGCATACGTGCGACCTATAGGTATACCGTCGTTGTTTTTGCTCGTGAAAGCCAGCCGCGATCATACTTTTTCAATTACAATCTTTCCCCCGCCAAACTAAATTTCAACGAACTGTTCTAAAAGAGCGATAACAATATTATTATTGTATCGTTTCAGTCGATCAAACTTGGAAACACTGTTAAACAAGTTCTGATAACTGAATTTTCCCATACGTCCGACTACACGTACCAATTAATTTACAATCAACATCCTTTAAAACACCATTGTTACAACTATCCCAACTCAACCAAAAACCAATTACAAATAAAAATCCAACTTTTCAAATCTTTTTACATTCAAATAAACTTGTTTGTAAAAAGTCTACTTTAACAATAACAGAATTTTGTAATGGTGAAAAAAACAAATGATTTTAATTAGAAATAAACAAAAATATCAACAGGTACCATTTGGATGAAAAAATTGGACCGTGAGTTGGTCGAGTTGTGATTGATTGTCATCATCGACGACAGTACGAGAGTGAAGGTGATGATGGTGTGAATGCAAATGTGAAGTTAGGTGGTGTCCGGTGACTGAATCGACCACGAGATCATGTCCGCGGGAGTGCACGTGAAACGCTTGTTCCGCGTCGCGAGAACGCTCGCCACTGAGAGCTTCAACGCTCTCACGAGTCAGTGGCAGGTAGATCAATATAGTGAGCGCTCGCAGCCCCGGGTTCGTCGTCGCAAAACACGTCCCGACGACGATAACAATGAAGGATTTACCATCCCCCAGGTCACTCGCTGCAAAACGCAATTATACATTTTTATTCGTCGCAACACCTCGGATCTCGAATAATGAATCTCATCAGCGATAAATACTCGACGTTTTTGATTGTTTTGCCTTTCATTTCGTTCTTCGTTTTGCATTGAAATTGACGCGCATTGTTTAAAATACGAATGGAAATCAGTTCAGAAGAGAATTGGAATTCTGGAATTTCTTTTTTTTTTGCCTGACTTTTTGGGAGCTGGAATTTCGACCTAAGTAAAGTTGAATGGCTGAGCATTTGAGAGGAGGAAAAATGTGACGGTTGTAAAAAAAAAGCGAGTTGAGATGTGTAACCATGGCTACATTTTTGTAGGTCAAGCAGCTAAAAGCGAAGTAACTATTTCGATTGCAAATCAGAGAGACGCAATTTAGTGATGGAAAAAGTGGCGCGATTTCAGCCCAGGGGTACTTTCGCGTTCAATTTAGTTTTCGCGTACGGTTAATGGATGGGTCCGGAATATGAGAAATGATGTTCCAAAAATGTGAATAAATATTTTTCACTTAGGGAACAAATGGTTAAATTCCATCGAAAACATTCTTCTGACGATGTTTTTCTTTCCTGTTTTAAAATTCACAAGAAAAATTTTACTGGAATACTTCTGAAAAAATTAAAAAAAGGAATTAAAAGAACAAAAATAACTAAAAAAAGAGAAAAAATAAACGAAATGAAGCTCAGAAAAATGTTTGTCAAGTTTGAAAATAAATATAGACGTAATATCAATAAGAAACACTTGTGATAATCTGCCGGAAGGGAAAATATATCTTGACTAAGTCGTTCGTTCATTTTTAAGCAGATCATGCGCTGAACTTTTTGAAGCTTGTAAAGCTGAAATAAAACGAATGTGTTTAAAGTCTCAAAGAGAATAGTGATAATACAAACAAGCAGCCAAAACAAAACTTTTTGATAGATGAAAACTAATCGCTGAAAGTTTTGCGAATAAAAACCAGCTGCAAACATAAATAACGGTTGAAAATAAAGGACAAACAGAAAGTTGAAATAACAAAGTTAGAAAATGAGAGAAATAATTGAAAGTGGCTGTTTTTAATGATAAATGAGTGGATGTTATCATTGGGCGAGCGTTCATAAATGGTTTTAATGCAGTTGGCTCATTATGTTACACGCGAGAGCTTCGCTCATTTCGGTTAGTGACGCTCGCACAGAGTGATCGATAGAAAATCATTGTCCAGCGACGTTGAGCCATTTTTCCCTCCGGCGCATTATTAAATATATATCGAGCCCAAACTAATTTCGTCGACGTTGACGATAATGGAGCGACCGAGCTTCGGCAGGTGAATTTTATTACAAAACAGAGTGTATCGTGTTCCCGATTATAATGCCTTTATTGACTCGGGTGAAATGTTTTATTTCATTGGCCTAATTGAGTACAAAAAGTTCCTAATTAGAGCGCTCGAATATTCAATAATCAGATGAGTGATTAAAACTTGACCAAAGTTTCCATCCTGATTGATACAAAATTTGATACAAAATTTGATATAAAATTCGACGAAACACTTTTGCAGAAAAATAAAATAGAACTATATTTTTGCGAGTGAAGTTTTAACTTTAGCAATCCGAACTTGTCAAAAGGAAAAACCTTTTGATTTACCGTAACAAATAATACAGAGTTTCTTGAGAGCGAAAAGTTCGTATGACTTTTGAGAAGTTTGCTGAAACATCTTCAAAGATCCTAAAATCTTTTGTGGTCTTTATGAAACGCGCTTTTTCATGACAAAAAATTTTGTTCCATAAAGATCGGGCAATAACAATAAACCACCATTAGGTACGCGTTTCCTCTTGTATTTTCTCGCTTGTTGCTTGTGCCGTTCTTTCTGAAACTTTAATAAATGACGTTACGTTATTTCGAACAAATTTTATGAGTTCTTTATCAACATGATTTCAAAGGAGGCCGAACGAGACGACGAAAGTACCTAAATCGCTTTTGAAGTCTGTAAAATAACGTTTACGTTCGTTTTATATTTCCACAGTTCGTTTTGTGGAATCGCGAAAAATTCCGCATTTTTTAAGGATTATTCAATGTGCTTTGTTTCTAATGATAGTAAATATGATTTCACAGCGTTGGATTTTCTGATTCAGAGATAATTGCTGGTAAGAGGCGAGTAATGACATGATTAAAAATGCAAATACGAAGTAAGCGAAGTGAAATTACAGGTAAAATGAATATTCGATGTTGTTTTGTTTGATGAAAAAGGTGGAACACCGTGGAACAGTAAAGCAAGTCTAATCCCAACCAGAAGTTCGTTTTTACGCAAGAGATTAATTGTTGTAGTATTTCATGGATTATGGAAGTTGAAACTTCGACAGAGAAGTTTAATCAAGAATATGTGGTTAGCAATTTACAGTCCGCACTTGTTGCCTACTACCAGACTTAACGGGTCGATTCAGCTACAGCTAATGAAACATTTAATTTAATTACAATTCTATTTAAGTTAAATTCTATCGATATTCAATATTTATAATCAACATTTTACACTTGAGATTACAATTTAGTGATACATTTTTGATATTCGGTGAAATCAAAAGATTTTTTGAAAAAAAAAATGTTTTTCTTGAAATTGAAAATGATTTATGTCTATTTTTATGTTGAGATTTATTGCTCACCAGTGGCTGAGCCAGAAGGGATGGGATTGGAACCATCTTTTCGATTCGGGACACCCTCGGATTGCTTGACTCGAGCCACTCCACTAGGCAACAACACCGCGTTCTGTGCAAGGACCCTTGTAGGCGAGTTAACGTCGATCTTTTTTATTTTGTCTTCCATATCCTTCGTATCAGAAGCCATATTATCATCTTGTCATCTGAAAAAGCATAACATGTCAGTTATCATTTTTATTTTCTTGCAACAACAGTACGGTAAGTATTTGGAAAATCGATTGAACAAATTTAAATTTTCTAGTTAAGTTTTATGAAAGTTACACAATTTTCAATGTTTTATGACGCGGATGAAAATTCATTGAAACTTTCACTTTTTGCAACAATTTGTGAAAGGTTTTGAAATTTACATTCGACTTTGAATGCCTGAAAACTTTTATTGTGCATTGAAAATAACGAGCGATTTTTTTGTTTGCCTCAAGGTCATATTTTTTATATTTCCTCTACACAATGTGTTTATTTGTTTATTTAACAAAGACATTTTCATGTTTATACGGTAGTTTTACGATATCGTAAACGACAATGTTTTTATATCCCTCGGATGATGATGCATTAAAGTAGTACAATAGTATTTGAAAAGCAAAAATGAAACATGTTGTAATGAGTCGCAAAACAACGATAAATTTAAACATACAAAAGTCATCGAAGAAAAAACAATAACAATTGCGCGACGACAGCGCCGCCTACTCAATTTCACCTGCCTTTCATATTATATCTCAGCTTGCTAACCGGCTTGGCCGGCTTAGAAAAATCAATAACTCGCAGTTCCAAAATGAGTGAACGTTCGGTCCCAAAAGTTGTTTGACTTGTCATGGCTCCACACACGTGTAAATGAACATCTGCGCACGAATTTTAAGGTCATTTTCGATACCGAACAGCGTGCGGTGTCCGCCGCGTTGGAGAACATCAATGAAACCGAAAAATCGTGAGTTGATGTTCGCACGCAAAAACTTTTTGCGTGGAGTGTCGAAAAAGTTAAAAAACCCGTGGATACTAAGGTTTCATCTGTCATCCATCAGGCATTTACTCGCCAAGTGAGTTGTCAACAGTCATTGTTTACAAAAAACGGTCCCTTGTTGTCGTATGTCAATTATTGCATTTTTGATTCTTAGAACTGGCTTTTCTTTTAGTTGTATTTTGTTAAATTGTTTCAGTTTGCATCGTGGTTAATTAAAAATGTCGTCAGGAAAAGCACCGAGATGTAAAAATGCAAAACTAACCTCAAAGTTTCTCGCAGATCTTGAAGATTAATACAGGGTGTTCAGTTTCGTTTAACAATGCATTTTTGATGTTGACGGTGCAAACTTGACGGCGTGACACAAAAAACTCGCGCAATTGCACAAACGTCGAGATGTACTGTCGTCTCGATTGACATTCAGCCAGTACCTCGCTCACAGTGTGTTGCCTGGTCGGCATGTCAGACTTGACGCAAACGCGGAACCGAATAAATAGATCTGTATATAACGGGTGGCGGTCACAAAAGAATGTAATCTCGCTATAATGTTTATCTACCTTACTATCGAGCAAAAATACATTAAACAAAATAATTTATATATTCATTAGAACATATAAACACTGTTTTGATTTATATTAATTTCTCGTTCATTTGTAAATTCAGAAGCTGCAACTTCTGAAAATGTTTGAAGTAAACGAAAAGTAAAATTTTTTATTGTTATTATTTATTTATTTACAAAATAAAAATTCTCCAACACAAATAGAAATTGGTATCGAGAACAGGCAAGCAGGAACAAACATGACGATTTGTCAAAATGGTCCTCCAAACACGCATTGTATGTGAATTTACAAAAAGCAAATACTGCGGGATGTTGAAAGACGTCTCTCGTTCAAGGAAAACATGACATATTCAAAGCGATCAATTTTTCCAAATGGTTTGCCTTTGTTCGACTTGAGCTATCCAAAACAAAAGAGACAATTTTCGACAAAAGAAAAATCCAACATTTGAGTACAGTAATGCTTTCAACAGTTATTGATGAAATTTTTTAATTAGTGTTTCTATATATGTCTTATCAATGACTAATCAAGAAAAACTTTTGGTAATGAAAATAAAACATTTATGATATTTTTAACAATCCTTAAAAACTCACACTTTAAAATTTTGGTTTCTAAACTGTTCGTTTTTAATAATAAACAAAATAGTTTTACCATAAAATGGCAAAAGTTTTAACATTTTTAAAATAAAATAAAATAAAAATTGGGTGAAAATAAGATGATTAAGAGGTCAAATTCGTATCGTTTAAGGATGGAAAACACAGCGAATAATTAAGATAATTGACGCACGTATCAATTTGAGAGATAGCACTGTACTTGTAGCGGTCCGGCCGATCTATCGCGACTCGCAATAGCTGGATAGTGGTGGTGGTCGATCGCCACGAATGACATTGCTGGAAGTGTGAGCCACTACAGTACAGTTTGCCGAGCGACAAGATACGATTTGCCTGAGCCGCGCGCCTTTTGTCGACTTCCTCGCTGCTCCGTAATGCTCGCGACTCGTTCGCGACAAATCACATTTTGACAGTCGTTCTGGCAGTTTGTTCAGAATGACCCAAACCAGCCCGAGGTAAGCCCTCAATCGCATTTCTCGAAAACAAACGATCGAGTAACCGTTAGATCGCGCAGTTGCCGGCTCCAGTATTGCTCAAGTGCGCAAAATTGGTATCTCGAAACTCTGCTCATGAAACTTAATCATCGCTGCGTTTGCACACATTCAAATAACAATCGTTTCTCACTCAGCCATTTTATTTGCTTTTGTTCGACAGTTTCTGGTCAAAAGTAAATAGAAATAACATTGATCCACCTATTTTTAACGTTTGTTCAATGTTCAATCGTGTTTGTTCTTTGTGCAGTTTTGCATTTTCAACTTTGAACAAGTTTTCGAAGTAAGTTTTCTTACAAGAGATTTAAAATTCCTGCAGTTATTGATTTTCAAGATTCTTTTCATTTTTCACTTTTTTTTCTGATGACACTCGTTGACTTTAGACAATAGACTGATGATGGAATAGCGCGTCCATTTCTCTCAGAGAACCGTTAGGAGTTAGAATGTACCGGGAACTCTCGCTGTAACGTGTAATTTGCTTTATCGAGTCCGTTTTATCATTGTCTTGATCGAAATTCAATCGATCTTATTCTGACTGATGATAGTCGAATAATCTAAAATCAGTTGTAACTTGAAGTCTAATTACGACTTGCCAAAATGTGTTTAATAATTTCGTTAGTCATTCACAGTCGAACGTTCAATTATGATAAGATATCGTCTTTCCATTTTTATTGCTTGAAAATCTGTATTAGAAAAAAAATTAATGTCACGTAATGTCAATGAACCGAGTTCGAAAATGCGTATTTATACTAGAAGGACGGCAAAATGCTACCTGACGAGAAGGCCGGACGGATCATTTTGTAACAATAATTAAACATAAACAATTGAGATTATGTTAGTATTTTTGATTGTCAGAAATAATTTATCTTAAAATTTATTGTCATGAATCATTTTTTGTTGAAAAATAAAAGTCACTTGTTTGTTGTGGACAAGAGTTATAAGCGATTGAATCTCGTGTGTTAATAAACTATATTTACACGCTGTAGTTTCCTCTCGTGAAAAAAGCTAAAAATAAAAACGAACAGTTTGGAACAAGTTTGGACATTATCGCATTTCTTACATAGATTCCAAACTTTCTGACTGATTGTTTTCATTCAAATAATAGAAACTGTTTTATATCCACTAAAAAGACTATTTTTTACAAATTGAAACATTAAAAAAAAGGTTTTTTTTAAATTTTGTTAAACAAGAAACAGATTAAAAGTTAACAAGTGAATTTGAAAAGTTTCGTCTGACAAGTTTTTCCCGAGATATCAGATGAAACATCATTGGACGCGTCGAGCGCTGACATTGTAAAAGCGCACCATCAATTCGATTGCGTAACGTTTCATATGGAACTTGGGACGTGCAAACATTGCATCCTCAGATTTGCATGCGAATAACTCAGACTTCCTCTCGTTTCGCAGAAACCGATAACCAATTCTCTTTTGTCAAGAAATTTCGTCACAATTTTAAGTGTCAAAATCCATCGTATGCTAATTGCTTATTCCACTCGGGTTCGCAAATATTCGCCAGTCACAACTTAAAGTCCCGGACTTTTTTCCAATACGTTGGGCGCAAAAAAGTTTGAACAGTCTCTGACGTTTGCATGTGTCAAGATCTTTGATTATGTATGCTCTTATAACTTTTTATCCGCTCGTGTTTTTCGTTTTCATTTAAATTTTCATTTTTGTTCAATCTGACTGGTTTTCGAACTGACATAATCGATCCTTTTAGAACTTTTATTTGCTCGAATAAAATCATACATTTTCATGACAAAATGACGTTTGCTTGTGTCAAGATCTTTGATTATGTATGCTTCTATAACTTTTTATCACTTTTTTTTTGTTTCTGTTGAAATTTTCATTTTTCTTAGACCCGACTGGTTTTGGAACTGAAACATCGATTCCTTGAGAACTCGAATCAATTTTCATGCCATCAAATTTCATTTTTGTTTGTTTTTTATTTGTTTGTGTATTTTGTTTATAATTGTATGTTAGGAATTGCAGCAATTTCATTGTGACATAATCGATGGAACAAATAGATGATCATGAATCAATTCTTTATTTATTAGAACATGTCCCAGAAAAAAAAAGCACCGTTGACATTACCGAGAGGTCTCTTATTCATTAATTTAATCGATTGCACGGTTTTCATACCACATGCATTATTCAATAACAGGAAGAGTTCAGCCAACTCTCTTTTGCATTTCAATGCCTTCTATTTGTATCGTTGATTTTTTCAATGCGTCTATTTTTGCCTAATTATTCATCATGCGTAGACATCAAACTACACAACTTTCCATCAACAAAGATTAGTTCCCAAGAAAAGTCCTGCATTTTTTGTCTCTAAGAAATTTGTTATCAAATTTTAATTTCCTTTTTGAATTTCATTTTTTGAATTTCATTTTTCAGTGCAATGTCCAGTGGAAAGAAGTCCAACAAGATCCTGATCATCGGACAGGTCTCAAGGGTGGTTCACAAGATCATCGAACTCGTAGGCAGACTGCTGTTCCTTTTTGTGGCAGCCTTATCAGGGCCAGCCGAGGCACAACCGCCTATTGAGGATCTCACTCTGCTGCACAGTGCCACTGCCTTGGCACTCAAAATTCGAACTAAACAAGTAAGATAAAGAAGCTAAAAGTACAGCTATTGTTGAGGCAAAAAATAAATGGAACTAAATGATGCTTGTATTGGCGCAGCTCTCGTCGGAGGAAGTAGTGAAGTCTTACATCGAAAGGATCAAAGCGATTCAGCCAGTTTTAAATTGCGTCGTTGAATGCCGCTTCGACGAGGCGCTGAAGGAGGCAAAGCAATGCGATGAGATGCTCAAGTCACCTAATGCACCGTCCGCAGAAACACTTGCCAAAGCAAAGCCTTTCTTTGGCGTCCCTTTTACTACCAAGGTGAATTTTAATAGAGGCGATAATATTCACGAATTTTCTTTCAAGCTGCTAGACAATTTAAAAACCATTAGTATTTTTCAGCCGGATTTATTTAAAATCTGCTTAAAAATTTGTACTTATAAAATGCACATCATTACTTTTTTGTAACTTTGTCGGATTTGAATTTTATGAATTTGTATGAAAATTGTCGTGTAGGATATTGTAATGTTAATATGACAACTTTTTCCGATATTCTCGAACATAATAAAGAGATTCGTGATAGAAATCGTGAATTGTATCTGTGGGTATAGAATCTTGTGATATTGATTGAAGTTGAAATGCCCTTTTTTAGGACTGCATTAGCATAGAAAATATGAAGCACACCGCCGGCCTAGTTTTGCGTAAAGACGTTCGTTCAGAGAGAGACGCAGATGCGATTCGGCTTATGAGAGCTGCTGGAGCGATTCCACTTGCTACGACTAACGTGTCCGAACTGGCGATGTGGTGGGAAACCACCAATCGCCTCTATGGAACCACCAGAAACCCTTACAATACCAGGTAAGACGAGATCAGTTCTCATTTCCAACGAAAAAAAGTCTTATGAAAAAAGTTTCATCGCAGAAGGTTGTCTTTGAATTTCAAGTTCGATAATTGGAATAGTTGATTAAATTTCCGACTTTAGTAAATAGGATTATAAATATTGTATAAATCAAAAGTAGTCCATCAAAGTTTCGTATTTTTTTTATAAGAAAGAAAAAAGTAGAACTTGTATTAATATTGGATTTTATTATTTTGCAGGCACATCGTTGGTGGCTCTTCTGGAGGCGAGGGTTGTCTCCAAGCAGCAGCAGGCTCGCCTTGTGGAATTGGATCAGACATCGGAGGATCAATTCGTATACCTTCCTTTTTCAATGGCATCTTTGGTCATAAACCTTCCAAAGGTTTTTATAACTTTGTGCATGTATATGCATTCAAATTGACTGCGACTGTTATCATTTTTCACGCTGTTTCGGCCACGAAATTGACAGTCTACTTTTTTTTCAGGTATTGTTTCGAACGATGGTCAATATCCAAGTGCTCACACGGACGAGCAAAATAGGTTACTGGGTATCGGTCCAATGTGCAGGTATGCACCAGATCTTTCAGCTATTCTGCAAGTCATAGCGGACAAGAATGCAGACAAACTTAATCTTCAATCGAAAGTGGATATTTCAAAACTTAAAGTAAGCAATGAATAACTAATTCCAACCATGAAACAACAATTTTTATTTCTACTTTTATAAACGTTTGATTGAAGTTTTATTAAACTTCTCAACAAAATTGTAAAGACGTTTAATAAAAAAAACTGAACTGTTTAAAAATCAATTCAATAATTTTTCAACATGAATACATTTTTCACACAAGATAAACAAGCCGAATTCGTCTAGCAAATTTTATTCGCGGGTTGTTTCATGGCAGAGTGACTCGTTTGACGAATACAAAGTAGTGACAAGCATTTTTATTTGCAGATATATTATATGGAGGACGACGGAGGACAGTTCTTTGTGTCACAGGTGGAGCCCGAAATAAAGGAGGCGCTGCGACGTGTGTTGAATTATTTCGAGAAGGCGCATAAATTGAAGCCGACCAAGTTGCGCGTGTCGAAATTCAAAAAAAGCATGGCACTGTGGTTGGCCTGCATGTCCTCGGACAGCGGCAAAGATTTCTCCTACGAACTCACCAACAGAAAGGGTCACGTGAACATCTTCTGGGAGTTTGCGAAATGGTTCCTGTGTCTCAGCAATCATACGTTCATTGCCCTACTCACTGTGGCCTTTGAAAAATTGGGCATCCGGCATGGCAGTGTCGAGCATGTCAAACTCATGCAGGAAAACAGAGACCTGTATCAAGAATTCAAGGTGAAACAAGATTTTGTTTTCATTTACAACTTTTTAAAGTACTTGAAATTTGTTTAAAAAGTAAGCAAAGGTTGGGGGGTGAACAATTCGGTGAATATGAAGTGAATATGAAAGGACTGATTTATTGAAATTGCAAAGTTTGAAATGGTGAATGGTTCGATAAGTATTTTGAATATAAATTAAATTTTATCGGCGTACACAAGCTTGGATAATTCAATTGCCAATGCGATTGAACTGAACAGGGTCACAATACGACAATATTGCTCATTGTACCGTTAAAGCTTCGACATCAGAGTTTGATTCGAATAAATTGCAACCGTGCCATGTCTCAATTAGCGTGTCAATGCATTTTGAAACTGAATAAATGCCAGTCAGGTTAATTAGAATTTGTATCAATTATGATCTGCGAATCGAAGAGTTGTAATTTCATTTTCCAATTCTTTTCATTGCTGCAGATTTAAGTTTATCCTTTTAGATTGGATCGAATTATAACCGTATTGATTTCTGTCACAGGATATACTCGGAGAAGATGGTGTTTTTCTGTATCCCACTCATCCGACAGCAGCTCCGTTACATCACGAGCCAATCATTAAACCTTTCAACTTTACTTACACTGCAATCATTAACGTTTTAGGACTTCCAGCCACGGCTTGTCCATTAGGACTGAATAAACATGGGCTTCCAATAGGAATTCAGGTGGATATTTTTTTACTTCGTGTTAAAGGGAACCGTAAAAATCTATATTTTTTCATGTAATCTGAGGATCTCAGTTGTGTAAGAAATGTGATTTTTGTTTTGTATTATTATTAAAACAATTTTTTGTTACAGGTTGTCGGTGGCCTTTATCAAGATCGCTTAACTCTGGCAGTGGCGGAGGAATTAGAGCGAGCGTTCGGGGGCTGGGCCCCCCCTCCCATTGCAGCATAAATTTCAATGTACAACCCATCAATCACTTGAAAGTGAAGTTATCATAATGGAAACTTGTCAAAATGATTGTCACTAATTGTAAAAACGCCAAGTTGATAAGAAATGAAAAATTTATTTTCCTGAGCGATATGAAACGGACACTTTTTTCTTGTTTTCAAATTTGCTCGTTGTACGAGTTTACTGCAATAGAAAATCTGCATTTATCTGCGAAACATGCCAGTTGCAATTATTACCGAATCAATTTGTTATAAGAAATCGCGTTGCCGGAAAAAGTATTGCGTTGTTTTTATAATGAAATGTGTGTTGATTTCTTTTATATTCGTTGTCCAACCAATTGATATACAGATTATACTGCATAGATTATTTATAAATAATTATAGAATATTTATATCATATGTCCAGTTGGAAAACGATTTTTAACTGAGATAAATAATTATTTTTCTACTGGTTTTCCACTTATTGATCAGCAGTTTTGTAGACTATTTTGCTAGGATATTACAGGAGGCACTTTTTTATGTCAAAAACACGGCAAAGAAAACTCATTTGAACTGAGCTTTACAGTATTTTATCTAAAACAATTTCTACGATCTGTATATGAATATAAACGTCCGAAAGGCTGACATTTGCGATTTTAGGCACTCATTTTTACTCATTTTGATCGTACTGGAAGTTTTCTTTGAATATTGAAAGCAAAAAACTAAAAAAAATGGATATGTATCAGTTAATATTGTAAGACTTTTTAGCGTGACATATTCTTGCCATTTGCAACATTTTGTTGTCAACCTTTTCACAAAAATATCATAAAAATAATATAAATATCAAACGTTTATTTAGCGTCATAAGAATTTTATTTTAGTGAAAAATTTTATGTTTCATATTTTATGGGAACTCTTATGAAATAGCTAAAATTGTCGTTTGCCAACAAAATGTGATGATTTTTGAGTGTATCTCTTTACAATATGAAATGCTATATCAATCCTTTAACATAAAATTTTATATATAATTTTTTACAAGTTCTCAATAAAAATTTTCGACAATAATGAATCATTTTTTCCTTATTTCTGTCTCACTTTTATTTCATCGACAAACTACTTTTTATTTAAAAAACTTACATCCGTTGTAGCAGACATAAGGTAATAACTGTTTAGTTATATTTCTTATTTCAGCTCGTTTTGTTTTATGAATCATAAAAAAACGCATAATAACAGTCGTCCATATTATTTATTATAAAATCACAATAAAACGTGGATTCAAGTTTAACTAACTACATCTTACTATACTAACACTGGTCAAAAATATCACAAAAATAAAACAAAAACACAATTTTAATACTGCTTTTAAATCAGTTTTTAAAACAAAAACGCTCTTCTGTAGAAAATCTATTTCAACGTTTATAATCATGTTCCCGAATTAAGATTCTCAGATTCAAATTTAAGTTTTAATTTAAGTCTTGATTAATTCTAACTCCAATTGTTAAAGCTTTCGTTTTCAGCTTTACGGCATTAAATTTTTCGTCTCTTGAATCGAATCATCTTTCCCTCCATTGTGTCCAGTCTTTCTATCGATTCTCACATCCAAGAAACTGTCTTCATTATCTTCACAATTCGTTATTATTTCAAATCCATTCGAGGTTGTTTCAGATTGATGCTCTGACGAATCACCATCCGTGGTTGAACTAAAAGAACTAGTCCTTCCTTCAGGTTCACTTCTGACATCAAAATCAAACTGCTGTTCCTCTCTGTCTTTCTTCTCTGCCACCTTTTCTGTTTTTTCACTCTCTCCTTTTGTATCACCTGTGAAAAATAATGTCAAAAATAATAAATTTACACAATCTTTTAACTTTATTAATTTTAAACAACGATGATATCAATATAAATTCACCATTTGCAAGTTTCAAATTTTCAGTTTGGTTCGCTAATTCGACCTTGTGGTGTGCAGTTGATTTGTGCATCTCATTTTTATCTTTGTCTCGCATCTGCTCTTTTGTTATAGCTGCTAATTCTGCCTCTTTCATAGCCGAGTGTATCACAGGTTCAGCCCAGAGTCCTGGATTAAAAGCCGGTCCTGTTCCTCCCAATTCAGATGGGAGGATGTCGGTTGGCAGGTGCTTGTGTAACGTCGTCATGTTGTTCCCATGAAGATAAATCTAAAATTAATATCAACTTAGTAATCACAAATTGGTAAACATAAAAATCACATACAAGCACTGTGCACTAAAATTCTGGTCGATTCTTTACATTTGTAACATTTCAAAGTAATACATCTCCAATATTGATTTGAATCTTCTCTGTAATTTTATGTGTAATATTTATAACTCGCTAAATAGCGTTTCATTCGCAGAACAAAACTGTCTCTTACATAAGAAAAAAAACGTACTTGAGCAATACAATATGTACAGTTGCATAACGTCGAAAATGAACAAAAAAGAACTTTTCACAATGTTTTTAAAATAATTTACATTTCAAATCAACCAGTTATTGATATTAATAGATTTGTTTTCGAAATAATTCTAAGATCTCAAATTTTCAATCTGAAATTCACATTTCAAAAGTTGTTCATTGAAATTCTTAAATGCGCATACAAAAATTTGCAAATTAGGACGTACTCTGCTACGCGTTTTCTCGTCCAAGAAAGGTTTAATGCATGCGAGCGTGGCTTGCACGTAGAGAGGCGCCGACAGGAAGTGAATCGCTTTGAATCTAGCCGGAAACCGCCCCCGAAGAGCTCCTATCAGGTTCTTAATAGCTGCCGCACCTAGCGCTCCACCTTGTCTCAAAGAAAATCCGCTCCAATCGATCACACATACAAACCCGGCTTCCTAGAATAAACATTAACATTAAAATTGTTAGTCAAATTTATTAACAATCAAAAAAAAAAATGAAATTTTATGGTAATAATTGAACGAAAAATAGCTCTCACTTCAACTCGTTTTTAACTCGTTTTTCTGCATTTGTCATTAGTTGTTTATCTGGTATTTTCATCTAATTATCACCATGCAAACTTTTAAATATTCATGTCACAAATGTTATGCTATCGTCGATCAATGTACTGTCTCAGGTATTTCTTTTTTTTACGTGAGTTGCATTATTGAAGCATTGTTCACCGCGAATAATCCGAAGTATGCTAAATTGCCACGTCTCAACGTTGCAAATTGCAAGCAAAAATTTCAAGAATAAAAAAACGAATCTTTTTCCTTCGACCGAAAATCCAGTTGGTTAGTGCGTCAATTTTTCAATAAAAACGTAATCGTATTTTTTTCCTCATTGACGTTAACTGAATAATTCAGCGCATTCGTTTATGTATCATTAAAAGTTCAACGACTTATTTAATAGAAGACAGTCACGTCATCTTCGCAGTTAGTCATTATGATCGTAATACATGGTTTGTATTTTTACTTGATTTCTGGGATCCTGGATGAGTGTTTCAAGGACTAAAAACATCGCTCTTTGCACCGATAATGCAGAAACTGCAACTGGGTCCCATTGCGAAGAAAGAATTACTAAAACACATCGGCCTTTCCTAAAACATACGATTTTTTAATGCAAAAGTTAATTCTACTATTGAGAATGAAAAATGAAAATGAATGAAAAACCTAACTTCTACCAAAAATTGTTATTAGATTCAATTTTCACGTTTTCTAATGACTTTTAAATTTAAAATTAGAAATGAAAATTCAAAAGTGTTTGTTAAATGTTTAATTTAAGAACTGAATAAGTTTTTCTAGTGTTGAAAATGAAATAAACGAATTAGTTTTGGATGAGAAAGATGAAATTGCGAATTAACAAATTACCTGTCTCGAGCAGGAAGTACTCCAGGGATACCTGCCCTGAGTGCCCGTTGAATGGCCGGATCACGAGCAGTGAGATTACCAAAAATGTCCGGTCTGTGGGCAATTTGTGCCTGGTATGCGGCTATCAATGCCGCAGTCTGTTCTATGCGATACTTCCTGGCCAGCAGGAAACGCGTGATGTATTCGTCTGTGCACTTTTTCAGATCTGCAAACATATTTTTACTTCAAGGTAACAAATGATTTTTCATCCCAATTTCCATATTTTCTTTTTATTTTTCATATTTTTTAACTTTTAATTGATGAAAATTTAACTATGATGATATTTTATTTTTAGTTTTTACTAATTAATCCTTGTTAAAAAAGTTGAAAGGTTGAATAAATATTTTTAATTCAAGGTAACAAATGATTTTTCATCCCAATTTCCAAATTTTCTTTTTATTTTTCATATTTTTTAACTTTTAATTGATGAAAATTTAACTATGATGATATTTTGTTTTTAGTTTTTACTAATTAATCCTTGTTAAAAAGTTGAAAGGTTGAATAAATATTTTGAATGATTTGATGTCATTGTAAAACTTGAAAAGGTAAAGTATGATTAAAGTTAGCAGTCAAGTTCAACCATGCTTAACGTACTGTTCCAATGGCTGGAAACTAGATCTAGATTCTAATTGTCAAAATCGTGATTTAATGAAACTAGCGAATAGGAAAGAAGCCAACTTGTTATTGATTCTCGCTTCGTTGAAATTTAATTTTGTTTTGCCATCGACCCAATTTATTCGCCCATGACAAAATTCGACTCGGACTAAGACAGAGAGTGTAACTATGTTTTTAAGTCTGTAGAAACTCATACTGAATCTTTTTTTTCAATACTTTAAACAAGAAAAGAAAACAAATTTGTTTGTCAAGATTAGAAAAATTATTATTGCAAATTTTGATATCAAAAAATGTTTGTAATACGAAAAAGCTGTAATTAAAATTAATTTAATTAAAATGAAAATACTCACCAACATTAGGCATATCTCTCAAAACACACCTCACAGTTTTAATTGCTAGTTTTTTATCCTTCTTGTCAAATTGTGTATAATCCTGGTACAAATTGCCATGCCAACCTCGGAACCTTGAAGGCTCCCACATATACTCGCAGTACTCAGCCATGAGTTTACAATTTTCAAAACTTCAATTTCAAAATCTGGAACAAAAAAAGAGTTCTGTTTGGTGACACTGATTGATATTCAGTTTGTGCATTCACTCTTTAATTGTATTCATTTCCGCGACGTAATGAAACCTGATCTTAAAAAGACGCCGATTGAACGAATGTAAATCACTCGTATCACGTTTATTGCTTAAAACCGTTGATATCGATTTATACTAATCCAGGTCGAGATGTTTCATTTTTGCAACGTTACCGCTGCCGTGTTATGGTTACCGATGACTCACAAATGAAACTCAAATGGATTGTTTGATCGTGACAAAAAACAACGTTCTTCTTCAAAGACACAAATTGAGTTTCACTCATTAAAATCAGTTCTCCTGAATAACACTTATGCTGTTATATAAAAATTAGAAAATGAGCGTTTCCATTCTAACTCGAGTTTCTTTCTTGTTTTCAAATTGTAAATATGAACTATTATTTACTGAAGTCCTAATTGATATTTTCGTTGGTTGAAGTAATAAATTTTCTTCTTAATGCCATTGCAAAATCGGCTATCCATCCACGGTTACCTTGTTGCGAGTCTGGTGAAAGTTTATTTTGACTGTGTAGGATTGTGTACATGTATAAAACTGAAATTTTACATCGCTGCAGCAAAAACTTTTAGTTTTACTTCACCTTCGACGATCTGTGACTCATGCGACTGTTTAACGATTTATAAGAAACATTGGTGTGCAGGCGTTTTCACGTTTTTTGCTCAAAAATGACAAATTTGACAGGAAAATTTTTTCCCGCACGCAAAGTTATGTTAATCAGATCGATTTTTCTACGTAAAAAAACAACATTTTATCGGTCATGTTTTTGCTCAAAATAAAAAATTAAGAAAAACAAATAACTACCGGTCAGATATTATTGTCGTAATTTGTGGCTAACTGTTATTCGGAAAATATCGGCTTGCTTTTTTAATTCATATCTGACATATGTGATTTGTGTGAAATGCGTGAAAAAACGATTTTTTGTCTTATCTGTCTTTCGAAGACGAATCAATATGCAATATGGCATTAATGAAGATAAAAAAATTATCATAAATCGATCGTTGCACTTTCGCGACTGATTGGGAAGTAACGACAGAAAGATTTCGTGAATGTATTGTTTAAAATGTCACTGAGCATATAATAATAACAAAAAATAATAACCAGTTGTTCAAAAAATTCAAAAAAAAAAAAAATTGCAACAGAATTCAGTTGCAATATTTGTACAAAATTGTAGACTTACTGGAATATTATGAATTTTTGGAGTTTTATTGCACTGATCACAAAGAGTTATGAATATTGTAATTTATGCGTTGTTATAATCACCATTTCGCGATTAAAATTTGTTATTTTGGTTGAAAAAGGCAGCGTCGGTAGTTCGCGAGGTACGCGTTGCTAACGAAATGGACTTGTTAATCAACGCACGACTCGTTCGCATACGCGCTCGTTTCGAACTGAGACCAAACCAAAGTCTCGCACCGAACTGCACCGAACGGTAACCAGCGAAGAATACACACACTATACCTGCGGTCGCGCGGCCATATTTGTGACGCGTCTTAGAACGATGCATTTATACCGAAACATCGTCAAATTTGCATTCATTTTCAATCTTTCTCTTTATTTCATGATAAATAAATTTAATTTTGCGTAAATCTAAAAAAATTACTCTAGTACTAGAACTGGGGTGGGGGTAAAAACCAATTAAAAATGATTACTGATAACTTCTTGGGATAAACATTGAAACATGAGACATAGTTATTTTCACGAACTGACTTTGATTTTTTATAATTGTTTATCTACTGTATTTGTTAGTACTTATTTGTTTTTATTATTGATGTTCGTACTTCTAATATAATATGATAACAACATATGTTGTTATTGAGTTTCAAATGGTAATAAGTTCTTGTTATGAGTTTGAACAAACTATAAACAAAGTGGTTGTAAAAACCTTGCCTTTTTTTTGCATTAACGTTTTTTCAGTTCGTTCCAAACTTTTAGCAATGTTTGTTGATTTATGTTTTCATACTTTCAAACATTGTTTCAAACGAACATTTAAATTTTTGTAAAGCGCGCGAATTAAAAAAAATCCCCTATTTGTAATCCATGAAAGTGAAGTTAGTCGCTGTTAGCGAAGGCGGTTCAGATCAGTCTTTCTCAAAATCTGTGAACGTACGTCAATTTCGTCTTTGCTCTGTTCTTCATCTGGCCATCGTTTAGAACGATTTCAGTCTTTGGACAAAAAGGTTTCCTGGAATAACTTTATATTTTTTATCTTCTTTAGTTGGAAAATAAGTCAGGAAAAAGGTGCGTAGTCCAATTTTGTTTACATTAGAAGTGTAAGATTACACCAATTACACAAACAGTATTTTTCTTGAAACTGATTCGCATTTTGCAAACTTTTATAAAGCCATCATTTTCAGTTTAATTAAATAATAAATCAGAGGAAATGTATATTCAAATGCTGTTTCCGTTACAAGTGTAAGATTACACAAACAGTATTTTTTTTTTATAAACTGATTCGCATAACACAAACTCTTATAACTTTCGTAACAAAATATTCATAACAAAAATAAACAATCTCTTTAAAAAGCTTCGTTATTTTCTTTAAAAATATTCATAACAAAAATAAACAATCCCTTTGAAAAGTTTGATTCAGTTTATTAATTTCGCAGTTTCTTTCAATTCTTAGAAAATGGATCCTGGCGAAAACGAGCGTAAAGTTTGGAAAAACTATCGAGCCAAGATCAACGAAATAATGAAGCAAATGGAAGAAATGAACCGAAACAACGTCAATCCACCAGACATCAGATCCCAAATCCAACTAGCGATTCAGCAGTGTAAACAAAAAAACATTACTTCAAGATTTGTGACCCAACTCAAAAAGTGTTCAGACCAGTCAGAAAAGTACCGCAGGCAGGGAAACAAATTTTTCATTTCCAGATTGAACGACGACGATTTGCACAGTTCCTACTTGGCCTACAACCAGAGCATTGCCTTTGCGCCAATCGGATCGCCCCAACTGGCTCTTTCTTACGCCAACAAAACCGCTCTTCTGATGGAAAAGAAAAAGTACAAGGAGTGTCTTCAAACCATCGAAAACTGCCTGGCTCTCGAAAGCGTCACCGATCCAGTCAAAATCAAGGTTCTGATTCGAAAAGTCGAGTGCCAAAAAAACCTCCTGGATCCAGATGCCGGACGAACTTACGAGGAAGCTTTGTTATTTATCAGGGAAAAAGTTCCAGCAGCTTATCAGGACAAGATGAAGATGAAACTCGAAGATTCAATCGACGCAGACATGGAACTGCAACCAAACGAAACTCTGTTCGACAAATTTGTTAATGAGTTTGGGTTTTTGAAACCGAATAAAGAGATTCCTGCGGCGTCTGATGCGGTGAAATTGAAACATAGTGCTGAATTCGGAAGGCACCTTGTAGCGAAGAGGAACATCAGGCCTGGAGAGGTGTTGATTCATGAGCAATCCTACTGCTCGGCTGTGAATTTGGTTTTGAGTTTCGGCTACTGCTGGCACTGTTTGAGTTTCGCTTGGAGCTGTGTGCCCTGCGATCACTGCGTGGATGTTGTGTTTTGCTCTGAGAAATGTAAAAGTCAGGCTTGGAAGATGTATCACGATGTTGAGTGTGCCATCAATTGCGACGTTGAGGCTGTTTACGACAAGGAGTATGGCAAAACCAGCGCCCTTGCTTTGAGACTTACCATTTCGGCTGTCAGAGAACTCGGTGGGTTTGAACAACTTCGAAAAGAAATCGAAGAAGTTGAGAAAAATCAAGGTACCTTAGAGAAAAACTCTTTTCTTCTTTAAATTTTCATTTTGGTTGTTTTGGATTCAAAATTAACTGTATTCTTTGCTGTTTAGATGCTCGTACAAAGGGTTTCAAAGACGGAATTTTCCACAGTAACAAGTACAGAAGTGTCTACAGTTTATCCAACGCCTGGAAACCCGAACCCAAAAACAAAATTTCCACAATAAACATCCCCATCCTGGCAGCTGTTACCACCCACCTTTTAGCCACCAGGACTGAATTCTTCGGCAAAAAGTTCAGATCTTGGAACGACGTTTTATACAACGAAGACATGTTGTTCATAGCAGAAATATTTGCGAGAAATTTTGGAATTTGCTCGACCAACTCCTTTGCAGTTCATGATGACATGAACGGACAGATTTTGCCAGTTATGAGTCTTTTGAACCACAGCTGTTACCCCAACGCCCAGTACACTTTCAGACCGAAGAGTAACATCGTTTATGCGGTTCAAGAGATCAAGAAAGGAGAGCAGGTATTTTTGATTGAACTCTAGATTTAGATTCTAGATGTGATTTTTTATTTGTTTGATTTTGATTTTGTTTTAGATCTTCATTTTGTACTTCGATGCTCCAGACAAGACGAGAATGATGGATTCCAAGTATTTTTTCAAGTGCAAGTGTATCTTGTGTGAAAACGACATTCCTGCTACTATATCCCATCCTAGTTTCAAGGTGACGAAATCTAAAATGAAAATGAATTCGCGAACACTAAAGTAATGAATGTTGGCATTAATTTTTTTGTTTCTATTTTAGCAAGTTGTGTCCAGCAAAGAAACAGTGAAGTTGCTCCTTTTTGAACTGAGACGCATCCAACCTTATTTGAATGACTGTGAACGAATGCAAACTGTGAAGATGAGCCCGGAAAAAGCACTTCAAATTTTGCGTTCTTTCTTTAATTTGCTGACTACTTTCGATAAATACGTTGAGGTGCCTTGTTCAGAGGTACAAAATTTACGCGATGGAATCTTTTCCCTCCTTCAAAAGAACGACTGACTCTCAATTATGGAGAAAGTAAAGTAGTTGAAAGATGATACCAAATTGTTTTAGTTATAACTAACTGAAAATTGTTGAACAAATTGTTTCTTGTTACATTGAAATTGTATATGTACAAATCGAAAAAGTATTCATTTTTAAGATCATTGATATATGAAAACCGACTGAAATCGATTCAACAATTTCAATTGTTATCCAAACTCGAAATTCGCAATTAATTTTTGATTGTATTTTTTATTTTCCTAAAAAAATTGTAAATCGAACTCATTTATAATTATTTTTCGTTTTTATTATTTTGTTTTAACAGTTTTAGGTATAGCAATAAATATTTTATAACAGTTTTCATTGTTATTTTGTATTACATTTTTCAAACTTGAATAAATTTGAATTCAAACCAATCAATAGTCGCGACTAATGAACTCGCTTTAAAAGGCACCTTCAGTTCCGACTGTAAACAAAAATATCAGAAAACCGACTCGTACAAAAATACGCTTGGCTAGTGAGATACTTCGCGATGTGTTTCACCTTTACATTTTATTTGAACTCGATTGTAAATAATGTGATTAAAAGTGCTCATTTTTTGCAGTGACAGAAAAGCTCAACTTTCATCAAGGATTTACTGCGTAAGTTAAAAAATCGATTTTTCAAAAGCAGAATTGACAGTTACAATTTCGCATTTTAGATCACAATCAAAACATGGATAATGAATCAGAAATCAGCTCAACGGAATTTCTGATAGGCGATTGCAAAGAACTCCTTAGCACAACTGCCAATGCAACAAAAGTCCAACAAGTTCTGAAATTATTCAGCATTCATCACATCTACGATCTGCCCTGTTACCAAAAAGTTAAAAACGAACAAAGCTTCCGAAAATGGTACAACAAAGCCAACCACGTCAGCCAATTTCAACGGTCACGAGACCTCTTGCTAGACGCCAACAAATTCTACACCAAAAGCATCGCCTATGCCTCGAACTCGCAGGACTTAGCCCAAGCATACGTGCAGAAATCGTCGCTTCTATTGCGGATGAACAAAATTCAAGATTGCCTACAAGCTGTGAATTGTTATCTGAAACTTGAACAAAGTCCTCAATGGAAACTCTCGATGGTTCTCAGAAAGGCCGAATGTCTGGCAAAACTACGCTCGAAGGAAGCCAAACCGTTCCAGAAAGAAGCTCTGAAATGGATCGAACAGCTGCCAGTTCCAGACCAGGACGTGCCGACAAAAAAACTGAACAAGATTTTTAAAACTTTGCAGCAGTCTGTTGAACGACCACCGAAACCTTTGAGTTGCACTTTGGAACAACTTCCGAACGAGTTTTCATACACCAATTTGAACGAGAAAATTCCTTCGGTGGGAGATTTTATGGAACTGAAATGCAACGATGAGTTCGGCAGACATTATGTAGCTGGGAAGAACATCCGACCGGGAACTTGTTTGGCCAAGGTTGCACCGTATGTCCAGGTCCTGAACGTCGCCAAAAGGTTCCTCTACTGCTGGGGCTGCTTGACGTTCATTTGGAATTGTGTACCTTGCTCGAACTGTAGTGTGGTGGTTTTTTGCACCAAAGAATGCAGAGCTAAGTCTTGGAAAACGTTTCATGACTTGGAATGCGATATTTTGGCACAGAGGCTTGCTATGAGCGACGTTCATTGCGATTCGCACATTGTTGTCTTGAGGATGATCATTCTTGCTGTTAAGGAATTTGGGAGCGTTGAAAAATTGAGGGAGCAAGTAGAGATAGCTGAAAAAACAAGTGAGATTAACTTTTTTCGTCCTATTGAATTTAATCTTATTAAACTGTATGAAGTTAAACATTTTTGGTTGTATTTTAGGTCCTCAAAATGTGCAGTTCAAAGGCGACAGTTATCTGAATGTACTAACTCTGCAGGATACCATAAAAAATCCAGGTTCAATGAAACACTGGCTGGTTCATTTGATATATTTCTTACAAATCCTGGCGAATAAAACGTCGTTTTTTGGGACCCAGTTGAATGGAAGCTGGTATCAACTTGCGAATAACGAAGACGTCCTGTTTATTGGTGGCTTATTACTGAAAAATCTGGTCATCTGTAATCTCAACGGATTTGATGTATGAAAATTAGTTATTAAATTATTATAATTAAAGAAATGAGAAACCAATTATTCTACTTCATTGCAGATCGTAGCGACGTCAGAGAAAGGCACGCAAATTATTGGTATGGATGTTGTACCAAGTTTAAGTTTTTTGAATCATAGTTGCAGTCCAAACGCTGATGTAGTTTCAAAAAATGGGTATCGTCTTTTGTTTTCGATTGATTCGATAAAAAAAGATGAGCAGGTAATAACTAAATTTGTCTGTAGATTTTAAAATGAAATTTAATTTTGCGTTCTTTTCTAATTTTCCAAATTGTTTTCTTTTCAGATTTTCATAAGATACACTAAATTCGATGCTGAAAAATTAAGCAGACAAGTTTATCTCCGTGATAGATATCTGTTTGATTGTAAATGCGTTGCTTGTAAAAACAATTGGCCACGATTTCACAGCTATAATCTTTACGAGGTACATTTATTTGACTGGAAAATTCGAATTTATGTTATTATGTGAAATTTGAAAGTATTTTTTTTGTTACAGAACATAGCACAAACAGCGGCAAGAACCGATTTGATGAAACTGAAATATTTCAAGGTAGAAAAAATGTTTACCAATTTATTGTCACACGGAGTTTCAGATTCGAAAAATTTGTTCAAAATGATGAAACACCTTCGTGAAGCTTTGGAATTTTCAAATCAAAGCAGTTCACCTTGTATGGAACGCGAGAACACAAAATGTATTTGGAAACTTTTGTACGATAAATTTATTGTATAATCATATTGAAACTGGAGATTCATTGAAATACAGAACACAGTTTATTCTTATAAAACGGATTTGCACATTTTCATTTTCTTCAATTCCTTGTTATGTAAAGTAAAAACGATGTGATACAAATTGAGCAATCGCTTTTTCAAAGAAGCAAAAACAAAAAACAAATTCTTGCGATTAATACTGATTGAATATAGTAAAATGTTTCAAAATAACAAGATACGAATAATTCGCGTTTTGATTCAAGAATAAAAGAGAATTGACTAGTTGAAAATCTTAAACGATCACTTTTTGAAACAAGCAAAAATAAAAAAAAACTCTCTTGTGATTAACAGTACGGATCACGAAAATAAAATAATACAATTATTAGAACTGATTTACTCCTCTCTGATGAAAAGTTAACTTTTTCATCTCGATCTTAGTGATTACAAAGTAAGTATTTTGGTACCTCCGTTCTGAAACAATAATAATAATTAGGGAATAATATAATTAATATTGAATTATTATGAATGAATGATAAACAGCATGAATAGAATAATTGTTAGATTACCTCGTCAAGATAGGTTCCAATAAGATTCTCAGCTTTTTCGATTATGTCTTCGTTGAAAGTCGTTCCAATAACTTGCACAGAATCTGTGGCATTTTCCATACTTTCACACATTGATTTTACATTGTCAATATCCAGTGCAGCATCCACTTCGTCAGTTAAAAAGAAAGACGAGTTCATTCTGTATATAAATTAAATTAACAACAATTGTACCTAAATGATTATCACAAATAATAAGTAACTTTGAAAAAATAAATTACTTATTGATAGCCAAGTAAAGAGAGAAAATGGCCGCAGCTTTTTCTCCTCCAGACAATTCTTTAATTTCTCGAGTACGTTTTTCAGGTAGTTGACAATACAGTGCGATTCCAGCCAGAAACGGTATCTCTTCGGCGTTCAAACTTATCAACTCAATCTTTCCAGAAGAATTCTCTGTTATTGTCTGAAAATAAATGAATATTTTTGTTAGTTTCAATGAATCTTAGTTAATTATCCTTTTTTTCATATTATTTGTTTGCAGTTTTTATTTTTACTTGATAAGTTTCGTTTAAATTCTCTTGGATCTGTTGAATGTAATTTGCGAGCTTGTCACTTCTTTTTCTTCCAATCTCCTCAAAAGTCTGATTTACATTAGTCAAGTCCTTTTTCAAATCTTCTAATTCAGTTGTGATTTCAACTAGATCGACGCCTTCTCCTGCTTTGATCTTGAAAACATAAAAATAGTTTCTTTTAATTCAACGTTTCTCATATTTTTAAACTTAATTTCAATGTACTAACAAGTTCTGCCTGTTTAATGTTCATATCTATGGTTTTCTCCAGTTTTTCCTTCTCAGCTTCCAGCTTTTCGCGGTACTCTTTGAGCGCCCGAGTATCTTTTTCCTGTACGTGATCTGGTAAGTCACTGAAATCTAGTTCGTAATTGAAACCAGGTTCAAGGATTTCTTCTAAACTGCTCGTTTCAGTCATTTTGTCTGCATTCAAATCAGCAGGTCTGTGTACGTCTTTCAAATTCAAAGGCAGTTCATGAATCTAAAAATACAACAAAAAAACACTTTACAAAAATGATTATTTGAAAACAACAAGTTTTTCACGAGAAAAACTTTTGTTACCTCGATAGCATCTAGCAAGATTTCATATCTTTTGTTTTTCAATTCAAAAATCTTTTGCTTGGTAAAGAATAATTTCTCTCGTAGCGAGTTCAACTGTTCCTCCATATCTCGTTCGCTTTTGTCGATGATTTTCAGCTTTTTGATTTCTTCTGTGAGCTGTTTCATTTCCGATTCATTCGCGTTCTTCTTCTCAGCTGCTAACTCAAACTGTTTCTTGATCTTTGGAAGCTGCTTCTGAGCCTCTTTCAATTCATCGTCAATTTCTGCCATCCTGTTTTGTATCTTCCGGAGTTGCTCTAAAAAAATTATACTTCTTTAAAGTGTCTTTTCTTTCGATAACAATTCAACAAATGATTACCCTTGTTTTCTTTTATCGTAGTTTCATTCGTTTTGATGATATATTCAATGTCAGCTTGGTTTACTTTCAATTTAGAACGTTCCTCCAGTTCTTTCTTGTAATTCCTGAAAGTAACATTGAGATTAAAAATTAAATTGTCCAAAGATCTTGAAATAGTCGAATTTAAAATGTTAAATTTACTCTAAGTCATTCTTCTCATATTCTTGAATACTGCTGAGTTCATAAGTTTGGCAAAACTCGTGGAATGTCTCGTCTTTTAATTTTTGAATTGTATATTGTTTTGTCAAGATTTGGTTGTCAAGCTTACGCAATTTCTGCACCAATCGTGAGTTTTCTTCCTACAAAGTAACAACAAACCCAAGTTAATTAACATAACAATTCAATAAATATTCTTATAAAAAATCACTAAATTTTTCTCTTACAATCAAACTGGACTGATTTTTTTCCATTTCTTCGACTCGTCGTTGTTGCATTCTTTTGTCTGCAGACAAACATTCGAGTTCAGCTCTTAAAGGAATTGTGTCTTTATCTCTTTGTTCAATTTTGATCAGAAGATCTCGACGACTCTGAGCTTCGCGTATCAATTTGTCCAGTTCCTTTTGCAAAACATCCTTCGAAAAAGAAGAACAAAAATATTGTTTACCCAACACGTTCAAAACGATTTTGTTATTTCTCTGACGCAAATTTTCTTAACTTTTCTGTCACAAATTGATTTACCTGTTGGTTCCTCAACTTTTGAATGAGCTTGTGGTCCCATTCTTGTGATTGTTTTTCTAGAGCCGCTTGTCCTCCGTATAACGCACCAGACTTTTTGAATAACGTTCCATTCAAACAGACAACCTGAAAAAAATATAAAATCAATTCAATACATGAATGACCAAAATGAAAAAAAGAGGCGAAATTCACGTACATCAACTTGGTACTTTGTTCTTATCTCACTCGCAGATTTAGAGTCCTCGCAAATGACTGTGTTTTTGACAGCGAACGCCACAGCCTTTTCAACTGACTGGTCGAATTTGAGTAAGTCGTATGCTCTCGTCAGTCCTGGAAATGTTCTGAAAAAAAGGAAAAAAACAATTAACAAAATTTCGAAGAGATAATTCTTAGAAAGTTCCAGTCTTTTTTGCTTAAGACAGCAGAATTAGACTTGAAATTTACCTAGGTGGCTCGAATTTAAGATCGTCAAGTCCCATAAAAGTCGCTGCGCTCAGTTTTTTTTCTTTCAACAGTTCCACACAATGAATAGCTACGTCTTGTGACTGTACAACTATTGCGTTTAACAAAGGTCCCATAATTCTCGTGAAAGCAAGTTGATATTTTGGATCGACCGGATGGCACAAATCAACCAAACGTCCATACTGAAAAGAACAATTGTTAACATTTTCTTGGATAGAAAAAGTTTTTTTAATTGATATCTTAGTCGTTTGCATCTTTCCCTTACAATTCGATTTCCAAATTCTGCTTTCAAGACTGAATCTGTTCTGGTTCTTTCCGACCGCTTTGTTTCTATTCGTTCAAATTCTTCTAACTGATTGTCAATGTCGTTCAGTTTCGACATCAAAATTGACTGCTTATTCCATATCTGGTTTAGCTCCTCTTGCACCTTGTCAGTCTCGCCGAGATCTTTTTCAGCCTGCAGCTTCTTTTCCAGTTCAGCTACTCTTGTCGACACCTTTTTTAATGTCTCTTGCTCAGTTGCGATGTCTCCTAATTTACGTTTGGTGTTACAAAGCAGATTATTCAGTCTGATTTTTTCTACTTTCAAATCTTCTACTTCGTTAATTATTGAAGACGCAATCTCGTTGAAGTTTTCTTTTGCATTGTAGTAGGAAAGCATCTGTAAACAAATTTCATTTTCAGTTCAGTTCAGTCTTTTTTTTCAAAAGAAAAATGCGAACTTATAAAAATACCTGATCTTCATCTTGCTGAATAGTAGCATCATAATCAGGACTATCTTTTTGCAGTGCTTCAACAATGATTGTCGATTGATCTTTTAAATTTTCATTTTCGTCACGCAACTGTTCGTTATTTTTGTTGATTTTCTCGCATCTGGCCACGAAAGTCTTTTTCGACTCGCGAAGACTGTTGATCCGTTTCTCTATTGATTTCAGCGACTCTTCGCACTTTTGATACTCGCTGAGTATCCGATTGTTCGACAACTCCAATCGTGACAAGTCATTCCCGAGTTTGGTCATCTCTCTGAGATCTACTTCCTGTCTGAGTTGCTGCTCCAACTCCATTGACTTTTCGTACAAATTTTTGTACTTTTCTATGTTTTCCTTAAATACTTTCTCAATACCTAGAACTTCAGCCAACGTAATCTGAACCGCCAAATCGGTCTGAAATATGACAATTGAACAGTGATTAAATAAGCCTTTTTTATTTTGTATTTTACTGAACTTACAACTTTTTCAGTATATCCGGAATGATTCTTTAAACTTTTGTTAGCTTTTTTCAACTTGTTGATGGTCTGCTGCAATCGATGAACTTCTTTCCTTTTATCGTCTTTCAATTTTCTTGCCCTACAAAGTTTCATTTTTAATTTACAAAAAATTAAAGTTATTTGTTTTAATTTGAGTGAATTAGACGGTAACAAATATTACTTTTCGTATTCGTCTTTGAACGAATCAGAGCCAGAAAGTTTTTCAAAACACCGCGTCCACTCTGCAGGGTTTCGAGAAGCCAGTGCATTTATATCCTCTTGTTTCAGAATCGAAATTTGCAACGCATTGGCTATGCCATAATCTTGCAAAACTACTTTGTAATCATCGATGTCAACTTCCTGAAAAGATTATAATTTAAAAATGAAAATTCGTTAGTTTTCTTCTTAAAAAGAATTGTATTCCAAAATAGAACTATGAACTCACCTCATTGTTGAAGAAATACCTGCTGTCTTGGCTGTCTTTGCTGTATATACGAGACAGTGAAAATTGTTGATCATCGAGTTCGAAGGAGACCCGAACTGCGCAACTAAAACGTTTAGTGATTTTAAGATAAATATTAGTCCTCTGTATTGAAAATATGGAACATTAAGAAGAATAAAAAAATACTCACTTGTTGGATCTTCGGTCTCCTCTGGGTAACAAATCATCTCCACGAACACCTCGCAGGTCCGAAAGAGTTGCGAGCAGGACAAAAGAGATCGCTTCAATACAAGTAGATTTTCCTGAAAACATATAAATAAACAATCCACTGCTCAGAACAAATCAATTTTAATAACTTTTGGAAAAATAGAAGTCAAAATTTGTTTATGAACGAAGGTTATATTTGCTTATTATTTTACCTGTTCCGTTTGGTCCTACAACTACTGTTAATGTATCAGGAGAAAAGGGAATAGTTGTTTTTTCCCTGATGGATTTGAAGTTTTCAACCTCAAGTTGAATTATTTTTACGCCCATTTTTGCACAGACATTCACCTCCGAGCTACACGAACTAACTGGTCAGTTTCCAGTAGTTTTTTCAACCCCAACCGTCGATTCTTGGAATTCCTACTCCCCAATACCAATATAAACAATCATTTCAGTTTGATTCTTTGAAAATGTTTTGTTTTTTATTCCGAATTGATTTAAACTTGTATTATTTACATATTTGAATAACAAATATTTTGTTGTGATAACAAACGGTAAACATACTTCTGCGAACAGGTTTCAAATTTAATGTTTTTTGCGAATCGTTTTTTACTGATTACAGACAACTTCAGAGTGGACGTTCAAAGGGTTCAAATCAAGTAATTTGATTAGATATTCGACAATTATTCAATTAATTCTATAATTAGTCATATGAAAATAAATGTATGAGTAATTTTATAAACATTGCATTGAAAAATCATAAGTAACTGAAAAATGATAAAAATATTTACCTGTAATATGATATGTATCATTCTTATATTCTTATTTGAGAAGAAAAAAGCTCTTAATGTATATGAATTCTTGCGTAAGCTACTTAATAATATTAATAAGAGTCAATAAACTTAAAATTTATGATAATGAACTGGACTGTTCAGTAATGTTAACATCAGTTCATGTGTAATCAAGTGTGTAATACACTCTTAATCATAATAAAAGATTATACACTCAAAGATTATCTATCATAATATAATGAACTGGATTGTGCAGTCGCGTTGTTAACATCAGTCCATGCGAAACACACTTAATGTCAATGAAGGATAACTACACCGATAATCTGTTGTGAAGTTCGACTTGAAGTTTGTGATTATGAACTGGACTGTTCAGTCGCATTGTTGAACATTGGTGCAACGATTTGCTTTCATCAGCTGGGTAATTATTTTATATGAACCCAGTATAAAACTTTTGTTGTTTCAATCTCTAATTTTCACGAAGAATAATATCTAATCAGAAGTTAATTTTACAGGTGTCATAGTTCGATAACAATTTTATTTGAAATTCGTTGCACTCGGTTTTGTTGAGTGGATTAGTAACAATAAAAATGAATTTGTTCTTATCAACTGTATTGCTGAAGCACATTTTGTGCCTTTTCATTCTTGCATTGGTTTTGCAAAAGGCATGACTATAATTTTTCTGTTCCTATGAAAGTTCTATAATTAACTTATAACTGAACAAAATCAATCGTTTTTAGATCGCAGCAGAAAGGTCTTCCTACAGAGCTGCTGTCTTTGAATATCATGCTGCAGGTGAAGGCAGTGTTTCCGAAATCTTAGATAAGAATGTTGATAATTACATTTTAGCCATGAGAACTGCAAAATTAGATGTAAGACTATGTTTATTAATTCTAATTAATGTATTTTCTCATATTTTACTCCGCTTTACGAACCAAAATTTGATTGTTTGTTATAGAAAGCTGACATTATTGTTACTCCTGAAAAAGGCTTGTTTACTCTTTCTGCTAACAAATCTACTTTAGATCAAGTGGCAACACAAATTCCAAATCCAATAGATGGAATTGTTCCATGCACAGATACACAAAACAATTTTAAAAAGGTAAACAAACTTCAGTTTTTCAAAACCTTAAAATTCTGCGACAATTTGAGAATCGCAAAAAAAACATTTTAGTATTTAAAACAACTTTCCTGCGCTGCTCGATCATTGTCGATGTACCTGGTAATCAACGTTTTTGAAAAAGAATTACCCAAAGGAAATTCGCAAGACAAACCGCGATACTTTGACGCTAACGTGGTGTTCGACAGGGATGGAAAAGTGATATCTACCTATAGGAAATACAATGCTTACAACAAAGCAGATGGTCATGGGGATAACATTCTGAACAAACCCGAACTCGAACATTCGACCTTCACAACTGACTTTGGTGTGACCTTCGGTCACTTCGTCTGTTTCGATATGCTTTTCAAGTCGCCATCGCGCGACCTAGTGGAACAAGGCATAACTGACTTTGCATATCCCACTCGGTGGTATTCAGAACTTCCATTCTTGTCTGCTATGCAAATACAATCAGCATTTTCAAAGGCCCACAAGGTCAACGTTTTGGCTGCGAACATCAACTATCCTGATCTGGGAAGTACTGGTAGTGGAATTCTACAGAATTTTTGGCCATTCCACGAGGTTCCGGAATGAAATACCGGCGAATGTTCTTCTTGTTTCCGATGTTCATAGTAATGCAAATTTCACACCGAATCAAGATTTCGTTAAGATTCACCGATTTAGTCCTGCTGAAATCCCTATTGAAGATGAAACATCTGTCCCCGGTTTGATTCTAAACAGTCGAATTGTACAATAATTTTTAGTTCAATTTCTGGTTGTGATCAAATTTGTTGTTTTATTTTACAGAAGCGTACTGGTTATACGAGAACTTCACAGAGTACAAAACAATTAATTTACGTGGTGATGAAAGAGGAAGTTTAGAATTGGACCAAACAGTTTGCGATAATGAATTCTGTTGTCATTTCAAAATTTCTGGAAGAATGATTTCTACGCCCGATAATAGCGAATCTTACAGGTTTGATACGTTTTTCAATACAACTTATTATTTGGCAAATAAAACCTCAAAAAAAAAATGTTATGTGAAATTTGGATTTCAGGTACAGGGCTATTGCGTTCAAAGGTACAACATACTACGAAGTTTTTAAAAGTGGAATAGAAGTATGTGGAGTATTGGCCTGTCATAATGACGATATCAAAAGTTGTGGTCGATTTAAAAAAGGTTCCCAACCCGGAATTCAATTTGATTCCATCCTCATTGAAAGTGAAGATGTTCCAGAAAAAGTAAACATTTTCCCAGCGACGCTACACTTTCCTGCTCTTGCACCTATGCAGCCGGATGAATATTCGTTTATGAGAACTCCAGCTGAGACGGTGCAAATGAAATTGTTAACCGGCAAACAGAAAAATGTGTTCGCTTTTGCTATTTATGGAAGAGATGAATCTAGAGATAACTGAGTGTGAAATTGTTTTCAAAATTTTGAGTATTATAATTTCCAAAATAACTAAGTTATAACTTTATTGGCAATTCATTTATTCAACGAAGCTAAAATTTATAAAATGCAATAAATTGTCTAATTTTCATCAAATAGTTCTTAGTAGTTTCATTTTCACTTTTTCCCAAAGTGCATCAAATTCAAAAAAGATTTATTTTTAGTCAATAATATAAATTGAACAAATTTTAATTATAAAACTTAGCGCTACTTTAATCAATCATATTCATTTTCTTTTATAGAGAACTTAGTCTATAGTATTTGTCAGTTAATATTCGAGTACTACTACTCGAGTAGTATACAGTATTTTAATTCTAACCACAGCAGAAGACTCGTACAAAATAAGCCATCAAACATTCTTTTGAAGTAATCACCTCTCTACACAGTGGAGGTGCTGTTGCAAAAAATGGTCTCCAACGCTCAAACAATTCTCTTGTCTGATGTGCGTAAGCTGCAGTAGTTTTTGGATGTGCCAAATCGAGTTTGCGAAAGTCCATACAGATATCGTATGTTAAATTCTTGAACTTCTTGAATTTTTTTGGGTCTTTTTCCATAAACTGTTCAAAAAACATTGATTAAACATAGAATATAACAATTGATCAATTTTCATTTAGTTCAAGTATAACATTTTTACCTCAAAATATTCGATCTTGGGTGGAGTTTTCAAAACACACAATTCACATTTGCAATCATCCAGACGAAACTCTGTCTTACGCTCAGCGGGACGTCCAGCTAGGACTATAGGAGCACCAGAAAACGTCAACTGTAAATTATCCAATGATTAATTTTCTTATCAGAACTTTAAGTTTCGGTTCGAATAACTTGATTGAAAACTTACTACTTGTCCCTTTTTTATTTCATCGATAGAAATGAGAATTTGGTCGTTTCTGTGAGCAACAATGATTGAGTTCGGTATACAACTGTGATTCATGATGTGAAACAAAGGGTTCGCCGAAGTTTCGAAAAAGGTACCGTTCATGATCTCATAATGCCTAAGTATCAACGCAGCGAAAAACTTGGGCGCTTTTTCATTCATGACCTCGAGCATCGGTCCTTGATATTTCTTGTTGAACAGTGTCGTGCGAGTTGCTATGATGTACACGAACCGACAGACCTTAAGAGCTTCCATACCATGATCCAAATTGTCAATAGGAGTTTTGATCGTCGTGTAATACACGTTGCGGTACGATTCCGACTGGTACACTCCGTCCACAATGCGATGCTCTTTTTTCATATCTGTAAAAAAATAACGAAAATAAACAATCAACTTAATTGCTCAAAAAAATGAATTAAATAACACAAACCATCAGTTTTGCTCATTTTGTAAACTTCCTTCATGAGCGGTAAGATGCCACCGATCTGTTTCAAAGCATAGTTGCAGATCCTAAAAGGGAGCCAATAATCGTTCATGTAATCTTTGAGCAAGTGCAACAGTGGACATTCCACCTCATGATGTTTACTCCATGCTTCGGCTTTGCAAGATTCCGAGCAGAATGTTGCCATGGTGCAGGAATCGCAAGGAATCGGGTTCAGACAATCGACATGGCACTGCCAGCAAGCCAAATATAGCGAATCCAAATCGGGAATCTGAATGTACACCTTCTGGACTGCAATAACTTCACCTAACTGGATGTTTCTCGCTGCAACTAAAGCTAGCTCGTCTGTATCATTTCTTCTGATCTGTACTTTGTTTAAATTCGGGCACGAAGTTTTCATCTCTGCCAACAAATCATCTTTGAACTGCGTATTAAACTGGGCACATGGTTCTGCTTTCTCTTCATAGGCTTCCTCGATTTTTGCTTTCAACTCTTTAACATTTTTCGCATGTTTATCTATCCACTCAAGGCTGTCTTTGTAAATGGTGTCCAGATCTGGATGATTGGTGTTCTTCATGCATCTGACCCTTTTGACCAACAATTTTTCGATTGATCTGTTGGGGATGTTGGCGCAATATGCTCGGTTGATGTCAGTCAGGCACTCGTTGTAATACTTTAATCGAAATAAAACCATGGCTCGGTTTGCGTAGCCCAGGGCAAGTTCCTCAGACTTGTTTGGCGCGAACGCGATGCTTTTATTGTAAGCCCTGAATACCTGGCAGTATTCGACCGTTGTTTTACTTTTTTTATACAACTCATTACCTTTCTGTCGCATCGTTGTTGATTTCGCAGAGTCTTTTTCTAAGACTTCATTTTCAATTTGCTTGAACTCAAGCAATGCACCCTTAATCCAACGGTTTCTTGACGGAATCGATTTTAATAGTTCCGAAATCAAACTTTCGAAACCTTTGATGGACCCAAGATTTTCCAAATGTTTTGACAGGTTAACGTTATCAGCCATTTTGATTGATCTAAAGCAAATTTGAAAACAAAGCTTTTGAACTTTGTGTTGACACTCTCCGAGTCAGATTTATCTTTTACCTACCTGACTGATAGTGTGATTGATAAATCTTTTTATTATTAATTAATCATAAGTGGGTCATCTTTCTTCGAAGTCGAACCAAAGTCAAACAAACTTTTTCGTGTAGTTGCGTCGCAACAAAGGGGTTCCGCACATCTAAATGACTTTTTTTATCCGAAAAAAAAACCAAAAATCAAGATCAGCTGTTTATCCTGTATGCGAACCCCCTGGTGGCAATAGAACGAACTAATGATTAGATTTAAAACTAGAAAAAACCTTTCTTCCAAAATGGAGAGGAACAAGTACGATAGGGAAAAGAATTCGATGATTATAAAAGACAATTTTGTGAGTTATATTTCAATATTTGATTGTACAAAATATGAAACATTTTTTTAAACGTAGAGTAATCAATTACAATATTTCGTGTTTAGTTTGTAAGTAAAGGATAGAAAAATCAAAATCAAAATCGTGTAACAAAACAGCTTAGGCAGACTATATAGGATTATAATTTTAATTACCAGCGTTGAAGAGGTACATAAAATATAACAGCAAATGTTCTTTCGAAATAATCATCTCTGTACACAATGGAGGCGCTAACGCAGTAAATGATCTTAATCGCTCTAAAAAATCTGCTGTCTGTTGTGAATACTCTGCAGTAGTTTTTGGCGTATGAACTGTGTTGAATTTTAAACTCTGTTCCAGATAGTCCCAACTGAGCCATAACTGCTGTAACTTTCTCTGATTCTTTTCCATGACCTGTTCGAAAAACATTGATTTAAAAATGATCAAACATTCTTTATTTACAGTTTGAATAGTTAAAGTATACAATTATTACCTCGAATGGTGAATATGAGACTTTCGAAACACACAATTGACATTTGCCCATCTTTCCTCCCTGTTCATCCAGGGAATGATACTTCTTACTCTCAGCGGATCTCAATTGTTGATTAAAAAGGGAAATGTAGCAAGACGAGTTTATCTAAAATACAACAAAATATCGATTTTAGTCGAAACTATGATTTCAGGCAACCTGAATCTGGTTCAACATTATTCAAACTGATTCAAACTTACCTCTCGTCCTTTCTTTATTTCTTCGATCTGAAGCAAAATTGAAAATGATGATTTGATTTCGTGCTGCTGTTGACAGTTTTTGTATTAGATTTGTCTTACACTTACCTCTGATAATGTGGTAGATTAACCCTTGTGTGAATAAAAATTCAGAACTTGATCGACTGGTCCGAACAAAGAACAACAATTGACAACAATGAACAACAATGAAGGATGAAGGAGTGCAATGTCGAATGCAAAAATGCAAACCTCCTACCGGCCATAAAAAGAACTAATCATCAGATTTGAAACTAAGAATTTTTAAAATTAGCAAAAACTAGAAAAGAACTTGTAAAATTAATCCAAAACTTTATTTTATCAATATATAATCATCATATTTTATCAATAAATACAATTTTATCTTATTTGTATAATTTACTTCGTCAAAATTCGAGACAAAGGATAAAAACAATATTACACAAAAGTAGTGCCATTTCGTCAATGATTACTTTTCCGTCGCGGAATTGTGAACATAAATTGTATAATTAATTATGTTGAAATTTAAATTAAAGAAATTTAAAAAAGTATGAGAATTTCTTGTTCTTCGTTAAATGTACTATACATCCAAGCACATGCGTGGATTAAAATAGCGCCGGCGAGGTACAGAATCGTCAAAAGCATAGATATTATTGTACAGCTGGAAATGATAGGTCACTAAATAATTTTTCAACTCTATCACATCCTGACACAATCGAGGAGCCATTGCGAAAAATGGCCTAACATTCTCAAACAATTCTGAAGTCTGCTGAGCGTATTCTCTTGTAGTTTTTGGTGAACGCAGTTTGTGTTTGAAGATGGTCTGGTCCAAATGGTTTTTGATTGTCCACAGCTTCCTTAATTTTTCCTGGTCATTTTCCAATACCTATTCAACAAATGAGATTTAAACAAATAACATTTAAAATTGTTTCTCACGAAACAAAGCGATAGTATACGTTGCATAATTCAATTATTAAGCTATTTACATTGAAGGGTGGAAGTCCCATATCACATGGAAGGTAGTTTTGTTTCCTCCCAGTAGAGAGACCTGCTACAATTTTAGAGGTGGAAGAAAAGGTCAACTGAAAATTAACAAAAAGCATTAATCGAATCGTTGCAAATGTTCTCGATCAGATTCAAAAAGTTTTTTTTTTTAATTTACCACTTCTCCCTTTTTGATTTGGTCGATTGCAATGACAACTTGGTGATCTTTCAGTGGAATGATAAATGAGTTAGGACTGCAACAACTGTGAGACATGAAGTGGAACAAAGGGCTCACCGAGGTTGTAAAAGTCTGTAAAAATAATAATAATAATACTAAAATAATGAAATTCTGTCTTAATTTGGGGAATTATGGAGTGCAAACTAAAATACTGTTACCGAATAGTCACCGTTCAACATCACAAAATGTCTAAGTATCAACGCCGCAAAAAACTTGGGCAGTTTTTCATTCATGACATCAAACATCCGTCCTTGATATTGCTTGTTGAATAATGTTGTGTGAGTCGCTATGAAGTAGACAAACTCACAGACTTTTAGAGCTTCCATACCATGATTCATATCTTCAATAGGACTTTTTTTTGTCATGTAATACACGTTGCGGTACGATTCCGACTGGTACACTCCGTTCACAATGCGGTGCTCCTTTTTCATATCTGCAAAAAAATAACGAAAATAAACGGTATTGTCAATATTTTTATTAATTTCATTCAACAAAGTAATTTGGTTGATTAAAAAAACAAAATGAATTAAATAATACGAACCATCTCTTTTACTCATTTTGTAAACTTCCTTCATGAGCGGTAGGATACCACCGATCTGCTTCAAAGCGTACATGCAGATTCTAATAGGCAGCATGTAATCTCTCATAAACCCTTTGATAAAGTCCATAATCGGACATTCAAACTCATGATGTTTGTTCCAAGCTTCAGCTTTGCACGATTCCGAACAGAAAACCGCCAAGGTACAAGAACCACAAGGAATCGGGTTCAGGCACATCACAAGACATTGGCAGCAAGTGAGATACGATTTTTCCAAGTCGAAAATCTGGGTGTACATCTTTTGAATCGCAACAACTTCGCCTGTCTGAATGTCTCTTGCTGCAACTAAAGCCAATTCGTCTCTGTTGACTCTTCCAATCTCTACTTTGTCTAAATTTGGACACCGTTTTTTCATCTCCGCCAGCAAATCATCTCGAAACTTTACATTAAACGAGGCGGATGGTTCTGCCTTATTCTCAAAGGCTTTTTTGACGTCTGCTTTCAACTCTTTAGCCCTTTTTGAATTGTTATCCTCGTGTTTATCAATCCACTCAAGACTGTCCTTGTAAATGATGTGCAGATCCTGATGATTGATGTTCTTCATACATCTGACTCTTTTGACCAACAATTTTTCAACTGTTTTGTCAGGGACGTTCGCACAAAGTGCTCGATTGATGTCAGCCAGACACTCTTTGTAATACTTTAATCGAAATAAAACCATGGCTCGGTTTGCGTAGCCCAGAGCCAGTTCCTCAGACTTGTTTGGCGCGAACGCTACGCTTTCGTTGTAAGTCTTGAATACCCGGCAGTATTCGTCTATTGTTTCACTTTTTTTATACAATTCATTGCCTTTTTGACGCAGCATAGTCGATTTCACTGAGTCCTTTCCTATCACTGTTTCTTTATCGTTATTTATTTCCTCAAGGAGTTGGTTTACATAGTATTGGTTTTCCAACGGAACCGATTTCAGGACTTCCGTTATTAAATTCTCGAAACCTTTGATGGACCCGAGGTTTTTTAACATTTTAACTAGGGTAGAGTTATCAGTCATGTTGATCTAAAAGAAGACTTTGATATGAAATTTGAAGTAAAATTTGTAGCCAGTTTTTGACACAGAGATTTATTTCACGGTTACCTGAGAAAATAATCAGTCGATATTTTTACAACTTGACCTTCAGATTTAATAATTTCAACGAAGATTCTCTCAGGTAATTCTAACTCCGAATAAGGAATAATAAGCAATAATCGACAGCTTGACAATTCAATCACAACAATGAATGTAGCTACATTTTAAATTCAAACCACCTGGCGGTCACATAACGAACTAATAAGAATTCAAAAAACAAGATTTTTGGGAATAAGGAATAAGTTAATTTAAAGGGATAATAAAACTTAATAATAAATGTCAAAACTTGTTTACGATATATTTTATTCAAATTACAATCAATCATCTTTAGATTCGTCCCTTCCATAAATAGCAAAAGAGAACAATTCTTTTTGTTTGTCAGATAACAGTTTCATTTGCACCGTCTCAACTGGATTTCTGGTAAACGAATATCCATCTTTGTCCATAGGTGTAAGGAAAGGGGGATAGATCAGCGTCGTTGGAAAAACGTTTACTTTTTCAGAAACATTTCTACGTTCAATAACGATGGAATCAAATTCAACTTCAGGTTGTTGAGGCATTCCTTGAACCTTACCGCAACTTGTGAGATCGTTATTAGAACAAGCAACAATCCCGCAGACTTGTACTCCAGCTCGGAAAGCTCCATACAATCTTGTACCTTCGAACACAACGACCTTGTACCTAAAAACCAAATTTCATTTAATAATTCAATGAAATAATTTGAGATTGGAATTGCAAAGTGAGAAGTTGTGTTACAAAAAGTGCCAAACCTGAAATATTCATTAACTTCTGGTACAACAATCTTTCTTCCAGAAACTTTGAAATGACAACAGAATTCATTATGGCAAACTGCTTGGTCCAATTCTAAACGTCCTTTTTCATCACTCATTAAATTTAATGAATTGTATTTCGTGAAGTCATCAAATAGCCAAAAAGGTTCTGTGAAAATAAAACAAACGGACAAAAAAGGTTTTTTCTCAAATCATTTAAAATATTTCTTTTAATTAGAATTTTTAACTACCTTCGACAGATATGTCATCTAAAATAGGCATTTCAGCTGAACTAAATCGATGGACCTTAACGAAATCCTGGTTTGGTGAAAAATTCGAACTTCTATAAACGTCAGATACAAGAAGAGAATTTGTCGGTACACCAGTCCTGAAACTCATTGAATTGCCAAAAATTCTGTAAATTCCACTTCCAGTACTACCCATTTCAGGATAGTTAATATCCGCAGCCAAAAGGTTGACCTTGTGAGCCTTTGAAAATGCTGATTGAATTTGCATAGCAGTCAGGAATGGAAGTTCTGAGTACCACCAAGTGGGATAAACAAAGTCAGTTATGCCTTGTTCCACTAGGTCACGCCCTGGAGACTTGAAAAGTATATCAAAACAGATGAAGTGACCGAAGGTCACACCAAAATCAGTTGTGAAAGTTGAAAGGCCGAGTTCGGGTTTATCCAAATAATTATCTCCATTGTTATCTGCAGTGTTGTAAACATTGTATTTCCTGTAGGTAGATATTACTTTTCCATCCCGGTCAAACACGACGTTAGTGTCAAAATATCGTTCTTCATTTGGTAAATTTTCTTCTGATGGTGAATCTTTTTCCAAAAGGTTAACCACCAGGTACATCGATGATGACCGAGCAGCACAGGATAGTCTTTTTAAGTACTGAAATTTTATTGAATGAAAATATCAAAACTGAATAGAACTTTTTGTAAAAATTGCAATTGAATTTTACCTGTTGAAAATTATTTTGTTCATCTGTGCATGGAACAATTTGATCTTTAGAATTCGGAACTTCTGTGGCAACTGAGGCTAAGGTAGACTTGTTAACATTAAGAGTCAGTAAACCTCTTTCAGGAAAAACAATAATGTCAGCTTTCTGAAATAGAAAATTTAAACTTTATATATCAAACATAGATCTCTACGTAATCAGTATTCAATTAAAAATAAACATAATCTTACGTCCGATTTTGCAGTTTCTATGGCCAATATGTAATTGTCAATATTCTTATCTATGATTTCTAAATGACTGCCACCTTCTCTCACAGGATGATATTCAAACACGGCAGCTCTGTAAGAAGATTTTTCTGCTGTAACCTAAAAACAATTGATTGTTTGTTAATGTTTATCTAATCATAGAAACTTTCATTAAAACAAGAAAACACTTATTTTCCATATGTACCTTCTGTAAAATCAATGCAAAAAAGAGAAAATACAGAATGCGTCTTAGCAGTCTCATTGATAAGAGTGAATTCATTTTTATTGCTATTTATCCGCTTTTTATTTATCCACTTGTGATACATCCATTTATCCAAAAAACTAAGTGTAAAACGAATTCAAAATCGTTAAACTCGTTATTATGATCGAATACGAAGATTAAATTTCTGCAAAATAAACTTCTGATAGAATATTATTCGTAAACAAAATTGCTGATGTAAACAAAAAAGTGTAGTTCGATATTCACACAAAACAGTTACGCAGAGCTGATAAAAACAGATCGTCGCACTATAGTCAACAAAGCACGACTGAACAGTCCAGCTCATTATCACAGACCTAAAATGTATTATCTTTCATTAATATTAATCATCGTACGCATGAACTTATATACATTCCAAGCTTTTTTTCTGAATTAAAAAGAAAACTTAATATACATATCATATTGTTCGTAAATATTTTTATTATTTTCTATTTACTTATTAATCTAATGTTTAATGAATAAATCATTAATAATCAATTAACAAATCAATTAAACAATTCTCGAATTATTCAATTAAATTCAAATTTAGCGCTCTTCGGTACTACTACGACCAACCGGAAGTTCGAGGGAAAAGTGGGGGTATGCGAAGAAGATTCTCACTAGCCGCTTCCGTTTTGCCGTGATTTCCATCTACCGGCGTGAAACAGTCGCGAGCTTCTGGCAACCCTGATTTCTAGTGAAAATACCTATTTATTCCTTGTTGTTGCTTGTTGTCCTTCGTGCGTTCAAAAACAATCGTTTGTTATTATTTCTTCGTTCACTCAAACAAAGAAACAAATCTTATAAAAATTTTAAACCACAAACTCACCAACTAGAAAAATACACCGCCGTTGTAAAATTACACTCATCACTCTACTTCGCCTCTTTTTTGAATTCACAAAGAAACCAAAATGTAAGTTTCTGTTTCCCAACCACTCTCATCTCGTCAATATTTTGAAAAATTTTCCTATTTTCCTTCCATTAAACCAACAATAACTTCGCTTAAACGATACCAAAATTAAAAAAACAAAAGAAAATTGCTGTTCACTTTGAGGTTAACATAGCTTGATCAACCTTCTAATTGATTGTTTACTTTTGAAGGTCTTGCGACCGCGTTGTGTACGCGGCAGCAAACAAAATTGAATGGAAGGACATTTACAATGAAATCCCCGACGAGGAGAAGCTGTTGATCATTTTAAAATGCATGAAATGCTGTTCCGCCGAACTGCCCAGGATGAAAATCGACAAAAAAAACGCCTACGACTGCTCGATCTGGTACAACGCAGCTAACAACATCTACACTCACTGTTCGGACGAACGCAACCTGACCGAAGCGTGCCAGATGTACAACCGGTGCATCGCCTTTGCGCCTCCAAACTCGCCCGAACTTGCTCACGCGTACGCAAACAAATCCGCGGTTCTCTTCCGGTTGAAAAAGTACGAAGGTTGTTTGGAGGCTGTCAACACTCGGCTGCAGTTCAAATGCACCAAAGACTGGAAGATGACGATGTTCCTACGAAAGGCACAGTGTCTAACAAAGCTGAAACGAGAAGAAGCCGCGACATTCATCAAAGAGACGAAAGAGTGGCTCAAACAGAAGATGCCTAAAAACAAAAAGGCGTTGAAGAAACTTGAAGATTGTCTGACGGACAAAAAGGGATCTGACGGGGAGAAAATTGTTGTCAACTTTGATAGTCTGCCGAGTAATCTAAAACCTACGAGATGGAACTCGGAGGTTCCCTCAGTGTCAAGCTCGGTGACTATGAAGATCAAAGATGAGAACAGATGTTTCGAAGCAACGAGGAACATCAGACCAGGTGAAATCATTGCCAAGGAACGAAGCTACTGGAAAGTTTTGTACCCGGAGAGCAAGTACGACAACTGCTGGGGGTGTCTCAAGGAGCTGGAGAACTGCATTCCCTGTGACCATTGCGTTCAAGTGATGTTCTGCTCTGAAAAATGCAAAAAAGAGTCGTGGGAAAAGTTCCACGATGTGGAATGCCAGATTTTGCCCTTCTGGTTGCAGATGACTCATTCGAGACGGCTGGAGATGATGTTCATTGCAAGTTTGAGGATGGCCATTCTTGCAATCAAGGAATTTGGATCGATCGAAGCGCTCAGACAAAACTTGCACCAAATTGAGAAACAGGGTATTCAATTTAGATTTTCTTCAAACGATTTCAGACAAGAGAAAATTGTTTCAAGATTGTTATATGACTTGTTTACTTTGCAGATCCAAAACGGAAGGGTTTTTCGGACGACGACAAGTTTCACAGCGACAGTTACAGAAGCATCCATGGGTCGAAGATTGAAATGGACGTGTGCGAGGACAGTTACCTGACGCTTTGTCTTGTTTGGAGCTGCATGCTTGTAAACACGATGGCCAACGAGACGACGTTCTTTGGGAAGAAGATGAAAGCTGGTTGGCCAGCTTTGGCGAAGAACGAAGATGTCGTTTTAATCGCGAGCTTGTTGTTCAGAAATGCCGTCTTTGCGTGCTGCCAGAACTTTAGTGTATGTATCTAGAGTAAGAAATTGGTACTGGGATGATTGAGTTGGACGATTTATAAACGTGGAATTATAATTTTGATTGCAGATCGAGTTACCAAGTCAGGAAAGCTCTGAAGATGCGGGGATTGATATTTCTCCAATTATAAGCATGATGTCTCGGGTTGATTTATCCTCGTTTAGTGAGGAGGAACATCCGAATTCTCAGGTTATCTACAAGGGAGATTATCACTTAGTGATCGCGATCAACAGGATTGAGAAAGGGGATGAGGTGAATTGAATTTTAGATTTTAGAAGTAATAATGTGGAAATTGAGATTTCGTTGTTACGAATTGAAAATGTTCATTTTTTACAGATCAAAATCATTGAGCCGGAATGCAACCCGTTCAGTGACTTCAGTGATTTCATCTCGTTACAGAAGGTACCATGGTGGCAACGACGGGAAAGGGTAAAGAACTTGAATAGTTTTTTTCATTTTAAAAGTGTGTGCAATTTTTTGAGTTTGAATATTGTTTTTATAGTCCGCAAGGTCCAGGATGAACGATGTGGAACAACAGTTGTCTCTGATCGATCTGGTGGAGTACAAATTGGAGAGCGGAAATATGGAAAATCCGAAGAAAGTGGTGAAGATGATGTGCGAAACTCAGTCGGCTATTGAGATTCTTCAGGAGTGCGGAGTTTCGAAAAACAGGATGGTGGAGGTTGGAGATGTTATGACTCAGATATATAAAAAGTACGTGTTCTAAAGATTGATCGACCGTTATATCAACAAGATATTTTTATTACCACTGAAGATTCATCATAATTTATGAAAAACATTTAACGCGAGATTAAATATTTTATATTTGTTTCAAAGTATGTATCAGACATATGTTTCAGTATTTGTGTTACGAAAAAAGATAGACTGTATTGCATTGTTTTAGTTTATTTTGTACCGTTCCATTAGCGATAATAAATTCTTTGACTGCCAAAATGAAATTGATTTATTTTTGTTGGTTTGTAATGTGTTTTAAAAATAGGGAACTAAGTAATTTAAGCTTTTTAAAACTGATTTTGAAATTTCAAGTCTTCTACTGTACTAGACAATGAAAAAAGAATGAAATCAATAAAACACAGTGTTTTTCTTTAGATATATTATATTCATACATGTTTTTTAAGAGGAGGCTAAAATAAAATTTATTTCGTTGAACTTTTCGGTTATGTAGATTTAAATTTCAGTCAAGCCTCGTCTTAGTAGTCTTACAAATGATTTATAAATGCAGCTATATACAAAATTCTGTACAAAAATGAAAATCTTATAAAAGAAATTCACTAATTGACGTTGTTTTAGTTGTTATTGCTCCAAAAAGCAGATATGATTTTTTAAATATTTTTAACTGTTGCGTATATAATTGATAAACGTTAATACATTCATTTTGTATAAAAAATTCGAGTTACAGTGACATTTTTCGCATTGGCTAAAATTTGACTAGTATTCTACATTCACGGTAAAATAATAACCCAGTTTGCAAGAACAAAATACATTTTTTCATTCATAAAAGTATATTCAAAATTGCCTGATAATAGAAGTAAGAAAAAGTAAGCATTTTAGATAAAAAATGAATGAAAAGAATTTGCAAAACGATACCTATAACATATCGTTGATAAAAACCATTTCTTTGTTACAATTCATTATCACAACTTTAGGTTTTTAACTAAATTCCAGCGATAACGCGCGAATTAATCAATCATAAGATGTGCAATAAATTTAGACAGTAAAGAAAATTATTCTACACTAAATATACAACTAATATAAATATATTTACACAATAAATCGCACGTTAATCTCGATTTGATATGGTAATTGCATTTTCTGAAAGTACAGCGGAGTAATCTAGAAAGTTCAAAATGTATCCAATTTCTGTAGCTTTTTTGTATTCGCAATTTTAAACCTCCTCTGTTCTTTCAATATGATATTTTAGTTATCATAACTTAACTCGTTTAATTTGTACAGATTAAAAAGTAATCACACTCGAAAAAAAAAAAATTGACTCGAAAAAAAAATGCATCAATCTTTTCATTCCAACATTTTGAATCCGCTTTCCAATGATTTACAATTTGAAGTATTGCAAATACAGTTTTATATTGAACTGCGAACCAATTTTAATGATTACAGGATCCGAGTGTACAGCATAATTAAACTTGATACGTTTTCATTCGAAAAACCGATTCATTATATGTACAAAACTGAACGCAAATTTAATGACTTCGTTGCAAGCTTAACAAATTGAATTCCGTTTTATCAAAATCTCCAACAAATCGTCATTACGACTTTATAAAAATATAAAAATACATTTCAAAAATCATTCGTTTTTCTATATACAATCAACGATTCTACATTATTTCGAAACAAGAATAGAATTTCTTACAAAGAACAATGTAGACAATTACAAAGTACCAACTTCGATCATCTCGTTGCAACATTCAACCCGTTTGAAAAAGCAATTTTCAAAAATTTAAATATCATCAAAAAGTCTCATAATTATCCAACAAAAGCTCGTCGTTCAATTACAACCTAAAAAATGTCTACATTTCAATGTACCCTACTTTAATACTTTGAAAAAAAAATAATATAAATTATTTCTAAACTGCTTCAATTAATGTACAACTCTCATTTCACGCAATCATTACAATTCCGTGGTGATTTCGTCCTGAGGTCGAAAACCCAGGATTGTAAAATCGTCAATGAGGTATTCTCTCGTTGGCGACCAGTCGGACAGTATCGTATAATTGGAGATATCTATTGTCGTGTCGAAATCCCACTGGGGGCTCACTTCCGTCGCCTCTTCCAGACGCGAATTCAAATTCGAGGGCACTGCGAGTTCCTGCAGCCTCGTGCTCGAACTCGTTAGTGTCTTCTCCGCACCATAAACCAGAGGCGTGCTTTGGCCGACACTCGAGCCGTTTGGGCTGAGCTTCTCGTTGTAAACGCTGCTGTTGTTCTGATCCAGACTAGATCCGATTGGGCTTTCTTTGGAGTAGCCCAAACTCGAGCTCGCAGGACTGATGCTGGATTTGTCACTGGCCTGGAAAGTGGCCAGGGGAGCGCTCGATTGGAAGGTTGTCAGGTTGCTTGGAGTGCTCCTCGCTTCAGGACTCGGACTTGGCTGTGTTAAGGGTTTTGGCGACACTCCTTGAATCGTCCCAGTTGGTTGCTGTAGAAACGTCACTAACTGCGCCACCTGAAATTTGCATTTTTTATTAATTTTGTTTCGTCTGGATCCAGTGAAAAGTTTGCTGTTCTACAAACATTGTAATTATTATTTTTTGGTGTCTTCATTTTTTGGATTGTTTTAGTTTTGATTTAATCCAATAATTATTGTTAGTTCAATTTGACCTGGTCGAGATTTGTAATTAAACAGCATAAAAATACGATGTACGAAAACATAATTCAAATGTTAATTTTCGATCCAATTGGAATTATTAATTGACACCAATTGGAGGTGACATAAGACTCGATAATAAAAAGAGATCACACTCCGACTCATATCGTTACAATCGACCTTGCAATTTGAACTTTTGTCGTCATTGTTGCTTAATTTATCCAGTTAGTAAATTTGTTATTCACTTTCAAGTTTTATTCATTTTTTAAATATTTTCTCCTACGATTCAGGATGATTTAAACGACAGCAAACTATTCACTTTGTTTCTTCACACACAAGTCTGAATCAGGGACGAAAATAACAATTTCTCCACGACAACCATTCCCAACAGCTTTTCGTCAACTGGGACTCACCGTGGCAACGTGGGGACTTGCATGTAAAAAGGACAAAATAATTACAACTTGCTATTCAGCAAACCCAATAACGAACAACACAAGTCTCATTATTTCGACGTCGATCAAGATCCAGAGGACAAGTACGCTTTGTCATTTGTCAAAAAAGCAAATTAAACGGTCTGTACGGCGATTTGGAAAAAATGATTAACATCTGCGATTATCTATGCTGATTTTTTCGCCACGGTTATGAACCTTTCCGGACCTTGATCGTGCACGAGGTCACGCTTCGTGAATACTAATTTTTGATTTTTTTCTTTTCTTTCTGAGATTCACCTCGGGGGAACTGTGCCGCTTGTATCTCCTAAGGAGGCGTTCTGCCCAAGCCAAGAGCCTCTGCCAGTCGTCCGGCGGTACCGCTATCTCCTCGTCCCTTCGGTTAACAAGCACTAGTATTCTGGCAAGATCACGTAACACGGGCCTGAAAGCACAACGATCATTAGAACTAGAAAACGATTAATAAAACTCATAACGTCAAAGAAATTTCAGCCCATTTAGACTCAATTATGAAGGACGATGTTTTAGTTGCAAGATTGATTGTAATTAAACAAAATCGCTTTTATTTGATTCAAAGAAACTATGTAATCTCAAGCCACGAAGTGTACTGCAATTTGGACGCAACGATTTGTAGATAAATATAGTTGCAGATGAAAATAATAACGTGAGAGAAATATTATAATGAAAATAATGAATGAAGATTATCATGAAAACGAAGATACCATAATGCTAAAAATAACAACTTGAGATAATGAACAGGAAGCTATTACAACAAATTGTTTAAATGTCATAGTTTAGATGACAGTTTGAAAAAAAAAGCAAACAACATTTTCTATATTTCAAAAGTTAAGAACAACCGATCGAATGGAGGTTCACGTGAAAACGATTAAGGAAACTCAACAAAGGCAGTAAAATCTCATTAGGAAACTTGTAGCCTACATTGTAGGGGTTTCAGTGATTTCAATGAAAAGTAGGGGGAGAAAAGAAAGAAACACGGATTTTAGCAGTTTTATCATCATCATAAGGTAAAAAGCAGTGGCGTTTGACATGACTGTCTGATTCGCTTTCTGAAGAGTCATTGGGGCATTGCAAAGTGCACGCACTTGTAAGCTTGGATGCCGACGGCCCCGTCGCCGTTGTTGCCGGAATAATAGAGCTCCCGGACTTGTCTGCGTGTATCATTTAGCATAGACAGGAACGTATAACCCTCGCCACGAAGCGTCGCTAAGTGTTTCAAAAATTCACGCCTTTCAGCACTGCAACAAAATTAACAAAGGTCATTATTACATAAAGTAAACAAAAAATGGATGAGATTGTATTTATTTACTTTTTAATGTTTTGATTTGTTTTGTTTTGATTTATTTTGTTTTGATTTGTTTTGATTTATTTTGTTTTGATTTGTTTTGTTTTTTTTTTTTTTGACAATACCTGTCTTCGTATTGCTGCAACATCTTAGCAGCTTTTTTCTTTCTGCGATGAACGACTATGGCACCGCAAAGAATAATGAAGATGCAGATGGTTGCTCCGGAGATGACCCCAATGAGAACGGCAAATTGACTTCCGGACAGGCCAAACATGTAGCCAGTCTCTTTGCAAATCCGTCCCATATATTCATCATGGGTGGACCAGTCGGCAATGTGACCAGAAGGACACCTATCCACACATGTCCCCCGGTGTAGCAGGGCCTCACATCTTGCACATGAGTTGCCACGACATTTCACGCAACCGTGTAGTTTTTCTATGCAGACTGAAATCAAACGAAATCATATTCAATTTTAACTCATACAAGTTACATTTAATTCAATGTTTTTACAACTAATTGAAATTTCGAACTTTTATTATTAAAAGCTTTCATTTATCTAATGAGTAATAATTTTGTAAACAATCATACACAGATTGTAAACAAATTTTCATTTTGAATTTTATTTGATAACAATGGACACTTTTTTGGTGACAATTCATTGCTAAATTTGGTTGTAGTTTTTGAAACAATGTTTCGATTGTTGATGCGAAAGAAAAACGTTGGTAAGAATGGTCGACTTATTAAACATTGACGGATTAGAGGTATGCGCGCGTGCAAAGAATGTGGTTGCTGGTTGCATGATTATGTGGGTCTGTATCCCGGCAGTACATTCTCCAAGTTGAGAACACCGTACCCGAGCCTCTGAACCCTGAGGTCGATGAATTGTTTTCGTCGCAAAAATCGGGCAAGAAAAAGCGGTCGGAAAAGCGCGGCGCATTTTCGCGCGAATTCGGAATTAGGTTATGACGGTCCTTTCTCTCCTTTCGGCTCAGCGACCCCGGCCAATACGAAAATTAACGAAACGATCGGAATATACAATTAGGCTGACTCGAACACGTCCCGTTCGAAATTGCAATTGAAAGTTAGTTTTATGGATCGCCAGTCTGTGATCGACTTATTATTCCGAGACGCGATTGGAAAATTGTGAAATTCTTTTTTCCTTTCCTTTCTTCTTCCACTTTTTGCCGGTGAAAATTGCTGTCAAACTTCATGGCTCAGTTATGGTTTAGGTTTCATGCTTCATTTCACGTCAGGCTGGAAAACTTGAATTAGAAAAATTGAACGAAAAAGAAAACAATTTTTTGCTGTCATTTAATTGTTTTTGGTTCGTTATTCGCAGTCGGGTTGAATCATCGGTGCGAAATTGGATCAGCTAATGGCACGCGATGGCTTGTATTTAGACGCGCGACGTCGAAGGAAAAACAAGGAATTATTTTATGACTGTTGCGAGACCATTGCAGCTGGAGAGCTCGGCCGTCTGTGAGAGCACGATTATACAGTTATGTTTGACGCAATGCCTCGGCGTAGCACACTGTCAGCAGCGGCGATCCAAAAGAACTCATATCTTGCACCCATCAACATCTTTCCGACTCGAGGACTTGATACACGGGATGCGCGTCCCAATTTGCAAGTGCAAAAATGAGCTTGATAAAATGACATGATCTTGAATTTATGATGAGATTACAAATATCAACATTCATATTTCAATTTTCGTTCGCAATTCTACATTTTTATTCTTGTTTTGATTTCCAATTTTTTGTTTTTTTTTTAACATGAAAAGCTCAATTAAAGTTTTTAGGTTAGAAAAAACAATGTTGTTATTAAAAACATTGTTATAAATCGTAATAGAACAATAACAACTAAAACTTTTAGAAATTTGACGGTAGGTAGGTTTTGGGAAATATCTTCACATAAACAATTTTTAATTTGATTTTTTAAGGTTGAATGGGCAGGAAGAATAATAAACCAGCAAAATGGTTAGGGACGAATGATGATAGGATAATGGACGAATTCGCGAGCTTAATTTAGCCATCAATAGTTCGTTCACTCTGTCCCTTGGTCTTTCCACGACGGTCGGAAATATCCTCGCGATAATGGCATTAGACGTCGAGCGCAATCATCGTACGATTTGGTAGATTAACCTTCGCTGACGCTTCAAGAGCTGCTGATTCAAAAGCCGGAAATCCGGCTCGGCTCCAATTGGCCGCGCGAGTTTCCGCGTTAATTTGTTCGCGAGACACAGCTGGCCGAAGGAGAAAAAAAAAGAAAACAAAAATCCCAAACACAAACAAAACCCATCGTCCAACTCGAAACTGCACCGAGTTGGAAAAGACACACCTGCTATCGAGTTCAGAAACGATAGTGAGAACGTATCCTCGTGATGGATTCGTGCAAAAGAATGCATAGGAGTGTGGATTTTGCAACTGATAAATAAAACTTAACCTAAAAAATGCGTGTGATTCAGAGTTTATGATTAGCATTGTAATCATCATTTCACATTTCAGCCGAAAGGTCAACGCTGTTTTCGCTTTGAAAGATTTTTTATTTATGACCTGGTAATCTACTTGTAATTTCATTTCAAAATCAAAATCCACCTAGTTAGATATTTATCAATGAACTTTCTCACAACTAATAAACAATGTTTTTATTCCATCTTTGTAGTTACACTCTCTCTCTGTTTTTACAATTAAATTATTACAGTTTCTGTTTTTACTCAACTAATTGCAAATTTCTTTTCAATTAAAAGTCAAAGTCGAACTCTTTATGATGGATGAAAAATGAATGAAAGCCATAAATCAATACACCGCTTAGAATTTCAATACGTTTCATTAGTCGCATGTCATCTCGCGATTTTTCAAAACCACCGCGTATTAAATTCCGTTCAGCATGCGTGGCATTCTCACATGATGTTATTCCAGCATCGTCAACAGGGTAGAACGACGTCAGCGGATCATTTCATTACATGTCAATCGATGCAAATTCAATTTTTTCAATTACACAAAATTTTTCAATAAAGTTCAAGTTTTACAGTTAAAATGTGTAATGAGAATTCGTGTACTTTCAGAAAGACGAGAATTCAAACAAACATTCCATTGAAAAGTTCGAGTGTTGCAAACTAATGTTGCAGCGTGAATTGCGAAAAGTTGAGGAGCAAAAAGTTGTTGGAAGAATGGAACAATTAGCGCGAAGGAGCCAAAAGTCTTGGAGCGAGCGAGCAGAATTAGTAGGCGGACCGGATGGTTGGCAGATGCTCGTCTCACTCGCGGCCCGCATGCACGCTCGTAAATAAATGGAAACTATTTCACGCATACGTGTCTACTTCTACGAGCTCCTTTTTATCCAACCAACAAACGCAATCGCAAACACAATGAACCAACGCGCTATGACAAATGTACTGTGGGAATTAGTCAACGTGAATTATCAAATCAAAAGGTTTTAGAAAGTTTCACAGCAAATCTAGATCTTTTACAACCCCTTTTTCATTCAAAACATAATCTCCAAATATAAATCACGTTTTCCAAGGAAAAATAAAACTAGAAACAACTTTTTTAATCTTTTCTTTTTAATTTATTGTTTGTAATTCAAAGATTGTTAAACTATAAATTTATGTTGATTGAAAATTTTTGGTTCAGAAAGTGATAAAGTTTGATGTGATAAATTGAATGGAAAATAAGATACAAGTTAGACTATTTCTCATGGGATGTTTTATCAGTAATAAATTGAATGCTATTTAATCAACAAACTATTCAAAGTCGTGTCCCTTATCGTACAAGTTAATGTAGAAGCTCCATAGAGCGAACGCTGTAGGCGTGTGCTACCGTTAAATTTATCTCGAAGCGTCTTTATCAATCACGAGGCAGCAGTTATTTCCGTAATTATCCTTCTGCATGTGCGTTCACTATTGTCTCAGGGTCCCCTGGTCTGCCACGACACCAAAACTGCTGACGTAACACTGACATCACCGCAACTTCTGATTTTACATTTCATCCTTTCATCCTTCGTGATCAAAACTAAAATATCATTCTAATCACAAGACATTCGCTTTGATCGAAAGAAAAAAAGAAAAAAAAAATTTTAAATCAAAAAGCATCGTTTTCTTTCACTTTTTCTACAATTTTTTATTGAGTGAATTACTTTCTAAAATTGTAACGAAAATTTACATGGACATTTTTCTCGTTTCCTCAACTCGTTATCTTTTTTAAAAATTTTTTTTGCACGGTCGCTGGTAATTTAACTTCTTTGCTCGAGATCAAGCGGTTTTAACCCGTCGGCTTCATCCTCCTGGTACTTTACGACAATTCTCGAGTTTCTTCGTCGCAATGTGAGGGATTAAAAACTGAAACGAAATTTATTTGGACAATGAAAACTGTCCGTGTAATCTTTCCTGACACCCTTTTTCTCTTTTTTTTTATTTTACGGTAGGAAGTGAGAAATTCTGATAAAAGTTAAAGCTGTTAGCGGTCGCACTTTAAGATGACAAGGTGCAAAGTGCACCCGTCGTTGGGTGCCAACTTCAGACCGCTATGTGTTATTTAAATTGGAACTTTTAAAAATTTTAAATTTTAAACAGCAGATTCAGACGCGCTATTATAGATCTGTTGTCGCAATATATCCTGTGACGTCGTTAGGTGTGGATGTGTAGCACACCCTGCAACGCCATCTAGTGCGCATTCGTAGTAGATCTAGTGACGTCACTGGATACGCGTGCGCAGTAGATCCCGCGATAAAAATGAGTACGCGTGCGCAGTAGATCTCGCGACACCAATTGAGTACGCGTGCGCAGTAGATCCCTGGACATCATCGAGTAAAATAAAATACTCAAAATACTTCAACTTTCATATGAAAACATTTCTTTTGAATTTTCATTCGCTGTAATTTCTTGTAATTTAATCATTTAATTATTAACACTTGCTTTCAACTTTTGTTTCAATTTTGAGTTGATAAATCATTATAAATCAATTAAGTTCCGACAGATGCACATAGTTGCATTTGTTATATTTCTGTATGTAAATTTTTTGTTTTTAAAAAACATGAATGGAAAAAAATACGAGTGCCATTATACGATATGCGATACACAAACTGCAACTTCAGGCAGTGATGGGCTTTTTCAGTATGGGACGTGAATTGATGTTCGAGTGAAAAATTGAATATATTTTTATGATAAAATGTGTCAGGGAGGAAATGTAAGAGACATGCAGCTTTTTTTCAGCCCATGGCCAATTTAACTATCTGGAACAGCAATCAACGCTGCGATACACACTTCAAGCACTTCCTCTCTGGAATCATAACACCTCTCGTGCATCGCTCGTTTTCCACCATCCAAACCTCAACAATTCGGCGAAAATGTTCGCCCGATATTTGCGTTAAATCTTGACCGCAAATACGCTTCGTGTGTTTGGACGATTTATCGTTTGTTGTCTACTTTGAAAACAAAATTGTACGTTCAATTTGTTAACTCTTTTTTTTAAAAATTATCTGTATTAGTTTTCAAGAAGTTCGTTTATGATAAGAAATTTAATTTGCAAAAATTAGAAAAAAAAGTTGAAGAAATTACAAGAAAAAAAAGTATTATGAGCATCTGATGCCAGCCATGCTAAAGGTAAAATATTCAATTTGTCAAGTTATTCAATGTTATTTCAACGAAATCAAATTTCTCAACTAGAAGTACGTCGATCGGTTGAAAAGCTAACGCGAACGAATAAAGTCGGTGTCAAAGGCGCATTTTACATCCTTGATGGGATTGACTTTGATGCAAAAGCTTAAAAGTCAAAAAGATGGAAACCAACGACGACGTCGAAACCAAATAAAACCAGATCAATAGATGCAAAATAATTGCGCAAATCTGATAGGTCAGTGTGCGTGATAAAATTAGATATCAATGCATAATTTCCATTGATCGATCGCGGTTCAAACGTGCTGGACTCCAGACAACTTTTTGCATTTCAAATTGAAACAAAAATGCAAAAAGGATAAAATCATTTGGCGACTCAAAATTGGCTCGGATTGATTTAGTATCGATCAAGTCATGAATATTCGAGTAACCAAATTTATTCTATTGTCTGAGTTTTTGTTTTGAAACGAGTAAGAGCCAATCCAGTTTGCTCTCACAAAGTTTAGTGCATAGTAAAAAGCGTTAAATTGTTGGTCACTAGAAAACTACCAATTTTTTATAATACAAACTACAATTTTTCATTCACTTGAAAAAAAAATGAAAAGAAACGTGTAATTTCCTAAATCAGCCCAAAATTAAAATTACCCTCCGACCTCACACAATGAAATTACAAGAAGTTACAAGCAAGTGAGAAAATTGTAGAAAATGTATACGGACCTAATTTTGCTGAGAATGGTATTATATTCTCAAGTGTTATGTACTCATATTTCTGTTCTGAAGGTGCGACTACTAACCTAGATCGAGTACTCGAATCTTCCCCCGGATGATTTCGCTAAAATGTACACCGATTACAATAACGGAAGTGCGACTTTGTTATTTTGTCAGTTCTGTAATTTAAAAAGTCGGTATGTAAATTTCGGAGTTTCTTTTCTTCGAAAAGTTTTGCACTTATCGCTCGTCGCTTTCCTTCAGCATAATGAGAACCAAGGGCAAAGAAGCTCACAGCCAATAATGATGGAAACCGCAATAACGAGAATGCTCGTAAAGTTCATTTTATTATGTATTCACGTTGCGTGTGTGCACTCGACGAAAATCACCAGTGCCATTGGATCATTGTTGTGAGCCGTGAATTTAACGGTACATTCCTCTCAATTTGGTAGATCATTTTTTTTTTAAAATTCTCAAATAACAGTTTACACGTCGTTTATCTTTTCTTAATCCGCCTTGTTTACATGTTTTAAAAGCACTAAATTCTTTAATTCCAACATCAAAACAAGTCAGTTTGAAATTCTCGAAAATCGTGTCGCTGGAACAAAAACAATTCAATCTCATCGTCGTGACTAACGATCGTTTAAGACTTAATTAGCAGGCGCAAACTGAAACTGTCTTTTGAAAAGCAAAATGTAGCTCGTGTGAACCCCTTCGATGATATAATGACATATTCAAAAGTCATAATCATACGCTTGACTTCATGACTCATAATTCTATTCAGGAATTGAGAAATTAAATGGTCAGAGAACTGCGTTCGAGCACACTGGACTTCTTTGTCAAACGAGGTCTTATTGCAGCGACCTTTTTTTGTGCTCACAAGCTCAGACGTGAACGAAATTCACAAACTGCGAAAATTGAGAGAAATAGGAATATTAAGAAATGAAAATGTAGAAAAATACGGGCCGATGAAAAATGTAAAGTTGACAAATGTTCGGGGAGTGTCTAGCAAAATGGAGAATAATGTAGCGATTAATGTTGGTCGGGGCAAGGTGAAAATGCGCGGCATGAATAAACGTCAACGTGGCCGTCGGCCTTCTCTCTCTTCTGGCATGTTGACATTCTCTTTTTGTGAGAGACGGCGCAGGCATGGGGACTCGTGTGACCAAGCTGTGTAGCACCTGTTCGCTAAGTGCCGTCCGGAAGTGGATATTTAAACGCGCTCGCTGAGAAGATTCAATTATCAGCCCGACATGCTCGTTTCTTTCTGTTCCAGCGGGCTAACAAAGGGCGCGCTTATACCACATCGGCACACAAGTGCTCCGCCGTCGATTGTTCGTTTGCATGATCATTTTGTGATTTCGCAAGTCCACGCTCCTCGACGCAATCCAATTCAAATTGGTTTATTATGCGATGAATAACTTGCACTTTAGAAACAATCAAAATGGTATCAAAAGATCATTGAGTCAACCAGTCCAACATTTCAAAATCGACTACGCCTTTAAATTCGTACAATCGACTTATTCAAGTAGAGAAAAATATTAAAAACAAGTTTGGAAAAAAAATTGTAATAGCTTTTTTTTACATTTTAAAGTCCTCATTAGATGATACTCATTTTTTGAAACCTGCAAACAAATGAGATTCTAAGAAACAAAATTGTTTTATATTGTTTTATAACAAAACATTTTGTGATACAATTTGTTGAACATCAGAAGTTACAACCAATCAGATTAGTGACAAAAAAGAAAAGTTAGTCAAATCAAAAACTAAATGGAATTCATTTTTCACATAAGAACATTGTTTAATTTACAGAATGTAAACTCTCTAGTCTCTGAGTATTTTGATAACCTTAAGGATTCTATTACTAATACAACTAGAGTCAGTGAAAAGACTAAGTGATACAATAACACGATGATATCATTTCAAATGTCTCTTTTTTTACATTCTTATTTTTTTGAGAATAATATTTTCTTCAAAAAATGTCTAATCGGAGAACATAGAAAAATGCTTATCAAAAATTCTAAACCCGTTCTGAACCCAATTCCTAATCTGTTTTTCATTTGCACCGATGAAGAACTTCTGAGAGCAATTCATCGTCGCTAATTAGACGACATAGGTCGCGAATTCTGCGTCTTACCAAGGTTCTACAACATTCGACCTGACTGCAAAGTCGCGTCTAATACTCTGAATGAATTATATTGAGCGCGACGTTTCGCGGAAACTCCGCAAGAAGTGCATATCGTGGAGTCGGCTGGTGTAGGATATCAAACGTTGTCGGATGAAAAATGATCGAGCACAAAGATAATTGGCAAAAGCAGCGCGACTCTCGTTGCAAAAAGAACATCGGACGACTTGTTTAATAAATTCTGATTATGAAAAGCGCTGTGCGGTCGAGCGCGAGATTCCGCAACAGGAGACAATAGCGACAATGAGAATACGCGTGTGAAATGCGTCGCGCTTGTTATGATAAAATCCGCGCACGATATTATAATAATTTTATGCGGAAGTGTTCCTTAAATGGCCGCTCCAACTTGGTTCTAAATATGAAGATAGTAGCAATTGTCAAGCCTCCGCGGAAATCATGCTTTTTATTATGCAACTTTTTTTTCGTCTTGCTTCAACAGTGTCAGTATCATTTAAAACCCTTTCATCGACTTTGTAAACTTGAATCATTATTTCCTTTAAAATTTTTTTGTTCGTTTTACAATTTCTCAAATGTACAAAGTTTTGACACTTTTTTGTACCAACATTTTAAAATTTCATTTTACTTTGTTGTTCAATTTTTATGTTGTTGTTCAGTTTTATCAACAAATGTTTACATTGAAATCTTAAATATTCATTCTATTTTGAAAATGTGACTTTTTTGGCCTCATTTCAGGAATGAAAAAAAAGTCGAAAGGGGTTAAACGACAGATCGTATCGAAATTAAAAGAAAAGAAAGTTTTGTGAGCGACAAAACAATTTGGCTGTGATGTGGCCCGAGGGCTGATTAGGAGTCATTGAAATTTCACGCACACTCGCAAACGTGTTTGGAATGAAGCGGGGCGCATTAATGCACTCGAGAGTTTGGTCGACGATGAGATACACTTTTCTGTTCGCGAGACGCTTTGTACAAGTCCCACTGCGTGTTTTCCTCTTTTTGTCCTGTCCTGGTCTTGTCTTTTTGTCTCACTGGGATACCGTTTTCTTCGTCGTATCGAGTCTGACCCATCCTGTGTATCGTGTAGGTATACACACGTGTACCTATATTGTCGTAGCTGCGTTTCTCCGTGCGACCTGTATTTTCCGTAAATATCCGGCACAACCGGTTATTGCGACCTTTCCATCGGCTTAGAACCGAGACGCAAAAATCGCCAACCAGATAAACCTCTTTTAGCATTGAAATTAGGACGTCATAATTTTCCAGACATCCCGATCGAACTGTAACATTTTCTTTTCTCCTTTTTTTTCCTGTCCTTGGTTGATGACATCAGATTCCAATGACTAACAATCATCGACAAGTACAACGGTTTAAATAGCCGTGCTTTGGGTAATTAACATTGATTTGAAAAATGAAGAGTGACGTTTATTTTTGAAATACAGCCGATGGCTTTGACAAAACCAATTGCACGTTATGTAAATGATGAAAATGATAATGAGTTCTAGGCAGCGTAAGATAATAACTCGGGTAATTGGCTGAAACGTTCGCAGAATTTTGCTCCGGCACAGGCTGGCATTATGGTCGTTATAACGTGCATGATGTTGATTTCAAGATTGATCCGTCTGAGCTCGGGATCTACATCAAACGCGCCAGGCGCAGGATACCGCTTATCAAACCGCTCTCTGTCATTGACGATCGGTCCTGAAGAGACAATGAAAAAGACCATTAATTTCTCGCCTTTTGGAAATGACGTCTCCAACGTCTCTGCAGTCTATTGAACCGTTTTCTAGAGCGTTAGAAACAAAAGACAACAATTGATTTAAAGGTCTGTGTACATTTTTGTTATTTTTGTTATGAAATTTTGCAGGTTTGAGTTCATTTTTTGTTAGTTAATTTATTCAAAAACTTGATAGAACTAAAATAACAATTTTCTATAAATTGAGCAGGTTAATTGTTTACAAACAACTTTTCATCTTTTCACTTATTCGAAATCACCAGAACAATGTCCTTAAAGTTACCTTAAATGCAATTTTTCTTGACGAAATACATGAACTTTCTATAAAAAATCAAAATTGTATAAAATTCTATCATTTGACCATAAGTTTGATTTCTCTTTTAAAAAAAGGCAAATCTCAATCTAATGGAGATTTCAGATCAGTTCAAAAGTGCACTCAGCAGTTTTTTACAGTTTCCAAGCGAGTTGAAAAACAGAAACTTTTACAGGTGCACAGCTGCACGAAGCCGACACGCATTGTGCGATGGAGCATTAGTTTGAAATATACATATTGCGTTCGATGCATTTTCGTCAGTCATGAGAATACACGCGCAGTACACACTCCATCGAATCGAATACCGGTTGTACCGCGAGATCGGAAGGTCAGACAAAATGGCTTTTGAAATTCTCCATCGCAATTCTGTTCCTCCCCCTGTACAGAACTGTTCATAGTTTTCAAACATCGATTTCGTGATCCAAAGTGGGATCCATTCTAGCGTGTCCATCAACTTTGTATTAATTAAAGCGAATATTGTTTATGCGACCGATTAGTCGGCTTTAGTTATGTTCAGTTATGCAAATTCGCGTCTCACGTCCCAAGGGACCTGGACAAGCTTAATATCCGTTACATAATCCTAACTAAGGCAAATATAACTGATAAAAGCAACGTTCCGATTTCATTCTCATTTACATTTTCCCTCGTTGTACACACTCATGGTATAATTTACGTTGAATCTCGGAATTATGCCTGGGTATTATGCAACACTTTTACAGCCCGACAGATGCGAGCTTGAAATGCCAGGCGTTCGAAATTAAATGCCAAGACGCAAGTGGTGAGAATAACAAATTAGCGTTTCGCTATGTCTTTTTTCTCATCTCGTCCCACTCGGTGCTTTGATTGTCAACAAAGTCCGATTTGTAACAATTCGGGCGTTTCGTAAGTCCAAGTCGGCTTTCATATTTGAAACGAGCTCATTGTGCTACGATTCCACGTTTGTTTTTGTTTGTCATAATTCCGAGAGCTGAGCAGAACAATGAGTTCCAATTCACACTTTAGTGGGATTTTCAATTATCATGCCAATTACAGTTGAAAGAGAAATGTAACGCCACTTTTGGGCCAGGAGAAATTCAATCTCCAAATACGTTTTTATCAGTGAAGATTTCAATGCTGTTTGATTTTCAATCCTCTTAATTTCATATCAAGTTTTATTATCTTGATTTTATCGTCACTTTTTCAGGCACTTTCAACACCTGATTGGAGACTTGGGATGTTTCCCAACGAACAACTCGATAGAGAGAAAAAAAAACTATCAAGAAAGTTTCTGAAGTCCGTCATCGATTTTGTAATCGAAATTAATTATCCGAATTACAGAGAGAGATTTGTAAAGTAGCTTATAGGTGTTATAATCGGTTTCATTGTCACAACTTTTTGTAAGCTCCTGTTCTCTGATTGGCTTGATTTTGATCTTGCGGACGCGTTCCCTTTGTCCGATGGGTCCTTTTTCTGTAACAAAAAATGTGTATCCTCTTGCAGACAAAAGCCCGGCCGGCGGGATAAGCAAAGTATCAGGTTTCCTTCTTCCTCAATTACAGAACCACAGAGGTGTTTACCAACTTGAAGTTAATTGGTATGTATTTTATTGTTATCGGACAACTGAATATGAAACTTCAATGTTCGCTGCAATGCCAAAGTCAATGGTTACAACTTAGCAAGTTTCGTCAAGTTGAATGTAAGCATCCTTGGTGCAAAAGCGGTCCAAACTCAAACTTTCACTCAAACTTTGGCTCTAATAACGGTGCCTATCTTGCTGATTCACTTGAACCGGAAGTTACATTTTTCCATCTTCATCCTGACAATAAATTATGAATTTATTAAAATGATATACACCTCCGACAACTTTCCATGTGATATAACACATTTTTCTCACAAAAGAAAACCCGTTTCATTTCTCCTATCGATTCTTTCATGCCAACTTGTAAGTATCTTCGGGTACCAAAACCGGCCAGGGCACTGTTTACCCATTGTTGTTACAATAACCGCAACCTAAACGAGACCAAACTAGTTTCCATGTACTTTTTCGTTTTTTTTAGTTTTAATTTCGTGCTAGCAACAGTTTGTAAACAGTTATGTTTTGTTATGATTCGGTATTGTTATTTACCCTGTGGTTCATCCTCGGCTGAGACGTAATCCAAAATACAAGGCAGTAAAGAGAAACTAAGTTTCAGCACTGTCGCTAAATTGCCCATCGCACATCGTCTACATTATTTTTCACCGTGACAACAACTGATTGCGGAAGCTCGTGCGGTCGAACATTGCGCGGCACTCGCGCGCGACCAAACAAACATGCCCGGCTCTCACAGCGGTCGGGGATCAACTGAAAGAACTCGCGCCAAAGAGAGAGGTTGCTCTTTGAGTTCGACTCTCTCTTCCCAGCACTGCCACTATTTTGCGCAACGGTTCACCAACTGGTCCACAAGTGAGAGTGTGAGAGTCTGTTTACATTGTTCAGCTGACAAGGATGCAATGATTTTGCTATAATGTTGGCAAAACTGCTACAGGTTCTGTTTAAACAACACGACATGATTGTTTATGATTATTATTAATTTATTTCTACAAACAATCTGCAAATGAAGACTTAAACAGAAACAGATTAAACAGAAGCAAGTTTACCTATTAATAAATCGGAAACAAAATGATAAACATAGGGGAAAATGTTACCTTGTCAGTTTTTAAATAAAAGTGTGATTGCAAAATATAAAAGAGGTTTTTATATTACAATAATCTTTTACGAGCTATCAATTTCCGGTTCGAAAATCCATTTAATTCTGGCTGGTTTTTGAAAAGAACAACTTTGGAAGTAAAATTTGCAAAAACTGTTTTTACAGGTGAGGTTAGTTGACATCTTGACAACAAATGTTTGTTTATTTTTAAAAGTAATCATTGACAGTTGGCAATCCTGGCTTCTGAACAACATTTTCGAGAAATAAGAAAGAAATGGTCTTTTAGTATAACATTTTTATTTCCGTCATGAGCACCAAAAGAGAGAAAAGCTAGTCAAAAGAAAAACTAAACGTATCTCTTTTTAAACATAACATTTTTTAATTGAGTCAATTACTTAATCAAATGATGCAAAATAACAAGAATAAAGCTGGTGTATTTTCTTTCACACATTGTTTATTTCTGTACCAACTTTGTCGTGTTTAGCAAACTCGGTTGAAACTCGGTCATTTGTTATATTGAACCTTTTTAATTTTTATTCATTTTTATAATGTAAAACAACTTGAAATTTCATATTTGTAAACTATAAAAAACTGCGAAAATACGGAAACGAAAGTGTTTTTGTTCAAAAAAAGAAGGAATGTGATTGCTGAAAAAAACTGGTTCAATTCCGTCGTCGTTCCTAGGTCAAACAGCGTCCCGCAGTTTGAACCAGTGTGCAAGCGCCCGAGTCTGCCCGAGTTCGGAATTTAAGATGGCCGCGATCAGACTGCGACGCTCGCGCAGCCAGTGAGTCGCCGCGAAGGCAGGCACGTCGACGTTGTTAAAGCCCGGAATCCGGATAGTGATCGTGATCCGAGAAGCGCCATGAACGACGACCGGATTGACGAGGAGCCGTGGTACGCGAACTGGGAGCAGCAGTGCATCGAGTCGATCGAGGCTGAGCCTGACTACGAGACACAGTTCCACAACCAGAAGGAGCTGTTCACGCAGCAGATCTGGACGGGATTCCAGACCACCGCGTCGGCGATCGCACAGCTCTACAAAGGTGATTCACAACGTGACAACGTCCGCACCCCGAGCCCCCCAGACTCGATCACAGTCGAGCGTAAAAAAAGAGCTGAGCCGAGCTCGCCATTTTGCCCGTCAACCATTTTGTCGTGGGCTGTATTTTTGTCCGCATTATCGCTTTGTTTTGATTATCTAAGGCGTTCTTCGTTTCGTTTCAGATCGCACGCAAAATGCGTCACAACTTTGGCTGCCATTTCAAACGGCCGCTGGAACCGTCACCGCACTATACAAAGGTGAGCGCCACTTTTGTTTTCCTCCACGGACACAGGAGTAAACTCGTGGGACTTTTTTTTTGTCTACCTCGCGACATCCTGAAAGGTGTCCAGGATTTTGTTCGATCAGCTGACGTTCTCCTGGTGGGGGATTGTTTATTTATCAACATCGCGAGTCGAACAGATGGCTCCTTCATTGTTATGCAATGGGAGTTCAATAAATGTCAATTTTTTAAAAAAGCAAATCGTCATACAGACATGCTTATTTACTTTTCATTGCATATCAATGAGTTTATCCAACTTCTTGTATTTTGTCAACAATTTTTTTCTGTTTCAAACATCAAAAAAATGGTTTGTTTACATTCGTCCTCGTTGTCTTTGTTTGAATTCTGTTTATAAATTTGGTTACTTGTAAAACGAGTTTTGATAAACATTCCATTTGTTTATAATTAGAGATTTTGTTTCGGTTTTATTTAGATTAAGATTCAAAAGAAAAGAAAGTTTTCTCGAAATAGTTCATCTTTATAAATAATATCAACGAAGCGAACAAAAATCGATAGGGTCTAAAAATAAAGTCAAAAGGAGAATCGCATGTCTGAAGATAAAAAATAATAAGTTGCACCGTTGATTTAATTAAACGATTATGCATGAGCTGAGTGTATTAATTGAAGCGAATACTTTTTTTCATGATTAGATTCAATGGACGGTATGCGGAGGTGTTGTGAATTGGGCGTGGAAATGGGAAAGCAGAAACGTAGCAAAGAAATAATGAATTGGGCCAGGAAAAAGAAACGGAATATCCGTCGGGACGATCTTATAGCTTATCTGGCAGGAAAACAGTCGGCACCCAGGCCGTATCCTCACAGGTACCTTTTATTCCATTTTCCCCACTTCAATCTTACAGATTATTATAATCAAATCGAACATTATTTATTAATACATTTTTGTTCAACTTTCAGGAGTTCTCCTAAGCCACGAATGATGATGTGTGGTTCTCAACCGTCTCAAGATTCAACTGCAAGCATGGTTGTTTCACCAACGCCAACTCCTTGTGACGATCCGGATACAGAATTACACACATTCAGAGAAGCGATTGCTTTATCTGGTAAATGTAAAACGAAACGAATTTTTCTAACTAATTAAGTTATGGATCGAATGCATTTATTAATTTATACAATTTGTTCGTTATTTTAGCGGGCTCTCCAATGTCACGACGCACAGGAAGACAAGCTGAGCTCTCTGCGTTTATAAGTAGCGAGTTTGCTCGGCACCACAAGCGGCCTGCCTCGCACGATGTGGACATGGGCTCACCCACGCACAAGCGCTCACGCTTCATGTAACAACATTACGTTAAGTAGTCACCCCGTCAACTTCTAGCAGGTCTCCCGTAAACCCCTCCCCACCACTTATCAATTACCAAAAACAAAAACGGTTCCAACAATTAGAAAAAAAAACGTAGACCATCAAAAGCAACATAGAAAGAAACAAAGAAAAGACAAACACTTTCTTTGAAATGAGAAGATCATTTTTAATGGCAAACACAGAGTCAACCCCGGAAGTGCTCAAGCAAGAAAAAGAAACCAGGCGAAGACGTGCTTGCTCTTTGTGCATCCAAGACCTGACCTCTACCTGTCTTTTTTTGGATAATCCTTTTGCTAAACAACTTTTTGCGTTTTGTCGAAAGTCATCTCAAGTAGCATCAGCTCCGCAGAGACGCTACTTTTCCACTGTCTGTTTCTGCTAACCTTCCTTGTTTTTTCTTTTTTTTTTGTATTTTTTTTCGACGTTGTTTATTTATTTCCCTTGATAGTACAATGAGTATATTATTAATTAATCTAATGGAGACTTGAGCGTTGCCAACTATGAAATTCGCGAAAACTGCTTATTGATCTATACGGTTGTAATTCGAGACAGAACATTTTTTTCTATTCATTTTTGTTATCCATTGATTGCCAATGGAATTTCTCTTTTCTAGATTAATAAAAGCGCAGTCTGTCCTTCCTTTTTCTGTTTTTATTTTCCTCTCGTCAAGTTGTTACTGTTTTATATAACTGAAAGAAGCAGGTTTTGTTTAAAATTAGTCTGAATTGCAATGAACGATTTATTATTAAGTTTTGAAATCACGCTGGTCACGATAATCCATCTAAATTCAGGTCGAGCAATAATGGTACCTCTATATAAATAATTAAAGAATGAAAAAAGCGCTGAAAAGACCAATGTTCGAACCGTTGGAACGTCAGAGACATTTTCCGCTTGCATTTCTTCGTGGCTGAGCATTCGAGAATCAAGTACTTTTATACGTTTTTTCACGACCAACTTTCGACGTTCTCATTAACACAAAAAGTCAAAAATCAAATTCAAGAAGAGACAATTTTGAAATAGAAATTAATACAAATAAAAGAAGGATTACAGGTTAAGATGGCAAGCAATTTTTCAAGGTTTCAATCATATTTCGTTTTGACGAGGTATAAACGAGTTGTTGTTATTATATTGTATATATAGTGCGCAAATGATAACTGTAATGATAAATAATGTTAGTCGTAATAATAAATAATTAATTAACATAACACATTTAATATGATCAAGTATATTTGGTAGCTTTAATTATATCAACTTTATATGGTTTGACGACGAAAAGATTAAACAAAACAAAGTGTACAACTTTCAAAACAAGAGTTCGAAAAATTGAGAAAACAACAAATGTCTCCGAATCAATTACTTGTATTGGCTTTGAATCGGTGTCTGTTGCGTTGCGTCACCACGAGATGTAAAATTGTGAATGTCAACCGATTAATCTCAGCAGCACCGATGTTTGTTTCGAGCTTTGTAAATATAGTTATAACAATTGTTACAGTTTAGTTCGACGCCGCAAGGGGCTCGCGTTGATTTGATTCGATCTTTTCATTGCCACTCCATTGTGAAATCTCTCATAACCGTGTAACTATTATCAGAGATTTCACTGCTGCAAATATTGTATACAGAATTCATTCAATCGTTTGAACTAATAAGTGTCTTCTTATGTTTCAATGTAAGCCAAAAGGTATACGCTTCAGTGGAAACTTTTTTTGTAAAATTAATCAGCTTAGGACAATCCAACGAAATTGTCGTTCTTTTAATTCGTAGAAGAAAAGAAAAGTTGCCATAATGTTTAATCAACTAACCATCCAGCTTATGGAACGTTGTTGAATCGTGGTCAATGATCATGGTTTAGTCAAATCGACATTGTTTTGTTCCAATTGAGATGTTATAAGCTGTTGAACGATTTTGTTTCAAGTTTTCTTATTTCGTAGATTTTTTTTCTTATTAATTTGCATCTCCTCACATGATAGTTGCTGATTCATTTGAGCTCTCTGTATGAAAAAGTGTTTTAAACAAGTAAAAAAGTTCAAACTGATCCAAAAGAAGTTGATAATTTTAAGAGAAATGGAAATCGAAGTTGAGAGAGTGCTATTGAAGTGTGCTTGCAGACGTTTTTACCATCGAATCAAATGATTCTGTACAAAATCCGAAGTTTTCAGTCTTTCATTGTAATTGCAAATTAAATTATTCCTGTGATTGATTTAATAAACTTGGCGTTTAAAAATGTTTTTATCAAAGTGCGTCAATTTTAACTGTCATTTTTTGGAAATAATCTGAGAATGTAATTTATTATAATTTATTGTATTAGAGTTGTATTAAAGGTCAAGCTTCTATTAACGATTCAATTTTGTTCATTCAACATCGAATTTGTCCGGAATTTTCGTTGCACTGTAAATAATTTGTATAAAAACATTTTTATACTTGAAAACAAAGGTCTTGTTTCAATTGCGAAATTGAGAGTTGCAACAGGTTGTGACCGAATTCGTAATAGATCATTGACGGCAGTTTGTCTGATTTTTTGATGCTCATCTTAATGTTTTAAAGACTCGTTTTATGGATTAGAATAAATAAATTACATATATTGAATATAAATAATGAAATAAACGAAATCACAATTCAACAGTGTTAATTTTTAACCGGAGGCTAATGTGAATTTGTTCAAAAATTCACCTTCGCCTCTCACTAATACAAATCGATCTTAAAACAGTTTTTAAAAAAGAAATATAATTGTTTTATTGTTTTAATCGAAATTCTACATTTGAAAGATGATTTGTAGTCTGAAAATTCACGCTGGAAATTGTGAGTAATAGTAGTTAAATAAGCAGTCATTGATTGGCCATCGATTTAAAAAGTGGTGTATATGTCGATTGAAAAAAAAATACAATTATTTACGGCATGTTCGTGTATATTTTTCAGTTATAAGTTCTTTATTTCGTGTACATATATACATAAATATACGTACAAGTAAGGCACAGCACCTCGGTAGATAATTCAAATGAAAATGTTCACACTTCTTATATTGGTTCTGTATTTGTGAATCGAACCGTTCGGAGACAGCCATAAAACAAAGAAATATACAAAAGTTTGAAAAACCAATTTGAAAAGGAACAAAATGAAAAAATAAAGAACGAAGAATTTGAATCGCGCACTTCGCGCGGTCATCAAAAATTGATGCTGTTATTTTTCTTGTGAGCATATAAGAAAAGCTTGTATATATTTTTGCGTCTCTTGTTTATATAATAATCATTTACAAATAAACATTTGAAAAAATATTATACAAAACTTTATTCGTCCTATCACGACATAATTGTCGAAAAATTTTCTTTTTACAAAATTACATTGATTCTATAAACTTAAATTAACTTCTTAAATTAGAATTAAGATAAGCTCGTTACGAAATCAGTGAGATCTTTGTACAATCTTAGGTTCAATATCTCTTTATCATTTCTAGTAAACATAAAGTTTGTTTAGTATTAAATAATTTTCAAAAAATGATCAGTATTTTTTCACTTTTTTGTGTCGCCAAAATTTGCAGTTAAAATGTACAGATCTCAAAGTTTGATGTCCGTAATGACATTTTCTTGCATGTCAAGAGCTTTTTTTCGGTTCGCGATTGCGTTAATGAGTTTTCTCTTGGGGCCAAGAGGCAATTTTAAAGCGACAATATCAGCTTCAGTTAATAACATTAAAGCTTCTAAATCAATTTGTTCAGCCTCCAGCACCGGATGGATCGAAGAGATGTTATTTGCTACCAAGAATCGTTGCAACGGTGTCCATTCCTCATCTGTTTCATCGCCTTCTAAACAAAACAATTTTCAATCATTTTCCCTTCACTCATTAATTTTCAAAAAAAGTCTATTTAAGCATTTTACCTGAAAGCAAATCGTCGTCCCACATACTTTGCCTTCTTGCCAAACTGCCTGCACTTCCAATACTGATTTCTTCGTTGTGTTTTCCATTAACTAAAATTTCAAAAACAATTTAGTTTTATAAGTTGAATACCATTCTTTTGAATTGAAGGAACGTAAAATTGCAGTCTTCGTACCATTCAAATGATGGTTTCCATTCTGATGAATTTCTGCTTGCGTCACCGGAAGGTTGTCCAAAGCCGCGGTTATCTGCAAAATCAAAAGTTGGAAATTAAACTTTGCGAAAACCAAACGAATTTTCAATTTGAATTAAAAATCTTTTAGAATCACAAAATAAGATTGCATTGTTGTAAAAATTATCAAACAAACACTAAGTATATATTTATAACAAATTGGAAAACCGTTTACCGTTCTTCTGAATGCAACTGAACCGAATCCAGGTCTGTTGAAGATACTCGCAGGTTCTTGCAAAAGTACCGTATCCCCCACTACGTTTGTTTGGGTATCGTTGTCGATTTCATCATCTTCATAGTGGCGATCGCCCAACAAATCTGGTGTGCTCTTTGCTCGGTTTAAAGTTCCCCAGACGTCGGAAATTTTGCCCCGTCTTCCGGTTTGCTGGTTATTGATTTCGTACGTTCCCACGTACATTACTTCCGAGTCTCTTCTGAGGCCAGTCAAACTCCTCACCGACTTTTTCCCATCTACTTCAACCTAAATCACACCGAAAAAACATTCCACGATAATATTCTTACTCTTTACAAAATCATGTTTACATACTTTATTCTCAATATTTTTATTTTTCATTAGTTCATAATTCTTTGTACAGCCAATTCTTTGTTTTTCGATCATTTTTGTTTTTTTGCAAAAAATACGATTGTTATTTTTAATCAAGTTTTTATTAAAACGTGTTCTCATGGTTGTTATTGTTTGAACGTACTTCAATGACCTTGAAGTCATCGACAGCTCTTCTCGCTTGTGCTTTTCTGCTGACTGCGCTCCCTTGACGCTTGGTTGCTGTGCCGACAATGTCGCTATAGGTCATCGACGGCTTCTGACGTCCTTTGAAAGTGAGAATGCCCGGTCTGTTTGATAGGATGTGTTCGTTCATCGGATCCACTTCCAACCGGCGAAAATATTTCTTCTGCTCCTTTTCTGCCCTCGTTTCAGCTAACTTTTTCCTTTTATTGTACTCTTTCAACCTTTTTGAAGATTTCATTGCAAAATTTAGATAGTTTAAAAACAATCAAACCCAGACAATTATTTATTCATTGAAATACATTATTTACAAACGTCATTTTTAAAACTCCAATGGTTTAGTATCAACACTGACTCGAGTAGTTTATTTTGAAAAACTTTAACTTCAAATAACAACAGAGTTTTGTTACTTTACCGTTTTTCATAATCCTTTTCAGCCTTTTCCTTCGACGCTTTACTCTTTTTTCGATTGTTAAGTTCCTGATCGGCCTGAGCGAAATCCAAGATCTGCAAAATCCGTTCCTGGCCATTGATAGCAGCGATTTCACGGGCGGTATGTTTGTCGATGTCCAACGACCAGACATTGGCACCAAATTTAACAAGGAACTTGACGCAGTACTCGTGGCCGCCAAAAGACGCGAGGTGCAGGGCCGTGTTGCCAAAATGATCAGTCTTGTCGGGATCGCCTCTGGAAAGAAAAAAAAAAAGCATAATTCCGTGCGCACTCGTGCCCATTATTTCCTGTCATGCAACGGCGCGCTGTGTTGCGCGACTCGCAATCAGCCGACTGGAAAAAGTGAAGGTTAATACTGTGCTTTGCAGTCGCCCTATCAAATCTATCCTCGTTCCCGATAAGCCGTTCTTCTTCCGCAGCTTCATAATTTGTTTCATTTTTTGCAGAACAGAAACACGTTTTTTTATTTTGTTGTTTTGTCATTGTTTCAACATTGTTTTGAATATTCATACAAAGTATTTCCCAAAAGAAACACCTTTGTTTACATTATTTCTTTAACAACAAACAATCGGGTTTCGGTTTGTTTACTTGTTTTCGTTTTGACTTGAAAAGTTTCGCTAGTTTTCCATTGGAAAGTTTTATTGTGATTGTTTTTGAAAAAAAAGCATTTTTTTAAAGCAGCATAGAAACACGCAGGAGAGCGAAATGTGTGACATGTGAATGTAGGCGTTCAAAAAGTAATAGTAAGTGCATGAGCATCAGTCAGTGTGTTTCATGGGGCTTTGTTCGTGCCACGCTCGATTGTTCTTCGCCGGTTTCTCTTGCCCACAACTTCCTTTCCGTCAGCTATAGTTGTTTATATTCGTGCTTCCGGTGTGTTTGCACATCTGGCAACAACTTATCGAACCAATATTTGACCCCTTATTCTGTTTTGTATATCTACTTTATATGTTCTCTTTCATACCATCATGTACACATCCTTTCTTTACATCAAGGATATGCAAAAATTTCATCCAAACGAAAAATAATAAACCAATTTTGAAACAAAATAAAATGTTTGTTTACATCTTTTTAAATTAGTTTTTTGAATAAAGTTATTATTTGTTTCGTAAACAAAGGTCATTTGTTTACATTTTATTGTTTTTGAAAGAAGAAATTCTAAGAAAAAGTCGGAGTATGTAATAATGATCGCATCTTCGTTTAAGTTTTGTAATTAACAGAATGACAAGTACATACCCTCGGGCAACCAGAAGTCGGAGTGCTTCTAAGTGACCTTCAAAGGCTGCCCACAGCGTAGGGGTCATTCCACTGTCATCGCGAGTGTTGCAGTCCTTTTTTGTTGTTTCTTTCAAGATATCCAAGTTACCGTCTCGAGCGGCTCTGCAACAAAGATCCGAGGGTTGGCTTTAACGATTTTAACATTTTCATTCGTATCAAACAATAAACATGCATTAACTCGTCAAATTAAAATTATAGTCTTTTTATTTGTTTCTCGCTAAATTGATAATTACATGGTCAGTTGAAATTCAAGGTCAGAACAGTAAGAGAAAAAGATATGAAGGAACCGGAAAGCTGGCAAAATGACGAGAAAACTCGTACGGCCAATTAACGAGAGCAAAAATGAAGAACCAAGTGAAACTGTCGCAGAACTGTTCCGAGTAATTCAACGCTGCGTCGTCAAGTAATTGAAGCGCGATATCGTCGCTCTGATGACAATTAAATTTCACATACGTTTTCAACGAAAAAAAGTGTCACGACAAATTGTGATGTCACGAATGTCAAACTTGTTTCGAGTTCTTTTTCGTAACATAATAATCAACGATGAAAATTATTGCTTCGTGCTTCAATCTGTTCCTTCGTTTTTTGATCTTGGTTTTGCAATTTATGTCACTTATTATTTCATTTTTCGTTTTGATCGGTTGAAATAACTGGTATTTACCAATCAATGTTCAAATTATGAATTCAGTAAACAACAAAAACAAGCAAATTTTCTGCGAACACGATTGTTTTTGTGGAACAGAAATATTAATATCAACAGTTTTGATGATCCAAGCAAAGTCGTATACAAGGCAAAGTTTTTCTTTTCAATACTCATCGGTTTGTCGACGGTCACGGATGAGAACTTAGTCATCGGAAAGCTAGAACATGTTCATTTGGCATACATGAAAAGAAAAGTTGTGCAGAGACAAGTGGCATTCCAACCGAACCCACTCCGCGCAGATCCGGTAACATTTGCAATTTCAACCTAAACTCTTATTTTCTTTTCAAGTGTCAAGTCCGCTTTTACGTACCAATCTCGTTATTAAATCAATTACATTTTCATTTTTTTTCTCCGCATTTCATATGAAATCTCGTGAGAGATCATTTTCACCGTTCATAAAAATGCGATGCAGAATGTAATAAAAATGTCACAGTTAGAAAAGTATTTACTTTTTTATAACGCAAGATTCTGTAATAAAAAATGAAATAAAAATAATAATAAAATGATGTAACGTTATTAAAGAGACAGTTCACTCGAGGGTAACAGAGTTGAAATAACGATTTTGTCAACTCAATTCATGAATCATCGATGGGAATCACTGATTTATTGATTCGCAAAATGACATAACTAAGCAAAAAGATAAATAAAATAACAGTTGGAAAATGATTCTTAAAACTTTTTTATGGGCAAACAATTGAACGTAAATTTCGTTATTTCTCGTTGGTTTTTTTTGTCGGAACTCGATAGGAATTAATGTTCGAACTTTTTTCAGGACAATAAACGATTTTTTGAAATTCCTCAAACTTTTGTGTCCTGGAAAACAACATGAAATTGCACTTTAATAGTAACGATCGGTAATCTACGAATCTCGGTTACATCCATTGTTCCGTTTCCTTGAGATCTCGCGCAGATCTTCTGATCGCGTGCTTGAAAAGTCGCGCATTAATAACTCTAGAGTCGACCTGATAATCTTGTTTATTGGAGCACTTATCCTCACAAGAAATCCTTACCAAAATAAGAGCAAGTCAGGTTTTCTTATGAATTATACTTATGAGTCTGATAACACACGGTAAAATTAATTTTTTGAGTTTCCAGTCAGATGTTATCCTAAGATGATGTTTTTGCAAATAATTTATTCTTTTCCAACAAATCAGTTTTGCTGTTAAAACTAACAGTTTATTTATTACAAAAACTTAGATTCAGATGAAAATGAATTATTTTGAATAATTGTTTGATTGATAAAAACAACTTTAAACAAGTTATTGGAGTACTTTTTAAAGTAAATTTCTATGGCAAAAATGTACATGAAACACTTTTATATTTGAAATAGGAAAAGTCAAAGAACAGGATTGAAAACATGTTTTCAAAAAAGAACGTTTGCAAATTTGAAGAGAAGTTAAGAGAACAATTATTGACGACTTACTTGTGAAATCGTTCGGACGTCATGATTCTCGCGCTTTCCAAAGCCAGTAGATACTTGTCATGCAACTTTTCATCAGATCATTTCTGATGGAGCGAAGAACGTTAATAAACCCACAAACAACAAAGAGCGACGGTTCCGAGGCGCGGAAAAATGGAAAAAAGATTTTATAGAGAACACGGGTTGTGCAGTGCGTTGCGCGTTGTCAAATACTAACATCGAGTCAGTCTCTTTGCCCCGACTATACTTTTTCGCCGTATTGATAAGCCCCCTCTAAATCGAAAGGCTCGGCCGCAGGGTCCCTCACCTGCGAAACTGCAGCAGCTCACCTGTTCTCCGCTGTTTTATCGACTCAGGAAATCTTTTGCAATCAATGTGTAATTTTGTTACAATAAAAACAGGAATCAGAAATTTTTATAGTTTTGTTTTGAAAGAAGTTGAAATCATTTTGAATTGAATTTCGGTTAATGACAATTTTTGAAGTTTTGAATTAAAATTACTGTTTTCGCTTCATGAACAGGGATTAAAATCTATAACTGTATAAAGTTAACTTGAACTTACTTTTTGATGATTATCTGGATGATTATTCAAGTTCAACGTTTTGAACTTGAAATAATGTAGAATTGAATCATAGATTAAAGACCTAAAATAGTTTTAAATAAAATAGTTTCAAATAACAACAATGTTTTATTCATGATTGATCCGATCTATGGAGAAGTTTATGGAAATTTCCATTAAACGTTTTGCTGAAGTACTGAGCACTCCAGAAAACTAATGAAATAAGGAGCTTTTTGGTCTCATTTCTTATTTAATCATAGGAATCAGAATCAGAATAGCATTGTCAAGTTATAACCATTATTGTTTCTACATTGGAAGGATTCGGGTTCCATTGGGTTCCATAAATTAATCAGCTCTATATAATCGTAAATTTTTATTGAACGTTCGTTTGAATCAATGTTTTAAAAGCAATCACAGACAAAAAATCAAAAAAATAAAATAACAATCAAACATTTTATTATAAAGTCATTGTTAAAACAACAATCAAAATAAAACAATAAATGGTAGCATCTGAAACAGAAACTCCTTATTGCATCGCAACAAGAGCGGTGCACAAGAAGGATAAAAAAAATCTGAAAACACCAACACTGGATTATATTGGCCTCCCACCCTGCAGCTCGCGAAAGTCGAGGAGGGGCATGTATTGGCGCCGCGCGCGCTTTGTTGACTCGCGTAGTCTCGTCATCGAGTGACGCCGCGGCCATGTTTGTTTTAGTTTCGGGGGATGAAAAGTGCGCGAGCGGCCGCTGATAACAATAATCGCTCGTGAGGAAATGTCTGTAACCGTGGGGTGTCGCGTTGTCCGTTGTCTCGGCATCGCTGATCCTCGTTGTTAAACAAATGGTGAGTACCATCCACCTACCTTACATTTTATGCACTTGTACTTATATATTTCGCCGATATACAAATATATTCTTATATAATTCTATATTTCTTTTTTATTTATTAACCCTTTTGAATCTAAAGCCAAAACAAAACGACATACAAAAGTGTTCAAAATACAATAACATCACGACGACGTAATCGCAATTGCAAAAAAAAAACCGCGCAAATCGTCTAGACGAGGCGTCGTTTGTGAAACGACCGAAATTGTGTAGGAAAATTGCGCCAAAAATTCGGCCGTTACATCGCCCCGGCAACGAGTTCGTCATCCGCGCACGTTAATCGATATATGTGAGTTGCTCTCGTCGGACGCAACGTCAAATCACCGATCGCGTTAGAACGCCCCTCCCGCGCACACACCGTTTCCCGCGCGATTCTTCTTATAATTCCTTTCCTCGGCTAGATTTACTGTTGCCTGCGATTATTTTGTCTTTCCGATTACGTCTTCGTTCGGCTCATTTCAGATGCCATTCATTAACGTCTGTAATATCACTGGTCATAGACCATGTTTGTTTGTTTGCTTGTTTGTTTATTGAACGAGCGTCACGGAGTGGGGAGCTTGGCACTTGGCTTGCGAATGTTTTGACTCGATCGCGAGTTTCGTTAAGGCATATACACAATCAATACACAATTTGGAAAAACATCTATGTTGTAAAAAATAAACAATACAATAAAAGAGAAGATAGTTTATTATACTTTTCGTTTTCCATTTAAAAATGTAATAACAAACATTGATAATTGAATCTTGCCGGAAATTGGAAACTTTGCAGTGGTTGTTGTGTACGGACCTTAATTTGTTCGAGATTTTGCGCGCGCAATTTACGATGCAATTTTTCCATGCTTGTAAAATTGATTTTTTTGTGATGGCGTTATAAATGGATGATGAAATATTAATACTGTCATTTTTTATGGAGTTTGTTGTATACATTTCGTTTCATTGTTATAAACAATTCTGTTTACATCGTATTCTTGTATTTTTGTAACAAATAAACAATTACAAAATGTTTTAACAGTACTTTGTTGTACATTGAAGTCATTCCTACGAAAATAACTACACTTTAATAACTGAACTTAACTTTTGCTTTAAATTATAAATAGTTTGTAAAACTACGTAAACTAAATTGTTAAATATTCTTAAAAGAAAATCTAACAAAAGTTGCAACGAAATAAAAAATCCCAATTCTCTGCTTCAACGTGATTCCAATTTGAATGAAAGAAGTAATTTCCTTAATCTCTGACTTTGCAAAAAAGTTGTTTTTGTTATAACAAGCTAATCAATAACAAAATATAGGTCAAACTAAAGATCTAATTTGAGATTGTTATCTGACGAGGGTACTAAGACCAAAACAACTGTTTCAGAAGTCATAAAAGACGTGTAATCATGTGGCTACGTAGCGAACACCCGAGCAGGCGACTTCGCGGTCGTTTGGCGAGCGGCAGCGTGTCAGCCAGCAAAATTCCAAACCGCCGAGTTCAATCCGGAACTGTTCGCAAAGTTCCCGCCATCAACAACAGTAGTCAGCGTGTCAACACTTCCAGTAGATGCGGTCGGCTTTCTCGTTGGCAACGACGTTCAACCAATTTACTCAAAGAGGTATAATTAAACTTTAATCACCACTCAAATCAACCATCTCACAAACCAAAGTTTCAGTTAAAAAACAATTGTATCCCTTTATTTTCAATTATAATTTCAGGCGTGCAAGGAAAACGTACTGCATTATGCAAAATCAACGCCGACAAAGCGAGAGCGAGGCCTGCGACGCAGAAAGTGCATGAAAAGATCCGTCGTGACGTCAACGCCGCTACACCGAAACCCGCCTAAAGATGCTATTATTGTAGGTTTAAAATTAACAAAGTTAACGTTTGATGAAGTTTAGAAACATTCGAAACAATGTTTTGTGTTCAATTGTTGCAGCCTCCAAAAACGACCAAGGTATCAAAAGTATCAGAAGAGTCAAAGGAGAACTGGAACATCACAACTCTATCTTTGTATCAGCCAACGTTAGATGTTAATTCCGACTGCTCCACTGCTACAAACGATTATAAACAGTCACTAACCGAACTGTTGCCCCCACTGCCGGACGGTCCTCATCCTGACCTTTCATGTTTGCTGGACGACGAAACCAATCGCAATCACGAGAATGGTAAAATCAAAATCACGCAAAAAAAACTATTTGTATTTCAAAGTCCATTTCTTATTCTTGTTTGCAGATCTGTTATCCCTGCATTATTCCGAAATAAGTCCGAACAGTGAAACTTCGGACGAATATTACAGTGCAATGAGTAACACTTCGTCGATCTACAACAGTTCGCGACTCAACTCGTACTCGTCCTTCAATTCGAAATACCTGCAGGATTTTGGGTATAGCAACAATAATGATAATGGAGAGTCGAAGCATGATCTGGTGGGCTATGCTAGTGCGCCAAACATGTACACGGAGAACACGAGTCACGACGCGAATGGCAACCCCGAAATTGATTATAACAATCCAAAGTACATGGAAGTCGGGGGCGAGGAGATCGTGGAGAGCTGCGAGGTGGACACTATGGTCACTCAGGAGCAGGACGACAGCGAACCTTTCGATCCTTATGTCTTTATCAAACATCTGCCTCCGCTCACTCCGGCGATGAGGGCGCGATGCCCGGCCCTGCCACGAAAAACTAGGAGTAGTCCGGAGTTCAGTTTAGTCCTTGATTTGGTAGGATAATTTGTCTTATACATTTTAGTAATGTTTAGTTTTAACGAATTTTGTGATTTATTGATTGTTTTTGATTTTGAATTTGTTGTTCAGGATGAAACTTTGGTACACTGTAGTCTTCAGGAATTGTCCGACGCAGCATTTCGCTTTCCTGTCGTCTTCCAAGACGTCACATACACGGTCTTTGTGAGGACACGTCCATATTTCCGAGAGTTTTTGGAGCACGTGTCATCTTTGTACGAGGTGATACTGTTCACGGCGAGCAAACGCGTTTATGCCAACAAACTGATGAATTTGTTGGATCCTACCAGAAAGTTGATCAAGTTCAGACTGTTCAGAGAACATTGTGTTTGTGTCAACGGCAATTATATCAAGGATTTGTCAATCCTTGGAAGAGATTTATCCAAAACTGTGATCATTGATAATAGTCCGCAAGCTTTTGGATATCAGGTATCTAAATTACTATATTCAATCCAACAACTTTTTTCTCTTCGATGTTTTTCAATTTTGTTCAAGTTTAATTCACGTAATGATTTCTTTTTCAGTTGGAAAATGGTATACCCATTGAAAGTTGGTTTGCAGATCGTTCGGATAGCGAGTTAATGAAATTGTTGCCATTTTTAGAGAATCTTGTGGACTGGGTAAGTTTGAAACAAAAAAAAATCAGAAAAATTAAAATTTACTTGGAAAAAGATTTTGTTTTGAAAATGAATGTTGTGAATTTGCAGGGTGGTGACGTCAGACCGCACATAAGAGAACAATTTCGCTTGTTCAGTTTTCTACCACCGGATTAAATTATTAGCACAATGTGAGAATCCTCTAGAACGAAGTGGATTTCGTTGATTTGCTTCCATTAAAAAAAACCGACTATCTACAACATAGCTATATACTACAATATAACTATGTCATTTATATACCATAGCTAAAATAAATAAATGATAGATCGTCTTTTTGAACCATAACATAACTGCACAATATGCATACAACAATAAAAGTTGCGTCACAAAATTGTTAGAGCAAAGACAAAAACGATTGAAATCTGCGAACAAAAAAAATTGTCCCAACAATTGTTTCCAAGCTTCAGAATGTATTTAGTATGGTACCGTCATACGTTTTTTATTGTTTACATCTTTTGAAAGTTTACAACATGTAAATAATTAGGTTAACGTAACGAGTGCACGTTTCCCTGTGCGGATATCATGTTCTCGAATAATTTTACATCGATTACATCGTTCGCATTGTGAATTTTCTATTTTTCCATTCATCGATTGATTCTTGATGTCTGCTTTTCTGTAACCACGAATCTCTTTTACTTATATTCTGTATATCTACTAATATTTTTATATCAAAATTTATGTTGAAATATATTGCGTTTTTCGTTATATTGACTCTTTTGAGAAACGATTGGCTCTAAAAAAAGGAATTTAATATATAGAATTAATATAAACTATCAAATATAAATTAATTAGTAGAAGGAAAACAAAAGATGCACATTGTGTGCAAAAGTTCAAACTCAGTTGTTGAACTTTTGCACCGTGCAAACTTGGATTATGAGAAGCATACCTCAAGTACAAAAATAAAATTAGCATCAAACCAAAATAACGATGTACACAAAAGGAAAAACAAGAGAACGCAAAAGCGGTGCGATTGTTTGTGGCAAAGTGTCGTTCCGCGATTACTTGCAAGATGAACTTGAATGATTGGACTGAACACTCGTTTAAGCTCTTCTTCAATTTTCGTCAATCGATATGTTCAATTGACTTTGATTAAGCTATTTTTTTACTTCGAACATTGTAATAAATTAGTATTAAATAATTAAAAGAAAACAGAGTCCACTCGGTAAGTGCAAATGCCTGCGTTGATCTGATTTTGTGATAGGTTTATTTAACGAAAAAGACCACTTTATCGAGTCTTAATAGTTTTATTTATATTGACCATGCATGAAGAGGCATGAAGAAATACTTTATTATAAAACAAAAATGAAATAAAAACGAAGAAGAGATTAACTAGACGAAAAATAAAATACCTTAATTTTAGTTTGACGAATTAGACCGATTGTAATCCGCACTTCACCATCAAAATTGTTTTACATCAAAATAGAAGAACAATAGAGAACAAAAAGAACAATTTATGCAAACTGATTTGTACGCAAAGAATGAAAATTATTATGAAGAATAAACATGAGCTATCGCGATGAGATTGCGTTTCGGGCACTAGCTAATTATCTGGTCAAAAGAAAAAAAAGGTGCTTCGGTTGTATCTCGTAAAATTAACGGAATATAGTATTAGAGAGAAGAAAAAATCTACAGATTAAAACTTATGCTGAATATAATTATCCCAGTTAGACAGGTGTAAGATAAGCTCTTTTTACAAACAAAATAAAAACAAAAGGACGAAAGACAGGTCGAAAGCGGTCAATCGCTTTTTAGATAGAAATAAAAATACGTGTATCAACTATAAAGGAGAAAGAGAAAACGAGAGGATGTGATAGAAATTAATTACCACTTACCAATAAGTGTATAAATATGTTACGCGTCGCAGATAAACAACAATTAAGAATATCAATCAACAAGCCGGCAAATTTGTAAGCAGATATTTGTGATTCGCAATCACGGCTGTGCGTCATAACAGTAGAGTTGCATGTGAAACCAAATTCATTTATTTCCTCTTTGGTTTCCCGTACAGCCCTAAGTCATAGTTATCAAATGCACGGCGACGTTCATTTGTCTTCGAAATCAAACCTTCTTTTAATCACTGATTAATGAAACAAAAGCAACAAATAGTCTTAGACGTTTCTCTGGATCGTCCATTGAAAGAATGATTTTGTATTTATTTTTTATCGCATATCAATTGTTTCGACCGAACACATCATGTGTATACAATTTTCCAATTTATTTATGATCCACATGGACAAACTAAATAAACATGTTTTTATTAGAAATCGCGATTGCTTTTTTGATTTCTACTCCCTTCATTTTAAAAGAGTTGTTTTAAGGATATCAATTTCAGGATAGGACATTCTGGAGACAAGAAGTACGTAGCATGACAAAAGATTATTGTATCACGGTTGTATTGAATCTTTCAATATGAAACAGGAAAACAAGTTTTTCATCTTACTATCAACTCAGTCTTATAAATAGTTAGAACAATGTACGTATACGAGGTACGTCGAGCACACATACAATTTGACTATTTGACTTAGGTACAGAAGTTGTTTTGTAAAAATTTGATCAGTCAACTGAAACGAATTAGTATTTTTCATGCGGAGGGAGTTAACTGTTTCAAATGCAGGTACACGGAGGCAAATAAGTAATAATAAATAAAAGTGACCAAAATCACGGGATTGATACGTGATTGTATACCATCCCCCAGGCTGGGTTCCCAAACGATAACGTTCGTTATGTCCAAAGTCTTACTACTTAATTCTCGCCTCCAGTATTAAGTTCATAGCTGAACGGCAAAATAGCTGGAAAAATTATTTTATTATTCACCACTTGATTTCTCTCAGTTCTGTAACAAGTTGTTATACTATTCATTGTTTAACAGCGAATATAACATTCTCTTTTCTATTCATCTACGACAAAACTAGTTTCTCTTTTTTTTTGTCAATATCTTGTTAGTGAGGTTTTTCATAAGACACTACGTATCACTATATTATGTCAGGTTTTATTTTTTGCAAACTCGGAATTCGGATACGTTCAATTCACCAACTAAAAAAAATGAAAAGTAAAAAATAAAATTAAAGTACAAGAAAGTTGATTAAATCATAAAATTAATCATTAATAAATGCGTAACAAATAATTTGAATTCGGGATGTTATTGCTATTAATTTTGTTGCCATAAACTTTATTGAACAGAGCAGAGTTCTTTTTCCATGTACGAATCGTCAGTCTGATGATTCGCGTAGCAAAGGAACTTGAACCCGTCAACAGTGGCAACTTGGAGTTCAACGTATCTGAATGCCGAGTTAAACAAATTCTAATAATCAGCGTTGTCTTTGCGCTGAAAGTACCTAGTTTCGATCCGCTTGCTATGGCGTACGAGCGACGGAAAGTCTTTGATTATTTTAGCTAGTTTGGAGTCCGGCAGTGGTGTAGTGAGAATTGTAAAGATGTGTCCAAACACCAGCGCGTCAAGCTCGTTCGGCCTGATGAACAAACAAACATTCAATTTGGATGACATTTCACATAGTACGTTTTTATTCGTCTTAGCTACAGGTTGTGATAATAAAAAGGGACCAGGATTGTTTTAATGGTAGATGTTGAAGCTGGCGTCGCTATTCTGCGAATGCAAGTCAACGGATCCGATATCCTCAAACAACGAGTCTAAGGACTCCGAATCGGTCTTGACAACTTCGAAACTCAGAGCACTGGAAAAGCGTGCAAAATATGTCTGATCGATGCGGAACATGTGCTCAAGCAGGAGAGGATAGTTGAGGATCGCTTTTGTGACGGAATACGTGATCGGACTGGTCAGGGCTTTGACATGGCCGTAAACTATTGCGTCGAGTTCAGTTGGTCTGGGAAAAATGAATCGTCATTTTTATTTTATCGAATTATCGTGAAAATTGTGAAAATTAAAAGTCAGAAAAAGAGTTGTATCAAAATCTTACTTGTCCCCAAAAAAGTAATCATTCTTTTCGAGCCTCTCGTTGAGTACGTCGCAGCAAGTTTCAACTTCCTTGAAAACTTCATCAAGATTTTTTTTGTACCATCCTAAGGCTTTGAGGTTTCTGACGACTTGGTTCTTTTTCTGCCAGGTCATAAAGTGGTTCAAAGGAAAGGGGTAAACGCTGCCGTATCTGTTTTTGGTGATGGCGTTGAGGGTTTTTGTGTCGCACCAGCAGATGTACTGTTCGGCGTTGTGCAGCACGTTGTTCACCAGACAGATGTAGGCTCGCATGTCGTCCTTGTCTTTCTGTGAGAGGTTTTGCGACAGATTGCCGCCCTTGCTGTTCACGAAATTGACAATGTCGTCAAACTCGGCTTTTATGAAGGCTCCGCATTTGATAAATGGTACGCGTCCCGAGGGCGACATGAACTCGGCATTTACTCGGGGCTCGATTTGAAACTCCAGGTTGCACATCTTCAGGTACGCTTGGACTGCTAGGCAGTTGGCATTATCTGGCAGGAGGATCTGCTCCACCTCTAGAGGCTGGTAGAGTTCGATTTTTTGCGGCCATGGTTCTTGAGCTGCAAAATAAACAATAATTTGGGATTAAATTTGTAATCGTTTTAACTATTAGTACTATTGAATTTTGTTTATGTTATTATTATTGTTTGAATGTTTAATATTGAGTATATTGAGTTAGAATGTTTAGTAAAACACTGTTTAATGAAAGCATGACCTAGATAACAGACAAGTCTTCCTCTGGTATCTTCTAATCAATAAAAAGAAATAAGCAAAAAGAAATGAACTTTTTAACTACCCTTTTCGCAAGAATTTCTCACTGAACAATTTATTCTGCCAACGTAAAATCAAAAAACAAACATTGAGTTCATTTTTGCAAAATTAAAATTTGTACAAAAGATGAAATACTCGGTTGAAATTGGAGTTGAACAATATTTTGTATAAGGATTAGTCAGATGATTAATTACAATACCTCCGAGTTCCACTTCAATTGATTCAGTTAATAAAATTTTGGGCATTTTTAAAACGCTCCAAACAGACTTAGTTTATGAAGTACAGATTAGAGGTTAGGTTTTTGACTCCATTTGCCAGGCAAAAGGCGGTAAAACGATATTTCAAACCGTAAATACAAGAGTGAGTTTTTTATTAGTTGTTAAATTTCGTTGTTTAATTGTTAGCTGAATAATGCGTAGAGTTAAAATTGTTTTTAATAAGGTTTCTCAATCTCTATTAAAAATACAATATTTCAATAATAAACAAAAAACTAACGCTATGAATATAATTGCTTATCATATAAGAAAATTGATTTTAGTTATTACCGTAAAAATCGTAGTTTCCTCCACAGACATATTTATTGGTGATTTCATCTCGTTTCTGCGGAGGGAATTGAAACTATATATATTTTATTTATTGTTTTACTTTTCAGCATAGTTGTAAATCATTTGTTGTTTTAAAAATGACAATATTAACTAACCATTTGAAATGTGCGAATACTCCTGATTACAGCGTCGTAAATTCTCAACTGCAGTGGAACAAAATAATTGTTACAATTTTTCATCGAATTATAAGCCTCCATTTGATACGTAAACTTTGTTATAATTGTTATTATTTAAGAAATTTCGTTCATCCCAAACTATAAATTTTTATTTGTTTACAAAATGTTAGCCTATGACATCTTCACTTAACAATTCAATTTTTGAAAATACCGTCTTTTGTTTGTACGTATTTTTACGTCAAAAAAACGCGCCATCTTGTTTGAAAAATGCAAATGCCTCATTTAATGGATAATATCTCTTTAATTAATTATTTTATCTCATAATTTCAATAAAAAAATGATTTTTGATTTCAAGTTACAAACAAATTTAAACGAGAAATTAATTAGTGCCGCTAGGTGGAGCAGCGATCGATCAGTGTGAGGCGCTGGTTGATATTTCTTCTCATTCTCTTTCTTATCCGTCTTCAACATGTCGAAGCGAGGTATGTAGAATTTTGTGCAAATTAAAATCCAAAACAATCGGATAATAAACAAATTAAAAACGAGTAAAAACCCGTGCCAATCGACTAGTGAAAACCCGTTGCATTCGGTTTAACGTTGATTTTTTCGTAACTCAGTCAATTACATCGAGTATTGACTGACAATGTGTCAAGTGCCGCGACTCCTCTGTGCCCCAACAATTTTCATGTTTACAACGACAAATTTGTGTTTCAGGACGTGGTGGTTCCGCTGGAGCTAAGTTCCGCATCTCCCTGGGTTTACCTGTGGGAGCTGTGATCAACTGTGCAGACAACACTGGTGAGTTACAATTTTTTCTCAAACAAAGTTTATGCATGTCGCATGGACAACATAACCTCATCTTCATCTTTGTTGTTGTGAATAAAAAATCAAAATTTTTTCTGTACACTTCATAAATACATGATTTCATGGCTTTTTGTTTTGTTTACATTCGTTCAACAACTTTTCTAGATGTAAACAGTTGAATTATTTTCTTTTAAGAATTATAATTTGAAATTTATCTCGAAATTGAAATAATTTTTTAGTTCTTTAATAATATTCGATTCTTATGGCTAAAAAGGGTTACTGGAATTGACTAACGTTTTTATTTGTTTTTAGGCGCCAAAAATTTATATGTCATCGCCGTACAAGGTATCAAAGGTAGACTGAATCGTCTGCCAGCTGCTGGTTCTGGTGACATGATCGTTGCCACGGTGAAAAAAGGAAAGCCAGAACTCAGGAAAAAGGGTAATTAATCATTTTTAATCAGTCATTCAAATTCTACGTATTGTTGTACTTTACTCAATGTTTTTATTGTTTTGCAGTGATGCCAGCGGTGGTGATAAGGCAGCGGAAACCGTTCAGGAGGAAGGACGGGGTGTTTATATACTTCGAAGACAATGCCGGGGTCATTGTTAATAATAAGGGTGAGATGAAAGGATCCGCTATTACTGGACCAGTTGCAAAGGAGTGCGCAGATCTCTGGCCGAGAATTGCATCGAACGCTAGCAGCATTGCGTGATCGGTTCTCTTATTTGTATAAATTATGGTCTTAATAAATCATGCGGATTTTGTTCATAAATCACTTTTTTATCTTTGTTATCCCTTTTAACCCATCGATTTTATTTACATTTTCAATTAAAAATATGTTAATGAACATGTTGATGAATATGCGACAGATTTTTGGTAGATCTTTTTTAGTTGATTAAAAAACCTCTTCGAAATTACCTGTTAATTGAACAAAAATTGAAATACATTTAGTCTGCCTTCAAAAGTTGGAAATATTTGTTGATTGTCGTATTTGATATTTGGTTTTAACAAAAACAGGAAAAATGATTGTCTCATGGAATGAAAGACTTGATAATTTTTTAAATAACAAAATTACATAAATTGACAAAAAATGTGGAACGCTTCACGATTTTGCGTGTCATCCTTGCGCAGGGGCCATGCTAATCTTCTCTGTATCGTTCCAATTTTAATATATGTACTGCCGAAGCAAGTACGAAGGTATATTGAATATCAGCTCCCTTATATTCTTGTATCCGTGAAATATGACACTTGCGAGAAACGTTTTTCACTTGAGCGACACCTAGCGAGTATTTATAAAGTTACTTTCAAGGATACCGTTTGACCATGAAACAATTGAAAGAAAGTATCCCCAAGAAAATAATAAATGACTATCGATGACTATCCACCATCTACACATTCAATCAATAATAAAAAATAACGCAAGTACCTTGAGATATAAATTTATTAGCTGATAATTGTATAAATCTAATCATATTATGTACATATTGAAAGCCGTGACTGAAAGAAATTCATATAAAAAAGACTCCGCTCAAGCGCAAAAAGATGTTAACCCGTACAATCTCCCGATCAAAAGACCGGGAGCAGACAATCCCAAAGTCATGTTTAAAAGAAGTACATCCACTAGAAATAAAACAATTCGTTTATTTTTCAATTACAAAAAAAACTAATAAAACAAAAAAAAATTGAACAAAGTTCAACTCCGAAGTTAAGGTCCCGTGGTGACTGGTTCGATGGTAGCCCCACCCTGGATCTGTCCCCAGCCGATCAAGCGCCAGTGGTTCTCAACTCTGCGCGAAAGTGCGATCTTCTCGTTGATCTCCGTGCAGACTGGATTGGTCAAGCTGATTTTCGCCAAGTCAGCCTTGGTGGCGATTACCCGACCTCCAGTACTGAGCGAGCCGATGTTCACCAGCAGCACCTCGTTTCTGATCAGCTTGGAAACCTTCGCGCCCTTTTTGTCTCCCTCAGTTCTCACTCCCAAAAGTCGCTTGAGCAGATAATACGAGATCTCAAGCTCGACAAAAATCCTTGGCAGGCTTCCAACAGCGCCTAGAATTTGACCAACCAGTCGGTCCGCCCTGCAGAGGGTGGGTTCGATCTTGGTGCCCACACCGATGAGACCTCCAGGAACCGCGAACTGCAACTCGTTCTGTTCGGCGAACAGCGAGACTATCCTGGAGAAGATGGGCGTGCAGGTGAGTTTGCCCTCGTTGTCCTTGGCGACTAGTCCTGGTCGCACCTCGATCTCCATGCCGACCTTGAGCACGCCCTTGAGGATGCTCCCGCCAGCGACTCCGCCCTTGAGGTCGTCGACCTCGCAACCTGGTTTGTTGACGTCGAACGACCGGATGACAATCAGCCTTGGATCCGAAGTGAAATCCCTGAGAGGAACTGGGATCTTCTTGACGATGTACTCGCACAGCACCTCGATGTTGTACTTGAGCTGCGCCGAGATGGGGATGATCGGGGCGCCCTCGGCCACGGTGCCCTGGATGAACTGCACGATCTGCTCGTACTGCTCCTTCGCCTGGCCCTCCTTCACCAGGTCGATCTTGTTCTGGAGGATGATGATGTGTTTGAGCTTCATGATCTCGATCGCCGCGAGATGCTCCGACGTCTGGGGCTGGGGACAACTCTCGTTGCCGGCGATGAGCAGCAGGGCGGCGTCCATGACCGTGGCGCCGTTCAACATCGTGGCCATGAGGATGTCGTGACCGGGACAGTCGACGAAGGAGACGTGACGTACAAGCTGCATGCGACCGGAACAGTTGACGCGCGAGCAGGGCAGTGAGTCGTCCTTGCTGGAACCGCCGGACGTGTAACAGGTCGGCCGTCGACACTTCTCATTGTCGCATTTGTAGATCTTGGCGTTCGCGTAACCGAGCTTGATTGTGATGTTGCGCTCGAGCTCGTTCTTGAAGCGCACAGTGTGCACTGTTGAGATTGCTTTGACAATTGTTGACTTGCCGTGGGCTACGTGGCCGATTGTACCGATGTTGATTGTGGCCTGGCGACTTATCACTTCTGGAGAGAGCGCTGTGAGCTTACTGACGTCGAGCTTGGACAGGTCCTGCTTGCACAGGTTCGGCTGACCGGTCGTCACTCCTGATCCTTCTTCTCCCATGATTCTGTATGTGGTTTCGGAGCTTTTGATGGGTGCAGATGTGTCGGGTCGATGGCAACTGGTATCCGGGCATAAAAGTGGACTTTGAGAGCTGATGGAAACCTTGGTTCTGAAAGTAAATGTAGGTTTTGATATATTTCATATTTTTTTAAATGTACTTTTGGAACAAGCACATTAATCTATACAATTGTTTAATTCTTTTATATCAACTTTTTAATTTTTAGAAAAAGTTTATTTATCATTTTGTGCAGTCGTTTTTGTAAGTTTTATTGTTCTAATGCTGGTTGAATCTCAGTTTAACCCGTTTTTAAAAAGAAATGATAACTTGAAATCAAAAAATACATGAATAAATGAAGAATGTTTTGGGGCTTATGAACCATAGGATTATACATTTCATTTTTTTTATGTTTTAATGATTTTTTACTGATTTTTGCAATTTTTTAAATTCTGTTGTTAGTTTTGTAGGGATGAAACTTCTTCGATGCATTCAATTTTCTATTTTCATACAAATTTCGAATTCAAGATACGAAACAAGCTTCCTCTGCAACGAACATATTAGCCTGATGAAATTTGTGTCACAAATGCCAAGATAATCATGCCGAAACACGTGTAAGAACTGAAAGGTGGCTTTCGAAACATGAAGCTTTAATCCGCTTCAAACTGAAAAAGTCTGTTTAGTACCCCGGCCCTTCAACGAGATTCCTAATCAACATTAAATTAAAAACAAACAAATCCGGTACTGCACAAAATTAATCAACGCAATTTTGTCGAAAATATGTCAACTTACCTGGTTTCGGGATCTCTAGAGTTTTGCCACTTTCGTACACTTAGGTTAGGATCAGTTGAAAAATGTCAACTTTTGATCACTTGAAAAATAACCCCAGCCCTTTTTTAAAAACTACTTCAGGTATTTTTTAAAACTAAATAGGTCCTGTGGAGAACCTTACTTTGACTTATTTTATCTTTCGTAAAATAAGAATGTCAATTTTCCGGGGAGTCAACACACTAATGAAAGAGTTAAGCACGTCACTCTGTCTCTTTCTGTCATGGAAGATAGAAAAGGACAAACAATTATCACCGGTTAGAAGCAAGATGGACAAATCACATGAAAAAAGGTACTATGTCGGTATTGTAGGAATCAGTGTTGTTCAATGCGTCCAATTTTCCAACTTACAACAAAGTTGGAGTAGCCCACCTAAATCAACACAAACATTGCGCGCAAAATAACCTATTTAAAGCAAAATACGTCAAGCAACTTTTTAAATAACTGACTCCCAAGGTATTTCTATCAATACTCGATCTGAAAACTATCTCCCACACTTGTCTGCTGTTTAAAAACAATAACAATCTTTGAACTAAACAACTTTTTTCTACGTCTGAAAATAATCAAAACAACACGTTTCTTATATGACAACTATCTCAAATTTGTCTGAACTGTTGTTTGTTTAGTACTTCCAAGTAGATTTGTTTGTTCATGTGATACTCGATATTTATCTTTGAAGGTCAGTAAACTTTGTTTATGTTTATATTTGTCTTTTTGTTAATGTTCTCTTACATTCAAATGTGGTTTCAGAATGTCACAAGACTTTGTTGGCTGTACCGTTTCGATAAAAACGGTGGACGAGGGTGCGTTCCAGGGCCAAATTATCGGTGTTAATGACCTAAGCGTCACACTGACAAAAGCTTTTTGTAATGGCGTTCCCCACACGTCGTCGCAGCTTACAATCAGGTATTCATTTCGTTCTATCATAAACATCGCTTAATTTGTATTTTTTTACTACATTGTTTGTAAATTTAACCAATTTATTAAAACTATACGTATTTTTCAGTGCAAAAGATATTTTGTCGATAGAAATAATTTCAACAGAGGATACAAACAGTAAAGCAAATGATGCGCAAACACAAAGCAAAGTTAAGAGGCCAATTGCAAAGCGAGCTGGTCGTTCCTTGTCTGAATGTGTTACCTCGCCGGCTCAATCTTGTCCGGCATCTTCCTCAACAAATACAAGAAAAACGGTGGATATGCATCCGCAGGCCGAACCTTCGACCAATGGAAGAGGAGTTGGTAATGCAGCATTTTTGACGAACAGAATTTTTTACTTGTTACAGACTTTTTTTGTCTTTGTCATTTTGATTGAACAAACAAAAACTTTTTTAGATGCAAACATGAAAGGAAATGCAAGAAAGGTAGTAAAAGATAGGCAGAAATGGAACGACAGAGATGAACAAGCTTTTGGTAATCCAATTGATCAGTCAATGGAACAAGACTTTGATTTTGAGAAGAATTTGGCGTTGTTCAATAAAAAGGTTTGTTTCTTCTCTAAAAAAGAGCAACGAAATAAAAATTCCTCCGATTTGTTGTGGCCCAGGCTTCTATCGTTGATGAAAACTAATGTTGAATCTTCATCTTAGGCTTTATGGCAACAAATCAATTCGTTAAAATCTCAAACGAAGGGAGAGAATACCAAAAGTGGAACAAACAAGGGTCGTCAGTACAGGCACGACGAGAACGTTATAGAATCGGAACCAACGGCTTTCAGACAAATAGTTGTACCGCACAAGTCGACTGATGCAAAAGAGTACGTTACAGATGATGGGCTAGTGATTCCAAGCATAACTCCGGATTTACACAAGCAGTTGATCGGCGCTGCAGATAGGTTTGGAATCAGCTGGGAGAGGCGGGTATGTTGAATACAATTCGAAATTGAATTTACCAAAACCAACAAAACCAAATAAATAACTTAATGTAACCAATCTGAAATTACAGGTGGAGCTGTTAGGCCGCGCAGCAACAGAAATAAGTTTGCAGTTGTTGGGCGGTGGCCACCGGTTCAATCCGAATAACGCGCACCAATGGCCGACAGTGGTGGCCCTTTGTGGGCCCCACAGATCCGGAGCTGCCGGGGTCAACTGTGCCCGACAGCTGTCTAGTCACGGCGTCAAGACCTGCGTCTACATTGAAAACACTGAAGACATTTTTCTGCTACAAGAGCTGTCCCTGTACAAACTGACGGGTAACCGAGTCGAGACCGACATGAAGAAGTTGCCCCAGGTCGTGGATCTGATTCTGGTGGCGCTCTGCGAAGAGAACACCTCGAGGATGGTGACGCCGATCGCGAGGTGGGCGAGCAACAACCGCGCGACCATCCTGGCTATAGAGCCACCGTCCTCCGGCACGCCCGGCATCGTCAGCAAGTTCAGTCTTCTGGGAAGTCTGCCACTTTCGCACAGCGAAAACAACGGCCGACTGTACCTGTGCAATCTCGCGTTCCCCGACCGGGTGTACGCCGACGTCGGCATCAACTACCGGTCGCCTTTTGGACCCAAGTTCGTCATTCCGTTACACTCCACGAGCTCCTAGCAAGCTCCGATGGACGTCCTTCCAAACGATCAAATTCACCTCTTTTTGTTGTCGACTTTTGCAGAACTACTTTTCTGAGAAACAGATTTTATCGGCCGATGCGAGATTTCAAACAAGAATGAAACATTATTTTTTCAATACAATAGAGAGAAATAAGCACCATGTGATTTTAAGTTTGACGAACGAATGAATGTAAATTACCGTTGATCGAAATTTTTGGTTTTGTTTTGATTTTTTTGAATTGTACCAATCATGTTTTTGTCATGCCATTTTTTGACCGATTGATGCGTAACGTTACAAAGTACCAGTTTTATTTTTTTTTACTGTCGATTAACATCAGCGTACAAATTTTCTCGCCACGTGAGTCCCTCAGTCTCGTCTGTTATCAACGCTGTCGTACATTTTTCAAGTGTGGCCTCGTTATCTGCACTGGTCTTATCGTCGGCAGATGTTGACTTTTATTTTCACCGTTTTTTTGTACTTATTCTTGAAACGTTCTGCTGCGAAAATGTAATTATCATTGCGCCGACTGAATTCACGAGAGAATAAATGACGTTGAACAAACCACGCGTATCTCTTTAATCTACCATCTATCTTTTGTGATAATGTTTCAAAATCTAACACACACAACGAACGTTGTAACGCTTTTTTTATCAGTTCAGTAGCTGTCATTGTGCCTTGGACTCCGAATTGCGTCGGAGAATTTTTTTCCTTTTTATGTTCGATATACGTTGTGAACTTTATTGTATTTCCATTCGAAATAGTTGTGAGTCATTGAGTGGTCATTAAAATCAAATCGGGACAATTATGTAGTGATAGTTTTCGAGATTGGCTTTATTCGGTTTGAATGTAAGTGTTACGCCATGGTTCAGTTTTTATGAATTCGAAACGACGAAAATGCCCGGCACCTTGACTTATCCCATTTATGCGAATGTCAACTCAAGCCTCAGACAGAGGTCAAGCACTTGGAACGAACAGTGCAGGCAGAATCATTTTCAGAACCGTACTGCAACTCAAAGGTTATCCTTATCGGAACCTTTGGTAAGTATTGGCAATCAATCAGAAAATTATTATTTCATCAGCAGAAAACCAAAAACAAATCAACGTTTTTTGTAAATCAAACATTTTTGTCTTCTATTTCTGTTTTGTTATTCAAAAAACAGAAAAAAATCCATTTTAACTTTGCTTTAAAAAAAGTTGCAATTATTTGAAATAAATTTACTGTTCGATCTCGATTAAAAGTTATCAAACAAGAAAACTTTTAGCAAGTTTTTTTTTGAAAATTCTCGCAAAATTGGTCTGTTATTATTTTTGTTTTGTTTTTCAAAAAACAATAAAACAGTTGATGTTAATTGTTTCGAAATGAACAATTTGAACGAGTGTTAACAAATAAACGTTTTAAAAACGGTTGATAAATTGAATCATGTAACAATGTGCAAAGTGACACTCTTTTTAAAATTCCCGCGCAACTGTGGCAAAGTCAAAGTCACGTGAGGTCGTGTGAGAGACAAAAGTGAAAAGCACGGGCAAGTCGTGTGGCAATTTTTCGCGAAAGAAGTTAAAAGGAATGGAAAACTGAGCCTCGCGATCTTGTAATTGTGACTCGTAATTGTGATTAAAAGCGTTGTTATTGGGTGAGCGGCCATGTTCGAAATTGGAATGCGGTGTGTCGCGCGTGTTGTCATTTCCGTCTGGCTGGTGCGATTGTGACAGAAGGACGGGATAAGCGGTTGTGACGGCGGCGGCGACTCGCGAGTGGGGTTAAGAGCGATAAATAAAATAGATGTGTTGTTGATGGCGTACGACGGAGCTCGCGTCACCGATTGAATTGGCCGAGGACGGGCGAGGATCGTGGTTGGCTATAGTCGCGTGTTAATCACAGAGCAGCATGGTTGTGGTTACAATCCGATCGGCGGCGTCGATACGGATGGCAAACGTACGAGTCGTGCCATTTTGACAAGTGCAGGTTGGATTGTCGTTGAGTTAGGGGGGTGGGGGGCACAACAATCGCCCGCTGAATAAACAAACAACGCCGATTGTCGTGTCGTTGACGTGGACAGTCTTTTGCCTAGGACCTTGTGCGTGTGTGTGTGTCGCGAGCATGTTCTGCGACCGTGGGATCGTTCGAAACTCCGAGCCAGGCGTAAGTTCTGACACTTGTTTTGTTCAGCGATTGACAGCTCGCTGTCAAGAACTCGCCAGCAGTTCAATTTTCATTTTGCATCGCGGAGAAAGCGATTATTCCTCGATTATCGTTATTATTTATTGCATTCGGCTAACTGCGACTTAGCTCTCGTGCTAGTTGTGTAATTCGGCTTACAAATGCGTCGTCGCTCACAGATGGTTTACGTGAGCTCCGATTAGTCACAGTCTCATGCCCGTCTCGCCATTTTTAAAATGCATTATTTATAATTACAATATTTTCTCTGCGTTTTGAATTGAAGGAATTGAATGTAAACAGTGATAATAATTGGGTCCGTTTGTTTTGATACAGAGGGATGTCACCAGCAAGCTCAGACTCAAAGTCGTCGCCGGCCACCACTTGGCGAAAAAAGACATCTTTGGGGCTAGTGACCCCTACGTCAGGGTCGACCTCAACACCATCAATGGCAATGAAACTGTTGACTCTGTACTTACCAAAACCAAAAAGAAGACGCTCAATCCAGTCTGGGAGGAGGAATTTGTTTTTCAAGTAAGACCAAGTCGTATTTAGTTTGTAAACAGTCGTCTTGGGCTGTTTCTGTCGGTGTTTTGACATTCGCGAAATATCAACAAGCCAACAAGTGTAGAATAATAACAAATTGACGTTCATCGATTTGAATTTTGGAGCAAGTTTGTATTCTATTTTCGGTTTTAAAACAATCAAAGTTGTAGGTTCGGAATTTCTGACTGTCTTAAAAAACTCGAATTAATGTTTTCTGAAATAACAAAAATAACAATGGAATAATACCAGCAGAAGATTGTACAGTATTCAGAAAACAATTGCATATTGAAAATTATACGTTTTTTGAACGATTGAGTAAAATACAAAACAATGGAATTTTGAATTTTAATCCTCGACTCGGATTTTGTGGTTTCCAGTTCAATAAGATTAATTATTGTGTTTACCGATTATATTACTTTGTTAAAAGTTTGTTATTGTAGCACCGTAACTGTATAAATGATATATTAATTTATAAACACAGTCAAAGTTACGTAACATTATTTAAATTAAATTGATAATTTGTCAGATAAAAAAGTGTGAAACGACAGAAACGTAGTTTTCTAGAGAAAAATCCTAACAAAGATTTTGTTAAGAAAACGGATTTCGAAGAAACTAAACAATTAATGTTCGTTTAACTTTTTTTACAATCATTTCAAATATTGTGATTCGATAAACAATTGGTCTCGAAAACTCAATGGAGGGAAAACTTTGTAATTTAATTTCTATAAATGTATGACATCTCACATCGATCAGTATATATATAAATTGTTACATAAGAAAAATGTACAATTCTTGCAAACTTGAAACAGTCAGCCACAAGGCTCATTTCTTTGTTTACTCTTTTCTTTCGCACAAAATTTAATTTCATGTCAAACATTATCGTAATCTACATCACCTATTTCAAGCTCTGAAAAGGATAAAAAATTGTTTGAACAAAAACACCAGTTTGAGGATTTGAAGGGGAAAAAATGACGAAATCTTGAATAACATTGTAGTCTGATGGTCAAAAAGTGGTGTCCTGTTTTGTTTTCATGCTTTTGTTGTTTCAGACTCTACACGCCTTATTAATTAACTCCAAATGCGATCTTAGCGCCATCTCCAAGAGCGAACTACTCTTGTACCGTTAAAATTAATTAAGCTTCGTATTATGATGAATGGAAAAAAAAAAAACAAAAAAAATTTCTCAAGTTCGTTTTTTTATTCAAGTCTTGAAACTGACGTTTCTGTCTAAAAACTGAAAATAAAAAATCTTTTTTGTTCATTTTGGAAGAAAAATGATACTTCTCAAACTTGTATACAAATTTGCCCGACCTTTATTTATTGCTATTTTTTCTCTGCCTTTTTTCAATCTCTTATAGACTCATTTGATCTCGCATAAATTATTGAGTCGCGAGCATTGATTGTAGAACGTATATTGTCAAACTATGTGAACTCAAACAAACTGCCATTTCGAGTTTTCAAGCGTTTAAAAATAATTGACGGTAATTTAGAATCGCCAATGACGATAATTGGTTTCATTTATATTTAAACAATTCTTCTATTAAAAATGTTTCCTGCGTTACGCCTCCTTTTACTTGCTACTCCTTTTGAAATGATATTTCATTGCTCGTATAGTTCCACTAATGTTAGGTACAATGACACAAAAGAAAGTAACACTGCGAAACTCTAAATAAATAAAAAGTTATTGGAAAATCAACTTGGTTTTTGTACAACAGTCGTTTATTTTTAGTTTCGTTTTTTCAAATTATCATAAGTAGAATAACTTTGTAGGTAAAGATTTTCCTGATGATTGAATTCAAAATTCCACCCTTCCAATCTGTAGTGTTAACTTGAGAGTAAAAAAATATTCAATTGAAATGAATTTAATTAGATGAAACACTTTGTACTTTGTTTTAATTAGAAGGCTGATTAATTGGGCACTTTTTTCACAGGTTAAACCAATTGAACATAAATTAGTACTTCAAGTTTTCGATGAGAATAGATTAACGAGAGATGATTTCCTCGGGATGGTGGAGCTGACTTTGAGCAATTTGCCTTTGGAGCAAGAGGGTAGTTACATTCCTACGAAGCAATATATACTTCGCCCTAGAGGGTACGTACTCTTTATTTCTGTACGTTACGTTTAACATACGCTGTTCAAAAAAAATAACATGTTTGATGTGATTCCATTTTCAGCAATCATTCCAGTTTGAGGTCAAGGGTTAAAGGAACTTTGGAACTTTATCATGCTTATATAACGCCTGTTACTGATACTAACGAAAGTAGGGAAAATGAGCCTGATTCCGGAGGATGGGAGATGGTTACTCCTTCCACGGAAAGTAGTCCCGTTGAACAACCTGCAGAGGTAATTCAAATATTAATCTAAATATTCAATCTTTAATACTCAAGATTGTAAATAATCCAACCAACTGGAGTCAGGTTGAAGATTATACAATGAACGTATTTTTAAAATTACTCAGTTTTTCTTTCATAATAGTTTCCTTTTGAAAACTAGTCAGGGTTAAATAATTTTTCAAAACTGAAATCAATGATTAGTAAAATAAAGATAAAGATTTTGTATTGACGTTTTCAATATTGTATAACGTGATAAAGACAATGTTGATTAATGATTTTTTTTCAGATCATCATGTATAATAGCACATTACCACCTGGTTGGGAAGAGAGACAAGATGCCAATGGCAGGACATACTATGTAAATCACATTGCACGATTTACCCAATGGGAACGACCTACTGTTGTGTAAGTGACGATGGTTAACACTTTTTAAGTATTTTTTGTTTGATGAGTTAATAGTTTTTAATTTGTTACCTCGTATTTTAGAAATACGGTAAACACTGGTGGAATAACAACAGAACAGAGAAATTTGGACACAGCTGCGACGGAATTCCAACGGAGATTTCACATCAGTGCAGACGATGCTGAAAACAGACAACGAAGCTCTGTCATCAGCCAGGTATCCTCAGACAAATTTCATCTTTTCAAACACTTGTTACCAGTCTTTAGCTGCCTAGAAGTTCGAATCATCCGTGTGTCTAAAGACATTCTAAACAAATTCACGCCACTAAACGATTAATAAGAAACCAAACTTTTTATTTGCCATTTTCGATGAAAAAAAAATCATTTCAAAAGTTTTGTCCATGTAAAATGTACAGTGTGTTCATAAGTTCATATAAGAAGAGTTGGAAAAAGCATGTATGTAGTATGTTATGCATGTATGTAAGGACAATGAGGCTCTTTCGTCGTGGACTGAGGAATCAGACGCTGGGGGTGGTGAGGGTGGGAATAGTGTGGGAAGGGATTTGGGTGATACCTCCTCAGAATCCACACTTTCTATAGACGAGCAAGGCTATGAAAATGACGAGCAGGTACAATTTTTGTGACATCTTCATGCCTGAATGTTTCACACCTTTTTATCTCAATTCACTCGTTTCTTTTTTGAACGTTCTCTGTATCCTTTTTCTTTAACTCGTTTATATTACATTCTGATTGTGAAGCTTGAAATCATTTGCTTGTTCTGTGCAGAAACCAACAGTATCATTTTTTGAATGTTCTTTTCTACTTTAACTCCACGGTCACAGTTGGAACATTAAGCCCAGAGTGGAATACATTTAAACCCCAAATCAAATTGTCATTAACAAAACCAATTTGTAATCAGAAACAGGTTTTTGTTTAAAAAATGGAATTATTCAAAAAATTAAATTACCCTGAGGTCTATTTGTACTCCAAATGAAACTTGAAGGGTTAACCCACTTGTGGCTGACTGGGGTTAGTGATGCGATTTTGTATTGATTATTATCGAATAACATCCACACAGCACGATCAGGTTTAGTTTATAGATTCCCTATTAATCGTCTCTTATTATTTAAACCACAGAGCGATGACAATGTGGACAGTCCAGCTAGTTCTAGACGCTCATCTGAACAGGTAATGTATCAGTTATTGTACGCGCATCATCCCAGCATGATGAATGGTATTAATTAAAGCAATTCAGTAGCAAGTTCAAATTGATTTTGGGTTTTAATCGTCGTGTATTCTGTTGATTAAGCTGGAGAGTCCGAACTCTGGCAGCGTTGCACCCAACAAGGATGGACTTCCGCCTGGCTGGACCTCACAGGTAGCTCCGAACGGTCGGGTCTTTTTTATCGATCATAACGAACGAGCCACTACGTGGGTTGATCCCAGAACTGGACGACCAAGTCCGATGCCTCAACATAACACGCCTGTTGCTACACCCAGAAATGATATGGACCAACTTGGTCCCCTACCAGAAGGATGGGAGGAAAGAGTTCACACTGATGGACGGATATTTTTTATTGATCATAGTAAGCCTTTAAAAATGCTGAGAATTTTGAGAATATTCACAATTTTCTTTGTTCTTCAACTTTTGAACTTTTTTGAAAATCTTGAAAATTAACATTGTCAGCCTTGAAAAACCAAGACAAACCTTGAATTCAATATTCAAATGTCAAGGATGTGTTTTTAAAGTTTGGTATCTTTTTTAGATACGAGAACAACTCAATGGGAAGATCCGCGTATGTCTAATCCGCAAATCGCTGGACCTGTAAGTAACAAAACAAGATGACAATATTTCGGATCAAAATTTAGAGGTATTTTGAAATCATTATTAATGATAATTTATTTTTTTCCAGGCCGTTCCATACTCTAGAGATTACAAACGAAAATATGAGTACCTAAAATCTCAGTTAAGAAAACCGGTAAGATAACTTTTCTGTAAATAAGAAACAAAAAAAAAATTGTTGAAACTGATTAACGGTTTGACATTTTTGTTTCAGAACAACGTACCAAACAAATTTGAAATAAAAGTAGGTCGAAATAACATTTTGGAGGATTCCTATCGTATAATTAGTACTGTGAATCGAGTAGAGGTTCTTAAAACGAAACTGTGGGTCGAATTTGAAGGCGAGGTCGGTCTCGATTACGGTGGTCTTGCACGAGAATGGTTTTTCCTCCTCTCAAAAGAGATGTTCAATCCTTACTACGGACTTTTTGAATATTCCGCCATGTAAGTTTCATAGCAAGTTTAAATCTATCATAAAGTTTCGCAATGGATTTCCATTTCAAACAAACCGTTTCATTTTCAGGGACAATTATACGTTACAAATCAATCCCTGCTCTGGACTTTGCAACGAGGAACATTTAAATTATTTCAAATTCATCGGTCGCATTGCTGGAATGGCGGTCTATCATGGCAAGCTGTTGGATGGTGATTATTATTGAATATTTCAAAATTGAAGTCTTCTGTAATACGTGAATGCCGTAATGTTTTTAATATTCGAAAATCTTTTATTTCAACATATTAAATTCAACATATTCAACGTATTCCAAAGCTATTTCACAAACATTTCAATTATTTCATAACCGAGTGATCGAAGGATGTGTAATCCCTTGTTTGCAATCAACATTTTGCAAGTAAAGATAAATGAAATTTTGTTTTTTTGTTTTGCAGCCTTTTTCATACGACCATTTTACAAAATGATGCTCGGAAAGTCAATCGATTTGAAAGACATGGAGAGCGTAGACTCGGAATATTACAATTCGTTGCTGTGGATAAAGGAGAACGACCCGAGCGAGTTGGAGTTGACATTCTGCATAGACGAGGAGAGCTTCGGACACACTTCGCAAAGGGAATTGAAGGCGAACGGCGCCAACATACCGCTGACAAATGAAAACAAAGACGAGTACATAAGCTGCGTGATCCAGTGGCGATTCGTGTCACGTGTGCAGGAACAAATGAACGCCTTCCTCGAAGGCTTCAGCGCTTTGATACCGTTAACGTTGATCAAGATCTTTGACGAGAACGAATTGGAATTGCTGATGTGCGGCATCCAGCACATCGACGTCAAGGATTGGAAGCAAAACACGCTGTACAAGGGCGACTACCATGCAAATCATATTACCGTGCAGTGGTTCTGGCGTGTCATTTTGTCCTTCAATAACGAGATGCGCGCGCGTCTCTTGCAGTTCGTCACGGGCACTTCTCGCGTGCCGATGAATGGCTTCAAGGAGCTCTATGGAAGCAACGGACCACAGCTCTTCACCATTGAAAAATGGGGCACGCCGGAAAATTATCCCAGGGCTCATACTTGGTAAATTCAAAAATCAACGATTCAAAATAAACACAGCTGTTGGGTGTCTAGTGGGCGTGAAAACTGAGCATGGTGTGGGAATTTTTCTCTCAAAAATTTTTGGCTTGTTCAAAAAATACATATAAAGTTACTTTGAAAACATTGATTCTTCAAATCAAAGTTGCTTATTCAATAAAATGTACATGTGAATTGCAATTTTTTTAATCTAAAAGATTCAAACGTTTTCAAAGAATTGATCAAACAAAAATTTTGATTGAAAGTGGAGAAATTAAACGCACAAAGAGTTCAGTTATAAAATAAAACAATCATAAAAAAGGTCATTTTTATCGGGTTTTTAATCTTAGTTAAAAAAGAGACAAGTCTGTTATTTTATAAAATGAAAAAGTTTACAACAGATCCAATTTTTAACCAATTTGTTTGAAAAACGTTGATAATTATTCTTTTATGAAATAATTTCTTTTATCCAATTTTTAAGTTGTAATTGGATTTACCTAGAATTACCTAGAGAATAAATTAGTTCCCGACAGCGTATTTTTTTATAAACAATAAGTGGAAAATTGAGTTTCTTCCTTCGGATCAAATACTCTACCTGGTCTATAAATCCGATTAAACTTAAAATCTTCTTTTAAGTTATTGAAAAAACAGATTATAAATTATTTGATAAAAATGAAATATCAGGCAAAATGTGGAATGTTAATTTGCTATTACAAAGTATTACAATATTATAATTGTTAACTAAATTTGTTTTAACTTTGTTGTTCTTAAAAAAAGGACGATGAATTACTTTTTCGTTGTTTTGAACATTAATTTTGATCAAAGTGACTGCGTCTTTTTCAAAAACCACTGGACACCTTTGCAGCTACGAAAAAACTTAGTTTTTTAATAGTTAATGTACCAAAAACAAAAATGTTTGTTTCAGCTTTAATCGAATTGACCTTCCGCCGTACGAAAGCTATCAGCAACTCAGGGAAAAGCTCATAAAAGCAATTGAGGGCTCGCAAGGATTCGCGGGAGTGGATTAGCGCGAGATACCGTTTTTCGTAATGATACCTGTAATATAACGTGTATATTATATACATATATACATACCGGCACATAACAATTAAAGTGACATTGTGTGCACCAGTTTTTAAATTCGTCAATATTATTCAGATGTTTACTGTACACAGATGAGGTTGATTTGAAAGCGGCCTATTTCGCGCCTTATTTATGTTACAGGCAATGCCCGAAATCAAGCAATGTCGCTCACAGTCGAAAAACCGCGAACAAAAGAAACAAAACGTTTGAAATTAGCAAGCCGCGAAAGTTGAACAAAAGAAATTACAGTTGACTAAATCGTAATGACAAAACTTTGGAAGTTGAGCGTTGTGTTAGGTTTATCGATTTGACTGAGTCTGGCACGATCGTACGTTAGAATTCAACAAATGAGACGTCAAGTTTCGTGTGACTTGATGAACGTGAGCGGATAATCCGTTAGATGTTAAGACATGATCGGGCGAATTTTTGAGAAATTGTTGTGTTGAATGTTACGGTGCAGTTGGATCAACTGACACCTGTTGAATTTATTGGATTAATCTAACCAAAACATTTTGTTATAACTTTATCTTGTTTTTCTTATTGATGGAATATGTTTATGATTATTTTGAACGACACTTGAAAAAGTTGATGATCAACTGGGTGTTACTGACGTTATTCAATTTTGGACATTGTCTGTAGTAACATTTATAGAAATATATTTTTTTATAAATAATGATTCACGATATTATTTTATATTCAAACAATACGTAGCCGATCGTAAGACCGGTTTTCTCTCTACATAAAGTGAAATGAAATTATGGTTTTGAAATGTACGTTATACCTTTTTGTATATTTCAAGTTTAGATCAAAAGATTACACTAAAAGAAGCATTTTTATCAAGATATGATATCGTTGATTATTATTATTAAGATTTGAATAAAACATAAGAATGAAATGCATATATTTGGTTAACATACAAATATTATAAATAAATTTTTTAAATAAAAAAATTTTAAAACTCCTGGCTTGTCAAGGACAAAAATATCATTCAACTGAAAGCGAGGCATTCGCTTTATAACCCAGAAAAAAACAATTTAAAATTGGTTCTCTTTCTTTTCTCACTCTTGGATAATTTCTATATTGTACCTGTAAATTTAATCACAGTCGTCAATCGAGTCGTCAATTGTATCTTAATGCTGCATGAATTCCAGTTCCATTTTGGAAACGACAAAATCGATACTTTCATCTGAATGAAAATGTAAATACATTTACAAAAGATTTTGGAAGACTTTTGAAATATTTTTCAAATGTTTGCATTCAGAGCCTGTTGAAATCGTGTACGATAGCGGATTTTTGTTATCATTTATTGTTTCTCATCTTATTTTTATTGCGACTATCTAATAAAAAGTTATATTTGCATGTTCTTTCATTTGTTTGTTTGTGCCAATTGAAGTAAAAATGTTAAATTTTAATTTTTAAATCGTTTTGTATTTTCAATGTTGCGATTTGGAGCAACCAATAGAATGGAATTGACTTATAAACAAAAGTTTTTTCAACAATATATTTCGGTTCAATTGATACAGTGAGGTATTAAATTTTTAAAACATATTGTCTGCATTTTTGGAAACAAAATTCTCAAACACAATATCAGATTATCAATAAAAGACGATTCAAAGAAGTGAATTATATTTCATATTTTACAATTATGCTGGGAAAGTAAATGAAGCTGTACAAAGCAATATTTGCAAACTGTATAGACAATCGATACTCGCACAAAAACATAAAAAGTTTACACTTTTGACGTTCACATTGCAGAATAATACAAATAACAAAAATAAAGTCAAGAACAAATAACATTTCGTCTGTACACTTTGAGAGAATAAATACAAATAAAATGCAATAAAATTAATTACTATTACAGAAAACTATAATTGAAAACAAACAAAATTATAATTAAAGCGAAGTTGTGATTACTTTTGACATTTTAATTTGTCAATAAAGCATTTTATTGTGAAATACACTTTGTAAAAATCGTAAAAACCATTTGGAAAACTGTTTATATGTTTTGCAATTATAAGGACAAATGCTGTTTGTGCATTTTTGAGTTGTAACGGAACGAACAAACAAACATATTTGTGAGACTATCGATTGCGAATGTTTCTCCTCTTGACTTGCTCTCTTTCTCTCTTTTTCTCTCGCATGTTTTTCTCCTATTTTTAGGAAACTATTTTAACTCAATTCTAAAAAAACACGATTTCAATGTGGCATAATTTTAATCTAAAAATGTCTTTATTCTAGGTCAATTTAATGAATCTTCTTACTGGCAAAATTTGCAAATTTTCTGTTTGCAATACTTGTTCTTTAGTCGGGCAGGAGACAAGGGAATAACGATGCATCATTTTCCATTACTCTCATACATTTCAGAAGTGCAATTAGCGATCCACAAAAATGGTTTTTTCTTGTTTTTCATAACTATTCTATATACTCATCTGTTATTTATAATACACCACGTATTTTTATTAATTTTTATCAAACCTCCAATAAAATAAATTTTAACAAATTGTTGCTTACTTCAAATGATTGATTTGTTTACAAAATTATGTCTACTAGTAAGTAATACTTTATACTTTTTGATATTTTGTATTTGTTTAAAAAAGTCAAGGTGAAATAGCCGAAGAACACTTCGCATAGCAAACATCTCCTATTGTTTGAACAGGTGTTAACATTTTTATGAAATTGCAAACTATAGAATCTACTTTACAGATATTTACTTAATCATTCCATCAAAAATGATATCATAAATTGGTGTAAAGTTATGCTATTTTTAATTGAAATTAACGAAAACAGTTTACAAATATGAAAATGTCCCGACTAAAAGCTAAAAAAAGAAACGAACAGGAAAAAGGCTAAACAAATGTTGTTATTGTTTCAGGCACGGCAAATTTGAAGCTAATAATTGAGTTGATAGGTACAATGATTGGTTCGTTATCTCTCGAAAGTCGTCGAAAATTCCTGAAAGCATAAGAAGCAGTTTGCCATGTTTTATCAGAATGCCTCATTTTGTCAGTGTACATAGTTAATTGCATCAGTACGAAGGATGGACAAAAAATGTTTAAACCGATTATTTCATCGATAACGACGACTAATAGCAAATAATTGGATATGTCGATGAGAGTACTTGAGTTGTGCGCTGTTTACAATAACATTCCATCTGATTTTGCTGCGCGACTTATGTTGTATAAACTTAATACTCTAATGTAATTCTAAAAGTAATTATGAATTGTTGCGACTCTCTCATTTGCATGCAACTGTTTTCTGTTTCATTTCAAATTGCAGATTGTTTCTGACAGATGCAACATTTCATGATTATAATTTTTTCGCTGCGCTTGAATGTTGTAAATAATATTGCTGTCAAAAATTCTGTCCATAATTCACAAAAAGTGCCTCATAAATGAAACAAAATGTAATGTAAATGTTTAGAATAATGAAACATGTTTGCGCGAACAAAAAAAAATGTACTGTTAATGTAGTGATATTGCGGAGACAAATTTGTATCCTTATTTCACGGAGTTATCGCTAGAATTTTTGACTAGTCGATCAGTTGATTTTCAACTGAATAAGTAACAAAAATTAATAATGGTTAAAAGTTCTGTATTGCTTCTGGAGCTGAATGAGAATGCTGCTGAAATAATAGCGAGCTTTTAATTCGAGCTAATAATTCGTTAGCATTTTTGAAACAAAACATTTTTGATTATGTTTCAATGATTTTCCGTGTGCGAGAAAAATTTATAACAATTATATGCTTTTCAGCGCAATAAACAGCGTTTTGGTTGAACGAAAATTATTCATCATTAACCTTCTCAATTAAACTTGATTTGATGTTATGATTTCATTTGTATTTTCAAACTCGCAGATATTTGGCGTAATTTTTTTTCATCAATTTAGCAACTGCATCGGACAGCACAATCCTGGATTATACCAGTTTTATCGAACATAAGCCCCTTTATCCAAATTGTTTTAATTTTTCGTTTCAATGTTTAACTTGCAACTTTAACAATCATAATTTTTTTAAAAAGATACTGCAATTTCAATAACAAACAATAGACCTGACATAGTAAACTTCAGAAGATCAATTTTATGATGTGGAAACCATAACTTTTCACTCATCCTAAATTCTTTTTCAGTCAAACTGTCAAAATTACCATGAAAAGTGGAGTTTTTCTATTTCATGCTTGTGCAAATCAATCCGAAAGCGTTTCTCTTCCCCCAACTGTCAAAACAAAACGCTGAAAAATAATAATTTTAAAACTACGATACTTCAGAGATTGCGTGTAGTTTACGCAGTACGACCGTACACGTCTATATTTCCATAGAAAAACTTTACTTAGTAGTACAAGTGCCAAATCAATACGAACAGATAAGCAAACAGAAAATTCAAAACTTCGTTTCCCAACATATCAATAATAGAAATCGATTCATAAACTTCATAAGCTCGTGTAGTTTCATTTTTCAACGCCAAAGCGACATTTTTAATCTAAAAACAAAACATTCCGCGCCGCCAAACAATCTGGACATGAAAAAAAGAAAAATAAACAGCCTGAAAAAACAATCAAGGACGTATCAGTCAGTTATAGGTCAAAGTTGGCGCGCACGCTTGAGCCCTTATAGGGTCGTACGGGGTTAGAAATATCGCCGCTAGATGTCATTGCAGGCGGCAGCATCCGTGAGAAAAGAAAGACCCAGACGGCACAAAGCGTAACAAAAAAGACAGCTGTGGTGTATGGTGTTTGATGTGTCCCCATTGACATTTTGTGTTATCGTTGATAGCAGCGCGAGGTGTGTGAGATGACGGATTTGTGGAAATGTAATTGTTCGTTGTGCGTGGTGTGCTGAGTTTCTCGTCGGGTTGCGTGAACCTGGACGACGGACTGCGCTGTAGGGGCATGCGGCGCGTATCCCTTATCAGCACCATTTTTCCTGCATTGCGTTGTGGTAAGGAGAACAATGGAACCTTTTCTGTACCACCTAAAGTAACGCTCCTTGAGCTAAACGAATGTAAAAGGCAATCATTTGTTGACGGAACGTCAAGAGTTCATTAGCCGATGGGCGCCGTCACTGCAGCAGCCACCGCCACGAGTTCAATACACCGCGGGTCTATCTATATGTCAGACTTTTTTCCCCTCTTATCACAACAATTGTGGATGATTCATGGCAACTTTTCAAATCCATTTCCAAGCCACTTTTTTTCGTCCAACCTATGATTTTTGATATTGTTTTTGATGGTACAGATTTATGTTCCTTCTGCTTTTGTTCCGTTATTATTGAGTGGGTTTGTTAGTAAGAGCAATAATTGAAAACTAATCGGTTTCGTTATTATTTACAGTTAAATGTTGATACAAAAAGCAAAAACGAGAACATTTCATTAGTAGAGAGAATGAATTTGTAAAATCAAACTGAATTAAACATGCATTGTGCAAATGAACTCGCAAAATTTTTTTTAATATAAATTGTAAATGATTTTCAATGTGTGTAAACACATATATTGGACGATTCTGAAATTTTATGTGTTTATAAACATTAATGGGCGCTCAATTGTCATTAGTTGATTAAAAAATGTATGATTTTGATCAATTTTTGATAGAAAAAAAAAAAGAAAAAGCAATTAACAGTAGAAAGTTTAAAATTGTATAGAGTTTCGCGGAAGATTAAATTACACTAATTTTTTTCCCTTTAATTGCTTTGTTTTAAATTTAGTTTGACGAACCAACAAATATTTAAACCAAATTGAACTGTTAAAAGCGAAATCAGGTAAACAGACTTGTGAAATTTCGCAAAAATGCGAATGTTAAACGCGCTTTTTTGCGTCAATAACTTTGTGTTTGTAATTAATTGTTTTTTATATGTTTTTTTATATGTTCGAATCAAAGCTTATAAATAATGATCAGCAACAAAGCATTATCATTTACAATATAAAACTTATGTTTTTAATTCTTGAATTAATATTTGTTTTTAATTTCACAAATTGTTGTACCTTATTTTACCTTTCGACGATTCAATCATTTCGCAAAACAATTTCATTGATTTCGCACAAATAAAATGTTTATCTTCCATTTCGAGTTTGTTATTCAGTATAAAACAGTGATGAAACTTTTGATTGTTGCTTCTACCATGATTATTCAAAAGAAAATGTATGAACAGCGTACTTGTATTCCCTCGAAAAACTAACAAAAATCCCACTCACTTTTGCACGAGAATTATAAAATTTGCAAGCAATTTTGTATGTCATAGTTTTGAAAAATTTTCAAACATTCTTTTAAATACATACATGTTTCTGTACGCGAACATTTGCGGTTGCGAATGGGATACATTTTTTCCCTCCGGCTTTTCTAGGGTCAAGGAGGTTGCGATGCGAACTCTTTTTTCATGCATATTTTCTGTTAAACATTTATCCAACGCAAAAGTGCACATTTCTTGAATGTTAAGGTACTCTACTTTTTACATCCTTTTACATCTTTGTTATTACAAATAACTTATGAAAACATTCTACTCCAGGCTTTTTGAAAAATCGATCAAATTGGTTGTCAACATTATTATTTCAGTTTCGACTGAATTTTTTGATTTTTGTAAAATGATTTCACTGAGTGTTGAGATCCTTCGTTGCAATCAAAGTTGCTATGTCGAAAATGCGGAGCGTAACTGACGGAAGTCCTACGGTCTACAAATCTTATTGGATATGATATGATAACTTTTCGAACCCATTGAAAAGTTGGCTTTCGTGTTTTTTCTTTCTAAGCAAAAAGTAATCGATCAAAATCACTCTATTATTCTGATATCCACTGAATAAAAAAAAGTTTTCTTAGAGACAAACATGTTACAATGTTATTGGCGTTGTACTGCAGCAACTTAAACTCAAAATATCATAATTGTAATTACATTTCGAGTTAACTTAACGATATCACGTTGACAATAATTCTGGCCCAACTTGGTATTTATAGTCGTGCTGCATACGAAATGCAATTGTAATAAGTAAGTCGGACTTTTTAAAATACTTAACGAAAATTTGAATTTCCGCAAAGACCGCAACTTGAAAATCATAATAACTTGTTGTTATTATTTCTTGATCAGATAAAAGTAGAGAAATTAATAACTCGAGGTAAAACCGGCTAATTATAGCTGCACGTGGGGGAAACATAGAAAACTTTCTTTCACTTTTTTTTTTTGCTACGAGATTTTTCAAACTAGCATGATTCTATGAGAACTAAATGATAAACAATTTCAGAAAACAAAAACAAAAGCTGTTTCGTACAAAAGAAAGCTAATTGTATTTTTGGTAACATGAAAGGCTTGGAACACTTTGTTAAAAACTGTTGTCAAATATCTCTTCCGGCACTTCAAACGGTGGCCTTATCATGCCTCTTCAAATATTTTATTTCAAATTAGCCTTTTGACTCTACCTTGCATACCAGTTGGACGTGCATGCTGTGCACGCACTACTACGGATGCGTACCTCCGAGTACCTAGCTTTTTATTAAAACGTCAAAACACATCCACTTATTAAAGAACAAAATCCTTTGACAAATATCGACAAATAAGTATACATCTTATTGCATCTTCGAGAAATATGTTTTCGTGTACAAAGCTCCATTAAATGAGCATCCAGCTGCAGCAAATAAACAAACTCAACGTAAATAACGAGCAAAATTCTCTCATGGTGTCAGAAACTTGTTATATCTTCTTTTTATTTTCTTTTGTTGGTCCCAAAAATTGACACTTGTTCAAATTTCTGTGATAAAAAGTGAGACTTTTGGTTGATGTAATAGGAAATAGTTATCTCTAGCTGAAAATGTAAAAAGAGTTCTTTTAGCAGAAACCAAGCTACAGTCAAATTGGGCTTTTCCTCTCTCGTGTGAGTGCAATTCCTTTAACGCCGCACAAAGGCCGAAAAGGAACCCTTTCTGTTCAGGAATGGAAGAGTTGATTCGTATTTGACGACCAGCCGATAACTATTAATTTCTTCTCGAACGTCGTCTCTGAAATGGGAGTACCATGTGGTGGCAAATTTTTCTGACGGACAGTCCGCGGTAAAACTATAATCTCGCAGTTCGCCATCGCGGTTTGCCTGTTGTTTGACATTATCGATCCAGCTGATACAGCAACAACCTACCATTTTGGCGCGTTGCTGCTATCACAAGTTGAAGAAAAAATAGAGTCCCCGCAAGTTGAGGACAATTTTATGATTCTCCTTAACTTCAACAACAAAACCAAGAAAAGTACATAAATTTCGAATTCCTCCAAGTTGCGAAATTTACTGAATACACGCGTAATTGATTCCGTAAACAGACCAACTTGTAGACGTGCGAGTTTCAAATTTAAACTATTTTAGGGTTTTGCGGATGTGATCTTATTTATTTTTGCGAATTACAGTACGAAATGTTTGTCATTGAGGGGTTCATGAAGAATGAGAAAATGTCAATTTTAAAACCATTTCGAATTGTTTGAAATTGAAACAATTGGTCTGCGGGTAAATCTTCAGGCTTGTGTTCGAAAAGTCGCGAGTTCAAATCCCACTGAAAAACAAAGTTTTAGGTTGTATCAAGTTTAGAAATATGTTTTTTTTTTGATTCAGTATGGAATTTACAAGTTTTTTTGTTAGGGATAAAGAAGATTTTTTGAGTAAAATTTAGGAGACAGTTGACTGTCTCAATCTCGTCGATGTTTTGCATATCAAAAACAAAAAAATACAAGTTGAACGCATCCCTTTGAAATAATACAATTGTCGGGGGTACTTAGGGTTTTAATAAAAGGGATAGGGTGCCGAATTAATGCAATTTTCTTCGCTGTATTGTAGAGCAGGATTTTTATGATCAAATCAAGGAACTTTCATCTTTTATACTCAAACTTGACATAATACACCCATTTTTTGTGATTCTCTGCGAATGCAAGTTTTAATCATTGTTGTTTACTTGTTTTCTTTTCTTTTTTGTTGAATTCACAAGTCGCCAAAAATGTCAATGACAAATCTTTTGTAAACAGATCTTCGATATGCAAATCTCGAACTAACTTTACTTATTCATTGACAAAAACATAAACAACAAACGTTTGCCTTTTGCATTTTGTACGATTTCCAAATTAATCTCATTATTTGTCGAGTCCCACGATGCTTATTTTTACTGTCAGGATAAAAAGGATCAACATGATCTGATCACCGTAGTCTGGCACTCGAATCCGCTACTTCCTGAATGATATTCTTGTTGCTTAGAGTACCAAGTTAATTCAATTGCTACTCGTTTCAATATTACCATCACCAAATTACAACATTTTTAATATCTTCTCACAACAAAGATGTGTCATTAATTGATCCTTTCTTGTTCTCATATTAATTGATCCTACCTGATAAAAATCGTCGAAATGAATATACCAAAAAAAGTAAATAAATAAATAACAATAAGTATGTTTAAAAAACTGCAATTGACATTGAATAAGGATCTGATAATGTGTTTGTTTTCAGGTAGACGGACCGAAGTGACTGGACGTTAATTTGTTGGAGATGCATGGTGGCGCTTGATATTTGGAGTGAAATTCAGTAGCCAGATGAGCAGCGGAAGTGTACGCTGACATAAGATAAACTAAGAAGACGGTGGAGATCCTCGGGTGAGACGCAGGGTTGGGTGCTCGTTGTCCGGCGCAAGAGCCCACTGCGGCGGTCGAACTGCGCGTAACCGTTTGGGTCGCGTGTTGGGCGCGTGCGTGGGCGCTTCACGCGCTCAGTGTCTCGCGAAGCATCGCGACGATAGGACGTGTGTCGCGAGGATGATGCTTGCGCGTTCGCCGCTAATGGACGCGCAACACAATCGTCGCCGCCCGTCGTCCCCCGTCAAGTGAGCTTCTAGTTCAGAGGAGTCGGTTGGGTTCGTTTTTTCTTCTGTTCCCGATTTCCCCGTCCCGCGTTTAGTTCGTCCTTGAGGATTCGCCAAGGCTTTCGGCTTGTGTGAAATCAGTGCCGGCTGTGATTAATGATCGATTCAGTGAGACACCGGTGTGCAAGGATTTGCAGTCGCCACGTTGGATTTGTTTCTTAGTGCAATTAGCCGTTGGATTTGCAGTCAACGCGATCATGCATCAAGGGCCTCGCGTTCTCTATCTCTCTTTTCTCCTAACAATTCTCTGCCAAGCTTCCCAAGCAGCATGGCAGGAAAATGTAAGGCCGAAGATGTATGTTCAATTAGGTACGTATCACTCATGATCATCTGTACTCAACAATTAACTTAGTACAGACTTTTTGGAGCTAACAAAATCTTAAAGAATTAGCTCCTGCTTAGCAAAATCTTGGCTTAGCAAGAATTCGTTCTTTCAAAATAATATCATTACAGAATTGAGCAACTAGATTTCAGTTGCAGATAGATTTTAGATTTAGGCACCTTTTTATTTGACCACAAAATGTAAACTTTGCTATAGTAATTATTTAATCACAATTAATACATTTTAATACTGTACATCCAAAACTGAAGCATCAGTTTCATTTTCAATACCATAAATTGTCGCCTCTTTTTTTGGCCCATAATTAAGGCAAGTTACTAAGACGTCATTTGAATGCACTAGTCAGTCGGTTTTTTAACCTTGGTTACAAGCTCGAGTGCATAATCGCTAGGATGCTGACCCGCGCAGACAGACTCAACTTTCTTATTAGGATTTAGAACTTCTGCGATTGACTCTTGAACCCTTATCTCAGAAACTTTCGAAATTAAAAGAAAAAGAAATCTCACCCCTAACATAATGTGAAGAACCAAAAAGTTTTTTGGGCTTTTTTGGCACGCAGGCGCACTTGTGTCAGTAGTCGTAACACTTGACTTTGTTTTGGTCCTTCATAGGATGAAAAATCACTTTCAGCAATATTTCACAAAACATAAAAAACATAAGGAACATTAAAAATTGTAAAAAAATAGAACCAAAGTAATTACATGAGAAAGAAAGATTATTTTGTTAAAATAAGATTGTTCAGACAATTTGACTGATTCAAATAATTAATGAGAAAGAATATTAGCATTTCAAAACGTTACTGTCAAATAATCTTAGAGAACGTAAAGCAAGATAGGCGATAAAATAAGTGCAGGGCCTAGTTTCGAACTGACTTAGTTTACGTGCTTAGTTTCAAAACCAGTAAAGTTCAAAATGTTTTCGTGTTTTTATCGTCTTGTCAAATGATAATAAAAAAAGGGGGAGGGGAATTTAAATCTTTTTGTTCTGTTTTTAACTAGTTATATTTATCTATACAATCTCCAGGTTTTGTAACATCTTTCTGTGTCTAAAAAAAAACTTTGGTCGTACTTATCTGATAAACCGGAAGTATGTTTGAGTCACAAATTAGTACATTATCATCGAAGAAAAAGTTTTTTCGAGTTTGTACTTATCTTTAACTGTGACCAAGTGTTTTACGACTAGTCAACAATTACAATTCGGACGCAATGAGTTCCAATTAGGTTCCCACAAATGTTGAAGGTTGTCGAGACCAATACTGTCAGAGGTTAAATCGCAGAGCAGATAACTTGTTTATTTCAGTCGTACATTGTTAACTAGAACTAGAAGCCCTGGCCAATGCATAACCCTTAGAAACTCCGAGTGGTAGTACTTCGTAATTCCGTCAAATTTCCTCAATGAGAATCTAAATAAACGAGTTGATCATCTGTTTTAAAAGCTTCTTTTGAAACAATTATTTATTTACATAATGGAGTTGAAAATAAATACAAACAAAAAATCAAGACAAAAGTTTCATGTCCTGTATGGTTTAATTCGGAATATTCTATTTTGTTCGCAATTATTTTAAATTTTTGAAATATTTTAAGAAACAAGCAAACTGCATACTTGGGTGAAGTTTTCATTCCGGTCAAGATTCCATTTTATACAAATTTCTGATGCATTCCTTAATGCTGCGGATGTGCTCGGTATAGTCAGCGCGGTTATTGAAATTTATTTCACAATACCCTGTCGTTAAAGCCGTAATAACTCTATTTATAGTCATTCAATTCACAGATCTGATTATGAATTCAAATCACATGAAATATTCAAAAAATTAAAAAGTCCACTTTCACTTTCTGCTTTTCTTTTTCATAGTCAAAATCAAGATAAACGCCGAAGTAAACATTTACCTTTTTTTTTCTACAGGAAAACAAATGTTTTTATGTAAATATTTGTCGGGAACTGATTCGAAGACCTTTTTCTAGTATGCCTGTACAGTCAATGAGTAAAATCAACTTCAGATTTTGCCAGTGTAAGAAGAATCTGCTTACTCGAAGTAAGCAAAATCTGCTTGTCGGCCGAATAACTTTGTTGTTCTACTGAAATTTTGGGGTAATGAAAAAAAAACAAGGTCGGGGCAAATTTTTAAATTTCGAGTAAGCAGAATCGGCTTATCCGTCAAGCAAATTTAGCTCTCCTCATTTCAGTTTAAAAATGAGACTGCTTGCTCAAAATATCAGAATCTGCTAGACGGGAAAGTAACAAAAGTAGTTTTTTCCGCGAGTGTATGAAAACAAAACTAACGCGGTGGAATAATTCACAAATCGTATAAGTCCATCAAATATTCACTCTTTGACTTATAAATCCTGGATTTTAATCATTTTTCAACATAAAAGCTTTATTAGCTTTTATAATTATGTACATAATGCATTAATGTTTACATAACTTCTACTAATGTATCGTAAACAAGCGGACAATTGACGCCCTTTCATAAAAAATGGTCCAAGAAGTAAACATGTGTCAACGTTAAGATTAACTAGTTGGAAATTCAGACTCGATCCATCAATTTGAGAATGGCTGTCGTTGTGAAAGAAGAAAGTACGTAAACCGATTGAGTTATAATCAATTTACAAATTTCGACGGTCTAGACGGATAATTTAGGCAGGAACCATTGAATGATACCTGTAAATAATTAATGATAATTAACACACTCGTAAATTCAATTCTATACAAAGATAATGTTTATGCATGTTCACGCTGAATAGAACATTATTTTTTGTGTACATTTTGTTTTGTTATGTGTGAAAAATTAATTTCCTCGTTAAAATGGTCAAACAAAAGCTGCCTTTAAAGTTTTTTTTGACCGCTCGACCAATTATTTCCGGCAGACCCTCGTGTACTGAATAATTTTAAAAGCTTTTGATAATGAAAGTGTAATAAAAAATTGAAAGAAAAAAAAACAAAAGCTGGCGTACATTGGGTATTATATCTGTTGATAATAAGTAACATCTAGTACTTGCAAAATCAAGTGTCTGTAAGCGTTCAAGCTCCTGACTAAATTGCTTCCTTTATTGACAAAAGTATGATATTTTGCAGCACCTCTTGTAACAAAAAGAACGTAGATACATTTTAAAGAACGTTTATACATTCTTGAATATCAGGGCTGATAAATAATTTCAATCACCACAAATTCAATTATTGCAATTTGAAGAATCTCATCAAAAGCATTTAATTCCTGTCATTTTACAAATTCTTGAAAAATTAACAAACTTGTAAATAATTGTGGAGTTGTCAGAGTCGAATGAATGTTTCGTTGGTTCTTCATTATTCAGAAACAGAGGAAATTATCAAATCTGAGCTTTTTGTGTTGGAAAGTCATTATCTTCATCTGAATTCTGATTTATTATTTATGATGAATTTATGACATAATGAAAAGTCAAAATTGAAAAATACCAATTGGAGTACATTTAACAAAACAAAAGAGTAAAAGGATTGAGAAAGTCGTAGATATTTTGTTTGAGCTTGCAACGAGCTACGACCACGTGAAGGTTGCCATATTGAAAGCAGCAGGGGCGGTCCGGGTGGGTTCGAGGACCGACGGATGCAGCCGAACCTAGCCGAGCGTCGCCATGTGGTCTTTTGATGCGACGAACGCCGATCAATACCCCGATGAAGAGAGCAAAGAGAGAGCACATAGTTATGCACGAGGCATTTCGGGGGTCACCAGAATTGGGGTCCCAGTGTGTTGCCATTGAAGACGTCTCTTGTGCGTATCCGACTCCGAGATGCGCCATAGAAACTGATACAAATTCAGCTTTATTAAACAAGAAAAGGAACACAAGACTCGTGTCACTGAACCACTCGCTTTTTTCACTCGCTAATCATGCAAATTGCACTGCAGTTGTATGTGAATGCGCATGACGCTGATTTGTTCTATCAAATTTTTTATCACACATTAGGATAGGATTGTGGAAAAACTATCTGAACAAAACACCTTCGTATCTTCATAATTTATTCGAGATTCTACGAGTGCGAGCTTCTTTGATGAAAACAGTCTTGAAGAGTCGTGCAGTCGCAATTTCACTTCTAGATGCGGTCTGTCTATACCACTTTTTCTTGCTTCTCAAACAGCTACGATGGTAAACATAATTTATCAACTCTATATTAGACATCAATTTCTCATAATCGCTCGAATCTCGTACTGGATTATCTGAATCTTTGATGCGAGTCCAGGAACGATGATTTTCTTTTGATTCAATGTTTTGCTAAATGTCAAAAATTACAGATCTTTATAGACAAAGTTTGATTTGCAATAATAACCAAATTTATCTCGATGGATCAACATCGAACTACTAAATTATCAATGTTTACAAAACTTGAAACAGTTTGGTCCTTTGACCCTTTCAATTTTTTTGATTGGTCATCATTTATGAATGGACGTGGAATTCAGAGGTCAATAATTATTAATGTCCCCACCTGAAGCCTCTTCTATTGATTGTTGCAGTCAAAAGTGTTTTGTTGTCATTGGTTGAATCGTCTGGGCAGCTATTTATTCTTCATGGCACATTATTCTTGGACGTCAAGAAATAGATATTTCACTTTTTCATGTTTTTTTTGCCCCATAGAAATAATTTTGAGACTATTTAGAATCTAGTAAAATTATTGAAAGGTGAAATATGGTATCTCTATTTTCAACTTTTAGAGAAATCAAAATCTTAAATTTATCTGTCATTTTTTTTATTTCAATACAAAATGTTTCTTAAATCTTCCAAATGGAGTTTTTTTTACAATTAGTTTTACCTCTGATTTTACCTCTAAACCATTTAATTCCTCGAGTGGAATAATATTATTAAAAGAGATCACACGATAATTTACATTCCACCAAAAATCAAAACGCAAAGGTAACAAGGAAAATGAAAAACGCGAGTCAATATGCCATTCGAAGGATCACTAATTGATTCCCGAATAAAATAATTTGTGTACCTGACAGACACCTCTGACAGTTGATAGACTACTCATGTCGGGTTTCCAACTTGAACATTCAATGCGGGCGATAGTCATTTTTCTGATAAAATCAATTTTAGAAAAAAAACTAATGCAACTCGTTTATGGAATGAAAAACTGATCCAACTCCGAAAACAAACTTCAGGGTTTATACAAACTAAGCTCCCTGTCAGCGAAAAAAATTAAATCAGAGATGCTACGCCAGAGAAATGATTTTTTTCATATTTTCATAATGCCTTGGCGTTTTATTACAGCTAAATGATGAAATTAAACGTCCAAGAAGAAACAATAATAGGATTACGCCGATTAAAAAGTCGAATAAAAAATCATAAAAACTCATTACTGTAGTTCGGATTCATAAGATGAATTAACTTAAGAGTTTAATTTTTTTACACAAGTAAACAAATCTTTTCTTTGTTATTTTTTTACTTCAAACTTATTGAACCTGCTAATTTTGTGAGTTTTCTTTTCTATAAACATCAAAAATATAGCCGTCACTGATCCTATTTACTTTTCCAACCAACACAACCTTCGAGAACTCTCGCAGTCAATAGTACTAAAATTTTACACTCTTATTGAATGCATTATAGTTTAGTTTATACCGAAGATAAGCAACATCGAGGCTGGTCAGCACTTACATCGGTAACCGCTTGGGAACACCGCAAAATATATTTGCACTTTATTTTCATCGAGAACGTGAACAAGTGAAATAAAAATTTTATATATTCTCCAATGACTTTTTTTTCTCTAAAACCCGGAATTATTCATCAGAAAATATTTGAAAAAAAACTTCTCAAGTTGTATTTGATCTACTGTAGCGAACGGATGAATTCTGATTCATTGATACGTCGGTGCTGAATATTCTCACCGTGAGTTAGAATCGTAACATGAAAAATCTTGGCTTTAATTCGCGATAAAATGAAAAATACGGTTCATCTTGATTTTGTATTTTTTTTCAAGATGCAAAACCTGAAAACCGATCTTCTGCTTTTGGAATATTTCAAAATTTCATAGCAAGTAAATGAAAAATGTTGTTTATTTTTTTGTTTGTTTATACTGAAATGTAAATGGATTGGGAAAGCTGGTGGTTTTTGTTGGTAAAAAAATGGGATTTTGAAATGATAGTGGTCATCTCCAGTATGAACGAACATAGCCCGCCGCCAACGGCAGCGCCATTCTACAGCCGCATTATTTTATTGATCGACTCTTGCGCGCTTGCTTTTGCTTACACTGCTTCAGCGCCGGTCCGCTCGTAGTTGTTACTACTGCAATTGTAATTGTCTTTGTATATCGTTAACTCTTGAACCGTGAGACTCTTGAACCGTTTGAGTGAAGAAAAATTTTTATATTTATACACTCGAAAGATATGAGCAAAATTTAACAAACAAGTAGTTTGTCGTTGGAATAAATTCTTTGTCTAGAAAGCTACTTGATGTCATCAACAACACAGTTTTCGCTACATCGTTATGTTCGAAGTCATTTCAAAAAGAAAATCCAATTTATGAAGTGCTCGATCCACGAGTCTCTTTCAACTTAAAAATATGCACTCAACTTGATCATCATTTTGGATGCTCAACTTGAGTGCTACTTTGAATTCAGCGTTATTAGTTGCTCTGTTTTGAGTTATTTACAAGAATGATCAAATGATGTTTATGTTCTTAAACTGCGATCCAAATAGCCTTAATTGATCAACTTACAGAACAATTAAATTTCTAGTACCAACTAGACTAAATTTACTACATCTCAGTTGACTAAAAAGAAAAAAAATGAACAACTAGCCTAAAACGAAACGTGTAACTAAATCTGTTTTAATATCTAAAAGTGATCCTTTTTTTATAATTTGAAATTAATAACAACCATCTGTACTGGTCGAAAGTTTTATTAGGCAAAAAAATATTATCATTCAGTTTCAATTTGACTGGAGCTTTTTTCTCTCTGTGACTAACTTGATTGATTGCCGCTTATGGCGGACGATTTATACCGAAAACAATTTTCTCATTCTCGAATATTTTGGTTTTCCGCCAAAATTGTTCGCTTTTTTCACTCGTATTTTGTTTGTCTGAATCTCATTCGGTGTTTTGCAGTTTTTGAGAGAAAAAAAGAGCTTGCATGAGAGGTAATGAATTCCTGCTCCGAGTCTGAAGTTGTCAGAAGTCGTCTTAGACTATGTAAACAAAGTGTTTGGAAACCAACTTTTGAACTTATTTTTCTCAAAAAATAGTCAGTAATGAATGGTTTTTCAAATGAGACTCGATGACTCGTCAAATGACAAAGATTATTCCTCAATGAAATCATCATTTTTTAACTTTTTTATTTGAATCTCTTTTATTTGTTGATTCTTTTTTTAAAAGAAGAAAATTTAATTGTTTTTTTAATCTGATTAAATTTCATAAACCTCTTCTAATACTATTTCAATTAAAAAGAGCAAATATGGTAAGATCCAAAGACCAAAATTAATCCCGCCATCATATTTCAATAAGCCAATTATGATCTCGAGCATTTGCCGTACAAACTACAAAAAGTTTGCAAATAGCAATTAGAAGTTGCCCAAAGGGTGTTTCTTTGGACAACTTGAAACGAGCTGACTTGCGGAGGTAAACATTCTGGTGACACGCCGTATGGGTTGGTAAAGTTCTTTTTTTTTTTTTTTTTTGAATAATTAAGGACAACGACGTTTGAAAATAATTGTTCCTTGTTGTTGATTATTGAAAATAAAAATTCAAACGAGATAAAAATAAAAGAAAAGTGTTAATGGATTACGATCAGATAAAGCTTCGGAACGCGCGGCTAGCTGTTCGAAGCGATAAATAAATTAATAGCTAACACCCCTCGGAACTTAGCAAGTGAAAAGAGTCTTCTCATATGTATTTGCGCAGGCCTACGTGTGTTGCGTGCGTACGCCATGATGGCTTAAGTTGGGGAGCTCTTTTGGCGACCTAACCCAAGGGGAGTGCAATGCTGTGTCATGTGAATGTACCAACGCGAGAAATCCACTTATCTACGCGATACGAAATATCAGCGTATAGTAACTAGATTGTATACGCTACACATACCCTTTTAGATTTGAGTTCCCACTGATCTGGCCTCATTTGCTCTTCGCCATTTTGCAAACTCTTCCCTCGGAAGAAACAAAAACAAATTTTTTCAAAGACTTCCACAAACTGAACAATTTTAAAACTGTAAATTCTGTAAACGAAAATTAAGTTGAGAATAAATGTTTTGATGAGATTGATTGAATTATCTTGAGAAATTTGGAAATTAAAATTTGAAAAGTAAAAAACTTTTTAAGTGTTTGAAACAGTTGCAGAATGAAAAATCAACTGAATGAAGCCACTTTCAAACCCATCAAATGTTGTTGTGAAAATAAGAAGTGGAGCAAAAATTCTTGGCATAATTTATGGGAAACAATTTTGAAATTGATGAAAGTTGGGGGAAAAAAAAAACGCCACTCGAGTTCAGACGCAATAAAACACCGAGCGGAGACAAGACTAAGAGTCGCTTGTTGTTTAGCACGCTCACAAGACGAAACGTGATTTTACAGTTTGACAAACTTGAAATAAACCAAAAGTACACGCTACGCAATTACCTTCTTCAACGTTTCGCCTTGAAACAACAAATTTTCCTTAAAAAATAAATCCTTAAGAAAAGGATTGCAAAATTGTCCAAGCTATGGCATTATTCTTATAAAATATCATTGATACTTTAGTAGCACTCACTTTTAAGGAAATCTTTAGTTGATTCTAAAAATCTCGAGATTATTCTTAAGAAAAAAATCTTCCCAATGAATTTGGCAGAGACCAAAAAGTTATAATTCTATTTCTGTCAAAAAAATACTCATTTTTAAAATTGTATAAAATAGTAGGTTTAAAATTGGAACAATTTAATAACAAAAACTGTTTGTTACAGGGGCCGAGGATGTGTTCAGGTTCACAGGCAACGAGACACACACCGACTACTTTCGCCTGATGCTCCGGGATAGCAACTACCTTCTAGTTGGTGGAAGGTAACATGATGCTCAAATTCTAACATTTCTTGAATCGTAAAAATATGTTCGTCGGTTCAGATTTTGATTTCATTCATTCATTCATCTAATTGTAATCACCTTGAAAGTCTTTTTTGAATCCAAAGTATTGATTCGTTTGAAAAAAAAATCAGTCACAAAGAGGGTGCACACGTCATGACCAGACACTTCAAATATCTCAAAGTATTTGATGTGACTTCATTTCATGATTGATGTCGTTGAAGACCTGATTTTTTGATCTCAAAAACCTACTTGTTAGTTATAGGATTTGCGACAATGTTTTTAATTTAAATTTTAAATCACTCTAATCTCAGTAATCTCATTCATGAGTAGAAAAAAAAAAGTCCAAAATTTTCATAATGCAGACGTTGGAACGAACTGTCAATTGTAATAAAACGTTGAATTTTAGTCTTCTTCAGGTTGAAATATTGCTTAGATTATCAGACGTAACATAAAGTTATGATCAAATCCCGGCTGTAATTTGAAGGGTTAATTGTAGAGTAACAATTTACTCGTGGCTAATTATCGAATTCCAGGCGGAGCGTGCCCGAGAGTCCGACACTACGTTAATTAAATGTCGAATTTCGTTGCCTGTGTAATTTAATGAGCAACTAAGTGTCAATCTCGTATCGCGTGCAAGTCAGGAAGATGCAAAAAATTGATGGACTGCTCGTCATTTCCGAGCGATCTTAATTCGAGGCAATAAAGTTGACTGCAGTGCGTCGGGCACACGTGAATTTCGTTTACACCGACGCGGGGTATTTAGTTGATTGCCAAATACGAATCGTGCATTTAACAGACAACTCTAGTAAATCAGACAGATTCAATTAGACATGACAAACTGGGGAAAAAAAAGGAGCGCATTATTTACTTGATTTAGGATGCGCCATATAGATGCTACCGGTAATAAATAATTCATGATGGCCATGTTCATGCTTCGGTGAATGCATTATTAAATTACATTCACAAATTAAATTTTCTTTCTTAACCAAACGGTACTCGATTCTGCATTCTGGACATACGCGTCTTTACATTTTTTTGATCACGAGATTGATTTTATCCGAACCAAACTGTTCTTCCAGTGTTACAAATGTGTTGAACGAGCGATTTTTCAAACATAAATTTGCAACAAATGAAGAATGAAAAATAACAAAATTGCGAGAGACTGAAATAATACTTTTCATTTATTCTTAATTAATGTTATGAATTTTCGATAATCAATCTGCCGGTTGGAACGAGTTTTGAACAGTATGAACAATTCAAAATTAACTTGAAAATAAGTTTAATGTTGAAATAATAACATTCCAATAGCAGAATGTATTATTAAGTGACTTAGTTGTTGTTAAGTTGGATGTTCATTTGATTAAGTTCGAAATATTCATTAAAATGACGAAAAGGGAACTTATGATAGGACGCAAAGTTGGTTGTTTAGCGCGTAAAAACTAACGTGTTGTTTATATTTACAGAAACTTGGTGCATAATTTGAGTCTGACGGATCTGACGGAGCAGCAGAGGCTGACGTGGTACTCGCCCGAGCAGGACGTGAAGATGTGTGTAATGAAAGGGAAAGAGGACGAGAATTGTCAGAATTACATTCGCATTTTAGTCAAGACCGGAGCGAACAATCTGCTAGTATGCGGCACAAACGCGTTCAAGCCTGAATGCCGAAATTACGCGGTGCACGCAAGCAATTACACGATAGTCAGCGAGCGCGGCGCTCAAGCTGTATGCGCCTACGATCCACAGCACAATAGCACCTTTGTCTACGTCGACGGCGAGCTCTATACTGGCACCTACGCAGATTTTTCGGGCATGGACCCGATTATTTATCGGGAGCCTCTGCAGACCGAGCAATACGACAGCATGAGTCTTAATGGTACTTGACCCTTTTTTTTTTTCAATTTCTTTTTCTATTAGCCTCCTTTGTCTGTTGGTTCCATTCGCCTTTATTCGTTTGAATTTGTTTTATCCGCCTTGTTTCGTCAAACAGAGACTGCCCTACATAGACTTTTTTTTTCGCAAATTGCAGAAACAGACTTTCTTGAATTCAATTTCGAAATGATAGAATAAATTAACTGCGTCAAACTTGATTATTCAGCTCTTTGATATTTGCTTGAGGACAAAATGATTCTGAAATAGCTCGTTCATTTGATTTCGACAATGTTGCCTTTTGGGTGTTAAATGAAAAATTTGAAATCAAGTTCTAGTCTATTTTGTCTTGAAAAATTGTTTGGATTCGATTGAGATGTGACGGCGATTTGAAAAATTCATTCAAATTCTATTGACGTCCAATAGTCGAGGTTTTTGCTTCCAAGTATTAACCTAGATTAAGAAATTAGTACTTCATTTCCTTTCAATTTGGTTTTTCGCAGTGAAAACAGAAAAGCTTCGAAAGATGAAGCAAATCTTCTGCATAAATAATTATTTTATTCTTTGATGGAACAGTCGGTTTGAATTATTTTGCGCATTTTGTTGTACATTTTGTTGTACCTTTTTTTGTTATAGCATTTTGATGGAATCGTTTTTAATTAGCTCGAATTTTCTGACCGAACATTTTTATGATTTTTCCAGCTCCTAACTTCGTGAGTTCTATGACTTTGGGAGATTTTGTTTACTTCTTCTTCAGAGAAACGGCCGTTGAATACATCAACTGCGGCAAAGTAAGATTCAGCATCAATTATTCAAATATATTATAAATTAAGCAGCTTAAAAGACAATGTTTTTTCGACGGCTCGAAAAAAGAAGATGAATATGTACGTTTTTGAATAAATAAAAATTCAAGATATAAAAAATGCAATGAAATTAAGTGCATATGACAAGTTTGCAAATGGAAAATTAATTGGGTTAATTCTTTTGAAAATTACAAGACACTAATTGCGTTATTTCGAACTATTACATTTTTCAAAGATTTTGCATAGACATGTAGTTGTTTGGATTATGAAAATTGTAATTCAATTTTTGAACTACACCAAATTTAGAACAAGAGTTCGACTTGTTCGCAGCTTGTTTTTACGCTTATGACACAAATTATGGAAATAGTTAAGCTTTGGAACGAATATTATTATTTTAAGAATATGCTTACATCTGTAATATTTATACGACTCCATTTGCTGGAATCAAATTATCATACAGATTTTTTTTTCTTGTATTTGTAGAAATCTAGGTCGAGTAAATATTAATCGAAAATTTTGAATAAAATTTTAATAAAGCTGAATTAGACACAGAATTACCAACATTAATTTCTAAGAATTTGTTCCATGTTTAATCGGACATAAAAAATGTTATTTTTGCTGACGTAAAGTGAAAATTAATTCATAACGAGTTCAGGAAATAACTCTATTGAAAAATGAAAAAACTTGAACAAATCTTGAATCACAGAGAAGTTTTAAAAGATTGATATAATATGCTATTCGAAAAAAGTTAAAAGTTAGCTGTTGCAGTTTGCGTGGTTGTTTTATTGAAAAATTTATTGCGCGTGCAATTAATGCACCGTGCAAATATCCAATACTTTTTTCGATACCCTGCTCCTTTTGGAAAAAAGTTGGAAGCTCGTTTTTATTGTCAGCGTTATCACAATCTAGACCACCAGAAAAAAAAAACTACAAATGGAAATACAAATAAAATAAAACTGAAATCTCGCAGCAAATATTAAAATAACTCAAGCAAAAACGTGCAAACTTTTGAAAACGCGTTAATGAAACTTTTATAAAAAGCAGTCACAATTATGAAACAACCGAACCGTTTTACTTTCATTACACGATTTCGGTGTCTGCGTAGTACGACGAAACATACTCAGACGTACGTTTGGCCCAGGAGCGCTGAACGCATGTACAGACGAGCATGGTACTGACTGTTTTGCAAAGTATGTTTGTGTTTTGTTCGTCAACGTAACAAATGTTGCCACATAATGTACAATGTTTCGTTTAACTTATAGTTACAAATTTATGTATAATTACACGAGACGATACGAAATTAGTTTTATGAAATAACACAATCATTTTGAATAAGCAGTTCAGTAATTGCTTTTCATTGTTAGGCGCTTTCAAAATACTCGAGTTTAATCATTAAGGCTACAAATTTTACTTGGAGCTTTCTTTTATTCACTGCCAAAATGTTTTCAGGCTGTTTACTCGCGGGTCGCTCGTGTGTGCAAGCACGATCGCGGTGGTCCACATCGTTTCCGCAATAGGTGGACATCATTTCTGAAGTCTCGCTTGAACTGCTCCGTCACTGGAGATTTTCCCTTTTATTTCAACGAAATTCGTGAGTATCAGTCATTCTTCTTGTTTGTTTTTCACAATATTTAAGGACGAGCACTCAAGTCAGTGGACTGGGCAAATAAATTCTATCCTACAATGACAACAATTTGCAGAATTTCAATTTCGAACTGTCAAAACACGAACCAATTTATTTTACCTGAGTTTTTCAAAACAGTTTCATGAAACAATAAACTAACTTCAACACAAATTGATTTGTTATTAAACATTTCCAATCAAAATTTTACGCATGTTTCTGAAAGAGTTGCTTTCACACTCAATTTTGACCTGAATTGAAATTCAAATATTATTAAACTAACAAAAGCAACTTTTGAACAAATTCAAATCTCTAATTTCTGCAAAAGTCGAATGTGCCTCCTTAAAAAATGTGAAACTAATTTGATTAAATTTTGACTATGTTTTTTTTATTTGAACAATTATACTAATGACCACCTGTGTGTTTTTCAGAGTCAACAACGGAATTGGTGACTGGTCAATACGGAAGTGTTTCGGCGCAGCTTATATACGGAACATTTACGACTCCCGTCAACAGCATAAGTGGATCAGCCGTTTGTGCTTTTTCGCTGCAAGCAATTGCTGACACATTTGAAGGCAATTTTAAGGAGCAGAGCGCTCTAAACTCCAATTGGCTGCCTGTTCAGAGTGCCAAAGTACCTGACCCGAGGCCAGGTCAATGCAGCAACGATTCACGCACACTGCCTGATTTAACATTGAATTTCATCAAAAGTCACTCGCTCATGGACGAGTCCGTTAGGAGCTTTTTCGGACAACCCATCGTTATTCGTACCAGTTTTCAGTATGCTCTATTTATCTAATACAATTTGATATCATAACATCTGTAATAACAAAAATACGATATTTGCTTACTGAAACGGAATCAAAGTAGGGAGTGTTTGTCAGAATAATATTTGTTTTTCCATAACCACACTCACAGTTTAGGCTTCTGCGTTTTCACGTGGCGAATGAATTTTAAATATGTTTATGTAACCAAATTTAAGAACAAGCAATTTATCAATTCGGTATAATTAAACGAAAGATTAACCGTTAAGTGGACGGATAAATTTAAATTTGCCGATATATGTATGATGTAATCAAGCAATTGAACCTCAACATTGCTGAGATATTTGAAAAATGCATCAGATGTTATTATTATGTTAACTTTTCCAACTAAGTTGATACTCTTGAAGGACCGATCTCATTTAAATAGTCTTATATTTTAACAATGTTACTCATTTTTAAAAGAAGAAAATAGTTTTAAAAGTACTTCAATAATTGTACGCTTCATATTCAAAGATTATTTATCAGCGTTGTTCTATCAAATCCATAAAACAAATTACAAATTAAATTAAAAAAATATAACGATCAATATTATAGAAAAACGTGATGAATGAAGTCACTTGTGTTTGCAATTGGCAAGCGATTGTTATTTGCATTATAAATAAATCCAGAAATATTGAACTGCACGATCCATGTGAATAATGGAAAACGATAAAAACTTGATACGAATTTGTATGAATTTTATATAAAACAGTTTGAACAACCCTTGGTTGCAATTTAATTCAATTATTCGTTTCAGTTACAGATTTACGCAAATAACGGTGGATCCGCAAGTAAAAACTCCAGGTGGAAAAACATACGATGTGCTTTTCATTGGCACTGACAATGGCAAAGTTATAAAAGCGATAAACGCTGAATCCGCGGACTCGCATGAACGCGTCAATCCGGTTGTTATTGAGGAGATCCAAGCCTTTCCGACGACAGTTCCAGTTCGAGGAATTAAGGTCAGTTTGCGGTTATCAAGAGCTCAGATTATGCTCCACGTTTTTTTTTGTTTTCACGATTTATAGGACGCTTAAGAATGCTTGTGATCAATTTTTTATATCTGGCGCATGAAATATTGATCGTTTAGCGAATTTAAGTTTCTATCAGGTATCGTGCAAACCACATGCGCAAATTAGACGTCGTTGTACATTTTTTGTTCTCAAACTCACTTATGCATGAGCATTTGATAAAAAGTTCTCTGTCAAAATTAAATATTCGCTCTTTTTCAAAAGAAGCTTTGCTTTCCACCAACGTAAACGGGAAAAATTAATTATCAGCGCAAATTGAAGTAAAATAGCAAATGTTTTCTACGAAAAAGACACTCGCTAAAAACTGTTTATTATTTAGTTGTACGATGTCACTATTCTCCAAATGAATCGCGCAATAAAACGGTTTGTTTATTTCTCTGCAAAAATAAGTTTTCCTTTTCATCGAAAAGCGTGTTCTTTTATTAATATTTTTCTCGATTTAATATTTAATTTCTCGATTCAAATAAAAGTATTTAACTTCATACTGTTTCTATTGCATCATAAAAAGATGTAATTTGTACAAAAATAGATGAATAAAAGTTGATTCTTTGATTTAGGTGGTTCGAGCATCGCAAGCTGGAGATGGTCTAGAAGATGGTCGTCTGGTTGTAATAGCCGACAGTCAAGTGCAGGCTCTGAGGTTGCACCGATGTTACAGCGACCGGATCCTGTCATGCGGAGAGTGTGTAGCCTTGCAGGACCCATACTGTGCGTGGGACAAAGTCGAAGGCAAATGTCGCGCCCTGGTGGGCCCGGCCGCGTCCGACGCATCGCGTTTCCTGCAGAGCGTTGCTTCGGGAATCCACACTTCCTGTCCGCCGACCAGAATACTAAACAAAGATGCAGGCAGCGTCGGTGCAATCTCGGCGAATCAAAACAAATTCCCGCAAGACGCGAGCGCTCCCAACAAAGACAGCCAAGGAGGTGAAATTATTAACATTATGCAGGATGAAGAACGAAGTCAACCGGGTATATATTTTTTGTTAATCATCCAGCACGATGAATTCTTAAGATATTCAAATCCGATAATTGTAATATTCATTCAGCGGCGCTTTGAACTTTTCCTTATCGTAATCAGGGTAGAAGATTTTCTTTTTTCGATTAGTTTTGAATTTTAATTTCAAAAGGTAGCTATGTTTTATCTGAATAAACATGTACTTTGCCTCAGAGAGGTTTTAATGTATGACAAATTATGCAGGCCCTGAGGTATCCGCCGCAGATTCTCCACTACCGCAGTATTCCGTGGAAACTCTTGTTATGGCCGTAGTAGCTGGTGCTCTGGCCGCGCTCCTTGTGGGTTTTGTGGCTGGTTATCTATGCGGTCGAAAATGCCGAAAAGACGAGGACGACAACCTGCCATATCCCGACACGGAGTACGAATATTTTGAACAGCGACAAAATGTTAACAGGTAATTATTTTAAATTAAACTTTGTTTCAGATTGAGTTTGCGTGTTTGCTTTGGAATTTAAAAAAGTTATGCCACAATTTAAACTTTTCAATCGAATCCTCCAGCAGTTTTCTCAATTTAAAATTGAAATGTAGAATTAATACATTTTGATGAAAAAAATTGTTAGTTGGGACTTTGAAAAAAAAACTTTTAAAAGTTTTGAAAGAACAATAATCATGAGCAAGAAAGTACGTTAATGCGATCCATAAAACGGAGACTGCTCGGTTTTGTTATTTTGAAAACACAATTACTTTTTATGAACATATAAATTGAACATAAGTAAATGAAAAATTTTGGTTTAGACTTTCATGTACTTGAACATTTCTCAAAGATTAAAGTCTAGTCAAATGTTAGACCGTCGAAAGAAGGTTTGCAAAATAAAAAAGATTTGCATTTTTCAATCACAAAGAATTCGTCCGAATAGAATATTCAAATATCATTTCATCCAAACGTCGTAGGTTTATTCAGTTAAACCCTTTCATCCTCTTATCGCTTAAGAGATACATTAAAATTGTACGAATTTGTAAAATCTGTAACTTTTACTTAATCTATTTTCGTTCATCTTAATTGTCTTAATATCGATACTAACTACGATATGCAAATCCAAAATTATTGCGAAAATTGGGACATTTTTTTTACTGATTGACGTTTCTATGCAATTTGCAACTCAATTGCATTATTATTTTAAGCCCGACTACGATTATTTTTACTTGCGCGATAAAAAGAGTTAACATTTAATCCACGAAAGTTACGCCCTTTTAGTGTATTAATTTGCATTAACTGTCAAATATCGTAACTGCAAATTAAAAACTCTTTCGTTTAATGCATGAACAAAATGAATTTCATATTTGAAAAGAGCACAAAAACGCATACGAGTATCTTGATAACTCGGATTATTTTTGCAAAACCGGCCCTTCTGCTTCGTCGAGCAAAATAGTTATTATAGTATAACAAAAAATTTAAATGCTTCGACAAGCAAATGAATGTACAATAAATAAATTCGTTTGTCATTTTTCAGCAGGATGGCGCCCGAGCCGAAATTACTGCCACAGGAAGAGGTGACGTACGCAGAGCCGGTGCTGGTTCCGCAGCCTCCGAAGCTGTTGTCTCCGAAAGGTACGATGCGCAAGCCGCCGCCAACGCCTGCCGAGACGTTGTTCCAGTTTCCGGACGGCTATGGGTACCGAGGTCCGCGGGACAATTTCGGAACGTTGCGATCACACCAGGGCGACGCGTACCGTCGCAACGATGGATTTGCGACTACCCGTAGTGTAAAGAAGGTCTATCTCTGAGAAACGAGCGAGGAGGGGGGCGGCCGTCACCGCAGCCTGGGACGGCCGGCGCGGAACCGGCACAATGCGACAGCTGGGAGAAGTCGCACCGTGACCACCGGGGGACAGTCCACACGAGAGCTCGCGGGACCGAGGGCGATTGAGTCACCTTCGCCTCCATCGAGTATCTCTTCGAGCTCCCCCTCTCCCCCTTCCTCCTCGCCGTCACCCACACTAGTCCCCATAAACATAAACGGTCAATCGCCACCCCCGCCGACGCCACCCTGTAGCTATATCTACCGTTCGTAGTTCGATAACGCGCCTCCTCCTATCCTCCCCCACGCCACTGCTTTCGACTCTACAAATAGCGATTCTTTTTTTTGTTTCTCAAATAGTATGTTGTTATTATTATTATGACGATTCGCACTGGTCTCATGATATTTGAAGCGACGCCCGTTACGTGGCAACGACTGCGAATTCAAGACTTTTCCGCACACGGTGCTGGACACACTCGCGGACGTACAATAAGCTCTCGAGAAACAAAGTGGGATTTATACGTAGCGTTCGGGTTTTGCTTTTCTAAGCGTATGATATTTTGAAATCATTTGCGATAACGTAGTTTGTCATTAATCGGCAATCAATCGTCACCCTTTGATTTTCAATAAACTAACAATCATACTCAAGTATCATAAGACTGGACAGCATTAACGCGACAATGGTGCCATGAAAAGAACCAATCGGAGAGTCTGATTTCGCTTCGGACAAATCGCAGAAATAGACGCGCGGTCCAGGCAATCACTACTTTTAATCCTTTTACTCTTTTCACCTCGCTTGTTTGTGTGACTGCGAATTTGAAGAAAAAAGCTCGAACCTCGATATTTGCATAACGATCGCCAACACTTTTGCAGAGTTTTCAAAAGATAAAAACTATTGATTCAGGCTGAAAATCTGCCTTTACTTTCGGTCGTTTTGGTCATACTTTTTTCAGTCAGATTTGTGTGTGTGTGCTATTATTTGTCGGACATGAGTGTCTTTTAGCCGACTCTGAGGGATAAAAAATGAATTTCATTCAGTGATAAAATGACATTCCTTACAGTATTCACGCTGCACTTCACGATATTTGCTTTCGTGAGGTAATGCATAACAAACATTGTCGAGTAGTTTGTTTACTTGATAACCGTAGTATCCTTTACAAATACTTTATGAAGTCAACATTTCCCGCGTTATATATTATGCAGACAAAAGATATGCGCTTGTATTAAATTCTAATTTATGAAATCATCATTTTTAGATGCTGAAACTTTCTTTATGAAGTTCATAAATTGTATTTCTTAGAGAAAAGCAATACAAATTCAGTTTTTGTTAGTTAAAAATTAGTTGCAAACCTGAACTGTGATAAGAAATGTACATTTTATCATTTGTTTTCCTGTTTTTTTTTACGGAATGAATAATTAGTTCTGTATTTTTGCAGAACAAACGAAAATTGAAATCAATTTTTTGTTGGTTAGTTGTTTTAGAAAATTTCGAATTTTTATTATATAGCTCTCTCTCCCTCTTCTACTTTTGAAATAAGTCCTGGACTGCTATTTCTGTTTTCAATAAAAACTGCCACTCAAGCACCGGAGTTTGTCAAATATTTTTTGAATCGGCATTGGTTCTACTTTTGCTATGGATCTTTACGCAGAAAAAAATTGTACGTCTGCATTTTAACTGCCGATTGTACGATATGTTAGGCTTTATGTTCCAAGAACAATTAAACAGTTAGGGATTTATTTATGTATTCCAAAGTAAAGGAAAAACAGCGACGTGCTTTCTAACACGCTCAAATCAATAAACATATGCTAGTTGGGTGCATGACGTTGCATATCGAACTTAAAGCAAAGTTCTTCAATTCAATAATGAGACTGTTTTGTATGTATTGAAACACAACTTTTATGAATAGAAACATAATGACAATTTCAAATCAATGGTGTTTTTTCGACACTAAATGATGGCAGAGAAAATTCATGAAAGTCTCAAAAGTCAATTGGCGCTTTTCAATCTTTTTTTTTCGATTCATTAAGTTTTGTTCTGAGATTTGTATCCTCGGCGCAGAATATTTACGAATACAGAAGTCATCCTCAAAACAATTTGATAATTATGTCATAAAGTTATTCTTCACAAATACAACTTTTTTGAATTATATTTTTGCAGACATTGTATTTCTTCACTCGACTCAAGTTCCTACTGACTGTTTGCAAAATCAACAGACAAAATCAAACTGTGCTTGAAAAAAACAAACCAAAACAATAAAATAGTGAAATTGTAAAAAGAAGTCACAGCGATTTTATAAAATTCCTTTCATTTTGAACAAATATCAAATTGTTTGTGAAAGATCTCTCTACAATATCTTGAAAACAAGGTATTGTCCGTACGGACAATATTGTTGCACAGAGAGAAAGAAACATTTAATATAAAAGATGTGTACAATGTATTCAAAATATTCTGGGCTTTCAAGAATTGTTTCCTTTCTCAAAATCGCAACAAACTGACGAAATACTTAGTTTCACAAATAAATAATTGCACTTCATACAAGTGATGAAAAAACATTTTGCAAACAATAATTAATCCTTAATAATCATACGAACGAGATCCAATCAATAATTTTGATACTGCGTTAGAGTTCCAGTACGAGTGTAAGTTTCTTGAATTTGACTGAGAAGTGACTTTTAAACCTGTAAATGATGTAAATACGTTAGACCAACGTTTTTTCGAATAATAATGTAGACCTCGTCGTTTTCAATTGTAGAATCGCGGTCTCTTATAGAACAAAGTCGAACGAAAGCTCTGCGTGTTTGAATTCGCAAAAGTACCACACGTCCCATTGCAAAAGTAGAGATATCGGTACGGTATTGTAATGTATTTTCATGCAGTTTACATCTATCGATTACGTTGCGAGAAAAAAGCTGGTCGCTGCTTAGATCAATCAAATAGCCAGTACAATGAGTTTGTTAAAAGAGGAAAAAAAAATGAAAAATTTGTTTTCTTGCTATAGAACCTCGAGTGCCACTTTTTCGTGGCTGCGCAAAAGAGTCTTGTTCCACGACATCCAATTTTTCGTCTCGCCTTCATGAAAGGTCCACTTCTTATATCCAGAAGTTGAAAAGACGTTATAATTGCCACTTAAAGTGGCACTATCAAAAGGTACTTAGCAGGGATATGTCATGAATGGCAGTCACAAAAGTGAGTCTTCAATTGCGAATTTGCTCTTTATTACAAGAGACTTGATTTCGTGACTGTCATAGCATTGTACGAATTCATTACTGTTTTGTAGGAAGTTTGGCATTATATTCCTTAGGGCAGTGTTTTAGGTCCCTCGGGAAGTAACTGCACATAGAAGAAAAAAATGTTAGCCGAACTTTAACGAAACAAGTGATAAGAATGGCGATGCAACCTCGTGCATGATTCGCATGCCTATGTGGTACGCAAATAATTCCTACTTCAGTACCAATTCAAATAAGTAGAGATTAAGCTAAGGAAAGGTCAGGTTGCAATGTTATTGCTAATTAGGCTCAATTATTGCGTTGGTGTCGTGATGAACTCGTATTCATCTTGACTTGCACATGACACATTCGTACATGACAAAAGTTTCGTCACGGAATCTGAGGTTTTGCATGCAAATTGTACTTCTGTGACGATTGTTAGTGTTTTGTTTTTTGAATTGAATTAGCGAATCTGATCTAATCAGCAGATACGGCTCTAGTCAGAAGCAAAAAATACTAATGTCCTTGTATTGATTGTAAAAGACTATTTTGTCATCGATCACAACGTTCTTCGTATGTCTTTTCGTAGTGCGTAAGTTTTATTGTTTTTCTTTTTGGAAGCGTTCGAACAGTGTACATAGTTGCATTCGAGTTAGTTTTATCAGCGAGAGAAAATGTCAGCGTTCATAACGACACCATTGGAAGGCGCCACTTTTTAGCCAAAGTAATATTCACGGTTTCGTTAACGCTTTAGCCTTAAAGTCTAAGACAGTTTAAAAGTCAATTACAGTATAAAACAACAAGTACAAACTCCCTTGTGAGATTCACGATTGTTACTGTTGGATAAGAACCTAATTTTTGCGATATCAAAATGAACCGTAGATCATCATTTTTCGAAGGCAAGACAGAGTTTCAATTGGCAGACGAATTGCAAGTCTATTCTGTTGCTATTCAAAGATACTTAACAAAAATGTTAATCGCATACAATAACTTTGTCGTAACGAAACCGTGGAGATTATTCCAAGTTATTAGTTTTGATTTGTCTTGAGCGTAGCGTTCTTGTTAAGAATATATCCAAAGTTTCGCATTTTAGAATTAGGTTTTGTACAATTTTGAGATGCACGTTTTGACATTCGCACATATATACGTAAAATGAGAAAAAAAAACGGAACTGAGAGAAAGAAAACAAAACGTGCGAAATAATAAACAATTACAAAGAATTTTGAGCGTTTACGGACAAACAAATTATGAAATATAAAAAAAGTAGATACGGGGCTTGCGTGTATATAAAACAAATAAATTCATCATTTAAAAAGTTATACGATTAACAAAAAAAAGGTAACAAATAATGGTAAAAATACTTATAGACGAAAGATTAAAAATTAGTCCAAACTATTTCTGAGCCTGATGGTGCACGTAGAATCTATCTTAAAGTGCTTCTTATTTCAGTGTTTTTAGAGATAACGCGTATGTGATATATTATACAGCAACAAATGAGTTAAAAATTTTAAACAAATACAAGACGACGAGTTCTTAGGCAATGAATAAATGGGGTGTAGAGAATGATATTAGAGAATTTCAATATATAAAGCTTTAAACACACTTCATTGGCGGATGCGATTCAAAGAACCGAATTTTTATCAAATAGATTTTTGCAGTGCGGCTTTCAATAATTAATTGCACGTGCTTGTGATTTGAGAATAGTGATTTTTAATGTCGAACTTCCTCCTTTTGTGGTGAATATGATTGTTATCTACTTGCATCGAAAAGCGAAGTGTAAAAAATTTATAAGAAAACATTGGTTTGCTCTAGTGAAAATGGTTATCTGAAAACAAATACGCCTATTCGACACAAAAAGGCAAAACCGCTGAAAAAAGCATGCGCAAGAGTATAAAAAGTTTGCACGTACGTTCATAACAAAGCAACTGGGACAAAGAATGCATGTGTCGACAAGGTTTAATTTTTTGTCAAAAAAGATTTGTTGAATCATACTGTCGCTATACGGGTCCTAGTTATCAGTCTGTTATTACAAACAACTTGTTTGAATATGTTTTTTTTTATTTATAAAGAATAGAAGCGAAACTAACAGTCGGAGTTTTTTGAATTTATATAACCGAACTCGAGAACAAACTTTATTTATTAAATTTAGTGACAAGAATTTTGCCAGACAACAGTCCAATTTGTTAATGACTTTCATTTTGTTTACAAAATTGAATAAGTTGACGATTTTAATTTTTTGAGAAGTTGTTAATTTGAAAGTACACTGTTAATTTATGGTTATTTGTTTATCAAATTTAATTTGGTTTTGTGGTATTATCTAAATGTTATTGCTGAGTTTGCGTTACTAATGAAATTAGTTCTTGACTTTCAATCTAGAATCAGTCTGTTTTTTAGCAAAATTCTCACTAATAACAATACAACAACCTTTCAATGAACCGTTTAATTTTTCAATTTGTTAAATGATTGAATGTTAGTCGCTGGGTATCCAACTAGAGCGTCGTTTTAGCAACAAAAATTAATGAAATGTTGACATTAGGTTTAATTGTAGTTCAATAGAAATAATTTATACTTTTAAGACGTCTCGCCGATCGAATTTAACAATCAAAGTGTTCAAAATTTCCCGGCACAGTTCAAATTCGCTTAGCCGCAATTTCAAATCGCACTGCTAATTATAGTAGAAAACAAAATAACAAACAAAATAACAAAAAACTTAGAAAGACTATTTATCATTTGACTGCATCCAGTGCTTAATTCATTGTTCCTGTATAATTTGATTAAGAGCTTAAGAGGGGGTTTGTCATAAGAAAGTAGACCAAAAATGCCATCAGTTTTAATTTGAAGTATAAACACGTTTGCAATTGGTCACTGACGAGTAATAAAAAAAGAAAGAACAAAAAAAGAAAAAAAAAAGAAAATGTGTCGAACTGAAAGCCTCAGGCACGATACCAAAGATTATTGAAATTATATAAAAACGTGATGATTGTTGGAGTCGCACAAAGTGATGTTCAGTGTGATGCCCTCGCACAAAATAACGCTAGGCCGAGGAGAACACGTCACTTGACATAATCGTGTCAAAAGCAGATACTAGTTCAGGGGAGAACGTTCGATTAAAGACACAGTGGAGAGCTAAGGCATCGTGCGAGCATAAAATTTAGTCTGGATTCAAGGTCTGTTGAAGTGACCGAGGCCCTTTACTTAGCAGGCTCGACTTTGATGGCCCTTGAGTCTGATATTGTAAAAATAAACAGTCTAGTTTTCTCATCGAACGTTGATTTGGATGCCAAGTGAAATGAGATTACGTCTGAATGCAAATATTGTCTGATTGCTTAGAATAAAAGTAGAGATTCATAGGGTACACGAATGTATATCTATATATATCTAGTGAAAAACAAAACGATAAGGGATGGAATATATATAGATATATAAAGAAAAGGAGAGAAGCTTGAAACGTATATTAATGACATTGTATAACTTTTTATAAATATATTTTTCAGTCGGAGTCTAGCCTAGGTAGAGCAAACAACCTACACAGTTATAATTAATTGATTTATCTAACTCAATTAATACTGATGATATAGCGTTAAGTCATTATTCTAGAAGTTTTAAACGTTAATCGAATTGCAAGTCATTGCAAGATAACGAGAGTTGATGCCGTGAAGCGAGGGACGATGCAAAACGATGCAAATTAGTACCTAACGTTATTTCAGACTTACTATTAAGCGTTATCATTAAAATGATTTTTTTGTTGAGAATATTAACAGAGTCGGGCGTGCCGCGCCTCGGTATCACGCTTCGCAAATTTTTGATACGGATATCTAATCGACAAGTTATATACTTATTAATAATAACGACGACAGCAACAACTTGTCTCGTCGTGGACGGGGCGCTCTCCCCCCCATTTTCTGAAGTCTGTCAAAACTTTCGTTTCGACACACCCACGGCTCGCATTTTTCCGCAATAAGTTGTCATTTAATAGTCGACAATGAATAATCCCCAAGGACTTTTACAAAACACGCCGCTTAACAAGTCGGAACTGATTGAAACAACAAATAATAACAAAGTGAATGAAGAATGGCAAATTAAGAAAATTACTATAGCATTTATCAACGATAAAATAATGAAATGTAACGTGTATTTTGCTTCTTCCTAATACAGTGCCGTGCACGCTATTTTTTACTGTAATTGTTGGAGATCGAGCAACGCTGGTCCGGACAACTTGGAGCGACAGGTGCCCATCCAGCGAGCCCAAACCTTTTGTCCTCCTTGTAATCCGAACGCTGATCACCGCCTCGGCTGCTGGATGGCACCTCGACGTTCGTCGCGTTTCAGTGCTCTAAGTGCGACTATCAAATTGTATTACGCAAAACCACACGATTTCGAATTGTAATCAATCGTGGGACGTTCGAGTGCGCTCGCGTCGTTCACGCGGGACAAGTATTTTGTTTTATCCCACCCACGTGCGAGCGCACTCTGAAGACACGAAAAAAGTTTTAAAAAAAAAGAAGAAAAAATAACTGAAAACAAGCACCTTGACAAGAAATCCGCGATAAGAATTGTTTTTTTTTGTATACACAATGTTTATGCTGCAGTAATGATACTTGAAAGATTGATGATATTATAAACTATATATTAATGATGAAGGTACGATTATTACCTATATAATTATATAAAAATGATATTATACAATACAGTTTATGATACGAGATTAAATAAGGATGAAACAAACGAACAAATAATAAAAAACAAGAATGACATGTAGACATTAGGCTGAGGTAGAGACACGGCACGTTCAACGTACAGAAAAAAAAATGAAAAATTACAATTATAAAATATCATAATGCGATGAAGAAAGCGAAAAAAAAAGTGGATTATAAGCGTTTGAGGAAGATTACCTAAGACGAAAACTGTAGTGGGATTGAGATGAAAGGATCGATTCTGCGTTGACGTCTTCGTCCTGTGCCAGGCGACTCAGGACGAACCGGGGCTCATATTTTTTGCAAAAGTCTCGCTCCGTCAGAAGTTCATTGCAAGTCGTTCATGAAACAATGATTGATTTCACAGCCCGTGTGAATTTTTGAATTCGACAGCGCTATTTTTTCATAGGTGAGAAATATCACGAATGAAAAGTCGTACTTGCTCGCGAATTTCACCCAATAACCACTTCAATCACACGCCCAATCATTTGTATTTGTAATTAAAAAAAAAAAGCGAACACAAAGTGAAACAAAAACTTAATCAATAAATAACGATGAAAGAGAAGTAGAACTTTTGATCACATCCAGCTATCACGCATCTTTGTCGAATCAGGCAATTTGATACAAACGATTTTACAGACAAGTGTCACTTTGTCGTCGTGACTCGCCCGGCCGCACTTTAAGCAAAAATTTTTGCGCGATAAACCGTCACCAACAGGCAGACACAGAGCGAGAATGAACGTCCAACGAAAACAAAAACAAAAGTAAATAAATGAAACACTGAAAGCATTCCAAGTGTGGGCCTCTCGCTCGCTTTTCCGGGCCTTTCGAGGGGGGCACAGCTAAAAAATTTATGAAGTTTGTAAACTCAAATCATTAGGTAAAGCCGTGAGACTGTCACACTTTCGGCGTAATCGCTTGTTTGAGAAAGTTAGTACGTGAAAGATTAAACAATGTGGAGATTAAAATTAAAAGCAAACGAAGAGGAAGAATTGAAACAAAAAGGGAGAAAAAATTGTAAAGGTGTACGGATTGACTGTAGAAAACGGAAAGTCACTTAGCCAGCAGACTGCTGTTCATAGTGCCCTGTTATAGTGGGTTCCGCGGGCAGACACGGCCACGAGCCACGCTAACACAAATTGTATATATTTTCGTACTCAAAGCATTCGCGTATTCTGATTGGTTGTAACCGTGCGCGTCAAACGCAACGCATTGCGTTCTTCAACCGACGACAATGATTGTTTACGTCTTTATTTATCGGATTTGCGTTGTCGAGTCGTCGTTTGTGAATCGGTCTGACGTTTCTCATATGCTTGTGATTCGCAATATTTACTAGTCTCTCGGGAATCGCAGCGTTGTTCGCCTCCTACCTGCGGAACCCTGATCTATTTTTCAGAATACGCTATTGTGATTATTACTACATAATGACATTTGAAAATCTAAGAATGAAAACAAAAAGGGAAAACACAGACACAATTCTTTGACCCCGCCATTGTCAAATTCGACGTGGCTCGATTTTTGGTCTTTATGTTGAACTATTGTTTGTTGAATGACTATAAGCCGATTGAGTTGTATTTCATATCTACATTGAAGGATAATTATAATATTGTATCATTATTCGATTCAGTATACCATTTAGAGAGTGAGGCTGCTACCGTATTAATGAATTAAGTACAATATGGTAATATTGATTAGAACCTTGCATGTATATGAAAATATATCATCAATATTATACCGAAACGATTTATCATTTCTATTTAATTACACACAGATCTTACGCGAATGGTTTTAGTCGTTAATGTGTTCTCGAAACAAAACGCCTCTTACTCGAACGAAAACTTGTTTATTTTCACGCGTGTAGTTTGATTATTATTATCGAGGATGAGAGAGAATGTCTCGTTTTTGTACTATTCGTTGTCATATTTTGACAAACGACAAGTCCTTTTATACCTCTACTGATTGCGTTACTTTGTACATCATAATACGTATAGATTGTACTATGAAATATTAAATAAAAATAAATTTGATTAGGTAATAAATGACTGACAACTATTTTCCCTTCACCTATTTTCAAAAAGTTAATAACATTTTTGTAACAAACTCGTGAAATTGCGTGAAATTTAATTTGAAATTCTTTCAAATGATATTACAGAGTAAGTATGACACTTAATTGGAAATGATATTTCATAATAACAACCGTTTGATTCAGATGAAATTATATTCAAATATGAAGTTGAATAATTAATTAACTCGTGAATAAATGTCATTGTTGCCGATGAATTCGTGAGCCAAATATCACAACAATGAATTACCGGACGTATTTCAGTAAGTTGCCTTTGCGCTGATCGTTGTAGTGCATGAATAAACGGTCCAGTGGAAATCTTGCGAATCTCAAATGAAATTGAGTTACTCAGTTAGCTTCTTTGCCCTTCCAAGCGGAAAGGGCTGTCACTGCAAAACTATTCCACTTTTAGTTATCAACCTATTCTTGCATGTACCTGCTCTTTGCAAAAATGCAATTTATTTTGGAATATTTTTAACAAGGAATTTGCAATTTCATATTTGCAGTTATGATTGTTATCTTTTGATGCAAAATTAATAAACCAAAATGACGTCAAGAAACCCTCAAAATTGTTGATTAAATGCTTGTTTTAATATTTGATTCAGTTGTCTTTAACCTGATTCAAAAGTTTGAGCCTTGAGTACAGAACTTCTTAACGTACACACTAGACTTGAAACTTTAAAGAATGTTCAGACTCAATAAAAGTGTCAACCAGCATTGTGCATTCAGTTACACTGAACTTTATTTTTTTCGTTTCTGAAAAGTACTTGTGTTAGTGCGAATTTATGAAATTTCATTTACCTTTATGTACTGTCATCAGAAACACGCGTAAAAATAACAAATCTAGCATTTTTTATTGTTTTTGATGGAGTTAGGTGCTTTGTTGCAGATTACTCTTGTTTTATTGATTACTTCCACTGCTTTGAATAAAAATTTGTAAATAAAAACTGTTGTATTTTTGGATTAATTCAATTATGGCAGTTCATATTGTTCAAAAGTTTCGATATCGAACCTGAATTTACTCAAAATTTCAAAATAATACAGTCAGGACTGAAGTCCTGTGATAAATAGGATCAAAAATATAACAAAGACATATTTAATCACTTTGAAGTTCAATATGTTTATAGAATATTCAAAGTTCGGATTACATTTACGATTTTCAACGTTGTACCATGATGAATATTGGACGAATTTCCCTTAAATGTGCATCATTTAGCAACATTTTATTGAGGCAAAATTTGCCGAACATTATAACGCTTTCACAACCGCAAATTCCAACACCTCGCCAAAACTGTTTCCGAAACCAAAACTGCGCCAACAACTGGATATTGTGGACTCCTCGATTCCGCAGACTCCCTTTGTGTGATGGTCGTCGTAAGACTCATTTTTTTTACCAGTACTTAGACATTATCACGTCGTGGAATTTTACTGCAACCCAAACTGTAGGAATGAAACAATAAACCTGACTAACTATGCTGACAATTTTGCTAACAAAAATTGTACAAATGAATGTCAAGCGTGTTCCTTGAAAAGAAAAGAAGAGAACTATATCAAAAAATTGTTCGACTTTATTACTCGAGACAATTGAACTTATCAAATACAGCATAACTGCTGCTATAAAACGATAAAAGAAATGAATGCTAAAAATGTTCGTGCTAGCGTGCAGTATCATCGATTATAATTGTGAATTACCAAAAGTACCATGAATGGAGAGGAATTTTCATTCCGAAATGAATAGGATAAATAAACTGGTTAATATTGCGCGAAAGATATTTTGTAAGCAGCTTAATTTTTACCGAAAATTTGTGAAAATTTATATTGTGATACGCAAGTTTATTTAAATGAAAAAAAACGCATACAAATTATTTTTATGTTCGAAAAAATCTTGCTGAGTTGAGAATCATAACCAAAGGAGAATTTTATGTAGTCTATAATTTTTGTCCTGGACCATAAGCGTAGAGCCTACTAACTAAACCAATCGATAAATCTGTCTCTTATAAAAAACTAGTACCCTGATTATTGGATTGCATTTATACATTCGCATTTTTAGTATCACACCAACATTCAGTATTTATGTGAAAATTTATTCGAGTAATTCACAGCTTCCAAGTTGTGGAAACAAAAATTGCACAGTTGGCTTCTGACTCTTGGATTCGAAAAGTTGTCTTTCAGATTAAAAAAGCAATGTTAAAAATGACTGCTCTAACCGTTTATTACATACATCAGTTTGTCACATTAACTAGACGGTACATGATTGATTTTTGTGCATCAATAAAACACAATACACTCTATGATATGTTTTAAATTATGCATTCATATGCAATTACACCTCTGTTTAAATGGGCATACGAAAATCATTTGAAAGTACCGTAAAACTAAATTGCTTTTGATTTCGGAAGTTGAACGTCTCCAAATGAGGAACATTATGCAAATGGACAGATGCAAACGCGTACCCAAGTTGAACTTCGTCAATTACATCGAATGTCGACTGGTCAACGTCAATTAACAGCTTTGATTAATCAGAAGTGATTATCCAGTACAAAAAATGTTATTGTTTTGTTTTCTTCTTCTCGCGCAAGTTGAACAGAAGTTCGATTCTGTCATTATGATTGTGTTGAATTTGTTCGTTTTTAAAAAAAGTTTGTGTCCTTTTTAGAAACGAGATACTCAAATAGCACTAATGATAGTTTCACGGTGTTTCTGTTGTAATGAACCCATATAACAACTATCAGCACTTGATCTAGGACTTATGTTGCACTCCACGATTGATCCGTTTCGTTTCTGCACTATGATTGAACGGAATTCACCACATTCACTAACAGACGCTTGATTTCCGCCCATATAACCTCGTGTTAGGATTCGTTTAAACGCTTCACGGAATTCACTATTGAAGATGCTGTAGATGATTGGATTGAAGGCCGAATTGCTGTATCCAAGCCATGTTAAGACCTGCAAAAAATTTTATTCATTCAATCACTGCGAATCCGAATAAACTTCAATTCAAACTAAATTTTTAGTTCTAGTTCACTTAATGTTAGCAGCAAATAGTACAAAAAATAAGTAACGCAAGTGAATTGCAAATGCATCAAAATGCTGAATCAAACATCAACTTTTTTTAAATTAAATCAACAACTTATTTCCTTATTTGCACATCGTAAGCTGACTCGTCATGAAATGTCGAGTGAAAAGAGCACAAATACGTCAGAAAAACGTCGAACAAGAAACAAATCTGCAAAAAAAAAGAATCGGGTCTCGGAGGATAGAAGAGGTTCATCCTGTATTTATATTTTAACGATTTCTTAAAATTTGGAATAATAAAATTGAGTGTGTTTACTCTTACTTGAAATGCTCGATCCGGTATGCAAGTTTTGCAAAACGCTGCGATGATGTTGACACAAAAGAACGGGACCCAGCAGATCAAAAATACACCCATAATAACTCCAACGGTGATTGCTGCTTTATGGTCAGAAACGTGGTACGGACTGGTTGGCTTGGTTTTGACTTGTGGCTTTGGTGTTTTGAAACGGGTACTCTTGGCACGGAAGCTTTTCGCTAAAGACGTGTCGGGCAACTTTGTCACAGCTCGGATGCTTTTCACGTGCTTTTGTGCATAACAGTAGAGTCTGCAGTAAATACCGAGCATTACCACGCACGGAACGTAAAAAGATATGCAAGAGGACACGATTGCATAAGTAGGTGTCAGGTCCAGCGCACACGTAGGATATTCCTGCAACATAACACGTAAGCACTTATTTTCTCACCATTCAACAACTTTTTGATCCATGCACTTCCCACTAACACGACTAACACACAATGTGAAAGTTTATGAAATGAAAATGATAGCCAGAAATGTGACGCTTCCGAAAGTCATTATTACAGAAATCCCTCAGGGTTCAGTTTGCTAGAGAGCTTAATTAAACAGAGCTTGAAAGAACTGTAGTTACAAAATTTGTTTGTTGTGTTTGCAAGCATCGCCCAACTAACCTGTGTCGGTCCTGACGTGACATTCAGATGATCTTGTGCATGCTGAAATAAGGAAACCACGATCATAGCGTCGTCATTATCTGTGATGCCTATTGTCGATATTTGTTCATGAGTTCATTTCAAAGAGACACTTTGCGAGTTTGTTTTTGTTTCTTGTTTCTAGATTTTACATTGGTCAAATTGTAATTGTTATCAAAGGACACATCGACAGTGTCTCTTCACCATGAGACCAAATGCCATCGCCTACCCTCGAGACATCCTGCGATTGGTCATTATCAATGTTCAAACATTGAATTCCAATTTCAACCGAATCTATCATGATTTCATTTAACTTTTTTGAAAATAGTTCTTTTAAAAAAGCTCTTTTACTAATTCTTTCAACAAAACCAAAAAACTGTTTAATTGAATGAGTCATTGAATAGAGTTGATAATTCTCCAGACTGGAATTTCAAAGAAGAGTAACTGCGGTCTAAAACCAGTATTTGTTTCATTTGACAGCTCTGCAGAAGTTTTTGTTACAGAGAATAAAGTGAACTTAGAGGAACGACCACCCTGACCATTGCAGACGATAACATTGTACGTTATCGTGTGCTGATCGATACAAAGCTAAGATTCATCAAACACTTTCAAATCGCACCCAGAGAATATTGTGAGCTGCCAAGGTTCTATCGAACATTATCAGGTAGAGGCTTACTCTGTGGTTTTATCGGCAAAGTTATGTACGAAAGCTAGATGGACAATAAAAAACTTTATCGATAGGGCTTGAGTGACCGGTAATATAAGGTCAAAGGGCTCCTTACTTAGTCGCCACAAGAGTAGTTAGTAGACTTAGTAACCACGAGATTGGTATTAACCAACGAATCAACGTCAACTGCGCGTTCAATTTTCAATCTCAATTTTTATAGACGATTGAAAAAAATAGTACCAATTCCATTTAGGAAACAATAGGTTTGGAAAACTGCGAATCAGATAAGACTGGAATTTCGATAAGAATTTCTCTTTTGCAAACTAGACTACTTAAATCGGAAGGTCCCAATGATTTGTACTTCTGACTCTTTTAACTTGCTAAAATTATAATTAGTTCGAATAAAGTTGTGCGAGAAGGAATTCGAAGGACGTACTTTGAAGTTTGAATTCTTGCTTGTCCACAACACTCGAGTATCACTTAGGGTGATTCCTCAGACAATTACGTGCAACGTTGTTCCAACATAATCAACATACTAAGTAATTATAGGGATTACTGGATAACAAAAGAAAATGAAATTCTTCTGAAGGTTTCGCGACTGACAAGATATTGAAATCTCGTAGATATCAATTGGTTTATAAATAAGTACTGCATTTTAGCTGTTTTAAGCTTTGTTTTTTTTTGTCTTTTAATGAATCGTTATTTGTGACAATTTCAGGATGAATCAATGGAAAACGAATGCAAGAACGAATGAATATGAATCAGGAGTACTGATGTGCACAGACATAAACTTCATCTTTGAACAGACATCATTAATTAGTCGTAGAAATGAAACTAACCTGCTGGCCGTCGGGGGTCTGGTACATCTTCGGTTCTTCTGGTCGGTGAAGACCAAGACTAATTGGAACGAATGATATCAAAGCTGCTAACACCCATACAACAGCGATACTTAAACATGCTATTTTTCTTGTCACCCAGCGCCCGTACCTGTAATTAACAAAGACTTATAGAATACAATCGAATGCAATTGAAAATAATTGAATTTAAAAATTGACTCGAACAAAAAACTACCAATTAACTCTTTCAGTTTTTCTTTCCTTTTTTGTTTTTTTTTGTTATTTTTTGTTTTCTTTTTTTTTGGGGATCGAGGGTGTGAGAAAGTTATGGTTGAAAATTTTTTGTTTCTATCAAAATTGTTTGGCTGAAAGAGTTTTGAATATTGAGGAACAAACCAATACTTTCCTCAAAGGATCTTTTATGTGAATATAACGGTCGAGGGAAATTGCGCATAAATTAAGAATAGAGGCAGTGCTGCACATCACATCAAACGCAACCCACGTATCACAGAAACCTAGCCCGAAAATCCAATATCCTAGTAGATCATTCACACCGGCAAAAGTCATCACTAAACAGCCAACGAACAAATCTGCTATTGCTAGAGAGCATAGGAACAAGTTTCCAATTCTTCTTAACCCGCGATCTGTATAAATAGCTATACAAACTAATATGTTCCCGGCAACTGACAAGAATACAAGTATAAACAGTAGAAAACCTGAAACAAAAGTGAAAGATCTCTTAATTATCAGAATGAATCCAATTAATTGTATGATGTTATTATTTTATATCAACAAGAAACGAACAATAATATTATTATGCAATGAAAAACCGGAAATGAATTCACCCTCGGGGCAAATCGATTATTGTTCCTTCACTGCACATGATATTTTTGAAATTGTAAATAAAAACACATGTTTGTCTTTTCGAGAAGACAAGCAAAATGCTGTATTTTTTCTTTCCTCAAATGAAAACATTTTGTTTTGTTTGTAACAATTTAGAAAATGTAACTACTTTTTAATTTGACGTTACTTCATTTTCTGTTTAAATTTTTTCTTCAAGTTTTCCATTGCACAATTTTACCATATCATTCAATTTACTGTCGCTTTTTGTTACATGCAAATAAAACTTTCGCATAAAATACTTTGTACGATTCAAAAATTCGAGGATGAAAAATTGTACGAATATTTCTAAAGAGATTTAGTCGTGCTTCATATCAACAATTGGGATTCTATTTTTGTTCAATTTCTTGCGAATGTACAGAGCATTTTATGAATTTGCATTTGAGTGCTTAAATCTATATTGTTAATTCGTGGGCATGCAGCGTTTTATTTGAGCGAAAACAATTTTCATTCTCGTGCCTCGCATAAGTACGAGACAAAAAAGCCGGAAGTTTATGTTTCATAATGTCAAACAATTCGAGACAAAATTGAAAACGTGGAAATGCAACGAACCAACTAAGAGCACCGTCAGTAATGAAAGAGCATTTTCAGGATAATCTGCTTCAGGCGTTACATTCCTCTAAAAATAGAAAAGCCAGATCAATTTATAAAAAAAAAAGCTCAAGCGTCGGACTTTGACGCAGTCTTATTAACTTCAGAATAATAACAAACTGTATTATCTTTGAAGCAAACATTTTTCTTTTCTATTAAGTCAATTCCCAAACGCACCTTAGTATGCATATCTTGGAACCTTACAATGGACAATTTGCTGATCGATTTTACGATTGCAGCTTGGACTTTCTTGATTTATATTTTTGTGATAAAAATAATCAAGTGCACAACCGATTCCACAACAGCAACATTATTTCGATCATGTTCGATTCTACGTTTGACCTGCTCGGAGGAAATCTGCAACAAAAATTTGCATACAATTATTATTATTTCCAGTGTACATTACAGATCTGCAAGTTTGAAAAAATGCTTAGTAAGAACTTTAATACACCCCGTTATAAAAAGTAGGTTGTCTTTGTGAACTTAACGTTTTTGTAAGTTTCGTTTCCATGAACTGATGACCAGCAAAATTTGTTCAAACTAGTTTTTCATTTCAAATGTCTGTTTTTTTGTGCTTATTACTTTGCAAAATATCGTATGAGAACTTTAATTAAAAACCGTCTTCTTTTTCTATTAAATTTTTGGTTTTGAGACGTTGTCTTTCCAAACACAGTAGGTTTTTCTTGCAATCAATAACTGTACTTACTAATGACAACTTCATTACAACTAGATTCAGGTCATTGCAGGACAATGATTGTAAAATCAATGATGACGAATAAGGTTATTGTCCTGTATCTAGTGGCCTGCTTATTTACCAAATAAATCTCTCAAAAAAACAATCGTTAACAAATAAATTTCAGTTCAAGTAGGTAGTTAACAGGTAGCTGTCGTAAAAATGTATTTATCTAAAAACGATTTGTTCCCGAGCTTAATTTTGATTTGTAGCTCTCAATATTTAACAAAATACTTTTCATCTTTATCGGTGAAACGAGATTTTGCAACGATTGCGGCTGTGATTAATTCTGACGTTATGTCGTTATGGATTGGAGTGAAGGCATAATTACCATATTATGTTTATCGACTGGATCAGCGAAAAGATGAGAACCACTAGAAGCGATTTGCTGTAAACAAACAAGAAGATTATAGAGACTTTTTCGTCTAATCTCAACTCAAACAGTAAACTACAAATTTGGTTCAGAATGCGTTGTGTTCATTTCAATTATCTACTCTGTCCTAAAATTTTGCCTATTGATATAAAATCGTGTAAGCATATTTAGCTCAGCCAAAAAAGAGAATGCATCAAATTATATCTGGGCGAATATGTTGGTCCTTGATCAAATGTAGCATTATTGTGGCTTAGTTTAGTATCAGCTTTGTAAATGTTTAATACACGTTACCCAACGTGGGTAAAAGGCATAATGCTGTAGCTTTAAGCTCCTTAAAACAGAATGTACAATAACAAAGCAAACAACAATCAAAATAAAAGTTCTATTCACTTTTGATTGCTTTCTCCTAACAATTTCGGTATCAATTGGGAGTTTCATTTGTTGCTAAACCTATCAAGGAGACAAATCTCCTTTTGAAATTGATACAAAAATTTGTTTATCTCGCTGCGAAGTGAGTGATCACATAGGGGTAATATATTTCGGCGACATAATGCACAATATAATGACAGTATGTGAACAATCGTATTGATCATAATATGATTATTAACATACAAGGCTGTTGAAACGGATTACCACGCACAAAGCACAGGATTCCACCCTACAGTAATATAGAACTGAATGGAAACACGACGAAGTCGCAGAATTGTTTCAATATTCGACTGTATTCAAGCTTTTTTTTTTCAAAAACAGCGTACAAACAAACAGACAACGGAGTTTCAATTTTTATACTAGTAACGAGAAGGTTAAGGAAAAGAATAATTATAAAAATGGTATTTCAAAAATAAAAAGACTTTGAAGTTCTTGCTTTCGTTATGAGATATTTTGTTTGTCTTTCATTAAAAAGTTTTCATTCGTTTTACATAAATTTAGTTGGACTACGTGGGTTTATGTTTCTAGAAAAAAAAAAAGAAAAAAGAAATGTGAAAATGTAGGGTAAAAATATTAACAGATTTCGAACTTGAATTGTTGTAGTTAATGAAATCAAGGAGTTTTGAGTGGCTGTAGTTAGCCTGTGTCGCGTACGAGGACTCTTAAACCCAGAAAAAAATGTGCAATAAGTATAGGAGAGACATCGCAAGTTCGAAGAACAGTAGCAACGAGTGACTCAGCCAAATGTACTTGTCGAGGACGAAACTTTTCTGCAACATATTAAATTGTCTTATCAAACATTTTCTTTTTCCTTGTCTTGTTCATCAAGTTTTGTCAATTAACTGACATTGAAAATTATGTTTATGATGATAAGGTATTTATATAAAATCATTCGAAATCAAATGTTGTATCGAAAAATAAACAAAATAAAACAAAAGAAAATCTTATAATCCTTTATTGTCGTCTTTGTCAAACGTTGCGACACTTCAATTATCGGCGATACTTCAACCTGTATCACAATAGAGCTTTCAAAAAACCACTCTTTTCAACAAAATAGACTGAGTAAATTTAAATTCCGGGCCGTATTTTTTCAACACTTTCGTCAATCAGATACCAGCCCGAACGAAAAAGAAGAGGTAAGGAACAAGAAAATGATATAGCAAATGCGGGAAAAAATACAATTTAGTCGATCGTATGAAGATAAATCGACTGTCAGCAATGAACCCAGTTAAGTTGGAATATTTATCCCAGTTGACTACCCATTTCCTACTGATGATGTAAAACCCAAGATTTGTATCGTCTAAAAAGTCATTTATAAAAATCCCATGTCATTTTTCATCTGCAACAGCATTTAATATTTCGCCAAACGAAACTTGACAAAAATCTCTAATCCTTGCGCAGTTCTTTTTTGTGATATTTCGTCAGTCACTTGAGATTTAATAATTAAATTGGTATGAAGTAGACGAAGCATAAAGTTCGTACTCGTCGGAATATCGCATCCGTGGAAATTAAGGAAATTGGTCCACAAATTGAATATGTAATGATTCTTAATCGAGTACTTCTGTCGTTGAATTTTGCATTTGCTAAATTCATATTTTAAAGAAAATTCCATCCTTGGAATCCTGGATATTCAAATTTGTATTTCAAATGTTATTAATTATTGAGTAATAGATTCGCACCTCTGGAGAAATGTCACACTTAGAAACTGGAAACTAAAATGTTGTCGAACTATTTTGTATCGTAGATGGCAACGGTGCTAATGAAAGCATTTGCAGGTACATTGCAGGACATGCTAGAGTGAAGGTATGTGATCGATAATTTTGCCAACTGTGTCGTATTGGACATGGCGTAATGAAAGAAGCAGTAGACAAAGTTTATTACACGTACGTAAATCATGGCCGATGGAAAGTGAAAAAAAAAATTTTTTTTTGTTCCAAACTATGATCGCGCGATCAACTTTTTTCAATGGTCGATGCGTAGAACGTGGTAATTGCTGTTTGTACAATGCAGAGGGACAAATAACGTAGTATTGGTCTATGCTGTTATACGAACGGTCTTAGCAGGAATATATAGTCGCGTTCTTTGTCCGTAATAATTGAACATTGATTCACAGAAATCGGTGCTCTGTAACGCAAATTAATTATTGATTGACTATTAATACGCTGCAGATGTTATCCGCAAAAACAAATTTTAATTAATCGCACTTTGACATGAACGAATAACTTAAAATCCTATTTCAATGTAGTTACTTATTTATTGATAAGAAAATCTGATTGAAAAAAAAAACGTCGTTGAGAGATTTTTAATAGATTTTCGGTAGCGTATTTGTAGTGCGAGTTTTCGTTTACCTAATCGGTTTAACAGAGGGTAATTCGATTGAAATTCAATTTTTATGAACGTTTAAACATTATCGGAGATTGACTGAAATTGATTAGAAAATTTTTCACGAATGCTTCAGAGTGAATGACATAATTTAGTTTTCTCATTCTGCGTTGTAATCGATTTACGTCATTTTCGATGCGTTTCAGGCTGACAGATCAACACGCCCCGAAAAATTAATACCTTTTGGACAGGCATAATGCGACACCATCTTCACTAATATAAAAATTTTACATCAAACTCGTCTGTCTGTTTGGCTGTCTGAGACCTGGTTAGCTCATTTTTATCAGAATGTAACTTGAGATTTTGCTGCAAAATATAGTTCAGAATTTTGTTTGACAATGTAACTCTGAGAAACTTAGTTTTTCGAAGTATGAAATTACTGTATCGGGCGGAAGTTATTTGAATAAATCCCGACTTATATGCTGTCAAAATGCAAACTTTGGCTGGATGGAAAAGTTCGGTCCATTTAAAAACTGCAGAACACAACAAATTGCACTAGTGGAGCAAAATGTGACTGCACAAATGGGAAAAAATACTCTATAAAACGCCTCAAAATGGACACAAAAAAGGCCATTTCAAGAACCAGCCACAGAAAAACAAATGTTAATTGATGTGAGAGCTAGAAAATGAAAAAAAGCGTCAAGAGAAAATTTGAAAAGCAGCCAGAACTCTTAAACTGCAACGAAATCGCGAACAAAATTATTACATTCTGCACTTATCCGTTCTTTGTGAAAGTAATCTAACTAAAAAACTTGTCTACTGCTTTTGAAAGTCTTATAATTAAGGTATACCAAAGAACAAAAAGAAATCATCACTTCAATAAGTTCTTCAGTTTCATCAAACTATCGATGTTGTGCAGATTGAATTTCATCCAAATTTTAAAACCCGAAACTAAAATGTCTAATTTTACACCACTACCAAAATTCACTCGAGCACTTCCAAGACGTCCCTCACAGGCGACCTAAAATCAAGCACCAAGCCTACTTACTGTTAGTCTACGAAAAATGTCTACTTTAAGACCTTATTGAAAAACCTCGAATCAGGTACAAAAAGTTACCGACATTGATTCCTGGGCGTCTGCTCGCGTTGGCAACAAATTAGAAGCTACGGCACAAGCTGAATACACTAGTCTGTGTCACTTTGTTCTTGTTACACGTACAAGTCCATCTTTGTTATTTTGCAAATATTGACTTTTGTCTTCCTCTGTGTTGTCACTTCTAGCTCCCAATTGCCTGGACGTAACAAATGCCTTAACATCCATTTCTCCTGATATCCTTCCAGCGCACTGAATAGCCGTCCGTTTCTCGCTGCCAGCTGCTTAGTTTGGTTGCCTCGCGTTGCCACATTTGCAACCTAATTACAAATGGATACTGTCTAACGAGATCTTCTTGTCTCGATATTGGATCGATCTCCCCTGTGGCCACGCCGAGGAGAACACACTCCTGGCTGTCAAGTAACTTCATGGCACTTGGTATTGCAGGCGACCAAGCTTAAACAAAAACAAAACTTTCAACTGTCCCAAGTCCCCAACAGCATTACACTTCAAAATAATTTATCGTGATTTTTTAAATCGAAAATAACTTTGGTTTACCCAAAACTTTTATTTTTACATCAATGTTTATAGTTTGACAAACAAAAACTTGAACGATGAATCCACTTTTTTTAATTTCAGGTGATATTTGTGTTTGAATATTTGGTTAGAGAAAAAAAAGTGTTGAAGAAAAATGTGACAATTTGTTGAAGACTTACCCCGCACAAATTTATGAAACCTGATTGTTTCATAACTCCCCAAGAACCCCTAAAAACAAGAAAAGAAATGATGAGGTTAATTAGTTGACCGAAAAAATGCGATTACGTAAGAACATAATTCTGCTGGGAATTCATAATTGTGCCGACAATCACGTTTGTGTACTTGTGGTTCGAATACCGAAACTGATTTGATCTGCCTCGAGGAAATGTCGTCATCAAGGCTAGTAGTGTCTACATGTGGTAACGATTCCTCGAGACCAATCACGACTGTGTGTCCTTCCAAATATTGTCAACAAATGTTCTCCAAATTTTAACCTCAAACATCACTTTTTTCTGTTTAACATTGTTTCAAAGTTGCAACTACGACTTTGTTTTGATCTTGAGTGAATGTAAATGGAAAAAAATTGTCGATTCGGTTTTTCTAGTTTGGAAGATTAATAAAAACTAAGTTAAACAAGTATGCCTTAATTGTGCTCGATGAAATTAATTTGTTTGACTTGTTTAATTTTCGACAAGAGTCATTGTAAAGTTATCCATGTATGTGTATCGCAGTTTGCGATGCAAGTAAATTAAGTGAAATGTAATTTGCCCGTAATTGCCGTTAGTTTTATGAAAAATCAATTCAGATTGAAACTTAATATAATTAAAACAAAGTTTCGGATCATGTTTGTAGGATGAAATACACACGTTCTTATCGTTTATTTGTTTCGTTCATTATTAGCGTTATTATTATGACGATGATGAAAGCAGGATTTGATTATGGGAAGGAAGGTAATTAGACTCAATCATAACGCCAATCTATTCTCGACGTTAAAGCTTTGAACACTTAAATGCTGACAATGTAGGAAATCAAGGTCTTCGGTTAAATTTCTCCTCTGTATGTTTCATCAACTGAGAACGATCCGAAATGAATTTCGTCAAATCGTGCAGATGGTATTGAATTATTTCATTTTAGAAGTCGCAGAAAGTCTTGCTGATCGGCCGCACGTTTTTAACGACAATGTGCACACAAACATCGCGCCATCATTGTTTCAAGAATTAGGTCAATTTCAGAACGCTACACTCTTTTTTAAAATCAATCGATTTTTTTTTAAAAACTTTACGCTTTTTCTTTGACAATTGAGTTTTAACAATTTGTCCCGTTTTCTCAGATAATCCGAAGTTATGTCATTTCGATAAACTGATTGTTATAAGCGCTCTCCGCAGGATTATCAATTCCCACCGGTTATTGCACTCGGCAGTAACACTTACTTTAAATAAAATAATTTTTAGACGCGCATTTTTATTGCACCCTGAAGAAATCAACCGGGATGATGTGATGAAAATAGAGACCACTTAATTTGGGCTTGTAAAAACGCTTTTTGTCTAATTGAAGTTGTTTGGTGTTTGTGGAAGTTTTCATCAAACGAATGTTTTTGCTAAAGTCGAGGCAAATAAAAAACACAAGTTTAAGCAGTTTAAGCCTAATTAGCTGCTTTTGAAAAAGTGGACAACAACATTTAATGTTAAGGTTTCGTATAAAAAATTGAGTTAGATTTAAAACGTTTTCACATTTTCTCTATTGGACGAAAGAAAAATATTTGTTTAGTCAATTATGCATTCAAAGTAAACTCGGCATTTAGATTAACTAAATTTAAAAACAATGTTGAATTTCAATGGTTCAGAGAAGGTCAGGAATTCTTAACAAATGGCAATCATCTGTATTTTTTTTTCTAAAAATACAGATAAAATAAATAATAAATAATAATAATAATAAATAAAATGTTTCTATCAAAGACTCGGTTATTATTCATGAAATTGTTTTATTTAAATTCATCGGCTATTACACTGGTTTATTCATTCGGTGTCATCGTTTATTGATATTTCGCAACGTCAAGAGCTTTCTTTTATTTTGTACTTTAGTTAATATACATGCAAATATACGAATTCAGCAATAATAACCTTTTGATTGATTTCTCGAAACCAGTTCTATCAACGAGCGATAAAATTTCTGCGAACGATAAATTCATGCCAAAGTTTGCGATTTAATTCTATACGTATCATGTACCAACTAATTTTTGAGTCGACTTTATTTAGTCAAAGTTTGGTCGCACAAGTTTTAATTTCAAAATAGTTCGTTTTTTCAACAATCTTGTCGGGCTTTTGGAGCTATTTTGTTGGCATTCGCCCAAACTCGATCAGTTGAAATCATCGTTCGCTTGACTCGCTTGACTTGAAGTGAAACCAACTTTGTTCCTACCTAAAATTCATTAAAGGAAATCAAAGTTGAGTTTATAGAAGTATCATTATATCCAATGGAATAACACAGTTATTATCTCAATTTCGTTCGTACAGTCATTCTCGAGTATATAGCCAACAGTTTCGATTACTTTGGAAATTTCGTTCATTAATAAGGTAACAAAAGAATCTCAAATTTCTGAAAATTTATTATCAGATAAAATCGTTTTCAAAATTTTGCATGAAAAGGATTGATTGACAGAAAAGCTTGCAGGAGCAAAGAAAAATTTAACTCTATTATGCATTCAATGGAAGATGTGTAGTCGTGGGGATTTACTAAATCATGTTTAGGGTTATACCTTGCCATCAGCAGAAAGAACAATTTAAAGATGCGCTGGGGTAGATATCTACTCCACTATGTACAGGGTTGAAACTTGTTTGCATCGAATCAATGGCATCACAGTCAAATGCGATTACTATCTTTTCATTGAAGTGAACTTTTTAAGTGATATAAGTCAACGAGAGTGTCGGCGTCTGACTAAAGTCTGAGTAGAGTCGCTTAAAAAAATATGTTCAGTAAAACAAATCCAAACTCGACAATGTTCTCATTAAAAACTTGAAAACTCAAATAAAGTAAACACAATATTTTAATTATAAACTTTATCTTCAATGAAGTACTTAAATCTAACAGTTTTTTTTCTGCAATTTTTTTCTTGCTTCATTGAAAAGTATCATTTATGCACAATTTCAAGTTAAAGTTAAGTCCGTATTTCTTGTTACAGTTACTTTTGGAATTATAAACAATAAAATCAAAGTTTGATTGATCGCGTTGAAAGTTCGTCTGAGACTGTAAAAAAATCAATTGAAAAAAAAATCGGATTGAGTAATTGGGTCAAGTGAAATTCTGTTATCACAAGTAAATAATCCTACGTACGTTTGGAGATGATATCAGATTGTTACTGCTATTGATTGAAATTCAGTTTTGAAATTCACTTATGTAAACTGACAGTCCTCATATGAAAACCGGAATATGATTAGTACAGTGAAATCGACTAGCAGAATCATATTAAGCCACTGGTACAAATACCCGAGTGAAAATTTCTATCCGACTTCATTTACGAACCATACATAAATGTCATTTAAGGACCCTGCATTTTACACCAACGCAACAAAATCTTCACATAAAAGACCTACATTCAAAACCAGCAAAGTCCACTTTTGAACTTACACCGAAACCCAAACCGAATCTCAGTCTCTGAACTCTTTCGCAAAATTCAAAACAATAAACAAAAAAAGTCCTTCGGATACCGCACAACCTGTCTTGTTAGTTTCATGTCCCCGACAGTTTTACTATTGAATCAGAATTGTACAATTTAATATAATTTCAGCACGAAATTGTTCAAGCTGGGTCTCTCAAATGGAAAGTCGCAAAAATAACAAATTTGTTGATAGAAAAATAAAAAGTTGTTTCATACATAGAATTGGAAATTGCGAGGCCATTTTTTTTGAAGCTTTGATGCGTTCAAATATTTACGAGATGTGTTTTCCAAATTGTCAAAGCGAGAGTCAAGGACGGGATTTTCGTCGAGCCTCAAATCAAACAAGTAATAAAGGACGAAATCGCTGAAAGAAAGCTCGCTGAGTCATAAAAAGCAGCGCGGCTTAGTTTCGTCGAAATAACACAAGAATTTTCAGGCTGCGACAGAGCGGAAAATTACAGCGAATTGATAGGAAAGTGGAGAAAGCCATTACCCAAAAATGGGCTGCGCTTTATCATTGCAACTCTCCACATGTTGCATTCTCATCTTAAAAAATTCGAAGACACAGATCACGAAGTGCGCTTTAATCAAAACCAGTTCAAGCGTCGATACCAAGCCGACTACGATGAAAATATGATTGAACATTCAGATATTTGGACTTTCATCTGCAAAAGTGACGTTCAGCATCAAAACGTGAAACAAGCAAAATAAAAATGTTTGGATCGAAAATAGTCGAAAACGCCAGACTTTGTTGGAAATCTGTTTTCTTTTTTAATGTAATAGTAAACGTACCGAATATTTTTCATATTTGTTTTCATAGTCGCGTTTTCTGAAACTCATTAACTGAAATTTGACGAAATGAAAATTACAACCTCTGTTCCCGGCGAATTCCAACCAACTAATTTATTAAATACAGCTGCACTCAATGTGATAATTTTACCTTGTACAAAAACATTAATTATAATGGTTCTGCTAAATTTCAAATTTAGGTAAACAATTGCACTGGAATGAAAAAAAAATGTTAATTAAAATTGAGAAAAACATGTTATCTGACAAAGCAGTAATCTCGTTTGAGACTCATCCTTTGACAGTTTTTTGCAATATTGTTTGCAGGCTGTTTGTTTAGTCCGCACTTGTTCGTCTGGAAAATAGCAAACAGTCGCGACGGAATGAAGAACCAAAAATTTCAGTGCTGGAATATTTGAATTTCCAATGTTTATAGTCGAGTTCAAATTGATATTCCATGATCCGACTGAAAAAAAAAAACACTCTCGACTTGTCGCAACTATTGATTCTTCAAACTAAAATCACTTGTCACGTTTATCAAAAACGACTGGTAAATCAGTACAAATTGATTCGTGATAAATATTCAATTCGAGTATTAATTTGTGAACACAATATTTGCAAATGACGTCGAAGCATCAAACCAAATTGAATTTTTTTTTCGTTTCAAGACGAAATCGCATTTACGAATTAAATTTTTGATCCCTGCGCGAAATTATTCAAAATAAACGCGTGTAACATTGAATTATATCTCGCTGACACTCGCGGTGCGATATTTTTTTATTTTGCCCCGGCTTGTCTCGCAAAACTGCCCCATTACCAGTTTTGAATGTGTAAACTTTGTATACGCGACGTGTAACACGATGCTCACTTATATATCACGTACGAATAATATTTTTTACATACTTGCTAACTCGTATCACGCGTTGTGAGAAAAAAAATCACTATATCCGCCTGTAATATATGCAATATATAAATATCGCGCTATAAATAGTGTCGGTGGGAATTTTTTTTTTTCGTAAAGCGTTACACCAACAGGTTATACCTACGTGTAATGCGTTATTGACTTTAACGCTCTGATCGAAACCAATTCCGGAAGCTTCAATTTTCGTGATTTTGAAATCATCGTCTACCCACCAATTAACTATCACAATGCACTGTAATTATTCATCCAAGTTCGATTAATATTATTTAACTACAAATTGATTTACCGTTCAGAATGCAATGACGGTAATTCCAAACGAAAGATAACACATTTAGATAGCCGCAAATTCACCGCGAAATTAAATTAACCAAAACTTTGACGTTAAAACTAATAACGTTAAATCGAAAATGTCTCGTTCAGAAAACTTGGCGAGCACGCGAAAAGAAAGTCCGTCTTTGTTTTTTTTTTGTTCGTCGTCGAGAAAACGTTTCATTTGGTTCGTTTCAATCTCTGACTTGGCAAAGTACTGTCCTTAACAAGAGAGTACAAGTACGAATTTCAATATTCTTAATATAACTGCGCCCGAGCTTTCAAACTTTTACTCATTCTTTGGCTCGTAGGATGAATTATGTATTATTCACACGCGAATTCGTTTTGCACAGAACTTGTCGAAAACTTCGTTATACAAAAAAATTTTTAAATCAAGGGGTGTAGGCTTGACGCAAACTTTGTTCCCAACGAGACTCAACAAGTAAAGGAAAAGCAAGACGCATCTTGTTGTGCTAATTTCGGAATCAAATAACGCCACTTAACCAGCATAATTGCAAGGCAAACGTTGTTAGCTCGCTTGTTTTTCTTGTCAACTATTGTTATACGAAAATTGCAGTCATCGATTTCCCTCGGTGAAAAAATGTAAAAAAAGAAGACAATATTTAAAGGAGGAGGCAGAAAAAAAACTTGACTGCACTTAGACGGGCTGTTATTATTAATAACGCTCCCCCTCCCCTCGAGCCGTCGCTGAAAATATCATCGAAGCTGAAAGATTATCTTAGAGGAATGATTGTTGATGGTTTATTTAGAGTGTGATTAATGAATCGTCAACGTGTGCGTTAATTATAATTTTGGTTAGCGCGCGAAGCGAATTGATGAATGATAAAAGAGCAAGGAATATATTGGTATGTTAAAAAATAAACCTCGTTAACGTGTCAGGATCAATAAAACACAGATGTTCGCTGCCTGGACGGGATTTAATATCCGTATCACTTGGCCGATGGCGATCGCAAATTACCATGCATCAATGCAACAATTTTTGATCGACTTTATAATGGGTTCGTGATCGTTACGTTTGCGCGCCCGCGATACCTATTGTTTCCATTTGTATACCCGTTTCAAAGCCCGTTCGAACTTTCGTTTCAGCCGCCGGGAACGAAAAATCTTTTTTTCCTCTCGCCAATTCCTCTCTGGTTTGATTTTTCAATACTTTCTTAGTCGCGATTGCTAATTGACAATCGTCGTTCAATAATCTCTCGCCAGGTGTAATAATCGCGACAGGGATGGAGTCAGAGCTTGAGTCGAAGCGAGAAACGAGAAAGAAAAAACAAAAATAAAAGTCCGACGTCCGCGCGAACTGCCGTGGATAAGTGCGGAAAAGCTTTTCTCTTTACTTACTCGTGACTGGCGAGTTGTGCGAGGTAGCACGACTGATCGTACACTGACTGCTTCGCACCCCAGCATCAGCCCAGAACTTCCCACCCTATCGCGCGCGTTTCCCTTGCATTTACCCTTCATTTCGCGAATAGTCAAATTGCGGCCGACGTGTCGGCAAATTGTTGTCAACCGGGCGCCTTCAAAGGACCGACGCATTTTTGAAACGAACAAACCAAAGCCACCCACCAGCGCCGGCCTCAAAGAACGCAAAGTGCGCAAACTGATAACCATCAGGAATGACAATTATGCTTGCCCCGTTGCCAACAAGTTACGGCACAAAATAAAATCAATAATGTAATACAATGCAAAAAATATTAACTTATCGCGTGTGTCGACTGGGCAAAAGAAAAGTGAAATTTGTTCGAGAGCTTTTGGGAGGCGTGGGCAGGTTCGATTCCTGTTGCTCCGTCTGTTTTGGCACATTCGACAGGTGTAACGACTGTTTACGCACGCTGCCTCCGCCGACTGAATTTTAGAATCGGTCTGACCAGCTTAGAGTTTTTTTTTTTTTTTCGTAACGATTGTGATGTTGCATTAACAGTGCGTTATAAAAATAGAATTCGCGCTTTTGAACATACTCCGCTGAATGCAAATGCACATATCCCAAAGAGGTTTTATCGAGTTTAAAATAATGCTATTCTTTGCAGCTTTTTTTTCCCCTCGGTGGCAAGAAAAATCGGATATTTTCTCATTCAACAAATCTTGCGCTCTTGTACCGACTTGCTTCGCTCAATTTCACGCCATATTATTTTACAAATTGCAACTCGTTGTTGTGTTTTTTTTTTATTTTTTTTGTTTTGAGTGAAAAATTGGGTTGTAATAAATGGACGAGGGTGAGAAATTGATTTGAAAGTTATTATGTGACATTTAGGCAAAGTTCATAAGGTGAAAACAGAAAGTAGACTGATTTCAATTTAGCGAGTGTAATATAATATCAAAAAGCGACCCTGCCACATTTATCATGGAAAAACTCTGCTCCGGTCAAATTGTTCCCATAATGACTTTCTTTTAGAAGGATGTAGAATGAATCAAAAAATGAAGAAAAAGTGAAATTGACCGAAGCCGTTTTTCTTCCACGATGTTCACGGGTTTCTTTTTTGTTAGAAAAGAAAGTATTGATAAAAATGTTCGCATTATTGAACGATTTTTATCAAATTTGTATTAATTATTTTTTTTATGTCAAATGTTAGGTTGTAAAGTAGATAAATAAATTGAGGTGGTATTTTGAATGCTTTTTGTTGTAACTCAACTAACAGCAATCAAAAAGTTTTAACTAATTCCTTATTACGTGGAGGAGTATAATAACAAGATCTGATATAATCCATGGGGTTTTGAACTAATGTATTTGTCAGATTTTGCTGGGCATGACTGCTTGATTTCTGCGATGCTTCAACCAGTAACTACAATCATTATCTCATCCGCAAGAGCTCACAGCAATTTGATTGTGTAACTTAAGTTTCAGACATTTACATCATCATTTCAGAAATAATGATGATGATGTTCGTTTTACTGAATATAATTCAGCTGAATTTCGGTCATTTATAATAAAACGTCGCGAGATTTTATTGGAATTAGAATTTCAGTTTTTATGAATGAATATTACTTACTCGTGTAAGAACGTGACTTGAAATTCAAATTGTACAAGTGAAAATATGAAAATAAAAGTGACAGCCTGAATCTGGGTTAATTACCAAAAAAAAATTGTAAATTATTATTTCGAGGTAAAAGCACGGATTTTTTCGCATTCAAATGCTTCTTAAGATTTATGTTTGGAGCGAACAGATATAACGAGGATACACCAGGAGGTCTTAATCGCCTGTTATTGTTTATTTATTAAGATGGCTCATCACGAGCGTGAAATATTGAAGGAAATGGGTTCGGCGAGAAAATGCACTAAGAAGTTAAATTTTATAGTCGGGGATGAGAGGTTCGGATAATGTTGCGAAATATAAAATGGCACAGGTCAGTGATAAAAATACACCAAATAAAAAGTACAGATTATTTGTGTAAAAGTGTGTTATTTTTAAAATCGATTCTAAATGTCCTTTTGAACATAACAACAATGAAAACGCTACTGTTGCATATGTTCGATAAAAAATGTGGATAAGGGTTTAAGGATTCATATATTTCTAAACTACTTACGGAAAGTGGACTTTTTATTTTCAAGTATCATGTTTTTTTCCAATATTTGTTAGCTGAATCGTTGGAAAAGTAAATGAAATACGACAAACCATTATAAAACGCGAAAAGTAATCTGAGAACTGTTAAAAACTGCAAAAATTAATCCCAGACTAATTGTCACACTTGCTCCAAACACTAATAACAAATCAAGCGGAGACTCCCGCCTGAGAGCCTTGAAAAAAGTAAAGTTGGAAATTTGTTATTTAGCGAGGAAAAGTAAATCACTCCGCTGAACGTTAGAAAGTTCCATTTGAAGTTCGCAAAATGTTTTTTATTCGAAAAACGCATGTCAGTGTCATGTCTTTAAATTTAAATTCTAAAAACTTACCTCTCAGGAAAAATCAGCCGAGTCGTTTTTCCAATTGCTCTATAATATTTCAGTATTTGACCTACGAATAATTTTAATTAAAGAAATGCAGCGAGCATTTTTTTAATTAAAACCCGACCCGAGGATTAAAACAAAATTTTTTTTCAAATTCACTACGAGTTTAGTATGATTGAATTTTGTATCTATTATATGATTTTACTTTTTTTTTAAAGCTCGAGTAGTGCAGTTTTTGTGTATCAGAATATGTCAGAAGATGGTAGATAAATTTCAATCAAGAGAATAGCATAATAAACGTTTTAAAATGTTCAACCGACCGCTTTTTCACCTTCGCACGATGTTACAATTAATCAGCGACTTGTTGCAACAAAAGCTCGGAGTTTTTGTAGACGAGATTCCCTAAGGGATCATTTACAAGTGTCGAAAAGATTGCAATGTCTGTAATTAATGCGAGTTGAGAAGACCGTTTTTTCATTCCTTTTATAACTCAAATTGATCCTTTTTTTATTTACTCGGATCAAGAAACCGGATTTTTATGAATAAAAATGCAAAATATCGTATAACATAGAAAACGAAATATTGAATTTCATGCAAAATTTTCTATCGATTCGGAAAAATTCTATATCGAAATACCATTTTCTACATCAAAAAGTTGTTGAAAAAATTTGTTGTTGTGAGGCAAGGATTCGAACGCGTTTTTTTCGAGCCCTTTTTATATTCGGGATAATAAAACTGTTTTTTTCGTTGTATTTCAAAATATATACCCACTCCAAGCTAATGTAATCTAGATAGAAAAGAAAAGCCGAGAGTACGAAAAAGATACCCGAGCAACGTCCCTGAGGTATCTCACCCTTCCATTATTATTTTATCATCCGAGTCAAAACTTTTCTTCCGTTAAATCCCTGCGTCACACACTTTTCACAATAAATCCTTAAAAAAAGGAGTTTCAAAAAAGTTGAACATTTATTTCTGCTATTGTCATGGGCCGAAATTCAGCTCGTTGAAGAAAACTAACACAACGATAAAACAAGATTTTAAGAATAACATCTGATACATTAAAGTCAACAACTTGTGTCAACGCTGTCAATTGTTCTTTTTGTTTATACCCGTTTCAGGGCGTTTTATTGAAAAGTCTTAATAGGGAAAGTTTTAAAGTTTCTTAATGAAAGAGCAACGAATAGTCGAGTGACGCAAAATGAATGGGAAACGAAAATCAATGAGTATAATACGGTTTCGCCGGTTCTATCATCGTTATTATTTTAGGTTTAATCGTATAAACTGAATAGCGCGGTAAAAGGTGACGTTATTACCACAGCACTTGGCTTCGCAAATGCCGACTGTTGTCATTGTCAAGAAAATTTGACCGAAATGTTGATCAAAAATGAATAATTCATGGCGTTGAAACGAAGAGCGCAATCGAGCGTTGGATAACTTATTGAATCCGATGGCAACGCGAAGAGTACATAATGGACAACTCTCAGCGCAAAACGAAATTTCACGTCAAATCAAAGTGGAGATGAAAAATGAAAAAAGGCACGCTTATACGAAAGAGAAGTATATTTCAAATGGCTACTATTTCTTCATTCCTTTTACAAATGTTGCTGTCTGTAAAAAAACGTATGATATAATATCAATGCAGTAAACTGTTTTTCCTCTTAAAAATAGAATTCAAGTTCGCTGTCTTGTACACCAAGACTTACAATGTCAAAAATAAGGCTAATTCTACGTACGCAGGGTCCAATTATAACGACGAAGAAACGAAAAATTCAGTTCGGTGGATGGTGGGATGGCAATTACTCAATCTAACAATCAAAATAATTAACTTTCCGACTGCAAATGGAAGCATGACAAAAAAATTCGAACCCGATTGCGAAGCTTTTTTGTGTATTGGGTTAAACTTTGCGAGGCCCTGCGTTCACCGGGTTGTAGTGAATCCAACGTTGCAGATCAAATAAAGTCCTACAAATAAAATCTGTCGATCAATTTAAAATTGTAAATCAATTCGACAACAGATCTGTTTACGCGGAGAGGGAGTTCCAATTACATCCAGAATAGTGCCCAATTTCTCCGCGCTTGTAACGCGCATCTTACCGCTTGTACAATATATAAAAATAGAATACAATTGATTGTACAAATTGCGATTACTTCTCCACGCTACGAAATATGTCATGTTTTAATGCATCACCTCGAGTCAATATTGCAATGGTTCCATCGTACAATACAAAGGATCAACTTTGGACACAATGACAAGGTTGCTTTTACAATCAAAGGTATACTTATGATAAATACATCAGGTGCAAATAATGCGGAATACATCTCAACAAGGTGTACACAATTCAAATGACCAAATAAAAAGTCAACCTCTTAATGAACCAAAAAAAAAATACGAAAAAAAAGACAAAAAAACATCCTTTGATATCAATTCATTAACGAGTTTCTCTCTAAATTGTCTAGAGATGCGTTGATCGATTTAAATTCAGCAATAGACTCGCATAAGAACATTACGAATGTACGTCCCCGAGTGGATAAACTCATGATTACATGATGAGACATCTGCTGTTGACACTTTCGGTAGGTGCGCTTTCGTTCTCAGCTCTGACCTCGGGAGCGGCGTGCCTGGTCCAACTTTGAAACAAGCCCAATGGGTTGAATGAAAATCCACTCGCCTCTTGCGTCTTGGTTCGTTTTGCCGGTGGACTAAGCTCGGCATTAGCGGCTTTTCGTTTAAGTGCTAAGCTGTTTTCAAAGTTGGTCCGGTACTCTCGCAGCTTCGCCTCAAAGTGCTCATCGTTTGTCGTCGATAACTGCGAAGTGTTGACAAACATCGAGCTGTTGATCGAAGAGTCGTTCAACCGGCCCGTCGAGCGTCTGCCGGAAATCTTTCGCAGAGTCCGACCGAACGACATGTTGTGGAAGGACTGCTCGCCGTTCGCCAACTCCTCCTTCTCTTTGGCTGTTTGGTTCAGCGACTCGTTCGCAGCCTCCACTTTCGCCTTCTCCGTCGGCTTCTCCTGGCCGTTGCTGGTTTGCTTCGACTTGTCCGAGGTGTCGTGTTTCTTTGACACGTCGCTCTCCGGCTCGTCGTCGATCTGCAGAATGAGATCCTCGGTAAGGTCCTCCTTATGTGAACTCTCCGACAGACCATTGTTGCAGTCGGACTTGTCGGACTTTTTGTCGCTGTGATCGCCATTCTCAGTCTTCTTGTTCTTCTTGGCCAGGCCGTTTTCCGCATTCGCCTGACTCTCCCTCTTCTCGGCTGCCTCGGCGATCCGCTTCGACACTTTCACAGGCATTTTGTTGTTTTTCGTCTCTTTCGTTGGCACCGGCTGCTGCTTCGCCTCTGACTCCGGAACCACGATCTGCACCTCGGATATGTCTGCGTCCAATGACTCGCTCGCACTTGAATGATTTTTGTTGTTCTCTTGGTAATGAACCGCTGCCTTCTGTGCGTTCGCAAGGTCCGACTTCGTGCTTCGAACTTTACTCTGAAAATGATAAAAATGCATTCGAATTAGTCGACGATTTAATCTACTGATTTACATTATCGTGCTATTCGTGGTAAGAAGATAAATTTAGACCAACGATAAGAGACTAATTAAAAAAACATTTAATACGATTTCTTTTGTCCATCAATTAATTTGGTCCGTTTGTTTTCAGAAAGATTAAGTTCCGACAAGTTAATCTGGTGTAAATCAATCCGGCTTTTTTTCAACCGGAAACTGAACGGTTTTTCATTCATTCTGTTTTTTTTATTTCGATAATATGATTTGCCGTATCATCTCGAGTTACTTATTGTACGTTTAAAATTATAGTGGAATTCGATGTTATTATTTCAGAATCAAGCCATATTGTTTTATAACTTTCAATAACAAACGTGCAATACAATAGCTTTATATAACGAAGTACCTAAGTACCTATATGTTTGAGGAAAAGATTTACCTATAGAGAAAAGTTGTTCAAATTTATACCTGCGTTTGGAGTTTTACGACCAAAGATAAAAGAGAGGAATGTTCAAATGAAAAGACACTTTTTGACAGAAGCTCAGACAAATATTCCTGTCAAAAATGTGATTGATGGTTGTCCAGCTCGTTTAAAAAAAAACTTCTAACGACAAATGAAACTTTCAATATTACAAAAAAAAAACATTCATAATAAAATGAATGTCTAACAAATTCCTAAACAAACTTGTTTTGAATTGAAAGAATAAAAAAAACTGAAATATGTTTGAATAAATTAAGAACACGTTGCATATTAAAAAGATGCTTAGCGCGCATTTCTTTTCGGAGCGTAAATTGTCTTAGTTACATACACCAATACTTGCACTCTGGAATGCTGCATCGTATCGGTGCGTATAAAAATGAATGAACTTTTTTAGCTTGTTTTTTACCTTCAAGTCAACACCACGTTTGCAGCGTACGTTCGGAATAAAACAACAAAATCAGTCACGGCGTTTCTTTCTTCGATCTGCGTGTTTGAATTTGAAATCTATTTCAATGCATCGGTCGAACGAAATTCAAACACAACTGCATAATTCGGATAATACACAAAACCTAACCTGATTAACAATAAACTCCGGGAATCCAACAAAACGCCTATTGCGAGAGAACAAAATTTTGTCAACAACTTACCATGTTTGCGATGAATCTCGTTGTTCCAACAAAATATTTTCGATTGCGCCGATGCTTTCGGCTTGAAGCGAGCGAGAGGTCGTCGTTAATTCACAGCTAAAATGTCTCAACAAAATAATAAATCCGCTTACATTAAACTTTGACGAGGCCGCATAACAGTTGCGCGCGCGTCGCTGTGTCTTATATTCTATGCGTCTTCTACTTTGAGAAGCGTGTTTTGTCACCATATTTACTACGTAATCGATATAGGGACAAACACTGGCAGCACTGTCACGCCGATCATCTTCTAGGGACATTTGTTCAGATTTTTCAACATCAATATTTTCTTATTTTTCATATTTTACATGATAAAAACCAACAAAGTTTTGTTTACAAACAATATTCATGTACTAAATCGTTGTTTTTTAATTCGATGTCAGTTTTTAATTGTTTGTTTATATTTTCTCATGCTTTTAAGGATGAAAGTAGACTGGAACTAGTGATTTTTGGCCCAGCATTTAAATTTCATTGTTGAGGAAGAAGATAAGAAGTTCCTTGATAAGTTTCAACTTGTTGACAGTGCAAATATCTAATCGCAGTATTATAAACCGGATTAAGATGTTCAGTTTTTTATATACCTTGTAAAACGATATGTTTTGATAAAAATTCGGCTAAAAAATTAAAATCGTGTATATTTCTTTTTGCATAATTGTCATACTTAGATAAGGAAAGTTTTAAAATATGAACGACAGTCATTTCGGTCATTACAACTTATCAAGTTATGCACTTGATAAATTAGCTCAGCTTGATTATCGCGCTGATATCGATTCCGATGAAGTTAAATTGTGGAAATCGGTAGCGCATGAGGTTAAGTTATAATTTTTTCTGTTTAATTTCTCTGTATCCTGTTTATTTTTAATTCAATTCTATTTCTTTCATTATCGACACTGAAATCCACTTAATACTAAATTAATAAATTTTGTAGTTTTGTTGATTTTTATTGGAAATTAAAATAAATTACAGGTTGAAGATATCATCGAAGAACAAATTAAAGACGATGAACAAGACGAAGAACAGCTGGAAAAATCGAGCAGCGACTCTGAAGTCGCAAGTCAATTTTACTTTTCGCAGAGCACAAATGCAACTCCCACTCTGTCTGAAACTTCAAAGAATGAAACGTCCATCAATGAAAATCAAGACGACTCGAAATTGTTGCACGAATGTCTCGAGAATCTGAACGGCACTTTTGATTTAAATTTGTTCAAGGGTCTGTCGACTTCAGCTGTTGCAGAAACTTTGGAAAATTTGAATAAGCGTCTTACAATGACTGGATTACACTATGTTTTAAAAGCAATGACTCAGTTTGATTCTGAAGAAGGAATAGCGTACTTGGATATTATTTGTAATAAATTGGTTCTACCAAAGGTACTTTTATTCGGTTAAGTAAATATTTGTATTTATTACGTAGTAATTTAAGCAAACTCAATCTATTTACTATTTTTCAGTTGAATGAAATTGATATTAAAGAACGTATGGTAAAAGACCAGTTAGTAGATCTGACCAAAAAATATCCAGAACAAATTCAAAAAAATATCTACATTCCAAGTTTGAATCTTGACTTGGAAAATGATTACATCGTCTTGGAGATTATAAAAGTGCTTGGTCCTGAAAAACACGATGCTCTTTTGACGTAAGTCAACTCATAGAGTTGCAAACCTCGAAAAAGTACATTTGGAACAACATCAATAATAAAAAAGATTTTGATTTTCTAGAGACTTCACAACTCACGCAAATGAAATCAAGGCATGGCATTTTTCATTGATTCAACAATTGATCTCAACATCAGTCAACATTTCGTCAAAAAATCACCTCGTTCAGATGTTTCTGGACAAGTGTACCATTTTTTCCGACAATACTGTTTTTGGAAAATTAATGGTTGCATTCATAAGAGCCGGCGTTCCATTCACCGATGATGAAATAAATATTTTAAAAGAGATCGCCGACACACACAATTCTCCGATAAAAAGAATTCTAAATAGCACTGTTAACAAATTGTAGAACTAAGATCACGTTTTCAATGAAAATAGTTTATTCTTATAATCTAATTTATGTACAGTTTATTATATAAAATAAGTAAACTTTCAAACCGAACTTGAAATTGAATGTTTTACATCAAGGCGATGTGAACCTAGTGACTTCGAGTATTTTTTCATTGTGCGCTTCCTGGTCTTTGATAATTTTCGCATACTTTTGACTGTCAATCATATCCTCATCGTCCAGCATCTCTTGCATTCTTTGTTTGTAACTGTACGACAGAGCATTGTTTAATTATATGTTTGTACAGTTTTCTAACAAACTCTTGTAATGAAATATTAGAATCCAAAATCTTACATTTCGCTGTCCGGATTATTTTCTTGATTCCGGCACTTTTCGAGTTTTTTCTCCAATCCTCTGATAATATCTCTTGGAGGAATTTCAACGCATTTCGCCATTGACCGGATCTCTATAAAAGAATGAAATTGGCAAAACGTAAATTTCAGTTTGTTCAAATGCACAAATGTACATTGTGAGTAATATTTGCAGATGCACTTACTCTTGACAGCTTCAATGATGCCGGCCAAATGCTCTTTCGAGAACAATATATCGGTTACATAGTAATCTAAATTTGCCGAAGCCTTTGACGCCGCATGCAATATTGCTGCTAAGGCCACTTGACTTGGAGTGTACAATAAAATGCTATCAGTCAAGAATACCTTCTCGAGAAACTCATCAATCGATTGTCTCAATCGTTCTGGATCGTCAAGTTGAGCGAATCTTGTCTGAAACGCAAAGTTAACTCGATTAAAATCAAACATTAACGCCAACTTTACCGTACACATGGTATCATTCATCTTGTTTGCATTAACTCGATTACAATCAAATATTAATATTGACTTTGCTGTACAGATCGGGTAATTCATCTTGTTTACCTTGATATCGATCATAAAACCCTCCACTGGTCTGAATGGGTTGTGAATTGTTAAATGGTAGTTCAACTGTTGCATTAGTAACAATTCGTTGTTCAAAATGATATCAGACGCTTTCTCCCTGTCGCCTTTTATGTTCGCCACAAACTGGGATATTGATACGTTGAACTCCTCAACCTGAAATTGCAAAATTAACTCCTCAGATTAATATAAAATGTAACTTTTACTTTTGTAATACAAGAAGTACTTCAAATGTTTTCCAAACGTATTTTACCGTTTAAAACTAAATAGTTGAAATACTTTCAACTAAATTGTAAGTAATTACTAAATTGTAATTGTTAAATTGTATTGAATTAAATTACATTGAAATTAAATTAAATTGTCAGGTGGAATTGATTGTACTTACTTTGCAGGCTAAATAAACGCAAGTGACTAAAATTTCTTTAGGATGATAGTCCATGACACTGTTCCTCAGATAAAACCTTTTAAAATAATGCAACGCAGTTGCAATAGTAGCCCTGGGCATTGGAGGATTGAATCTTCGACAAAAATCCTTTAGGTGGTTTTCATAAAATCGTATCAACAATTGTTCCTCTGAGACTGACAGAAAATGTTTCTGTTGTTGTTCAAGCTATAAAAATATTTTCATTATCATTAATTTTCATTTTTGAATTTAGTATAATTAAACCTAAACATAACCTACAAATTAATGTGCTTTAAACAATGCTTTCTACCAACTTGCGGACACACAATGACAAATGCATTTTCACTAATATAATTAATTTGTTTGATGGGTTTGCAATTGATTGGGTTGATTGAAGTTTACTCACTGGCATGTTTGTCCCATGCTTCTCAATGAAATTTTTGTTTGTTCGTGCTCTCAAAGCTACCAGATCACTTTCGTCGCTGAACAACCAGAATTCCTTTTGTGTGCTCGAGGGAAACATTTTTTTCGTTACAATCAAATACTTGTTGAATTAACTTTTGTAATCACCGGATTTGTTGTGTGTTTTGAATAGGTTCAATACATTGAAAATCCACAATGGCGGCTTATCAATTTAGAATGAGAAGAAGCCTGACATTTACTTTCATCGCTCGTTACACCTCATATCACTAGATGTCGTTAAAAAATTGCAAAAATCATCATACAATCCTTTACAATTATTTAATATTAATAACTATATTGAAATTATAACATGGCAAAAAATGGGTCGATAAAAATAACAAAAATTGAAGATGTTCACTTTGTAAGTTCTATTTTTATTGTTAAACTGTACAAAAGTTTAAGTAATAATAAATTACCTTATAAAAATTACGGTTTATAAAAGTGCATATGAAAAAGTTTATCGAATACTGTCAATTCAAGTCTTACAAAATATTTTTCTTGATAATCTTTTTGCTATATTTTGAAAATAATTCATTCAAAGTTATATTGTATATAAAAAGAACCAATAATCTGGATAAAAAAGTTGATTTTATTTGCTTTTTGTTAATAACTGATTTCACAAGCTACGGCGTTAAATCACGAACAAATTGCGTGATTGACATTCATCTTACGTTTTCCTTGTTTTCGTACAATATTAAAAATGAGGCACAATCGCTCATTATAGTAGTTCTAAATTTACATTTTCAAAATGCTGTGCGTAAAATACTCGCTTAAGCCTATTGTTGTAAAATTCGTTTTGTTTTGAATTCAAAATTTGACTGATAAAACAAGTTTACAATATCAAAGTATGAAAATCATTTTATGGATGTTACAAATTTACTTTTTTTTATTTTGAGCGGGAATGTCGTGTTTCGTATTGCGTTTACTTATTGCATTTGAACATGTAAGTGTAAACATTGTATACAACTTTGATTTGCACCTCTTTCGAGAAAATGTTGATTACAAATTTGAATTATAGAAAAATATTACTAATTCAGTTTATAATTTTATCTTACTTAGGTCACACACTCGTCATAAAAACATATCGACAAATGTAATTCTGCCAATGACTTTTCGATCGATTTAACAGACCACAAAAATAACACGAGAAATAAAAAAAAACCGATTCGAAGATGAAAAATTCATACTTATATTTGTACAATGATCTGGAGTGTAAAGTAACCCGCATAAACCTGATAAATTTACAAGGGCACATTCTATTTCATAATAGCAAATATATTCGTCAGTAGTTTGCTCAACCGATCATAATTAAGCACAAGATTGCAAACACACATTCATACAGACTGTAAGCTATTATTAAAAGTAACCTTAATAACAAACTTAAATAATCGAAATAAGATAGAAATAAAAAAAACATGACTATTTTTACAACATGTACATAAATCGTTCAAATTGTTATTCGTCTTCGATCAGATAGTCACCTTTGAAAAGAAAAAAAAAAACATTCACAAAAATGGAAAACTATTTCGTAAAGTATATATTGCACAGAACGTTGACAATTCATAACAAAATTACAAAAGAGAGAATTTATCTTTTGAACCATTATCCAACCGATAATAACAATCAACAATAATGAAATCGCAACCAAACTGCGATACAAACTTTGTAAAAAAACTCAATATAAACCAAATTCATTAAAAAAAAGAGAACAAAAAAGCATCCTTTCTAAATCTAAAAAATGGTGTAGAATAACATCCTATCGATATGTACAAATTTATATATAGCACTATTAATCAATTATGTTACTCTGTGACAATCCTTCATCCCGTAGACAAAAAAAAAGATACAGAAATAAAATACACATGTTTCTTCTTGAACGCGGCCTGAATTGTCGATGATTGTCAATGGCCGACGGCGGATGAGAGATAATCACAGCATTACAAAACTATGGCAGGATTGTAAAGAGGTTTTGTGTACACGAAGAATGGGCAGAAAGTCGAAGAGCGAGAGCAGAGGTTGCATTATTGGTTGTTGTTTTCGTTGTTCACATTGTTTTGCTTCTCGCCCATGTTAGGAATGTAGTCCATTGCCATCAGACACGCAAACACAGTCAACACCATCTTCGGCTTCACCTCGGTGATATCTTCAGGAAGAGCGTACACTCGTGCGCCACATTTCCTGGCAAGAGATATCGCATACTTCGCATTGTCCAAGTTATCCTACAAAGAACCAAAATTGCATTACATCAAAACTAACAACAAACTTTGCTCGAAAATTTGTCTATTCGCTAAATTTTGATCTTCAGATGTCTTACCGACTGGGATCCACTGTGTTTGACGAGTTCGTAGTTGACACAGCCAGGTTTGATTGCGTCAATAAGGTCAATGACGACCTTGGCATCGGCTATGGAAGTGTCTTGGAAACCTTTCAAGCTACTTTTTTTGCCTGCCGCTTGCAGTTTTGAGTTTGCCCACTGGACGATTTCTTTTTCTATAGCAGAGCTGGTACGACTTTCGGTGCACGTTGTGAGTAAGGACAAAGTGTAGGATCTCATCAGTTGCCAGATCAGAGCAAGAGTTAAGGTTGCTTTGCCGTCGTTGATGTCCTGTCCGGCAATGCCAACGAGAGAGAAGTTCATCTTCTTGCCAAGGTCGATGGCGTAGTTACAATTTTCGAGCTTCTCCATGAACATACGCAATTTAGAAAACTTTTTGTGCACTCTGTTCCAGCTGACTGTACCAGGCTGAATAATGTCGTACAATTGGAAAATGACAAGACCGTCCGCGAGATCTGAGTAGAGCCAATTTACGTACGGCGATACTCCCATTGAGTTCATCCAGTTTCTGCAATAAACAATTTCATTTCAATTCGAATCAATAGCATTAAAATTTAGTTTGCAATACCTTTCTTTTTCTAATTCGTCAAATGTATTTGAATTTTAAAGTTCTTATAACATTCACAGGTAACATCTTTAGAGTTTTAAATTTGCAATTTTAAACATGACAGAAATCATCCATTATTTAAATTAACTTAGGTAAATCTGTTAATTTGAATTTCAAGAATCTTCAAGTTACAAAAGTTACAAAAACTCTTTTCTGATTTTCAATTGAAAGTCAAAATGTTACTTAAACTTTGGTTCGTATTTTCAAATAACAATCACCTATAAGTTTTCTCCTCGCGCGTCTCCTCGACGATTTCCTCAAGGTCATTCTCCGGTTTATCCAGTGCGGGATACTTATTGAACATATTGGCAACAAAGGCCAAATTGAGTTTGTAAACGCCATTAACAACGTCATTGGGAGTAACGAAGCTGCGGCAGTCAAGCTTGTCAGCTTGCTGGAGCATCTTTTCCGCGCGACTCAGCGTGTTGGATTCCATGAGTGCCTCGAGGGTGACACCGGCGTCCTTCGGCGCAATCTGCTTGATCAGATGAGAATAAATCTCCGAGTCGTTGATGTCCGATTGGAAGTTGTTGCATCTTCGTCCGATTCCGGCGTTTTCCAGATGGTGGTTCACCCAGCGCAACAGTATCGCCTCGGGTGAGAGTTTGAGCAGATCCTCGATCTTCTCGCCGTCTCTGAGCAGCGATGCCAGGCCGGGACAATGTTCCAGAGTGATCTGGTTGAAGAGACCGATACGAATCACCTGCCAGAGGAGACCTAACACCAGATGGGGCGTGCCCTTGGTCAGGTCGTGAGCGTCGATGTTGACGATGTTGCAACCAATCGCCTGAGCCGAGGACAAAGCCAGGGTCAAATTTTCGTGTTTTGTGTACAGTGTTAAGTTCTTCTTGTTGATGGTCCGCTCGTCGATTGTATCGGGACAGGAATGGTTGATGATTTTGCTGTAAAAATCATTTTTGATTAAAGTTTCTGTTTGTTGTAACTTGTTTTACAAGTCTAATTGTTGAATGTTTAAGAAAATGCTGAAAACGGCGTTTTTATGTGTCATTTGTTTGAATGATGATGAATATCGTAATCGATAATGAAAATTGTTAGTGTTATAAGACATATTTTGAAACAGCGATCGTTTGACGATTGCAAAATCATAAATATTTTTATGCTGTTTCAATGTTTTCCATTGATACTGTATCAGTGGAACTGAATTGTCCCAAACATATTTTCAATCAAGGACAGTTATATCTTAATTGATAATTTTACGTTATTACGTTTAGATAGTCAAAGAGAAAACTCTATGAGTCAGAGGAAAACTGACTCACAATTCAATCAAAAAGAAATCAAAATCAAATTCTCGATCAATTCGTTTTCAAAAGTAGCTCTCTGCAGCACACTTTGAAATTCTACAAAAATGTATTACGATCATTTGAAACAAGTTTGTCATAGATAACATTTTGCCATTTCTCAATTTCAATTTCGTTGAACCTACCAAAGCAACAACCCATCGCTGAATCTGTCATACAAATTTTTGCCCTCTTTGTCGATAGGCAACAGGTGTTTACAGTCATTATCGTGTCGGAGGTTGGAGTTGATCCAGTCGCTGAAAGCGATCTGTTCCTCCAACCGGACGGAGTGGGTGGTTCCTTCGCTGGAAGCTTCGGAGGTGCCGCCCAGCTTCTCCAGGTTCTCCTTCTTCGAGACGACCGTTTTGAATTGGTTGCCATACTCGTTGGCGCGCAAATCCTTGCAGAGTTTTTCGAACTCGTCGAAGGACAGGCCTGTGTTCTGCTTCTCGGAGAACTGCTCGACCATCTCGCGCACTTTGTACCCTGGCATCTTGAAGCCGCATATATCAAGAGCGTTTCGCAGCTCTTTTAGGTCTATGAAACCGTCGCCGTTGACATCAATCTGCAAATTTCGAAACTGCATCAGTAATTGAACATTTCAGACGGATAAAAAAGGGGAAACTCGTTCATTCTTGTTATGGCCCAAACTATTTCATTGTTTGCGAATGAAAATGAAAAATAAAACGACATTCTTTGTTGCTGTCTCTCGGTTGCTTCGACCTTAAGTGGATGGAATTCGAAATCACAATGCAACTTGCACTTGAAATTCGCAATGAAAAAAGTCATGTGTCGAACTGATACGGCGCTCGTTGGAATTCTCACGAGAGTCAAGGATTCGAGTCTGTTTTAGTTTCTTACGATTGTTCGCTGAGCGGGCAATTTCAACTGAGTTATTGTTAATTGGTACAACTTCCGTTCTCGCGTTACCCGAAGTCATTCCAAGATGAGATTTTCATTTAATAAACAACGACACAAAAAAAGCATTCTGTTCCATTCAGCGCGCCGGCAAAGTTGAAGTCAAGTTTTACTTCATTTGTTACTTCATTTGTTGTTGAATTTTCAGTAACAATGAATAATCAACAGTACGAATTTCTGTTTACATTTCCAATACCCTGCCTTAACAATGAAAAGAATTCAAATAAAAAATTGACTTTTTAATTTTTTATCAGCTTGTCTGGAGGATCACAAAATTATTGTTAATTGGTATCATCGACCTGTAATCTCCTTTTTTATTTGAACGCCGCAATTTTTCTTCAAAAGTATGTTATCAGCATTTCTGATATGAAATTCGTCAAAAAATGCAAATCAAAAGAAATAATAACTTCATTCGATTTATTTTCACTTTCCAAAATGTGTGAAAAATAAAAATGTCAAAAATAAAGAGATAAAGTAATAAAAATCTGCAAATATCATGAGGGTAAGAAATGAAGCAGGAGAGGAGATTGGCGGAAGTAATCTCTCAATTAATCTCTGTGTACAAAAAAGTTGCATCGTGTCTGCGTGCATGTAAGCATGTAAGACAATACGTGCTTGAATAAAGCGCGCGTGAGACAGCGCGCGGATCAACGAAGAATGAATGGACGGTTATAAAGAAGTGCGTATGCATGCATCAAGTTCGCGATTGTGTGTGTACGGCTTGTTTTTAGAGCGCTTTCATTTCTTTATGCAATTTTCGCAACAAATTGTGCAACGCCGCAAGACACACGGAGACTTTTAATGGCACAATTTTGATGCCGTTTCCTAATACCATGTCGCGTGCCAGTCTGCACATCCTTCCACAACTGTCGCTCGTTGAAACTTTCTGTACGCATTCGGCACGATTGTTTCAATGTTTGTCTTTCTTTTCCACCTCGTTATTGTATTTGTTTAAACTTTTTTCGCAACCCTATAATCCTGATTTCTCGAAAAACAAACAAAAAATTTAAATGTTATTCCGGTTTGTTTTCAAAATTTATTGTCTTGAATTCAATCTGAAAACTTTCACTTTTTGCAGTTTGACATTTTTTGTAGATTTCTGTTGATGACGGTAAAACTTTTTCAAAACATTATTCAAAATGTGATTATTTAAAATTTAATTTTGTTCTGAGTTTTCCTAAACATCTGCAAGTGTCTATCTAAACAACTACCTTAAAATTTTTTTGACAGTTATATATGTATTAAATTTATTTAACAGTTATAATTAAAGTTGTTTTAGTTTTTTTATGAATTGTAGTATTTAAATTTAGGTTTTTTAGTTGATTGTATTTTCGATTGCAACTGTCAGGGAGGCGTTACGAAAAGAGACACCAGCGGGTGGAAAAGAAACACATGTTTGCCTCCCACGTTGCACTTCAACTATTTTACTCTCACTGAAAAATCTCCTACTTTGCATTGCATTCAAGGCAAATAAGGAAATGACAAGTTTACGACTCCTCTTTGATATTTAAAGTTTCACTTCATGCCCTCACGCGACAGACCAAAATAGTAACGTAAGACACAAAATTGAAAAACAGTTTCTTTTAATAATCTACAAATGAACATGTCGTTTCATTTTTTTCTACCGCATGACACACCGTTTTGATCAGGAAAATGATTGAGATAAATTTGTGATGACTGTCGCGCCGATTAAACCACGTCTAAAAACTAAATCGCAAATCAAATCGGTAAAAAGAGGAAACCATAAACTACTCAAACAAACTTTTCAATTCGAACTGTCACAGCGGGTGATTTAATGATAACTCGTTTGTGATTGTCATATCGTTGGGGCAAATTGACTGCAAAATTTTTTTTTTTCGTTTTGTTGTGAAAAGAAAGAGATCACTCAATCACTCAATCAGAAATTGAAAACGAGTTGCGTGAGTCAAACCAAAGAAGGATGAATCAGAGTTTGTCCACTTTCGGTCAGTTTTCCGCGAATATCTCTGACGTTGCGTGAGTTTATTTCACGTACCGCAATTCTGCCTGGCGGAGTTTGTGATATTGCTAAATTGCGCAATGACTAATGCAATATCACACCGTTCATTTAAGTTCCATCTTTTTTTTTCTACCTGATAAAATTACCTAAATTTAATTAAGGTAATTAAAAACAACTGTTTTCAAAGTTGACTGAATTCTTGAGATCACTGGGAAAACTTTTCAAACGTCTAATTTATTGATAACGAAGAATTTGTGTTTTTTCATTTTTTTTTAGTTTGTCTCTTTTGAGTTAATGTAATTAATTGGAAACGAGGCCACAAATGATTGGAGAAGGCTAAGAAGATGAAAACAATGAAATCAGAAGAGAAACGTGATAATGTTTGCTGACTCAGAACCAAGAAGTCATGCTCACGAATGTGTAATGAGCGAACAGATGATTCGTCACCTCTGGCAATGATGACGCGTGTTCAAAGACAAGTAGCCGATATCGCAGGATTGTTTTTGTGTCTATCAATTAAGTACACTCGAGCGGCTTATCTGCGCGTACTTTTATTGTATCAACAAACGCTATTCGACATGACTTTTCATTTGCACTAGCAATATCAAAAAATGTCCTTTGTTTGTCAATTGAAAAATTGAGTTTTAAAACGGCCCAATGATAACAGCCGATAAAACATCGCTGATAACAATTCCATCGGGTTATGCAACCTTTTCCGACTTCTTTTTTTCAGTTCGATCGTTGACATAAATGATTGTTTATTTAACAAAGAAGATTCCGTGTTGAAAATTTTCAATCGTCGTTTTTTAAGTTTGTTTTTCAGACAAATTCAATTAACTTTTGAGAATTTAAATGAAACGATTTAAAATGATGTTTGTACAAGCGAGACGAAAAAAAGCGGATTTTAGCTGGAGTTACTCGTGATAACATTGCTTTCTACTTGGCGGAAATGACGAGTTATTTCCTTTTGTCGAATCTGGTTTTGAGCGTTCTTGTGCGAATGTAAATATACAGAGACCATTGTTCCAGATCAAAACGACTCCGCATTTATCACCAAACAGGACCTTGACCTTCTTACGTGTTTATTTTGTTTAATTATTTATTTAACATTGATATTCAACCATACTTGGCAGCTAAAGGTATGCAAAATTCAAGAATCGAACAAACAATTTTTCACTACTTCTAAATTTTTACAAACAACAGCATTTTCTGTGACATTGAAAACGAGTTAAATTTGATGATTAATGGTCTCCATTACGATGAGTTATTTGAAAAAAATTTTTCGAGTAAAACGACCCACACTATTCTAATGACAGCAGATAAGGCTATCACGGTTTTTGATATTTTTAGCATTTTGTTATAGATGAAGATTAAACTTTGTCATTAAAAACTTATTGATTACACCGAAGAGCCTATCGAAAAGTTGATTATTTCATAATGAGAAAATAGAAATTTATTGTGAAATGTGAAACTTTTATTTTTAATGATGAATATCAATTTCGGAGTGGAAGATTAACGAAATTCTGAATTTATTAAGGCTGCTTCAACTACCTCGACGTGGTCAGTTTTGTTTACAGCTTCTTTTTTGCATTTCAAGCGTGATTAAATAAACAAAACGTATAAATTAATCCACCGAGTCTTGTCAGACAACAAAATATATACAGAATGAAAACTCCAAGTGTCACTACTGATAAGAATCAATGAGTCAAGGCTGATGGAAAAAGTACAAAAGTGAGTTTCAAAGAACAATAAGTGTTTCTACATCGAACCTGTTTTACAATTATTTAACAATGATAAATAAACAAAACCAAAAAAACAATCTATTAAAAAAGATAAATATTTTCGTCTTGAATGTCTTCGGTAAATATTTCAAACCAAAAAAAAAAGTGTGAGCAAAAAAAATGAAGAGGGGAAAAGTTTGCAAAGGCATTGAAATTGGATTGATAAAAGCCATGCGACCGGCGATCGATAGGGCAAAAACGGAGCATGGAGGAAGGCCGGCGCGCGTTCAAGTGTCAAAAACTTACAGTGCGAAATTGCTCGCGGAGCTCCTGCTCGTCCATCGTGGTGGCCATGTTGTAAAACTCGAAATATCTGTCCAAAAATGCGCTTCTGCGGCCGGGCTGCTCGTCCGGGCTGCTGTGATCCGATTTGTCGCGAGGAAAACAAACTGCTCGGTTGACAGCGGTGCGCGTTTGATCGCGACCAAACACTGACTGACGTTCGACGCTGTCAAAATGCACGTCACTGCAACTCCCGTCAAGCTCACGCTGCAGATACGGAGGGACCTGTTTTCTGCCGCTCAGTTGTGCCACAAGGCGAACTCGCCCGAACTCACCCGAGTGTTTGCTTGCCACGGACCTGCCATTACCTCCTTATATTTTTCATTCCTCCCTTCTCTCACCTAACGATCTCTCAAATCTTATTTTTTATATTGTTGAAAATTCTTTCCAATTCATTTTTGTATTAAAAATACACATTGTTATAATTGATAAGATACAGTTAAGATGATTGATTAATGGTTTTTTTATCAACAAATGAACTTATTCATCCAAAATATTGTATTTGCAATTCTTTGAAATTCTGGTGAGTTAGATTGTAGGAGTTTAGATTCAGCTTATAAAAAAGCTGGTGAAGTGTATACCTGTTAATTTTTCATCGGCGGGTCTTGGTTTGTAAAAGAAAAATGAAAAATAAACAAATAAAGTAATTACAAGGTTTCCTTATCAATTTTATTCTTTAAGTATCATATAGTCATTTGTCGAAAGTAGATGTTATATGTTTATGTTTTGTTTTTTTTAGAAAATTAAAAAAAATATCTTGAAATCATAAAATCGTGCAAAATCAAATCGAACTTCAGGCCGCTATGTTATTTGAACTGCAACTTTTAACCCATAGTCAAACGGTTATCACCAATCGTTGTAGAAATGACAATTTTTTGCATGTGTGGGTGAACCAATAGAAACGATCGCAGTATTTGCATCTTTAGTTTAGAGTGAAATAGAAACAGTAACATGCGGTTCCTATTAGCTCTTCCTGTTCAGGTTAGGCAGACGGCGATTGTGGCGCCCTCTGGCGGGAAACGAAAAAGATTTAAATGTTTCAAATTTTGAGTCATAGCATCAGACGCGCCATGGAACCCATAGCCTTAGTATATCCTGCAACGCCGTCGAGTGCGCATGCGCAGTGGATCTTGCAACGCCATCGAGTACGCATGGTCAGTCGATCCCGCGACACCATCGAGTACGCATCGGGGGGGGGGGGCAAGTAAATCTTTCCGGTTCTGTACACGGAGCGGCGCTGATGTGCGAGCATGTCATTATTGGTTCAGAGCAAGAGTGATGAGAAATGTGAATGAATCTAATTTCTCTTAGCTCTTGCTCTGAACCAATAAGGACATGCTCGCACATCAGCGCCGCTCCGTGTACAGAATCGGAAAGATTTACTTGCCCCCCCCCCCCTGGTACGCATGCCCAGTAGAGCTTGTGACACCATCGCGTACGCATGCCCAGTAGATCCCGCGACATCATCGAGTACGCGTGCGCAGTAGATCCGGCGACACCATCGAGTATGCAGCCGCAGTAGATCCAGTAATGTGAGTAAGTAACTTTTCAGTAAATGTTAATAAATATGTTACAAATATTATTGTTGAATGACTCGAAAAACTGAATAATTGTTTATCGGCTTGTTATTTTTTCATTTATGTTGAAGTTTAGATGATTTGAAAATGTTTCATATATTTAAAAATATCGACACTAATAATAAATTAATAATATTATAATAATAATCAATAATAATACAAAAAACAATTTCAAAATGCTCAAAATACTTGAACTTTCTTTTTAAAATTCGACAGATGCGCAAGGTCTTAATTTGTTTTATTTCTGTATGTGAATTTTACTTTCTGATAATACAATAACAATCATAGAATGTTTAGTAGTTTGCTCAATGAATGTGCATCTTTTTTTATAGAAATTATAGCAATTTTCCGGACTTCAGTAACCATTTCGCTACAGATCGCAGTCAGTTGACCATCAACTGTCCGTCAGACGCTCCGAGGGTGTTATGGGGAAGTCTAGAAAATTGTAGTCGCGAGTAGTTTCGTTTTAGACATTAATTTTAACTTTTTAAATAATTTTTATAAGTTTATTCATACGCATTACGTTTTATATTTATACTTCAACTAAACTTGTAAAACATAAGTAACATTTTTATTGCCTACTTTACTTTTAGGGCAGCGAATGAGAAATTTTCAAATTATGATAGGTCCAAAAACGATAGTTTCATTGATTATGTCAGATAAAAATCGCTGAAATGAACTAACATTATAAAATCATTTATGATCACTTAAAAAAAGATGACATTGCGATTTGTTGATATTGACACATGTTGTCGTTTATCTTTATCTATATTAAATAAGACATTGTCAGTTCCCTATTATTACCGAGTCAGTTTTTTCACATGGCAACAAAATCGTTAATAACAAAAAAAAAAAAAATCAAAATTCGTATCATTCAACGAAAATAATCGTAACATTAATAAAGGATAAAAAAAGTCTCATTATTTTCAAGCTTCAAAATTAGATATCCTGATTAATAATAATTGATCAAAGAAATTACGATTTATGTCTTCAATAAATTGAAATCACAGTTGCATCGTCATTACATCATTTTATTGGTACTGAAATTATAAAATTGCATGTGTTCAGTGCTCTCTAACGGTAGATCTGAAAATGTTGTTTCGTGCACTCACAATTCGCACGTTACCGAAAAGGATTGATGCAAAAAGGATAAAACGGACGACCCTATATTTATTACTATATCTGTTTATATGTATAATATATTTATTAATTTATAATCTTCGAAAAGTCTCTCACATGGGAAGATTACAAACTTTGTCTTATAATCATCTCATAACTACCACATATGCTAAAACTCGTAATTGGATGTCATAAATATATGTAATGATTTTTCGTGTATATAATTTCTAAGCATTTACACCTGCTCCTCGCGAATATGTAATCCATCTCTATTCAATATACACTATGTGTAGAATAGAATTATCTTATCAACGAATCTCTCTAACAGTTAAATTCAAGTGTTACAAAAATTAGAAAAAAAATTATAATTGCAATAAATTATAACGAATGAAAATAATTATCTGAAAAAACAGTGATCAATTCTTATCCGACATCAAACTGTGCTCGCTATCATGGTACACACATACAGAAGAAACGAAATGTTAAAAGAAACGTTGCTCTCTTTTTGGATCGCAGATCTTTCTCGGAATGAAATTTTTCATTACTAACTTAATATAAGAAACGAGAAGAGAAATATATTACAAATGGAAACGTTTGACAATAAAAAATGGTTTGATCCAAAAAGAGATTAAATACATATGTATATGCGAGTTCGTTTATAGAAAAATATAATACGTGCTTTGTTCCGTCGACTTTGTAGCTTCATTTCACAGCCTGCTATAAACGAAACACGTATCCCAACATATGCATTTGGTAAATCGGATAATAACGAGCTTTTCAATCAAGTCAGAACGTAATATTTAACGCATTTTTTTGGCTGCTCTAGGGTTTTTTTTTCAATTTTGTCGTAAAACATGAAACATTAATGATTTCAATCATGTATTTCTGTACACATTCATCTGATACAGCAATGCTCCTTTGCAAAATAAACAATTTCTATTGATTCTTAAAGAAACGCAGCAAAAGGAACAAAGTCATTCGCTGTTTCATTTTTCTTTGAATATCCTTGATTTTGTTTCGATGGATTTAGAAACGACATTTACAATTTTTGTAAACATTCTTTCGTGATTCAAAATCATAATAGCATAATTACTCTTTTAACCATAACAAAACCGTGGACTTTGAGAAAAACTTAAGAGAAACTTAAACAATTGTATTTCCAATTTTTCAAATCAACAGTCAATTAACAAGGTGAAATACAGAAAAAAATAACAAGTTTTGAGACTGTCATAAATGCATTAATTCGAACCTGAAAATTTGTTCAAAATCCATCGAAACCAAAATCTTTTAGTCCGATAAAAAAAGACAACAAATTACAAAAGTCAAAAAACACGAATACTCCTTAAACAGAATGCGCTGGCATATTGTTCATTTCAACTTTGTAAAAAAATTGAATCTTATTCCAAACATGTTATCGTTCTACAAATGTACGTACTTTAAATATTCTTGTTTTGTTTTTTAGTTATGGGTATGTAAATTTATGTACAAATACGCAACGTCTACAAAACGAGGGAAAACAGTTGCTCATGTATTCTTACTCGTAGATACCTTGAATAAGTTGTTGTTCAGCTATCTCTAAAGTGAATGAAGCTGGACTAAACCCTCTTTTGTCAGCAAAGTGAGATAATCGGTTTGTTGTCGTTATCGCAATGAATTTAAAAGACAACCTTTATTTTGATTTCACCAACGTTACAATTAAAAAAACTCAAAACCAATTTTCGTCAACGACTGGCCGAGTAAAAAGTCCGTTCATTTCACTTTGCTATAGAAAAAAAAGGAAAAAACAGTAAGAACATAATTCGAAACAAGGAAAACGGCTTATGAAACGTCAGAATTTTGTTCGATGACCTGATTAACAAGTTTTGACGACGGAACGTGGTTCCTGGATGTCCACTTCAGAGTCGGAGTCTTCGCAAGTTGTCTCGGTTTGCGACAGCGACAGAAGCGCGTCCAAGCCGAGCGATTCCGCCACTTGCTCTGGCACTGACTGTACGCCGAAACAAAAGACAAACGTTTTGTTTTTTTTTCTCTTCTCTCTTTCATCTTAACATTCTTGATTCAAAACTATTTGGAAACATGGACAGTGCGTGCTTTGAATAACGTAACTTTTATACAGAAAAAAACGTGTCTAAATCAGCTAAGGAAGTTGTGACTAATCGCTTAATTTCACTTGCAGCTTTGTTTCACAAGTTAGCTCGTTCATAACTTCTAATTCAACAATAGCAAAATTTATTGAACAGAAAAAAGAACAAAGCTATACAAGTACTTGTAAGTATGAACTGAAGATAAAAACAATGAGAAACAGTTAAATAAAAATTATTTATAGGAGAGCTGCCTGTACCTGCGAAGTTTATGAAGAAAAAAGAAAGAGCGTAATTGAATTTTGTACAAAAAATATATACTTTTCTATTTATATACGTGTGTATGTATATGTATGTACAAGTAATCCTTATGTCTACGATAAATCGCGATTAACTAATGATTCTCAATGTCACGAGGAAAGCGAGCCAAAGAAAAAACGGAACAAGCGGTCGCATGCAACAGTGCATCTGAACATCGAATAAAAGGTGGGACAAGTCCAGGCGGTCTAAACAAGGATACATTTGGCTTGATACGATCAATCGAAAGGAACCGTGCATGTTTTGCCGTTTGCGTGCGCGCGTCTTTTGCACAAAGTCTAAAATAGGCCGCTCTTCGATATAATTCATATGCTTTTTCGTACCGTGGATGCTTGATCAGAGTCTTGACAATTGCTACAAACGTAATCGTCTTCCTCGGCAAGTTCAGTACGGTCGAGACCGACACAGTGCATGTGGAACCATCCGTCGCAACCACCGTCGCATTGAACCCAGTCCACCTCGTGACCTACAAAATTCAATCAATTTTAGTCAATGTTTTAAAAATTAAACTCGATTACATTAGAGTTATCTAGTTGTTTGAAGTTGATGAGTTGTAAAAATGCATCTCGTACCACTCGGTCGAAGACAATTTTCAGCCGCACAATCTTCTTCCTCGTCTGACGTACTGTCTTGTTTGGTTTTCTTTCTGTTTCCCATACCTCGTTTTTTGGGTCCATCTTCATCTTTTTTGATCTGCAATTATTCATTTGTTAAAAAACATTCAAACTACATTACCAATACTTGAGCTACAATAGAAAACCATACCTTTCTTGGACCACGTTTAATTTGTCCTGTCGGTTTGTTATTTTCGGTCTTGTTATTCAAACTCCTTCGTTTTATCAGCGTCTTTTCGTCCAGTTTAGGTCGACCCACAGGATTTTTCGTTTCACCAAAGTCGTCTGATTTTCGTTTTCGGCCTCGTTTTTTCACGTCCTTACCATCAACGACCGAATTGTTGGACTGATTATCCTTTAAGTTGCCGTATTTGCGGACGCCGTTGCCGTTGCTGGTATGGCTCAAAATCAGCCAGATGTGTTGTGTCTCAGCGAGTGCAATTTCCAGCAGATCGCCTTCCATCATCAACTCTTCCAGTCTTATTCTCGCGTGTTCCGACAAATTAACAATCGTGTCGTTTTGCGACTTTGATTGTAATTCGGAAACTGAAAGAAAAAGAAACAAACAAACTTAAACAACATGCGAATCACAAAGGTCAGTACAAACATCGGCCATCAATTAGGTCAATCTAACATCAACAAAGCTCGGGCAGGTTTTGTCACTCGTGTAACAAATAGCAAATGTGAATCTTATGGTGAAATTTGTTACGAGAACGTAGTCTCATGAAAATTGCACCATAATTGTTATTTCACAAACGATGTTTACCATAAGAATACGTATGCTCATTTGTATTAAACGTACTACATGAGGGTTCATCTTCGTCGATTGCTATTACATCGTCGTCATCCTCCTGTAACCAATAAAATTACAATTATTTTCCATTCAATATTTTCATTCAGTTAAAAACAAGTGTGAGTGTAAATCAAATTACCGTTCCACTCATAACGCTGTCGTCTGAGTGAACTCCGCTCAGAGGTGCTATAGCCTGCACCCTCTGGTGCAATTCCGGGTTGTTCGCCGCTTTCTTCAGTTCACTGCTGATGATTTTCTCAGTTTTCTCACGAACAGCTGCTTCCAGTAGCCTCCGGGATAGAACCGACAGTTTGCCGAATGCGGATGATATCTCCTCGGTAGCCAAAGCTTGTCGAGCTCGTTCCTTGGAAGGGAAAAGTAAACAAACATTTTACAATAAAATGTGTTACCTTATTTACAAAAAAAATTATGTGAAGAATGAAAAAAAGAGGGATATTCACCTGCCAGTTCATAGCTCTCTCTGTAAGACACTGCAAAGCCTCTCCTTCAGGTAAACGGACTGAAATTTTCTGAAGACTGACGAGCAATGTTAAGATGGTTTCAAGACGCGGCCTGCGTGATCGAAGACAACAAGGACACAAAAATTTCATCTCCTGCGGCAGCGGGACCTTATTTTTGTTTGCAGTTTTCGGCAATGGCATACAACTTGCTGTAAAAAATAACAAACAAATGTTCAGTAATGACAGCGAGAGAAATTATTGATCCAAGAAAACCGAACAAAATATCTTACAGTGGAACCAATCTTTACAAAGCTCGCATTGTAACATGAGTCCGAATCTGGGTTTCCTACAGACGCAATATTTCGAATCCTCCATGCGAGCCTTGGAGATGTTTCGTTCCCTTAAATTTCTCATAGCTTCCATCTCTCGTTGTTCCGCCAACTTGAACGCCGCGACAACATTAGCAGAATCACTCGAATCGTCAAGTTTAGTGTCGCAAACGACAACCGCGCCTATGCTTGTCTCGTCTCCTTTGTTTCGTTTGGCCTTCATGGCCTGGACACCAACTCCAATTCGGGGCGACAGCGCCTCCATCAAAGTGTAGTGCGAATTCTTGCGCAGGAACGTCCTCGCTGTTCGTTCCTTCCACACCTTAGCCTGAGCCAGAACCGACTCTAGAATCGGCAGGGCGTCCAAATGCAACGGAATATTTCGGCCTTTACGCACCAAGTCGTCGTATGTGTCATAATAAGGGATATTATCCCTTGCCTGCACTTCCTCGACGGTTTTGCACCAGTTCTTGGCCTTGGTCAGAGTGTCCTGCAGTACCTCGAGGTCCGGAAGATAAGCATCAATATCGTCCGCCTCGCGTATCATCTTCTCCACCGTTTCAATGCTCTGTCGTGTTTTCGACTGCAGGAGACTCTTCGCCTTGTCCTCCCAAGTTTCGATGCTTAGGATCAGCAGTTGCAATTTGGATAACTTTGCCTCGACCAGTGGGTGTGGTGTCACTGACATCCCTTTTTCGATCAGGTTTGCAATGTCTTCACGACTCGCTGATTTTGGATCCTCTTGCAGGCTTTTGTATTCGTCCAGCCACTGAATTTGGGATAATTTCTGTAATTGGGAAAGACAATTAAGTTGGACTATTTTGATTTCGTTAGAGTAAATTTAAATTTTGAAAATGAATGTCGTACCTGTTTCAACTTAACTAAAGGTGGTAGTTCGATACAAATAGAATCACCAAAGTCAATGCACCGTTCGAGCTTCTCCAAATCACACGAGTCGATGTCAGATTTCTCAAGGTCCTCGGCGTCTTTTTGGAATTGTAATACTTGATCCAGAATGTACTTCACGCCGTCTGATTCCTTCAGCTCGCAATGCAAATTTGTGATCTCCTTGTAAAACAAAGTCAACTCTTCCACTGTGAGTTTGTACTTTGTGTCGACCGACTGCCTGGTTCTACAAAAAGTTACACGTTAATATTCAATTACAAAATACACCATCATGTGTATTTTGATGGTAATAAAAAAATTGACACGAACCTGGTGCGTTGCTTATTGTTAAGTAACTGTTGTGCAACACTGGCACACTTTTCTGCATCCTGGACAGCAGTTGTGAGAGCAGTGAGGAGCTCACTTTCAGGAAACTTTTTGCTCTCAGCCTCGTTGAGGAGTTCCTTGAGTTCGCTGAGTTCGATCTTGTCCCCTTTCGGGTCCATTGCTTCCTTGACCTTCGTAGCCCACGAATCAAACGATTCGGCTTTGAGTTTGAGTTTCTGCAGCATGATTGGAAGGTCGTTCAAAGTGTAACGGTAGCGTAACGTGTGGTTCTCAGGTGGGCACTCGCATAGGTCCTTGAAATGACGCAGACACACCAGTTGCGAACTATGACAGGAACATGTCACTGCGCTCAGGAAACATGTCGTCTTGCAAACTTCGCACTGACGCTCGTCATCGGGCAGCAACTCGAATGCCTCCAATTCTGCCTTTGTTACTCCCTAGAATCATATTTTCATTTTTTTTTATTATTAGACCTATAATTATTCTGATTCATTTTTGTTTTTTGGTTAGTTACTTCTAAATACTGTGCTAATTTAAGACAAGTGAAAGTCAGTATTTATAAATTTTTCATTACTAATCAAAAAATGTGAATGAATCAATTGTAACATCAGCTGTATTTTGTTTCTTTAATAAAAAAGTGGATGACAATATTTTTAGGGCACGATAAAAAAGTTTGACAAATGAAGACAAGTGGAATTTTCCTCGCATTGAATTTATTTTTAAACGAATGAAAAATTAATCAAGATAAGGATGCTAACTGAAACAATACAATTTTACAATTTGCAAAATTAGGAAAAGAAACATGAGAATCATCTGCTAACCTCAACTTTTCAATAATAAACCGAATCGAATTCGCAACGGTTGGTAATCGAAATTTGAGCATTACAATTTCAATACCTGAAATTTAGTATCGAAAGTAACCTCATTCCAGAAGTTTTAACAAACAAAATAAAGTCATGAAAACTTTGTCGAATGGTGGAATTTGCAAAAAAGGAACTTTCTTGTCTGAACAAATGGTACCTACCACTCATCAGTTTTTTATCCAATCCTAACCTCTAACAAATCAAAAGCGATTGAAACTTTTGTCAAAATCCATTATTTCTCCCAAAAATAATTTGCACAAATCACCAAGTCGCTTCTTTGTAGTCACGCGAAAAAGTATAACCTCAAAACTCGAACGCGAATCGGCCCAACGATTTTTTTCAACTAAACGTCGATTTTGCACTGCGATGAAATCGGCTGACAATTTCGGTCTCCTACTTCGTTTGCTTAGCAACACGTTTTTTGTTCAAAAATAATGATGATAACAATCAAAATGCGGGAAATTCAAAAATAACACCAATTTCGTTAACACATTTTTTACATAATACACAATATTTATTAATAAAAAACGACAAAAGACCAGAGCAGTTTTGCAAAAAAGGAAGTGAAGATTTGCAGAAAAATAACAAACGAAAGAAAAGTCACATCGGAAGTAATGAAATGGTTGAAAACAAAACCGATAAAATAATCGTGCGAAGCGACGTAATTGCTTGCGATACAAAAACATAACCTAAAATCGCCGGGTTATATAACCGAGTGCAATCTTGAGGACTTACCGAGGTTGAAAATTTGGTCGCACAAGTAAAACGACCGGGTGGACACAGCACTTGGATCGTCCGATCGTTTTGACGCGCGCGAGCAAGTTTACAAAAATGGCAGCGCTTTTTTCACGAACCAAAGCGATACTCCGTGAGATCGGCTCGAATTCTCGCAAATCTGAGACGAACGCGTGTGTGCGAATACACATACATATTCAACGCCGCGAAATGACGACTGTAATCTACTCAACGCGACTTTCCAATAAGATGAAAATTAATAGAGATGAACTGATTGTTTGTTGCGTTTCGTTGAACTTTATTGTTGATTATGCGCGACAATTGTGACGGTGCCTGTCGCAACATGTTGGCTCTCGTTGGGCGATTGCACGTTTGAACACGTTTGAAATCGGCGTATCTTATCAACGATTGACACGACCAATTTTTTTTTCAAATTTATTTTGTTAAATTTATTGTTGCTTTTAATCATTAGTTCGATTGAAATTGAATTTTTATCTTTCAATATTTGATTGAAATGAAATCGTTTTTTTTTTTCATTTGAACATGGCATCTGATGATTCATCAATTCAAAAACTTGAAACAAAAATTGCAAATTGTTTTTGAAGATATTGTTAGCATTAATGAGAAAGCAGTTTTTAGGATTGAACTTTTTGAAGGTTATATTTTTTGCAAATTTCCTAGCTCATTTTCACCTTATGAAACATTGATAAAAAATTGCACGAAAGAAATGAATGTTTAACGGAACGTAAAAGAGGTATAAAAAAGGTGAATTTTTATGTTTAAAAAATTTCCGCAGCATTGTTTATATAACTGCTTCTTTTAAGATCTGATATTGAATAAATCTCTGATTTCGTAATTGATCAGTCATCAAGTCTGAAGAATGAAAATCTTTTGTTGTTGTTTATCAAAACTTATGAATAAATAAACCTTTGAACAAAGCTAAATAAAAAAAACCCAAAATATCAAAAATTTTGTTCAGTTGAAAGAGGAGAAACAAAATTCTTATGGTTAAAAAAGAGTAAACGACTTACCCATTCGAGTAAATTTTTTCGCAGTTTCTTCTCATCGTCGACCATTTGCAACATATCGTGATAAGTAGCAATAGCAATACCGATATCCAGAGAATCAGGGTCTAATGACATTTTGCACACCAATTCATCGTGTGAAAACACACAGAACCGTCGTAGGTGCGAGTAATGCGCTATACAATCTCTGCCTATTTTTAACTGAAAGCATAAACATTTTCATTATTGATTTTCTTCATCACAATTCAATATCAGCTCAAAAACAGCTTCATATTTTCCATGTTAATTGTAAATTATCGTCGAATCTTTTCATTGCAGCTGTTTCAATTGCTACAAACTTCATCAAGCTATAATTCAATTACTCGTGTTTCCAAACTTTGTAATTTGTAATACAAATTTTGTTTACCCAATCAGCAGGTGCGAAGTTGACTGCCTCTGCAAAATTGTAACCTTGATTGAAACCCGCATGATAAGCCCGAGGAAACGTAACGACGAATTCTCCAGCATGTTGATCTGTTCGAAACACTGGAACGCCTATAACAATTCCATTTATCCATCAAATCCATCCTGCTTCATTACAGACAACAAAAACCAAAAATCAAGACAAAAATGACAAAGTTTACCTTCTTGGGTCAAAATGTTTGGATTCATGATAGTGACCAGCTGGTGCAGAAGGTCAGGCTGGCTATGAAAGAGCTCCGGGGCCGCCGACTTCATGGACTTTTCGAACTTCTCAGCTTCCGAGCCCGGCACTCCGTACCAAGTTTTGGGCTCGCCCCAGTGGAGGTAATTGATAGAGTAGCTCCAGTGGTCCTCGTTGTGCCAGCAGAAGGTCGCGAAGCACATGCCGACGTACATCCAGGGCACCTTCATGCCGCTGATATCAGCGTTGATGTGGCCGAGCACGCTGTTTCGCAGAACAGGCAGGTTGTTCAAGTTCCACGATGACTCGGCATATTCTTGGTCACAAGTAAACAGATTCACGCTGGTCTTCGTTGGGAATCCTGATCCGTGGTCCATTGTGTGAAGGTCCGCTCCGTATTCTACCGTCACGTCCTCGTCAATCGAAGATACTATGCGCCAAAATTCTTTCTCCACCAGCGATGTTGGTACCATCTGCGAAAATCAATTTTTTGTTATTAGAAAAATGTTTTTTGATTTTTGAAAATTGAAATTATCTCTAGTACAAAAAGTAATGTACATGAACAGGCATGTTGAAATAATCGCTCTTGAATTGGTCAGCCATCTCTCCAAACTGCTGTAGGGTGTATTCTCTTTGAGCCTGTTCGAAACCAAAGGCTTCCATTGGTTTGGACACTTCCTCAGCGACGCATTTCGGACACCGCCAGTCACCCTTGGGAATTTCCGTCAACGGTGGCAACAAACAAAAAGTGTGGTAACTGTCGTCGCAGCCATCGCACAGCAGCATACTCTCCTCGTTATCACCTCGAGTACAATTGTGACAGATGTACTTTGCAAGCTGGAAACAAAGAAAATAATAAATCAGTTTTGTTCAAAAGGTTGGGAAAGTTTGAAATCTAGAAAAATACTTTTAACAAAAGTCGGAGTTGAAATTCAAAATTTTCAGGGTTATTTGTTGGAAAACGAAATAATAAAAAGGAAAAAAGGCTTTTTCAAAAGTGGAGAATTTCCGGTCATAAAAAACCTGTTGTACATTTTTCAGCATAAAACTCAGAATTACCGGATCAAATTCATAGACCAGCTTCACGCCTCGGGTTTTGTTTTTCGATTTTGTCTCCTTGGTGATGAACCCCGCCATCTTAGGGCCCGCTCCGTAAAACTGCAACTTTTTGAGTTCCTTGCTGTTTTCCTTGTCCTTTTCGAGGATGTTCTTTTTGCAGTCAGTGTCGGAGTCGCACTCCTCCTTGCAGTCCTCCTGCTTGATCGTCGCGTCCAACTTGTCATCCTGGCCAGAATACCGCTTTGACCGACGAGAAAACTTTTCGTTCGGTGGCTTGATCTGCTGACGCGAAATTATCCCGTGGGGTTTGTAGTCTCTGTCCTTTTTCTCGTTCACATCGGAGTCTGGTTCGATTTTCTGTAACCAAGTTCAATTTTCGTTAGGTTTTTCAATTTTTAAATGACTGTTTTTGCAGAATTATTTATTCTGTTTATTTCTTACAATGTCTTGAAGGGTCTTGCCCTGCTTGAATACGTCAAAGGGATACAAAATCCTCTCGTAGTGACTTTTCAAAATACTGCCCACGCTTCGACCTGATGGATATCCAAGCTTGTTAGCAATCTTGGCCCATTTTCGGTCTTTTGTCACTGCTTCAATTCCACCTATTCAAATTAAAATTTGAGTCGATTAATAAATGATAGTAAAATACATTTTTTCTTTTAATTTTGAAAATTAGAGAAAGGAAATAAAAAAAAACATGATTCGCTCACCTTCATCAGTTACAATTCTGTGCAAGGAGTATAAATCCAGAGCCTTTCGTTCAACAAGGGGAATCTTCAACGAGGATCCCTGGAGTTCCCAAAATTTCGCGATCTGGTCAAGGAAGTTCAATTTGATTCTTGTTTTGGCCTCAAGTTCGTTCAATCTTTGTATCCTCGGTGTGAATTTGAATTTGTCAACGTCCACAGCGAAAGGTGGTTGCCAGTTCTGTACAAATGCAAACAAACGATTTTCAAACTTTTAGAACTGACGGTTTTCTTATTCGATTAATTTTTCATTTGAAAACACATTTGTCAATTTGTGTTTTCAAAGTTAAACGAAGAACTCAAACAATCAATATTCAAAATACAAACATGAATTTCAACATAAATGTTGTCTTTTTTTATTAAATATTTCTTACAAGTTTTCATATGAGACTGCAAAAAGAAGATCTGAACATTTGTTTTTTAACCCAATTTAAATATTACAATTGCAAAAAGAAAAACTTAAAAATATTGATTTTCACGTTTTTCACTAGATTTTTCTAGTAAGGCCAAGTTTATAAGTTTTTTTTAAAAAAAGTAACAACAACAAAATTTGCACAATTTCAAGAAACCTACATCAGATAATTATCAGATTTTAAAAATCAAAAATTTTCCAAACGATTGGATGAAAACCAAAAAATGATGTGATTTTGAAAATAGGACAACGTTGTTTATCCGTGTGATCTAGTGTTAAATGTTAAATGCGACTAAATGAAATATGAAAAATGTCAAAGGACATGTAATGGTGACCGTTACAATTGTTGAGTTACATAATTTAATAGCCATGTTGTGCCATCTTGTGGCACATCGGTCTTTTTGTTACAACTCGGCACGGTTTTCTACGCTTTGAAACTCGCCCTCCCCTGGTTAAACAATGAGCCTGTCAACAATTCTATTCGCCGGCCATATTTCCGTCCGAAAATAAAATTTCCCCCGAGATTGCATCATGAGTCTCAAATATGATCGATCGGCGAGTCAATTTGCTTCCGAATCCTTGATTATCGCGCACCAATTCGGCCGTCATAGATCCAATCAACTTTCCAGCACCGTCTGCCTCAAATTGACTCTACTTTGGTCACTACAAAAATCACAAAGGATGTAACGACCGCTGTCTCCTTTCGTTCAACGTTGCCCATCATAATTCCATCCTCCTCTCATAAAACAATTTTCCCATAATTGCTCCAAAACGAGAAAAAAAAACTCGAATTTAACTCACTGCCATTTTAACTCACCTTGGTTGTTTACATTTTTGCGACTTTTGTAATTGTTTTTATTTTGGTTTCGAGTTTTAAAGGAAAGTCTAATTTGGAAATGAGCGAAGAAAAAAAAACGATCGCAAATTGGAAACGCTCTGATGAAAACGTTTCTATTTTATTCAGCCAAGGACGGTATTATTTATTGTTTTTAACAACAACAAAAACGTTTGCGAACAATATGTAGAGACAGTGGCGTCTAAATCTGTGACGCGCAATGAAGAAAATTAAACTCGAATTAACTCATACTGACGCCATTACACAAAATTATCCGACCATTTTTCCCGTAACTGCGAGGCAGCAAGGAATTAAAAGGGTCGGTTGTGGTTCTGTTGACACGTAAGAGCGACGCGAGGCCACAAAACACAATTCAATGAAAAATTCAACTTCCAAACGATCAAACAAAAACGACGAGGAAAACAGACAAGCGCGATGTGCAACAGTGAAAAAGCGTCGCAACTGGGCCTCTTTGATTTTCCACGTATCAACCGCAGCATCGAAAAACTCATTCTTATGCAACTTTGTGTAAACTCATGTTTGTAGAGATTCAGCTAAACAAATTAAAAATGAACACTTCATCATTCTAAGCGGAAATGCAATTTTTTGTTGTTGTTTAATGGAAATTGTTTGACGGCCATTTTCATAATGGAAATTAAAAAAAAACATCTGGTCGCGTGGGTGTTCGCGAATGCTCACCGGCGGTGGTTTGATCTTGCAAATGCCCGACTTCTCAGCGACCGGACGAATTTTTGCAATGTAAGCAAGGGGGTCGAGGAACTCCTCCGCGGTGGGCTCGAACACGGGCGCCTCCGCTGGCACCACAAACTCAAAGTCCGAGTCGGTTCTGTCGCCCATGTTGCTTCTCAGGTTATTGCCATTCACTTGTCAATTGTAAAAGCCAAGTGCCAAGTACACGAGACACCAAAACAGTCACTCGACACGGCAGACTCGTTTGCGCCGCATCAACGCGACCATCGCACCGGGCATCATACGAATCCGCGTGACGTTCTCGCGACGGTTTCGCTCGCAGCACGTCTGTCCGTGGCTGATCGATGAGACAACGATACTTGCTTCGTTTGACACGCCAAACCTCCGACCCTCACTCAGACGAGACGAGACTGTCCCGATTCATGCGGCTGTAAACCTTCGATGCCCCTTCCACTTTTGCTTTGGTCTTCTTTTAGATTTTCTCGTGTGCCCGAACGCTTTGCGCCAATCACAATTTCTGTTTAGCTTCGCGACAACAAAGAGAAAGTCCGCGAGAGCGAGAGATGAGTGCAACAGAGACGGAGCCATGAATACAGTTTCTAGATTAACAATTGTTTGTGAAGCCGCTTGGCGTCGCTGCAGGCGGCTTTTGAAATGGAAAATATTGAAACAAGTTTTAATAGGTTTTTTATTGTTTGATTTTTGTTTTTGAACACTTATTTGACTCCGTTTAGAGTCGTTGCTGTCCGTTTTGTAAATTGCAAATTATGAAAACGTGTTTTGTTATGTTCTGTATTGTTTTCTCAATTTAAGTTTTTGCAAATTGAAAGAACATTAATTTTTGTTGATTAAAACTATAAGGGTTGAGTGAATAAAGTTTAATTTTGAAATTCAAAATGAGATAACGTTTATTTAGTAGAAGTGTTTTTAAATTTTAAAATTTGATTTATAGTCTTGCGAAAACGTTCTTTATTCTAGACTGAACATTAATATTTGTTATATTTTTTCAAGTTGCGATTGTAATTTTTGTTATCTTTAAGCCGTTTCAATCTCAATTTATGTTGAATTTATGTGAATGTGATAACAAGCGTTTGGATTTCATCAAATATAAAAACTTTATTACTTTTTACTTAATAATAAGAACCGTTTGTTTTATGTTAAATAAATTATATTTTGATTGATTACATACAAAGTTTTCAGAATCAAAAGATATAGAAATAAATAGAAATATATAAATATACATTTGTTTGTCATAATGGAATACAATGTCTACACAAACTGAACCGAAAACATTTTGTTTATTCAACAGTATTTTCACTAAGCTAAAACTTTCTCCTTTATCCTTTTTAAAATTGATGAATGAACGATCAACAACGGTAATAAAATTCTTGCGTTTATACAAATTTGCTAACTTTTGTCTCAATCGTTGCGAAGTTACACAACTGTTTTATAATCCTGTGTATTGAGGCGACGATGACGTTGTGTTTCTTGTTGTATTGTTCCTCCTGGTGTCTTCATTTGATGGCTGATCACTGCAAAAAAAAACAAAACAAAAGAAATATTGAATTCAAAATATTTAACAACAAGCGAATTCGGATATGAAATGCTATTTTCAGTACCTGAAGAAAGGCATTGAATTAACAAGTGTCTGCCTGCTCGGATGCGACAAAAATGCTGGCGAACATTCAGCTAATCTCCTAACAACTCTTCTCAGCCACTGTTGCAGTTTCAACCTTCTTTCCTCAACAAACTTTGCATCCTGAAAACAATATTTTCTCATAAAAACTTTGTAAAACAAACAAAAATATACTATTTGCAATAACTGCAACTTTAAAGTTAAAAATGATCAAAAGTACAAAGTCGTACCTTATTTCCTATCGTTTTTTTGGGTGGAAACTCAAACGTTGTAACAATGTTGTCATGTTTCTTAAGTTCTCTGTAGAGAGTGTAAAATTGTGCGTATCTTCTGTAAATATTCCATTCGGTATCGCGAATACGAATGTATATCTGTAATGTCAAGATTGATATAATTAAAATCAATCACAATCAAAATGAAATAACATTGTTCAAATACGAACAAGGAAAATTATCGTACTTGATACACGTGATGAATGTCGGAAGACTGTCCAGTCAAAAATGCAGACGGAATCCAAATGTGAATCATGCAAGGAGATTCAGATGGAATATCATCATCATTCAATGGACCTCGGAGACATTCCAATTCTGATTGCAACATTTTGATTAGCCGTTCTCTGAAAACAGTACATAATAACATAAATAAAACTTTGCAAAATTGTTAACAAACATTAATTAAACCAAGAAAATTAAACAAACTTATTTGTAAGTTGTACTGTCAATCTGGCGTTAAATTCCATCAGTTCGGCATGCATCTCAGCAACTTGGACCAACTTGTTTTGGTACTGTTGAGCTTCACGGTGATAATCGAGCGTTGCCTCTTCCTCAGATTCGACGGTTGTCGAGTCGGAATTACGTCGTAACATCTGTACAGCAGTGACGTATTTTCTCAACTGTTGTCTGAGCAACTCATTTTCACGAGTAAGAGTTTGCAGTTGCATGTCATGTTTCTCCACGTAATTTTGATGTTGTCTTTGGAACCGCACCAGTTGTGAACGACTTGCAATCGCATCTTCGCGAGCTTGTTCCAAGATCTCCGAAGTCGCTAAAAGTCTCACTCTCAGAGTATCGATATCGAGTTTGTCTGTATCGTCGGATGGAAGACTTGCAATTACTGGCTCGGTTGCTTCCAGAGCTGGTTCTGCGGATTCTACCTCCTAGCATACAAAAATTTAAATAGATTAAGATAACAATCGTTATTAAATACTGACTGTAGTGAAAGTAATAACTAACATCCAAATAATTTGGTCCAGAAATGACAGAATCTTCCATTGCAATTCCCAAAGGTGAGACTGGAACAAGACCTCCCAAATTTCCAGTGTCTGTTAAAGGAGTTAACAGTTTTTCTTCTTCAAAGAGTTCACTAAAAATTGAACGAAAGGATTGAAATAAAAAAATAGCATGAGTTCGTACATTTAATTTTTAAATTTATCTACTATTTACCTTGAATTCCAGTTTTCAACTTTTTCGTTCAAATCTAAACTGTTAACATCAACAGCAACTGATCCCTCAGCGAGGGATGGAGATTCGGAACTTTTATTGGCAACGTTGGGAGAACTCAAACAAGTAGGTGGAGCACTCGCAGATACAATATTGGAAACCTCTCTATCGTCATCGTCATCAAACGAAATAATACTCGTCGGAACTTTTCTTTTCATCTTGTCGCGATCAAGATTATCTGGAATTAGAAAATGAATTGAATAAATGGAAAAACTTCCTTCTCAAGAATTTTTCAAAATTGAATGTTTATGAAGAAATAATTATCATACCTGGAATCACAGCATTGATAATTGGTTCAGACTGCGATATTTTTTGTCTAGCTAGTTCGTTTCGAGCAAAGCTATCGTTCAGTTCTTCATTATCAACATTTATTGCAAAAACAATTGAAACCAATCCTAAAAAGATATTGAAAATCAGAGTTTGTAATTTGATTGAAAATAAAATTGAATTAAATTTTTTAAAAATTCCAAACCAGCAGCAATATTGGGCAAAACCGACGACTTTTCCTGGTCTAAAAGAAATGCCCAACTGTTGTAAAACGGTGCAAGTGTTTCAGGACACAAAATAGAGTGCAGATGTCTCTCCAGAGACCTTTCATTGAGTGCGGCCCTGAGCCATGCTCTTCCACGTCCATAATCGGTACAAACTTTACGTAAGACCGTGAATCGTTCTTGCTCGTGCCATGTAAGTCTCTCTTTAATGCACGGCCAAAATGTCAGCTCCGGCTTGGAATTGTTACCAGATACAAAATCAGACACGTGACTGAACAAAAAACATCGTAATTTGAATATATAAATAAATCAATGGTTTTATGATCCATTTTTGTCTTTGTTCATCTTGAAAGAGAAGAGAATGTAGAAGTTAAACAAAGAAATTGAAGAATAAATTCGATATTCACCGCAAGGCAGAGTTTCTCTTGTCGTTTCGGTTGGACAGAAGACCGTGATCGAAAATTTGTTCAAAAGCATAACAAAGTTGAGTAATGCAAGTGTCAGACTCTGTGGCAAGTTCAACTCGGCCTCCAAATCTGATGTGACATTTTTTTGCTGCACTTAGTAAGTCAGACAGAAGTTTTTCCCGCTCTGAAGCATGGTCGACCATTTGATTTGCGTCTGATCCATTACATGCTCCTGGCACTATAGCAGACATCATTCGAAGAGCCTAAAACAAATTATTTATCAGTAACTAGATACTGGATGTGTAATAATGATTGAAACGAAAAAAAAAATTGGAAAATTGTTTTATAATTTGAAACTAAGTTAATGCAAAGTTAATGCCATTTTCACGGTATGAAATAGTTTTTACTTTTGAAAATGGGTACATTGTAATAGATTATTATATCTACAACTGATAAAAATGTGCGTCTAATCCGAGTAAACTAACGGTTTGTGATAAGTTGTATTTCCTATTGCACATAAATAATGTTTTGAACTACAAAATGGTACGGAATTAAATGCGAGTAAATATCAGAATAAAATACAAAAATAAAGTTTTTATTTGAATAATCATTGTATAAAAATACTATTTTCGAAATATGTAAACAGTATGAATGAATGAATATATAACTTGATAAAAGAAACAATGTCATTTACTAAATCTAACATTAGAATTACAATTCTGAAAATGTAAATGAGGTAACGAATTTTAACAGGTGTCAATGAGGATTGCGTTTGTGATTTTATAAAGTGCATTGCACAATTGCATTGTCCATAACAAAAAGTGTCACCTCGACATCTAGTGCAACGCTCGTGTCATCCAAGGACAACTTGAAACATAGATTATTTGTTTATCCTTACCATGAAGATGTCACTTCGCTGTCAACAATGCTGCCATAGTTGTCACTAGAATTGTTGTGACGCAACAACAAAACAATGTTTTTTTTCTGATTTCAAACGCTTCCACGAGTAGTATTTTCCTCTCAATTATGCCTGAATGATTATCAATTTTTTATTCATTGCATGATTTTCACTTGAGCGCTCGAAACACCAACTGACATACAGTAGCAGGATGCAAACAGCCAATGTTGATGTTGATGACACACCAAGGGGGCAGCATCACCAGTGATCACCAGACTTAATTCGCATTTTTTCTCTCGTTTCTTTCTCTAACTTTCCTTTCTCTTATTTTTCATTGTGGCCATTTAGAACAAAGAACAAAGGTCCGAAACTCTGCCGCGTTGGTTTGCCATTTTTGTTGTTCAGGGTGAGTCAAGAGCTGAGAGATGGCGCAGCAACACGACCAACCGCCAATCAAACAATTTGTTTGAAAGTTCTCTGCGTGTAAGTTTTTTGAAATTGTTTGTGTGGTCAATGAAAATTTGTTACATTTTGATGTTATTGCAAAACTATAATTACTTAAACTTAAAAAACAAGACACGTTCGTGTGAAAATAATCTTTATTTCACAAGCATTTTAAAAAACTATTCAATACTGTCTATTATGTGCTATCTTTGTTTAGTAAGAAAAAACAATAATTGTCCAACTTAAACTAATATATAAAAACTAAAAACCTAATGAATTAACAGCACAATCGTTACAATACGCTTCTTATTCACAAGCTTCTAATGTGACGACCCAACTACTGTCAAAATTCTTGCGCATAAAAGTTTTCATACTGTCAACAATAGTTCCATCAATTTTTCTGACAAAGGGAAACACGAAAGTCAATGTTTTGATCTCTGTATCAGATGAATCTGCATCTTTCTGCTTAATTCTCAACTTTGAACGACGATCATATCTGTCAATTATGTCAAGGTTCTTTTTCTGCGATACAACGACGGCTGCTACTTCACGAATTAGTTCCATCTTGTTGTCTTGAAACATTACTGTGTAATCATCAGTGGAAAAGCTCAATGAAAAGCTTTTTAATTCCGGCATCATTTTCAGAACATTAGAAAAACTTGTGATATTAAAATCAATCAAATCATACAATGAACACCTTATTTCCAATTGAGTCAGTGTCGACATCCGTGACAGTGGCGTGAATTCAACATAACATTCTACTATTAAGATTTCCAAACAAGGCAACGTCATCAAAATGCCAATTTTTAATTTCGATGAATAGTATCCTTCTGAAAATTAAAAAAATGAAATAATCAATGCTCAGATGATTATTGTTTACATTCAATTAAGTAAAAAACATAAAAATTCTCACGAAGAACAAGTTCTCGCAATTTTGGACAGCCTGTCTCCAATTTTTCAAGAAAGGTATTAATAGATCTGACATTAATTGTATCAAACTTAAGAGACAATTTCTCAAGCTCTACAAATTCAGCTACGTCGAGCAAAAATTTGTTAGATGTTTTGAGCAATTTGGATGCTGTCACATACAAATTGAATGTCTTGAGTCCAGCAACGTGCGGCAAGATTGGCGACAGCATTCTTTCAGGTTCAACTGAATTCTTACAGTCTACTGTGAGATCAAGTTTCTTCAAGTTTGAAAAGTGCTGTGAATGAAATTGTTAGGCGATTAAAAAATTGAATTTCACAAAGGGTACACAACCAATTTAAAATGATTGAATTTTCAAAGATAATACTTACCCCTTCAAAAGATTTGACATTTTTGATATTTTGCAAACGAACCTCCAATTCTTCAATCTTATCAGTAGGGACATGTTTATAAAAAGGCTCGAGTTCGTTGAACTTGACTGTTCTGATGTTGTTAGCGTTGAACAGAAGGTTTAGCAATGGAGCTCTTGGCGGACGATCAAAAGAAATCTCTGAGATGTTGGTGGCTTTCTGAGTCAACAGCTTCAAGATCATGTCAGTTTTGAAACCCTGAACCTTGTACAAAAATTGACCAAACATGATCAGCTTTTCCTTTCCCATGAAGTACGCTTCTCCAGATAGTATTTTAATAAATGGAGCGGCATAGTATATAATCCTCTCAGCGTCTTTTGCTGATATCACTTGCACGTTTGTTTCACCGTTCTTGAGTATGTCCCAAGATTTGCTTTGCACAGACATATCATGGTAATCGATTTCTGCGATTTTCCTCCAGCATTCGTTTTTTGCTGCTTGTTCCCATAAGCGACACACTGAAATGTAGACGTAAACTTAACCATTAATGTTCATCAAACTATTATTGACATTTAAGAAATCGCAGATATAAACTTTTGATGATAATCAATCTTAAATAATTGTTATTACTAAATTTTACCTTGAGACACCTTGATCCAATCGAGTGGTGTTTCGAGGTACTTGAAGATGTGACGCAACACATATTCGTGAAGATTCGCCATGTTGCACTGGTGAGCACTTTTAGTTCGTTCTCATTAACTTTTGACAAAGTAATTACACAAGTAACAAGTCAAATTTGTTCGTTTAAAAGATATTCATTTGATTCAGCAAAATCCGTTGTTCTGGTCCAGTTCTGGTTATATCGGAACGAAAAACGACATGAAACCAGTGAAACTGCCAATGCATGGAAGCCATGTAGTGTTACCAACTTCAAGGAGTGCAGTTTTTTTAAAAATGGAGACAAATTTTAAAATTATGCATATTTGGCTGTATCATTATCATTGAGTAGATAAATTATGATAAGTATTAACATTATTTCAACTGGTTGAAAAAGTTTTACTTTGAGATACCTGGATCCATTCCAACGGAGTTGGGAAATTTGACTTTTTGAAAAACTCCTAGAATATAGTTACCAACAAAACTGTCAAATAAAAAACGTATTGGAAAAAAGTTTCATTCTCACCTACATCCTACTGACAATTTTGTCAATTCGTGCCAAGAATTTATTTCCAAAAAAATCGTTGCTATGGCAGAGCTCATCGAAGATTGTTTGCACATTATTTTTGGTTATCTCACACCTGTCGAATGGATTCAGATCTCAGAAGGTATTCCTCACTATTAGCTACAACCTTAAAAAATTGCATTTGTTTCAAGAAGTTTGCACAAACTGAAAATAAGTGAAAACTATTCCCTACCTTGGCTTTTAATCTAGAAAACTTTAAATTTGCTTATTTGTTATTTCAGTGTGTCAACTGTGGAAGACTGTGGTACAAAAACAATGGCAGAAATTCAACGAAATTAGTTTTTTTGACCACGAGTTAGGTAAAATTTTCTGCTGTAGCTCAAAACCACCATTAGTCAGATTAAAATCTGAAGAAGCTGAAAAACTTATTCGTTACGCTGCTGAGTTCTGCAACGTCGTAAACGACTTCTCATTCAAGAGAATTTTTTTCATCATGCTCAAAGACTTTAAGTACATAGTACATGGATGCACGCTTGACCGTTTCCTGCAATTGTTGGCTAAGAACGCAACAGAAATCAACGAACTTCATCTCCAGGATGCTCCGGAAATAAAGTCACTGCAACTTCTTTTTGAGAGAAACAAGATCAAAACACTGAAAATCAATAAATGCAATCAGTTTTGGCCACATGTGCCAACTGATGGGATTCAAATAATGGATGTTTGTTTCAAAGATCCGAACGATGAATTTGTTTCTTTCGAAGGAGTCAGTATAATAACTCAAATTTCATCTTGTTTCTGAAAATGTTTGTACAAAATTAATGTTAATACAAATTAACTTTTCGCAGCACTTTGTAAACTTGCAAACGCTGACTCTTGGGATTCATATCGTGGAAGGAATATATAATGTCAAAGGATTGTTATCACAGACTTTGCCATATGTACGAGGAATAAAGTCACTGAAATTGTACATCGAAACATCCAATCCTCCAGATTACATAGAAGTTTTAAATGAAGTTGTCATGTGTGCTGAGCTGGAGGAATTTTCATTAGAATTCAGCTGGCCATTTATCTTCAGCCGATATGAAATAAATCCGAAATTTGATGAAGAGTTCGAAACAACATGTTTTTCAAAACTGCGAGTTTTAGCATTGGGTAAATATTCTATTATCGTATTCATTTTTTGTTGCAAATAAAGTAAAGCAAACTGATTCAACGTTTCTTATTTTGCAGAAGATTTGAGTGTCAGCGATCGTGCATTGAAATCCATGTTGGTGCTTCCGAATTTAGAAAAACTAGATGTCGCAGTATCGAAAAATGGATTTAACTCAGTTGATCAGCTGCCTGAAATGAGCAAATTAACCGAGTTTACTATTGGGTTCCAAGTATCAGCGACCGTCAACTTGAAGAATTTGAGTAACGCCGTCAAAATGATGCCACAACTTCAGAGTCTCTGTGTGAAAGGAATCACTAAGAAGCAAATGCTGACGCTTACCTGCGATGTAACAATTTGGGCTGCGCTGCAAGAAAAAGATGTGATTGTGGAACACGGTTCTGAGTATGAGGATGACTTCAAAAAACTGCTAAAAATTGAAAGCACGAGAAATGACCAGAGTCATGTTCAAATTTTGTGCTTGAGGTTTATCAATATTTCCAAAAGACGCTTTTTCATCAGTATCACGAGGTTCGTGCGAAAACAACTGAAAGGTTACCGCGTACTCAAACTCAATGACTACTGAGAATGACCGCGGAATCTTGTCATGTATAACAATAATCTTACTCTGTTTAATTATTACTTTTGCTAAAGTTTACAACAATTTTTATATTCGTGATATCAAAGATTTGTTAAGAAGATTAGCATAGATTGAAACAGCTGTTTAAACTCTAGCGTATGTAAAACCAATCAATATGTCATAACCAATGTTAATTGTTTGTATTGCTCAGAAACGTTTGAAAACATACGTTCAATTACAAAGTCATTTTCGAAGGTATTATGTCAGCAAAAAAAGAGAAATTCATCACTCCACAGAAATTTTGCACTTCTGAAATTATTCAACTAATTTTAATTGAAACAAAGAATGCTAGTTCTATTGTTTGATCTACTTTCAATTATAACTTTTTTGCTTTACTTATATTAGTAAATTTATAAGATAGTAGTAGTAGTATTTCGTTAATTTTTCAATTCTGTAGTTATGTAATACCGTAGCGGTCAACGAAATGTTTACGATTTTTGAAAAATAAAAACAAATTTCTTTTTATTGCATATGTGTTATATTTTGTACAAACAAATAGTATATAAACCATCTGTAAGAGTGCACAATACAATCATAGGATACAATGTGCAATGTAGTAAGCAGTAAGTTCGAAAAAAATTATTAATTTTTATCAACGTTCTCTAATCGACCACAGATAAGTGAAATACGTACACGACACTCGAATTATCTAAAACAAAACAGCCACTTTGCAATAATTATAAACTCAAGTGCAAAATTACACCACCAACCTCAACATAAAAATTCATTGATAAATTAAACAATCCTAAAGCACTGACTGTTAATGGAACGGTGCATCTGGCTTGAAATATATTCAACAGTGTTAACCATTTTTTCGGCAATTGCATCCACACTGATTCATAGCTAAGCAAAATTAAGAAAAATAAAGAAGCAAATGTTCATAGCAAAATATTAATAATCAAATATTGCTAATCTTACATTGCTACACAAAATTGGTCATTGGTATCTATAACTTTTTCTCCGACTACGCACAAAAACAAACATAGAATAAAACATACAAATATGATAGGCATAATATTAACAATTTTCGCAGGACTGTTGATATACAGCTTGATCTAAAATGGGTCAAAAAAATTATTGTCGTTTCATTAGTTATCAACATTTCATTTGTAATTAAGCATCAAATTACTCACAACATAAAGACATATTGTAATTCCAACAAAGTCAATAAAGATTGCTACAAATAATGATAGCCCGAAACGTTTATTACACTCGTGAACAATTCTCATTGAAACAGATTTTTATAGCTGAATGAAATTTGTTACCTTAATACAATAAAAAAGGAACCACGATACCTTATAAAATACTGATGTTTTCTGAAACATTTTTTCATGCTGCTCAGTATTTCGTCACAATTGTAATTTCTTATCACACTGTTGTGATTGTTTTCATTCGTTATATTTCTAAGATCATCTCTAACAGTGGTTTTGAGTTATTTCAGCTTTGAATTGTGTTTTTTGAGTCGTAAAGAAATGAAAATTATTTATCAAAACTTACTGAAGATCCGCATGTACAGAAAATGCAGTAACTGCAAATATTACAATAAAACAAAATTCATTGTAAAACGAGGAACGAGGAACCTTTTTGTCATTGAAACAAAACGCTGTGAGGATTGGGGGTGATTTTGAGTGGGAGTGTTGTTTTAAGAAATGCAAAGAAATGTGTTGGTTTTAAGAAATTGAAAGAAAATAATTTAATTGTGCTGGATGTTTAAGTGTCATTAGCTAGTCAAGGAACTAGAACAGCAAATGCTATAATATCGGGTAGGTCTGCTTTAGAAACCGATTTTTTTTTGATAGAAGAACTTTGATTAAAATGTAGAAAAAATTACGTTACTAAAACCGAGGAATTTCGTTTTAGATCCTAATTGCATCTGGACTGATCGGCTGGCAATGAAGAAGTCCATTCATTTCTAGAGAGTACTTAAACTTTTCGGCCTTTTCCAAAAAACTAACAAAAATTTCGAATTGTAATTTGTAATTTTTCCAAAACTTTGGGCAAATGTCAATATTGCAGTAAAAGTTTTGCGCGGTTAAGGAATTTGAAAGTTCATAAATGGACTCACTCAGACAAGAGACCGTAACAAATGACATCACTGCGACAAATCTTAAAAAGATGATATGATAACAAGAAACAGGCGAAAATGTTCAATGCGATTTCTGCAAAGGAAATTACTCGAGGACAACTTTTTCAGTACGACATACGTAGGCAAACATTTGATCTGCGAATCAGATGTAATTTGTTTGTACTGATCAGAAAAGTTTTATAACAGTGTTAGATTACGAAATCATTGTTGTGTTTCATAATTGTTTTGTTATTTGAAAGTGACTAAAATGTTTATAAAATTTCACTTACCTTGTTGCATAGCATATCTTCAACAAACAAAAACAATCATATTACCAAACGTGACACAAAAGGTTACAAAAACACCAATACTGCGTATAGACCCTAAAAGATTATTATTTGTTCATCTTTTGAGACAAAATTTAAATCTTTTTTTTTTTGAAAGACAATCTTTCTATTTCTGGCATTAAATATCATTTCTTCGCTCAAACACAGTTTTTCCTGCCAAATGTACCGCAATTGTTGCGGTAAGTGGTAGAGGTAAATAATCAGTTATTTTGGTTTTGTATTGTTGGATAAATAACAGTAATGATGAAATTTGCGCATTGGAAGAAATTTTTTAACAACTGAAAAAGAAAATAACCAGTGCAGAACCAGTTTATAGTTTTGATGCATCTTAAGATGAAACCTTATCCAATTCACGTACATTCAAAAAAACTTGAAACGATAATTGGCATATTTTTCCATAAGTAATGACAGAATACGTCTGCTTCATTTTTATGAGCAGTACCAAATAATTATCGTTAAGCCTTGGTGATAAATTGTACCAATCGATTGATAATCTGGAAATTGATTTCCAATTCTAGTATAGAGACCATATTTTTTTCATTTATAGTATACTTACGCCTTACGGTATAAATCAGCGCAGTGATTAGTTAAATTTTGACCAGGTATAAAATTTGAGAACAACAAAGTTTGTTCGCTGACCAATTTGGATACAAAAATAAACAAAAATGGTAAGTTTATTTGTTCTGCGATATTCAATAAAGTATATTTTGGCAGAGTTTTCATGTACGCAAACATTCTGAACGTTTCAATAATCTGAAAATTAAGGAATATAACAGAAACAGGGCATTTATAATAATTGAATTTCTTCTTTTGTTTATTCATTTTTTAAAATAAAATTAAGGCAATACAGTGAATATGTATTAAAAATATCCTTCTTATAATGGTTTTTTTACATTTACATACCGAAAATAAACAGGCTAAGGACTGTAACATTATTAATGTTATGATACATGCGAGGTACCAATTCAATGTAAATCCAACAAAACGGATGAATCTTAAAATAATTGCAGATAATTTAATCATAAATGATTTTAAATTTTAAGTCCTGGTTGGACTTGATTCTTCCAAACACAATAGTTTTTCCTTGCAGTTGTATTTTGAACACACACACTACCAACACTCGCAGTTTTAACACTTTTTCAAAATAATTATCCATTTTATGTTAAGAAAAACACTCTGTAAATCACTGCCACAATTTTGTCAACTATCATTGTCTTGCAAAAACGAAAAACGTTTCACATAACGATTCCCACAAAAACTTTTGTAGATTATTATTTCCAACAACATTTCCAATTTAAATTAATTGTAAAAAAACTGTTCTGTTATTTAAAGTGTTGATGGACCAACTAATACTTACCTTAATGCTTTGTGATACTCGGTAATATAGGATCGAAAGTTTCTTTCAATTGTTTTTTCGTTAGCAATATTTTTGTTAGTGGTAATCATAGGTATCAATTCGTGATTTAATTTCGCTCTGTTTGAATAAGTTAAAAAATAATATACTTACTCAAGTATTGTACTAAATTACCAGTACGAAAATTCAAGTACAACCTTATGAGCATGATTCTTAAGGACCCAAACATGATGAACATTTGTATCATGAGATAATTCGAAGTGATAATATAAGTCGGTATCAATCGAGATAGATAACTTTTAAATTCTGCTGCAGCCATTTGTAAGGATACAATTTTTCTCTTAGTCATATAATACCCTTTTCTTATTCCCGTTTGATGGTATAAGAAAGAGCTTTCCGAAAAGATAAATCCAAAACCGTGAAACACTGGATTTGCAAAAAATGCAAAAATTATGTCTCAAAGGAATCGTTTAAAATTGACCAAACAAACGTACTTAATACAAGTGTACAAGTGTGGGAGAAATAGTCAAAAAACTCTTTGAAAGTTTTTTTGTATGTAGCATGTTTATAATAAACATTGTTGTTTTTAAATTCATCAATTAAGCGTTTCCTCTAGAGAAGCATGAGAAATGTTTGAATGATACAATTTTAAATTAGTAACGATCATATTTAACGAAGGTCTAAATTTATTTTACCCTATTTATAAGGAAAGTATCTACGATGACAAGTACAGAACATTCATAATAAACCAAATGTCTTGTAATTAAAACGTGATAAAACGGGGTACGAAAATGTTTCAAAAAATCTATATAGCTCTGTAAAAATCAAAACCTCGATTTCGTATGAAGTTAAGATCAAGCTCACCTTTTCTTATAGTATTTTCATACCTGATAAAATGTTGCAAATCCGACCAGAACAACAATAACAGAAATTTGGATAGCTTTTTGAAGACCATAATTTAAGTATGGCCATTGTCCAATGACAGAAGCAACTATTTGATAAAATTGGAAGTATTTACACGACAAAACATCATGCGTCTGCATTGAGAAAGACTGGAATATCGAACAGTCAATAATAATTCATTTTTTTACCATTATAATTTTTTTTCAAAGGTCAAATATAAGTTTTTTTATACAACTTTTTAAACTTTGTTCACCACATCTATTCGTTCATATTATTATTCATAGAGGGAAATACAAAGTTGATCGTACATTATTAAATTAACAAACGGGTGATCGGCGTGTGAACTTATAACGTCTGTAACATCTGCCAATGTCTCAGTTTTTATATATTTTTAAATTCAGTTTGATAGTGTACATAATATTATTAAAATGATGTAAGTATATTTCATACAAAATTATTAGAGTAAAAAAAGTGTTCTTTCAGTAAGTAGATATTTTTGAATTTGAATTTTTTTATTTTGTGAAACACGTTGCTAAAAGTTCAATTGTCAGTTGCGATAGTGAGAGTCCCAACGACATGGCTCAGTTGTGGATATTATAAAATATTATAAAATATAAAAAATATATAAAGATCTTTCAGATCAGGTAAGAGATTGTTAAAATAAGCATCAATGGTGTCATCAGCGAGATTCCCAACATGGCACTCCCGTTATATTCGGCGCACTCGATTTGATTCTGTGATGCAAAAACCTGGAAATAACCACAAACAATTTAAAGCCTCTTCCGAATTTGAATAGAAAGACAATCTAAATTTGAAGATTTTCTGTTTCAAAAAACTAACATTTTGGTTAATTTTGCATTCAATGTACGTATTGTATTGTTAAAACATTTTAAGTGAATCAGAATTTACCTTTTTATAATAAATAAATTGTGACGTTAAGGTTTTGTTCACATAATTTGTATTCAACCTTGCAGCTTCTTCACCACACTTTTTTTGGACTTCACTATATGTACAGTTAGATAGCATTTTCATTGGACTGTGAAAAATCAAAAAAGATTACATTTATAGTGAAACCTTGAATTTTGATAAAATTATCATCAATCGACAAAACTCACCTGCATATTGAATCACCAAGAGCTTGATTTGAATAATTCGAGTTGATATTGTAAGTTGCCATGACCAAATTGATTGATCTTTGAAATTTTTCGAAACATAGTTTGGAGTCCAATCGCACTTTTTGCAAGCAAGCTGCATGTCTCAAATATTCTATTGACCAACAAAAAATTAAGCACAAAAAATGACCTTCTCTGATTAAATGATTTTTCACTCCTACAAATGATTGAAATTTCAAGATCTCACCATCTTGGCGCGGTCCTTTTTCGCAAATAAATTTCATAACCAAATCCAGGTTGTCATACTGTAATTGGAATGGACTTGGGTCCTTCACATGACATTTTTGATAATACGAATCCAAACAGTCCTTATCTGTCATTAGATCTCTGTAAAATTTATTGAGAAAATCAAAAATTTCTGTTTTTTCACAATACAATTTTTTAAACAATGATTAAATAACAATTTGTTACTAGCAAAAGTTAAAGTTATGATTATAAAACTTACGGACAAACCAGTCCAAGGTCTTTTTCAGTTGCAGGGAAGCTACCAATAAAAAGGTTGTTATCCTGATCAAATTTTCTGAACTGCTTCGTACATTCATCTATCACAGCATCCCCACATTCACCACGGCAATTTGCTAGAACTGTAAATAATGTTAACTCTGTGTTTTTTATCGTTTTTTTTTCATTTCGAAAACTTACATGAAAATGCAGTAAAAAGTAAGGCAATCCAAGAAAACTGGTTCTTTTTTAGCTGCATCCTGATTTTATTAGGATGAAAATTTACTGTGCGTCAAATGTTGAGGAATAAAAAACAAAGTTAGTAGCGATTCGTGTGTTGCCATCGGTGTTGTGGAACTGAATAACTTCGTTTTTGATGTATTTATCTTTGAAACAAATCGACCTGATATAATTAGGTGAACAGATATAAAAAATAGATCCAAAGATAAAGTTTCTTTGAAGCAATTTCTTATCAATATTGTTTAGTTTGAGAAGTGACTTAATTTCATGTTTTTGACATTTTTACGTTGCTTATGAGTAAAAACTCAGACTTTACTCAAAAACTGTTGACATCGTTCGAGTTATTCAATTAATATCAAATAAATAAACAAAGATGGAATTGCGCAATAAAGAAAGGATAAAATAAAACTACAGTGTAACTGGTAGTTTGGACAAACTTTGTATATTCAGTATTTTATACAAACAGTTCAAATTGTATAACAAAAATAATAATACACTTCAATTAATTAGGTATTTCAAATACTTACATAGTTATAATTATGTAAGTGAACGTGGAAGAAAGGACTTGATTCATTATAGGTAACGTGTTGATCGTTGATGCAACGAAGAGATTTTTTTAACGATGAATTTTGTCGAGAACATTAAATATTTTGCAAACTAATACAGATCATGAAATAACGAAAATTTTTAACTGTCCAAAAGAAATGTAAGAAAAAGCATCTCAGATCTAACGTTACAATTTTGAATAAAATCAGCTTCCAAATATTGGATTGCTAATAAAAGTATTGATTTGTCATCAACGAGATAAATAAATACAATCTCTTAATGATGAGTTAAAATTGCAATAAATTTAAAATTGTATAGTTGATAACTAACTAAGTATTAAGCGAAGCCTTAAAGTCGGTTGACATTACTTAGTATTTACATCGTCACCTCGTGTAATTCTAAACAACAATATAACATTTCGCATCGTTGACTAATCTTCAAGATAAATAGATTAATTACTTATACATCTTGAAAAATAATCTCTTTACAAATCTTCTCCTTTTTATGTTTAAATAAATAATTAACATTAATCGATCATATCAGTTCCAGACAACAATTTAGACGCACCTCTAAAATATTAAAAATGCGTAGTCGCTCTTCAAATTTAAAATCAGAACTAGTTTATTTTACCTCATAATTGAACTTTCTGATAAACACACATTTTTCAACTTAAACTAGTGAGTACTTGAGGTAGAAAGTCCATCGACAAGGAGGAAAAGAATCATGGACCACTTAACGTTGGATGAAATAAGATAAACTCAAGTATCTTTTCTCTTATCCTGGTCGAAGTTATTCTATTTTCGGCAAATCGAAGTAACTTAAAATAATTCTGATTCAATTGCAAGAACATGTATCCATCCAAATTTAGTGACAATTCGAACACAGCAATAGTAAATGTTACCCAGTTAAAATTGAACTCATGTGTGCAGCAACCATGCATTATTCAACAGATACGTATGTCACAAACATCACATCCATTTTTTACATGGGGATTGAAATTGATTTTAAAAAAATAGAAAAAAGGGATTTTGGTGCTCTTAGTTCCCGAACGGACGGTTGGGTCTCGCGTAGAAATCTAGCGCTTTCAGCCTTATTCATAACTAGTGAGTTCCTCGCAAGTTTCAAGCCGGGCGAAAAACACTGAAGCGCACCGGTGAATCACTTTGCTACATACTTTAGAAATCACTCTTTCTCACTCTCGCTCTCATTTCGCTTTGTCTAACAAAAAAACAACGTGACATTTTTTATCAGGACGTCCGTCGTTTTTCTCGCACGCAATACTTTTGTTTACAAATACTTGTCGACTTGCAAGAAGACATTCTATTCATGCAGCTTTGTCAAATGCACTCTCAGCTGCGCTGATCCTGTCGTTTGTATCCTCATGCTCAGCATCTGTACCTTACGTAAGGTACGCTGCCAACAGTGTGATTGTTAATGGTATCAAGAATGAGCTACCCAACGACGCACTTCCGTTCATATCAGCACACTCCTTATGCGTGTAGGGACAATGAGCCTGCAAATTTATCAAGGACAATTAGAAAATCGGCCAAATTAATAACCAAGGATAACAATTTCCATTTTAAAAGAATTACGACCATTTTGTAATTCTTTGAAGTGAAAATTGGAGAAAAAAAACTTTTGAAAAGAAGGAGATAATAATTTACCGTCATCAGGGAGCCTGACATCCTGTCAAGAAATTCTTTGGTAAATTTGGCAGTTTCATCGCCGCACTTCTTCTGAACCGTATCGTGTGAGCAGTCCAAAAATACTTGCAACGCACTGTAACAAACGAAGGCACAAGATTATTACTCACGGTTGGGAATGATTTTGTGATATTTGGTATGAACATTTCTAAAAGCCTCGCAGTTCTCACACGTTCTGCATAATTGTTCCTCGAAGCAGAGTACACGTTGATTGTAAATATGAAATGTAAATTTGAACGAATCATGGGGCTGAGTTTCAGTACCAAATTGCGATGCGAATTTCAACGAATCAAATTTTCTCCTTTTTCGTTTTATTACTTCCCAAAAATTTGCGAATCTCTGTCAGATTGCTCAAACGCATTTCATCGAAAACATAAAAGTCGGTGGAAGAAAAACATTACCACAACACCATCAATCGTGGTAAAACGCTAACGAAGAAAAAGCTCCCTCGGTTTGCTTTTTTACTTCTTATTATGCTTGTCTTTGTCATTTCGTGCTCTCCTCCGTTATACTCATCCCTGGGGAACAAGTTCAAAAGCTCCAGTAGACCGTAGCAGAGATAGGCTAATGACATTACGAACCAACTGCACGCAATATATGAAGCTGCTAAGGTTACCACCAATAATATATAACTGCGTACCATTCGCATCTGCGAATCGCTTTGTACTATGCAAAATCAAACAGAGAAACGTTGCCTTCGTGTTTTTTGTGCTTTTGGATTATATTTCATTGAAAATCGTCTTTTTTGCAATTTCAGAGAAGAAATGCACTGTGCACAACAATTAGCGCAACACTTTCTCATTGGAACGCATTGAAAAGTGTACCGCTGATTGTTGTGAGTGGTGTAACAAAGCTGTTTGAATTCGCAAAAGCTTGAGCTTTTTTTGGAAGCTGCTGATACTCGATTTGAGTGCATTTTCGAAAGTCAAAAATAACCTAAGTGAAGATCAATTTTGAGGTCTATTTAATGCCTGGAGTATTCATTTATTTTTAATTTCAGAAAAGTTAGGAAACCATTGGAGGTGAAAACTTTTTTTATTTCCGAAACATCGATTTCTTAACAAATGTGTCATATTGAAGTGAGAAAAAATAGAAGGGATTTGAGATTCTATTTTTATGATTTTGATTAGGTTGGAAACGTCGGATCAAATATTGGCTTTTGCGAAAAATCTGAATGGGATATAATTTAAAATGAAATTAGTTTGTAACTAGTTTGTGATAATAATAATTTACAGCGTATCTTCTTGTAATATGTAGATGATACGAATTATATTACAATTCAGTGTTGTGCTGAAAGAGTAAACATATCGGGGATATGATATGTTTTGTCTGATTACGAAGCGGAACAATTGAAGTACATGGAAATCCACGACTAATGATCATTCTATCCGCTGATTACGGTATTGTTCCAAGTTTAATAGAGGGTCCATAGATTTAAATGTATTAACTGAAATTAATCAAATAGTCCCGAGTTTCGGATCTACTGTTGCATTAGTTGATGTATCAAATTTAATCTTCTTTTCAATGAGAAACATCAAAACTGTATACATTTTCAGGAGTTACATCCAAAATCGTATTTCACATGTGAAACTTCTCTTAATGCTTCAGAATTATTAGTTACCAAGTTTCATTTTTCCTTCAATATTTGCAACCGAAATAACAACATCGAATGTAATAATCTTTCATTCAGTCATGAATTTAGTAACCAAACTGTTCAATCGATTAATTTTGATCAAGAAATTGTTTTGACAATTTTTCGAACACCGATTACTCTTGTTTGATATTAGTTTCCGGATGACTTTTTCTGTCACAAATTGTGTCGGGTGCGATAATGAGAATTATGCAAATGTTGAAACACGATCATGTCTCACCTCTATACGTGCTGTTTCGGTTATTCTGAATGCAAATCATGATGGCAAGTGCACAGGAGACGTTAGCTCGCGGTGTCAAGGCCACAATTGTGTTCCAACTGATAAAAGAGTTTGAAACAAAACCAAAACAAAAACCTTCATTCACGTAACCTAATCGACTATTAATCTTCAAATTGCGAGGATGATAAATCGAATCACAGAAATTAATTAAGCCGAAACAAAAAGTATCATTTTTCTTGGACAATTACGATTGAACTTTCAGAATGATGGACATGAAACATTTTTCATTTCGTGATGTCAAAAAAGATGCTTGAATTGGAGCGGGACAAAACACTCGTTGACAAATTTACTAAAAGGCACTTTCCATTATGAAAGAGAAAAGCGATGCTGAAGGGACAAGAGGCTCGAAACGTGTATCAATTAATTCGTACGGGATGTGCTTGAACCAAAGCACTTTTGATGCACAGCAATGTGACACCACGAGGAGTTAATATTTGTGTCAATTTAATTGCACGCCTGGCACTTTGTTTATGATTTGCAATCAGCGTTAATACAGAGTACATTTTGCCGATGAATATTAAACGTTAACAAAAACTGAAACGATTGCAAACTCGTTTCAATTATGCGACCGAAACAATAGTAATTGACGATAATAAATCACTCACAATTAACATGAACAGTTAAACAATTTGCATGAAAAATCGCAGCAAACATTATCGCGTTATACAATAACAAATATATATACCAGGCGGATGCAATTCTTTTTTTAACTCTGTTGGTCGGCTAGCGTTTATTCGCACAGAAACGTCAACTAATTAACGACGCTCGTTATCCTTTTAATGCACTCTTGACCAAACTCACCAACAAATTGATTTCACTGCGGCCCCAGCTGCGCTCGAGCCTAATCGGTTTCCTGCCTCGATCGTCTGCATTGTGCTTTGATATTTCCGGGCACAGGACTCGTACTCTGGATGCACTTTTTGCATGCAAGGCGCGTGTCTCAAAAATTCTGTCAAACGACAATTCAGTTTAGTATTGTGTCCTCTTTGACTTAAGGTGGGACGTCGGGTACAGTCAAAACAAAAGTTAAACCCACTTTTTAAATGTTCAATTATTATATTAATTTTAACATTTCATGGTTCATTTTGCAACAAGTTATCAATAATGGTGTTATCAATCACCCGATACTGATTTTGAAATTGTTTTTGACTTTGTATGCAAGTTTGAAGGTTAAAAATAAATTTTTGTTTAGAAAAGTCAGAATAAGTTTATAATTTGATCATGTATTCTTCCTGTTGTTATAAATAATCTGGCCAAATTTGAAAAAGTTTCACCGAACCGAACTCGAGATATTCAATTCCAAACTTTCAGAAAAACTCATGCCTTCTATAGCTATATCTATCATTTTGCCGAATTTCTGCATTCAATATCTCAGCTCACAGTCAGGGGATCACTTTGAAAATTTAACCATAAATACTTTTGCACTACTAGATTCTAAATTCCAAATTTAAAAACAATCTGACTATATTTAGCCGATACCGATGTCCTACCTTAATGTTTTGTTATTTTTTTTTCAGATCCAATTAAAGAATCGATCAAATTTCGACTCACCATCTTGATGCGGTCCTTCTTGACAAAGTTCTTTTATGGCCAGGTTGACGCCGCCGTACAGTGAATGAAAATGCTTTCTGTGCTCTGGCCTCAAACATCTTTGAGAGTACGAATGGATGCAGCGCATTCCTTTCTCAAAATCCCTGCCGAATAAATGAAAAATCAAACAACTGTTTGGTACAAAAATTTCATTAGTAGATGAAAAAGAAAACTTTCTCGGGATGTTTTATTTCTTTATTGCGAGGACGTTTGTTCGTCGAAGAAGATGTTGCTTGCAGGGATGTATAAATGCACGATAAATTTCTAAAGCTTGCTGTAGCGTTTTGACGAACAAGCATACATAAACGCAAGAGAGCAGTCATCTCGACGATTTTATAGTCTGTTACATGAACAAGATTGAAATCGAAATTTGAATTTTAAATGCACCCGCACAAAATTTCCACAGCGAAGCCCGGCAATCGTGTTCCGAGCATTTGTTCGATTTGACAGCGCGAAACCTTTATGCTTTAGAGTCGGCTCCTTTGCCTCATTCTCGTTTCTTTTTTCGCCACCAAGATTTTCGTAAGAAATGTGCGTTGCATAAATCACAACGCTGCTATCAAACACAAACGTAAATTTCACGTGCAATTCGAAATTTCCAAATCGATGCATTTAAATCTCTAATTTGCCATTTCTTACATAACGAAATTGGGTCAGTGTCCTAAGAAAGTTTTTTTTTAATAACAAATATTATTGGACAAATTTTTCACTTCAAACAGACAACTTGATTTGACAATGGAAAATAAAATTTACGTTTCAAAAAGAAAAGGAAGAATAGGATTTGCGAGAGAGATCTCTCTCTTTTTTTTTTGCTTTTTTCGCTCAAGTTCATCACAATGCTTGAACTACGCAGAGAGATTCGTCGTGTAAGAATAAGTACAAAGTTTTGCTCATTAAACGCCGTAATGACACGGCAGCTATTGTACGAGCGCCATCGCTCGCAGCAACTGCATCTCCATGCTTATTATTTGTATGATTACGGCGTAAGGTATCAATATTTGTACTTGTACGTTTGTTGCATGAATTCAAACTTTGATGCTGCAAGTTTCAAGTCGCTTAAGTTAATATCCATCTTTGAATTTGCCATGCGTCATTTTTATATAATATTTTATAACTTTTTTTTTTCATTCTGAATCTTCTGACTTTGAATAGACAGGTAAATATAAAAGTAGAAGGAAAATTTTCGTTCTTGCTGTCAAAAAGTTTTTCTGACAAAAAAATAGAAGACAAACAATTAAAATGGAACTTACGGACAAATTTGTTCGAGCTCTTCCTTGGTCGCAGTCAAGGTCCCAAGACCGAGGTTGTTGTTATAAGAAAATTTTTCAAGTGGCCTAGAGCATCTAACTAACTCTTCTGGTCCGCACTCCTCACCCCGGCAATTTGCCAGAACTGTGAACAAAGAAACAGAAATTGGTGAAACGAGAGCAAAAAAAAAAAATTACACGAACCTGCTGCGGCTTTTCTGGTTTGTACATTTCTCTGTATCCGACGCTCGAGTATAATTTTATTTTTCCCGTGTCCAAACAAACAAGAACGTAATTAATCGACGAGTTTCTCGCCCTTGGAGAATAGAATAAAAATTAGACCTTACAACTGGAAGCTGTAATTAGGTAGTCTCATTCGAAATCAACAGAAAATACAAATTCCTTTCAACAACAATAATTCAACAAGAAATTCGAAGGTTGAAAATAAAAATACAATTTCTGAAAGTTAGATTGCATTTCCAACGAGCAAAATACATGAAAAAAAATAAATGATTACCAGGTTCAATGATTGTATCTTTTTTTGTTGTTGTTAAGCTTGTCGAAAAGATACGGGCGTTAATCTGATTGCCTGGTCCTTCGACCGGATTGCATCTTAGAGACATTGTACGTGTCCGGACTGTCAAAAGTTCGGAGCACAAATTCATTTTCTGCAATCGGTAAAGGTCCTGCGTGCTCTAAACGTACGGCATCAAAAGTTGGCTGGCTTTTTTTTTCAGACGCTGAAAACTACTTGAAAAGCTCTTTCGCCCAGCGTCTCAGCAACAGAAAGAACTTTTTCATCAAAAAATTATTCATCTACTTGCGGGTTTATACGTGAAATGTAGATGCGAACAACGTTTCGCGTTTGCGTTATTCATGACAGTTGTATTAATAATGAGGACATTTTGGGTATTGAACTCGTTCAATTTTCATTTTTTGTCATGATAAATTTTCGAACAGGGAAGCAAAAGCTTACTGTTACTTATGCAGCTGTGCAAATGAATTTGTGACTTTTGTGCTGCGACTTGTGAAATCGGCATTATTCATTGCCGGCAAGTTGAAAAGTGATAAATTCCATCGGAAAATATAATTCGCTTGGGAAGGAGCACAAGGCGCGGAATTTCATTTGTCGTGTTGCAGACGCGCTTAAACATTAATGCGCCAGACCGTACGTGGTCACACACAAGGCCAAATTATTTCATTTCGCTCTGATGAATCGTTCGCAAGTGCGCCCTATTGTTTTTCCAAACAACTTCAAATTATTTAACCCTGTTATCTCTAATTGCTCCGAATATCAAGTTTATTTTAAATTCGACCCATTCAGCTTCACAACCGGCAACAAAACTTTCGCCGAAGAATATTTTAAACGTCTTTGAAAGTTTTGTTATGCGACTTTTTTTTGAAAGAAAAAAAAATTGTTTTGAAGTTTCGCTTCAAAATGTTTACAAGTTTCGAAAAGTTAACGTTTAATTATCAGATGGTTCACAGCGATTACCTCGCGCTCTATTTGACTTTTCTACACTTTCTTGATTTCAACTTGAATATTTTTTGCAACCCTTTTTCGCGTCACATTCGTTGAAAATGTTCGCAACTTCGTCCCTGCTTGTGTACATAGACGTCACGTAAAGGTACGTATCAAAATCCGTTACCTGCATTTCTGAAACGGAAATAGCAAACGCTGATTTATCGTTCGCGAGTTTTATTAGAAACAGTTGACATTTGGTGTAAACGTTCAATTTGAGATTTAAATACCAAAATGTCGTGAAACAAAAAGGAAACAATTAACGTAGAATTATTTTTAACGAAAATTCGATTTTAACCCATTCCATGTCTGAGAGTAGAAATAAACATCCAGGGGGTTAAAAAAAGATTGAATAACAAAATTTGGGCACATTTTTGTATGAACTAAAAAGACTGGGTGGAAAATGTTGTCTAATTTTGAAATTGAATATGCGACGGTGATTTGTATCTTAATCAATTGATTTAATTTGTTGACTATTAATATTTGATAGTGTACTGAAAGCTGTTCAAATGTTATCTTGTTTACAGTTTATTCAACTAAGTTATAACTAGGAGTGCTTCTAGGAGAACCACATGGACGAATCTGTCTAGTTTGTTTTGCAAAGTCGATAGAAATAACCAAAGATCAATATTTAGACTTTTTTTTTCATTACAATTTTTATACTCGCTGTTTTCATGATATTCGTTTTCTAAACAAGGTCTTAATAAACTAGAATTTTTTTGTATTTTTAGAGACAAAAAAGAATTAAAAAAGGATGAAAAGCTGTATCAATAATTCCAAATTGAAAGAAGATCCCATAAATTGTCATGAAAATAATGTTTTGAATTGCAAGCACAACTTTGAGAAATGAAATATCACTTGGTCTTCGAATAAATTTCAAAAACATAGATGTTTGACATAGCAGAGACCTTGAGCGTCAAACGCAAGTAGAAGAAAGTATTCTTTTCAGTTGCACTCAATGGACGAGCAAACTCTGAGTCGATCTACTTTAGTCGCTCCCACACCACCGTTATCAGACATTCAAAAGTGAAATAACACAAGATAAAGCGATCAAAATTCACGTCAACATTCGTGTCCTGACTTTTGGCTCGATCAATTTTCATTTCAAAACCAAACATTTCATAACACCATCGTACTCAAACTGTCACAACCTCAAGTCACAAACAAAATCTATTACACCAAATATCTTCTCTCTTGAACCTTTTTTTTCCCAACTATTTTTGTTTGACTAACTTCGACTAACTCGAAATCAAGAGTATTATGCAAAATTGAACAATTAGTCTGACTTTAATTAACGTTTAAATTCAAAGTGCTTCAAATTAATAGATGATACGCCTCGGAATTACATCACAAACGAGAGCCTGAATAGATATTTAACGAGCGATTGAATATTAATAGTCTATACAGACATCGACGACTTTGTCAGCATTTCATAGATCGTCCTGTCGTAACACAGATGGGAGCTAATTTATTTATTCACAACCTGCCAGAACACAACTTCCAAGAACCAAGTTTGTAAGTTTAGGACCACAATTGTGATCATAGTCGAAAGATCAAAGACGAACCTAAATGCCTAATGGCGCATCTGTACTTTATTATTGACTAAGCAATGTTTTTATCCAACTCAAACTGGAAAAAAAAACTTCTGTAACTTGTATATCGTCACTATTTAGCGCACGCATGACTACTTCTTCTTCGTTTTTTTTTTGGCAAAAAATGAACGCAAAACAAAAGCGCGTTAAAACTAAATTAACTTCTTAATCCAAACAAATGGTTTTTTTGCGCCGGTCATACTTGGGGACTGTGAAATGCGCAGTGCGATATACCTATATTAGCGCTTTCATCTGTCATCATTACCCTCTGGCAAATGCGCTTTCTATGTTTTATTTAGCGATTCGCGTGACCAGCGAGACTCGCTGCGCCGTCATGAACAAATTAATTGATATATTCGCCACCCCCCTGTTGAGAATTCAAGACTGATCGCACTGTGACATTTAACGATCGTTATTGTTTCGTGTCCGCCATAACTTTGTACACTGTAAATTCTCGTTCCCGATTCGCCGAATTTATCAGACAAAATCTTTCTCTTTTTCATTTATTAACGCCAACATGAAAATCGTCAAAGTAGTTTTTTCAAAGCGACAAATATGTTTTTCAAGTCAAATCACAAACGTGAGTTGGAAAAACGCGCTTTGATTTTGACGCAAACTGCATTACACAGGGGAATATAAAAGGTAGACACAAATCGGGACGAAAAAAAAAAAAATACAAAAATTCGAGGGTGCGTGCGGTTGCGAATTTTCGTCACGGCGCAGAATACAAAGTTGGTAAGTACTGTCGACTCTGTTGAATTTAATTACACGAAGTATCGAAATTGTCGGTCGAATACCCGGAAGACCCAGTTAGAACTCGCATTTCATGATTCAGGATCGCGGATCGAACGCAGTCAATGCGATTACGCCGCTGCATTCGTTATATATGCGCATATGTCTGTGACACAGACAAACACGATTACTTCCTTTAATTCGCTTTGTTCCTTCCACGCTCTCTCGCCGCTTGCAAAGTAAGAGCTTTTCAACTTTATATCAAGATCGATTGTTGTTTCAACTTTTGTTTCGATGTTTTTACCCCTTCGCTGAACACTTTTACCTATCGACTATTATTGAATAGTGCAAATCAACGAAAAACTCAATTGATCATTCGTCCTTCCTCAAAAAAAAAAAAAAAGAATTCTTCAAAAAGTGTATGGAATTGTCATTCTTTGAATAAATGACTGAGTTGGTTTATCAACCGATGAATTTGACTTTTTTGAAATCCAAAATAAAATTAAAAAATTTTAATTCTGTCATTTTTGGTATTTTTTATCAAAGTAAGAAAGGTTATGATGAAATTACTTAGTTCTGGTAGGTATTAAGAATCCAAACATTTTGATTAATACCGTACACCTTTTACAATATGGGGATTAATTTTTTGGCGCAACAAAAACAGTCTCTACCTTTCATTTACGAGAAGTTGAAGCATCTTTGTGATTTTGTTTTGTAAATAAGTCGTAAACAAGCGAAGAAGCTTTCAAGCTCGCAATAATGAAGTCAAAACTATAAGCGCCCTCGACGTTTTTGAGATGCGCATATTAAATAACGGGTTACGCTCGAAATAATAAGACGGATTATTAAACAAACCTCGTCAAAAATAATAGCCACTAAACTATAAATCACTCTATTAAAAAACTTCTCAATGACTTTCCTCGGACTCGAAACCGCGAAACAATTTTAATCGCACACTTAAAGTCAAATTTTTATTACAGCCACTACGCTGCAATTTCACCTCGTACATTTTGTTACTAATAAAAAATTACATCTTCCATTGTTTCCATTCATTCGTCTAATTTCAACTTTACAACTTACGTTTCGCGAGCGCATTTGAAACGTAATCGATGACCGAAACAAAAATTAATCTCGAGCTAGTTTCAACGAAATTAATCAAGTTCAAGTGGATAAGTTAATTGAGTTTCAAAAACAAACGTTTCTTTTGTAATTGAATAGAATATTATGGGATATAAATAATATTCGTGATAATTTTGTCGGTTGGAAGAAAATCTGGTACTCTCATTTCGTACAATTACTGCCTACTAGAACGAACGTAATTGAATTAAATTGAATTATCATTTCTCGTTCGAGTTCAAAGTTTGCGTGAAGAAATTGCGAATAACACGGCGGCTCGGCCATTCTCATGTGCGAAATTGCTCTCAAACGACTAGCAAGACAGTTTCGGACTTTTAGAATATTACAAGAGAGACGTGACTATCGAACGCCAAAAGTTTAAAACTAAAATTATTTTCACCGAAAAAAAGAAAGAGGAATGGCGATTGAAAAAAAAAATCTAATTCAATTAGCACTGCCACTGCTCGAATCACTTGTTTCCAACATTTATTGGTTTTTCAACCTCCTTCTAGATATTTCAAATTCATTTTTGCGAGCCAATATTTAAATCGTCGTATTTCTCCTTTGGTTCAAGAGAAAAACTTCGAACCCAACTTTATTTCATTACTTTGATTTGTATTCGAAAAAATCCAATTAAGTTTTATAATTTGAATTCTCGAAACTGCCATTCCGCGACAATTTGTTTCTTTTTCGACTCGGTCTCTTGTTCTTGTACGAGAACTTTTTTTTTTTGTTTTTATGCGAGTCCGCAATGATATTACGAGCAGTGGATCAGGACTTCCGAGTACGCGTCAGTCTGAAAATGAGAACCGGTTTGTGTCACACGCGTAAATTTAAAAAAACCCATGATGCATAAAATTAAGCGGTCGGTGTTGCTTTTAATCACGCCCGCGTGCCGTGCAGCAATGCCGTCCGAAACGGATCGCACGTACAGCTTGTAAGTACAAGATAAGCCGTTGCATTAAATATGACGCAGCTAACATCCGAGAGATTCGGACTCGTTCGAGAAAAAAAACACGAATCTCGTCTGCACGTACACTTGGTGCACCGATAATCGATACTTTAGAGCATTCCAAAGTCGCAAAAAACAATTGCATAGTGAACGATACAATTATCGCACATTTTTACGTTTACTTTCTTGCCAACCTACTGACATTATAATTCGAAAATAACGATAATTACACCAACTACAATTCGTCACAAAAAGGTCGTCTGACAAACTGCGAGCGAACTTGTTTTTATGTTTATTTAATTTTTTAAAAGTGGTGTAATTAAGATAATTTTATTACTTTTATTTAGTTGAAGACTGCCGGACTTATCAATTAAATCCAATTAAAAAAACATTGTCTTAAAAATTTGATAAATTTTAAATGCCAAATTGTTTCGAATTTCGAAATTTGAAACCGCTTTAAATTTGTACGAAAAACAAAAGACCGTCGCTGAAAAGTCGAGTCATTATACTTTCAACGCGTCCAGACAAATTTTCGGTCTCAGACTTTTGGCCGGCGGAAGAGGAGGCGAGAATGTTGGTGTGCAAAATGCGCGTTACTCAAGTGAAAAACATTCGAGTGCTCTAACAACGATAGATTAGTACAGGCTTTTTCGCGGCACAATTTTTCTCTAACTAGCGTGTGAATTCGCACATCCCTCTGTCCGCGCGACATAAATTACTCGGCGTATACGAAACAGCTTAACACTGCAGCGACATTACAAGGATGCATCCGAGCCATGCAAAATTAATTAATGCTTAGTTTCATAATGTCCTCATAATTCCTGCGCTACAACGTCCGTGATATCACCATTAAAACAAGTTCCAACCTCGCGTGAAAAAAAAAACTATTTTTTTGTTGTTGTTTTTTTTTTTGTTTTATTCAAACCGCGGAGAGAACTTAATTATGGAATTCTTCCACCTGTAATAAATCTAATGAATTTGTGTATCAATTTATAAGTCAATTTGATTTGCGTTTACCTCCGTCAAGTCAAATGCCTGATGGACAGATTTAATTAATTTAAATTTCACATACTTAGTTGAAACTATTAGTGAAATGAGAACATCGAACCTGTTTGAGATACAAGTACAAAAAATGTTTTTTTTTGTTCAAATCGAAATTTGCATTAAATTCATAATTTATCGATTGGTTTTCGATTCTTTCAGCTGCAGAGAGATTTCTCTCTGGGGCATTGTTGATACATCACAGGATCCATTGAAGACCCACTGGGGATGCATTTGAGAACTCATCGTTTCGAAAGATGGTCTCGATGAAATCTTGCTGCCTCTATTAATCCCAACGTGCGCTCATTTGTACAAAAAAATTCCTAGTAACACGCCCTACGTTGTTATTAATTTTTCCCATCGTAGCCATCCTCATTACTCAACTTCAATCAACCATCCATAAACCAGATCTTGTTAATCAAACTTAAAAAAAAATATTTCCTTTTGATCCATAAATGTTTTGCACGCAAAATTGAAACATTCCAAGTATCATGTTGATGTCAAAAACGGAATTAATTCAAATGAAAATTGAGAACTAAAGGCGAGCTTATTTTTGTTATTTTTGTTACACGTTGAAGGTTCGCTGGAATGTTTACAAAGTGAAAAGATGGACCTGAGCAATGGCGGGAGTTAATATTTAAGCCGCTGCAGAGCTCGGATATGTCGACTGGAGTAATTGAAATGCGATGTGACGTCAATACAGATCGAACGAAAAATCTATCCCTCCGGTGGAGATTTCAGCTCGAGCATTTGAATTGTGTTTGATTAAGCCGAAAAAAAGTCTATTTTGCGCGCCGCAGATAAGATTATCCATGCGACGTCGATTTTGCGAATCGACCATAACTCAAGAAAGTTTTGGTCGCGATGCAAAAACGCAACCGAGATTTCAGTTGCTAACAGATAACAGGTCATAAATCTTGGATAATTGCTGTTCAAACACACGCGCATTTAACACTCGGCGGCGAGAGTCGATTAAGTTTAATTATGCAGAACTTGGTAAATATGCTTTTGATTCTTACGAAATATCGGTGCGCATCCAGCTCGGTGGTTTTCAAAGCACCAATTTTTACTTCCTACGATTAATCAGACGACTAAAACAAACGCATTTGCGTACTTCTCTGTCAGAGAACTCGCTATCGATTTAGTCAATATTTAGAGCCGGGCTTTTATTTGAACACAATAATGCTCGCAAATGTCAGTTTTATGTCCAATAAGAAATTTGATTGTCGAGTTTATGTCCGAGCTAGATCTTAAGTAGGACAGGGTTAACTAAGGGCGGTTTTTTAATGAACCATCAAATTTTTGTACTTAATCCACATCTCAAAACCGGGGAGAAAATTTGCTCTAATTATTTGACTGGTCCAGATTTTAACTGAGTTAATATTAGGCGGGGTTAAATATTTGAGGATGTAAAATGAGGAGGATAGTTGAGGTTGTTATATTTATTTTGTTTAATCATGTAGAGTAACGCTGTTTACTTCAGTTACAGATCTAGATTGAAAATCGAGGACGAACTGAGGGTGGCACACCCCCACATTAACCTTCAACGACGCCAGACTGTCGCGAAGGAGTTGACGCCAGAAGGAATATTAAAAAGGAAAAACACGAATGTTACATTGTTCGTGACAATTTGTTCGTAAAGGTCACGGTCAGGATGACATTTTTGCAGGTTAGAAAAAAGTCGTCCTTGTCAAAATTGCAGCCACTTTTTTTAAATTCGCATCGCCTCTTCAAAGTGGAACATGGTAAAAATAGAAAGTCGAGTGGAAAAATTTCCATTTGTTTCCCAGCCCAACCCACAGAATCGAGTGGAATTAAAAAATATGTAATCCATTGAGAGATGTCTTTTTTTTTCAAATTCCTTTTATCACGACAATCAGCGATTTTTTTAAACCGTCATTGTTATTTCTATTTTTTATATCTTTTGTGTGTTGCACGTTTTTTTTTGCAGGCGACGATTCGCAAAAGTTCGCACTCCAGATTTTATTTCTCGCCACGCAAATTTCATGATTTATTTTGACGTTGATAAATCATTTTCGCGTTTTCGCATGTGCTAAAAAGCAAAAAAGATTAGCATGCTAAATTACAGCGAAAAAGGAACAGCGCCACCGCAAGCTTCCTCTCGTTTTTTTTTTTCACTGGGCCATTTAAAATGATTTTGCCTCGAAAGTACAAATTCGTGTTACTATACGTTACGATGCTTTTTAGGCGCCGATGAAATTACATTTCACTTTGACAGTGCTGGGAAATTAAAATTTCGTCACTGAAATCGTCAATCAAAAACACGCTGCAACGCAAAAATGATAATTCGAGAAAATTTGTTGGTTTGAATGATTCATTGTATCTTATCAAATGTTATGAACGTACTTTCCAGCGTCACGGCTGTTAACATTCATTATCTCGTGTGATTATTTACTGAAAACGTTGACGATTCGTGTTTACACACAACCGTGACAAAAATCACCCTTTTATTGACTTATCAAAATTCTACGCGCGTTGATTCAATAATCACACACTCCAACTAATTTCATTCGAATTGATGATTCAAATCCATGCCTCATAATTCCTGTAAACGCTCAGTACAAAAGATAAATCAATAAAATATTGTCACTAGGAATCGAACACGTGTCCCCATGATTCAACCAGCTAACGTGATTTTCTCCTCGCTAAAAGTAAAACTCGATTAGTTTGTCATCAAAAAAAGTAATAAACAAATTCATATCGTCAGAATAAACAACAAAAAAGTTAAATAGAAAACATCGTCACTAGGAATTGAACACGTGTCCCCATGATCAAACCAGCTAAATTATTTTTCCTCGCTAGAAGTAAAACTCGATAAGTTTGTCATCAAAAAAAGGAAATAAACAAATTCTTATCGTCAGAATAAACAAATGAAAAGTTAAATAAAAGACATCGTCACTAGGAATCGAACACGTGTCCCCATGATTCAACCAGCTAACTTATTTTTCTTCGCTAAAAGTAAAACTCTATTAGTTTGTCATCAAAAAAAAGTAATAAACGAAATTCTTATCGTCAGAATAAACAACAAAAAAGTTAAATAGAAATCATCGTCACTAGGAATTCGAACACGTGTCCCCATGATTGAACCAGCAGACTTATTTTTTCTCTAAAAGTAAATAGATACTCGATAAGTCATGAAAAAATAGTAATAAACAAATTCTTATCGCGAGAATGAAGAATTGAAAAGTGAAATAAATTTCGCGAACACAAAACGTTCATTCATTGATTGATCAAATTAATTGACGGGCAAAAAAGTGCGTAATCTGTAGTTCGGGATCTCGAGCATTGTTTCGTTGTACACTCGAGGCTCAAATGGGGTTGGACTTTTAAAAATCAAAAAGTCGACAACAATGTTGGAAACGGCGCTGAATTCGGGCGAGAGCACTGAGTTGCAAAAGCGATAAAGCATGTTGTTTTGAGAAAGGCGGATTAATTGCGCGCCCAATTGAAAGTTGCGCGTATTTAGCCAAAGCGTCGAATCGATCGCATCAATTAGCGATCGCGCAGATTGGCTATCGCTGTTCGGGCATTTTTGTCCGCGATTGACGCGCGTCTTATCGGCACATTAATTTTGGCAATTCCGGCAGTAATTATAATTCACGCTCGGCAGAGAATTAGCATAATTACAAAACGAGCAGCGGCGCAGCAGAGGTGTGTCTCGCTCGCGTAACGAGTAAAAGCATGCACACGATTCTCATAGATGAAATGCAATAATGTGTTTGTAAGAGTGGAAGCGGGTCGCAAGGCCACGCCACAAAGCTATTTCTGATTGGCCGAACCAACATCGTACGATGGTCCTGTCGTTTTATAAATAAACGCGCTATCTGTCTCTCTCCCTCCCCCCTCCCGTTGTGATCTCCCCCTTAGAAGTCACGGTGCTCCCCTGCCAATGTCAAGCACCCTCATGAATGACTGCGCGTAATAAGTCGTATGCGGATGCAAATTTACGTCCAAGGATGCTTTTTGCAACAAGAAAAAACGCATCGGTTGGGACCCGGCTCGAAATTCCGATGCACTTTTGTTGCATTCCATAACTGAGAATTTAAAACACCCAATAAATCAGATTACAAATATTTTCAAAACAAATGTTCTGTTCAAATATAGAAAATTGTATTCATTTTTTCGTTCTCATTTTTTTTAAGGTTAAGTAATTTGGGTTAATGCAAATGCACGTTGCATATCAAGTGCACGGTGCACTTGCGTGTGGTCTAGACATTGTCTCGCGTTTTATTTTGAGTTACATAATGGCGCAAATTTCCTTGGAGAAAACGTCGACGTGAGTTTTGGGTCGCGTTATCTCGCGATGGAGAGGTCAGTTCGAGCTGCGTATGAGCTTGTGTTCGATCACTTATGTTATCCGAGACAAGAGATAGATATAGATCGTTTGGATTTTGCAACGCGCCGTTTCCGCGAATGCATTTCGAGCTGAAAATTGTTGCATTCCACAACGTCTGCGGCGTGGACTTGACTCGGTCGTTTGAACCGATCATTTATCACAGCCCGGTTGCTTTTATTGCGAATATCATACGCTCTTATTTGCTCAATAAGTCTTGCACCAGAAGCAAATTGAACGGCATCAAGATTCAGAGCAAATTGATGGTTCAATGTCAATGTTTTAAATGTGAAAGGATTCAAGGTGTTCCAATCGTTGTTATTTTTATCGGATTGTTTTTTAGATTTGAACGTTGTTGTTATTAAGTTGGCAGAATTTAGTTTTGTAAATATTTTTTCTTTTTATTTGTTTTCCGTTTTTTTTTTTTTTTTTTTTTTTGGAATTTCGAACATGGTTAGTTGTGATTTTATAATTGTATTTAAATAATTTAATAGACAAGAAATGAGAGAATGTTATTTTTCACATTCCAACAACCTGTTTAAGGGACAACAAAAAACGGTATGAGTTCTCTTATGAAATATCTGATAACGGAAGTTTAAAAAAAAGGATTTCAATATCTGACAGCTCGAACGTCGAACAGTGCAGAATTACCTGAAAAATGTCACACAACTAATGAATATTTCATTTCGTTTCTAACTTCAATAAAATTAACAGAAACGTTTTTTCTCGTTATTTCGTTTATTTGAATGTATTTTTGTTTATTTTTGACGTGTAATAAACAAATTATTAACTTTTGACATGAATATTTCGGTCGCAAAAACATTTCAATGGTAAGAAATGATAAATGCAGTTAAATCTGCAGTTGAATATTGAAACTAAAATGTGTAATTTATTGATGGTTTTATACACTTGTTATCTGAAATTGAAATCAGTTTGAAAAGTTCAACCGCGGCGGAAATTTGACATAAGAACACACGTGTTATAATGAATGTGCGATTTTGAATGGAGAACCCGTCTCCGTGTCTATTTACGAACTCGATTTACGAACCGGAATAATTAATTATTCCGTTAAAGAGTATTTTATCAATGTTTTTTAAATTTATCTTCCGGCCGATTGTTCGGGACGTTTTTGCAAAAAAATTCGATTCGTCAGTTTACGAATTGCGAACGAATTCTTCGAAGCAGAAACTCTTTTTTTGCATCAAAACCATTTTTGTATTATTACCACGAGTAAAATAATTTTTGTATTACATCCGAGGGATAAACGGCGTTAACAAGTGAGATAAATCCGGTGCTTGAAACACGCAGACTTGTATTGGAAATGGCATTAACTTCTTAGGATGTTTCACATTCTGCGATGTAGCAAGTAATCAGAGTGCAAAATAGACGGGGACTTCAGATTTCAAAAAAATTTCAAGCGAATCTTCTTCCCCGACGGACACATAACCGAAAGTGACAAGTGCAATTTGAAAATAACTCAAATTGATAAAAGCCCGGTCGAAATTGAATGGATCAAAAAATGACCCTTCAAGTAAGATTTTCTCTTACGTAATTCGGTCGGAAAGATATTTTTGCTTCACATTTTTTTATTCAAGTTATTAATGTGGTTATCAGAACTTATCCAAATTTAATTACAAAAGTCGAGTTGCGAATTATCTTGAAAAATTTTGCAACTTTTGGACGATTATTTACAGTGTTTGTGCATCTAAAAAAAGATTGTCAAAAGTTATTAGCGAATAATTATTCGACACGTGAATTGGCGAGGCGAATTAAAAATCGTTTAATTTTGCGTGCATCGAATCGGAAAAAAGACTTGGAAGCTGCGTTACATCTCGTAATTTTTCGTTTCATTTCGTTTGTATAGAATCGTGCAATTCGTTTTTTCAGTGCGAAATTTGCCAGCGAGACGGTACAGTTACATTTGTAGATAACGAGTTTATGAAGCTTTCGACAAAGGATATGGGCAGCTGTATTTGAACAAAACCGATGAATGTATTTAAAACAACAATTTTAATTAGTGCAAAGTCCATTTGCAATTGTGTCGTGCACGAAATAGGTGGATTCATTTCGAATGGGTTCATCGATTCTATATCGAATATTCAAACCGTTTTACATCAGCTTGTACGTTCTATCAAATTCATTCAATAACTTGCGGTCAAATTCATAAAGGAATAAATACGTTTTGTTGTCGTTTTGTAATTACGAGAATATTGAGTTCGGTCGGTAACTAATTGTTCAACTTCGTTTCTTCTGATTTTAAGCTCAAATGTTATTTTTGAATGAAAATTCATTTCCACCGAAAAAGTTAGACCGAAATGAATTGTTAACTTGAAAGTTCATTTTCTGTTCATTTTCAGTGACAAAATTGAATTAAGAATAAATTAAACTTTTAATGGTTGTCATAAAGCTGAATTGACAATTAAGTTTCATGTTCGTACACCTTTTAAACCGACGGTTCACTATGAATGCATTAAATAAACTTCCTTTTTAAGCGATTAATTTATTCTATTTCACTTTCGTAAAACGTAGGCAATGCAGCCGAAAAAAATTGCATACAAAATTGACCATTCTTTTCACTTTTGACAATATGATGGATTAAGTGATCAGTACACGATTAATAATTAATTTATACGATAAATAAATGCAAATGTTAAACTAAAAAAACAATCTAAGGTAATCTGCAAATCACGTTTCGCAATGTGCACAGTTTTTGATGACTAATTTTTTATGTTTACTTGTTTGTGTGCTGCATACATTGTTAATATAAATATAAAAGTGAAACAGCGATTAAAGTCGGATTAGCGTTATCTGTATCGCGTTTTGTTTTTACAGCGGATTTATAATAGTCAGAATATAGATACGCATTCACACAATCTGATGTCTGCTCATGATCTAACATTAGAACTTCTGATGTCAGTACATATCTCCTAGATTTCAATCTCTTTATCATGACGTTTGCTTGAATCTCTTCCTTCGTGCTGTTTGCTCTGTCGGATCTGATTTGTTAAACGTCCCTAGACTATTTTTTCTATCAATCAACTTGTTTCTATTTTTGTTACACAAATAAATATTCACAAAGTGATAACAAATATTTCGTTCCCTTTCAGTATCAGGGAAAAAACCATCTCGTTGAAATCCACTTTTTATCTGTAACACAAACAAAAATTCGATCCATTTTGCAAATAACAAACTAATAGGAAGCTTGTTTTTAATGTAAAAAGACCTTTTGAATGAATTGTGAAATTACACTATTTCATTTTTTTTTAAAGCAAAATATCAGAGATGAACATTTTTTTGAATATTTCTTTGAAGTTTTTTTTCTGTTCAATGGTTATTATTTCAGCAAAATATGTGAGCATTTTTGGCGAATTTGCAAAAGGCGCAAAAAAGTGGCTTCCATTAAACACGACTGCTGGGTGGCGTGACCAAATTCTTTGCCGTAATAAAATTAGCATCAAAATTGTCTACTCATCAAAGTACAATTGAATATTATAATTTCATCAACTGGATTAATTCCTTTGACTTTTGAGAATCGCCTGACTAAATGTACAAGATTGCTCGCGCTGTAAAATGAACTTCGTTTGTTCAACACTGTTAAGCCAGATGAAAATTTGATGATTAATTAAAAAGGTCGACTGATATAAAAGGACGAATTTCCAAGTCATTGTTTTTTGTCGCTTTGTCCGCGAATCGAGGTACAAATTCGCGCTGCTGACAGACTGTGTTCCGACTAATTTCGTTACGGAACTGAAATGATAGATAAACTAACCAGCGCGATCTTGTTACTTCCTCCAAAGCACGATCGCTAATCCCAATCAACTAACCCCTCGAGTAGCACCATCAATTAATTATTATAGACAGATGAAAAGCAGCAATCAGGTCATCACGAGGTTCTGAATATACATCAATTTGCCTTGCCTTTCGCTCTTGTAGTTTAAGCACTGCACAAAGCATACCTCTGCGACATCAAAATTCTTTTCAACCATATAGAATCAATATCATCCCATTCTTGTATCACAAAAAAAACTCATCATTATTCCAACATTACTCCGACACTTAACATTTTTTAAAACATTTGTTTACGTTCTTTTTGTCCTGGAAAATTCGTTGCAAAAATAAGGATACAAAAAATACAACAATTTTGCATGACAAAATGTTTTCTTGTTTAGAAAAAAAAGTAATTGAAAGGGCGCGTTTTTTAACACGTCAGGTGCATTATTCTTGACCCCTTGTTTATGTTCCGGTTAAAGATTCGTCGTGTAATGACAGCAATTGTGTGCCTGAAATCCACACGAAATCATATTATAGCAGGAAAGTCGCAGCGTCACTCTCTTTTCGCATGGAAATTTTTTGTATCAAAAAAAGACTATAATCAAATATCCGTCTGAATGGCGGATAATGCGACGAGATTACTGTAACCTATCAGAAGATCGATCGGCAATACAAATTTAGGTCAATTAGCACAAGGCACAAAAATATACTAATCCAACTTTTCTGTCCGCGTTTTTGATATGAAAAAAAAACTCAATCAAATTTGAGTAATTACATGCTCTCGAAAGATAATCCAAAGCTCGAAATCGAATTGCACTCGAGTGTTAAATTAAATTTTGCCAAATGTTGTTAAAAATAATATCCCTTCCGCTTTATTGTTGCGATACCGATTTTTGCATCTGTGTATAAATCGCAATCAACCGAAATCGCTTTGGCAAAAGTTGCTCAATGAATAGCAAATTTTGTTTCGCTTTTTTTCGCCGCTAAAAAATTTCACTTGACGTCAGTCGCATGAATGAAATGACAAAATGACGTTTGCAATCGCGTCACAACTGTTGAAACAAAACTTGAAAACGAAATCCTATTATTTGGGTAGAAAATTCGTGAGAATGAACTGGCATGGGGAGACGATAATGAAACGGGGAAGAAGAATAAGCCGAACGAGAATCGGTGTAAATTGAATGCTGCGAATAATCCGAGCACGCCCATATTGCCGACCAATCGCGAGGCTCTACGTCATCTCGTACGATGAATCTGAGAGACTCACCCACGTGGTCTGAAGCGTTACTTTGCACTCGGCTATTTCTGGCGCAAAAAAATGTGTCTAAGCCTTTAGCAGCGCGTATGATTTTCCCGACGAGCCTTCGCAAAATCGGCCATAAATCGCGTCCGATTGGCGATCGCGAAAAACTTCGATTCTATCAAACAATCCAACAAGTGGTCTCGATTATCTTATTCTATTTTTTTTTGTTTACCTTTTTATTCGCTCTTTCCTTCCACATGTTTTTTGTTTCTTTTTTCATCTTTGTTTTGATGTTTTTGGTTTTATTAACGCCAATTTTTCATGCAAATTGTCAACCTTCCTCGTTGTCGCACAAAAACAGCTGCCTCTTTGATCTGGATTGTTCATTTTTGCAAATCTTCCCGAGCAGGATATTAAAAAATAAATGAGAATGTTGCTTTTCGAGGATTATACTTTTACATGACAAAATAATGGCATTAATAATAGCGCGATTGCTCGGATTTAGGGACTTTGGCGAATCGAAAAAAAAAAAGAACCGAGTGTATCTGGCGCGGAATCTTGCGTCAAAAAAAGTAGGCCAGTGTTTTTCGGCGATTCAATCTCAAAGCCCTGCGGTAAACAAGTTGTTCGCGACGAGTTATAATTGTTTCGCAAAACCACGCCTTCTGTCGTCTGTTTACGAGATTTTTCAAAATCAAAATTGTCGTCCAATTTGGAATTCCCAGTTTTTTTTTAAACCTTGTTTTTTGTTTTTGATTTTGCGAATCGATTATTGACAGAAAATTGTATGCAGATTCGTCGCACGATCAACAGATTTAATTGATCTGTTTTCTTCGCGAGTTGGCTGGCGGAAAAGCAAATTAATTTGTTGATAATCGTTTTGTCAGACTCAAATGCCCGCTAAATTCTTCAACGTTAATGCTAATCGCTGGTGATTGCAAGTCCGCGAAAGTTCTGTTCTAATTATAACTTCAATTACAAAGTTGTACCCCTAACGAAAACGTTTGCGAACAAAGCTTTTGTCATGTTTTTTTCTGTCACGAAAAATTGTCACTGTGAATTTGACTCAGTGCAAAATTTGTTAACGGAAAAGAAAGTTTTCAATGAAAAAAAGTACACTCACGTGAATAAAAAGCGGTGAACAGCAAAGCGATCCAAGACAGCCGTTTCTCCATCGGCTGTTGTCTCATTATCCGGACGAAAAATCACTTCGCGAAAAATACGTACGGTTGTTGCGATTGTATCACCAGACGTGCGAGGAGAAAAAAAGTGGTTATCGCGATTCGTGCCTTGCCGTCGGCGCTGAGCAACTGAACGGCATCGCGATTTTGGCGGCAGTTAAGTTTGAAAGGCGCCGGTTGCGCGCATGCGCGAACCTCACGCCACTTGGCTCTCGCCCTTCTTCGCAATCTTTTCTCTCGCACATTTTGTACCTGCCAAATCGGTTTGGCGCCGCAGTCATTAAATCCCATTACGCGACCAACCGACGCGAGCGACACAAAAGTCGCATGATCACTCACCAGCCAGTGTCGTAACGATGTCAGGAAGTCAGTCTGTCACTCATCTTTCCGACCGTTCGAGTTATCGCACCTTATCACGTACACCTGATCATGACTAGACGTCTATCTTGATCCTTCGAGTTTGTTTATTAAAAACGCTTTTTGTTTTGTTTTGAAGTAATATTATTACGTCGGTCTGAGCGAATAAGAGCAACGAGAGGAATTAAGATTGGAATTATGAAAAAGATAATGCGATGGTGGTTGAAGTGTAAATGAGTTCGTTAAGATGAGAACTTGATAGCTCGGAGAGATTTCTTACAGTGTACTTTACAGCTTGGAGAAGTGAGGATCATCCAGAAAAGGGATGTTAAAGTTGATGCTGTAATTATTAAATGCTTTGAAATGTTCTTTTGACTTCTTTTTTATTTCCTCTGAAATGAGTCGATCAGACGTGCAAACTTTAGTGCAACATTGGATTGAAAAGGCCAAGATTAGTTTTTTGAATGAAAAGACTGGCAAAAAGGATATAAACATATTTTCGTGTTTTTGAATGAGCTTCGGAAAGAAATGAAAATGACAGTTATGAAATTCATGAAATGTATTACCAACATTTGAAAATTTGTTGAATTTTGAATATTTGTTTTAGGGTTAAAAAAATTGACCAATCAAACAAAGCCAATTCCGAAAATCCAGTACTGCCAACCCTTTTATTATTAAAATACAATATTCAGTGAAATTATTACACTACTATATTCTAAACGGACTTGTCTATCCATTGCTGACCCTGGTGAATTCGCAAGGACAGTTATGGTTAATTACTCAAAGGATTCAGTTACTTCATCCAATACCGGTGTATATCACTATATACATGACGTGCAGTGACGATAACCGTGAACAGGTATTAGTTCAAAAATATCGTTCGAGTTACAATTGTGGACCTCAAACAGCCAGGATGATGAAATTATCAAGTTAATCATCACGAATTCGATTGAGGTAACGAAAGTAAAGAAACAAACTCGATGACGGTGAGATATCTTAAACCTTCAATCCAAGTTACATTAAACTGACACAAACGTGATTAGAAGTACATTGATTGTGTTGGATTTCATTCCTTGTAATCTCATTTCCAGAGACACTGCAGCAACTTAGAAGAAGTATATTTGTAGTCGTACGAGATCACATTCAAGAAACCTTCTCTTCACTGCAAGCACGTACCAAATCCACTGCTCAATAAACACGTACACGGATTTTTCTTCTCACCTCTATGTATACTACTTACAGCACTACTGGTTTTCCAAAATATTTAAATTTTGCAGGTCCCAGTCAAAAGTGTTTTTTCTGTATTTCATTTACATTGTTATTCAATGTTTTTCATACTAGAAGAAAGTCACTAAAAAAGTCACGAGATAAAATATTGGTTTCTTTTAGTGTAAAATAAAGAGTGCATTGTTTTAAAAAATAATATAACATTGATGGAATTTTAATGAAATTTTGAAATCATATTCCATTTCATTTCTTGTTTGCAAAGAGATATTTACAAGTTAGATTGAAATTAATGAAAATTGAAATGAGAATGAAAACTGTTTTGAGAGCAAACGAAGTATTCTTTTATCATATCATTTCATATAATTTGCCGCCTGTTAGATATCATAATAATTATAGTTCAAAACGTGCCGTCTGGGGCTCTGATCACAAAACAAGGCGGTAATGAATTTGACGTCATAATATAATGAATTTGATGAAGAGACCGGATTATTGTCTTGGTATCGCGGCTGTATTGAATTGCAACACGAGCATACACAAGACCTGCAATCAAAGAATATCAGTTTTAAATTAAACATACAATGAATGTTTTATTTTTTTTCTCTCTCTTCAATTTTGCAGCCCACAGCACATTTACTCAAAAATTCTTACAACAAAGTTTTCGTTAGAAGATTTGTTAAATAGCTGACAAATGTAAACAACAGAATTTAATGCTAAAATGCAAAGCTGTTTGTAAATCAGAAAGATGTTAATCAGCGAAGAAACTGTTTTGTTTTGGATTTCCCAGTCTGGCGTCGTAATCAAGCGTATTTGAACGTTAATCAGATATGACACGCGCTCATAATTGAGGACCTTCGATGAGCGGGGAAGATTTCAAAAACATGTAAACGAGTGTCGTTTGTTTGCTTAATGAATTGTCGTCGCGTTTCTTTTTTTTTCGCGCTCTTTGACTTTTTTTATTCCCATTGAAACTTGCACCGCTCGCGCCAGGTGAGAACGGACAAAATGAATCCTTTCATTGCGCAGCAAAGCCTGCAAATTATTCCTCCCCCGACACATTTCGACCAAGTTTTATCTCAGAACAAAATAGCCGCGCTGTATAAATTTGCTAGAGGCGAACGCGTCTCGGCGCTCAAAAGCCTCGCGCGCGATTTCCGCAACGTCAAAAGAATCAGCGCAGATCAATTATAAAGTTTTTAGTTTTTTGCTCTTTTATTTTCCTTCTTATACCTTTGCCTCATAATCGCTATGGAAGATTATCGTCAAACCGTTTACAACTTTATCGCATTGCTTAGTGATAAATGCAAAGCAAAAATAATGTTCGTAGAACTTCGTCAATAAAATTTGAACATTTTGAGGTTATGTTTGAATTTGATATTTTCTTCTTATTGAAAATTCCACCTGATTTACAATTCATTTTCAGCTACAGCTCAGGGGATATTTTAATACTGAAATTGTGGAGCCGAACATGAAATTTGATCATTTTGAGGTTATGTTTCAGTTCGAAAATTTTTTTTTTTCAAAACCCCACCTTGTGGATACTCTTATAAGAGCATTCAACGAGTTCTATTCAGTGGGACAGTCAGGAACAAAAACTAAGAAAATTATTTTCATGAATTTAAAAAAAATGTTATTTTGAACCTTCTGGATCTTCTGGTATGATTGGATCAAATACTGGGAACCGCGCGAAACTCATTTTGTGATAAATAAAAAAACACCAAGAAATGAATTATACTCGAGGCGAAAAATTGTTCGGATCGATATCTTTCAATATGCCAAACAGCTCATTCCGATCACGGCTTTTGAATTATATCCACTTGCTCCGCTAAAAACGCTCAATTTTTCATCGCAATCATTCAACGACGAGATGTTTATTCACACTCTCTGATGAATTATTTTTCGTCTATGAGATCACTGACTTTGCCATGTCCAAGCAAAGAAAAATAAATGAACAAATAATGAAGTCGCAAAAAATCTGATGAAATTCAGGCGCCAAAACGTTTTTTGACTTGAAATAATTGCAATAATGATGAGAATGACAAGTTCAAGTGCTGCCTCGATGTCACACTAATTGCGACATTTTTTTTTTATTATAACCGCCCGTTACATTTGAGAATTGGACGAGAGGATTTTGTACCATGTTCGTCATAATGTTGAACGTAATACCTTCGCTGTTACAACCCCAATAATTAGATTGGTCAATTTCAAATACATCCGGTATTAACTTTTAACGAGTTTATCATTAAGAAATTTTCATAATAAAATAACAACGTAGTATTACAATGAAAATTCTCTGAATTACTGTATTGTCCTAAATACAGTAATTCGGAGTATAAATACAAATAAATTCACCTGAGTATAATAATAATATTAAACAATGTGACCTGTCACACATACGATATACGACTTGAGTCAATTGGCAAAATGTAACACTCAATATCGATAGGTCAGTGATTTGTTTGTATTTTACTATTTTTATCTGTAATTGTTTTCTCTGTTCTCAATGATTGTAACGACGATAATTGTTCTTTTTGTAGTTCTGAAGATGGTCCCAAACCTCAGGACCGAAACGTCAACTTTATTTTGAATTAAAAAGTGTTGACAAAATATTTAAAGTCTGCTTAATAAACCCCGGTCATAAAATAGAAACATGAATATAATAATAATAATAATAATAATATGAAAAGAACATGTTTACGTGGCTAACAATGATTGAAAATGTGAAATTTAATAACAAAAACTTGAGAGTTGAAAATAAACATTGTGTATTAATCCACCGATTAAAACATTCATTAGGATCGATCGAAACAAAATGTTGTTTCATATCACGTTTACAAATTCTATTAGACGTTTGATAAATTGGCTTCGAAGAGTGCAGGTCGGATAAATAAATCCGAACTTTTATAATTGGATTTAAAATTGAAAATGAAAAGGCGATATTGATTCTAAATGGAGCAGAGATGAGACGTATGATTATTGCGACTGGGACATATATTAATATACATCCTCAGAATGGAACCTAATCTATTTGGACAAACAAACTCGCGTTCCTCGTTCTCAATCTATTTGACGTTGTAATTTCACACTGCGTGCGCTCTACCAACTTCATCGTCTCGTCTCGTTTTACTCCATCGAGATTTTCCGTCATTCTCTCTAGCCCATTGTTCCCGTTCTGTTTTTGTCTTTGGCCTGTCCTCCTATCGCGCTATCTTTCATTTCTTTTCTTTCAATGTATTCTTATTTCTCGTCTGCCCTCCACTTTTTTTGCCGAATTTCACCCATGAATGCCCTAGAAAATGGATTTAAATTATAGATTATAATACATTTTTAAACTTGAAAATAAAATATATCATCACTTGATCTGAATTGAATTAATCCGGTCACAGGATAAAGTTATTAAAAATGCAAATTATTTTCTCAACTATTTTCATCAAAAATAAAAAAATTATCAGTAAAAAGGATATGACTAATTAACAAATAATCAAATTAAATTTCGTTCGATCAGGACATTAATAAATGCAGTTTTTTCTACGCTAAAATTGTGCATAAAAATTGGTTTCAATCATATTATTTTAATTTTAGTAGCTAATACAATATACGAATATTTTTCATCTGATTTTTTAGCGGTTTTCTTTCGCGCTTCTTAATCCATTATGTATTAATCGAGTTTTGAACTTTTCTCAGTTTAAGTGATTAACTTGTGTTACGTGCAACAGCCGAAATAATGTAAGTCGCACATACCAAGAACTAGATTTTATGTTCCAGCTTCTTAAAAAGAACGTAATGGTAACTAGTGTAATCATGAAGAGGAGGAAATTGAGTTCGAAACTTGTTCTTTCAGCGCGAGGATTACATAGTTTCTGTCATTTGCAATAGTAAATAGTATTTGAAACACACAAACTGCTCGATTCTGTTATTATCAAAGAATTTTATTTCAATGGAAAATCATAAACTTAAATCATTGGAATTACAAAAAATTAAAGACATATACAGTACTTAAAATATGGACCTCTTCAAACAAGAAAATATCGTAACAGTGTAAAAATTATTTTTCAACTAGTTGCTATAACAGACTTAGTTTACGCGAACTTTCTCTTACAAGTTGAGTTTCACAAAATATTTCGAGTTAACCATCAGCTTCAAATTTGCTAGCAAAAATATACGTAAATCATTTTCAATGTAAAAATATTTTCCAACACTTTAACTTCGTTTAGCATGTCTATCGGAATCTCTAATTTCGATTGAAATTAAAATTGTCAATTAATAGTTTGTGATTACGTTGAGATATAAAATACAGAAGTTTGAAACTCATAGCAACGCGTCGCAAGCTTTATGAAACAACTTTCGTACAAAATAAAAATGATAGCCAATAACAGAACACAGTTCTCCCGTACTATACACTAAAGTTTACATAATAAAACAAAGTTTATCTCAGATTCAAATGAATCCGGGCGTATGATAAATCATAACTCGTAGTTGGCTTTTTCGTGAACATGAATTGCACGAATTAACAAGGTGAACATCTATATAATATGTACAAAAACGTTAAAACAAAATCACTATAATGGTTGGTTTGTAAGCTGCTGCAGCACCGACATCACTATATCTCGCAACGTCTGAAACATAAAATCAAACCAGAATTAAATAAAAGATCCATATCACAAGTTGAGATACGAGCGACTGAAATGTACCTGCGGTTTGCAGTTTTCCTCCAACCAACTGAATACACAACCAGACAATTCCGAAAAGTTTGCCACCGAGATATTGTTGAATGTTTGGAACAATCTATCAATAATGGCTCGAAACTGGAAAGAAACAATACAACAAACATTTAACAACCAACAGCAAATAAACAAAACTGAACAAATACGAAAACAAAGAACATACAACTTGGAACTTGGTTTCGTCAGAAATCCTCATTTCAGATTGCCCAGGCTCGGTTTGGTGCGCTTTGACTATTTGTTCATAATTGGCCTGCATGATTCGCAAAGCAACGACCTCTTTGCGCAAAGCATTTCTTTCTTCTTCCTGTTTCCGTTTTTGTTGGAGCAGGTACTGGATGTAATCAATTGACTTCTGCAGCACTGTAGCTTTGGATATTTTGTACCCTGAGTTGTCCGTGAGCTGGCAACTTGGCACCAACTCTTGCAAAGAATCGTAACCTTTTTTAATTGCGTCTCTCCGTTTCTGTTCAGCCTGCGTGTGAGCTTCCCTGCGTCGCTCTTTGTATGTGATGGTGGAATTTTTATTGTCGCTGTCTTCATCTTCTATAAGGCATCAAAAGCAATCAATATTAATTAATCAAAATTTGTAAACATTAATATTTCTGATTTTCCTTTTTTAGGTTTATATTTACCAGTATTGTGGGCCGAGGAAGAAGGTGTATGAACAGATCCGGCGCTATTGCAACGAGAAAAGGTGTACTTTTCTGTCGGACTTGCTGGTTCACACTTCATATCTCCATCCGAGTGTACATTTCCAGCGATGTTCCGTATTATCTGTCCTTCTGTTTGTTCGATAGAGAAAAGTTTTAAAAAATCTTCTTTATCAATTTATCGTTTATGTATTGTTGTCTGTTAGCAATTGTATCGCCTCAAGTAAATGAATAAACTGGATTTTTCGAGAATAGATTTTTAGTTGTGTCTAAACTCGATTAATCCAAGTAACTTTTGTTTTAAATATAATGTATTGCTGGTACAGAGAATTCCCTGTTGGTAAGAAAGATGATACTTACGCGTGTCGTAAGTGTCCTTATGTGAAAGTTCTGCCATTGTTAATTACAGCACGTTGGAATCCTTGATTAAATTTACGTTATCACATTTATTTGAACTTTAGTTTCATACCATTCAAAATTCCTGAAATACGAGAAAACCGAGGTGAATAAATCTTAATTTGATTCATTTTTGTACAATGTAAATTGACCAATTGTTGTTTACCTTTATTAATAAGATACGAATCTTGTTAATTTGTTACATAACATTCACTCTGGCAAACATTTTTCTTGGCATTTCCATGTTGCATACAAATTCAACTGGAACACACTGTAACAGAATAAAAATTGTAAACGAACTTTAACGAATTTAAAAAACGTACACATTAGCATATCTTACGATGAAGTAATTATTTCATTGTAAAAATATATGATAAAATTGAATATTATCACTATAATTATCATTTTAAATCAAGCTAGATTATTCAAAGTTGTTATTTATTCTTGAAACAATGATTTTTTCGAGTAATAAATTTTGACATAACCACAAAAAGAGAATTATTTGTTTATTTAAATTCCCAAATGTCAACAACAAACAAAACATTCGGAATTTATCGGAGCGAAGAGATGCAACATGTCAACCAAGAAGTTTTTATAAGAAGATAAAAAAAGTCACTACAAAACTATTAAACGTACTCACAATGGACGACAAGTCAATTGACAGCAACATTCCGACGTTTTTTTCCCCGTTGGCGCAAAACACGTCCATTACCATATGGCTAAAGGTTATGATTTCTCTCTCGAATTGAATCAATCAAATCCAAATAAAATATTGTCAGTCGGTACGTAACACTTACAACTGTATGCAGTTAACTGTCGAAACAATCCCCCTCCCCCTCTCTTCACCGACGTCAGAACGAGTGCGCCAAAACAGAACCGCCTTATTTACCATTTCATAGCAACAATCGAAATATTTTTAATTGTTCTAAAACAATAACATGAGTCTCATCTTTTTTTATCTCTAATTGTTTTCATTGTAATTACATTCGCAACTTCAACAAGCAAAGGTAGTTTTTGTGCAATTTCTGTGACGTCTAGTGACTTTTTCCCTAAAAATAAGTATTTCCATCCTTGTCTGTCTATGAAAGTAGAAAAGGATAGAAGTATTTAAAGGTCAACAAAATCTTGCCTGTTGTTTATGACAGGAATAGATTTTCTACTTTCTCTATTTGTTTACATTCTAATTGTTCTAAACATTGTAAACAAACGGACCAAGTAGCTTTTTTCCCTAGGAAAAAAAGACACAGCTGTCAAGATTGTCGGTCCTTGTCGGTCGGAGAGGATAAAAAAGGGGTGCTGTCAGATGGAATTATTACCCGCAGCGTGAGCTAGGAATAAAATGGCGGCTTGAAAAGTTGAGAGATCCATACAAAATGGCGACGAAGTTTGGGTGTCGTAGATGATGTTTGGGCCAGAGCGTAGGATAAGCGACTGTTAAGGCCTTAGTTGGGACAGAAGCGGTGTGAAAAAAGGAGCGATCGGCGAGTGCAACTGGTTGGATTCGCGACGATCAACGCGGTGGCGTCGCAGCGCTGATTGTTTGCTTGTGTTGCGTGACGTGGGTGCGCGCAGTCGGTTTGCTTGGCTTTCCGTGATTTCATCCGAGTGTCTCTCAGCGGGAGAGATTGTTGTTGTTGACAATGAGTACCTAGGGGCGCCGAACAAATTCACAACATACAAGTAAGTGTTTGGAACATGTTGTTTTGGACACCCACAATATGTCCTTGCTTGCGCCAATCAAGGACGCCAACTTATCCGTGTCATTAAGTTTTTCTTCAAAAGCTTACTAACGTGCTCGTCGAACCAACCCATCATTCATAACAAATACCCACTTCCCAAATTCACTCATCCTAGCTCATTTTTCCACTCATTTCGTTTGTTTCCATTCCATTTGTTTTGTTTGCTCCGATTTGTTATTATTATTTTACTTTTTATTTTGATTTGTTTGTTTTTGTTTTGCACTTTGAACAAATATAATACGGTTTTTTAAAATTCAGCTGGACGCAATTTTAAAAATCATCTGTATGATTTATGGGGGAAGGTTTGACGCCAGGGTGAAATGAATGACAGGTGATTAATTGTAAATTTCCATTCAAAATTGGGGTCCTATTGGGAGTTAACTTGTAATGAATTGATTTTGTACGCAAGTTTTACAAGTCAGAGAAAATATCAGGGTCATTGGTTTATTTTCAAAGCAGGAAATGATTCTTAAACAAATATTTGCTAACTTGTAATATTATTATTATTTAGTTATTCCGGTTTATAAGTTTCTTTTAGTTTTGTTAAACGTCACACTTAAAATCAAACTTTTCAAAAATTTCTTAGCTTGGATAAAAAAGAAAGAAATGTAATAGGATTAATTAGAAAATTATAATCCCAACCAAACCAAAACCAAGACCATTGTCAACAGATCAATGGGTCAAACAAACCGAAACTAATTTAACATTTCCTTCCCTTTTGTCATTTCTAATGCCATAAATTAGTTTTTATCTGGGGTTTAAGAGATAAGCAGTTTTGCAAAGATACGAAATCTTTTTTGTTGTCTGCATTTTTTTCAAATTAGATCAAAATTTGAATATGCTAAAAATTATAATTTTTCAAACTGAACAGAAGTTGATTCAAATGTTTTCCTGTGTCCCAAACACTGCTAACGATTAATTAAATTTTTTGACCACATAAATTCATCAACCCTTATCTCAAATTCATTTAAAAAAAACTTGGAATTAATTCAATCAAAATTAACCAACTTGAAATTTCAATCGCAAAATAATCAATAGTTTTTATTTTCTTTGTTTTCTTCTTATTTTAGAATATTTTTTCGTGGCTTTCTATTCGCACTTTATTTTCCACAATTTTGTTCTATCACACCTGGTTTGTCAGAATACAAACGACGATTCCAAGCGATTATTTATTTCCAGCTTTTCCCGTGACTAAAGACCACTTAAATGAAACCCTTAATTAATTTTCTTTGTGTCGAATCGTTTACTTGCAAAACTTTTTTCAAATTTATCTATTAAACTGTTTCTTTTGTTTGCAAATTTTAATGCAAATTCTAGAGAAAGAGAGCGCTAGAGAACATGAAAGAGAGAATGAAATTGATAGAATCCATTGAATAAGTTGTTAATAACAGATTTATTAGTCGAGACTTATCAATTAATAAGATAATTAAAATTCATCAGCCAAATCTAGACCATTATTCATTTGGTTAATTTGAGACGTAGATAAGAAAACCAAAATGTCCAAATTTATCGCAGCACTACACAAATTAAATTTGATATTCAATAAGCATTAAAAGTGTATTTTTATTTTAAGTAGAATTACAAAAAATTAAGCTGAGTCGTGATAACAAATATTTTGAACATGATTATTTTTCATATCTATTCTGTGCTTCACAAAATATGCATGCGTTTCATAATACAGGAAACAAAATCCAAGCAAAAAAAGGTCAAAGTTAGTTCGTTGAGTTGTGCATTTTCTGGCAAGTAATTAAAAAAAGCGCAAAAAAAGAAAAGAACAAAGCAAAAAATGATAATTGAAAAGGACGAGAAAATGAGAGAACAAAAATGATACTGTTTTGACGAACTGACTTGATTCCATTGTTTTGTACGAAAAGAAGAAGGTTCAAGCTTGAATTGATTTTCAAGAATGAAATCAGCAATCGTATCAAATGTCAAAAAAAAAAATAAATTACAAGAACGATTTACGATTTGCTCGAATGGTCGTGCCATTCGCATCATCCGACTGACTTAATTCAGCATGTCATTTTTAACTCAATTAGTAATTTTAAATGCCGAAAATAAAATACAAACTTATTCTGTATCCATTTCAAAAAGAACACAAAAAACCAATCATTTCACTGTGCATCTCATGAGAACGCAAAAAAATAGAACAAAATAAAAATGAACAAATCAAAACCGACTATTATTATTTAATAAAAAAAAAGGGATAAATCGTTTTGACGTTTTTTTTGTTGCTTTTCAGTAAATTTGTTTGTTCCATCAATCGTAAAGCGATTTTGTTGATGGATGCAGAATAAGGAGCTGAAAAATGAATTACTGATAAAGAACACTGATTAAAAAAACTGTACGGTTCAGGGGGGTGGATGATAGGTATTTACTGAAACGCAAGATCAAAATCAATCGAAATCCTGGAGAAACACGGCGGAGCTTCGGAGGAGGGGGAGATGTCAGCTGGTACCCAGGGCGAGATACGCGTTGGCCCATCTCATCAGGTTTGCTCAAATTCTAGTGACACCTCTTGCCAGATAGCTACATTGTGCAGCACAGCGTACCTTACTCGAGGCTTGTTTTTTTCTATACCATTTTTTTTGTTCTCCTTTTTTTCTCTACTCAGAACAATTATTTTCATCAATGAGATTTCAAGTTTACAAAAATTGTTCAAACAAGGAACTACTTTGTGTTACAACTTTTCAATCTATCAACTTGGTATGAACTATTTATCAACTTCCATTATCAACTTTATTTGATGTTCCTAAACGGTTGATTTAATTGAAAACGACTGTGCTGATATTTAGAAAGTCGACAGATTTTATTGATACTCAAATAGCTACAATTAGACGTGCAATTAATCGTGAGAATTATTGTTTCTATTAATTCTCTCTTGTTTGTTATTTATACTTACTTGACTTATTGTATTCAATTACAAATTCGTTTGCTACAGTAAACAAAACGCTTTTTTTTATTGTCTGACGTCATCATTCTTTTATCATCACAAATAAATAGACAAAAAAAAGAAAATGAAAAAAAAGAGAAAGAAATTAAGTGTGAGAACATATCATAATCGATCAGCTTAATACAAATCTTGTGTTTTTTTTCTACACTTTGTTGACTTTATCTTGTTGAATTTGTTCTTGTGTAAGATTTTTATGCCCGTTGAAAATGCTCGTAAAATATTAATAATCGCCAGTGGAAGACATAAAAATCGATTCGAGTCTATCGTCGGAGGAAACTTTGTGTTGTGCGAGTGTATTCACATTGAAAGCAGTCAATTTAGCAGCGATCACACTGTTCAGTTTCTTTTCATGTAAACGCTGATATATGAGACTCTGAAGTGACAAGTCTTATCAATCTATAGATTTTCATTTTGTGCATTAGGCTTTTGAAGGTATGCATGAGGTGTCAGAATGTAATATTCTCTTCAGTTTTTTATGATTGTTTGTTTCTTATGAAAAAGAGGATACCATTTTTTTTTCACACAAACACAAATCACCTAACCCAGTTTTCGTTCAACAAATCAATTCATCAAATTAAAAAAAAAAACATTGAAAAAAACATTTTTATGGAAAAAAATTAGAAAAAAAAAACAAATTTTGTGTTTAAATTTCCAATGCTTATTGAATTTTTCGATTATGAAAAAGTAAATTCACAGTACTGTGTGTAAGTAACATCAACTACATGCTGAAACTTGGTGAACTCGTAATTGTTCGTTGTGTTCGTGTAATTTGGTATATACTTGTTATAAATGTTGTGACAATCTCGTCCAACTGTATATTTTGTTGAAGTCTTATGAATAGATCGATCGGTGATTCGACGTCCAGCTCAAAACAGTGGTTTTCAGTCACGGTGAAACAATGCGATCGTGGATAAAGTTGCATGATGTACAATTTTCTGTTTCGTACCAAACAAAAGAAAAAGAAGCAAAAAAAAAGAAAAGAAAAAACAAACTGTGCCTTCTTTCAGCATTATGATATGTTTAGTGATCTTCTGCATCTTAGTCAAAATCTTACTCAGCTTAATCTGTTCGTATTTTCTTTTCTTTGACAATTTTTTTTTATTTAGAAAAAAAAATATTTTTTTTACTTTATTGATTGACTCAATTGACTAATCTGTTTTGTCATTGAACTTGTGTTGTAACGTAACATTTGATTGGAGAGTTGAGTTTAAGGGTAACCGATAAATTAGGATAAACAAGCCGGAGTATAGGTGCATAAGACTAACTCGCTATGGCAGTGGTGCTAACCGCGCGAAATCATTAATTTTGGATACAGGAATTGGTTTCTTGTCAGGCCCGGTTACCTGATTACCGGCCGGCCATCCCACCGAGCCAGCTGCTTCCTGACCCCGAGTTCGTGAAGGAACGAGAGGAGCTAAGATGGATACCTGCAATGGCACTGGATGGCGATCTTCTCATGTACCTAAGGGCAGCTCGCTCGATGGCTGCTTTTGCTGGTATGTGTGATGGAGGTTCCCCAGACGATGGTTGTGTGGCAGCTTCGCGAGACGACACAACCATCAATGCTCTCGACATTCTCCACGACTCTGGATATGACCCTGGCAGAGCCCTTCAAGCACTCGTCAAATGCCCCGTGCCCAAAGGCATCGATAAAAAGTGGTCTGAAGAAGAAACTGTAAGTTCACAATAAATTGTCCACAATCAACAACGTTCATTCTTTTTTTCTGTTTTAAAATCATCCTTTCATTTTTTCACAGAAACGTTTCGTTAAAGGACTGCGACAGTTTGGAAAAAACTTTTCCCGTATTAGAAAGGACCTTTTACCCCACAAGGACACGGTATGGACTACTCAAGTTCTTCATAAACTTCAACTTTGTTCAGTCCTTTGTGCCAAAATTGCGACAATTTTTTTTAAAATCGTCAGATTCAATTTGTGGACGTTTTTCTTGAAGAAAAAGGATAATTTCTGACATTCTTACACGAGGAAAATAGAATTATAATTTTGTAGTCATAAAAACGGTAGTTTACGTTATGTTTTTATTATAAAAAAGATTCGTAGTCGTAAACTACTCAATTTTAGATACCCGTTTATTCATGATGATATGAACTAAGTTCGTACCTGTCAGAATTTGATTAACAGTTTTTGCAAAAGTGCTTTTAGCAACATTGTGACAATACAAGTCTAGACTACAATTTTACCTGTTTCTTACATGATATAAATCTGTCTAACATCAAAATTCAAGTTACAGCAACTTTAATATTTTTCATTATCATTCCAAAATTTCATGATCGTTATATTTTTATAGTTTCTTCAGCACTGTGTAAATTATGAATTAAGATTTTATCAACCAAGTTAGCACTTTCAACCTAGAAAGACCGAGTAGACAATCTTGTCCAATTTGTTGCAGAATTTCAAATTAAAATTCTCATCTTCCTGGTGATAAAACGCTCTAAAAGAAAAACTTTATGGGAACTTATAAAGTATTTCTTTTAAAATAAGGATAGAAAGAATTAAAGTAGCTTTGGGCGGGAAAGGGTTAAATAAAAGAATGCATTTTTTGGATCAAATTTTAAAGCTGATTTGAATGTTACAGCCCGAGCTCGTCGAGTTCTACTACCTGTGGAAGAAGACTCCGAGCGCTAACAACAACCGGCCGCACCGTCGGCGTCGTCAGGCGTCGTTGCGTCGAATCCGCAACACGCGCAATTCTCGAGCCGGTACCCCGAAGGAGGAGTCGGCCGCCGCTCCAAAGGACTCCGCACCAACGGCGAACGCAAAGGAAACCGAGCCGGAGACGGCGCCAGTAGGCACCCCGGCGAGCAACAACCCGGGCGGCGAGGTCAGCTCGGTCACGGAGGATGACAACTCCGAGGAGGACAGTGACTCGCGCGACACCAACACCAACGGCGTGACCAACCACTCGTGCCAGCACTGCTTCTCCACCAGCTCCAAGGACTACCAGGTCGCGGGTAAGGACAAGCTCCTACTGTGCGCGGAATGCAGGATCCACCTAAAGAAGACGGGCGAGCTACCTCCAGCGCCGCCGTATCTCTTCCGACCCGTGCCTGCCGAGTCGCCGGACAGTCCCGGTAGGATGCGAACGCGAAACAAAGCCAAGGAGACACCGAGACCCGCCAGGCCCAGACGCACCGGTGGCACCGACACGCCCGACCAGGACAAACAGTCCAACGACAAGAAGAAGAAGTCCAACACGAAACCCGAGACTCCCAAGAAGGGTCAGAAGCGCACCCAAGCGGATGATGCAGACGACGACAAAGAATCTCAGAAACGCAAACGCGGCGAGAGGCCAGAGAGCCCGTCCGAGTCGCTGACCACCGACAGCAACTCCCTCATGGACGAGCCGGAGCGCGAGACCGAGGCGGAGGTCACCGAGGCTCAGCCGGCCGCGAGCACTGCTCCGATCGAGGAACCGGTCAGTCCGCAGCCCATCGTCGAGGACGCGCCTGCGCCAGAACCAATACCCATCCAACCCCTGCCCATTTCGGTCCCGGTCATTCATTCGATCGAGAAGAAACTGGAGGACATCCCCGAAGTCAAACAGGAGCCGGAGGAACACGCACAAGCGTCTGTCAAGCTCGAGCCGTTAGTGCCTAATGACAATGCCATGTCGCCCGTGTCGGACGAGCAGCAGCGTCAGGAACCCGAGCCCCCGAGTTCGCAGTCCAACTCGACGGAATCGTCTCAGTCCGCGCCGCCAAGCGAACAACCAGTCGCGAGAAACTTGTCGCAATCAGTACCGTTGCCGCCGAGCCAGCAACCCTTACCGCTCATGCAGTATTCGAGCTCCGTGCCGGTGACGCAGGGCTTGCCTCAGAACGTCCCAACAACGCCCACGAATCTGACAACGCAACCACCGCCACCTATGCCCATTCCAACTAGTGCAAACCACGAGGGACTGTCCGGCCCGATGGCGCCGAGTGTTCAGACCTGTTCCATGAACCTGAGCATGCAGCCCAACATGGTGGCCATGCCTCCAATGCCTACTTCCCCGCAACCGCAACCTCTCGGACTCACGGTTTTGCACCAAAACAACCGCATGTCCGACAGGATCATGGAACCGGACCACGTGATGAGGGAACGACCGCAGGTACCGGAACGACCGGAACGCCTGGAACGACCAGAGAGACTCGACCGACCAGACCGACCCGACCGGCCCGATCGACCAGACGCGGACGATCGCATGGAACCGCCAGTTTCAAACCTGTTCCAACCAATCCAACCCATGCAGATGAGCAGCAGTATCATCATGCCGCCGATGCAGAACGAAAAACCACCTGCGCCGTCGTCCATGTACAACCTCGCTGGCACTCCTCCACTGGAACCACAGAACTTGAAGATCAAACAGGAAATCATCAGCTCCGACCCGGACCCTCTGCAGAGCTTGAAGGAAGTCAAGGTGCCAGGCTACACCGGCAGTTTCCCTGGACCGAGTTTGGACAACATCAAAAAGGACCCGGACAGTGTGAAGCCGCCCACTCCCAGCAAACATGCCTCGAGTTCGTCGAACGGCAATTCGCAGAGTTTGCAGTCGGTGGCACAGTCGCCCACGCCAACAGCGACACCCACGCCGTCGTTGCCTCCGCCTCCGACGTCGTTGCCGCAGCCTGTGATGCATCCGTCGCAGCAGCCGAGTCCGCACATTCAAGCTCATCCGTTCCATCCGCACCATCCTCTGATGCACCACACGCTGTTTGCTGCCATGCACCCGTACCATCCTCATGCGTACCCCGGGTACCCCCCGGTCGGGAGTTACTCGCCCTTCAGTCCCTACGCCTACGGACCGGTGCCGCACGCGATCCCGCCGCCGTCGCCGCAGCGCAGCCAGGAGAGCACGACGATGATGACCGCCCACCACTCGAGCACGAGTTCGTCGGTGACGACGCGCGACGAGGGCGAGAACCTGATCGCCACCCACCACTCGCACCACTCTTCCAGCATGCACCAGGCGACGACCCTCCACCACGACAAGCTGCTGACCATCTCCTCGCACAGTTCCCACAGCCACTCTTCTTCGCACAGCAGCTCCCACAACACCCAGCAACGCAAACCACTGGTTTCCGCCTCGTGTCTGACGTCGTCCACGAGTTCCTCGGTCCACCACCATCACCACCATCATCACCGACCGCCACCCCCGACGGCTTCTCAGCAACCCCTCGGTCTTCCGTCCACGGTGGAGCCCAAAATCGAGCAGGACATGGCGCCCGAACCCGAACCGGAAGAACCGCCTCCGAGCCCGCGCGGTCCCTCGCCCGAACCCCGCATCGAGGACTCCGAGTGCCACCGGTCGCAGAGCGCCATCTTCCTGCGACACTGGAACAGGGGCGAGAACAACTCCTGTACCAGAACGGATCTTATGTTCAAGCCTGTGCCTGATTCCAAGTTGGCGAGGAAGAGGGAGGAGCGCTCGAGGAAACAGGCGGAAAGGGAACGAGAGGAACGGGACCGGGCAGCCGCAGCAGCCGCCGCTGCGGCGGCCGCACAGGCACAACAGGTCCGCAAGATGTCGACGCCGGAGAAACAACCGGAGCCGACTGTCTGCAAGCCTCCTAGTCGCGGACCCATGGAACAGGTAGTGTCGCCCTACGACCGCTACGCCGCCTCTCGTCCGAGTTCCTACGCGGACACACCGGCTCTGAGACAACTCTCGGAGTACGCCAGACCGCACGCGGCCTTCTCGCCGGCACGACACCCGCAGCAACCACCCGATCCGATGTTGCACTACATGTACAATCCCGCGGCGAGGGAACGACTGGAACTGGAACACTTGGAACGCGAGAAACGCGACCGAGAGATGAGAGAACTGAGGGAACGAGAGCTGAACGATCGATTGAAGGAGGAACTACTCAAAGGAGGCAGACCCATGGCTGCGCCCGTCGACCACCAGTGGTTGGAGATCCACAGAAGGTACGCCGCCGCGGGCCTCGCACCCGGACCCTCCGCGGCGCCGCCACAGGCGCTGCACCAGTTCAGCGCCCTCTACGGATCCCCGGCTGGACATGCGAGTCAGCTGGAACGCGATCGACTGGAACGACTAGGTAATTTTGTTTGTCTCAAAGTTGACTTGGTGTTGCGGATATAACGTACTTCCTACCCCCCTTTTTTTATTGACGTTTTTTTTCTTTTAGTTTCTTGTTATGTCCTCCAGACTTTGTTCTACTTAACTGGTTTCTTCTTTTGATGTTCGGTTTTTTCCCGTCTTTTGACGTTAGCTGATGATGGCTACCATAGTTTTGATCACGTTGTGGTTGTTTCAGTTTTTTTTTATGTTGCAGTTTTTTTTTTGTTGAAAACAAAAAGTTAATGGCTTTTGTTGCATATTTTGTCTTGTGTTTCTTAAGTATAAGACTGTCCCACTTGGTTCCTGCGAGTTATTCCGGGTTTCTCAATTTCCGACGGCGGTCGATGTGAATAACACTAAACGGTTCGACCCTGCTAATAACAAAGGTCGATTTCAGATTGAGAAGATGGACCTTTTTAAATCATCGGTCACTTAACTGTCGCTAACGTTTTGTTTCTCGACTCTTTGTTGTCTTCTAGTCGTACTTTATTGTCTTATACTAAAGAATAACAAACTGTTGAAACGTTTAGTCGGAAATACAACTTTTAATTAAGATCTGAAAATGTTTGAAACTTTAAACAGGAAGAAACAAAATTCGACTAGTTTTTTAGTTCAGGGTTGGGGCTCAATAAGTTGTGTTGCCGGCTAGACCAAGGCTTACGTCAAAATTGGGATCTGACGTTGGCCAGTCTGGATGAATTTGTCAAAGGAGGTGCAATTCAAAAAATGAAAAAGATTGCAAAATGAAGCGATTAGTCAGATCCCAATGGACGCGGCGGTAAACTAGAAAAGAAAAAGGATAGCAATAAAAAAAAGAAAGAGAAAACTAGAAGCGAAGCAAATGTGAATGTGTGGCGCGCATATGAATGTGTTTGATGAGAAAAACACTGTCGGGTTTAGGGATACCGACTGCAGCTGGTGCGGGACCAGCAGGGGGTGGAGCTGCCCATCCAGTGGCAGCTCATCACCACGGTCAGCTGGACGAGCGGCTAGCTCTAGCTGCTGACCCGATGGTCCGGTTGCAGATGGCTGGCATCTCGCCGGAGTATCACGCTCACACGCATGCGCATACGCATGCGCATACCCACTTGCACCTACACCCGGGACAGCAGCAAGCTCAGCAACAGGCTCAGCAACAGCAAGAAGCGGCTGCAGCTGCAGCTGGATTTCCCCTCCCTGGTACGTGGCTAGGCTCAGGGCACATTTTCATACGCAACTTAACAGTTCCCATTTCTTCGTACCCCTCGCATTATTTCGTTTACGTTATTTCTCACCAACCCCCCACGCATTTCTTTTTTCAAACTCTTTTTACAATACTTTCGTTTACGTTCCCCTCAACTCCACCCAGCTGCCCCCCTTCAACTTCAGTTTTCTTCATTGATTTTTCTCGTAGACCATTTTAACCCGTTATCTGTACAGATAGCCTTGTTTTCCGAATTGTCGCCAGTTTGGCAGTGCCAATAGCATTGCGTCGTTCTTCTTGAACTCAAAATCTTGCGCGCCCAATGACTGAGCGCACGTGGTCACGTCACCACCAACACATTCACATTTCAACAATGCCGCTTTGCTATTGGTTGGGAGAAACTTGTCGATTATTCGTCACTCTGTACAGATAGTGGGTTAATTTGTTTCTTCTCTTTTTTATTTTTTTCATTTTTGTTGTTTCAATTTGTTTATGTTTGTTTATTTGACTTTTTTTGTTTTCGTTATTTTGTTATGCTTCTCATTCCTTTATTTAGCTTACTAGTGCAACATTGGCTGTCGATGCTTTACATAGTAATGATTGGTAGAATGCGTGATTATCGAGGAGGGTATAGATTAAAATGATTGTTATTGTGTGTATATAGTTGTAAACTCTTGGTTGTGTGTATCTTGATTATTTTCCAAATTTAGTTTTTTGTTTTCATTTTTGTAGTTGTGGATTTGGTTTTCATTTCGTTTCTTGAAAGTCAAAGTTATCAATGAAAAATAAAATTTGTTTGTTTCGCTTAAAGATGATAAAAGAGTTGAATCATTTTGAATTAACGCTCCTCAGTGACAAATGTGTGAGAGATTAAGTTGTAAAAGATTTCAGAAACAATCATTTCATCTTTTTTGACAAAATACATTTGGACTTTGAAATACGTATGCAATAGTATAAATAAACATAAAACTTCAAAATAAAGAAAAATTCAAGTTGCTTTTTATTTTATTTCAGGAACAATAAATTATCAAACGTTGGCAGGTAAATATTTTTCAGTTCTTTTTCATTTTCTTGTCTCATTCATCATAACTAAACAACAAACCATTCATTCGGTTCTTTTACTAACATTTTTGTTCGTCTTCCAAAATATTGATTCGTTTTTCCATCGTACCCATAAATTGTGGAGTAATTTTTTGCAATTTGAAAGTCATCGCATGAAATTAGTTTGCACGAATATTGTTTTTTAGTTTCAAATGCATGGGTTGCAATGAACAAGTAAATTTTGCATACATTAATCTCAAAATTGTATCGCAACTATTTTGAACTTTTTACAAAATTAATAACAAATTTTTGAATTAAACAACCCATTATTAAAAAAATATATTTTGACAATTCTCATACCAAATCATTTCATTGGACCATTTTTTCTCAGTCTTGGTAAATATTGAGTCTTGATATTAATTGTCGGGAATGTTTGTTTAATTTTGCAGGTGCAAATTATCCTCGACCAGGATTAATGTCGCGTGATCCATCGATGGGCCTTCATCCTGCAGAACTTCTGGGAAGAAATTATGCCGACATGGCAGCTCACCATGAACAAATTCAACGTCACCTGATGATGGAGCGTGATAGGTTCCAGCCGCATGCTTCGATTGTTGCCCATCATGAGGAATATATAAGGTTCGTTCAAAGCCACTCATCTCAACAATTCCACCACGACTATCGGATCTCTTAAAAGTCTTGTCGCAAAAATAACCGTTTCTTCCTTTGTAAAATTGAATCCTGTGTAAAATTGAATGAAATGAACCACTGGAATGCAATCTAACAAAAAGATTTGTTTTAGACAACAACGCGAGCGTGAGCTCAAAGTTCGCGCCTTGGAAGAAGCAGCACGTGGATCACGACCTTAAGTATATGTTGTAAAAGCGGAACACAAACACTGTAATGCGAAAAAAGAAGAAGTAATCTAGGGAACACACAAGCCATAACTGTCACAGCTAGTACAGCAAAGATTTGCATAAATTTTGTTTCTCTTTTAATTACGTTTATAAGTTGCGTGAAAAGAAATTACGAACGTTTTGTTTTTTTTGTCAAAGAAACATAGAGAAAAACACGTGGCTTGTAATGTAACAGTCCCTTTAAGTTGGAGCGCTTTTTCGATTTAACATTTACACACAGACATACGTAAAACGTCAAGACATTTATTAAGTAACGTTTATTGTTGTCGAGTATTGCATTCGTGTAAATAAATTGAAGAAAGAAAAACGACGATGGGAAAGAAAAAGAGTGCTGTGTAAAAATCGGAATTTGTAATCGTGAGTGTAATCAGTCCGCTGTCGACCAATTGTAGCGCAACAATCACAAGCGGGTTTACTTTCTTTTTCGAGTCTTATGGTGTAAATACCAAAGTGTTCACGAACGTAAGAAACAACGTCGAGCGTGCGCTTGCTTTTAGATGTTTTTTTTTTATAATCAGCAATCAAGATCGGAGACAAGACAACTGTAAAATTGTATTGTAATGCAAATGGACATGACCCCTTCTGCGATAATCATAGCAAATTATTACAAAATGTGTGACTGGTGTGCGTGAATCGTTATCTGAGTATGCAAAAAAAATTTTCTGTGAAAAAAATAGAACATGACTATAACTGTATAAGTGCGATCGTTGTTTTTTGAAAAGTTTTATATATAATAGATGAAGAGGAATGGAAAAAAAAATTATTTATCATATCTACGGGTCTGTTAAAAATTGGATGACAGATATTTTAACTGATGGATATACAAAGTAGTTTTGAATTGACACAATTTTATGTTTTTACTCCGTTTGTTACTTTCATTGGATAATGAATTTGCAAAACAGTTTTGTACGGTTTTGTGCTGGTGATTGGTTTTTCATGTCTATCTCATGAATTCGTTACTTTGAAATGACGAAAAAGTCACAGACGAACGCACAATCAAATGCGTCTCATCGTTTACTTTATCGATTTTGTTTTAATTTGAAACAAAGCACAAACGAAAAATTTTTAGACTAAAACAAGCCGAATTGGTGTTAGCTGAAGACTTTCGTTCGAAATAGACTATTGATACATTTTCACAGCTGTAAAATTTGTATGATTAAAATATTTTTAGAGTAATTGAATATTTATATAAGTCAGCAAACAGAATCGCAGAAAAAGTAATCTTACTTTCTTGCAAGGAAACTTAAATAAACAATTAATGTACCGAGACAAAGCAAAAATATAATATTCTTATATCATATAGATTATTTATAAAAGGCATAAAGCGATTGAATGATTAAGTAAATTAAGTTTTAAGTAATCAAACATAAAATATATGTAAACCAGTTTTACGAGATGATGGTATGACTTATGACTTAATATTTTTGTAGTCACCGGGACGTGAATTTTGAACATTAGAGACGCTGGGAAAGTACGATTGTGCAAACTTGTTATTGTCATGTGTAAACATAAACGGTACTACTTTCCCAGCACGCGTCTTCATTTTGAATTTAATTTTAATTGTACATTTCATTTCTGACCATATTAGTCCTCTGGGTTATACGACCTTTTTTTTAATTTTACAATGTTCCTCGAATTACTGTCAGCATTAACAAAGTGCTAACGCGAAGAGACCATTCTTATTTGTTGATTTTTTGTATTTGTTTTACATGAACACTTGGCATGAAATTTCAAAGATTTTGCAACTTTTAATTATCACTTTGAATGTGTTGACCAAAGCGTTGAAAAGCAATGTCGCAAAGTTATGATGAATCGTTTCTCCGTTTGATTTTGTTTCATTGAATTGTAGTAATGAATTGTCAGAATTGTAAGTCCACAAAAATTCATCAAGCATTGCGTATTAAAATGATAGTGTGTATGTGACTTTCACGAATGATGCATTTGTCTGTAATAAAATTACTGTGTGACAATTTTTCAAAGCGATAAAAATTGTTGTTCATTGGTACTTGATAGGGCTCGAAGTGTATTTCATAAGAATGTATCGGTTACGATTAGGAATCAGATAACATACATTTTAAGAATAATTACATTATAGAAACTTCGAACTCTAATCATGTTCTTTAAAGCACATATAAATTGTAAGTTAAGATTATTGATTACAATATGTAACTTATAATATGAAAATATTTCATATAAAAAATCAAACTTGTTCCTTTCTTCTCCTTAAGATTTTATTTTCATTTCAACATTTCTTCATGGGAATCGAATTAAAGACACAGAACGTTGCAATAAAGTAAATGGTTTATTATTAATATAAAAAGTTACAGCTAAGTAATGTACAAAGTAAACACCAATGTTATCTTCACATGGTTTGTTCAACATATGACACTATTTACATATTTGAATAGTGATGTGTATTCCTTCTGAGCTGTAGAAAGTCATCTTTCTAATTTCATTTCATATTGCGATCAAAGTAACAAATCACTGGTTCACATTTGAAAATGCAATGGCTAGCAAAATACTTTAAGAAGGTACAAGTATATCGTCCTTATTGTCAATAAAACCTAAAAAACACCCTTCCAGTTACAAACAGCCATCGCACCGATCAAATAGATTTTCATCAACAATAAGCGATTCTTCCCTAGACGAAAACACCTGTCGTGAATCAAAAAAATTATTATTCGTGTATATAAAAAAATACATACGAAAAATCATTCGGTTAAACTAATCATTGATTGTTGGAATTGCGTGTCAAGCTCCGAATAGAAAGAGGCAAGTTTAAGGACAAGAGTTTTGGAATCGTCGCTTATTTTTTCGTGTGTTTTTCGAGGTTTTCTAGCAGGATGTCGGCGTCTTCTTTAGTTTTCACTCGCAGCAAGACCGACGTCATTTCGGAATTGGGTGTCGGCATACAGTGTACCAACAGTGTGTGATCCTTTGTGCGTTGTATCGACATTCCCGAGAACAGCAGGGTATTGATCAAAATGTTACCTAGGGAGTTCGCAGCACGTACGATCAACTGAATCTTCTCGTTCGGCGTTGGTTTCAGGAACAACGTTCCCACTCCCATGTCTTTGAACTGACTATCTTTCTTGATATAAACCTTGCACCTGTAACAATTAAGCAAATGTAAACAATGTTTCACAGTACTTTTTACTAATATAATTCATGTAAGAAAGTAAAAATGTTTTACCGTTGTTCAAAAATTGATCCTTCCTCAACAACTTTTTTGACCTCAGGTTTCGGTGGCTCCTCGTCTTCCTTCTCCTCTTCTTCTGTCTCGTTTGTCTTTTCTGTTGGCTTTGCTACTTGTGAACCAAAAGTAAACGGCTTGCCACTGAAAAAGAAGGTGTTAAACGTTAAGCAAACAACTCAAACCATAAATTCATACCTCACAAAACAGATTTGTGTCTTTCAACAAGTAATATTACCTGCCAAAACTGAATCCTGAAGTAGCTCCTGCAGTCGAGCTTTGTCCGAAACTAAACGTCGCAGGGTTAACAGTTATTACAGAGCTGAATATACCCGCAGCATTTTTGTCAGATTTTGCACCATCGTCTGTCGATGGAGGATTTGATTTCTTGAAAAATGGATTACTCTCGCTGTTGGCCGACGTGAACAGTTTGTCCGACTTTGTCTCCGGCTTGGTGAAAATCGATGGCAACTTTTGCGACTGATTGTCATTGCTGACGTTCGAAAAGATTGATTTCTCCGGCTTCCAAGGTTCGGTGCTGTTCAGACTAGTTTTCGCGGTTGTAAAGATCGAACCTAACATCGGTTCCGAGGCTTTTGTCTCCACTTTTTTTTCATTTGTGTCCACTTTCTCATTAGATTCTGTCTTAAGGGACTCGATATCCCGGAGATACTTCTCGTAATCTTTGAAAATCGGCGTGAGAATGCAAAAGGGATTATCATCGACGTGTTTCTTGATCCACTGCGAGACACCTTCGTTCAGACCTTTGAGTTTCGAGTAATAGATCGATGGCTTAGCCGGACTCGTTGGCCCAGTTTCTTCTGGTTTTTTTGTCGCGTCTTTTGTGGCAAACAAACTCGTTGATTTTGCTGCGGTACCATTTTCTTGTGATGCGCCTTGAGATCCGTTGGTTGTGGTTGATGATTTGCTTTCGGAATTCAAATTGGATAAAAAACTAAACGGAGTTGACGCGTTTGTCGTGCCGCTGGGTTTAAAACCTGCGAAGGAACTGAATGCACTCTTTGTACCTTTGTCCTGCAACAAAACAATTGTTTTAGTTCGCAAACGTACGTTTATAACCAAGTTATCAACGAAAAATTGTTTGTGTTTTTTCTGAGAAAAGGAAATGGATGTTTAAAAAAAGATAATGAGAATCACTTACGGCTGAGGCACTGATTCGTCGTTTAGCAACTCTTAAAGGCCTTTTTTCTAAGTCTTCGGCTGAAGCTTGAACGAAAGTTCCAGCTTCTTCTGGAATTTCTTCCTCGTTCCAATTGTCATGATTTAAATCAGTGGTTGCTGAACGTTTAGCCATGATTTAAAAAGAGATTCTGAAAAAGACTAATACGTTGATACAACATTCGATCACACAACTGTTTGTAAACAAATTTGACCGGATTTGATTCGCTTTGGTATGGTTGAGTTTGTAACGATAATTTTCATCTACTTTCTGGATAAAACGAATCAATTTGCAACACGAAAATTAAAAGAGTTTATTACTCCTCCTTCTAGGTTATGGAGCTTAGATTGGCGCTCAATTGAACTCTTGGCCAAAATTTGAATCTCTCTCTGTTACGTTATATGTTAGGTTATGTTGCTCTTAGAGGCTCCGATTTTTTTCTGAGCTATAATTTTTAGATAAGAAAGACAGTTTGAAGCTGACAAGCAGAATGTTTGCATACTTATGAGTGCATTGTTAAAACGAAATTTTTAATTTTAATTGTTACGAAAATGGTGTTAACCTTAATTGTGATGTACCGTTTATATAAACCAAGCGGCTGGATGTTGTTGGTTGTGAATAGCTAGGCCAGATGTGCAGTTTCGTTCAGGAAATAAGTTGGAATAAAATAACATATAGAAATATAGACTATTGAATTTTTTGGAATACTGAAAATTGTCGAAACACTTTGCCTTTTACTGCAGCTCGTATTAATGTGAGTTTGCAAGCACGCAAACCCGCGCGCTGTCTGGTGCTGCCACCTTTAAATGTTGAATGATAAATGTTAAATAACAAATATAATATTAAGAAAAAAAAATATATACATATTTGATGCTATTGTTTATTTTAAAAACATATCTATGATTATTTATTATTTCTAATCAACTGGTTACCAAAATAAAAGGGGGAAAATTTGAAAATCTACTAAGAACAGTGCTGTCACCTACAATCATTAAATTTCATTTTCTTTATAAAGAATGAGAAATAAATAAAATAAAAAAGTACAACAATGTATTTCATGCTAATGTCTACCTAAAAGACAAGTTTAGTTTAATGATAAACAAACTGTTACTTTTGACTTTGTATCAACAAAAGCTGCTTGTTCCTGATTGGTCGATCCGACGCTTGCAGTTTTGGAGCAAGTTACTGTCATTCAACCCTTTTTCATTTACAAAAAATACCATTTTATGGCACTGTTCGCTTTTCCGAAGTTTCAAAACCAAATTTTACACCAGATATACAACGAAAAACTGTTCCGTTTGTGTCCTCCTTCGTGCATATGTGTCATATAAGATACAAAACCGTGTAAACATAACCATGAATTTTGCAAGGGCTGTAGACGTATGCCTTCATCAAGGATTAGAACAATCGACATGTAAGCAGTAAACAAAGAAGAAATGTTTGTTTGACAAGTTTAATTCGAAAATCTGTCACATTTGACAAAAGAGGAGATTTGAAGGTTGTAATTATGGCGGAAGTTGAGCTGTATGATTCGACAATTTGTCGACTTTGTGCCGCTGATAACAGTGCTGGGATCCAACTGTACGAAGAGAATCAGTACAGTGCTGATCTTAGTGGATTGATCAATCGTTATCTTCCTTTAAAGGTAATTAAAAACTTCCAATTCAAAAATACCTTTTTTAAGTTTTATTTGTTGTTGTTTTCAAATCAAACCCTTTATTTCAAACAAAAATTTTAACTTTGTTTTGACTTTTTTTGAAATTTGTTTTTGCTGGTGGTTTTGAAAAACAAACTTGAATTTCCCAAAGTAGACAATTACAATTGCGAAAATTGTTATTTCGTGATTAAAAATAGTCATTTATTTATGCTTGTTTTGCAGGTACGAGATGATTGCAAATTGCCTAGAACGATTTGTCCAGGTTGTAACATACAACTTGACTCAACAGTCCAGTTCTTCGACCTGCTCATCAAAGGACAGAAAAAGATTCGAGAAATGTATAAGCAGCAAGTTGAAAGACAGAAAAGAGCTGAAAAAGAGCGATTGCGTTCTGACAGAAAAGATTATCAGAGTGTTGAACTGGACAGTTTGAAGACTTCCGTCGACGATGACATAGGAGACAACCCTTTTGAATCGCACATGATTATAAACAGTAATTGTCAATTTTAAAATTTAATCATAGTGTTAAAATCTATTTTTTCTGTACGAGTCACAATTATTTCTGTGTAGTCCTCCCAGACGGTTCAATGTACGCAACTGAACACGAGATAAGTTTACAAATGGAAGGCCTCGATAAGCCAAGAAAAAAAAGAGGCCGGCCGCCGAAAATTGAAAAATTGGAAAACGAAGAAGACGAAAAGGCAAAACATTATCTCAGATGATAAGATATTTCTGTTTCTTATGGTCTTTTTTTCAAGTAAATCTATTGTGAGATTCTAATACTTTCAGCAAGGAGATACCATAGAGAATGTACCTGATATTACTAGTCAAGAAGAAGACGATAAAAGAGACGAGGATCTGGATGAAACGGACAGTGATTCGAGGCAACGAAGAAGACGCAAAGTACCGAAAAGGCAAGATTTGTTATTCATTCATTTTTTTCAATTTAAAAATAATAAAGACAATGTGGGAGAAAAGTAAAAACTGGTGCTTTTTGAATGCAGATATTCAGAAGCTGTGCAGGGCAAAGAATTGGAAAGAATGTTCAAGGAAGAAGGTGTCATCGATGACGGTGACGATGATATCGACGATAACGAAGTTGTTATAGACAAAAGTCTAGAACATGTGACAGCAAACAACCACGAAGGTTCTGAAAACTTGTCTAATAAAAAAAACTCATAATACCAACAAAAAAAAACAATTTTGGCTCAATTTTTGCAGAGATTATTGGTCACATTGAAACTATAGAAGGCAAAGAATTGGGGGAACTAGTTATAATAAATAAAAGTCGAGGTCGCGGCAGGCCCAAAGTTCGAAGACGTAAAAACAGATTCACGTGCAACATTTGTAATCGAGGATTTTCTCAGCGCAGTCGTTATGTCATGCACAAGTACAAAAAATGTTCAATTTTTGATTCGATGCAGCGAAAAATTTAATTGTATGAAATCTTTTGTTTTTATTTTCTAGAAACTTTCACAAGGATGAAAAGTACGAGTGCGCTGAGTGCAAAAAGCTATACAACAGTAAGGACAATTTGCATCTGCATCAAAAAACCACAGGGCACAGTTGCGAGGAACCCAAAACGTCTGAGAATGTGGAAAAAGAAATCGAGTCTACAATTGAAACTGCCGAGACGCTCAAACTGGAACATGTTGATTTGAAACTAGGAGTTAGCGACGAAAAAGTTGAACATCCCGAACAATTGGATGCTTCAGCAAATTCTGAAACCCCACAATTTTTGAACGAAGATTGTGACAAGGTGATTTTTATTTGCAAGAAAACAATTCATTTACTTTTCACTTGATCATAATTTAACATTTTTAGAGCGTCATTTATATTATTGTTTTTTCAGAACAAGACTGACAAGTACCCGTGTGACATTTGTGGCAAAGTTCTGAATCATCCGAGTTCAGTGATTTATCACAAGGAAGCCGAGCACAACGACGGTCGTAGGTTTGTGTGCAACAAGTGCAACAAGAGTTTCAAGCACAAGCAGTTGTTGCAGAGACATCAACTCGTGCATTCCGAGGACCGGCCGTACTCTTGCAAATCTTGCAATGCCAGTTTTAAAACGAAAGCCAATCTGTTGAATCATCAGTCCACACACACAGGCGAGAAAAAGTACTTGTGTGAAATTTGCAATCAGCAGTTTGCACACAAAACTAGTCTGACTTTGCACCATAGGTAATTTTTGTAAACAATAAATCTAAAAACCGACAAAATGAACTTGTTCAATGTTCCAAATTTGTCATTTTTAGGTGGCACAAAGGTCATAAACCATACAAATGTGAAGTGTGCAGTAAAAGTTTTTCACAAAATGGCAATCTTCAGGAACACATGCGTATCCACACGGGCGAAAAACCATACTGCTGTGACTACTGCGGTCGCAAATTTACGACATCGTCGCAATTTAAATTGCACGTCAAGCGTCACACGGGTGAGAGACCGTGGAAATGTGAATTTTGTGCCAAAACTTTCTTGCACAAAGACACGTGGAAGTGCCACGTGCGACGACATAAGGGAGAAAAACCATTCCAATGTAACTACTGCAGTCGAGGATTTACAGAGCAATGGGCTTTGAAAAAACACCAGAGATTACACACAGGTTTTTATTTTCGTTTCTTCTATTTTCTTACAACTCTTAAATTTGTTTCTGAAAAATTGTAATTTTTTATAGGAGAGAAACCTTACTCTTGCGATGTATGTGGCAAGGCTTTTGCAGATTGTTCGAACTTGACCAAACACAAAAAGGTACTTTTATAAATTTAGTCTTGAAAAAACAAACGAATGAAATTGTAGAAAGCAAAAGAGAAGAAAAATATTCGAAGACGAATTGATGAGTAGAGTTATGAACGTTTGGTTTTAGGTACACAGAGAAAACAAAGTTTATGAGTTAACAGAGGCTGAAGACCCATCGATGGATCGTGTCTGGCACATCTTGCCTGACAGTACAGAGAACGAAGAGAGTGCTCTGACAGGTCAAGTAGCTCAAGTGATCGCCAGCGAAGATGGTGCTGCAAATAACGCTCAACAGATTATCTACGTCTCTTATCAAGACCCAGACGATCCTCTAACGTCGACCAAAACTTTGCAACTTGGTAATACGTTCAATTTAATTTGTTCAACTCAAATCTAGTGTTTCTTAATCACAATTTAACTTGTTATGTTCTGGACTAAGTTTTAATTATTATTTTTTCATTAGTCGATGCATCTCTTTTGCCAACCAAAGAATCAGCCGAGATTGACGATCAGCCAGTTGCCATCATGAATGTCTCTGAGGGAGTTGTGAAAAATGTCATCGAGGATGATATCTATGAGAATGAAGGGACTGTAGAATTTGAAAATTCCGATTTTCAATTGCAGGTACGATTGTTTTAAAATTTGTTATTTTCAAAATTGTTCAAAATTAGGAATAGTTAACAATTTTTTTATTTCATTTTGTTATTGTATTTTTTATTGCATTTCAGATCACTGACGAAAAAGGAAATCCCCTTTCATTGACAATGGAACAAACTCGGCAGCTTCTGTCCGATAAGAACATAGTCAGTCAGTTGAACGCAGCCCAGGCGATCAAACTACTTCCCAAAATCACAGATATCCCGAGCAAAACCATCTTTCAAACTGCAATTGATTCAAGTCCAACTACCATCAATAAAGATTTGAATGTAAGACAAAAAATGAAACTGCTCTTTTAAATTTTTTATTTTATTTGGTAAATAATTCTTTCTTTCACACTTTTTTAGCAACAAGACGATGCAGAAGAACCAGCCACGATTTCTATAATTAATACCGAAGCTGAGTCTCAATCCGCAGGCAGCGTGCTGGAAAACGCTCAGTCCTACGAGTTCACAACCCCAGACGGCCAGAAGTTACGATTATTCACGTCTTATCCGGTAGACCCTAGCATTCAGCTCGATTCAGAATACGTGACCATAATGTAGATGAAAAATTAATCTTAGACTTCTTGTACTTAAGTAGTTCGTTACAAAAAATACGTTGTCAATCTATTTACCAAGGTGCTGTGTCGTGCACTCAAAAAAACATAACTTAAAGATTTAAAATTGTTCTTCTTGTACAAACTCGATTAGTTTTTCAATATTAATTTTACTTTTTTATCAACAAAAATATAAATCGTTTCCTATGCAAAAAAAACTTGTCATCAATCGTTAAACTCTTGCCCTTAACACCTCTCATCGCATCAATGAAAACTGTGAACCGACGAGAGAGCTTTCGAATTCATTTCAGCGCGAGATATTTCAAATGGCTATTTAAGTTCAGTTTCTTTGTCCGAGCTACGAAAATACCGAACGCGCCAGCGTCCAGTTTTGTTTTCTTTTCAACAAACATATGTATATATTTCCGTACCATTTCCAATCCAAGCCCCTTTAATCAGGGACGACACGCAGACCCTTAGTTTTCAAACTCAATGTCTCGCAATTGAATTGTCACATTCTTCATTCGAACGACATTTTATCAGATCCATTCGTTCCGTGACAGATCAGATAAAAGTCACAGTCGAACATAAAAAACACCCTCGTTCAAAAGACAAAATCGAAAACAACCCGCGAAAAAGCAAAAACAACCAGATTTCTCAAAGTAAGGGTATTTTCACACAAGGCAATAAAATTAAAAGGTCATAATTTGTAAAACGCGTTTACCGATGAAATGAAAATAATGAGTTTAGCGCGAAGCAATAAAATGTTGCGTGGTTGAAAATAAATGTTACTTTATTTTGAGAATCGTTCGGAAAAGCAACGGCGGGAGCCTTCCATTATGCGCTTTACACTTGAACTATATATACACGTGCGAATGTGACACAACAACAAATACTTGTCAAACGTTGCGCGACAATTAGACGCGTCAAAGGAAAATACTCCATTGACGAGGGCGTCCAAAATAACGGGTCCGAGTGGTTCGGACCTGTGGGTGTTAGCGGTGACACGAGTAAACACTATAAATACTCGCGAACGAAAAAAAAAAAAAAAAAAAGAGGAAAAGAGCCGTTGATAAATGAAGCGGTCTGCGGAGTTGGAAGTAAAATAAGCATAGGCGCGTGAGGGTTGCGGTGCCAATGAGGGACGACAGTTGAATGCGTACGTCAGTCTTGCAGCCAAGTGTCCGAGCCTCGCACACGATTTGCAGTCGCTCCTTGATCGATCATGGCCCTTTGAAAGAAAATTTTGCAACAAAATTGATTATTTGTAATTTTGCACTCGCGATGGATCGGATTCGAAGCTAGGTCTATTTTTTGACACGACCAAAAATAGCGCGGTCAATTTGAAGGTGTCGAAGATGCACCGGGTGCTGAGCCTTCAGATGGCCAGGGGGTTCGGCGAGACGAGCGAGTATGTGACCAAACGCATGTGCTTCTCCCTTGTCCTGTCGACGGGCTTTCTCTGTATCCTTGGAGGCTTTCTTCTAGGCAGGTATGCTGTTGAGAGGACACTCAAGATGCGCGCTGACAGAGCACACCTCGAGTTCGCTGATAATGGACTCAGAAGCAGCAACCATCTGCAGGCACTTCTTCTTCAGATCCTCGAACAGACAACTTTTGATGACAACTATATCTCGTGCGTAGAGCTCGATTCTGTTTCAAAACAGTGCAGTTTTGCAATCATTTTGATTTTTGTTATTTTGTTTTGTTTTGTGTTCTTTTCATGCGATACTAAATTATTTATAATCTGTATGTTAAGTGGTTAAGAGTATGTTGTTATTGAAAACATGAAACATTGTTTCGAGAAACAATCTAAACAATCGATTGAGGAAGTGTTGTAAAATGAGTGCTTTTTTCAATCAATATTTGATGAATTATGAAATGGAATTAGAAAATCAATTTTTGTAATCTGTAGATTGTCTCAACTCATTTTTGCAAAAGTCATGTCTTGCGAATAACATAAACAACTCGTTTCGTTTCAAATTACAATAATTTTCAAAACTCGTTCATTAATTGTTTCAAAGTTGAAATTTAAAATTAAATTTCAAAATAAGATTAAGAAAACTTTTCTTAACTGTTTTCAAATTTGAATTCCATCGTAGCACTGATGTGGTTCAGCTGGACGATAGCATCCACGGAATCAAGGGGATTCTAAAAAAGTTTGAATTCTTTTCCAAAGTAGTTGAAACAACCACTTGCACCATTGCTACAGTTCGTGGATTTCGTGAACCAGGTAAACATTGAAACTATTAACTTATTTAAATAAAATTTTTTAAGTAAAATAAATACTTATTAAAAATGAAACAAAACAAAAACATAAGAAAAAAAGTAAACAATTGTTTAAAGTAAAAAATGTTTACAGATAAATACGTGGTGTTTTCCGTGAGCGGTGACGGTATAGGATTATCAATAGAATTGGCAGGTGCTCTGAACCAGATGTACCTGGAACAAAGCTGGAGGCCCCGTAGATCGATAATTTTTTGCATGTTCCTTGGTTCCAATGACTTCTGCAAAAAAGAGTTGCCCAGTTACGTGCAATCGGGTGTAATTGCTTACATAGCAGTTCACGGTAACGCTGTCCAAGGTAGCCGTCGAATTATTTATTTATGTGTCTATAAACACGGGATATGCGACAATCGGTCGTGTTCAAATTAATATCCCCTCCAAGAATAGAAAAATGATTTGACTTTTTTTATAATAACTAAATTTTACGTGCCGCACAGTATGTCACTCATTGAACAGACATTTGAAATTGAAATTTGGACGAAACCAAATTATAAAAACGTAAACTGTTTGGTTTCACAATTTTTTGCCTAATTTTAAATTGAAATTACGAAAATTTCGGGTCGTTATTTATTATTTATTACTTTCGTGACAAGCGTATGAATAACTTAACGAGGATCATTTGATATTGAAATGATACACCCTGGCTGTAAAAGAAGTAAATTTATTCCAGTAGCTACTCATAATCCGCTGTGAATTACGAGCGAATGTTAAAAATAGTCCAGCGAAAATAATGCAACATTCATTCTCGTTGAAATTTTTAGCATTCTTTTCTTTTCAGATAAGGGATACTTCGTAGTTTCAGGATCAGATATGATGCAGCAGATGATTTATCAGTCGATCACCAAACTTCAATTCAGTTCAATTCACGTCGGCCGGCTTGTTGACAATTCAACTCTGTTCGGCCAGGATAATAATCTTCCCAGGCTGGCGGTGAACATGCCCCATGCGGTTTTATCATTTGTTGTAAGATGACTACTGTTTTTAAACTCAACTCAATTGTTCAATCGTTCAATTTTATATCAATCTTTATTGGCAACAATTAATTTCTAAAATAAGCATCTTTCAAATCGATAAATTTAATGCTGATGTTATATTAATTTTTTAAATTTCCAGTCTGGCAATAATGAGAGATCCAAAATCTACGATGAAATTCCGATGGAAAAATACCGCAAAGTCCTTGCACAAATTGTTGGCGTTAGTATTTGGAGACTATCGGAAAGCATTGTGTTACGTTGGGATCCAAGTTATTTCAATCATTCGGTCACCCAAGCACTGGATTCGATTGATTCAACTGAATTTAAAGAACAAAAAGGTTCTGTCAATATCCAAAAAGTTTCCTCTTTAAAAAAAATAATCTTTGAACCATTGACCCTTAATTGCAAATTGTGATGGATGAAATAAAAGAAAAATTTACAATAATTATTATTAAAGCAACTGGTTCAAGGCCAATGGTTCAACTAATCGAAACAAATATATAAATTTATGTCAATTAACACCTATCATTATGTTGCAGACAAACTTTTTTTAACAATAGAAGAAACTGTGAAGGACATTAACAAACTGAACGCAAAGTTAGACGCAATAGAGAAATCAAAGTATTATACATCGTTCCAATTTTAATTAAGTTTTTCATTAAATTCTTATTTTATTTTCAATTGCTACTTTCTATGACACGCAAGTCATTTTTCACCTCTGTTCAAAACGATTTTAATGATAAATGATTCAAATTTTGAATTCAACTTTACATTTGTTTTCTACTTTTTTTACTCCTTTCAGTTCTGTTGATATAAATTATAATTTTAAACAATTATTAAATTGCTATTAATGTTTTAAAGTTGAAAAAGAATTATATTTGACTAAATTTAAAATATTCGCAGGTGTCTAGAAGTGCGGATGTCGAACGACTTAATAGTGAAACTGGACCAGGCGTTGTTGTGTCCAGACAGGGATCTCCATTCGAAGACTGATTTAGTGATATTTTCCATACTTCCCCACGAGAGCTCGAGCGTGATAGCGTCGCATTTAAACGAACTCGCGATGTGCTACGCCGCAGCTGATGAACTCTTGCGAAACGCTTAATCGCAAAACGAAAAAAAAACACAAAAATACAAACCAAAACTTCATTATAAGTGAATTAAAATGTTCTATTTTTCCTTTTGTAAATATCATTTCTTTTTTCTACGATGTACAAATGTGCGTATCAAAACTATATCACAATTTACTTAGTACAATTAACTTAATTAAATAACACTTAGAAATGCGTAATAAAATACATGGATATGTTTCTCTTCAGTCATATCAGTCCTCCGAACCTAATCTGTCTCTCGAATTGTTCCGCGTTTAGCGTACCATCGATAGCTTCGCAATTCGGATTGAAAACTGAGTAGGCGCTGATTTCCCCGGGTCGTTTTGGTTTCGTCCGCGTGTTGAAGTAGACGAAAAACAACCCGCTGACGATGAAGTAAATCGCTCCGAATTCAATTTTGACAGCGATGAAATACAAGGTCGCCCAGAGAACGAAGTACAGCACATAAATCAGTCTCTTTAGGAGCAAACTTTTCGGCTCGGATTCTTCCTCCACTTCTTCGCCAACTTCTTCAGTTTCCGGCTCGTCATTGTCTTCTTCGTCCTCGTCTTTTTTGCCAATCAACTCCTTTGTTTCCTGCAATCTTAAAAGAATGAAATGAATTTTTGATTTTTCAGTAAAATAAAAGTTCAATCGATAATTAAAATGTAGTTGATTTGAAAGTATAATTTAATGTTGAAAAAATGTATGACACTTTTCAAAACAGTGATATCGTGCTGTTTAAATAGAATTAACATAATAAATGCAGAATTGGCGTTTTTATTTGAATGTTTTTACATTTAGAAAAAAATGACGGATTAAGATTGTTGGACTGAAACAATAGAGAAGCTTGTTTATCGATTCTTAACAATTGAATTTTGTTTGACTTGTTCGAGGTAACCGTGGAAGTGTCAGATGAATCCTGAGAAATTGTCGTTTATGAAAATCTATAAATAAAACATTTGTAACAGGTTAAGCTCTGCAAGTTCGGAGTGGAAAGATCGATTTCGTAAGCGACTTTTACATCGCGTTTGATGTGTAACAGGAAAAGATTGTCGCCAATTAGCAGTGATTTTTTCATTCTAAATCAATTATTATCATTGACAATTAATTGTAAACACATGAGACTGGTTGGTGAACGTGACATAACCTCACCTCGTTGTTATCGTTGAATCTGACTGGCTCCACGATAAACATTTTTTCACTAAGCTTGTCGCGTTGTTCACCAGCGCGGTTCTTCGTTTGAGCTTGCGATACTCCTCGAGTTTTCGGTCCATCAGATGGTTTCAACTGACAGGCAAGGTGAGCGATCAAAACATTGCTGAAATCTGCAACCACTACTCTGAAAACGTGTACCGTTACACCATCCTGTCATGCGTGCGATAAAATCGCTCGGCTTTGAAAATTCAAAACTTGAAAATGCATTATTTTTGGTTTGTTTATTTTTGTCTTCAATGTTTATGACAATTTGTTCGTGACTTTGAAAAGTGATTTACAAGGTCAGTTGTAATTTAATTTTCAAGGTAGTTTTGAATTCTTTATTTTGTGATGCGACATTTCGCAATTTTTAATCGTCATGTAAGTCAATTTATTTTTACACAAAAATTGCGAATATAAATTTACGAGAGAGAATAAAATGACAACGTTTTAGATTCATTTCATCCAAAAAGAATTTCTTAACAATTAATCATTAGGTTTAATCAGCGGAATGTAAGACAGAAAAGTTTGAGTAATAAAGATTTTTGTTGCATTTCACATGATTTATCATGCATTCGTTACGTTATATGTTATGCGCACGTTTTCAATTACAAAACAGTCTTAAATCGTTCGTTTATTAAGAAGGATACATTTTACCAATTCAACAAATCTGATATCTTATTTCGATTAAGACGCGCAAAATATTGACATTTCAGTGAGTAAAATGTTGTTGAAAATTATTGTTTAAGACATTTCAATTAGTCTTCAATCAAATTACAAAATCTCTTGAAATTCATTATTATCTATTTTGCACAAATGCGTAATTGAAAGTTGATATCAAATGAAGTAAAAATTTGCAACAATTTTGTTTGTTTCAAGACATGAATCATCAGTTGGAAAATGACATTTCGCAACTGAGCGTGAACAGCGAAGTTGTTAACGGGGGCATGAAAAAATCCTTATCAGGTACTTTCCCCATTGATAATCAGCCAGAGAAAAAAGTTCTGGTACTCTACACTGGTGGAACTATAGGAATGGTTCGAAATGAAAGTGGAGGTAAGTAATGATAAACAAACAAATAGTAATTTCGTATACTTCTTGATTCATATCCGAAAATAATGCTGAATCTTCAGTTTTGGTACCAAAACCTAATGCTCTCGTGAAGAAAATAAAAAAATACCCCAACATGCACGATGCAGAATACGCTAGCGAAAGGTTTGGCGGGATGGGACCTCTGGTTTTACCGTACGTGTTTTAAAATGAAAAATTTGTGATATTACAATGAAATAAACTTGTTTTTTTATTATTAAAATGTGCAATTTACAGATTAACTGGACTAGAAACACGAAGGATAATTTATAACATTTTAGAATACACCCCTTTATGTGATTCAAGTAATATGACAATGGACGACTGGATTCGAATAGCAAAAGACATTAAAGTAACTAAAAATCTAACAGAATTTTTGCAAAAAAAATTTTTTAAGCACTGTGTTTAATTTTATAATAATGATTTATAGCAATCATACGAGTACTTTGACGGTTTCGTGGTCCTGCATGGGACAGACACTTTGAGTTACACTGCCTCAGCCTTGTCCTACATGCTGGAAGCCTTAGGCAAGATCGTGATCCTGACAGGTTCCCAACTACCCCTGTTTGAAGCCAGGAGCGACGGCCTAGACAATTTTTTATCCTCGCTATTAATCGCTGCTGATTACAACATTCCCGAAGTCTGTATTTTTTTCGGAAGCGAGTTGATGCGAGGAAATCGCACTTCGAAAAGATCCACCAGCGACTTTGATGCTTTTGATTCTCCCAATTTTCCTCCCTTGGCTACAGCTGGAATCAAAATCAATGGTAAAATTATTTATACAAATCAAAAAAAAAATTGGAATTCATATGTTCATAACAAAAAAAAAAAAAAAATGACAAAAATTTGTTCCAGTCGATCACAGATCCATTTTTCGATCATGCCTAATAGAAAAGTTCCACGTTCATTCGACGCTGAATAGAAACGTTGGGTTGCTGAGATTGTTCCCGAGCATAACTGCAGACCTGGTTCGAGCATTTTTGCAGCCCCCAATCGAGGGGATGGTTCTCCAAAGTTACGGTTGCGGTAACGTGCCAAGTAACCGAGAGGACATCATGAAGGAACTGCAACAAGCAACAGATCGTGGTGTAATAATTGTAAACATCACTCAGTGTACCAAAGGAACAGTTTCAACCACATATGAAACTGGGAAGAACTTGAAAAAGGCTGGTTAGAGTAATTTGAAAATCAAAATATCATTAATCTCTCAAAAATTTGTTTAGCTAATTTATGACAGTTGGAAACGTATTTTTCAGGAGTTACTTTTGGTTTTGATATGACACCAGAGGCTGCATTGGCGAAGTTAGCTTACGTGCTATCAAAAACCGAGTGGGACACCGAGACCAAGCGGGAAATGATGCAAATAAATTTACGAGGAGAGTTAACTGACAACCAGCCACCCTCGATGAAGCACTGGAACCCCGCTGACATTGTTTCGCAAACCATGAGTTTGAATTCTCCAGAAGGAGCCAGAGAACTTAGCAATATTCTCTTTCCAGCGATGCTGTGTGCTGCTGTTGTTGCACAGGATACCATCAAGTTGGATCTGCTAAAAGGATATGTAAGAAACGTTCAAATTCCTCAATTTCAAAATGACCAGTGATGAAAAATTAAAGATTAACGACAAAAGTTGTACTATTTTTCTTAGGGAGCAGATGTCTCACAACAGAACATGGATGGTAGGACAGCTCTGCACATAGCATGTTGCGAAGGGAGCATAGAAATGGTACAACATCTCTTGAACATGGGAGCTAATGTTCATGTAAAAGACAGATACGGTCGGTCGCCTCTGATTGATGCCATAGATAATGACAGACACGAAGTAAAAATTAAAATAAGCATAAAACTAAACTTAACAAAATTTACTGTGCAATATTGTTTAAGTTAATTATAATTTCAGATAATAAAACTGCTATTAAAGTGCGGAGCTCATCTCTATGAAAGATCGCAGATAATAGGTGGACGAATGTGCGCGGCAGCGTCTACAGGAAACACGAACCGGTTGCTTTCCTACCACTTGGCCGGTGCTGACCTGTCCCAAAGCGACGTCTCGGGAAGGTCGCCTCTTCATCTGTCTGCGCTGCATAATCACACGGCCACAGCCAAATTTTTGCTGGATCACGGTGCGGATTACAAATCCAAAGATATCTTGGGCCAGACTGCCTACGACCTGGCGGTGCTTGCGAATGCTATGGACACGACGAAATTGCTGGGCGCTTTTGATAACCAGTAACAGGAAGCGAATGTGGAGAATGAAACAATACAATTGTTTGGACAAAATGTTGAACTGTTGGATGAAAATAAAAACCGAGTGAAAGCACAGTGTGGAATTATCAAATATTTCATGCGTGTCTGTCGCGTGCTGAAATTTTACGCCGTGTTTCTTATTGAAAGAAAGTGCTTCACTTTGAAAGCAAATAACTCTTACTTTTACTAGTTACGAATGTTGCGACAAATTAACTTTGTCGTTTGTCGTGTCATAAAAAATGAACAATCGTTGTTCAGGCTTTGGTTGTCAACTTGAAAATGGAAACATTTTTTATACTCTGACGCAAAAATGAATGTTCTGATTGATTCATTGTAGACCGTTCAAAATTATAAGTACAAAATGAGATTATAAAATCGAATTCGTACAATATAGAAAATCAATGTACAAAGTTAAATGATCCGATTATTTATACTGTAAAACAGCGTTTAAATGAAGTTAGTGCCATAATTTTTGTTTTTTGTATAATTTTTATTAGAGCTGTATTTCTAACTTGTACAAAAAGTCTTCGTTTTTTGTACCACACAAATTGTGAAACGAAATACAAGATATGTCGTTGACACTGTTATTTTAGTGTCAAGAACGTTATTTTGCAAGAGGAAGTCGTTGGGATTAATTTTATTGTTCCCCATTCCTTAGAACTGTTTAAGTGACGTTGACAAAATCGACAATGTTTGGATAGTTTCGAGAAAAACATGAAGTGTCATGCTATTTGAACTGCGAACAATGTGCGAACATAAACTTTCAGCTAGAGAAGCGCAGTTACGCTTGGCAAAATCGTCCCTTGGAAGTTATGACAACGAAAGCGAAACCAAGTGAGCAATTATGTCCCCATACTTGTATCGTTTGGAGATGACAGTGCCCGACTATATATTAGAACGATACCATCAAATTTGTTCACTTTTCTTAACAAATTAAAACTGCCAACTGGTTTGTTAGCTCTGTTTTTGAATTTTTTATCAAGGTGCTTCTTTTATTTTGCAAACAAATAATTATTATATATAACAAATAGTGATTGTATCTTTGTTTTTCAGATGTTTTTCAAGGTGAAACTTGTTTCACTTGTTTGTGTCTTATCAATTTTGCATGTCCAGTGTGTTCCAAAGTATGAAACCAGAAGGTAAACAAATTTAGTTACTTTTTAGTTTAATTTGCATTTATTGATTTTGATAATTTTACTTTTAGTTTTGTACCAAGTTCCATAGACTATTCAGATAAATCATCAAAAGCTCACGATCAAGTTGCCATGCCATCAAATGCACAAGAAAAAAAAGAACCTGCACCTTCACCTAAACTTGCTGCTGTTTCTAATGATGTCATTGATAGGACCCAAGAACCTCGATTTGGATTTACTAACGTTGGTGGCACTGGTGCAGTACGTACAAAACTCATTTTCCATTTTTATGAAAGAGAAAACGAAGAAAGAAAAAAAATGAATCATCTTTTCAATTTTCATTTTTTCCTCCAGGGTTACGGAATTTCCTCTTATCCAGGCAAGGTCGATCTTGGGGGTCTGATTGTAGGCGCAGTGTTAGGAGTTGGAACTATTCTAATCATTCCAAAAATCCTCTACATCCTTTCAAATTCTTACGGAAGTTATGGAAGAAGTACGATCAATCTTAATTTTTGTATTAAAAAAATTAAAACTTAGGATAAAAATAGAAACAACGAGTTTTAACTGAAAATATCTATTTTTTTCAGGTGAAGATAGTGGCTACGCGCAAATTTTGACAAAACTTGACGACGCTCTGTCTCGTCACGGAATAGATTCAACTTCCTGTATGCAAAGGATGGTCTGCACCTACACCCAGCAAGCTGCAGAATCTGTCCGTTCGTTCGATCGTTCTCTGGAATCGGAGGAATTATCGCCCATTGACAAGCTGATTGATAACATCTCGATGAATCCCATGTTACACACGGCTTTGAGAGGAACGGCTATCCAGGAGGCCATGCAGACCGGGAGAAGCGACCAGGATTGCGCTCAAGTGTACCACCATTGCATGTTCTCGATGGAAACAATGTTTTCTCTGTTGTCGAATATTGTCGCGGCCATGGCTGCTGCTAATGCCACCAAACCAAGTCAGTCCACGTCTTCGTCCATCACTTTTGATAATTCTTTGTAACTTAGTTGAGCTTAGAAATAAAATTTATTCAAAATGTAATTTATAAAAATACGATAAGGTATGGCGAGAAGATTAGGAAGGAATTTTGAAAGGAAAATGTGGGACAGGAATGTCAAAATTAAATCATCGAGTTTGAGTAACATTTTATTCTGACGGTTTTCAGATAAATAAATAATGCTGTCTTACAAATATTTTTTACAGTGTGTTTACATTATAACGTCAGTTCGTACAATAGAACAATCTAAGGTCAATTTTAAATCTAATACTTTTTACATTTGCGAGGTCCTGATTCCTTTTTCGAGGGACGCATTATTTCTGGTGGCCAGAAATCATGATCTACCTTCTTCGTTAATTGAAAATCGGAACATCTTAAAATCACAACGAAGAGAGTCGATTTACAATTTCTAATTAGTCGTAGAATCTCATTTATGTAGTAGAGTAGTAAAATAGAGTGATCAGACACTTCAATTGGTCTAACTTTTTGATAGAACTTTATCTGTAATTTGTAATGTCAATTTTGAATAAAATACTGTGTTGAGTTAATACCTTACGTTTTACACTCTTTTTTGGTGGCAGTCTTAATGAATTAATTATATTCATTAAATGATTCGAGTTTGTTTGAGTAATTTTCTAAACTCGCTTCCACCTTTATTATTTCAATATATAAAAAATACTCTTCATGGTAAAATAATTTGTTCAATCAAAAAATATACTTTTGTTTTCATCTCAAATTTCAATGTTCACTTGATTTTAAAACTGAAATTGCGGGATCCAAAATTGTATTTATAATTTCTTGTTGTTTCTGAACTATTTTTAATATAAAAATACTGCGATTCACTTTTGTCTAACAAACATATCTCTTAATGTATATTTTCTTGCTAATTAGCACGTCATCTGTGTTTACAAAATGTAAAAAATTAATTATAAATCAACCACAAAACTTATGCGTCAACTTAAAAAAGCAAGTACGAGTAAAAGAGAGGAACTTTTTGAGAAAAACATATTTAAATGCGAATTTAAATCTTGATGTGCAATTGAGTTACTGTAAAAAACACTATATCAATTTTCAACAATAAAATAAATCTTTAATCGACAACAAAAAAGTTGTTCTAATTTATATATCTTTCCATTGTAATTGTAATGAGTAAGTGAAGATATTAATATATTTCGAGTGATAACTAAAGTGCGTTTCTGCAATTCAGATATGTTTCATATACAATACTTTACATCGTTAACAAAAATAATTTCTCATTTTATTATCTCTATTGTCAACTATCAATATTGTTTGGCAACTCCGTCTAAACCAGCAAAAGTTCATTCGAAAATACAGACAAAAATTGGTATCGTTTAATGAGACTTCTTACGGAAAAGTTTAAATGTCAAAAATCATTCATAAAATCTACTAAATAAGTTATTTGTCTAACCGCTCATTTTCGTGTGGGAGGAAAGAACCAATTTGAGCAGACTGTACCAAAGTGATTTTTCTCAAATTAACCCAATCAACGAATTAACACGTTTCTCGCCACTGATACATAAATGCATCATTTTCAAAAATAGTTTTTTTATGTTTCTTATTAACTTTTGTAAACAAGAAATTTCATGTTAACTTTTTTTAATGTTTGTCAAAAATGGGTTAAGAAAACAAAAAAAAAACAATTATCGTTGACAAACAGACGGCTGAGTGGATAATTAAAACAACAATAAATAATATAAAATTGAGAATACTGATATTTCCTTTTTCCAATTGACTTTTCATAATAAATTTCAGATCATTTTACAATAAAATTCAGATCAATTGTTAATCAAAATCCAAAATCCAATATTTAACTCCTTGTCCACTCAGTCCTCTAGTGCTAAACTATCAAAAATCAAAAACTCAATCGAAACACCGGTACCAATGATTGAATAACGACCTATCTTGTAAGGTCCATGTATTGTCTCTTAGGCAAAAGTAGCATGACGCCGACAGCCACGCAAACATGCCAGAAGCTATGGACGATATAATAATTGCTATGAGTCTGCAAGAACGCGTAACAAACGAGGCCAACAACGACCACCGACAGTCCCGCTGGTAAATAATACAATCTGTAAGGCCTCGCGGGGTAATGGTAGGTTCCCTTGGCCCGACACTTGCGGGCCCAGGATAGGCCGACGAGGATGCACCCCGTGACAGCCGGCACGAGGAAAACCCAAAGCGCCGTGCGGTCCAGCTCGGCGCCGACTGCGAGCACCACCGCTCCCGCCATTTGCAAAAAGGCAGTGAGCCTCGGACCCACCGACACCATCGCAACCAGAGTCACCCAGATGGACAGCAGGGCGTTGTAAAAGTCGCAGAACTGCAGCACGCTCAGTCTCATGATGCAGAACTTGTGAAGCTCGTCGCCGGAATCACATGCGTGGTAGAAGGTCGAGAAGAACATGACGGACGCATAAGTTATGGCCTCGGTGTAATATTGTCTGCGCACCGCGAGCACCAGCGAGCCCAAAAAGGCCACGTTGCTCAGAGACAAAAGCAGCAGTCGTTTAATCACCGTTCCACTGTCCAGCACGTAGGTGTCGTCGGCGCAGTCGAACCCTCGGTACCCAACGACGCAATCGCAAGAGGAGAAAACCAGACCGCCGCTGGAGTAGTGCATGCACCGGCCGTGGTCGTTGCATTGACCGTTCACGCACGCGTAGGACCCCACGTTGGTCTCCACCTGGGTCGAGCACTCTTTTGCACAGGTGCAGTTTTTACAGATGCTGCTCGAACAGTTCTGCGCACAGGCGCACGAGTCGTCCAAACAGAAGGCTTTTATTGTTAGGTACCAGGTACCTGGTTCCGGGTACGGGATGTACACGAACGAAGGCTCTGTGCTGTTCACCCAGATGTCTGGAACTGTTGTTGAATGTCTCCTCTCGCAGGCAAGCGTGTTTGTTATGTTTGAGTAGTAACCTGCAAAGAACAATTTTTTTATCGATGTAAACAAACATTTATTTATAATGTAAACATTGTAAACATTGATTTGTAGTACTTTTTAAAACATTGTTATTTTACCTAAAGACACACATCCAACAACAAGAACTTTTCCAACTTTTGTCTCGTCCTTGACAGTTTTCAACCCAAGAGTCAAAGTTCCTCCAATGTCATAAACTGGTCCGATATCAAATTTCAAAGCAGTTAATGTACCGACTGTTAGATTCACTGGAGAAGCCTTGGTATCGTTCTCCAAAAGGTGGTCATAGTCAAAGAGAAAAAAGTCCGAAAGCGACCGACGAATGAGGTCCACTTTGTTCAGATGTGTTTTATCATTAGGTCCATATTTTTTAAGAGATATTGTGATGTTGGACTCAGTGCCGTTATGGATCCTCAGTAGGAGGTTGTGGATGGTGTTCTCGTTGGGGCGGAAGGCCATCGTGACGTTGGACGAGTTGAAGTTGGTCTTGGCCAGGTTGTCCTGCGCTGTGACGTAGGCGTAGATCGTGCAGTTGGCGCAGGACGAGTCCAACGTCAGCTCCACTTTTTCCACATCTTTTGGGACGTAGAACTTGAGAAGAGCCGAGTCGTTTTGTTTGGCGTTGAGATTGATAGTGGCGGCTTCTGACAAGGTACCTTCAGTTGCAACGGGTTCTATTAATAATTCGACGTCGAGCACTGTGTCGCACGTTGCTTCCAAACCTAATTAAAGAATAATTGATTGTTATTGGTCTGGTGTTCCAATTAGGTGTAACTGATCATTTGTTTGATTCGTCAAACTTCATTCCTAAGTTTATCAACAACTTTTTGTAAACAAACAAACGATAACTTGTTTTTTAAATTTGTATAATTGTTTACAATTGAGGTAGAATAAAGATCAATTAATAATAATAATAAATAATTGTTAAATTCGTCAAACTTAATTCTTAAGTTTATCAACAACTTTTTGTAAACAAACAAACGATAACTTGTTTTTTAAATTTGTATAATTGTTTACAATTGAGATCGAATAAAAAAAGTGTTGCATTCACCTTGCTGAGTTATTTTACTTGAATCCGGATCGACCCAGGAACGAAAAGCAATGGCATACCAGTCGCCAGCAAGGGGGGCGTCAATCCTAACATCAATTTTGACGCCATCGCTGATTAACTTCAAACTATAATAATCACGCCTGTCTTCCAACAATTTCGCAGAGATCGTCGAGTTGTCAGGCCTCACCAGAGGGATGCTACCGGATTTCAGAAATACCGAAACGTCCCTCGACGAACATTTTCCTAAGCCTCCTAACTTGTCTTCTTCGGCAGTGAATCTAAAGTACAATTTTCGTTACACTTTACAAACATGATTTCATTTAAAAATGTAAACAAAAAATGTTTGAATATTTTTCTTACTTGAAAACGGCAAAGATGGTATTTTCTGGTACACTGAAGTGAACAATGGCAATCTGGTGATACGAAAGGTAGTCGTAAAGAATGTTTGCTGGGTGTTGAGAAATTTTTTCGAGTGCAGTGCACGATCCTTGGTACAACAACAGGTTCCATAATATCAATATTCCTATGACTTTAATGTGCATAGTACCCTCTCCTGCTGCATAACAGTGACCAGAAAGTCTGTGAAAAAATTGTCACTTTTAAAAAAAACGTCGAAACTTGGACAATTCGAACCGAAAATAATAGAAAGTCTTATAAATACGTAACTGATAAGATAAGACACTATGCTTGATTAGATAATCTTTTAAAATCAAGGCTGAGTCATTGATTTAAAGTGTTAATTTTTATTGTTCCTAATAACGAAATTGCACTGGTTCTTGTTCTTTGTTACACTGGCAATTGGCAATTGAAATCGCACTTTCATGTGTCAAGAATCAATACCAAAGTTTGTTTTGCATACTGATCGCCAGCTACGTAATCGAACCTATTAAAATTTCATAGCCAGTGTTTAAAAATTTAACAACATAACAAAATACAACGCAATAAATCGTTACATAAAAACAGAAAAAAGCTGATATCGTTATTTTTAATTTCTACTTGTCATTGTAATCCAACGTCAAAGGTGCAATTAATTTGTCATAAAAACATTGTTGTTTTGCAAAATTTAAGAAACCATCAAATTCATATCGATCATCTTCTTTTTTAATAGAATGCAAATTTGAAAAATGTCATCTCGGAACGTAATTTTGCATTGTTTACAATTTACAATTTCGTATTAATTGTGGGATTGTTTATAGAGGATGAAGTGGATTTTGACATTTGCTTACCACGTGTTGGTCGTGACAAGGAGACAAAATGAAAAATCGTGCGAAGGCCGAGTGCTGATACTGCACACGGTTATTGATCGCGCGTCGAGTTTTGTTTGAACGTAGGAGCAATCCAAGCTGCTCTCATAATCCAAATGGGTCGACACACGAGTCGCTAGATGAGCCCAACTTGCACTTTAACTGACCTAGCCGAAGCAATCCTCTCGATAGAATAGAAGCGCATCATCAACTGTACGTGCACATATTAAGTTCTCTATGTGCGCTCGTACGTCTATAGGTGTATTTGCTCGCGCTGACCGGACATACCAATCTCGAGCCGGTGCTCTTACACTGTGATACATTATTTACTGACGTGGGTTGCTACGCTCATTCACATCCACTGTGGGTCGCTTTTATACTTTATCTTTTTTCTTCCCACCCGATTTGAAATTTATCTATTACAATAATTATCTTTACTGTAATTATTAAACTAGTGAAATTACAAGACGTTGCAAAACATTTTTACGAAGCCAAGAATGGTACGATTTTTTTTGGTAATTTGGTAATATATATCTGGTATACCAGAATAGGTTACACTAAAAATATACAATTGAACTCGTATGGTAATAATAATCAGCGAAAATTCAAACCGCGTGTTTTCATTCGAGCAAGTTGTTTTCAAAACGCAAATTTCGCAAAAATAACATTCAAGATTGATTTCATTGTTTTGCAAAAAAACTAAGCAAATTAAAATTAGAAAAATTGTTAGTTTAAAGTTTAAAGTTCGTTTATTTGTTTGGACTATAATATTGTACAATCTTAGAAACAATCTAGAAAATTTAAAACGATTTTCGTGTAACAATAAATATTGCATTTGTATACTACTAAATATAAAATTATTTTCCACGGTTATAAAATGTCCTTCAACAATATTTGGACGGATTTGAAGTACAATTTTGTGCGTAAACTTTGAGTATCATCATTTTTCACTTTCAGTCACTTTGTGCCTTGCACAATAAATTGCATTATTTGTACTCGAGTTTGAATATCAAAATTGATAGTTTACAATCTTTAATTGAAAACATTTAAGAAACGTTTCCTTTGCATCACAAATATTAAATATTAAATAATTAAATTACAAAAAGAGGAGGATCGTGAAATCCACTGTGACTTGATTTTTAAAATTCCCAAGTTTCGAGCCACCAAAGATGGTGAAGTGGACTTTTTGGATCCATCGCTGGCGGTCCATCCATTCCATACGTCAAGGGAGAAAACTCGTAGAAACTACAAAATACAAAAGCGATTAGTTGTCATGACGTAACGTTTTTCAGATGAAAATCTTTCTTTTACCAATACCTGTAAACTAAGATTGATAAAGTCAGACCATAAATTACATGGTAGACAGTGTTGCCAATTTTTGCTGGAAACAGTCGGTGAATTTTTTCCATAATATAATTAAATATGATGCCAGTCAACATCGAATTATATAACAAAGCAGGAAAATAGTGATGGTAATAGAGAACTCGATGCATCGCCCAAAAAGGCACATAATGCAGTAACCAGCCAATGAACAGCCACATGCCAGCTTCAATGACAGTTTTTCTCTGTTTCGCAGACTCGGAAACGTCAATTTCTCCTCGCTGTTCTCTCACAGCTGTGTTTATGAACAGAGCCAAAAAGATGACCAGGAAATCTAAGTTGCTGTACCAAATTATCGGGTTTCCTAAAAGATAAATTCTGTGGCTGCTTCCTGAGAAAAATTGGCCCTGAAAGTACAAAAGTGATTAAACAGAGATGAATGATAGGTTTTTCATTAATCTAAACTGATAATAGTTACTCTCAAATTGATTGGCCATTGCCAAGGTTTCGAAGTCACTTCCCCCTCTTTGACTTTCAAATCTGAGTTTCCTTGAAACATCACAGCATGAGATTCGAAAAAGCGTTTAAAGAAACTTGGTGCGTACACTTGGAAGCTCACATTTGGTACTGAAAAAACAATGTTGTATCAAAAATTGACAAATTTTGTTTTTACATGAAAAAGTGACGTAATTATTCAAATTACATTTTGCGTAAACATTATCTTCAATGTTCCATAAAGCATTGGTATCTCTCATGTTTGGATTGCAAGTTATTTCCTGCTGGTTGTAACCCCTGTAAATATTGGAAACATAAAATGACAAATCTTATCTCTGTTTTAAGTTATTTGAAAGTCTAAAACCAACCATTTCGGCAACGTTTTTCCACTACAAGACAACACACAGTGGTTTAAATAGTGTACAAATTTGAGTTTGCTGGTAACTGTTTCTACGACATCTCCTTCCTTTCCTTTATCAATTAGAACCTTCCAAACGTCATTAGCATCGCCACTGCCATTCTGTAAGAGACAAATCAAATAAAATAATTGATTAACATTGGTCTAAATTGATCAGTAAAATTGTTATTGTCGTAATTACCTCGCCATAACCAGTAACTTGATAATGCCTTTTTGAAATTGGTGCGAGTTCTTTATGGGAGTGCAAATTGCGGCCTGTTATGACGTGCTCTAATCGAATCAGATCCCCGTGTCTGACTAACTCTGGCTTTTCTGGAATCTCGTCGCTGTCGTATTTTCTTACCAACCAAAGATTGTTGTCATCTTTGTGTGTGTAAGATGTAATCTAAGAATTAATAATTAACAATATAAGTAATCAACATTGTAAAATTCACAAATAATAATACAATTGGAATTGTAATTTTTAATACCTGTTGCTGTTTAGCGCCTACGCCTTCTGGATAAAGATGATAATGGGAATGCAAATAACCCCCACCGGTTCGATGATTTTTCAAAGTTATTGAGGCTCCATAAGCTAATTGTCTAGGCATCGATGCATTGTACAAAGAATTCCCTTTTAACAGTGACTGGAATTCTGAACTGTAGAAACCATCTCCACTGCCACTAAAAAGAAACATTTTCAAACATCAATACATATATTTTTGATGTAAACATACTATTCAACTTTTATCGCTGATTTGAAGTTACCTTTTATTCAAAATTTGCAGATGGATGTAGAAAAATACTACATACAATATCACAGGCAGTACAATAAGACACAAAAATCTGGCCAGAAAGTGCTTCACGACATAAATCTGAAACATAAAATTTTTTATTAATTTTCCTGTTAAGTAACATATAAATTTTGCAAATTTTTATATTTTTTTCTTTACAATTGGTTTTGTAAGATCTCCAAGTTCCCTCCAAAGTTCATAAACAGTAAACAGTCCAACTAGTAAAACCACAAACAGTCCGACAAATTTGACACTTATGGTGCAGGCCAATGAGACTCCAGTAAATACCAGAGAGCTCCACCAGGAGAATGTGAAAGGTCGATTTTGTAAAGAATGCATCCGTGTCATTCCCCATGTTGCACACATCATGAAAAATAACAGTATTGGGTCCAGTAAAATGTACTGGTTCAAAGTGATAAGACTATTATCTAAAAAAAATTAAATATTACTCAATTATTTTGAATAAAAACATAATTTGAAATAATTAAAAATGATAATTAAGGCAACAATTACCAAATAGAATTAAACTCGAAGATAACGCCGCAGCTCCAACTGATTTTGTGAGTTCCCAAACTATGAGAAAAGACAACGGGACAATACTTGCTCCCAAGATTGTACAGAACTAAAAACCAAAAAATTATGTGAAATCGTTTTTCATATGAATTGGTGACTTTTCTTTACAATTTAAACTTACTATTCTCATTCCTTGGTAACGCGTGTCACCAAACTTGTCACCTGGTTTTTCAAAAGGAAAAGTACCATCGTATCCAGTCATGTAACCCGATAAAGCTATCAACATCTGTAAAACATTTTTTTATTATGATTGAAATGGGTTAACTTTAGGATTTCGTCTACTAAAAAATTGAGAATAACAAACCTTTCCAAGAGGTGGATGAACATCAAAGAAAAACGTCCTGTTCATGTACCAAGAACCCATTTTCCCAAAATGAACTTCATCCCAACTAAAAATGTTATTAAATTTCACATTAAAAAATCTAAAACGATACTAATTTATAATTTCAATAAAAATTATAAAATTGCCACTTACCACACATGATCTGGTTCTGTTACTTTATAAAATCTCGTACATACTGTTAAAAGTATAATTAATGAAAAAACTGTCCACCAGTCCCTACAAAAACAAAACAACAATAAAAACAACAATAAGCAAAAATTAAACACCTGTCTCATCTGTCAAACTTACAATGAAAACCCTTCATTCTCTCCCGTTGTTTTATCAACCTCTTGTTTACTTTTTGCACTACCTCCAGCCATGATTGAACAGTCAGACAAATCTTTGTTCCATCTGTAAAATCAGCAGCATCCGTCACAAGGTGAAATCGAACTGTCACCGATCAACAAATTTAGTTACACGTTGCCATTGGTTACCGTTATCCCGAGTGGAATCCACAGGTGAAGATTGCGAAATGATCACCGTTTCAGAATTTAAATGAGCGAGAGAGAGGGAAGAGCTTGCATCTCTCTCTGTTTTCATCGCCGATGGAAGCGCGGCTTAAGTTTTTGTCGCGATCGCAAGGCCATCTGTGATAATGTATTCTACCTTCTTAGGATCGTATTGCATGACTGCATGAATTCGTGTTCGAAACACACTTTTATTTGTACGTTTCGTTTTTAAATCGCGCAAACGACTTGCGAGCGCCGAGCACGACTCATCGCACCAACTCGACGATGTTCCTCGCCCTGTGACCTCCGTGGATAAACAACAACAAGCAACAACAATGGCGAACACCGGAGTGTTACCGTTCGTTCGCGGAGTCGACTTCAGCAGAAATGATTTCGGAGTAAGTCCAAAATTCCGACGCCCACGATCGCCAGCTCTTGTTTCGATTTTCATTCGCACGCAAAAACAAAAACAACAAAAAACGATAACAGCCGTTTTCATCGTTCTTATCATGCGTTCAAAATTGTCTTTGCTCATTTTTGCAACTTTAAATTTTGGGTTTGACACTTGCGATGATTTCAGGACGGAAAGTTCCCGGGATCCGTGCGGTTGATGACAGGGATTCAATGGCTCAAATTAGACAATACCAATTTGTCTACCATCCCAGAGGAAATGGGCAGACTTTTGAAATTGGTTTGTGTACCATTTTTTCTTGATTTTTTTATTTGTAAATTGTTGAATTGTAAAACAGTTCAATGGCTGTTTGACAAATAGTTTGAATATTTGTATGTTCTGTTTGTTTGCTTGTTTTGTGTTTAGATAATTTGAACGAGTGCGTTAATAAATTGTTAATTTGTAGGAGCATCTGTCACTTGTTAGGAACAAGCTTGAACGACTGTATGGTGAATTAACGGAGCTTGGATGTTTGAGGACATTGAACATCAGACACAATAAAGTTAGATCAAGCGGAATACCCACGGAATTGTTCCACTTGGAAGAATTGACTACGCTTGATATTAGTCACAATAACCTTCGTGAGGTTCCTGAAGGTTTAGAGAAAGCTCGGTCGTTGCTCAACCTTAATCTAAGTTACAATCAGTAAGTTCAAACAAAGTAAACTTGAAATGCTAATTAACCAGAAATAGTATCATTAAAAAACAGTGTTTCTTGATTTATTTATATTCTTTCAATTTTTAAATTTATCATTGTATCATTTGAATGAATAATAACAAAGTTATTTCAATGTTGAACTTAATTAATAATTGTTGTTTTTAGGATAGAAACAATTCCGAACACGCTTTTTATCCACCTAACGGATTTACTTTATTTGGACCTTAGTCATAACCAGTTAGAGACTTTACCGCCGCAAACACGCCGGTTGGCCAATCTGCAATGTTTGCATTTGAATCACAATCCCCTCGGACATTTCCAATTAAGGTAAAAAATAACTTTTGGATAATAATTTCTAAATTGAATGAAAAATGTAACTTCAAAATTTGTTTGTGTTGTTGCAGACAACTTCCGTCGTTGATGAATTTGACAATCTTGCAAATGCGCGACACACAGCGCACGCCAAACAACATTCCGGCGAATTTAGAAAGCCTCACGAACCTGCAGGAACTTGATTTCTCTCAGAACAATTTACCGCGGGTGCCAGACGCGCTTTATTCGTTGCCAAATTTACGTCGGCTAAATTTGAGTGATAACGATATCTCAGAGATATCAATAGCGATTGGTAATGTTCGAAGTTTGACTTTTTTCTGTAAAAATGACAAATTAAACGATAGCAAATGATTCTCAGAATGGATTTGTTCGTTTTCAGAACTTTTGCAAAAACTCGAGACCCTGAATTTATGTAGGAACAAGCTCACAGCACTGCCGACCTCGTTGTGCAAGATCTCTTCGCTTCGAAGATTGTACTTGAATGATAACCAATTGAATTTTAAGGGAATTCCGTCTGGTATCGGCAAGCTGTCGTCCTTGCAGGTTTTTTCTGCTGCTAACAATCATTTGGAGATGATACCCGAGGGATTGTGCAGGTAAAATGAAAATTGAGGTCAAAACGGAATTTTAAAAATGGCTTTGAAATTTGTTTTTGTTAAATGAATGGAATTGTTTTCAGATGCGGATCTTTGAAACAATTGATTCTGACTTCAAACAGACTGATAACATTACCAGATGCAATACACCTGTTGACCGATCTGGACATCCTTGATCTTCGAGACAATCCTAATTTGATCATGCCGCCTAAACCGACGGAGATTCAAAAAGGATCGGGCATTATGTATTACAACATTGATTTTTCATTGCAACATCAGCTGCGGTTGGCTGGGGCTAATATCCCCGCGCCAGTGCAAACAGCTAGTAAGTTTTAAATCGCCATAAAAAAAAGAAACAAAAAACATGATTGATTATATGACTTTGATTTTTAATTTTTTAGATAGTAGCAAGGATCCTATTGCTCGAAAAATGAGATTGAGAAGGAGAAGAGATCAAGAGGAAGCTGATCAGGATCAAGCCAAAATACTCAAAGTAAAATTTTTATTTAAAAAAAATCAAATAAAACACCTTTACTGACGATATTAAAATTTAACTTTTACTGTAACTCTTACAGGGAATGAAAGAAGTTGCAAAAGATAAAAACAAGGAGAAGAGTTTGGAAGATGCAAAAGTAGAATCATTAAAGTGAGCATACGAAAATTCTAAAATAAGAAGAAATTATAAAGAAAAAAAATTGTAGTAAAAGACTAATGAATTTATCAAATGGTTTCAGGCCTAAGCGGTGGGACGAAACTTTGGAAAAGCCGCCTTTAGATTACTCGGAATTTTTCGACGAAGAGGCTGGGCAGGTGCCCGGTCTACAAATCTGGGAGATCGAAAACTTCCTGCCAAATCAGATCGAGGAAGTTGCGCATGGAAAGTTTTACGAGGGCGATTGTTACATTATTTTAAAAACTTCTATCGATGAAAGTGGCTCGCTTGTCTGGGCCATCTATTTCTGGATCGGTGAAAAAGCGACTGTGAGTCGAATTTATTGTGTTGTTTTATTTTTGTAAACACTCGAAATTGTGTCACGGAGATTTCTGTCTCTTTCACTCGCAGCGACAATTTTTTTCATCCATTATTAATGTTATTTGATTTATAGCTGGATAAACGAGCGTGCGCGGCCATTCATGCAGTGAATCTAAGAAATTTCTTGGGCGCACAATGCCGCACAATTAGAGAGGAACAAGGCGATGAGTCAGACGAATTCTTAATGCTATTTGATTCGGAAATTACTTATATTGAAGGAGGTCGAACTTCTTCTGGTTTCTACACTGTGGAAGATACGGTACAAAATATTCCATAACGATATTGTTTTCGTACTGTTTTTTAATGCAACCAAAATTTAAAAATATAATTTTGTTTTTCAGCCTGCAATATCAAGGCTGTACAGAGTCCACGCAGCAGGTGCCTCGATTCATCTGGAGCCTGTTTTAGTTTGTGCGGATTCGTTGGATCCCGATTATGTTTTCATGTTGGACGTTGGAAGCAAGCTATTCATGTGGTATGGTAAAAAAGCTAAAAATACTCTCAAGTCGAAATCGCGTCTCATGGCGGAAAAGATCAACAAAAACGAACGAAAAAATAAGGCGGAAATTCATACTGAGTTGATGGGCACCGAATCGGAAGATTTTTGGAAGTGTTTGGGAGAGGAGGAACCGATGACGCCAGAGGTAATTTTTCAAACCTTTAATGATTCTTTTTGATCAGTAAATTTGTTAATTCTAAATGGAAAATATTTTTGGTTCGCAGCCTCACGTAGATCCTGATTTTGTGCCAGTCGTACCGCGGTTGTATCAAGTCCGACTGGGAATGGGATATTTGGAGTTACCTCAAGTAGAAGTACCACATGGAAAACTTGTCAATACATTATTGAATAATCGCAATGTTTATATATTGGATTGTTATCTAGATCTTTATGTTTGGTAAGCTTTTAACGTCTGATAAACCGAAAGTCAAACATGAAATTCTACATGATTCATAATTGATTGCAATTTATGTTCCACAGGTTTGGTAAAAAGTCAACGAGACTTGTTAGAGCTGCAGCTGTGAAATTGTCACAGGAACTGTTCAATATGATCGAAAGGCCTGAATATGCCCTGGTTACAAGGTTGCAAGAAGGAACAGAATCGCAGGTACGATTTTTGAATAACATACATTTTTATTTTTGGGACAGCATTTCATTGCAGATTCATTCATAATTTGTTTTTCAGATTTTCAAATCCAAATTCACCGGTTGGGATGAGGTTATTGCTGTAGACTTCACAAGAACAGCTGAATCCGTTGCCAAAACTGGAGCTGATCTAACTAAATGGGCAAAACAACAGGAAACAAAGGTGTGCCTTGATTAGTCAAACTTGATTATCCACTTTTGTTCGAATATTGATGATAACTCAAAAAGTAAATAAAATCATTTTTTTATTTTTCAGGCTGACTTGGCAGCACTTTTCATGCCACGACAACCACAAATGACTTACGCAGAAGCTCAGCAGTTGATGGCTGAGTGGAACGACGATTTAATTGCAATGGAGCCTTTTGTTCTAGAAGGGAAAAAGTTTGTTCGTCTTCCAGAGGAGGAATTGGGCCACTTTTACAGTGGCGATTGTTATGTCTTTTTGTGTAAATATTGGATCGTGAGTATCAAAACTGAAAAATTAAGATACCAAGTTCTTTAAACAAGTTTGATCAAAAATTTTAAACAAAATCATTTGTTTGCAGCCATCAGAACTTGAAGATAACGAAGGCGACGAGGAACAATGCGAGGACGACATCCACGTGATGGTTTACTTCTGGCAAGGTCGAGACGCTGGAAACATGGGCTGGTTCAATTTCACATTCAGTTTGCAAAAGCGATTCAAGTCGCACTTCGGCGAGAAACTCGAAGTGGTGAGGACACACCAACAGCAGGAGAATTTGAAGTTCATGGCCCATTTCAAACGCAAATTCATCATTCATCAAGGAAAACGAAAGCAGGCGAAGAGTGCCGATGCAAACAAAGTTGAATTCTATCATTTGCGTAGTAATGGAAGTGCCTTGTGCACGAGGCTTGTTCAGATACCTCCAGATGCGAGTCTTCTTAACTCGGAATTTTGGTAAACATCAAAACTAGATTTTTTTCAAGTCGAAAAAGATGAATTTAAATCAACATCTTTTTAATAACATGATTTCATCTTTTAGTTACATCTTGAATGTGCCATTCAACAATGACGACGAAACTGGTATTGTTTACGTATGGATTGGATCAAAAGCTGATAACGAAGAGAGTCATTTGATTGAAGAAATTGCAGAAGAGATGTTCAACAATGTAAGACATTTGTACATTGAAAAAAGTTTGTTTAATGAAAGATTAATCAATAATCTTTGTTTTCATTTGTAGCCTTGGATAAGTTTGCAAGTCTTAAACGAGGGTGAAGAGCCTGATAATTTCTTCTGGGTCGGAATCGGAGGCAAAAAGCAATATGATACAGATGCAGAGTACATGAAATATACGAGACTGTTCAGGTGTTCAAACGAAAAGGGATACTTTACTATCAGTGAAAAGTGCACTGATTTTTGTCAGGTAATGCACTGAAATGTTAAATTGTTTAAAAACTCAAGAACTAAAAAAATAATCTTTCGAAAAAAAAATTTTAGGACGATTTGGCAGATGATGATATAATGATTCTTGACAACGGCGAACAGGTGTTTCTATGGTTGGGCACTCGGTGCTCCGAAGTTGAAATCAAGTTGGCTTTCAAGTCAGCTCAGGTAAATTTTCATTCGTCATTTTTTATAACATGATTTTTGTCCAGTCTTATACTTAACTTCGAAAATTTGCTATTTATGTTTGCAGGTTTACATTCAACATTTGCGAGTGAAACAACCAGATCGACCTCGTAAATTGTTCCTCACAGCCAAAGGCAAAGAGTCGAAACGATTCACCAAGTGCTTCCACGGATGGGGGTTACACAAAAGACCGCCGGACTAAGTTAACTTTTTCACTATCTCCACTGGCCCCTCGATCCATCCACATCTAACCATCTGTAAATACTAAAGATTTTTTGCTCGAACAAAAAGAAAGGAAATTTGAAAAAAAAAAATCCAGCAGCGAATCGTATCTTCCACAGAGATTATCGTTGTTAATTTGTCACAACCACAAGGCTGCACAAATTTTATCATTGTTTTAGTCTGAGAGTAAAAGAGTTGTTGCTTAGAATAATCGATCAGACTCAAGAAGCAAAGTGTCATTTATTGATTCAATTTTGTAAGGTACGTTTCGTCCGAGACGTAATCATCAGTTTCGTTGACATTGTTTCAATCGTTTTGAAAACAAAGAACAATTAACAAAAACAAAACACAAAACAAAGTTCGCACAATTTCGTAAGACTAATCCGTTCACGGACATTTTCTGATGTGATAGATGACATTTTGCCCAAAGGGGCGCGTAAATAAATACAGTCCAGTGTTACTGTGCAACGTGTATTTATTTATTTATTTATTTATTTATAACACAATAGTAACATCTTGATTATCAAACTAAACGCTTTTATCCTGTTTGTAAATAAACAAAAATTTATCTAAAATATCATTGTATAGAATTGCGTCTCTTCCTTTCCCTTAAAACTTAAACTGTATAAAATGTATGGTAACAAATGTACAATAACACGATGGCAAGTTGCAAACTAAAGACATAAAAATGGCCATGAAAATCACAATAACACACCGTCTCAGAAACTGATGAAATCTGCAAAAAAACACATTCTCAATGTTAATTCAAGTAATTGAAATTATTTATGCTTTGATTTTTTGTTTACAAACCTTTCAAACAATTTAAAATAGTTGCATCTCGAGTAATCCACATTCACAAAAGTAATCTCCCCGCAAACAGTTTGCTTTTCTAAATGTAGACTTCCGTAAATAAAGACACCCTATGAGATTGTCTATCGAAAATAAATCTAAAAAGATACAAACAACATTCGGAATAAATGACAAATGTTTGCGTGCATACAAAAGTTAACGTTTGTTTACGTCATTGTCATCGATGAGCTCATTTACAACTTTCTAAAAATACTCTTTTATCTGGACAGCAATCTCACAACGTCCCAAATTGTCCTTTTAAATCAATCTTGTTTTCCAACAGTACAATTTGAAATTCAAATCAAATGTAAACAAATGTTTCATTTCTATTTATCTAATTGACTTATTTGTTCATCTGTTTGTTTATCTTTGATTAACGCACCTTTTCTAATCATCGTCATCGTCATCGTCTGACGGGACAAAAAGTTCATTTTCCTCGAGGAAGCTGGCGAATTGTCGACTAGAAAGGGCTCCAAGTGAAAGACCAAGAGCAATGCAACCAAACACCTTCAGGTAGCCAAATCTTTCTCGTTGCGGTTCCGGTAGGATCGCCCCGGACGGAGTAGTGATCGCCGTCCTGGCGACGACGCTCTGGCCACCAACGGCGACACGCGTCAGCGGTTGCAGGATCTTGAACAGGTGTTTCGTCCTTGACACTAACATCGCGTTAACGCGTCTCGACCTCCTGTCGCTGCGACAAATTTTTTTTTAATATAATTTTCTCGACTGCTCTGCTGAGGACTGCGCGACACGATGCGCAGTCGTGACAAGGCGCACGCGATTCGCATGAACATAACCTCAAATTTTCCACATCAAAAACCTGAGAGTTTACGTCAGAAAACGAGCAGGTGGAGAATCTGTTGTCTTACAGATAAGATAATTAAGACTGACAATTTTGTTTAATGTTTTTTGACCGGTTTTCCGGTAGGTAATTGATATCTTTTGAGGTTATTGAGGATCAAAACAATGGTGGAACCGAGTGTCGAAAATTTGTCCATTGCGAATAATGAGGAGGAGGATATTGTTACACCCTGGAATGTCGAGGGCAAGGATGATAAAGGGATCGATTATGATAAATTAATAAGTGAGTTCAAACATTGATTGCTACGTTGTTTTTTTTTCGTAAGTTTGTTTACTTGTTATTTTTGCAACCATTAAAAACTTTGTGAACTGTCATCTTTTGGCAATGTAATTGTTGACATATGGTAGGCCAATTATTGTAATTGTAAACTTTTACTAGTTCATTTCAAAATATTATATTATCTTAGGTAAATTTTAATTTCACAAAGTTGTTTCTTCTTTTACTTTCTGTTGCATCAGATTATTTTATGACTCACTGTCCCTAATTATCTTAGGTACACAACAATTTCAAATAAACACTAAGAAACTGAGTGAACAAATCTGACTGTATATGGACACATTCATCAAAACTATATTTGTTTACAGAACGTTTTGGAAGTTCAAAAATCGACGAAGAGCTGATCTCAAGGATCGAAAAAATCACGTCAAAGCCGGTGCACCATTTTCTCCGTCGGGGTATATTTTTCTCGCACCGAGACATGCACACGATCCTGAACATGTACGAGCAAGGAAAACCCTTCTACCTCTACACAGGTCGAGGGCCAAGTTCCGATTCGATGCACATCGGTCACCTGGTGCCATTTATTTTCTGCCAGTGGCTGCAGGAGACGTTCGACGTTCCCCTAGTGATCCAACTGACCGACGACGAGAAGTCTATCTGGAAAAACATCTCCCTCGAGGAGGCCATCAAACTCTCCCACGCGAACGCCAAAGACATCATCGCCTGCGGGTTCAAGCTCGACAAAACTTTTATCTTTTCAAACCTCGAGCACATCGGTACAAATCCTGCCTTCTATCAGAACATGATAAGGATACAAAAATGCGTGACCTTTAATCAGATCAAGGGCATTTTCGGGTTTGGAGACAGTGACCCTGTGGCGAAAATTGCCTTTCCTCCAACTCAAGCTGCGCCAGCGGTTTCGAGCACTTTCCCCTTTATCTTCAAGGATAAGAAGGTGAATTGTTTGATTCCCTGTGCGATCGACCAGGATCCTTATTTCAGGATGACGAGGGACGTGGCGCCAAGGATCGGGTTTCCTAAACCTGCCCTCCTCCATGCCAGTTTCTTCCCGGCTTTGCAGGGGTCGAAAACCAAAATGTCCGCTTCGGATTTAAACTCGGCTGTGTTTTTGACGGACACGCCGAAACAGATTAAAAACAAGATCAACAAACATGCTTTCTCAGGTGGACAGGCCACGGTTGAGGAGCACAGGAGATTGGGCGGTAATTGCGAGGTTGATACTTCGTACCAGTGGCTCAGGTTCTTTCTGGAAGACGACGAGGAACTTGAAACAATTCGAAAAGTAAAATAACGTTTGTTTTATCTAAAAACATTTCTAATTGAGTTGTTGAGTATTAGAAAATTTTATGGAAGAATTTCTATTTCAATTATAGACACTATAAAAACATGCCAATAGTGTCCTTTAATGGAAAATTTCGAAAACTATTCTTGGGTTAAAAACTTGAATGCTTGCTTTTTTTGCACCCGACGATTCAGTTTTAAAAATATGAGAATTGATAAAGAAAATGGTCTTTTTGTAGGATTACACAAGTGGTGCTATGCTGACCGGTGAACTGAAAGCGAAGCTGATAGCAGTGATACAAAAAGTCGTCGCGGAGCACCAGGAAAGGAGGAGTAAAATCACGGATGATTTGTTGAAGCAATACATGACACCTCGTGATCTACAATTCGCATTTAAATAGCACCAATCATGGTAGATCAATGAAATGTTCAATGCAAGAAAGTATTTATATTGATCAAAAATTGATTCCTATTTATTTTACACCAAAACCATAATATCTTCTGCTGCTTGATGAAACGCAACATTGTAAAATAAACAACCCTTGTTTTGTACATGTGATTTGTATACGAATTGCACGATTTGCATACGAATTTGAATTGTCTCGTTGTAAGACAGGGAAAGGAATAAAGAAGTTTTTGATTGTTGGATATAAACCGTGTAACAATTTTCTACCCAATTTAATAATAAGTAGATTAGGATTGAAAAACAACTTATTTCACCTGCAAATTTCATTTTCTCCAGGATATCTCCCTCTTCCCCCCTCTATAAAAAAAATTTTGCTGTTGCCGTGTTGTCAGTCGCGTTTGATGTAAATCACATGTCGCGAACCTCTTCGTGCTTTAAAAAATATTATTTTCAATTAAGCAAAAAAAGGCAACTTTTTGTAGCCAATTAATTAAACATTTCCCCTGAGAAAAAAAACTTTAATGGCTATCGTATTTTGTACATTCATGTTTTTTAAAAACCTTTTGAAAAACTAAGTATAATTTAAATTCCAGGCTTACGCAAACAATATGGTTTTAAAAAAACTATGATAATTTAATCAATCTAAAAATAAAGAAGTTTGACTGATTAACAAAAATTTGTTGAAAATTTCCATTCGCTGTTCTTAATCTAAAGTAAAAGCAATAGAAATTATATTTGTTTTTTATAAGTTACGATGAAGTATAAAATCACGACAATCATAATGTAAAATGAATAAACTTATAAAAAATTTTTTAACAAGTTAAAATTAATATCCAAAACAAAACTAATCGCGACTAAAATTGTCTAGACTTCCCCAAAACACCCTTGGAGCGTCTGACGCGCGCGATATACTGCGCACGCGTATCCAGTGCCGTCACTAGATCTACTGCAGTTGCGCTCTCGATGGCGGCAGGATCTACTGCACATGCGCATCCAATGGCGCCACAAGATACACTGCGCACGCGTATCCAGTGAAGTCACGAAATCAACTGCAACTGCGCTCTCGATGGCGTTGCAAGATCTACTGCGCATGAGCATCCAATGGCGCTACAAGGAACACTGCGCATGCGTATCCAGCCACGTCACTAGATCGACTGTAACTGCGCTCTCATTGGCGGTGCAGGATCTACTGCGCATGTGCGTACTCGATGGTGTCGTGGGATCTATTGCGCACGCGTATCCAGTGACGTCACTAGTTCTACTACGAATGCGCACTCGATGGCGTTGCAGGGTGTACTGCACGTCCGTATCCGACGACGTCACAGGATATACTGTAGCAACTGATCTAATGGCGCGTCTAATGCTATATGAGTCAAAATTTAAAATGTTTAAAAGTTAAAGTTTGTTTAACGCATAGCGGTCTGAAATTGAGCGCCCGTCCGGCGCACTTCGCTTCTTGTTTTCTTAGAAAAATCATGCATTTACTGAGTTTAGAACTTAGGTCTCTTCAAAATGAGTATTCTACGTTATCCACCGCGCCATCTTCATTTTCAAAGGCCGCCATAATCGTTTTTGAAGATTTATCCATCATTTAAAATAATTTTGCAGTGATTAAGAAACGAGATTTAAATATTGGGATCATCTTAGTGTAATTGTAAGACATTCTTCATAAAATTAAAGTTTAAGATATCTGGTATCGTTTGAACACGGGTGAAATCTAACAAGCGCGATTCGGTCGGATGAGAGAGAAAAGCGATTGGCGCGTGGTGACGCCACGGCGCGCGCGGTTATTTATAATCGGCGCATGCGCGGTTGGACGACAGTTGCGTGTCCGCCATTCATGTAAGTCGATTTCGTTGGTTGCGTGCGTGTGTTGGTCGAAACCAAAAACCCAAGCATGGTGACTATACGATAATCCCGTGCAAAACCGACGTGAAACATGCGACCCGCTCACTAACGTAACCGCGTCCGACGAGCACGTTTACGCACGACAAACGATGCAATCGCGTGCTTTCGCCCGACGACCAACGTAAGTTTCGATTTTCCAAGCCAAGCGTCGCATTTTCCAGGGCGCTCTTTTTCGCGATTTTCTGAATCCCAACGCCCTTCTGCGCACCATCCGTCCGCGCCGCACGATTTTCCGCTTTTTTCTCCACACGCTCGTCTTACCGACCAGTGCGATTCTTGCCAGTGATGAATTTTCGTCAAACTTGAACATTTTGACCTGTGAAAAGAAACAAAAAAAAAACTAATAAGAAAAATCGGGCGAAAAAGTTCGCTCCGTCCGGGACGATATTAATAGAGGCAAACAGAGGGAGGGAAACCGTGCGTGTACGAGACGGTTATTCGGATTATTGTTGTTGCTGTTGTCGTCCGTATGTGCTCTTTTTCACTGCAAATTCACAGTTGCAAATTCAAGCGACAGTCGCGCTCTCTTACCTCCGGACTTGTTTTTAATTCTTTTTTCATTCAGTGTCCCTCCATTCAGTTGGATCTTCTGACTTGACAAGTTTTATTTTCATTTCTTTTTCATCTCCACAATAAACACCAGTCGAAGGTTAAGAATTGAACTTTGCCATCGGGTCTTTTTGCAATGTTGCAATGTTTGCAGGTTATTTATAGTTTGATTGCAAATTGTGTAGTTTTTGAAAATTATTTCTCATCGTACGAAATTTGGCGCTGCTTTTTAAAATCTAATCGAATTCAATTCCAATTGTTCTTGTCAATGTTTTTCACTTTTTTTTTGCAACCTGCAAAAAAGGACATGAAATGAGTTAGTTGTTTTTGTTGCACATAGAATAATAAACAAAGCAGTGTTTTTGTGCGCAGTTAAATTATTTTTTTGACTACGACGTTGTTACGGTTCATTACATTCTGATTAAGTGATGACTAAAATGTGAACGAAAATTGTTCGAGCAATTATATGAGTCACTTTTTCCAGGTTTGTAGCGCTGTTTACATTAAAAGCAATACCGTTAGGACAACAATGTCAATCAAAACTAGACCGTGTCATCATAGCTTTTCAGTTTCTCTTCTTTTTTGTAGACCAAATTTTTCAGTGCGTACAATCATAACTGTTTATTTACAACTCGTTTGATCCGTCTTACAATATTTATAATTTGAGGTTAAGGTAACTGTCATCCTGCCGTTTTCAAATGTGCAGATTGAGACGCAAAAATTGACACCGCGCCAATATTTCTATGAGTAAACAATCATCTTACATCAACGTCTTTCTACAAACTCATCCTAATCAAAATCTAACGATATCAAAACCATCAAAACAATTTAAAGAATAACAATAAATCATAACCTGAAAAAATAAGTTAAAAAAAGAGTACATACAAATAATATAAAAACGGTTGAAAAAACGTACACAAAATAGTTTATGAATAAATTAAAAACAAAACAAAACTGTTTTCCATCAAATCATTCTTAGCAAAGAAACAAGGAAAGAAACTTGTTGACTTCCTAAATCAACAAACGTGCATTAAGTTGATTGTTTATCTTGATAATCTGTTGACAAACGAAGCCGATCAAAAAAACAATTCATGATAGATTGAAAGAACGACTAAAAAAACTTTCCCTCTGACAATTTCAGATAAAAAACCGAAGAAAGAAAGTGGACTAGAGAAGATGATGCGCACATAACCCGTCGACATTGGACCGTTGGAAAACTCGAAAACTTGAAAGGCAATCTAATCAGCGACCATGGGGGCATTCTTGGACACGCCAAAAACCGAGAAGTACAACGAGCATGGCGAGGGTAACGGGCTGCGTTACGGCGTCGCGTCGATGCAGGGTTGGCGGATGGAGATGGAGGACGCTCACCGGGTGATCACAGGCCTCGCCGGAGGCTTGGCCGACTGGAGTTATTTTGCGGTTTTCGACGGCCACGCGGGCGCCTCGGTTTCGATGCACAGCGCGGAGCATCTGCTCGAGAGCATTATGGAAACCGAGGAATTCAAGTCAGAAGACGTGATAAATGGGATACACAATGGGTTTCTGCGGCTGGACGACGAGATGCGCGAGCTGCCTAAGATGAGTTCGGGGATGGACAAGTCTGGATCCACGGCGGTCTGTGCGTTCGTCTCGCCGAGTAATATTTACATCGCGAACTGCGGCGACTCGAGGGCGGTGCTCTGCCGATCGAGGAACCCGGTGTTTTACACCCGCGACCACAAACCCGTGCTGCCAGCGGAGCGCGAGAGAATCGTCCAGGCGGGAGGCAGCGTCATGATCCAGAGGGTCAACGGCAGCTTGGCGGTGTCCAGAGCTTTGGGCGACTACGAGTACAAAAACGTGAAAGGACGAGGTCCCTGCGAGCAACTCGTGTCGCCAGAGCCGGAGATCTTCAAGCTCGACAGAGATGTTGAACATGACGAGTTCCTTGTGCTCGCGTGCGACGGCATTTGGGACGTCATGACCAACGAGGACCTTTGTGATTTTATACACTCGAGGCTTTTGCTCACCGATGATCTTGAGATCGTCGCGAACCAAGTCATAGACACTTGTTTTTATAAGGTTCGTTTTGGATTGTCGTTGATTGTTTTATCTTTGATAATGCTGTTGACTGTTGTTTGATAAGATACCAGTCTAGGGTGTTTAACCAATCTTGGAAACTGGAAATTTTGAAAAGTTACTTCTTTTATAATAATTAAAACTGTACCATAAAGTTCATTGCGTATTTGCAAATCAAAAAATAGATCAGAGTTCAGCAAATTTCAAAATAACTTGTCTTTTCATGAAAATTTAAAAAAATAAGGATAACATTTTATATTTCACTGGACATCTCGAATTTAAAGCTTTTCTTGTAATTTCTTGATATTTACATCTTTTTTGATTGTTGAAAATGTGAAGATGAAAGTTGTGACATTTTTGGTTTCAGGGAAGCAGAGACAATATGAGCATAGTTCTGGTGACGTTTCCGGCAGCGCCAAAACCGAGTCCCGAGGCACAAAAGAAGGAAACGGAACTCGAAATGTTGATTGAAAACAGGATCAAAGGTTCACTCACTTTTACATATATTCATTCGCTATATTCTCTGTGCTGTTGCATTAATCCGCCGGCTCGTCCTCGAAAACGTACCTAACAGCGGCAGAGTGTCGCAACCTGACACGATGCCGCGAATTAAAAGCAGTCGCGACTAACCGTCTCTTTACACCTCTTCCACTCGATCGCTCGAGACACGAACGTTCAACCTGGCGCGTGCAACTCGAGAACCGACAATTTGTACGCCCAGGACCCAACACACCTTTGTAAATAAGTTTGTTTCGAATTTTCGAAAGCAATTTTTTTTTACTTGTAACCACTGCGCCGTCTCAGATGTTGTCCGACTCCACACCAAGTAGGTCGAGAACTGCCTTCAAGTAGACCTTAGCAAAACCGTGTCAATTTGTCAAAAAAGAGACTTTCTTGTTCAGAATTTTGCAATGTTTGTCGCCACCTGTTGGGACTTGAACCTGACATGCGACTCTAGCGGCTGAATTGTGAACCAAAAAATGGCGACCACGGGGAAGTACAGTTGTATAAAACGATTATTTGTAGACAAATTGTTTTGTTTTAGCCGTACGAAATTTTTCAAAAACATTGTACGTCTTTTCTAGTCGGCATTTTTGGTCGTTCACTAGCGCCAGTGTTAAGTTTCTTTTCAATGAAAAGGAAAAAAAAAGTTGAAACAGAGGTGCCAAAAGAAGCTAGTCAAAACACTACCCTCCCGAAACCAACAATCCCACCGGATTTATAACGTGTAATAACTTGTTTGACCTGCGCTGTGTTGTATTTAATCACTGATGCAAATATTTGTCTCGGATTTTGTAATAGGAAGACAAGATCCCCGTCGCTTAGAAAGAAAATTTTTTTCTTTTTGTAAAAACGACAAGTCTGGGGAACAGAAATTGAATGGTAGAAAAATGTTTGCACCAAATCCACCAGAAACTCAATACCCGGTTGTGTTCTAGAATAGCATTCTAAGATTTGCATTAATTCGCTGATCTGATTTGTAATTTGAGAGTTCAAAATGCGATCGTACAATTAGTGCGGATCTTTGAGAGTAGCTAGGATTTGCCATAGAACGTAACTAGACTCTCTGTCTATGAGTTTGTACAATCATTTTGTTTTCAATTTTTGTTGAGGTTTCGTTTTAGGGTAGACACGAAACAAAGTTTATACGATCTCGGGGTGTCCAGTGTCTTGTACAGAAAAACCTGCTTGATTTCGGGGAATTGAACTTTGTTGACCTGTAGTACAAACTTCGAGTATTTTTGTATGGAATGTAGCTTAATTTGTATGTTTGTTTTTGTACAGTAGATAATGTTAAGCGTTAAAATATAGTGCTAATATAAAGCGATAAACGCGCAGTTAAAACGAATATATTTTGTAAATGAACTTTGCATATTGTAAAGCATATAAAACTTGTTCGTGCGATCAACTGTTGAATCTAATAAATAAGACAACTAAAACACCAGAGATATAAACAAACGAGATAGCAATAATAAAACTGAGCAATAAAACTTGATTCCTAAATGTAATGATCAAACGTTGAACGTTGGGTTTTATTTATTTATTTTTTTTTTGTATAAAATTATAACTGGACACCTTGATACCGATACAATGTTGAAATCTTGTGATCTTAATGTATCCTACTTGAAACATGTACAAAATATCTAGTCAATTTTGGGTACGTTCCAAAATTGCCTTCTGTTCCGTATAAAAGTGTTGCGTTTAAAATTATCCTAGAGAGAAAAGGGAGACGCATACATCAACTGCAACCTGTATCGACACTCGCTAGTTTCACTTTTGTCAGCATTTCCGCGATACCCACCGGTTCTCTCTGTGCGTGACTTTTTTTAATAACAATGGTTCATTAATAATACACTATCGGTAAGAATGTCAGCTCAAATTTTGTTCACAAAATAATTTCGTGCACTTTTTCATGCAAAAGTTGCATCGAAATGGGAAATAGAAAGATTGAAAATCAAATTACGAATAAAATGATCGAAACAAAATGCTCACAAGTTGCCAAACAATCAAAAGAACAGTTGCAATCAAAAGTCAAATGTCGAAAGGTTTTTTTGGAACGTACTTAGCCTGCGTTGTACTTTGTCACAACCATATCTTAGTTGTTAAGCGAATTCGAAGAACGAAATGATGATTAACAATATGAAGTACAAAGGAAGTAATAAAAACAATGCTGAAGGACTGTTCGAAACAAGCCTGGATGAATTATTTTTAGACTAGCAATACAACAATCATCAGCTCATTTGTATCATCCAAAATCACGCAAAGGTCATCAAAAAAAAAAAAAAAAACTCAAACCAAAACCCCCTTTTGCGCGGATCGTACACTCTGTTTTCAAGTTTCGATTATCTTCTTCTCCACCCTTGGAATTTCGTGACGGCAACTCCTTTATTTCTCGTTTTAGTTTGACCGTCAAGGTAGGTGGAGCTATTTATGAACTTTAGATTTGTTTCGAAGTTGCTCCTTATCTCGGCGATGCATTTCTTATGGTTGCCGCAATGAAATCCAGATGGTTTGTTTGTTCTGTCGTCTGGTTCCGATTCCAGAGGTGGATGACAAGTGCGCCTACTTAAGACCGGAAAGACCCATAAGAAATGTACCAAATGCTCCAGTCCTAAGTAGCTGCATGGTGCCACGATTTGCGCTTTGCTCAGCACCCGCCAGGACGATTTCGACCCTGCAACTTGGCCCTTTTTTGTAAACTTAGTTTTTTGTCTGCACACTAAATAAAACTCAATAAACAACAAATGATAAACAGGACAAACTTTAACAAACAGTTTAAAACAGAATAAAAAGCGATAGACTTGTTTTATGTTCGAATCGAGTTCGAGTTAGTGCGACTGGTTGTTGTTTGATTTTTGTGACAATTATTTATGTGAGACTATCAAGTACGATGAATGAAATAATCAAATTTGTTTTGTTCCCTTAGAAATCGTCGCTGAGAAGGAAGACACGAGAGGCTTCGACTTTGTGTCAATGCTGCAGTCGCTCATGGAACTGAATATACCCAATTTGCCTCCCGGTGGTGGTCTTCCTGCAAAGTGAGTGCCTCTTAATCAAATCTCAGCTGTTGCGCACATTTTAGAAAGCGAAAAAAAAACGAGTTTAGTTGTAAGATAAGAATTGGGCCATCGATTGGATGTAAAAGAAATAAACGAACCTCGTTAAAGATCCTGTTGAAGATTCGATTGACACGTTTGCGATAGCTCGCGAGGATAAAAAATGGGTTAAAGTTGTCCGTTGGATACGAAGATGACAAAGAAGAGTAGCGGTTTGTTATACCAATTTGGCTTAATTCCAAAGTACATAATTAGAAGTCTTTCGCAATGTTTTTAATCAAATTGCACTAGACCTTGGGACCGCTCAGCTTCCTGAAATGTGCGAAACCGCTGCGAAGAATTATCTTTTCACAGCTTGTTAAAAGGCTCGTAAGTTTGTCGACACGCGGTTTTGGTCAATTGACAGATTTTTGTTACAAACAAGTCGAGCTTTTTGTCTCGCGTGTGTTACATATTTTCAAGTGCGATAAATTTGATCGAAGCAACAGGTGTGTTTTTTGATGACACACGCCAAATGAAAATTGCGAGTTGAAATATGACAATAACGTGTGTCTCTTTTTTTGCTTTCAGGCAACCTTTTATCGAACACGTGTTCCGAGAAGTTTGTCCTAGCAGAGCGGATAGTGTAAGTCAAAGCTACGATTTCTCAGTTAATTACTGTCAGTTAATTAACAGTGGTACCTAATCTGTAAACATTGAGCCCTCAAGTTCCACCAAAACTACTAACGGAAACACGTCTCAAAGCCAAAAAAATGAAAAAAAAATATCAAACAGATAGAAGTTCCACGAGTCCTGTGAGAAACTGCGCTTAATTATCTTAGTTGTTAGTGTTGAATATTTGGAGCAAAATAATTGTCTCCTATTCCTTATAAGTTAATTTTAATTTCCAATACAAGACATTACTTTGTCAATTATTACTTTATTTGTACGGTTTTTTATTGTAACTTCTTATTCTTCGATCAGAGTTGAAGTGATTGGAAACAAAAACTTGACGAAAATACTGAACTGGTTCTGAAGAAAGAAGATTGGAAGTTTGTTATTTGAAAAGGGATTTGAAAGCACACTTGGATTGGCTGTTGCTACGATTCGCACAAAATAATGAAAAACATGCCTGATGTTAAGACAAGCCATGTATATAAGAACTATCATTTGTGTGTTGTAAATAACCGTAGTCAATCGATAACAAAAAAGTGCAGTCAGTCAGACACCAAAATTTTGCTTGAAATGAAACAACAAAAATTCATCGTGTGTACATACAACGCCATGCACTTGAATGTTGAATCCTTTTGTTTCGAATTCTTAACAACAATATTAATATCAAACTTGTTTGCATCGCGTCTCCCCAAATTAATTTAATCCTTTCACTGTAATTAAAAGACTCTGAATCGCTGTTTGTAACAATAAATGCCCATCATATTTTAACCCATTCTGCTTTGATGCATCGTACTTTAAAATAAACAAGTTAAAATAAACGAAACACGTAAATTATATTAACTGAGCACATATTTTTGTAGATCTTAGATCTGTGTTGACAAGAAGTCTATTTTATTATCTTTATGGTCAATGTTTCAGTTTTTCAACCCTTAGCTTTTAAGCAGCAAATAAGTAAACCATTAAAACCAAACTAAATTCAACCTTTCAACTGAGCCTAGATCGAATAATGCTGTGCAAAGCTGAACTTGTTTAAGAAATCATTTTCTTGTCAAATTCGTTCAGATTGAGATCAATCAAATCGCAAATATTAAATCCAAAATTCAATTACTCTCCACAACATCATTCTGCGAGTCTTATCGAGTTGCTATCATCTAGATGAATTAGTTCCTAATCTTGATCTGCCCAAGACTTCGGTTAACCTTTCATCAATGAACTTTACGAAAATTAAACTCTAAAGGTCACTGTTACTCAAATCTAAAACGAAATATTCAACCTCCTGATATTTGAACGAAATTGAACTTGTAACAAAGATTCTAACTGAAAATAAATCCTATCTGACATACAAGCACAAATTGGAATCAACTTAACAACAGTATTTCATAGTTTCGTTCTCTCGCGAAGGGTTGAATTGTTAGCCTTAAACAAAGTGACCAATTAGACATTTCTTGTACATAACTTGAGACTTGGCTTCAAAGCTGGCCGGTTACTGTTACTGTTCAAGAGGCCTTTTTGAGCCATCGTAGAACCGTTCAAGCTCTAGTCATAGGCACAATAAAGTCATAGGTAAAACTACATATTTTTCGCAATTCCTCTTCTAAACAAATTAAGATGCAGATGAGATAAACGTAGATTATCAAACCGTCCCAATCGAGCCAAAGATGTCACCGATCGACAATTCAGAAAGCTTGCTTTATTTTGATAACTGATTGAGATAGAAGGGACAGGCTCATCGTACCAGGTAGAAACCATCCAGTGCATTGTCCAACTGCATTTTTATATTTACACGTTTTGTACCTTTTTCCAGAGTAGGTGTAAACAAAAGCAACCTCTTCTTTGAGCAATACAACTTTTTTGAATACAAAAATAATTGATAGAAGCAAGCAAAAAAAAAACGAACAAATGAAAATCAACTACAAAATAGATGTTTGGCTTGACCTGAATTTGAGATCATGCACCTAATTTATCATTCAGTGGCATTAAAATGTTGAATGTTCGGTAGATTAATTTTAGGATTTAAAGTCACTTTTGATTGTTCGTTCAGTTCGAGAATCTTTTGAAACTGATAATTTCGTCGCCAAACAAAACATGAGAGGAAACCCCTTTTGGTTGACACAGAAACAATGACTTACGGATTTTGTACTGACAACAAAATGAATCAATCCAATAAGGGCAATGAAAAACTTGTACTTGATGAAACATTTTTAAAGATACAAATATTATGTACGTTAATTAATACTTAAGACGTTAATTATATTATACTTTACTATTCTTTACACATGTTATTGTATATATTATAAGCATAATTAAAACCTGTATTTCATGGAGAAACAAGTTTCGGGCCTTTTTTTTACAAACCAATTCTCATCTGATTATCAAATCATTTTGCATCTTGGGGCTTCCATCTTGAGTGATCGCTTTCTCATAAAAGAAAAAATGTTTGACATTGGACAATATCAAATTGTAATTCCTTCATAAACTTTTTTGCTGATTGCTAACTTGTCGTCGAGTTTCTAACAGTACAAGGGTGTGAATCTAATAATAAAAGCAGCAATTTCGACATGCAAGGTAAATGACATGTATAAAATTCTATCAATCATGTACGATACATTTGCATCTGTTGCGAATTTTACAACAAAATGGCTAGTCGAGCCATTTGTCTGTCCAAGGTACATTGCATCTTTTATTGCTCATGTTTGTTGTTGGCAATTCGTTCCTCTTAGTTGGACTAACTTAGCTTTGTTCCACAACATATCTGTCTTGTTAATAATCCTGTTTAACACGCTATCATTCAAAAAAAAAAAAACTTTGAAAACATTTTTCGTTGTGTCTCTAATAAAAAACTAGTACAAAGATGGAGACCGAATTTCAATAGCACGATTGATGTTACATTTTTTAGGCTAAAGAGATTATTTGTCACACAAAAGCAATAAACAAACGAACTAACAAAGAATTCTGAATGACATTGTTTAAAAGAAACCACCTTTTGAGACAACAATTTGCAAAAGCACTCGATGTTTTAGCACCTGGTTTCATTAGATGTTCTTTTTTTCTCACGAAGCACACAAGTAGTTTCATCTTAGAGATAATTGTTCGGAGGAGTGTAAAATGATACGCTCTATTAGACCATTGATTCTCACGAGTGTTATTAATAAATTCAAACTAGTCGATTAATACGTACAGTTTATCTCGAAAGATAAATTTTGATTAATGGACTAGTATTGCTGAATACAATGTTTTGTGATGAGTTATTAGGACTGAAGAAATAATTTGTCTAGTTCAGCATTGTGTACAATCATAATTACAATTGTTCACGAAAGGAAACAATTTGTCTTTGAAAATTGTTGTTATCCAAATGTTTGTGTGTGCCTGTGCCCTGATTCTGACTAAAATGTGTTTGTGATGTGTTCACAGGATGCTCCCAAGTCCAGTTAGTGTTTTTTACATCCCAAAAATCATGTGCAGAAGTCGAGTTTGTAGGACCGAGCTGGTGATCAGCGGGACACCGCCGCAATGCAACGGTTCATTGAACAATATGTACAGAATTATTGATTAATATAATACACACGTACTTGAATTAGTTTTTAATCATCTCGAATCACACAGTTACGAAATAATCAACTTGATCAAACGTAGCGCGAAGCCACGCAACTTAGATTTACATTGTACAAAGGACAAGGGTCAACCAATTTCTTATTTGACGTTATACAATTTTGCTCCCTTTGCTGTAACTGTATTTTTTTTTAAATTGAAAAAGAAACGAGACTTTTTTTGAATCAACTTATTGTAAATCGTTTGATTTTTATTTGTTTAATTATATATTATTGAAAATGTTAGATGTTATTTTGTTCTTTTTGTAATGCGATCCGACGGAGAAATTCACCTGTCCTTGATGTGCCCGAAGCCATAGTCTTCACGAGATGTTGCGACTGAGGGTGATGCATTTTGTCTGCAAGGCGATCCGGCGTTTGCGGCCAAACTAGCATTTACAATGCGAAACCATTTATGCAACTAAGAAACCGACACTTTCGTCTTTGTGTTATAAGATTGAGTCGACGTACAATATTTTGCAAGTTGCATCAAAGGGGACCAGTCAGTTCGGCCCCCTTATTTTGTTATTGAATGTTTGCCAAAAACGCTTTGTTTTTATCTTTTTGTTTCTTTTATTGTTCCTTTTAATTAACTTTCTTTTTCTCAATCCAAATTTCGATTTTTTCAATTCGCAACATTGGCTTAACACCATCCGATTTATTCGTATTTAAGTATTTTTAACGCAAAGTCACATCATGTACATTCGAATGTAATCCGCTGCAGTTGTTAATGTACATTAAGAACTGTGATTCGATCAATCGTATGACACATTCAAATATAGCGGTTGTATGTAAATGTGTCTATATCAAAAGTTACGACAAAAAATAATGTATAAATTTCCTATTATCGATTGTCCATGAAAAAAGAAAGAACGTTTTATGACAAAATCGAAATAAATAGTTCAAATTTTGCAGTATTTCCTGTCTTTTCCTCGCCCTTCAACTTTTTCTTGTCCATTTTTTTCTTTCGTTTGTGTTCTAATTTGTGTAACTAACGTTGGTGTGAGTTTTTTGGAATTTGCAATTGTTTTTCTTGCAAATTTAGTTTTTAGAATTTTTGATCAAAAGTTTAGATCATATCATGTTGTCTAATAAAGTTTCCATTTCTACAGATTTCGGGAACAATGAAACTACGCTTTTTAAATGACGATTGATTTATTCAATGTAATTCTTGTAATAAATGTATAAATAATCACGTGTAAGGCAAGTGAAAATGATTATAAAAAAATATTCATAGTTTACTGTACAAACGATGTTATTATCAAGTCCAACGTATCTTATAAAATAGCGTACTGGTCGTACAACAGGTCTCGGATTTTGTAAAACTCCTCTGATAAACATCCTTCAAGGATGAGTTTTCCTGCTTCATGCTAAAAAAGAGAGTATTAAAATAAATCATCCTTTCAATCATTTCAGCGAACATTTTTTTCATACAAAAATCATTCATACCTTCCTAACAGCTATAGTGTTGTTACAACACCACAAAACTCCTCCGCTGAATTCCGTCATGATGTTATGTTTCGTTAGAATTTGTTTGAAATCCAACAGCTTGAATTCATTGACGTAAGTTGTATGATGACTAGGAGCCTAAAATGATACTCGTTAAGTTCGAATTGTACAGTAAAACAAAATTTTGCATAATAAATATTTTGCATACAACTTGTGAACAAATTTTCTTACATGATTCACCGTTAATGGTTCGAGCGTAAGTATTTTTTCATTTTGTTCCAACATTTCTTCGTCGGTATTGCTAATGGCATCGCAACAAACTTGATCTCGAGCAGTAATAATTGCATCAACCCAAGCAAGTTCGGAATCGTTTTTGCCTCGAGAAAATCGAAGACCACTCACTAAGGCATCAGTTAGTCGAACCTAAAATGTACATCGCAAAATTAAGTGAGTTACTACAAGACGCGGACAAAAACAAATGCGATGAAAACGAAGTTCCGAAATCGTACTTGGTAAATATGACTTTCTGTAGTGGCGTCCAATGTTTCGCCTTTCAGTGGAACGAAAACTCGTGCACCAACACTCTGAGCAATATCGCTCATGATTTCAGTATCTTTCTGAGTTCCTCGAACAAGAACAACTCGTCTTGGCTTCAGTTGTAAGAGAATTTTCTTCAATGACTCGCCATCGGATCGTCCCTCGAAGTTGATGTAGGTTACAGAGGCGTTCACTACCACTGAACGAGTCACCTGAATACATTTCGTGGGCACGTCAGACATCGTGTCAGGATGAGAAGTTGGTTCTTCCTGTTTCAATTCAACGTTTTCTTTATTGTCTTCGATTTCAGGATTCGTTTCTGCTATTCTATAATCCTCTGGCCTGAAAATAATCAAATGTTCAGTGTTTCTTGTGATTCGTGTGTTTTTAACAATTTCAAGATACTTTTTGTTATGATCTCAATACCTAATAATTTCTCCGTATTCGTCAATCTTGATTTTCTCCTCGACAAAGGGAAACATTGGATGTTGCTTTTTGCTTTGCTTGAAAAATCCTGGTTTCGTTTCCTGCTTAACAAGCAAGTCGTGCTTTCCTCTGCCACCACCTACTTCGTTTTCGTCCTCTGATTCTGAGCTGATATCGGCAGTCTCCCTATTCAAACAAAATGAAATTAAAATAAGAACAAACGATTCATCGACTTCATCTCGATTTTCAGTTTAGTCTACGTACATCTGTTCCTGCTTGAGTTGCTCCTGTTTCAACTTCTCTTTTCTGACATGCTCCTCCAACTCTGGTCCCTCCAGTTTGACTCTCCTCTTTACTTCCAAAGTAATAGTTCTGTTTCCACCCTTTTCTATCAAATCTCTCGCTAACGTTCCCGGCGAGCTTCTGCTCGTCAAAATAATACTGTTTTGAGGATTACTACACCACTGCAAAAACAGTTCTCGCGAAAATCCGCATTCCATATCAGGCGTGCTTGCTAAGACCACCTAAAAGTACGAAGAAAATCAGTTATAATTGTTTAACTTTGAATTATTGTTTGATTTTTAACTTTCCGTTTAAAGGTGTTATCAATTTTTATTGTAGACTACCTTCGGACTTGGAACTTGATTAAGTTCAGCCATACTGTGACAAAGCTGAAGGTGCTTGAATTGAAACGGATTGTTTCGCGCTCCCTCAAAGCTTTTCATTAGTTTATCGCTCATCCACTCGATCTGTGACTTCGCAAATTCAACAACGTTGTAACTGACGTTGTTCAACAAAGCAAGCGAGTAAGCTAAGAGACCCGATTCCTTGTTTCTCCATAACTGGTCCAACATGTGCGCCAATTCCAACACTCGGCCAGCTGTGTCGACGCTGACCAACACGTTGCCTCCACCTCGTAAAGTTTGCAGAATATTAGCTGGAAAAAACAATACATTGATAAGTAAGAAATCATGAAAATAATAAATATTTAAATTAAAAAAACATTTTGAATGTTAAAATTAGACATACTCATTAATTTCTCATCTCGGTTTCTTCGTCTTGCCTGTTGGTAGGACGCATTGAAGGCATCGGTGATCAAAAGCGAGGGTCGCTGCAGTTTCTCAAGTTCGCAGCCATTCAAATGTCGCTCTTTTTTGTGATTGAAATCTACAGCATAGATGATGTCCTCCTCACCAACCTTCGTGATCTTCCAGATTGTCCCGCCGATCATGTGACCAGCAGGAAGAGGCGTCAAGGTTACACCGTAACCCTTGCCTTTCAAGTTGATGCTCTGGTTGTACTTCAACTGAACGATCTTGTCAAAGGCTGCATCCACATGATCCAAAGTGTAGTTTTCGTCGAAGTTCTCCACGTTGTTTCGAGACTGAAATCCAACAAATTTTAACAATAAACGATCGAAATTGATATTTCTTATTTTGCATTCAAATGACGATTACCTCGTGAGTATCGTACATAAACATTTGTCCCATTTTGTAAACTGGAATGGTTGCATAGATTGGGCAACTGAGGCCACATTTTCCTACTAAATATGGCAGAGCACCCAAATGCAATGGATCTGGATATGACAACAAAACTGCGTCGATTTGATTGACGTGTCTGAAATGAAATATTGACATTAATATTCATATTAATAATAATATAAGAATTGATGACGAAACTAAATGAGGTATTACTTTTTCAATTGATTGATATAATCCTGGTTGAAATTTTCATCCCAACCGCAGTCTAAGAGAATTCGGAGTTCATCGATTTGTAAAATATAACAAGGTGGAGATTCGTCCATCGCGCCTGAGACGGCGTGTAATTTTATAATCGAAGTCATTGTGACTGTTTTAAACAAACGTCACAGCCACGAATTAATCCTGAAATTGCCAAAAAAATAAATTAAACATTGTTGAAAAACAAATTTGATTATCTCTTCATTCTTATTTTCCCGGGACTAAATTAATAATTATTTTTAAAAATATACAGTTGGTTTCTCCATCTGAGTTTCTAACCTATGAAGTAAACAACCTGACGAATGTCTGTTGTTTGACGTTTCGTCAAAGGTAATCCATCGGCAAAAAACAACAAAGAAAAATTTATTATCGACGTTGAAAATCCCCAAATTTTTGACAATGAAGTTCAATTTTTTGTAATTGAAATAACAATAACTTGGCTTTTTTCGGTTGCCTCTTTACGTCATATCAACTCTTTTTTTCCGGTTGGTCTGAACGTACGGAGTAATGAAAATGGACACGTTCAGGTTGCATTTCTAGAGAGAAAGAGAAAGATAGAGAAAGAAAGAGAAAGAATATTGCGGCTTGGCATGTATCGACTGTCGAGTTTTCAGAGCAGCGCACGTGCTCGACGTGTTTACTGCAGTGTACGGCAGTACACTAGAAATGCAAATGAATTTACACCTACGATCTGACATTGAAATAACAAAGCATTAGTAACAATGGGTGAGTTTGTTTCAAATTTGATTTTTTTGCAATCAACAATCAAAAATTTGCAATTTTGGAGCTAACTTTTTTGCAATTATTTTTTCTTACATTATTCGCCTACCATTATTGTGCGAAACGTCATGATCTCATTTAAGCAACGTCGGCGTTTTCTGTCAATCTTTAATGAACTTATAAACAATCGATTTTTCAAGTTTCTTGCCAAGTTTCGAAGTTTATTTTTTTAATGGAACATTCGACATTGATAATTGCAAACTTGCCAGTGTCAAAGTGGGTGAAATGTTGATATCAGTGTAATCATTAAGAAAAAACACTTTGCTTACTTTATTTGTTTATCTGCAAATGTCGTCATCAATTTTGAAGTTGAACATTCATTGCAAACAGGAATTCGCATTTTCAGTTTCAAGTTCAAATATTACTTTCTTCACTCTGTTTATTTCATTTGCTCCAAAATAGAAAATAAATAAAAACATGAAAAACTCTAATTGTATCGAAAATCTAAAAAATTACTCGTAGAGATCATTCGTTTTCTCAGCAAAAATTTAAATTAATTGCAGGGTTATCGAGATTATTAAAATGTAAACAATTTGTTTTGCAGATAAAGAGGTCATTGGTGTTAGATTGCCTTATGTAACGGCAGCAGTCGTGGGCCTTGGTACAGTCACAGTAGTTTACGTTTTGTACAAATGGAAACAAAGTAACAAAAAATCCAAACCGCCAACGCAATGGAAGAAAATTGGCGACGTGGATGATCTTGTTTTGTTCCCTGTAAAGTCCATGGGTCCGCTTCAAGTAAAGTCGTTTGAATGTTCTTCAATGGGTCCGAAAGTTGGACTATTTCGCGACAGGTCTTTTATGGTCGTCAACGAAGATGGTCGGTTTATTTCAGCCAGGAAATATCCAAAAATGATTAAGGTTCAATAACTTGACTTGAATTAAAAAGGAATTATGATTTTCATTTTAGTTAGTTTATTGAAATAAATCTGAAATATTGTTTTTGTAGATAACTCCAATCGTGTCAAATACAAAGCTAACTTTGAGTGCTCCAGAAATGGAAGCTTTAATATTAGACATTGTGGAACTGCAGAATAAGAAGAATGATTTCCAAACGTCTATCTGGGGATGTCCAGTAATTTGTCGAGACTGCGGCGACGGTCCGGCAAAATGGGTGTCACAATATGTTTTAAATGCTGATTCTGGTCTTCGTTTAGTTTATTATCCTTTTAATCATCCAGGTAGAGTAACCAAGGCAAAGATTAAAGAATTTCCACTTGTTGGTGTGGAAAACTCGGTAAGAACAATGTTTCGAAAGAAAATTCAAAGCAAACGAAAGTTTCTCTTGAATAAAATTTCTTTTAAATTTCGTTTGCAGGGCACTTTTGCTGACGAGTCTAGTTTTTCAATGATAAATCTAGCTTCGGTGGACGATTTGAATACCCGTTTAGAAGAAACTGTTGCAACGGGCCAGTTTCGAATGAATATTGCAGTTAAAAATGCATCGCCTTACGATGAAGACAATTGGGACTGGATGAAGGTCGGGGACGTCATTTTTCGCAATATCAAGCCATGCACCAGATGCATCATGACAACCATAGACCTCAAAACTGCGGAGAAAAATCCAAAAATTGAACCGCTCAAAACATTGAAAGGGTAAATCAAAATTCGCTGACTCTTGTAGATTCTTTCATAAGTTTATTCTTAATTTCCCATTGAAATGATAATTGTACAATTATTATTTTCAGATATCGACAGTTGTCAGATATGAAGAGTCGTCGTCACACCGGCGACACTCCTATCATGGGCATTCACTTAGGATTAGAAGGACCTGCTGGATCTGTTCAAGTGGGTGATCCAGTTTACGTGGGCGTATCCTGAAAGGCCAACCGATCTTTCTGAATCCCTCGCTCAACTCCATCAGTTGGTTTACACAACTGTACGATACTTGTACACACTCGCTAATTATTGCACGGACAAATTGCATCCGAATTGTTACACGCATTTTATTTGTTTCGTTTTTACAAATAAATTTCATCTTGTCAGATGTATTTCGATTCAGATACTGTTTTTTCGTTGATTTGAATTTCCCGCCGGGTACGGTGTTCAGTGGCGGGCTTTATGATATTGAACGGCTGTGAGAAATTGATTGAAATGGTCGCGCGAGGGGTTCTCATAGGAACTTTAGTTTGCGCAAGTTCACAAAAAGCCCCTTCAGACGGAAATATTGACGCAGCCAGTTGTCAACATAAGAGAACCACGTTTGCAATTTTTGTTCAACTTGAAAAACAAGCGAGGAGCATGCCGTTGAACAAATAACGGTGCTCGCGCGAAGGCGAAAGGAAGAGCGAGAAAAACAGCATCTGCTTGTCGACTCTACAACGGGCAAAAGAGCAGCAGCGCATCTTGAGTGGCGTGTAATAAAAGTGCCTTAGTACGTGCGTCGAGCCTCACCGGCAAACATGTCAAACAGTATATTTTTGTTGCCATTCAAAGTTTCAAAGTATTAATAAATTATGAAAAGTAATCATTGTGATTCATTACGATTTTAATTGTTGAAAAAAGACGAGGACCATTTTTTAGTAACATTATGGGTAAGTTTGGAGTTTTCATTTTATTTCGTACTTTGTTTTTCTAACGAAATTGTTATATCAAACAATAAATGAATACACAAATAGTTTATTAATGAAAGTTTAGTAGTTTTCTTTCTTTTTCTCGTTCTTATAACTTTTTTGAGAAAAATTAAAAGTGATGACACACGTTAACACCGGCTTAATATTAAATTGATAAGAGATATCTCATTTGATTTGCGATTTCCTTTTGTTATTTACAAAACTACTTGAACTTCGCAGTTTTAACAAGCAGTTTTATTAAAAAAATTTTACTATCATTTTCTTGTTTAAACTTATGATAAAGTTTATCTTTTTTCATTTGGAATAAAGCAACAACATTTTGTTATTTAAAAATCAGGTTTTATTAATGATGTGATGACAGGATTTGTGGAGAATATTTATAGAAAATTTGCATCAAAAGTGTGCAGAACAAAAGTTATAAGGACCGAACATTCAAATGCAGATCATTGATAAGAGAATGATTCTTCAATGAAAATGAATAGTTGAACGTTTTATGCTCTGTTAAGCGCGAATTTTAGGCTTGTATAAGAGTTTCATGTGCAACGTTCGGGAACGAGAAGTATACCTATAACGATCGGTTCGGCTTGAAATTTCTTTACAACTGAAACATTGTCATTAGAAACATTGTTCTGAAACGAGACATGATAACTTGATTAGCAAAGTAATCTTCACTAAGTTTTGTATTTTCTTGTTTTCCCAAATGTTTTTTTTTTTTTTCAGAAACAAAAAGTTATTATTTATAAATTCAATTTTTAATAAAATTTACAAACTATTAACTAACGCATTTAAAAATTTCTGATGGAATTGAAAATTTTCAAATTATTTAGTTATAAAATCAATGTTTTGGAAATGATAAAGTTATTGCATCGAAGAAAACTGAAAATAAAGACAAATTTCAGTTATTATTTGTTATCTAGGGTACTTTCCATGTTATGATACGGTGCATCGATCTTTATTGCGCTTTTATCTGTTATAATTTGACCCTCGGTGTATAATTATTACCAGAGGTTCGCGAAATTGGACTCTTACAAAACAATTTTGCCCAAACTGTATAATCATACGGAGATATTCAATTAGCAAAAAAAAACTCACGACTTTATCGAGTTTAGTTATCCATAAAACAACTTATGAATTGTACTTTAAGAAGTTTATTGGGTGTCGAAAAGATAATTGTTGAATGATCGACGCCTGGAAATAATAAAGTTTGTGATATAGGTAGATACTGCGATCAAACATGAGCCAATTTTAAAATGAACGAGCTATTTTGCAGTTAATGTGGTCAGCATCAATAAAAAGCACTTATGTAACCAACCGATGTAGGATTTAGTGTCACTACTGAATGTCATTTGAATCTGCAAAATCTCAGATATTAAAAAACGCAAAATGATCGAAATCTTGATCCCCCATTTTTGTCGAGCGATAAAAATTAATTTAATTTTCATAAATTTGTTTTTGTTTAATTAAAAGTTAATTGATACAAACCGTGACTAACTACTTGCAATATAGATTTCCATACTTTTTCTTTGCCATCATTGCACCTTTACGATGCAAAGTACAATATGCTCCATAATTAGATCCCATGATAAGCAAATAAAGAGAACTTAATTGTATAACAAATTTTTCAATTGCGAAATGCAGCACAAAAATCAGTTTCTCTGACTGTAAAAGTCCGACTTGAAAATTTCGAAAACAATATTTCTTATCTCTCAGTACTAAACAAATTTCAAATAAATCATTAATATTTCATCTTTCGTTTCTTTTCAACGAAACTTTTTAGTTTGAAAAAACTTGAAACTTCAATTATTTCAATTCATTAATCTCATATTCATTGATAGAGAAACCAATTATCGATAATTTATGAATTATGCAGATGAGAATATTTGAGAAATCAAGACCCAAACACTTTCGAGTGAAAAGTCTCAGATTATTATTTTCAAATGAAACCTTTTTACTTTTCTACAATAGCTTTTTTTGTGCTAATGATCAATTTTGTAACAAACAGCAATTTGCATATTCCTCTAAAATAACAATTCAATTGTTGCAACCACGATAAAAAATTTTCAATAAAAACTTTAATGAAATTGTAAAATGAATGAATCATTTGTTTTGCAAACAAATACTTAGTTTCTCCGATTGTTTTTTTTTTTTTCAGATAAAGGTGCAAGTAGCAGCAAGTTGACTTATGTGACCGCGGCGGCAGTGGGCGTTGGAACAGTAGCTGTGATTTTTGTTTGGCTATGGTACAATAGAAAGTACAACAAGTACCGACCTCCAAAAAAATGGCGCAAAGTAGGAGAAATAAGTGACTTGGAATTGTATCCTGTGAAATCGTTGGGTCCTCTTCGGACGACCACTTTGGAATGCACGCAAATTGGACCAAGGAGTGGCTGGATTGGCGACAGAACGCTGATGGTCATTGATCTGAATGGGCATTTTGTCACGGCTCGTCAATACCCGAAGATGGTTCAGGTCCGTTGCGTAACTCGCGACATTGACGGAGACTCAAGTTGTGTAATGAAAAAAAAATTGCACCTCGGAATATGACAAAAAAATGTAACTGTACACGTGATTGTCCAGGACTTTGAACGACGGACAAACTCAAGAAAACATTCCAAGTTGCGCCAAGAGGATGTCGTGAAATTTTGATTAGCCATTCTTGCTCGCTTTTTGACCTGGTTTTTACCCGTTTGTTTCTCCTTTTTTTTCAAATATCGCAAATGGCAGAAACGTGTCCAGGAAAGTAAGAGATAAATGACAACGGTTTTTTTGATGTATTTCTCTCTCCATTGAACGGACTTTGAACTTCGAAAAAATAGTCCACATTTACAATAGCGTGCGAGCAAAACATGAATGTCTCGTGATTGTCAGCAGATGCTACTTGCGCGCTTCTTACAATGTTTTCTTTGACGTTGCAATTATATCCGCGATACCTGGAATTGAATGTGCAAATGTTTTATTGTACAACTTGTGATCCACCAAACGTTCCAACTTATGTCGATTCGCACAATTTCTCTTATTGAAATTCTCTCTTTCCATTTAAAGACAGTTTTGTTATAAATTAAGAACAATCGTATTCATTCACTAACATTTATTTTCTTCTATTATTTCCATACTTTTTATTACAAACTAATTACTCTAATAAAATGATACTGTAATCTTTAAAAAAAAATTGTAAATTTTGATTTCTAAAATAAATGTCGTAAATTTCAAATCTTACAAAACTGTTTAATTAGTAACTAAATTAGTTGATACATTTTGCAAGATTTTAAATTTAGAAGACGATTTTGCTGGAAGTTAGAAGTGATGACTTATTTGATTTGTGGTTACAGGTTTCGCCAAGTATTTCAGGATCGGTGTTAACGTTAAATGCTCCAGGGATGATGTCCATGTCGATGGACCTAGCGCGGTTACGCAGCAAAGGAAATTACTTCCGGACAGCTGTTTGGGGCGTGCCGGTAATTGCGTGCGATTGTGGCGAGGAAGCTGCTCGTTGGCTGTCGCGCTTTTTGTTACAGGACGACACTGGACTTAGAATAGTTTACTATCCACTAGATCACTCAACCAGAGAGAAAAGAGCTAGAGACAAAGTTTTCAAGAAAATCGAAAACACAGACACTGTAAGTCAACTCAATTCAAGGATGTATTTTTATTTTCCCTTTTAAAAAATAAAATACACATCAACTTAAAGAAAAATAAAGTGTTGTTTGTTAAATTGGAGTACATTTAAATGAGATCAGTCACCTTGAAAAGTGGTAACTTTTACTTGCCTTTAACAAGCCTTGTTTGCGAAAGAAAAAGTTTATACGGTTTGATGTGTGCCATGGTTTTTGTTTGAAAGATGAAAACTGATTAGTGGTGAATATTTGCAGGGTGTTTTCGGGGACGAGACAAGTTTTTCCTTGATCAACGAGGCTTCCGTGGCGGACATGAACAATCGGCTGGACAAACCGGTTACTCCGCAGCAGTTTCGGATGAATTTCATAGTAAAAGGCGCGGAAGCTTACGAGGAGGATCATTGGGACTGGGTGAAAGTGGGTCAAGTGATTTTTCAAAATATCAGACCTTGCACGAGGTGTATCATAACCACTATCAACCCGGAAACCGGACAAAAGAGTCCTAAAGTCGAACCGCTCAAGACCCTGAAAGGGTATGGTGTCATTTTACATCCACTTTTATGTCATCAAAATCAATTTTTTTTACTTGAAAAAAAAAAAAAAAAACTAAAACATCAATTTAAAATAATGCAATGTTACAAAACAAAGAACTCATTTTTGCAAAAATGAGAAAAAATGGATTATTATAAAAAAATGTGTTTTTAGGTATCGTCAAACGGATGATACAACAATTCGTTCGGTGATTGGGGAAGCTCCTATGATGGGTATTCATCTGGGTTTGAGAGGCCCTCCAGGAAACGTTCGATTGGGCGATTCAATTTACGTGGGCATCACCGAGGAGAACGAAAGCCTGAAAAGGCCTCCCTAGCTGTACCGCTGGAGCTCCTGTGACAGCGATATCGTGTTACTTGCGAATGAAGACGATAACATTGTCACAGGGGACAATCTGTTAGAAAGCGATAAGTAAATCAGTGAAAATCTTGTTCGAGTGTTGATTTCAAGCAATATTCATCCGACGATGAATACCACTTTCTCTTAACACGATCAAATCATAAACGATACACGAAAGAGTCTTGAAATTGCTTCGGTTTCATAAGTCGTTATTCTGCGGGCCAAAAACAAGTACAATAAAATGACGAGGGAAAATGTAATATAACGGCAGTAACTCGAATGACCAAATTGACCTAATCAAAGACTGACGCTTTATCTTCCGTTTTGGATTGCAACTTTGAGAATGTGGTTGAGACTAATTTGAGTTGCTCGGTTTTATCTTCTGTAACGGTTCGATTAGGTGTACATAAAATACTGAATTTGTACAATCATCATCAACGAACTATAACGGTGTGTCAATTTTGTAAGTGTATTAGATAGTGTTTGCAAAATGTTATTGTGGGAAGTGCAATAGATGTAAAAATAAATCCTAATATAGAGTTCCCGAAAAATTGTAATACGAATCGACTTTAAAATTAGTTTAAAATCTGATATTTTTATGGCACTGTCAAATTGTTAACAAAAATATCAACCTGTATCATATTGATGAACATATGGCAATCAAAAAGAAGCCAACGATTTATACACCTTTAAGGAGTAATTAAAAATAGTTTGTAACACGAGAGAAAACGAATATTAGATTAAAGTTATGGAAGAAGTTTTGTTTGAAAAGGGATAAAAGACAAGGACGGATATTTATTACAATAAAATTTATTTACACTACAAAATAACAATGTGTTGAAAAAGTATAAAATGAAGGAGACAATGATTCGAAACAAACGAAAAAAAAATGTTTGCATTTCGTTTGTCGTTTTCGTCATGAGCGCGCGATAAAAAAGTCGCGCGCATAATTTTTGTATCAAAAATTTTGCAACAATTTCAAACAATAATCGTGTCGTAAGGCTACACTCAAATGGCCGTTCAATCTTTCTTCCGACAAACAGTTGCGACAGTAAAATTAACATTTAACGTAGAAACAAGTTTTTCCTTATCGTGGAATTAACTATCAAGCCAAGATCAAATGTACTGATTAATAAATAAGGACCAAGCGACAAATGGAATTCACTTTATTGCAGTTGGGATGGAGTTTTCTTTGCTCGTTATCGTACATTATTTTTTTTCAGGAACAACAGACATCCCGTACTGCATTAAAATTAAATGTTTCAGTTAAAAAACGCTATCAAGATTCGTCGCTATGAAATTGGTGGAGCTGATCAATGGGCTGGGTGCAAACTATTAAAAAACAAAAAAAAAAGGAAAAAAATTATCGGTCTGGCACTGGTGGTTTCAGAGAGACGAGGAATAAAAAATAGAATAAAAGAGCAAGCAAAATGAAAATCAAAACGAAAAACAAGGGTGGACTATTTACAAGTTTCAGCTAAGCTGTTTCCTAAAAGATCTCAACGAATTTTGTTCTCTTAGCTGCTCCCGAATTCGTTTTTCGCGTGTTCTCAAAAATTTCAATTTCCCCCTAAGTTTAGATTCAACACGCGCAAAAATGCATACAAAAAAACCCTATTCTCAAATGTTACAAATATTTTCCAGCCAAATGTCGTCACAGCTTTTTGATTCATTCGCATCAAGTGTATTGCAATTTTAAAATAATAACACAAATTTGACTGGAAAATAATTCTTGCGAATGGCAATGGTTGAATTCGTATCGAAGGTGTGTTTTTTTGAAGTACACAATCAGATGAAAGTGAAAGGTCGTGTTTTTTTCCATGACGAGACGACGCAGCTCGTTTCAGGATTTCTCGCAGGCTCAGATCATTCGACTTTTCAGGATCCCGGGAACAAGGGACAACGCGTTGCCTGTCATACCCGTGGTCCTATGCTTGCGAATGTCACTTATTTTGTTTTCGCTTTTCTGCGCCGCATCCTTCCAATTAAAAACCTTTCCTAGATAATTGAAGTTATCAATCTTGCCTTGAAGTTCACAATTCGTTCGCTGGTTGCTGCCAAGCGCTGAAATTGAAATCGAAAAACAGTTAATTCATTCCATTTTCCAAATATTCAATATCATAAAAAGAAAATCTCGTTTGAATCTGTTTATTCCAATCGTTACAAACAAAAATAAAAAAAACTGTTAATTTTAATGACGTCCTCTCGCTAGATTAGTGGACGGTGTTTTTGCAAATTGTTACAGCTCAATTATTGCTCTCTATCAGTCGACCATGTGTGACTGCAAATATCATCTGCTAAGCGGACATTAAAATTGTGAAAGTTAAACTTCATCTTCGCGCATTTCGAAAAAAATGCGAATAAAAAAACATATGTTTTTCCTTTAAGAATAATTGCGTCGTAATAATGGTGATTTGCGTAACACGCGTACGTTTCGTGACTGCGAGTGGTACGCATTCGTGTCCAGGACTGTGTGCGTTTCATAAACGAGATATTAAAGCTCTCATGCCAAATCGTGACATCTTAATTTCACATTTCCGAGAGGCTAAATTGAAAAACATATGGCTCTAATTTCTGGCCGATCCATTTTCGCGACTGATTCATGACGAAAAAGGAAAGTGAATGGACAAATTAATGGAGCAATAAATGTTAGATAATGTCAAAGGCAAATAAGGAAATGGGTTTGCCTACTTTTCTCGAAATTTGTGAATCAGATTCTTGTTGATTTATGATTATTGAGTGGTAGGAAGTTCGAACCAGTTGGAACCACTTTGGAATAAATGTTAGAGTGATTTTGAAAACTGAAAAATTTGAATTTAAATAAACCAGTGTTCATGACTAAACGAAATTTAAATTTGATTCAAAGATTAAAGTTTGTTTGGTTCAATTATTCAAATTTGTGGATAAGATTTTGGTGGAAATCGCGAGATTAGAGGTGAGTTTGGGAAGGCCGTTCGCTTGCATAAGTTGCGCGGAGTGGACGGACTATTTTATAGAGAAAGTTGTGGACACTGCTTTCCATTGATCGGACAGGCGTTGCATTACATAAATCGTGACCACATCTTGGTGTTACCCGGGCGTTCTCGGTTCGATCACATGGGTTGTTATTGTAACACCAAGTGCAAGCTCACTTCTGAACACCAAGCGAATCTCAAATGGTCATTCGATTAAGACACGTGCCTTTTCACGGTTGGCTAATGCGAATGATTTAGTCAGAATAAATGCCTCGGAATATAAAAATAAATCACCACTTTCGACACGACAGATGAATTATGAAATCAAAACAAAAAAACCCAAATTGTTCTCCTAGAATTTGTATGTATAACAATATGCAAACACGAGTGCATAAAAACTTGGTCACAATTTTTAATCTGAACGTTCTGAAATTTTTTGGTTTTGCATATTTGATGGTTTTCTAAATGCTGTGAACAATTCTTATTATTATTCATTGATTCAATTGATTCATTATAAGTCGGTCTTCCTGAAAGGACTAAGTGGATAAATCTGTTTGATTTGTTTTATAAAATCAATATAAGAGTGAAAAATCAGTCGTTCTTCTTATTTTTGTTATTCAAATTAAATTCAATATTTACCTTTTCAATCCTAAAATCTATTTTTCATCTCTGATATTTTATTTAACTTCGACTAAATGATACCTTAGTTCTTTTCAAGATTGCAAAATGTGAAAATAATTGTAGGATTTTTCAAATAATTACTAGCAAGAATTGGAGAAATCAAATTATACAAATTTAAAAAATTGCAAACAAGTGCAACATTTCACTGTTTCGAAGTCCACCTTTTGGTTAGTCAAAAATTTCAATCTTTCTAATGTTGAAGAAATTAAAAAAAAAAAGAAAATACGTACAAGAATGAGATCCTGAACGAGGTTCGAGATGCCTCTGTTGGCAATGACGAAAAGCCTGGTTACGGGTCCAGGGACGGCTTCGGTGGCTGCGGGTGCAGCAGCTCCATGCGCCTGGTCACCTCCGCTGCCCGAGCTCCCACTTCCGGCAACCAACTGAAAGAAACGAAACGGTTGAAAACTTGTTATCCGCACGGTGTACTGGTTCAGAGTCTGTGTTATACAACAAATAGGCAGTGCAGGATAATCTGGAGGATGACTAATTGGGAATCAAACAACAACAATTGGGCTCCACGTCCAGCTCCAGCGCTCCCGACACTACGGTGTACGCAATCTTACTCTCCAATGTCCTCGCAAATTGGCTTGTTTCAGGACACTCGATCCTGCGGCTACAACATCTCAGTCACTAACAAATTCGCATTACAATTTCATAAAAACCGTCGCTGCTCTTACGTGCGCTCTTTGCCTATCATCTAAATCAGTTTGTGCAACAACAACGTCCGAGCCAACTACACAATGCTACCAACAGTAACTAACTCGAATCAACTACTATCGTATTTTCCAACTTTCGTACAGTTTGTTTTTTTTTCTAAGTTGTTGTTCTTGTTTGTACAGCACAAACACCTGGTCGTGGACCAGTTTTTGTTTTTTTTTTGTTTGGTTTCTAGACCTGATCGGACCTCTACTTACTTCACCCAATCAATCGGCACAGGGTCAGAGACCGGGCTTGTGTTTTGTGGAGATGGTAAAATGTGTTAAATTGTTGACATGTGTAAGTGTGTGACGTTGATGTGTGGTTATTTGATTATTGCATGATATTATTAAGTCATCTAAACTACTCGGTGCAAGATAACAGGATGAGTAACAACAAGACAATGAGATACGAGGAGACACATCTAAAAGTCTCTTGTTTGCGATCAATTTTTGGTTGCCATTTGGTTTTGTTTTTTTTTGTTTTTTTTTTTGAATCAAAAAATGATTGTCAGCGTTGCGTCGGGACCGTTGGCGGAGTGGAACATGTGGATGGAGATGCAAAAAAGCCGAATGTGCGGAAAGGAAAGATTGTTAATTCTGGAAATGACGGAATCAGTGTTGCCAGATCTGCAGTTTTCTTCACAAATCTGCACAGACAAAAAGCAACATTGAGTGCAACAAATTCATAACATTTGCCTTAATCAACTTTGTACACTAAGAGTAATTTTTCTTATGTTACCATTATCATCTACACCTGGAGTTACAATTGTCTTTGTCTCCATTTCTTTTTGGTTCTCAAAAACTAATTAACAACTAATTTTGGTTCCTTCATGCTATGTACACGATTAATTAGCACTTTTCTTTCTTTTTTTTTTCAGCGCCACTTATTTTGACATGAGTTCATATTTACAAACGTCATTTGTTGTTTAGTTCTGGCAACACGATGAGGGATTAGATGTTTTCAATTTGCCCACGTAAAAAGCGCATGTGACGTACACGCTTATTTTTACCTGGGTTGTGATGAAATTCAGAAAGTTTTTTTTGCAAGCTGAGAGCAAGAAGCTGAATGTCAGTTGGCAATTCATTTTTTATATGCGTGTTGTTGTTTTTGTTTGTTCGATTTTTTGTACGATCAACTCATCGATCAGCAAATTACCATTTCAGTGAATTAATCACGGTGTCAAGAAAAAATATCTTTTTTTAATGCAACGTTTGTTTATGAATATCCAAGTATGAAGAAATTGACCAATGATTTGTAATTTTGTAACGTTTACAAGGATTCATGACGATTGGAGAAATTGAAAGTACTCTGTGAAACTGGGTGCAAAGTGAACGTTTTTTTGACGATGATCTTGTTAGCTGGAATGCATGATATTTTTTTAATTAAGCGATGTTATGAGCATGCCAATTAATGATGTGGAAAATGTGAACCACACGTGTACTTAAATGATGATGAACTGTCAATCAATTGTGTCGAGAAAAGAAAATGTTCTTGCAACGTACTTTTTTTTTCAAAATTCAGATCTACAATATTAAGATCTAAAGACATACGCTATCAAAAATGTGCGTGAAAAGAGTGTAAACGAAGTTGATTCGCCTGTGTCAATTTAATCTGCAGACCAGCTTCTGTACGAAAGCGATATTTAATAAAAGCGTTTTTCTGTGGACATTGTCAACAACTTAGCCATCATCTGACAATTATTTTTCAAACAATTTAAAACAGTTGACATAATTTATCATGTTAAACAAAATAGTTTGTTTTTGATTTTGCACCAAGGACGAAACAAGTGCTACTGGTACATTTCCAAAAACTTGTCATTAAATTTTTACTTGACATTTTTAAATTGTCATGGTTGAGTTTACAATTTCAGGTTGAAAATGAATCTTGGGATAAAGACAGAAAAACGAAGCTGTGATAAATAATTCAACGACTTGAAATGTTTGCTAAAGTCAAGATTGGTTTATTTGTGGTCTCGTGGATTTGAATAACGAGTGGATTAAAATTCGTGGAGGATGATGATCGCCGTTATGACAAGTGTCCACATAAAGTGAGTGAGTGAATATATGATGAGAGGCTGTCAGTTGACGATAGGACTGGCGTACCGGTGGTGACAAATTGGCTGCTCCACCAGGGGCGGCTGGGGCAGCGCCGGAGGCGTTTGCGGCAGCGGGGCCCAGTTCGCGAGACGCGCTCAGACCCAGCCCGAGGCTCTGTGTACCGGCTACCACGCGATAAACTGTGCCGGCTGCTCTTGCCGCCCCGTCGGCTGCTTGCTATGGAGAGATACACACACAGGGCTCATTTTTTACTTCTTCTTTTTTTCCCCCACTAATTCACTAGTTTTCGCCATAATTTACGTTCCCATAAAAAAAAGATTATCATATTTTTTAATATTTTCTCTTTTCAGGTTACAATTCGCAGTTTCCAGAAACGAATTATGTTATAAATGCGCAATACTATTTTTATGACGAAAAAAATTTGAAGAAATCAAAGTGAATGGATTTAATCTATAACGAATCGTGATATTATTCACTCGATGTAAATTTGATTAGTTGTAAATAATCAGATTGAAGTCAATCACAGAGTTGGAAAATGTATAAATGGTTTTAATTGATATCAGTTGATCGTTTTTGTTTCAGGTAAAAGTGGCATTTTTTCAACGAGGAAAATTCTTGCAAGACTTCAGAGTATTGGCGGATCAAGAACTCGTTGGAAACCGCGGCACGGCTCGTGAATCGCGTGCGAAAAAAATGCACACGGGTCGCTTGTCACTTTCCACTTCTTGACATCCGGATGCTTTTCGGCGTGAAAAAAAGTGGACAGAAAAAACAACGTAGAACAACACTGGACCGAGGTGTCGCAACGATCACAAACGAAAGCTAACGATAAACATTAAAAAAGCGGCCTGTTGACTTTTAAAATGCGATTATTCAATGAGAGCAAACCGAAATGCATGATTATACTTTCGAATGATGAAATTTGCATACTTTTTTTTTGTTTACTCATAAATCACGACAATGTCATAAAAGTTGTTACTGCCAGGTCAGAGTGACTCTTTTGCATCTCTTTAATACGAATTGAAAATACAAATTTGTTTACACACAAATGAGCGATGAAATTGAGATTAAAAAACAAATAAAAATTGGTCTCTAGAATTTCTCTTTTTTGATACTTGTAACTTGTTACCATAATGAAGTAGTTTAATTCCGATAAACGACTTTCGGTCGTAATCTTTGTATGTCGCTGTAAAATCTTTCATAATTATTGATTAATTAAGGCTGCTCTTTTTCTAAAGCAACATGTGGAACAAGTTGATGGCGACTAAAAAAAAAGTCGTCGAGGGTTCAAGAGGGTAACCTCATTAGAATAATCGAGCATAACTTAAAAGTTGCGTTCCGATTTCGCTGATTACGTAAAAGCTTGTGCCCCCGTTTTCGCTTTTTTTTCAATAGCGGATGCCGGATCGTCATTTCGAGTAGATTTTGCAGCAGGTTCGTTGACTCCGAGAACCTTTCGCACGAATTTGCAACGCTCTATAATAAATGAAACGTGGCGGGATCGCGTAACGACGAATTGATTACGCGTCGATTATTTTTTGTGGCGCCCAACCAGGCGCCCTTGCCAACGCACGAATGCCTGACTTTTACTGTCCAGGCGTGGTGCAGTCGCAATGCACCGACCGAGTCATTGAACATGCAATCACGGTTATAATCATAAAGTGCAAAATGCTCGACTAAAACTGCCTAATTACGGTTTTTCAGCAGTTGCTTATGGCTCTGAAAAAAAGGTCAGGTACAATGTAATACAATTAATTATACGCTTTTAAGAAATTAATCTATAAGTGGAAGTTAGAATGCAAAAATTGAAGGATCAAATTGAAATTTTAATTACATCGTTGACATATTGTAAAGAAAGTTTAAACAAATTACAGATTGTTTTTTGATTGAAGGTTGAACAATTTTTCTTCTCTTGATGGATTTTAGTCTCGGTGTAATTCAAGGGAAACTGACCGTCTAAATCAAAGTCCAGCAGACTTGAGCGTTTGACGAAAATCGTTTTATGAAGAGTGAGAGAGAGTGACGACTTTCAGTTTGCTGCTGCTTCCGCAAAAGGAAGTATAACATTAATCGGAAAGTTATGAAACGTGAGAAAAATGGGTTTTTCAAGCTGGTCGGATAATTTATATTAATGCGTGTACCATTATGTGTAATACTTTTGTCTACTGGAGTTGTATGCTATTTCATAAAATCAGCTTATTAAACACAACAACCTATTGTTCACTTGGGGATCGTTCAACTTGTCGACACCTATAATTTAGTGAAAATAATCATTATCATTGAAATTTCGCCTACAAGAAACGGTTATAAAAATTCGTGAAATTCACCGTGATTGAAGAATTTTGATAGACCTTCTGAAAATTGGACCTACAATGGGCGATTATCAGTCCACAGATTTCCACCTTATTTCATTTATCACATTACACAATCCAATTTGGACATCCAACAAAAACTATTTTCCAAAACAAAAACTAATAATTTTATTGCCATTTCAATTTATTATCTTTCTATTATCTCTCAATTTTTCAACATTTTGATTTAAAATTGAAAATAAAGTGGAAAACTGGATGGATGGTTTTGAAAACAGATGTTATTACAGAAACGAGACAAAACTTACTCGGATAATGTCAAACAAGAAATTTCCAGAGCCCGCTCCACTACCACCTGAGCCTCCGTTGCCTCCAGAGGCGCCAAAGCCGAAATTGAGAAACCTCTTGTTTCTGTTCTCGTCGTCTCCCGTTTCTTCGATGTCGTCCAGCGGCGTCAGTTCTGGCTCGGTCGCCTCGTTTGCGACCTGATTGGGTTCGTCGTCGAACTGCACGCGCACTTCGTTGTTCTGCGATTCCGAACCTCCAAGCTCACTTATGTGATTTTCCGACTCGGGATTCGCATCCTGCAGACGAAAACAATATTTAAATATCCTCGTACAATTTCACCTTTAAAATTGTTCGTTGACTTTAGGTCTACCTACCACTTAATTTAAAATTATATTAAAAATGTTTTTTTTTTCAATCAATGGTGTAATTTTTTTAGCTCCAAACTAAAAAAACAAACAACTAAAAGTGGCAGTTTTGTAAAAACAACGGCTATTGTTCCGTAATACAATTTGAGTAATTAATTATTGCACGCCACTTACTCTGTTCATGTTAGGGTGTAATAAATAACAGCTTAATAATCGTCTGAAAATTACCTTGAGATTGAAATGATGATTTTTGAGTAAATTGTTTTAGAACGAAAAAAATGAAAAAGAAATAGAATGGAAAACATTTGCCAGTGAAAGGACGTGAGCTTTAACCACTTTATAATTGGTTACAATTCAGAATACTTAAATAACCATTAGATTCGTCAGACCTCGTTAGGATAGTATTTATTTTTGATAACAACAGTACAATGTTGTAACAATGATATACTTTTTAGTAGACGTATAAAAATAGTTTGTAAACAAAATGTATTAACTAATAACACTTAGAATCATCAAGGAACCTTCCCTCTGTATTTATCTCGAAATGAAGCAATAGTTGCTGAAAAATTAGTCACAATTCGTAAGATGTTTTGGGTTAATACAGATTTTTCATCCATGTCAACATGGTGCAACGAAAACGTTAATAACAAAAGATTAAATTTCACCGCAAACGTCAAAACACATCGTATCAGAATTATTGATGACACGAAACATTAGTATGCCATTGTCAAATGTCTAGTAACCGATTATTCGTATCAGCTAATATTTTTTTTCGATCACTAATTTATGGCAATTCGATGGCAACTTGGGTACGAGGTTCCACGTGTAGGAACTTTTTCAGATCATGGAATTAGTGAAATTAGTGAAATATTTTCGTTTTCAGGACAGTCGAAGATCGCAAGAAACTTGCGGAAAAATAGAAGACAGATACAAACACTTAAGAGTAGAAGGTGCGATTGAACCTCCATGCTTGTCTTGAAAGCACGGATGGATCTGAGTGAAGAATTGAAAAGTGAAAAGAACACAAGAATCAGAATGGAGATTTGCGAATGGAATTTGGTTTCGCTCTCATTTGGAAGACGCACAATTTTGGTTTGAAGAAAATCAAGTCAATAATTAGACAAATTTAAACCTATGTTCTATGTGCAATAATTTTTTAATTGTAATGTTAATTAAAGTTCAAGTAAATTGTTTTTTAGCACATATGTTTTATTTGTTTTTTGTTTAAAATTTGTTAATGAATGAATTGGAAAAAAGTTAAACAAAAGAACAATTGTAATTTGTCTTAAAATGTTGAATTAAAACATGTGTACTTTCAAACTTTTTATTATTTAAATTTTAAATTGATTGAGTTTTAATTGATTTTAATTGTCTGACTAGAATCTACGTAAATGTTGATTTTCCTCCAACTAAAATCTGCATTTTGCCAGCGATGAGGATGATATTCAAGGTTACAAATTTGCCAGTCAGGATGGAGCTGAACCCTTGAAACAACAAAGATAGCCAGAGAGTTTGCCATTTGTCAACAAACAAAAGCAAGACAAGATCTAGAGAGCAGTGCTAGAAACACTAGACGTCGTTATCAGAGGATGGTTTCGCAGTGGTGGAGCCATCGGAGGTCGGCGGGTCTTCGTCCTCGTCCGGAGGGAAGGTTGGTAGTGCAACAACTACCCTAGAACCGCCGCTGTTAGAAACGGCGGGTCCAAAATCGTCGTCATCTTTGAAAAAGTCGTCATCGAAAGGCGACGCGACTGTCACCGTGGTGCCATCATCGTCGCCTTTGTCGTTCGAATTTTGGTTCCCAGCTGTGGCGCCAGCGCCAGCACCCCCTCGATTCAGAACACTTCGGAGCACCACCGGTCCTAGCACTCGAATCACCTCTGTCGCTATCATGTTGACCTTGTCTTCAATCATCTAGAAAATAATTCAACCCTTCTCTCATTCTCAGCTCTTTTAAACCAACAAACTTTGACTTTTCTGGGCCAGGGTGGACTGAAATGAGAAGCAATTTTTTCAGCCTTCGTAGGTGATGACGATGAGTCCAAATTTGCCGAATTCGATTGACGAAAACAAGTAGAGGTCAATCATTGAACCAATTTTGAATTTTGAATTATTGATTGGAAGTCAAGTTGATCGATGAGTCGCAGCCAGTTCTGTCAGTTTGAACCAACTGAGTTCCATGTCTGTATGGATCGTGATGATGAGAAAGATTTTTTTGATGGAAAAAAGCCACGACAAATGGATGCACCAATTCTTTCAAACCTAATTTTCTTTTCTCAAAGACTACGATTTGTCTCGTCGATGATTAATTGTTATCAAGTGCTAAATTTTCTAGTTGGTTTTCTAAAAATACAAGAAATGTAGAAAATTAACTTTCACCGTTCCTGAGCTATTTAATATGGCTCGCGCAGTAGTATTTTCCCGCAAATCTTTCGATTAGTTTTGCTAAACTACACAAACCTAATTCAAACTAAAGTAGCATGTAACATTACAATGAATTTCAAGTTTTTTTGTGACCTCAAAATTATTGTTCAAAAGAAAAATGTTTTCCCTGTTTTAATAAATAGTTTAACTTGTTCCAAGCACGTCGTACCAACATTACTCATTCGCTGGGATTCATTTATTTTGCATTCGAAATTGTACGTTTACAAACGTAATCGCGCGAATTTCTAACCGTACGTCATTTATGAGTACATAATAATTCAACGATTCAAACCAAAGGTGTAGGAACAGAAAATCGTCTTTAATACTCGTCAATTCAACTTTGCGGAAAAAATGTTTCCACTCAAAATTCGCGTTTGAGATAACTCGGTCGGTTTATTTAAGGTCAATGTTTCGGTTGCACAACTTTTGAGATTTGCGAGCATGTAAGAGGTCGTTGCAAAAAGTCTTTGTATAATGTGGGACTTATCAGCGTCGATTTCTTTAGTGAGTCACGAAGGCGCATTGATGCTACTTTTGTTTTTCAAGGCAATTTCAACGAGCGTATAGGAAACGACCAAGGAAAACAAGTGCAACGCGGTTATAAAATCATTGAGATGCTCGGTTGACATCAAATTAAAAATGTGTCACAGGTGTGACCTAATTAAAGTTTTGTAAATTATGTAACCATTAAAAAAATAAACAAACAAACAAAACACAAATAAAACCTTAAACAAATATTCATGCAAAATATTGAAAACTACTTAAATAGCTGATGATTATCTAAAATTTGCATTTGCTGAAACTAAATTGATTGTTGTTCTTTGATTAAAGTTGAAATTTTAAATTTATGACTGTTTTCGAGGTTGTTAATATGGTTAATTTCACTACCATTTAAATCATCTGATTGCATTATAAATCAATGCACTGTGGTTTCCCTGTATTACGCCTACATTAATTACTATAAACTTTCATAACACGAGACGATGCATCATCCGGTCGATTATCTTTGTTTGGATTGCCACGGTTGAGCTGCAAAAGTGTCCGGACGTTTTTGACTCGGAAGAGTTTTCGGTTTCGTAACCAAATGATGCCCCTCGTTATGACCGATCATTTCTTCAACCTGCGTCGTAACAAGATCGCGTGGCAAGTCAATCAGTGCGCACTTCGCTAATCAAATTACAATAATTAAACACTTCCCAACACGAGAAACTAATTTCATTTCAATTGCCTAAAAAACCGCGAGTGGAAAGATTTAGCTTTTTTTTTCTTCATTTTTTTTTCATTAATTTATTACCCACTTGTACACATTGTCGACTCAAAAATTTGGCCTTTGAATTAATGTGGGACCTCTTGAATATGTAATTGGTGTTTCGAAAAAGTGATAATCTTGATAGATTCGTCGAAAAGTGTGCATGAAAATGCGTGAGTCATCGCAAGAGTGAAAAAAAAATAATAAACTGAGTGTGCGATGTGGAAAAAAAAAGCGATGCCCAAAAAAGAAATAGAGAAACGATGAATCGGGCCGAGTTGGGTGCTGGATTTAGGCAGCGGACTTAGCTCACCTTTGAGATGTCTGGAAATAGTTGACGCAGAATACCGATCGTTCTTTTATCCCGAAGGGCCTGGTCGTTTGCACTTTCGGCAACCATCAGCCGGTCAAGGGCCTGAAAACAAGTCTTTAATTTTGGCCCTCTCTTTTTACAGTCACAACTTCGAGACCTGGGAATCCCCTTTTTACACGATTCTACACCAACTCATAACTTCATCTAAACCAAATTGTCTATAACTATATTTACATTGTTGCAAAAAAAAACTTTCGTGACACTCCTGTTCAGGTTAGTTAAGGATCGGTTTGCATGCAATTATTTCATATTTACAATTTGCACATAAAAACACAAACTTTTTTACAGGGCAATTTTATAACTCAAACTTGACAATTTCTTAGAAGTAAAATTTTTTGCGAAAAAAAGGTAAAAATCAGTTTAGCAATAATTAATAGCGATAATTGTTTTAAGATTTTTTGTTTACAAGAAGGTGAAAAATCGTTGTGTGAAAAAAAGTGAGGTTAAGTGAGGCGAAGCGAAGTCAAAGTGACACTGAAACGAATTGGCCGAAATTCGTTGCAACGAATCGGCGATTTTCGTTTCCACCCTGACGGGTTGCAAAGCGTTGGAAAAACCGTGAATGCAGAACTGTGCAGAACAGTTGATTCGGGTGTGCAGCGAAGCCGTGACGCGTTTTGCAACGATCGCATAAAATCGGCGATAAGTTTAGCTCTACCAGATGCAACGGTCACCGAACGCGATAGAGAACCGAAAGTTGCTCAACTCGTATATACCACGCGTCACGGTCCACTTTCCCTTAAACGTCACTCGCGATCGCGCACATATCAAAACCCAACATGAAACGAGATAATGCCATTATGCTCGCCAACTTTACGCGCGCCAATTGCGTGAGCGCGCGAAAGCCAAGTGCAACGACTTGACGATGTCTTCAGGGGTTGCCCAAACTCTACTTTTTCCTAGCTTTTACTTATTTACTTTTTGCATTTTAAATTATTATTTAAATTGTTACTTTACGATTATCTAAAACTTATTTTCAAATTGATGTTTTATCATTTTTTAATTATTTTTTTATTATTTTTCAATTGTACTTTAACTAACGTTTATAAACTGTTTATTTGTTATGAAAAAAAGTTAATTTTTGCGAGTAGTTAAAAGGGAAATGATGTTACGAAAATTTGAATCGGGAAAATTAAGACGTCAATGAAGGAAGTACAAAAAAGTGATTTACATAATGATTTGTGTCGGATTTTTTTGTTGAGTGACTTTAAATTAGAATATCGCGTGTGAAAAAAAAGTCAACATTGATGTCACGCGGAGTTGAACCGCGACATGCTCTTGACTTGTTATTGTATGTTATTATAACCGCAGGAATGTCATTTGGCTGTTTAATTTGAAACATCTTGATTGCAATCGTCTGAGTCGGCGTTGTGTCACGAACTCGCGTGTGCGTAACCGTGCATATTCACGCCCCCGTTTTCTTTTCTCTCCAACCTGCATAGCTGTTGACCTCAAAGGTCAACAAAAACTGCGATTTTCTAAATTTTACAATTCAACTTCAAAACATGTCTTCAAAATTTATCGTTATTAAACTTATTAAAATGAATTCCCTCAAAATGTCGTTAAATTTTTTATTTTCACTTTGGTCCTCTCGCAAAAATTACAACAAAATTTCTTATCTGAGATTACATCAAACCCGCTTTTGCATCAGTGAATTTTATTAGACACTCAGTATGCGAACGTCGTTTTTGTAATTTTAGAAAATGTTGTTTTTCTGAGCTCTTTTGGGAACTTTCTTTTTTTGTAAAAAAAAATAGTTACAAAAAATGGTTAGATATTGCCATCACGACCAGTGACTGAAATTTGGACCGAAATTTTTTTACTTGTTTGTAAGTTTGTTTTTTGAGGCTTTTTCAAGGTCGCGAACAAATTTCCCTTTTGTTCGTCATGTGGAGAGACTGATCGTCGCTCTGAACCGGCTTGAAAATGTGTGTGCACTTCTACATGCACGTGCGGGTACTTTCCACCTCGGACCAAATCGACCAAAGAAAGTGTCCGGTATCTGCGAGTGAAAGTGTTTAGACAAAGAATCGGTGAGGAATTTGCCAAAATTTCGTGACAGCCTAATCGTTGTGCGATCATTTATTTAAGTCGTCCGACTGAATTGGTAGTTTTAGCAGGTTCCAAAAATGAAAAAAAAAAAATCGAAAATCAAGCTATTAACATTATTTAGGTTCTAAAAATACCGCAGAACCGATCAATAATTGTCTGCTAAATTATTGACTTTCACTTTTCAAATTTGACTAGCGAGTTTAGTTGATTTATAGGAATTTTTGCTCATCTGAGTCTGGAATAAAAAAATGTTTTCTTTTCAAACTGTAAAAAATTGAAAAAATACGCGAGAGAGTTTAAAATCAGCGAATAAATTGTTCTTAACAGACTTAGTTGAATATAAACAATTCATTGTAACTTAATTAAAAGCCGATGCACGATTCTGCAATTGACCTTCGCTTTCTATGTTCGATTTTCCTTTCGATGAAAATTTTTCGATCAGAACATTTGATTAAATTATCAACTTGTTGATGCTGCGAAAATTGTCAAAAGTTCAAGTCCAATCAAAACTAAAAACAAACTTTTTGAACAGTTAAAAGCTTTTCTAATATTTTGAAAACAAACTTTTCAAAACGTTTTTAATACGTTGCAATAAAAATTTAGACAAATTTGTACAATTTCAAAAATTCAAATGATCCTCAGAATCAAAATTCTTTGAATGAAATTCAAAAATGATCCTCAAATGGTCAATGATAGTTTTCATGTAAAAAAATCACACTTTCGCTCGGCCCAGCTTCACGATTGCAAGATCTGATTAAGAAATTATCTGTCAGTGCGTTTTGTATTCGCAGCACGGAAGAAACAATTTATTTAACTTCGAATCAATTACGTGCAACGACAATGTCATTAAGCCAGCGAAACATTCATCACGTCGTTATCTTTTCACCCATCAATATCCCTAGGCAGACAATCAACTACCATTGAAATTGTTCAAAAATTCTTTCAATCCAAAAAAAAACGATGTGCGATGCGAATTTAATCACTTCAATATCGTGATGTGCACTTTGATAGTGAACTTGTATGCAATTTTTATGTGGTATGAAAAATTGCATTTTCGTCATTCCAACCGGTAACATCCCATGAATGTGACTTAATTTTTGTGTAATATTTACAGGTGCACTTAAACTAATATTAGAAAACCAATTAATTGCAAATGATTAAATTTTTTTGTGGTAATTTTTGTGTAGATTGGAAGTACTTGCCTGTGATTTGAAACTTTCTTCATTAGGAACCGGAACTGAATGTGCTAGCGCCAGGCAAACTGCCGCGACTAATAACGTCCTTGTGAATTTCATTATTGACTAAATTACACACCTGTAATGAAGAAAAAGCGAATTTAAAATGCGTACATGTGTAACAATGACCTACATTACAATAACACTACAGATGGAAATTCGAAATTGAGGTGCTAGCTTATTTCACAAGTCTCACACTGAATTTGAAAAAAAACACACTTAAAAAATTTGATCTAATTATATAAAACTTCGATGATGCAAACCGACACTTTTCAAAAAAATCATCCCAATCTTTACATAAGTGCCAACTTCACAAAAAGCCTAACGACAAAAAGCAAATTGAACCAAAAGAAAAATAAGAAAGTATCTCCATTTTCAATTCTTGACTCCAAACCAATGAACCTTTTTTTCGTCTTCCAGGAAAACAATTGACTAAAAATGTTTGGCTTTGTTTTCACTGTCTGCATTCGAGGGGAAATCAAAATATTTATCAAAGAACAATTCATCAGTTGGAAAAAAAAGGAACGTCGGGCCTCTAATGTAAATCCAATTACGTAAGAAAGAGTTATTGAAATTCCAAAAGAATTATTCGATACACATCACATAACGCCGGAGGAACATCAGGAAAGAACTTTCTAAAAGTTATGCGCGGAAAATTCGAAATGATGAAGAAAAAAAATTGGACGAAAACGCGTGTCCGGGCAATTTAACTTGGCGGATGGCATAAGTTGTGACAGAGAGGTTCACATTATGCAACGCCACAATTCGCTCGTTCGCCGAAGATGGGATAATGCGTTATATATTTCGCGCAGACCGGAAACGCGTGAACGGATCCGACCAGAGGATGCCGGAGGAGGAACGGTTCTCCTTTCTTGAGCACGGATCCACAACTATCACTTTCGACGCGCGAATCGAAAGTTGCGAATGCCATCGGCGCACATGCTCCGTACAATTTTGTCTCACTTTTTTTTTTCAGTGTCACCCGCTGGTGTCAATAAAATCCATCACTGTTTTATCTCCTGACCTTGAATTGACATTGCAAAAAATTTCGGTAATCCGCCTGTCTCTCACGGCGGTGGGACTTTTTTTGTTCTCAAATAATGAAATTTAATCCAATACTTTTACATGACCGATTCATTATGCGAAAAAGTTGTAGGCCTTGATGTATTGGCTCGAAAGAACGGACAAATGATCAACACAATTAATCGGGATTAAAATCGAGACAAATGTGGAAAAAAAAGTAACGATGGTAGTAATTTGCAAAAATTGATTGCTGCAAAACAATGGAGTTGTGTGCGATGCTTAGATTAAACTTTGGGAGGGAATTTCGGTGCCAGTGATACAATCGTTGGAGAGTTTAATTAGCGACACAGGCTGTCGCCTAATCAATCCACAAGTTTGAAGAACTTTTCACTTTCCAGCGAATCAAATCGGCCAATCACACGAAACGAAATCGTCCGTCACAGGGGGCTTCCTCCGAGTGTTTCCTCGAGGCGTGTATTCAAGTTTCGATTTTCTCCTATGCGAGAGCGGTTAAACTACTTTGTGTCATTGCACGCCGAAGAGTCACAGAATTGTCGATGACAATTTGCAAAACGACAATGATGAAACGGTAAAACACCTGTCAGAGTGAAATTCGTCCGAGAACGCGGAGAGAAAAATGTTCGCAGCGATCGGCAGACACCGGAGCACAGAACTGAGAGGAGAAAAAGTCACTTTTGGATACGAAACTCTTGGGGGCACAGTTGTACGAAATTCGCTTGAACGCAATTGACACTGGACGGATCGGTGAAAGTGCGCAGGCGCGCGCGACTCGACGGAACCGGAAGTGTCTTTGTGCCGCGTGGGGCTCTCGACTCACCGCACACTGATAAATCCGTAAACTCGTGCAAATTGCACTCGGACTTGAAGGACTTGAAGGGAGCTCGCGTGGCTCCTGCTTCTCGACTTTCTGTAACTGTCTGTATAGCTGCGGCTAGTGAGCGGCTTTTATTAGCAGGAGGGGCCTCTCGCCACCTCCATGCTACACTTCATCGTATCTTGTGATCCAAACAAGAGGAAGAGGAAGACCAAGATGATGCTGTGACGTGTGCAGCACGCTCCGCTCCACATCGTCACATGTTTTGTCTTCTTCACCAATTTCTTCATTTGCTCGATTTTGTAATGCGTTGCAGAATCTTAAATTGTTCGACAATTGCACATTCTTTTTAGGTTATACTGTTTATTTTAACAAGTTTTTATTATTTCTTTTTCCATTTTGGGTTTGAATGAACAGACTTTGTTTACATTAGTGTTTACATTAGATTGAAAACTGAAACTGAACAAAATGTTAAATTTAAATAGTGTTTTTATTGGAAATTATAGTTAGATGAGATTAAAAGACTAATTTAGTTTTGTTACTTTTGAGCTTTTGTTTTTGTTTTGTTTAATGATCTTTTTGTTTCCAGAACAATGTTCTTTGCTGACATGGGAGTCGATGAGAGTTGTTCCTCTAGAACTATCTATTCTCCAAAGTATTTTCACAGGGCTACAGTTCGACCACTAGAAAAATTACAAAATACCTAATTAATAAAGTAATTATCAAATGACAAGGTGCAATTTGATAATGAATGACTAATTTTCCAAGTCGAACAAAAAATTCGTGTATCATTCTTCTTTGTGAATGTTTTTTACATGTTTTTAACTGTAAACCTTTTTTATTGGATCTGCATAGATTAACTAAAAAAATTATGAGATTCGTTAAGAAAGGTCATTTTTAGATTGAATTTTGTTCAGCCATTTTTTTGAAAATATTTTGCATTCCTCACAACTTTTAGTATAAAAAATATTTATTCTGACTTTTAAATTGGACATCTATAAACACAATATAAACATCGATAAACATGTATGATACGTAGTATATAAGAAATGTATGTCTATTATATACGGATGTGTACCTTACATTTTAAAGTACATAAATTACACGTCTAAACAAATGTATAATTAGTCTCAGGTAGTTTACACATTTGTCAATCGTGCTGCATAAATTGAATGCTCCTACAAGATTTCTTACATTATCATCCTAATATGACAAGAGATTTTATAATCTGATTGCTTGTTAATCAGACGAACGATCATCAATCATTCATCCATAGTTTTAAATTTCAGTTACTTTTGAATTTGACTTGAAACCAAAACAATCACTAAAGTTGCCATTTTATTGCCAATTTTGAAATGTTTTTGTTTTTATAAAAGTTTACATTTTGTAACACTTAATAGTTTCCGTCCTGAATATTGTGACGAGCCTTTTTTTAAATTAACAAAAAAGTAATTCCACGTTCTTCAACTTATTGGTTTTTATAAAGACGTTATTCTTCTATAGGAATATATGATTATATTATTTCCGCATTCAATAATTATTTATGATGCAAATGAGATAAATGTATCATTTTGATTGTTCGTACAATAAATAAAAAACGTTTACTTAAAATGTTTTGTGCGATTATTCTTCAAGTTACACTTTCAATGCTACTTTTTACGATGATTCATGATGATGGTTCAATTAGTTTAAGTTTTTCTAAAATTAATGTAAAAATAACGATTTGCGAAAAAAAGGTAAAAAAGTGAATAGTAGTTCAATTCAGACAAATTTGCATGAAGATAAATAACGTATCGTTGTTCGAGAGTGCAAAATTGATTTAGTGTATAAAAGTGATTTATGTAAAAATTACTTTATGTAAATCACGTAAACTTTCTGCAACAATAATTATATAAATGCACCCGGAATGGTTCATACTTTCTATCTGACCTTTTAAATGTAATTCACTTTTATTAAATAAGTGCTAAAACAATGTCAATTCTTTTTTTTCTCTCTTAGACAATGAAGTGCTTAATTCTTCCCTCAAATATTGTATGTACGAGTAGAATTAATTATTCATTCTGCGCGCGATATTATGAAAAAAAGTTTACTGGCAGTTTAGAAATCGGAAATCATGACTATGCGAGATTTGTTGACTACAAAATTCTCATATTTGTGCGCGTTCTTGGATCGTGTTATACTTATCAAGAGAACGCCAGACAATATTTCATTGTCTTGCGTACCACCGTTTATTAATTTTTCAAGATAAGAAAAAATTAATAACTCGTCAAAAAAAGAAGAACAATAAAAAATTGTCTCTACATTATTAAGCTAACTACGCTTTTCGTTCCGTACAAAATTAACAATATAATCATCCGTTAGACTGACAAATAAATTGTACCCTTGCAATTATTTTGAAATTGTGTAACCGCTGTGTCACAATGTTGAATTTCCATAACAATTTATGACATATCGCATATGCACTAATTTCACTAATATCAATCTTTAAAAACCGAATTAAAACTTTGAAAATTGAAAAAAAATTCGTCATTACTTGAAAATTTCAGTCTTACTTTATCGGCCCGATTCTCAGCGGGAGATTTAAATGCCCGAACTGAAACCATCAGACAAACGTAAAAGAATTATTCTGACTAATTAATAAGACAGGTTCATTTTTTGCACACATTATGGCAAAACGAAAATCACCACTTCGAGTTATGCTTATGACAAAAATTTGTTTTTTTTTTAATTCGTCCTTCTTTTGACTGGTTTTACTCTGGTATTCAAGTGTATTGAATTTCTTGAATCGAAGGATCCTGGTTAGTAGTACCCGTTTTTTCATGACTCGATAGAGATTGCTTTCCCAATTTTTTTCAACGTTGCATTGTATTCTTAACGTATCGAGTTGTAATTTTATGAGGTGAAAAAGCCGCGGACTCTTCCGCCTTTCACAGTATTGTAAGCTCAATGAAAACGTATGAAGGAGCGACTACTTTGTCTCGCGACTATCACGTGGTGTAATTGTTCAAAGTTATCTCGCCCGCAAATGTGGGCACTCAGCATTTCAACCTTAACAATTGTAAATTCATACAAACTGTGTCGTACAAAAATTTATAACCACATGTCACACTTCAACAAATATATGTAGCATTGTCATATTATTTTTTGTTGGTTTGCATTTAAATACAATTTCTAAACCTTGTTTAAATAAAAAAAGTTCAAAGTTAAGTCAAATCAAGACCAGTCGGGGGTGGGGGGGGGGGTTGATTATTTTTATTCAAAGTTGTTAAAAGTTTTTAATACTAATATAATTTACTTAATTTTGTTAGTTATGAACAATTTTTTTAAATAAATAGTTTTTTTTATAAAACATGGAAAACTTGAAAGATTGAGTTTTCCGCAGATTAAAATGATGTCGAAATTTGATTTTTAGTTCCATTCAATGGCAGTGCAATTATATAATTACCTGAAGTTATCAGGTAATTATCTACGATTGTTTTATATTTACAGGTACGGTTGATTTCTTCGTACCACTCTTAAACGAGCGGTTAGATAATGTCTCGATTACTGTACACACAGCTGTGAAGCGATATACATAGTTTAGTAGCATAATTTTTCTCCTGGATGCAACTATGAAATTAGTCTTCATATCTATATTTTGTTTCAAACGAATAAGTCGGTTTATCATCTTGTCATTAGTATATTGGATAAGCATTTGCATTTAAAAAATGTGTGTCAGGGTCACAGTGGTTTATTTTTAGCACTAAAAAATTATTTGCAAGGAAAAAAAAAGTGTTTATCTATAATCGATCAAATGAAAATATTTTAATTGCAACAGTTGAATTACTTTTGTCACTTTTTTCTGTCACAATTTTATGACAAAAGTTTGTCGACATTACGTCCTGCATTTGAAAGTGTATAAAATTGACTTTTCTTTCGGTCTCCAATTAGGTGTTCCTTTGTTTTCGTTTGCGTTTCGACCCGGCTCAACTATTTATTCACTAACACGCATGAAACAAGCGAGAACGTAACTTGCAGTTAACTCGGTATTGGCGAACACAATAAGGTTCTTACAACTCGTTGATAATTAATTGCGGTTTGAGCCATGACATGTTTACTTATCTCTGCTAATTCTTCAAAACTTCAAAACTTGCAGAATTAATAATCGATGTGCTGCATAGCAATCTTATCTTACCATAAATTAAACAAAATCGGTTTGAAAATTAAAAAAAAAATGAATGATTCGAAGAGAAAAAAATAAAGTGACATTAGCATTACTTTATTTGTTTCATCAAACTTGCTATCTTTGTTTCAAATAGTTTATGAATGGCATTTGAGTAAATGACAGTTGCATGACTGTTTAGTTCTGATAATGGAATGAATTTGAAAGTTTGAGTCGAACGCATTATATTAAGAAATCACGAGATTTAATGAGGCTGCGTATTCGATATTGCAGGGCGAATTTTTGACACGATATATAGAAGAGGAAATTGAAACGGTACATTTTCTTTTCATTGTGTAACGTGCGTAATGTTACGTAACGTATTACTATTTGGACATGGTGCTACTTCGTGTCACAAAGTAATTAACTTTATGGGACTATCAACGATTAATTACGAGTTATGAGAATCTAATTCAGTACTGGACAGGATTGAAATTCATTGTTTACACGAGTTTGCAACGTTATTGAGAGGTTCCAATTATCAAACTCATTATTCAAAGTAAAGTAAAGTTGGACTTAAAATTAGTCAAACTAATTTTTCAAATTTATCAAGTGCAGACAAGTATTTCAAAAATTTCATTCCGTACGATTTGAACAATCAATTTTCGAATGGAAATATTTCTGCAGATTCAAATTGTTACGTTTAATTTAATGGTTGAATAGCAAAAAAATGATAGAACTAATTAATTTCTGTTTGCAGAGTTTAATCGATGCTTAAATCTTTGACCCAAGTTGCAAAATGATATCATAACGTAAGGAAACAGGAATTAATCAATCTTAGTTTTCATGCATATCTGGTTTGCAAATTTCAATTGAAATTAAAAGTAAGATCTACGCTGTGTTACCGACTGTCTTAACAAAAAAGAAAGGTTGACATCACACCATCACCTGTTCTTACGCTGCAGTTAAGTTAACAATCACTAGACGGAGGCACTTTCAGATCGAACATTTACACTTTGTTTAGTGCGAGTAAAACTTTGTTCTGTAACATAAATTTATACCATGTTCATCTAACACCTCTTTACACTTAGTTAAAAGAAACAAATATCATTACCTCTTTATGTAATTTTCAAAAGCATCTTCAAATCAAATATATTTGCAAATAATTTCTCCTCTTAGTCTTGTTTCCTACAACGTTTATCGATGCATCAAAACATGACTTTTAAAAACATCGCTAGGCGATTCTGAACTCGATTACCTTATCTCTGATTCGAACAAGCAAAAGAACGTTGCATTGTAATTTAAATGTAATTATAATCCAGACACCGTTTTTGCACACTTTTATTTCTCTCATAGACGTATAATCAGAGAAAGTTTAAGAATGTCTTCTTTAATGAATTGCAAAATTATTCGCTGCATAATGATCGCGGTGTCAAAGATTGGATGAATGACTTGAAATTTAGGATATCTATTTTCACTCAAAAATATCAGAAACACAAAAAAAGTACAGTTTCTATCATACAGTTCACTTTTCCTATCATTTGAAAATCATTAATTTAACAAAATTGAAAAATCGACATTTGAATTGCAATGTTTTGGTTGTTAATGCTAATGTTAACGAACGTGACTGATAATGAATGCAAGGAGTTCATTGTCTCGTTATGTGCGAGGGTGTTACATTGTCTGCGGCCTTGCATTGTCTTCTTCAAGTGAAAGAGAAATTGAAAATTGAATTCCTTCGAGTTCATTCCGTGCGAATCTTTGGCTTAATGTCAAGATCACAGACAACTCCAGATCCTTCACGCCTTGCCCAGTAGCACTGAACGAGCTTCCTATCAACTTTCGAAACATCTTCAATCGTTCAGAATTAAGGGACTTGGCATCTTGACCATTTTTTACATAATTACACTTCCGACAGTTTTTAATTGCGCCTTTCAATCGACCGATTATGAAACGCAAAGACATTATTATGAAAAAATCCAAACTCCCCAGTGCGTTAGAGTAATGCAACGATAATCAATATTATGATACACTGTAGAAAGTACAAGTCAAGTTGGGACGAAAAATCCACGAGCACACGTCGCTTCCTCCGAGGATTGCTAAATGAGGACTTCCTCGTTGTTAAGGATCGATCAGTCCAAATTACAATACGCTACTACGAGGCATAATTAAAGGGGCAAAATTCTATATTTCGTTTCTTTTTCTCTTGAGCCTCGTGATTGCGAAACATCAATTATGGCATTGTCGTAAATGTTACGCATTGCAAAAAATTTTTCCTTCTAATAACGAGTCTGCTACAAGAAACCACGCCGAATGTCAACCATGCAGAAAAAAATGTACACGCTTTCACGTAAAAAAGCGTGCAGCCAGATATTTCATTATCGTTCCTTTATAAAGCAATCGACCACCCACACTTCCACTTAGTCCTTAGTGTCATCGTCACACGCGCAAATGCTACAGTTTCCCAAAGATGTGAACAGTTCAGTGTTCTTCAATCGGGATACAAAGCAAATCAACAACATGCAAAACTTGTGCCTGTCGGTGAAATAAAAATTTTCGAGTTACCATTTTTGTGACAATAACGAAATGACACTAGGAGACCAATCGCGAGTTAAAATGTGGTCATTTTTACATCACGTGTTGTTAAGTTGGATGTTCTTAGTCGTTGTGAGTTTTGTGAATTGCAAACCGATTGTTACATCGACTCCAGGGTCTGTGACAATCACAAAATCAGTTGCCCTGTCTGGTCCCCAACACGTGGTTGATATTGCTCTGCCAGTAAGTCTGACCAACACCGAGGACTTGATAGCCTGGGCCACTTACGCAGTGCGGTTAATGGCCTCGAAGATCAACGTGACTGTCAGCCCTAAGAAAAACGAAACAAAGTCTCTTATGGGCACAGGAATGTTCCCAAAAATGGGAGCTATGATGGAAAGGCTGAAAAGCTACATGGCCCCTAAACCATCTCCCACGAAACCGACTATTTTTCACAAAGCCAACAAGAGTTCAGTGAACGCGGAAAAAAAAGCAGACACGAGGGGGTCAGATTCTGCTTCTGCTTCTAGTGTTTTGACGAGATCTATTGAACTGTACCCAAATGTCCCAGTTGGGAGTGTCATTCTGGATCAGCTTAGTCCTTTTATAAGATACGCTCCAGGTGTTTTAAGTCCTGTTTATGAACAGAGTGGGAGTCGAGTTTACCCCCAGCATGCAATTTTTCCTGGCATTGGATTTCTTCCTTTGAACAATAAGGAAAATCCGTTCGCTAATCGACCGACCACTTCGAGTCCTAGGGAACCTTCGACGGCCAGGACAACTCAAACCGAGTCGACAACGATGGATGCTGAAACCATCCAAGGACTGAACGCAGCTTTGACTGCGGAAACTGAGGTGACAACTAGTGGGTCTCTGATAACTGTGCCTTTTGAAGCGTACATAACAATAACCAGAGAGCAGGAAGCTAACGTTCCACCAGCTCAGTCAGAATCGACGACTCGAGTTCCACAAACTGTGCAGCCTGAGGGAGTAATTGTCGATTCGTATTCGACCATAAATAATCAGAAACCGGACGATTACTTCACGACAACGTCCAGAGATCCGCCTGATGAATTTCCGCCGTTTTTTAATAAGACTAGCGATAAATTGATGGAGAAGAATACAAAGGTAAAAGTTGTTTTTGAAGATGAGGATAGTACGACGCCCAAGAGTGAGAAGAAGAAGAAGGTGACGAAGAAAAAGAAGGCGAAAAGTAGTCAGAAGAAGAAAAAAAATGGAATCATGGAAATGATCATGAGGATGATTGAGAGGACGAAGAAGAAAAACTCGACGATGAATAGCAATGACGTTGCTCCGATAATTCGGATCATAATGGAACGAAATGAAAAATTGAAAAAACAGAAGAGCTCTAAGGTAGGATTTTAAAGTGTGACTAGATGCGAGAAAGTGAAACTGGACTTTTTAACGATGACTACAGTATCTTCCAGACACGTGCATTTTTTATTTACGTCTAACCTATTACAATTTTACTTTCAATTTATAACACTTTTTTTTAATTTCTTTTCAGAAGAAAACTCGCATACAAAACGTAGCTGCGGAAGATGAAGTTGACGATTATGATGATGAGGTATATTTTTGTTGAAAAAAATACATGATTGAAATGAAAAAGTGACTTACAATGTTACAGTATTGCGTAATTTAACATTTGTCTTAGAAACTTGGCGAAAACGACAGTGACGAGAATGACGATTCGTTGAACGAAACTGGTTCTAAAGGTAGCCAGGAAGAGGACGACGATGACGACGACGATGACGAAGATGAAGAAGAAGAAGAACCAACGGGATCACTTCAACCCGTTCTGGACCTACTTCCCTTCATAGTTCCTGTTTTAGAAGACCTGAGTGATGTACGAAATCATGTCCTAGAAAAATTCTAAACACATTTTGCTAAATTATTCAAATATATTCGACGACTTTTTCAGCCTAACACAGAAACGGATTTAGCTGGTATAATCACAGCTGCTGTCCCGTTGATTCAAGGACTTCTTGAGGTGAATTTAAAGTAATAAATAGAAAAATAAGTTTCAATTAAATTAATTGTATGCAAATGTTTAAATTAGGGCGATGGAGATACTCCTGGACTTAACATCGGTGGCACGATCGGTCCAATTTTAGCAAGTTTGAGTGAAGTGAGTTAAATTTTCAAGATCAAAAACCATATTTTTTTGCAAAAGTTATTGAAAATTAAAGTGCTTTATTGTATCAGGGACCGGATGGACAAGGAAGTGACGTAGGAGCGATTTTAGGACCTATTTTGACGTTAATTGCTCCCTTGATTGGTCCAATTATTGGACCCCTCATTGGACCAACTTTAAGACTGAGCAGTAACGTAAGAATCATACAAATTTTCAATTATAAAATACGGCATGAAAAACCTCAACTTTGTAAGTTTGAATTAAATTTTAATTTATTTCTAGCCACCAGACAAAGGGTTTTCTTTGGGTGCACTAATTAACTCGGTAGCGGCACCATTGAGTCAGGTACTAAAACAGAAAAAACTTTCTTTCAAACAACCAGACTTAACAAAATGTGGTCAGTAACAAAAAAGGAGTAACAGTGACAGATGCATAATTGGTATAGAAACATCTTCATAATAATCGTAAAGAAAATTGATCGTTAACCAGACCAAACGATTGCATTAAAGATCTTTCTAACAGCGACTTCGACTTACAAAATATTCTACACTGTGTCACGGAAGGGAAGTATCGAATTCTTTCCATTGCAACATTGGAAACCTATGCTAGACCGAATGATTAATTTTCAAAACCTCGCATCGAGCCAAAATGATTATTCTTTTGCAAAATCTGTAATTAGTGTAAATTCATAACAATTTATTTATTATCCGCAATTCCAGTTTTGATAAAGTCGATTTGCTTTTTGATTAGCCAACCGATCCGTGGGGACTGTCACCGTTCGCGAGTTTGGTAACTCAAATCGTCTCTGGACTTAGCGAAGTATGTATTAGCGTTTACATTGTGTCACCATTTAATATGTACTAGATGGATTATTGCTCCACACATAATTCATACAATTTTCAACTGACTTCAATACTTTTTAAGGAGCTTGAAAATGAACTTCTTGGGTTGGACGTTGGCGGGCTTCTTAATTCTGTTGTGATGGGTTTGATTGCTGGGACTAGTGCAGGATTAAGTGGTGGATCCAGTGGTACACATGGCGCTGCTGCTCCTCCGGCTTACGGTCCGGCACCTGTACCTTATGGCCAAGTTGGTTCCTCAACTAATTACGGAAACACCTATGGAAACGTAAGAAAAAAATAAAAAATTAAAAGAACAAAATAATGTCAAGGGGATTGAAATGAAACATTAATGGTTGGTTTTTAATTTGATGAATTTATAGAAAGTCGTTCCAGCAAACACTGTTAATCCTCTCCAACTGATAGGGATGTCAGTACAAGACATTTTAAATGCTGGTGTGAGCGTGATTTCGTCATTAATAACAGCTGTCACCGGACTTTCCGGAGCTTCTTCGGCTCACGATTCTGGACAGAGTTATGGTCCGCCGCCGTCGTACGCTGCCCAATCTCAAAATATCCAGAGGCCCAGGAAATCCGCTTCTGCAACTTGATATTTATAAATAGTTATTGCAAATTTTCATAAATTCCATGCCATTACATCAGCCGTAAGAAATTGCATATTGTTTAGGTTTATTTTTGTACTTCAAAATGAGTTTGCAAAAAATGTGGTATTTGGAAAGTGTGAATGGTGATCTACGAATGGTGCCAGTATTTTAATAAGTTTTCAAATTGTTCCAATACTTTTTCTTTGCCTTTTTTTTCAACATTGAACGAAATTTAGAACGAGATTCACGTTTTTTATTTACCTTTTTTATTTACTAATGATTTTTGTAAAGTTGAAATAATTTTACAGCCAATTTTGCAGGAGCATAAATGAAATCGATTCGGATTTCCTGAATTATCGAGCAAGTGTATTCGTCCTATGCGGAAGCAGAAAACGTGCAATCGCTCGCAGTATTTTGTTTTCTTTTTTTTTTCAACCGTCGTTGGCGGTCAATGTTCATAATTTGCCGCTTATTACGCGGCTACATATCACTTATACATTTCACGAACAAGTGAATTATGAAGACTACACCGCGCTGAAAAGAAAATTGTTACTTTTTAGCGCGTTCCTTATTTCAATGTCTTGATGCGTTTCACCAAGTTTACTGAATGCGTTTCAATTTTGAACATCTGATAGATCTGATAGAATTAAGTAAATTGCGACTAAAAAAATCAAATTAAATTAATCATCATTGATCGACAAATGAATATTTATTTTTCAACTCATATTTTTTTAACTTATTTCGTATCATCTGATCATCTGAACAAATTATATGAAATAAAATATTTCAATTAAAAAAAAGTGTTTGGAAATGCATAAATTGTGGTTAAGTTTAAGTCATAATTTAAACTCGCATGAATTGTTTATCTTAAATTGAACGTTAGTCAACTTTGTAAATTAAAAACGAGTCACTTTTGATTTACAATTTGAAGTAATAAAAAAATGTTTGAAGATTTGAAATCGTTGCTCCTAATCCGCAAAACTGACAACAAGTGAAAGTTCGCGTTTTCGAAAACCCAACATCCTTACCCCGCGATGACCCCATGATTAGCAACTCTTTCAATCGCAGATATATTATTATGCAAGCATATAAATTATTTATACGCACGTGCGTTTTTGTCGCAAGCTAAAGTAAGAGAGCAAATTACGCATGCAAATAATAAGTTTTAGACCAAAAAAACGCCGAGAAAAAAACAATGCCGATGTTCCATATACTCTGGCGTAATTTATTATTCACAAATCGTCCGATGCACCTTGTAGATACCACGCAATAACATCTACGTTGAAAGTGAAATGCTCTCTGACGCTTCGTCCTAGTTCCAGTCGCCAGAACGTTTATGCGTTTCCTGACTAGCTGCTGCAAACGTAACAGATGTTTATCAAACACATCATTTTAACATAAGTTGACCAATTTTCCCAAACCACATTCATCTTAATTTTTGTTACTTTTTTTGTTCACAAAAAATAGTTTCGATTGCTTACATTTTATTTTTTTTAAAAAAAAAGATGAAAAAAAGATTCAACACAAATTGTTATTACAAACAATTAATTAAAAAAAGTTCAAGAGGTGATAAATCAGTTTCGACACTCAAATTGATTTTGCATTCTATGGTTATAGAATGTGCGTTTTTTTTTTCGTCTCTGATATGAGGAGCTGATTCGATCATTCATTTTTGCATGGAAAAATTTCAACAGTTCGATTACTTTACGATGATTAGGTAATGATTTTTTTATAGCTCAAAGAAAGTTATTCTTCATACATCCTTGTGATAAAATTATAGAATATGTAATAAAAAGGATATTGCTTTGATTTTATAACTTCATTTGCTCGCTTACATTACCTTCGATTTTGTTTAATTATGTAATTCAATATCGTTACGTCATTTTTTCGAGCAACTTCTTTGTACGAAATTAAACTATTGGCGTTTATGTCCGGACGATCTGTGGAACAAAACCGTTTACTGACACAGTAACAGAACAATATTAAACTTGTTAATTAATAGTGTAGCAAAAGTAACGGGAAAATTCCTATGCTTAACTATAGCACACTAAGTTGCGTTATCAAATATCATTAACTCGTGCAGGTTTGCACGCACGAGCAAGCTCAAGCCGACTAAAGCATTTGATATAAAAAGTTACGTTCGACTTAATTGTACTTAAATAATGTTCTGCTATTACGCAGTCAATAAAAATTTATTTAATTAATTCGATCAAAAATAAAAACGTCCCAATAAACGATACAAGTTGAATTATTGAAAAAAAAGATGAGTGCGATTAATTGATTGTACACAAAATTTCATGTACCATCTCGTACGATTATTTTAACAAGCAGTTATCTCAGTGTGCGAAGCATGTAAAAAACCTAAATAGGGCCATAAAGTCGGTCACTCATAAAATTCGGACCGATGTTCAGTTTTTTCGGTGTCCCATGTGGATGGTCATAAATATCGTAATTCGCAAAACGAGGTAGCCACCGTGTCTGCGTCAATCAATATATCTTGAGTTTTGTCTTTGCTCGATAAGTCCAAAACAGCTCTTCCGATGCGCAGTGAAAGCTTTCGAACAGAATATTCATTTCACTTTGACCTATCGTTCACTTGATTGACTTCCGGATTGAGATAAATTTACATTTACATGAGAATTCAATTTTTCGTTTTTTGATTATGCGAACTCAAAATCACGATTCGTCGGTCGGAATTGTTCGACGAAGAAAAGCAAAACAAATCTGAAAAAATTCAGGAAGGGCAGTCTGATTTTTTTCTAAGTTTTATTTCTTAGGGTTTATTGAAACAATATTTACTAAATATTGATCGTATAATGAAACATATGTTTTCATCAAAAATAAAAATTGAATTTTTTTTGATAACCCTTTTTGATATTTTTGATCTATTGTAATTTCTTTTAAATTTCTTGCCAAAACAAATCAAAATTGATACGGAAAAGATTGAAACAATTAGAATATTACATTCCTTCTGAAGGTCAGTGTACACTTTCATCCAAGGAAAGTAAATTCGGAAGGTCAGGTGCCTGATCCTGGAACTGCTTCAATTATAGCTGGGCCACGGTGTTTTGCGTAATAAAGCTTCAATGGTGCCTTATAATTGGACCTTTTACCCGCAACAAGTTTTTTCAAGTTTTTTTTTCTCATTTGAAATTATACAGCATGTTTTTGAATGTTTGATAGATGCCAGTGAACTAAAATTAAAATCTTGTTATGAAAAATTACTCAATTAGTTGATAATCAATTTGGTGTTGAAAATAAGGCTCAGACTGTATTTTTCATAACTTAAAGTTTGTAACAAACGATTGATTATAATTTTGTTGAAGCCTGATAATAATGTTTTGTAACATTATTACATGTTATTATAAATAAATGTATTCAAGGAAAACTGAAAAAAAGTTTGCAATCACTGAACTTAGAACAATTCCAATTACATTGCAAAGTGACATCTGATTTCAATTTTTACAAAAAAAAGAAGAAACTATAAGTAGATGTAGTAACTAAACTTGGGTCGTATCACTTGATCCCAGAGATCTTCAAATACCTCGCGCTTTTATTTTATGTTTTTCTAATTAGATGAGGATGTTATGCTTGAGAAACTGGGGCGTTTCGACAGTTCATCACAGATGCAGACTTTTTCTTCACAGATAAAGTAACACCAGCGACAATACAGAACTTTGATTAAAGAAATCATGTACACGTCAGTTGGAAAATCCTGTGAACACCGCGTGCACTTTCAAGGATATTGCATAATTTCATTAAGTTGATTGATTGTTTATAGTTCAATGTTTAAAGCTGTTAATCAATTTTACTTTTACTCATAAGGTTGTTTAGATGAAATGTTAATTATAGTGACAGCACATCCGCTCTGTAATTTTTGTTTTTCATTTCAAATCATGTTTGATTGATAATAACCATGCTATTTTTACTCGAAAATCAAAAAAAAAAAGTCAAAGAAAATTAATGACTGCAAATCATTTGAAACTGACTGAAAAGTCAGAATATTGCAATGTGTAAATTTCTGAAATCGTGACATTTGGGACGGTTTAACGTTTTTCTTACAAGTGCGCTGACTTTTATGTGCACGCTTTCCTGGTCAAGGTGACCGTGCTGTCCTTTAATCCTGTTTCCGAAGACTTTCGTACGGAAAATTTGGCCGATTCGTTACAATGCAAGTGGCAGCTTTGTGTCGTAATGACAAGTCCCATTCAAAAGCCGAAATAATTGGCTCTATAAATTGTTCTCCGTCTTCATTTCCACGAGACAAGAATCAGTCGAAAATCATTCGAATAAAATTCACAACCGATTGAGAAACAGCCAAGGAAAAAAATGCAATCATAATTAAAATGCAGCTGAAAATTTGTTTCCATTTTTTGGAAAAAAAAATTGCGTAAGTGAAATGTAAAAATTTCGTGGACACAAATGGAATTAAAACACTTCTCGAGATAATAAGAGACTTGGAGTACCGCCTCGGTGCAGAACAGAATGAGCTGTCCAGTTGAAGTAGGCGTTCACTGGGTAACGCCCGATACATTTTTTGATTATATTTGCGTACTTTGATTGCTCGCGTATAATAGTGTTACGCAAACCACGCGAGCGAGAGCAATGGCTTTGCTCTATGACCCTCAAAGTCAGCTTTCTAGCTGCATTTCAATACTGGTAATTCCATTTGTGCCATTTATTAACTTTGTGCAATTCAACCCTCTTCCTACTTCCATATTCGAATCAATTTTCATCCGCGATTTTGATCTACAAAATTTTTTATATTAATTCTGAAAATTTTTTGAAATTATTTTAAATCATCATTGTTATTCATATCATACGACTTTTCTTAATCAATCTACTGTACAATTTTTGATTATAAACGATAAAATAATTTCAGAAGAAAAAATTTATATGATCGAAATGTTAACTATAATCGCTAATGAAAAATTTATTAAAATTTTCAATTTCAATGATATTAACAGAAAAATCTGCTTTTAAATTTTTCTACATTGTATAGTTTTCCGACCTTAATGATATATCTCGACACGGATATTCATATAAAATGAAAAATGAACAGTTGCGCAAGCCGAACGATACAAGGAAATGTCGCGAGTTATACTTATCACATTTATTTCACGTATTACGTCCTCGCGCCGTCTGATGTAACGAGAAATTTCTACTGACAACGGCGCTTTGGCGCACGAAAATTTGTCATATTAATTCGAGTAATCTTGAACTTCACTTCGATGAACTTCATCGCAAGACGGTAACAAACAATGTAATTAGTATGGTAAAGATAGTGTGAAATAAACGGTACCAAAATGAGGCATGAAAATATCAATTTAGATGCACCCGATAATTTTCTCGATGAAGATATTCCACAGGTGCTCAAACCAGTTTTGTAAATCCGCTCATCAATCTTTATCAGAAAATATGAATTATTGTACAAGTACATAATTAAAATAACTTTTCGCAAAAAATTAATGAAGAATTTTTTCACTCATCCTAAATTATAAAACTGACAATGGTTTTTGATTAGATTTTCCCATTTTTTTATAGTTTTTTTACAATAAAAACTGAATAACAAATTGCAATCAAAAATTGAATCCTTATTGCAAAGTGATTATCTCTATCTAATTTTGATATTTACTGACTTTACTGAAAATCAAATTTGAATCAGCCGCAGTGGACTTGTCGGATAATTTACTCTCAATAAAGAACCTAAATTTATGAACTCTTCTTGAGAAACATGTTCAAGGCGCGATTGTATGGAAATTGATTACCAACATTTTACTCGTACCCGCAAAAAATGGCCAACTGGTTATTGTCATCGGGTGGTCACGAGTTGACAAAGAGTTTCTTTTCGGTCTGACGGTGAAAGTAAATAATGTTACATTCGATTTCCAAGAGGCGACTGCTGCGGACGGACGTCTGCACGCGCGATACATATTACATAAATTCTTCTTCGATAACTCATACCTGAGAAGATAAAACGTAATTCAAAAGTTGTCAGAAATGTCACCAAGTTTTTACACAAACCAGATTTTTCGATAATCAACCCAAAATCCAAAATCATTAAATCGACATTAAAAGTCGTCGTTAAAATTATTCAACGATGATTAATATTTTCTGAATTTGTTCTTTTCATACAAGTTTCATACAATTCAATCCAAGAATTAATTTCAAGAAACTTGAAGTGTGAAATTCGTTAAAACCTGGCAAAATTTTACGACTGATTAGAAATTAGCGAAGCGTGACTCAAGGCAATAATATTTGTAAATTGCAAAAGTTTCTTCAGGGTGAGACAATAAAGCACGCGACGTCACGGTTGAATTGCGTGACGTGGTTTTCTTTATTAACGCCTGTTATTTCCTCGGCGCGTCAGCGCAACTTTGACAGAATGCACACTTTCTTTGCAGTCAAACTTTGCTGTGTCATCGGACAAGTCACATGCTGCGATTTGGTGCGCGCAAAACAGCCGTAATTAAGCCGCTTGTTATGGTCGTCTCATCTGCCTAATTTGTCCATCGGCTCAGATGAATTCATAACAGCTCATAAACGGTGAGTGAAATTTAGTTTCCGATGGCCCAATTTATATCTTGATGAATCAATAATCACTCATAAAATCTCGACTACTTTTGAAACTGGTTTCGTTATTGAATAATACCGTCGTTTATTGATGAATCTCTCAAATCTTGACACGATTAATCAAACCTCAGTCGAATCAAAAATGTATCGTCTTCTCTTATTTTTAGAAAACTCATCACTAACTTGACAACAATTGAAATGCCAGATTTCGACATTTATTCGATTAACCTATTTAGCAACAAAAAAATTTGAATGCTTCTTTTATGGCACATAATTTTTTAACTTGTGATTAAAAAGCGGTTTTTGTTAATTCTCACCTTATGACGAATGTCTTTTCACACTTAATGAGATAAATTGTATGCTACTTTTTGAGCTGCAATTTGTCTCTCTTGATTACGAATGTGTTTCATTAAAAAATCATTCTAAATAGAATATTAACATTTAATGAATTAATTACCGGCCATAAATTTCAACCACTGACTATCAATTTTAATGTCAGATCATTAATTTGGTCCAGTTGTATGATCTCTAAGTCGGATTCAAAATTATCACTAGTCTACAAAAAAATTCTACAAAAAAATTTTTGATTTCCCAAATTTTCCATTGATCTCAGTTTCAATTTGTGAAGATTCAATCAAAAATTGCACGTCACTTCCTCCTGCACGTGTCACGTGTCAATTTCATGAATTATTCATCTAACCTGAAGATCGACGACCGAAAATCACAAACCGAAAAATACTTTTACAAAATGATTGTCACGCAAAACTACTTTGCGATTGTGCAAGCGCGACAAAACACCTCTGGATCTGGCGCATCGGCTTATCTTCAATTAATTCACTACTTTCCACGTTTAAGCATTTTTTTTTATTTCGCAAATGAACTGTTACTAAACGATGACTTTTACGGCGTTACTTAATATCAATACAAAAACCTCATCGTTAACCTGACGCTGCAGATAAATCGCCCTCTGGCCAATCGATGTGTTTTGAAATTGAAATGCAAAAAAGCTGAGCAATTATTGAGCAAAAAAATTGTTCGGTCGTTAAAATTTTGCGACGCAGGAGAAAGTCTCTTTGACTTTTTTTTTCTTTCATTGTGATGGGAGAAAGGGGTGGGTGGCAATTAGAAGTTTGAATGTTATCACTGCATCGATTATCTCGTGTGTTTTATGCACCGCTCGGTGTCACGTTTGTTGCAAATTCCCCCGTAATGGGAAAGCCCCTCGTCATTGGCCTTTCGTGGATCATCAAGTTGTAAGATCTCCAAGTCTTGCAAAATGAAAGTGAGCATCCGGATCTTAATGTACGATTGTGCTTCCGTGTCCAACAATCCATTTGTTGCAAAATATTAAAAATTTACCTTCTTTACCTTATCTGAGTTTAAATGTCAATTTAGTCTTTTAGTTTTTTGTTTAACCTTTTTGTTATCTCATTTTTTGTCTGAAATTTCGAGAAACTTTTTCTTATCTTGCGAATTCTCGCAAATTATAAATAAAAAATTAATCCAGATTGATGTTATTCAAGAACAAAACAGGGAGATTAGCAAACGGTGACAAAACTTTCACGAGTGCTAAATTGAGGCGATACTGATTAATGGCAAACTTATTTAATGACCGATTGAGGTGTTACGACACGCACTGACCTGCAAGTGAACTTTCATACACGCACATTTAGTTTTTTTTTTCTTAATTTTTTGTAAATGACACACTGCTATTTGTTTCGACACCTGGGGCTCGAATTTTCGTTTAATTTTCCTCATTCGCTCGATTGGTATTGAAATTTCTGCAACATTTTTCTGCAGAAACAATTCAATTAAATTATTTCCGTCGATACATCGCCAACCAATGATCTATTACTTGGCTACTGATTAGCAATTACGAAAAGCTGTTCCTTTTCCTATAAAATTTTTCTTCCCGATGTTTATTTCACGTTCAAGTTTCACCCGAGATATGTTATTAAATTTGCAAAAACGAGTCACTGAATTTTCCTCCAAGCTATTCAAATTAGACCGCCAGATTTTTTCCAGTGTCCTTGAAAACAACCATGACAAAACATTTTCACGAGGTCTATTTCTCAACTGGATGAAACATTAGAAAAAAAAGACCAATTAAAATACTTTTTCAAAACCATATTGGTTGGACAAAAAATACCATTGATATCAAAGCCAGATTGCGTGATGATTTATGCAAACAAAACATCTTAATAATATCCAAACATAATTAAAAATAATTGGAATCAACAACGAAAGAAACAGAAGCGAACAAATGAGTCTGATGACAATGTCCCAATTTGTCATTTTTTTTGTCCAATGTTGAAATAGATATTTTTTCAAATCCTAGCATTGTGTTTGGTTTTGAATAAGTTGTGGGTAATGCAGGAGTCTTGGTATAGGCAAATCAAATCGTGCCACGAGAAAGGTAGAGAAGGAGCGGCGCATGCCGGCGCCGCGATCCAAAGCTAAGGTGGAAAAGAGACGCCGGTTCTCGAATATCTCGATTCTCGATCCACACATGCTCGTGTTCGTGCATTCGCCTTAAGACTTCAGCACCTCCTTCTTGGTGTTTCTCAAACGCGCTTCGCACTCCGTAACGTACACGTCTCGGCGCACACGCATTCAAATCTCCGGCCTGTCTGACTGTCTGTCTGTTTTTCCACTGCCATTCGTAAGTCCAATTATCACATCTCGCGTTCCAATTTCCATCACTAATTTCCTTTCAATTTGACAATTACTCAACAATCTTCCACCTTTTCCTCTATTTTTTTACTCGCAAGTTTTTTCATTTACTTACAATTAAACATTTCTCAATTTTTTTCCTTCACTTTTTTACATTTTTATTGTCAACCTGCTGGACATGGCTATTTGGGTCACTTGTCATTGTTCTGACAGGATTAATTTCTTAATTATGACGACTTAACAAGATCCTAAGACAAGTCGACAATTCTAATTGCAGTTTCATTCTTTACATACTTTGTCATCATTCTGGATATTAACTTACTGTTGAAATTTTGAAGGACCCAAAAAAAAGGAACCATGAAGATTTGCAGCGCCCTCCTAATTTTCTCATTGACAATAACGTTAATCAACTGTGCGGCTATTGACTCGCAATCGGAAAACGAACTCAGTCCCTTAAACGAAGTAAGTTATCACCATCATTGTCATTGATTAGTTATTGTCATTATTATCAACCGGTCTGACGAAAAAAAAAAAACAACAACTATAGACAGTTTTCGAATCTTTTTTCGGAGTCGGTCACCTTAATGACGGAACTGAAAATGTTTTGGAATTGAAAACCGCTTCCGTGGAAGTAGAGCTGCGAAGAAGATAAGAGAAGGAAAGGGAATGTGGCGGTAGACAAGAGTGAAAGTGGCCGGTCCAGCTTTGTACAAAGTCAAAAGACACATGTAATGGGGATGTCGCACATTAACCGGTGCCCAAGTTTTGTCACACCCTGGCGTTTCGCAAAAAGTGGCAAATTGCTCAAACAACCTGAACTTTGAGTTTTGATTCACAGTGGATGAATAATGCATCGCGATAAAACGTTGCGCAAATTGTAAATGCGCTCGATGTGGACAAAAACTGACACCTACTTTGTTTTTTTTTATGTTTTTTTATACGTTTCAATTCGTTTTGTTTTAGCTTTTCTTATGGGGTTTGACAGTTTTAACTGTGTCTTATCTAAAATGAAAGTGTTAGATTAAGGAGAAGCAAAGAAAAAAAAGGTTGAATTTGATGGAGACTTGAAAATGTCCTTGCGACAATTTTGCAATCTAAGTTCAACTCGTTCCTTTCGTTTCCGTTATGGCGAATCAAAACACTTGAAAAGTTAGAAAAAAATGTTGCTAAATTAAAAAAAAATTGAATGAATTTTTAGATTTACCAATACCAAGTTGAAAAAAAGTGTCTCTTAGATGTTTTATTGAAAACAAATTTCCATACCATCAAAGATTGCATAACTTTATAGTTTTTTGTGGTATAATATTTTATTTTGTTTGTCATGACGTATTCGTGAAAAAGATTCCACCAGAAACGTTTGACTAATCTATTTTCTAGAATTTCATTTCAAGCTTCCGGATTTTATCGACCTTAACTAATAGTATCATTTCTGAGTTTTGTCTGAAACGTTGAAAAAAAAACTTTTTATCCCGGAATCACATTTAATCATCAAAGTATGTTAATTTGTATTACACAAATCTTATGTAACCTCGAAATGAATTTTATTCGGCTGTAGTCTAGTTTGAGAAAGTTTTTTTATAATCCACATAGGCGTGATCTTCAATATTACAAACGCGGAAACAAATAAACAAACATTTTTCACTAATCCATCGAGGCAATTCTTCAGTCACGAATTCTTACAAGTTACGATCCGCTGAACTCGTATTTTCATTCCGATTACATTTTCTACCTAATTACAAACAAACTTCAGATCATAAATTTTGTTTACTAAAAATTAAAAGTTCTATCACTCTGATGAAATGATCAATAAATCAACTGAAAGATATGTCATTTTTGATCTCTGACCTTTGACATTCTTCGCCGCCAAACCAATTAAACCTTTTACTTTTTCAAGTCGAAAAAAAATGATTGTGTCGAATTCAGCAAAACTCGTTCCTTAACTTTTACAATTTTCGTAGTAAAATTTCTTCGTTTTCTAGAAAGTACCAACATTTCTAACTGGAAACTACAATTTTCCTCCGATAATCAAACGATGTTTAAGAGAGGCGTTGAAAAAATAATCTATGTTTACCAATTTCGTCACTTAATTCCCATTTCATTTTCATTGAATCAATTTTTTTTAATTTCTACAAAAAAGTAGAACGTCAAGAGTGTCAGCACACGATTTTTATCTTCAACACTTTTTTTTATAGTGAAAGGTAAAAAAAAATTTTGTTCGAAGGTATCAGCAATGATATACGAAATCTGCTGAGAATCGGTGGATTCATTAGGACGGTTTAATTTCAAGTCGTTTAAACGAGCCATTTACCGTTCGTATCAGAGTGGCCTACATAAAGTAGCCACATTGAAAGTTGCCTGCGATTCGTGTCGCAATTGCCTGTACACTTGAATTTGTACAGAAAAAAAGCGATGGTTAGCCCTATTACGCCTTTCCTTCTCTTTCGATGCCATCGAACGACAGAAAATAACCGCAGAGAGACTGCAACGTTTAGCCCTTAAACGATCTAGAACCTCGATTATAAGGGATCGGCGCTTATTTTTGCAAACGTGACAACGAAGACGACACCCAATGCACCACTGCACTCGTGCATAACTGCTTTGAATTTCAAAATTGCTATCTTGTGAAAATCACAGACTCTGACTCAGTTTTTCACTAGTCTATTGGCAAGTACAATTCACTAAAACCAAATTTTCTAGTTCTTAATTCTAATAGCTTGGTTCAAGGTTTTCTTAGAACTTTTTCATTTATTAACCTTAGATAACAGGTAGATAGTTGAAGTTGACATGCAAATGGAAACAAAATTTACTTAAATGTTTTTTTGCAAGACAAACATTTTAAAGTTGAAATTTAAAATATCTTATTCTAAACACGACTTAGTGACCTAGGGAAACCTGTTGGGTCTGATTTGATATTTGTTTGGAATATTATACGAACCATAAATTATCTAAGAAAGTCAGGGATACGAAAAATGTAGATAAATAAAATGTTGCTTGAAATTGCTTGAGACAAATATTCGACAAGAGCTGAGATTGCATTTTTGGTCGAAAGTTGGACATTAGCATGGCACGACTTCAATTTCTACTCGTTAAATTAGTGACGTTAAAGTTAACAAGGTGTTCAGGTTTACATGTTTCAGACAGATGACGACGGCGTGACGGATGATGAAAGAGGCGATCGAGACAAGCGGAAAATAGGTGCTATCAAACTAGGTGTAACTAATGGAATCCTCAATTTCGTATTTGGGGTGAGCTCGATTTTTGCCTCTTATTCAAACTTTCTCATTCAACTCATTGCGTCACAAGATAACTTGAATCCAGCGAAATTAACGCCCGATGTTATTTCACGCAATTTTTGCACCTAACCTAAATTCCCACACCTTCAACACACTCACTTTTTCTGCCTTGAAAAAACAATTCATTTGAGGTTAAAAATATTAAGAAAATAAAAAAGTCTCATTGGTACTAATTGGTTTGAATGTTTTCAGAAATTGGATGCCTTCATTGATGCAAAAACGAAAGCACTCCACGTTTTGGACGAGGCCAACAAAGCCAAGAATCAAGCGTATGGAATTGATAACAAACATTCTGCCACCGCAGAATTTTTGTCCAAGTTGATCTCAGCGAAAATTCAGGCCAGCTCAGGAAGCATCGGACCAGTCGTTAACAGTGCCACTACGTTCCTGACCTCGGCGAAGAGCGGCGTCGCAGGAGCTTTAGTCAATAAATTTGCACCACTTAGTTCCTTATCGTCAGGCCTGGTTGGAGGTCTGTCAAACGGTTCCGGCGGTTCTGGAGGAGGAGGTATAACACCCAACCATTATTATTACGATAACCAAGCTCATTATCATCCACATCAGATCAGTTATTATGATTACAACCATGAACCGCTCTACGACCATCATCATTACGATAATTATTACTACTATTGATAGCTACAAGAATGACTTGTTTCAAATAATCATCAAGTCGCAGTGTAACATTTCGAGTTGTGTTTTTTAGTCTGGTTGCATTGTTAGAGAAAAACCAAATTTACCATAATTGAATTATTCAAAATGCATTTTGACATTTGAAATAATTTGACGGGTTGCAACATTTTCACTTGTCATGTTACGAATCGTAAACGACAGAGTTGTTATTGACAAAGTGCCTCTAACGATGCAACACACGAATACAAAATAGAACGTAAGTCTGATGCTAGGTAGTCTAAGGTGCTGTTTTTTGATGCTTCAAATCTAGCTGGACATTTTTTATTTGTATTTTCTTTGCAATGCTACTTTTAACTCAAAGCCATAGATGCTCAACTTGTTTATAATTTTTTTTATCATTTTAATTTTAGTTTAAATAGTTTGCGTAGTTAGTCAAGCTTACAAGTAAGATGAAGACTAGCAATTAGAAAAATGTAGACTTAATTTTATTAATAGTTGAAAGAATCAATCTGGGTGCAATATCAGAGTCAGGAATGAAATTCAAATCAAATCCCCAGATTGAATTTTGAACCCAGCAATGAGCCTTAAAAATGAACAACTAGTACATGACAAAGTTGTTCATTTTATTGTTGCCTGTAATTTCGTAGAGCTAATATTAACTTTTCAGGTACTTGAACGAGTCAAACAAATCTAATGAGTGAATTTGCAATTTAGGAGATGACAATGGTGAGGGTGAGGGTAGTAACGCATCTGCGTTCGGAGGAATTTTGTCCTCGGGCGTAAGCATACTAAGCAGTCTGAGTGGCAGCAGCGGCGGCTTAAGCAACGGTAGCAATGGTAGTAACGGTGAAACCACCACTGACAGCGATGCCTCAACCGGCGATGACCTTAATGTCAACGTTGGTGAAGGGGTAGGACCATACTGAACAATTCTTAAATTGCAAACCGACGTTCACCTACCTCTTGCACCGAGCACAACCTGATCCGAATCAGTCCTCCAATTTGGCGTCACGCAGTCTACACAAAACACATCCCTTCAAACTTGTTTTTACAATCTTCCATTTATCTCTTTCCGTTATTCCCTTCGCATTGTCGCTCTTGCTAAATCCTGTCTAGTTTCTCGTGCAAACAAATTTTAACCACCTTTGATCGATCTGGAAACTTGAATGTGTCCCAAGCTAGGAATATGGTCCTTTTTAGTAAGGACCATTGTGATCCTTAAACCGTTGTACAAACTATGTTATTTATTTGTGTTCAAGCCCTTTGTTAGTTTTAAAGTGAAATAATTTAACTGAATTTGTAACTGTAGCTTAGTATTTATGTTTATTTATGACAGTTTGTTTTAAACTGTAAATTTGTATCAGAGAATTGTGATGCCATATGTTACACAATGATAGTTCAAGTGACTTGAGACATGTAGTTTAAGTTTTATTCTCTTCGCTGCACAGTTTCACAATTATCATAATTTCTTTACATAATTTTCATGATAAAAGTAATGTAAGCATAATCTTTCTGTCGTATCATTCAGAGGACGTTTTCGTTTGCACAATAAAAATATGAATTGTGGGACAAATAATGTTCGTTCTAAAAATGACGTTGTATCCCATTACAATAAAGTTGGCAAATAAAATGACTTGTAACTTTTTGAATGGCAATTTTGCAAAAATAGGAAAGATCGATTCCAAGTTGAAGAAAAACAATTTGTAGACAATAATTGACGAACGAAAACGGGACTCTCGAATTTGAGTTTCCAAATCGACACTCGCCCAAATCTCAATCGCAATCGCCAATAACGTTCTTAATTCTTGCAAATAACAGTACGATTATCAGCCTCAACAACAGCTGTGGTAAGGCTTTGAGTGCAACGCTGCTGGCAGTCGTCGGGTTTTGGAAGTGCGACCTGATGAGCTACTCTATCATCAAGGCAAAGCCGACTCGGAGTGCGGAAAACTGCATCTTTGTTTCTTCTCTCTATCTATGACTATTTTCTTTACCAGCCTCTGTCAACTGTTCTTTTTCTGTCTCTTCTCTTTCTTTAGACGAAAAAGGGATAATACACGGACCCTAGATGAACACTCACAAACCCCAAAAAAAAACTGCACCATGTGGCCATTGAGCGCATTCCACAGAGATATTGTCTGCGATTAACAACCGGACACACCTTTCTTACACTGTAAATAAACAAGACAATTGTGCGAAGCCATTTATCAAACTCATAATTTAGAGGTAAAGAGGTTGTAAAATGACAGTGGAACAGTAAAGCAAAAAACGAAATTTTAAAACAAGTAAACAAATGAAATTTCAAAAATAAGGCACAATTGGATATTTATGTATTTTGTTTATTCATTTTAAGTGAAAGAATTTCGAAGGCACAATTTTGTAATCGTTCAATTTTTGTCTTTCACTGTAATTTTACATTGAAACTTCGCATCTTAGAGCTTTCGAACTCTGGAATTTTCCTCCCAGAGATGTTACGATTAATTGTAAATAGCGATGCCATCGGGATATTCAAGTGTTAAGGATAATAAACTTGCGTACTAGTTAAGAATTTGATGTAGTCTTGTATTCAGTGAGCCATGTTTACTCAAATACCAGAATTATTGTGCCACTTACTGCGATGACTTTTATACATGATTTTGTCGATGTAAATTGTCGAATAAAGCGAGACCGTTTTTGAGTATTGCATTCACTTTATTTCAGAAACAAAAAAAAACATGAAAAAACTTGAAAAAAGAAACAGTGAAAAAAAAACTTTTGAAAATCAACCTACCCCATTCCTGACACTTTTTATCTGATTGAAAACTGATGAATAACAAACAAAGTTAGACACAATGATAATAATGACAATAATTACATCACATTTGCATTTGCACTTAAATTGCAAAACATAATCAAGTCGGCGTTTAGACTAATATTTGCAAAATTATTCTAAATGGTGGAGATAAATAACCGCATGATACCACACTTACTTTTTCTCGCCACGTATCGCTACCTGCACGTTGACTTCGTGGCCTGCATAAAGCCGATATGCGGTAAGGTCCGAAGAATTTCGAAATGCACGCAATGAGTAACTTGGGGAAAAATAAAATAATTTAATGAACTCGCGATACTGAATTTTGATTTTTGCGCAGATGATCCCCTCGACCACCACTGAAGATATCGCTGTCTTCGATCGTCAAAAAGTTTCCCTTGACGTTCCACCGAGCGTCATCGGAGGAGGATTTGGACTCGTTACGAATATTAGTAAAGCTGTTAGTCGAGTTATTATGGTAAATAGTAACTTATTTTAATTGATCCCGTTAACATTTTTCTTCTTGAATATAGTTAAACAAAGTTAACTCGTTCGAATGTACCTTAATTTGAAAGTCAAAATTAGCATGGGTATAAATTATTAGAACCAATAAATTATTATTGACAACTTCTAGTTTTTTTGTTTAAAAATGTTTAATTAGGCAAATTGTGACTATTGGAAACAGATCAGTGCTTGTTTTTATTTCACAAGATTTAGAAAATTTAATCTTTGTAAGAAAGTTTGAAAAAATATTTGACTCTAATTTATGAAAATGTTTACAGAACTCGGCCCATCGCACTGAGCAGCTGCTCGAGGTGTTTAAACCACTGTTTAGAGGTATATTTTCCATCAAAGGCCTGCCATCGGACGAGTGGGAAATACCGACCAAGTATCCGTCGAAATAAATCGCCCAATCGTGGAGATTTGCTCGCAGAGACTGCAATGACAAATTGTTTGCTCAAGTCCAACTGGACGAACCATTTTTACAATCTTCAAAATTGTAAATTTACTTCAATTTACTATCAGAGAATTCAATTTAGAAATTGATTGAACGAAATTAGTTATGTAAAATTTTAATTGTTGAAATTGTTTGTTAACTTTCGTTATTTTCTAGTTGGTTAAATTGTTAAATTGACGTGTTTAGTTGTTATGATTTGTTTGTCTAAGTATTGAAGTGTGAAATTTTAATTTGTCCACATTCCAAGAAAAGTTTGTAATAACGGTTGAAAAGCAGTATTAATTTGTCGTTTACAAATTCTTCTCAGAGACATACAGTTGCGTGATATAGAAAATTGCCATAATTGCACACACGCAGTATTTCAAACTATTTATTATCTCTTAAAATGTTAATTCTTCAGTTGTGTCGCGAACAAAGTCTACTACAATTTTAACCCATCTTTGGCCATACTTACGCAGTATTAACAATTTTTTTAAAAATCGTTTTTCTTCTTTCATTGTTCAAAATTTGTATCAAGCAGATTGAAACAAATTTAAAACAAATTTCAGCTCTGTAGATTTTTCTAATATTTTAGTTTTTTGTCTTTCAAATTTATTCCAAATCATGTATTCTGATAGTGTTATCCTTTCAAAACCGTAAATTTTAAAATGAGGAAAATCAATGTTGGTTTTAAGTATTATGTTAATCTAATTTATGTATTGCTTCACTCACATTTGTATGCTAGTAGCAAGATTAATTCTTCGAATAGCTCTTGATGGAAAATTTGACTTCTGGGATGTAACATGACTTTCATGTAGCTATAATTTATTTTTCTCATTAATTTTTTTGTTTGAGTATGATGTCGTCAAGTGTGCAAACAATCTTTGTTCGACGTTCGCGTTTGACGTAGAATTATTTATAATTTATTGCAATGTTAATTTCATGCATGGGAACCGGCAGGCCTTACATTATAAACAGGTTGTCGTTAATCTTTGTCGTCGAAAGTTTTTATAACAAACCGTAGTTAAACCAACACCATTGTTCCGACAATTTTTTCAACTTTTTGTAAGCGTCTTCATTGTGTGGAATCCAAACGATTGAATAAATTGATATTAATTTGTGTCGTAATAGTTACATAAATCGATGGTTTTCCCTGTACAATTTCTTCAATTAACCCGGTTTGACCCAACACCTGCCATCAAACCCCACATTTGTTGCCAATCACGTGTCAAAGTCTGTTCATCTAATCTCATCGGATCTATCCAATTAGACGGCAAAAACTTAGAAACTGTACTCCCAGCCTATGCTTTGACGATAACTTGTCACGATTGTCAAATTAAACTCCTCGATACTCCATACTTTCTTGACACAAAAGTCTATTGTATTATAACTTGATAATTATAACTTTGAAGTTGTTGAAAATTGCTTATCAGTTACTGAAATAACACTGAGGCGTTTCCCTTATAAAAAAAAAAACCTTCAAAATGGCACTCGTATTTTGTACATTCATGTTTTTGACCTAAGTAATAAACCTAAGTAATTTAAATGATAAATAATTTCAAGCTTACACGTGAACAATATGGTTTAAGATAATAACTAGCATAATACTCAATCAATCTAAACTATAAAAGTTTGACTATTTAACAAAAATTTGTTGAAAAGTTATTTAAAAAATTATTTAACAAGTCAAACTTGATATCCAAAACGAGACTAATCGCGACTGCAATTGTCTAGACTTCCCCAAAACACCCATGGAGCGTCTGACGGACAGTTGATGGTCAACTGACTGCACTCTGTAGCAAAATGGTCACGAAGCCCAGAAAAGTGCTTTATTTTTGTATAAAAAAAGATGCGCGTTTATATTATACATCAAACTCCTAAATATTATATTGTTATTGTGATTAAAAGAAACATTTACATATACAGAAATATAAAACAAATTAAAACTATGTGCATCAAGTTTCATAGTGTGATTTATCAACTAAACATTAAAACAAAAGTTGATAGCATGTTTTGAAATTAGATGATTTTTTAACTTAAAAAAAATTACAGCGACTGAAAACTCAAAAGAAACGTTAAAAAGAAGTTTTATTTTGAAACATATAAAGTTTAATATCGACTAAACTTCAACATGAATGATAAAATAACGAGCTGATAGAAAAATAGTTAACATAACCAACAATAATATTGAAAAAATTCAATGTAATGAGTAGCTCAGCAATTAAAAAAAGTTACTTACAGTGACGTCGGTTGATCTTCTGCAGCTGCTTGCTTGATGGGGTCGCTGGATCTACTGCACATGCGTATCCAGTGACGTCACTAGATCTACTGCACATGCGTATTCAGTAACGTCACTAGATCTACTGCACATGCGTATCCAGTGACGTCACTAGATCTACTGAGCCTGCGCAGTCGATGGCGTTGCAAGATCTACTGCACATGCGCATCCAATGACGTCACAAGATACACTGCGTATAATGGCGCGTCTGATACTATGATTCAAAATTTGAAATAACTAAAAGTACAGATCGAAGTTTGTCTTATTGAAAAAAGAGATTAAAGTTAGCATAAATCACTTTAGAAACATGCCAAATAAGACCTTAATAATTTGAATGTTGCAAAAAGTAGCTAAGTAAATGTTATACTTATGAAAATGTATTTCAAAAGTGTGACCCAAATTTTGACTAGTATGAATTTGTTTATATTGCAATCTAAAAATAATCACACGAAACTTAGTTGTACGTTATAATTATGCAAAATCTTATAATTAAATTTTCTTTTTATACAATGTCCAAAACTACTTCTTTTTTCAGGTGTTGATTAAACTAAAAACTATTGCTTGATCTGATTTCAAATAAATTTCAATCGTATAAAATTGAAACAATCAAATGTTAACCAAGTTGAAGGTCAATGCTGTGATGATTTAATTACAACCAATCATAAAACCTCTTCCCAACAATCTAATCACTTTAATTCCATCAAGTGCTGATTTCATTTTTGATACCAGGCAATTTAAGTACCGAAACAATGATTAATTTCCCTCTCGTCCAATTTGCAATGCAAATTACTGCATCATGAAATCCAATCAAATTTTCAATTCAACAGCTCCCTGTACAGTAGCCGCAAACAAATCAATCTAATTCGGGAACCAATTTTGCGAAAATCCAGCTTTCCATTATTTCCTCTCAAACAAATTACGATTCCACCTAGACTCTAAATCCTCGCATTAACCAATTCGACATTTAACAATAAACCCATTAAGGCTCATCCGCGATTGGTTCTCGGATTGTTCTCGGCGGTTTGCTCAAAATGTGTTGTTCGTGATCAGCCAGTGAAAGTATAACCTGTTACAAGTAAAAGGTACCGACAGTTATGAGGACCGCTGAAAACTGGATTCCTCTCTGCGACTTCCTATTGGCGTTCGCCCATCGAAGATCCGGCAGATTCGATGACGCGGGCAGAGGCGCGTTGTGCAATTTAGCGTCGCATTAGGCGCCTACTGAGATCCACCATAGACCAGAGAGCATCCGCGCGAAAGTTTTTTTCCCTTCTCGGTTAGCTAACACGTGACGATGCTCGGTCGGATTTTTACGTAATGAACTATTTTTTGACGTCGAGCGCGACATTTTTCGAGTCATAGATACCAACTAATGCCAAAACCTTGGGTAACTTTCAGAAAAAATGTGAACAACCTTGGGCCCCGAGACTTAAGAGTTTGAGAGAAACCAAACTCATTCACGTTAGTACCGTGTGTGCTGCCGGGTAAGATGCACTTCGCATCGGTCTACGTTTTCGAGCTGTAAATCACACCGTTTGTGCCTACATAAGATGTACAAACATTTCAAACAATTCGCACCTTCCAAGAAGCTCGGGACAAAAAATTAATCGAAGGATGTGAGACGAGTGATTGTAATTAAAATTGAAAAAGAAACAACTTGTTTTTTTTGCTCGACCTGGGGTTCACGCCAAGTTCCACGGTTACACTCTATTTTACGAGGTAAACTAGATTTTCTTTCTTAAAGAACAATCAATCCATACTTTTTTTTATTGTTTTCTTTCACAAAATGAATGATTGAATGTATTATTTTTTTGCATTTGTACGTTTGCTTTAAGGACAGATTGGTTTTTAGACGCAAAAGAAACCGGTAAGATTTGTGCAATCAAATAAAGGATGAAATTTATCAATTTTTGATTACTATGACGATTGGATAACGATTGCAATATTTCTCGGGTATCATAGCTGTCGCATTTGTTGTTTTACTTTCTCGAAATTAGTTTTCATGGTCGAGCGTTATTGGAGAAGGTAAAAGGTGAGCACAGGTAACCCTGAAATTTTGATGAATCGCGGTAATTACTGGATGCAGATTAGCGAAACTTGCTAACACAAAACGATGGTCAGAAGTGAAAAAAAAACTTAATCATTTCGAAGCTTGTAAACTTTTTGTTGTCTAAGAAATGTCGGAAGGTTGTAAACATGCGTTACTCTGCACCATCACGCGGCTATGTAACGTCTTAATTGAATTTTTTGCTTGCTCGATAATGGCATTGTCTGCTTTTAGGTAGTCACTTATGTTTTCAAACATGAATATATTTCTATACCAAGTATTTCATATGGAGAACAGACTATAAATTATGCTGACTTATCTCTAAGGCACGTGTAACAATTTCCAATCTTTTGTCAAGAAAATTTTTTTAGTTTAAAAATCTCATCCCAAATTAGTTGCACATTTTTATGTCAAAGATTTTCTTCAAAACAATTGTTTTTTTATCATATAAAAAAACATCAAACAAAATTCACGAAACAAAAATTTTTTCTGATGTAAGATTGTAAAAATTTTTGCAAAACTTTCTGTTACAAGTAAGGTATCTCAATTTCACAAAATTGCATAAATCAACAAACAAGCAAAAATATCTATATTTATCTGCAGGTCCCTATAAATCATTAACGATAATCCATACGTGCCACTATGAGAATCGAGTTCGTTCGCATCAACCTCCGTGCGAGTTTAATGTTCACAGTTGCATAAGTTGGTGCGTTTATTATGTAAATTTCGACGTCTCTCGTCATTTAAAGCATTAGCTCGAAATCCTTTTACAAGTTACGAGATCGCAATTGTCATACAATTTTGTAGCTCAATTTTCGTCTTGGAACACACACACACAACTCCAAGCCATCGCGTGTCGGGCCGTTTTTTTTTCATCACAGTACTGTGCTTAATTAATTGACTAAATTTACCTACATCACGAGCCCGCGGCGTTGCAAAATCAACTACTGAATATGCCTGTGAAATTATTATCTCCATTTCGACACGCAAATGACAACCTGAAACGATATTGCATCGGCAAAGTGATACTTTTTATTTTCTTTTTTGTCGCATATTCATTGACCATTTTTTCTATCGCTCGTCCAAAAAATTTTCTAGCGAAAGTTTCAAGTGTTACAAGGATCGACTCTTCGGTCGCAGGTCGTCTTTTTGCTCCAGCTTTTTTGCCATTTCAAATTGTATACCGATGTGGCACATAAAAAATTACGACGTGCAACCGTAAACGCAATTAATTTGCAGGAAGAAAAAAAACGAAGAAACGTGAATAATGACGTGTGACAAAGAACTCGATCTTATTACGAGAGACAAGGAGAGAGATAGAACTGGTGACACATTTGCTCAGGCGACTTTTCTCGTTGGGAGAATTGCATTGACCCGGGTGAAGAAAAAAAAAAACGTCGCATGGCTCTGTTACGTAAAAATTCGACAAGTCTGCACACGCATTCGCTGATTTGTGCGTGCGTATGCGTGTCCACGAAAATGCGTATCCGCAAACGTGACGCAACGGGGCAAATCGGCGATTAAGTAACAACCACCGTTATGTTTTGAGGCGTTTGCGCGTAATAATGGGTGTAATTAACAGTTTCATTATTCCTGATTAATGGAATTATTATGCTGATATCATGCTAATTGAGACCTGCGCGCGTCCACGTTACGCAGCCGCGAAATTCTCAATCAACAACTAGGCTCTCTTTTCGACCTTTATTTTATTTCTTTCAGTTTTAGTTACCATGTTGCAACTTTGAATACGAATAAAACAGGAAAAAGTGTTAATCAAAGTTAACTCACTGTAAAAAGTGAATAATTAATTTTATTTATTTTTTAATGGTACAATTTTTGACATCGGAAATCGTGGTTGAGAAATGATTACAGTTGTACAATTTAAAGTTTAGTTAATTTATTGATTAACTATTTCTTACGAGCTCATTTTTATGCAGTTTCTAATTAAGGCTTAACCAGTCAGGATGATTTTTTTCTTTTCGCATGTAGCTTCGCATGTAAAAGTGCGTCTGACATAGAAAGTAGTCAAAATGTTGTATTTGGAAACGAAAATGACATAACGGTGACAGCTGCAAGATGGCACTACGAGGAAACGAGCAGTTTACACAAATCAAAACACTTTCCTTTTTCATTCTTTGCCGCTTTGACAATGTGGTTGTGTCGGCGAACTATAATTTTCGTCTCACGAAAATCATACGAGGGCTCATACGCCGAAGAGAAATTAACGACTGGATCGCAATCTTCCTTTTGACACGTTCGTTATTATGCTAATGAGAAATTGTAGTCTGTGAAAAAGAGTAATTATTTGATCACCTGGGATGAAAAAAAGCTGACAAGTCTGAAGGAAATCATATTTATCAAACGATCGAGAAGTCGAAACTGCGATAAATACTTGTCGATATTGATCATTGACGCGGAGATGTTTGAATGCAAAGCCGACGCTTATTTTTGCTAGTTAGACATCGCGTGTTTGGAGTGAAACTTGGATCTGCGCAGTTGCGAATCACGGAGCGAACATTTTGCGACAATAAAAATGGTTTTTGTCACTAAAACCGAATCGTGCACGAGTCATTGGGTGTAAGAACCAGAAGTTACACAATCCATGGCATAATGAAAGTGAGTTATCACCCGCGATTAGGATTCGGTTACAATTCAAACGGCAGGTTTAGCATTAGCATACAATAGTCACGATTTTTGACGTGTCTAACATTGCAACTTACATTCCTATAAATTTTCGTCCCGTATCGAATTACACGTTCAAACATAAATCAACTCTATTTTCAATTAATATCTCAATTTCAATATCAAAAAATTACCATTCAACATAATTAAAATTAATTTAGTCGTCGCAATTTCGTTTTCAATTCAGATTTCAAAGTTGCAAATAACAGGGTGACCAAAAAGTTGATTTGCTTAAGTGGCATGAAATCTATAGTCACGCCTTTTTCACGCCTGACTCTTTTGTAATTGGGAGCCCAAAATTACTCAATCCCATTTTTGGCCGCCCAAAAATGATATTGCAAAAATTTTAAAATTTCGGATATTTCAGTCTGCAAAGAAGACGAAAGATGGGAATGCAAATTTCGGATTGAACTCTTTCTCGGTGCAGTTTATTTATATCTGGATCGATCGCGGATGTGATCCAGCTTTTTGTATGAGGTAATCGGTAATAACGACAAGTAACAGGCCGTTACACGTAAGTTGTTCGAATTCGTTCGAATCAGGATCGGTCCCCCAACACGTGATGGAACAAACGAGAGTGAAAGCACCGGGCATCCACGTGGTACCTTCGCTCGGTTCGCTGTTATTTCTACTCAAGTGCGCTTTCGTCAAGTATACGCAAGGACGTTCGGCCGCGATTCTCGTCCAAGGGAAACAGTCTAGTATCATGAGACTGATATTGTGTGATAACTCGACAACGAAGCGTCACGTTTCGTCGCCGCGGGCTTCTTCAATCCACGCTCCCTTTTAATCGGTTTAAATGGTACGAATTGTTGTGACCTTTTTTTATAAATAAATCAAACTTGGTTAGTGCGAAAAAGTGGGCAACAAAAAGTAATAGGACAAACTTTTTATTTGTGAATTGCAGTTGTGTGTAAAATCAAAAAGTAGTGGAAAAAAGTAAAGACATGTTTTTGCAAAGGTGCAGACATGAGTGGGTTTTTAAAAAATTACATTTTTTCAAATTCAATCATAAACTTGTGGAAAGGTAGATTTGTTATTGTAAATAAATTATTGGTTAATTTCAACGGTGTTAAATTGCAAAAGTGACTTATGATTATTTGTATAAACGAGTGATTATTTATGATCCTGAAAAATTAAATTCTTAATTAAATAAAATATCTAAACAATCTGCAACTTTTCAAATCGTAATCTAAATGAAAAAATAGACGTTCTCCAAAACCGTTTTTCGCGCTGCATTTCATTTACATGTCATTCGTGATGAGAAAGTTCTAAACAACAAACTTTTAGTGTGCAATAAAAATAGCTTATCGTTTCTATGAAATTCGAACGTCTTCCGGATCTGCGTGGTTGGGATCATTGTTTCAAAATCGTACTCTTTTTAGCGCAAAACAACAGTTCAGCTGGACATTGTGTTTCGAAATGTGAAATTTCAATCGGTCGTGTTTGAACACAAGAGGAAGTTTACTCTTTCTCGTGTCCGTCTTATCTCTGATGACTTGTAACATTGAAAGTGTACAAGCTCAGTGTGTTTAGCGACTGATTGTATCTTACCTCTGGTGTTCTCCGTTGATACACACAATTAGAAATTAGAAAATGTAAAAATAACAGAATCCTCTTTACGAGACCATAAATCTTAAATATTATTTATTAACTATCCGCATTTGTCGATTAATATTCCAAATTACAACTCTTAAACGACGACTTTCTAGTTTCAAAACGAAGACACATGCATCTCGATGGGGAAAAAATTGCACGACCCAATTTTTATTCTCGACTTTTTTTTCTCTTCGACATTTTGACTTCCTACGCGAAGAAAATAATGGGACAGTCTTACTTTTTTTTATCTTCGTTTTGTAATAGTTGCACTCAACATGCTGAATAAAACATACGTTGTCTTAATTGAATTAAAAAAAAGAGTGCAATAAAATAAAAATAACTTTAATTTAGTTTGCCTTACGGTAACCTCATTGGGTTCAATATTATGTAGTCATGATATAATTTCCTGTTACGTACAGAGATTACCAGTTCGCAAACTCTCGATTGGCGTTTGCCACGTTTTTAATATCCCCGATATGTAATGTATCCTGAGATTAAAAAATGAAACCAAAAGCAGCTTAGAAAAGTTGCAAGATTGTTGGAGCAGTTCTTTTAATTTGAAATTTCATCAGATAGGCAAAGCAGTCCCGATTATGAAACCTGATAGATACCCTGGCGAACACAATAAAAGCATTTACAACAAAGTGGAAGCAAAATGTTAAAGCAATTTCTTCAAAAACCAACAATATCTTTTTGGAATCAAACATTTCACTTATGGTGAAAATGTCTGGAATTTAGCGGCCTTTTTTGTTCGACTTGCACTCTGCTAACTATTGCTCAACAATTTAGTGGAGACTTTTCTTCTCGTCGGTTTATTTTCTTGATCAATAAGAATTTTTCGACAAGACGTGAGAATCTTACAGGAAGTTGTGCAATGTTAGACGCTAACGTTTAAACACGGAAAAATTATCGTGGCTTTTTTCATTTAGTTTTTTGTTTGGATTTTATGATGGCCAGAGTCAATTTCCTGCGTTTTTATTCCACCAAAAGTCAATAGACACAACCAAACATTACGACCTAGGGAGAAAAAAAACTTTTTGAAAGTTTTTTTTTTAATAGCTTTTGTTGAGTTTTATGACATGTCAATAAAATTATTGGTGCCAAATTAAGATCCACTTTAATTAATACATGTAAGACTTTCATAACACAACACAGGTGCTTTTACCTGACATGTTTATGTAATCAGGTATAATCTATATAAATAACATTGAATTAATGTGTTTCGATAATTATATAAGCTAACAACACAGATAGCCGCTATCTTTCGAATCTACATTGGTTTGAAAACAAAACGTAGAAATTTTCGATTCACCTCACGTATGTTGCAACGTCACGAATGTGCCACTGGGTGCCCAAAAATATTTTGACAAAAGTCGCAGTCATGTTGCGCACTTCCTCGAGTGATATACCACTTTCTTTCGTCGAACATAGTCTTGTTATCTTTACTTTTCAATTCTCTAATACAATTAATAGCGAAAAATAATGTTTGAAGAGTAAGTTTCTGTAACGACTTTCTCAACAGAATTTTCATAGGTCAAAATAATAGAAAAGTTGTTTTTTTTTGAAAAGCATTTTTTAGATTGTAAAAACTGCAAACTTGTTTAAAATAATTGTTAATGCAAATGTTCAAAAGAAATTGTCAAAGAAGATTGTTAGTTCGAGTGAATAATTGACTTTCTTTTTTTGCAGATGCGTGGCAAAATTACGATTCAAATCGTGCTACTATGGACTTTGTTAAATGTCGTGAGTTCGATCGATGGACAAGTGGATTTTGTTCCCTACAAATCGGACAACACCTTGGGACAGGGCCAACTTAGCAAATACAAATATGAGATGATGAACAGAGTTCGAAACCAGGGCAGGTTTAAAACAGACCGATTGGCGGATCCGATAACGTTCTATTACGTGTACCCGTCGACTTTTTTGCAGCCGACTAAAGTGGAAGCGAATAAAAATCAGTATTATGTTGTTGCAAATAATAACAAACAAGGTGACAAAGCGGTGAAAACTGCCAAAAGTGCCCCTGATTTGAAAAGCAGTAATCGTAACAGGGATGTGGCGATGAAAATGAAAGCGCTGGAAAGTGTTTTGAATGACGACGAAAAAGGTTCTGGAGAGTCTGAAACATTACACACGCTGCATGAACAAATGAAACGGTCGCCGTACATGACTAATGAGATCAAACGAATCGCCAGGCAGGTCAAAAAACAGAGACCGGGATTTTTTTGGACCCTCATCAGGGTGACTTTTGAAGTGAGTACATGAATTCAATGGTAAATTTCTAAATCCATGATTAAAATTGCAATATTGAAAATTTTTCATTTAAACTAATTAAACGAAAGAAAATTGTTATCAAAAAAGTATTGAAAAATGACTTATGAAGTATTATTTTACCTTGATTTCACTGGTGCTCGAAATTTTACTTTGTACGTTTTTATCAATGACTTTACAATTTTATTGCAAAAGTGTCGATTAATATTATAAATGGTCTATGAAAGTGGACAGTCTGATCGGCTAGAAGAGCGTTTATTTTTAAAATAATTATTCTTTGATCGTCGATACACACGGTATTAATTACCAGGAAACCTGTCCAGCAATGTAAATGATTACCATGAAATTAGATAAATCTTGGATCATTTTTCATCCAGCACCGACACTGGACACTTTTTTTTATTCAAATTGTTGAGTTCATTATCATGGAAACTTTTTTGTTCTTGACAGAAGACCTGCTAATGAATTTTGATTTTGATTGGCTTGTTTCAATGGATTGTCAAAATATTTTGAAAATATCATCCCTAATTAAGATTGATTAACATGACCAAGTTTCAAATTTTGAAGTCACAATCTAAACCTTGAAATGTTGTTTGAAAATTGTTCTGTCGGTAAAAATGTTTTACCCCTGGCAGTATGCAGCCAGAAATTCTGAAAATTGTATGCCCCTGAAAGTTCTCTAACCAAGATACCCAACTGTACAAACGTCAGCATTCGTTCAGGCTGACTAAACTGCGAATGTACAACCTTCACTTTCTACTTGTAACATATTTATGCATATCGCTTTGTTCAAATCATATCTACAACGTTGAAAATTTTTCAAATCTCAAATGCCAATAGAAGATAATTTTTCGTTATGAAAAAAATAATGACAAACTTTTCTCTCAAACTTTCAATTATCAATTAAACGAACAATAATGAATACTCAATCAGTTAGAAATAAAAAGAATTGTTACATGTCCTGGGACAATTTGCGTTTCGTTGTTTCTCTTGTTATTCAAATTTTAACATTTCATAATGGCATTCAAAAAAGTTTGTGTTCATGTTTCGTTGCAGACCATCAACGATACTCGTTTAGCGATACAACAAATTGCAAAATATCTCAACGAAAGCATCGCTCCGGATCAAAGTAACAGAACTGGCAAAAAGCAAAAGAAACCGACGAACAGTGATAGCGTAAAGGCAGAAACTAAGAACGAAAATGGTAATTCCACAACCACCACGTCCACGACACCTGCGCCAACGTCAACAACTGAAGGATCGTTGATTTCAAGATCAAGTCTTGTAAAATTAATCGCCAGGAATGTTAAAGGATTAATAAGACTGTTCAACATTGAATGGTCGGATGCATGGAAAGTAAGTATTCTAATAGCATGACATCAATTCATATTGATTGTCAACAAAAACAAAACGCATCATCGGTTTTATTTATTCGTTCCACTTTACAGTATTTTTTCTCAATTGTTTTTTTCAATTTACTCTTCTTCTGACATTAATTACATTCTGAAAAAGAGAATTCTGTAAAAAAAAGTTTAATTAAATTTGTCAATCAAAAATCAGATTGTTAAGAAATGGCAAATGTTGAGTGCTAATTTTAAGGAGTTTTTGAGTGAATATTTGTTACGTTTATTACTCCACACCTCTGACAAGGGAATTAGTAAATAATGACTAGTAAAGTGATGGCAAGTAGATTTTGACAGGTCCTAGAATTGAAACGGAGTAAATGGGTAATTTGAAGTTGCAAAAATAGAATTTCGTGGAAGCACGATTCATGGGGAATTCCAGCGGCTGATTGCATGTTCATCATACTAAACGCCCTTTCTCCAATAAAAGAAAAGAATAAATTGCAAACCAGGAATCGTGTGAATGGGAAATGGTTCGCCATTACGACATCTTCAAATACGTTATTTAGGACAAATGAATCTGAAATGAAAATTTCGAAATGAATTATAGCGATTGAAACGAATTTCCAAACGACCAAGTTTATAATCTGACACTTGGTTTTGTCGCTAATTTATATTCACATTGACGTTTGCGCAACGAGCGTATTTATGATATTTTATCTTGACAAATTGTGTCTCGTCTGTTTCAGCAATCACAAAAAAGCGTCAACGAATTTCGAAGCAATCTTGGGAAGCAAGTGTTCTCGTATCTGCAGGACAACCCTGATTTTTATTAAAACAACAAAACTTTATCGCACGAAACCAGCAGCCGGTTGCCATACGAAATGTAATATTACAAAACTGGAACATCCGCAGAGGCCAAAGACACAGATCATAACTCAACTAGAACTTTAATATTTATTGTATTTATTAATTTATTGTACGCCATCCATATGCCAGAGTTTTGTTTGTAAACAAATTTCTTATTCTCGCTTGTACAAAATTGAAGCATACTTTATTTTTTTATATCTTCAAATAATTTGTAAACTTTGTTCATCATGGTTTTGTAAATAAACTGAAAACTTGAGTGAAAAAAAAGTGCCCTGCCAATTGCTGAAGTTTGAAAGCAAAATTTCTTGTCGACGCTGAGCGACTGCGATACCTGCTCGAGATCCAGATTAGAAGAAAAATCCGAATCACTTTTTCATCTCGCTCCTGGTTTGGAGAAGAGCGACTCCCTCCGCTTTATGTAACATTCGCAAATGATCTTGCACAAGACGGATCCGTATGTTTTGAAAGTATCCGAATCAAAAGAAATTGATCCGAGCGGAGGAACGGGTAGTGGTCGTTTTGGCGCGCGCGGATTGGTCGGAATTGGTGTGGGATAGGTCGGTGATTACGCTTATAGAAGGATTCACACTGTGCGGGGAGTTAATTCGTACGATGACACAAGAACTCATGTCACTTGCACTTTCACGACAAACTCGATCATCAGCTGTCGAAAAATGATTCGCTCCGGCGTTCCTGTGCTGTTTATTCTGATCTTGGCACCATTTGCCTTTGCGGTGAGTCGTATTTTTATCCTTTTTATTCAATCCTTTCAATTAACATTCCAAACCTAACCGCGATAACATCTTCTCTGCGAAAGTATCGATAATCTATTAACTATTTTTCTGCATCTCGTAGAACCACGTAGTTAATGAAAATTGCCTCAATAAAACGATTAACTTTAAACGAAACTTTTTTACCCAGTCTGAAAAAAATTGATAGTTTTTGTTTAGCATCAGTTTACTGATTCTTTGTGAGATTAGAGTAAAAAACAGCTTCAAAATTGTATTGAAAATGTCAGTAGGTTTTTCTGACTCTACTAACTAATAATTTAAAAAACTTTGCTTATTTGAATAATTAGAAAATTAATTGCTTTTAATTCTAAGGGAATCTCGTTTACAAGTCGGTGTAAAATAGAAATCCAAATTGTTTATAACCTGGTGCAAAATACAAGATTACCATAATTAGCAAAACCGTTAATTAATCAAGTTTATTTTTAACAAACCCAGCATAATTTGGATACGAAACGTGCTAATCAGTTTAAAAATAAAAATTTTAACTACCTTCAAACTCAAAATAATCAACGAAACTTAATCTTACGGATCTTGATAAACGAAAGTTAAGGTTTGCATCAAAGTGATAGATTCGACAGGCCATTAAAGGCTGTTTAGATTACAAAACCAGGTGCAAGTTTTGAGATTGATGGTTCACTTTTACTTTGGAGACCCGATATTTTGGACAAATTGACGGAGAAAGTTTGACAAAGAAACACCGAGTTACCAAACCAAGTTGCCCAAGTTAGATAAGATTTAAATTTGAGATCAATTTTTTGTTTCAAGGTAAAATACATTTTAATTTCTCACAGGACACCGAAGCCAGGACACGACGCCAGACGGACGGAGCTGCAGTGGAAGCGAATTCGAACGTAAGTGCGATCGCCATTTGTGTAAGTTGTGTGACAATTAAAAGTGGTCGGTAAAGGATTATCCGCGTTGCGTGTCGGTGCTCGCCTAAATGGCCAACAATAATGAACTTTCCTCTTATACAATCCGATGTCAAATGGACGGCAGAAGTAAAAAAAAATATGATTTCTCGTGGAAAATTAAACCCTGATTATGAGTTGTGCAGATTCCAAAAGCAGCAGGACGTCGAACGTGGCCAGGTTACAATGTTGAACAAATGTTAAATCTCGGTACAAACACGCTTATAAATCGGTTAGAAATCGACTATTTATTGCGACCGATTGAGAATGCACGTGTTCGGAGTTTATGTTTTTCAAACTCGCTGACTGTTATTGATTCAGTTTGATTGATTGTAGATACCGGTCCCGACTTTGGAAGCAGTCGGCAGCCTTGTCAGGAGTTTTGAAACGCTCGAGAATTTGCAGCGTCTTCGACGGGACGCCGAGGACGAGGAAGGCGAGGAGCGAACTTTTCACCGTCTCAAGAAAAAGAAGCACAAGTTTCAACTGTACCAGAAGCCATCTCATGGCTACTTCGGTCAGCCTGTATTATTTCCGGACTACCATGGCAGACCCCCGGCATGGAAGCCACAGCATGCAATCTCGCAATTTGTAAACATCTTCAACCAAGGAAGTCACGCAAACCACGGTGATATAAAATTATATCCTCATAAACTCATTTTCCCACTGACCTATCTGTTTTTCGTGCAAAGCAAAATGGAGTGATAAAGCCTCTTCTGATGTGAAAATGATTGGCGAACGTTCCGAAACGTGAAATTTACTCTGAACTTCAAACAGAACCGGCGGGTTCATAATAAGGTGTTTCGAATTTGAAAGTGTAAAGTTGTGACTTAACTTATGCAGTGATTACTCAACTGGAGGTTCGTGGTGTGGCCTACTTTGTGCCTGATAAGACTGAACGCGTCATCCAAGACATTTCGAGTTGCAAAATTCAGTTTTTCCCAATCTTCAAGGAAAACTTATGACTCAAGCTGATGGTTCATTTTTTTGTAAATTTCATTTTATTTGTATAATTTCAACAAAATCAAGCAACAGAATTCACTGTAGTGGTTTTAAGGTTCAATTGTTTGCATGAAATTTTTTCAATGTCAGATTTACAACACAAAGGAACACAAAGCAAAGCAAAAAGTGCAAGGTGAACTTCAACTTTTACAAAGTGAAAAAAGTTGTTGAAAAATTGCACAGTAGTGCGTGACCTTGATAAAGTAAAAGGGCTCAAGCGTACAGATTGTTAAAAAATCGTCCTCCTCTCTGCACTTCATTGTACGCCGTTACTTATTGTCATTTAAGTACACGTCTAAAGTTTACGATCCTCTCTTTTATTCGGACACGCCTTTACGCACAGTTTATGATGCTGCATACATTTATGCATGCAAAGTGCATCTTGGAATTCCAAATCACATACCATCTTTATTACGTAGGTGCCCATGCTCCAGAAAAATTTTTCTCACACAACTTCTTACGTATGCTTTATGACTTTAGTCGTTTGATTAGAATTAGTTGAAAAAAATAAGAAAATGAATTTTCAGAATGTACTTTTCAAAAAGTGTTTGAAACTTTTCAGATGGAAAAAGCAATGAAATAAATTATTGACGAGTGCTGAGAAGAATTCTATTACAGAAGTTGTGGACGCAGTTAAAAAATTTATATTCAAACTAATGCAGCATGCAAAAAATGAAGCGGTGCATTCTAATGTTTACGAATTGGTATGAACGCTGCATCGTCTTTTGTGAATGCACAGAAAAACTTTTTTACAATTCCACTCAGATTTCGTTGGGACTTTTTAAAACGGGCCCAGCCTGGAGCGAACCTTGAACGCATGAAAATGCGTTGGCTGAAAAAGGCCTCATTCCACTTCTCTAGACCAGTTTGAGTTTTTTAATGTCCCATTGTCTGGTGTTTCGTTCAAAACCTTTGAACGACAATGGGGACTGCTTATTTTTGAAATTTTCATTTTGTAATCGTGACTGATTTCTTTTGTTAAGGGAAATGTGAAATGAAAAGGATTAAATTCGATCTATTCAGTCGATTTTTGATGAAATTTTGTGAGGAAATAGCTAAACGTCACTTAAATCCTTAGACAGAATTTAGTTATTTTTTAAAATGTTAAATTACATGATAGCATGCTCAATTTTTTCATATAAATATTTTCAAAATGTTTCCAATAACTTTTAGAAGTTGAAGGAAAGTTAAAAAGTTTTTGAGACATTTGAATTTAAAGTTGGAAGTTTTATACTTACAAGATAAAATCTAAAAATCCCTGGATAATTGTCTAAATGTTGTTTTTTTTCAAGATTAACTTTGCAACATCTATTAACGGTAACGTTTGTTTTTAGGATACCACAAGCCAATATACAAGCCACCACCAAGGCCACCACACAAGCCACATGGAGGTCACAAACCAGGTCACTATCAAGTCTATGAAGACATCCAAGAAGATTGGCCAAATCCTTGGGCTGGAGGATTTTTAGCTCTGGGGCCTCAGTACCCGTTTGTCAGAGCTGATAACAAAGTCGCACCAGGAGGTGGACGTCAGTACCGTTCCTACACAACCGCGCCACTTCTGTCTTACAGAAACGTTGAGGAAAAAACGACAACTGAAGACAGCCCAGTAGCTCAAGATATCTCAAACTCTAGCGAAACTGATTACGATAAGAAGGACAACGTGGTTTTCAAAGATTAATTTAAAATTGGTCCCCGATGCCATAGTCATGCTTGTTCGAGTTTCAATCATAATTGATACTGGCATGTTTACGCGACTTTCTCTTTCTTTTAGAATAACAACCTTAATACAAGAATATTCATGACTTTGAAATTATAAGACATAAAATGGACCATTATGCAATGTGCTGGAATTAATTGGAGAGCCTAACTTTGCTCTGTTTTTTTTTTATTCACAAACTCTTGCGAGATAAATTTGAATGTGACTGAATCTAGATTCTTTGTGATTTCTGTTGTATTCTAGTGAGTGGTTTTAATTTATTTTTGTTCTTACAAATATTCGCATCTTTGAATAGGTAATAGATTATAGTTTTCAAATTTCCATTGCGTGATCATGAAATAACGATGTGGTCGTACTTTTCATTTCACAATTCGTATGCTAGAAACGACGAAGTTTTGATTTTTGATACCACGTCAACGATTTTCAAAGCTGTGAAAAACAAACCTGTTATAATACAGAGCTTACATTCAATAAAGAATGCTTTATAGAAACATGATTTTTTAATTTAAAAATCGGATGTTATTTCTCTTCTGAATCATTTCCTGTTACATTAATCCATTGTTTTAAACCTTGAAAGAGTCATGATCACAATTACACAATATTTTTGTTAAGAAAAGTGCTTTATCTTGTTTATATGCTGTACGCTCATTCGTTAATTTTGAATAAAGATTTTTTTTGCAATTTTACCAACAAACCACAAATCATAATTATGAAATATGTTTGAGTTTCGTTCGGATTTCATCCTTTCATTTTGATATTTCTTTTAATTGACATTTTTATTATAATAAATTCATTTGTTTATTGTACAAATAATTTTGCATAAAATATGGATCAATTGGAAAAAATTGCTTGCCAGGAATAGAACAAACATAAATTGCCTCACATTCATATAAACTCATCATCTGTGCATGTAGAATGAGTAAATAAGATGCCAAATCAAATTGTGTGATTTCAAATAACGTCAGAAAATTGTTTAAAAAAACATCCTAGTATCAATCGGTTCCACCTCGAGTTGTGATACACATTCAATGTTCCGAGTGCAATTTTTGTTTGTTTTCAATTGACTAATGAGCAGTAGTGGTAAGTCAATTAAATTCGTGAATTATCAATGTTTTTTATTGAAATTGAATAAGTATCTGAACAATTAAAATTTATTACAAAATTCATTACAAAACGAAGTTCAACAGACTGAACAAACCCATGCTTTTACAAGACAAAGAGAAATCATTTGTTTCTTAACTTTTTGCAATTAGACATGTACACGATTGTAACGTAAATAGACTAATGTTTTCCCAGGGAAGATGTTCTCCAGGGACAAAGATTCAACAATGAGCCTAATAGCGAAACTGTAATAGAATACACGAGTCAGTACACAAAGCAAGTTCAATTTCAACGCGCCGGAATAAATAATCCATCTGACGGTTTAAAGTACAATTTGATGCATTTTTCGGTCGTGATATGAATGCGTGGCGATGAGCACGAATCGAACAAAATCTGAACTTTGTTGCAACGCCTCAGTATTTGCAAATTCTCTCTTAGTATCGGTGTTTATACAAAAGTCATTAGCATCTTCAAGGTTCGATATGCCATCAAAGTTTTCCGTGTTTAATAACTTAATAATTAACGATTTATATAGGAATTTTAATTTTTCTGTTTGTCTCACTCAATCAAGATTTTTATATTTTTTTGGATTTTCGTTTGTTTCAATTTGTTCAAAAATAAAAACTAAAGCTATACTTAGAGGATCCGAACCGAATTCTATCCGTACTTGTTATAAAGAATATGAAATCCGAATAATTCAAAATCAAAAATGCAATTTTCTGCAATAATTTGCGACTAATGACATTAGGAAACCTGTGCCTGGCTCATGATGTTTTAAACATGACGAAACAGTCCATCTCGTCATGATCTCTGGAATATAATTTGTTGGTTGTACTTTGCCATTAAAACAAAATACTCTGTCCATTAGTCATCCCAAATCGATTGCTTTTGGACTTGCAATCAAATAATGACAAACACTCGAGCAATTTTTTGTTCTTTCCACACGTGTGGGTGTAATATATTTTTTTCATCGCCATCCAACCTGCGGAATCAATTACCAACATTTTGCGTCGTTGAATCTAGTCTTTTGAAATAAATTTCAAAGCACAATTTATCAACATTTTTCTATTCGTAAAAAGAAAACAAAAATGACGAGTTGAATAGTTCCAAGTACGGATGTATCGGCGAGATACGATTTTCAAAAAGTTCAGAGTTCACGAAAATTTGAATTCTTCGAGACAGCGCGCAGTTGACTTTGAAAAATGATTGTCTCGTGAAAAGAGACACGAAACAAGTTGCACTGATGCAACTCGATTATTCGTACGGGCAGTTTCCTTTTGGCGAGTCCTTTATTCTTCGGCGCTACTCAAAGTTGTGGCTGTGTAAGTTGTTTATAGCGCCGTCGCGTTTGCCTAGTGCCAGTATCTGCAAAGATGTCGAAGAGTGCGGTGGAGATTGTATTGTGCGTTATCTCGATAGCAGCCCTTGCAACATCGTTACCCGCGAGTCGTGACAATGATTTGAAGAAAAGTTCAGATGAGCCAGTAAGTATAATTATATAAACTTTGCTTCAACTGCAAATTCATCATTTCAACTAGCATTTGAATAAACAATCACATTCCACCTCGAACGATCTGACTTTTCGTTTCAATTTTTTTGTTTTATTTTTCTTCGCTCACTAACCAGGCCCAAATCATCATTTAAGAGACTATTTTTCCACATTTTTGTTAAATTTTTTGATACTGTGGTAAATATAATCGACAATTCAGATTCAGAAGATTCTGTCGATTATTCAAATTTGGATTCAAAATTTTGCACAGTCACACTCGATATTGTTCGGTTCGGCTCACAAAGCAAGGAAAACTTTCTATTCGAGCAAGTGTTAAAACACGGTGCACTTGTCGATTTCTTCACGTTATTGCGTCCGTGTAATTTTTTGTTGCCTGCTGGATTTTCAACATACAATTAAGTTTATCTTTCAATTCGTTCGCGGAGCCTTTCAAAAGCGTATGGAAAATTAAGAAAAGTTGCATTCAAAATCGTTTGATCAAATGTCGCGAGTAAAAAGTTTTTCTGCGAAAATTGAGCGGCGTGTGTTGGGTACATGCTAATTTCACGCTCGTCTCAGCTTGGATTGGAGAAAAGTCGCTTACCATTTTCACTGGTAGTCGCATTACGTGATCGAGTCGTTGGGTATGGCATAGGACGTAAGATCCTTACACATTACATGCGTCACGTAATTTCGAAAGAGCTGACCAATGTTCCAAATAATTAAGATTTGTTCATTTGCATATTACGTTGTCTTGGAATTCCAATTATTGTTTTTGTTTACACGTTCTGACATTTTTGTAACCGGAACTATGTTTGAGAAATGAGAGTACGTAAACGTTGACAGTTCCAAATTGGAAACAAGTTCAATGAACCTATGAAACATTTGAAAAATGTTCTCAATATTTCAGTGAAAAAACGAAGATTTGATTATTCGGTTTCAAATCAATTCTGATCAAAATAAAAAATTTGCATGCAAACTGTTGGGTGTTGAAAACAATAACAAAGGCTTCTTCGTTTGTGCACTTTTAGCTCTTTTAAAACTGCGACCGGACTACCTTGAAATGAATGAATGGAAATGTTGCACTGACGTCGAATCCGTAATGTTCAAACGAATTCAAGAAATGTCAATTCGTCATCACGGAATTCGAGAAAAGTTCAAAATGCACGTCATTCATTAAAAAGAACGATTAATTTTTCCAAATGAGCAATAATCAGTTGTATGATATTTTTTTGATGATTAAAAACTTGTTATGTCTGATCACGAATTACATCATTTGTTATGAACAATGATGGAAAATTATAAAAAGGCTTCAATATAACTTTATGAATGGTTTGTGAAATGAAAGACCGTACAACAATGTGAAATTGAATGTTGTAAATCATAAGGTGATGACATTTTCTTAACGGAAGCAAAAACCATGACAATGTAAAAGTATTCGTATAGTCAAGAGTATTTAATTGAAGAATAGTTGTCAAAAATCACCTAAAAATAAAAGTCATCAAATATTGTGAATTGCGAATAATAAAATATGAAATTTTTTTTAGCCACCGCTATGGCAGATTGACGATGGACAAGTCAAGGTAAATTTGGGAGGATATCATGCAGAAGCTGGACTTGGTACGACTAAATACGGAGGTGGATTACAAGCAAGTGCTGGTACCCCGAGTGCTAAAGCTTCAGCTGGTCTTGGTGGGAGTCTAGGAAAAGATGGTCCTACTGGTAAATATTATTTTTGAAGGAATTGAACTTTCACACTCTGTTAGGATGAATAATTTCTATAACTATGAAAAACTTTATTGCCTCGAGGCAATTCTAACAAGACAGTAATAATTTTTTGTTTTCAATTGCTTATGAAAAATCAACTTTCAGTTTTGTGAATAATAAAAATGAAATGAAATGTTTCATCATTTTAAGAGGAATTGATGAATAAGATGTTTATAATTCAAAATGACGATTTATTGTTTTAGGAGGATTACAAGCCTCAGCAAGTGTGAATCCTGATGGCACGTACGTGAAAGACGAAGACGATTCTAAAGATTCGCAAAACACAAATATTCAAACGATTCCAAGACAACCTGGATCAATTTTCAAACGAAATAGGGTATGTATAAAACACGTCATTTAAATTTGACAAATGAAAAATGTAAATTAAATTAAACATTTGATTACGTTTTCATTTTAGCACCAAAACCATCAAAACACTGGTAACACGAGATTTTATGCCAAGATCGACAATGGAGCATCAGGTAAATTACAAAGTCAAACAAGATTTTATTTATTTGATCACGGTTTTTACATAACTGAAATAATTTTTTAGATACAACTCAAACAAATCAAACACCAACCAGACAACATGGAAAGGGCACATTTTTCGACGACATTTTCAATGTATGTACTATTTAATAAGTATTTTAATACGAATTCAAAATATAGTGATAATGATAATAATCCAAATGAACTTTTCAGATTCCGATCGCAGCTTTGAATGCAGTTAATAACCTTCTGAAAAACCATGTTGGTTAGATGCAAAGAAATGTTTTTACAAAAGTACCATGCAATTATTAAGTGAAAAACGAATGACTATCAAAACAAATTGTCTTAAATTAAGACAGAATTTAAAACCTTTTTGACTTTTTATACAATTTTTTAAAAGTATCTTCGATTGAGCAGTTCAAGATATTGATCTAATTTTTTATTATGATTTTCACGACGGTTATATTTGTTTGTTTAAAAACGAAATTTTATCTTCTTTTCATCTAAAACAGCGATGATTCTGAGCGACGAACATGTAATTGCGCTGAGTTTTTTATAGTAATTATGTTTCATTGAATCGGTCTGCTGGTGTAAAAAATGGAGATGACACATTGTGATTTTCTATTTTTAAATCTGTGGCTCTAGGAAAAACCAGTCAACTTTATTTTTTAAAATTTACTAAAAATTTTATGTTTACATAATGAAATCTTGTTTATTTAGTTAATCTTTTATGTTTTGAAGCTGTTTTGAAAGCGGACTTGGTTTTTTCTTAGTACTAAATATTTCAAAATGTTTATAGTTGCTCGGATAAATAATTATCACATTGTCAACGACCTGGATGAAACATATCAGTCACATCCTAGAAACTTGACGTGCCCTTTCAAATCGAAACAATATTTAGACTAGTTTGAATATCATAACAATGTTTATTGCTCACAGTTAATTATAACTAAATACAAAGTATTAATGTTTTGAACGTCAACAACATTTTGTTAGATTAAATTTTGTTATTTTTCTAAAAATAAATTTAAGTTTACAAAAATTGTAAAAGAGAGTTGTTTCTAATTAATCACCAACATTATCACTGAAATGTGAAACGTTTCACAACTGCGTTAAAAAATTATAAACAAGCTGGACAAAATGTTTCAATTCAAAACAAATGTTCGGTTGCAACAAACAATTTTATCAACAAAAACAATTGTATTTGCGGGAGAGCATTTCGTTCAAGTCGAAATATTCTCACGTACGTCAAAAGTGTAATCTGCAATCGTGGTCATCATCACATCGTCGAATCAAAACTTGGTCCCTATAAATGCAGGCACTTGTCTCTGCACGTTTCAGTGCACTGTCAATCAGTGTTTGAGATACTTTTCCATCATGTCTTCTAACATTTTTTCTTTTCTGTTCATCTTGCAATTTTTGCAATGTTCAATCACACTGGACGTAAGTAAAATTTCATTACCATAATCGTGTAATATCTGGAGTAATTTCGAATCGTGTAATAAATTATCTCCTTCTAAAGATTCTTCCAAAGGTAAATGGTTCAGTCAGTGCAGAATTGAATGGAGGTGTTAACGTACCGGAAATACTAAAACCCGTCATGCATTCGGCAGCCGCAACCGTTGGTACGCACACGATGATCGACATTAAAACAGTGACAATACCTCCAACTCCAGCGAGTGCAACAGTTCCAAACCCAGCAGGATCTGTTGGTTTACAAGCAGCAGCAGGTTTAGATCCTGCTTCAGCCGTAGACAAACTAGGATCAGCTATTGGTGGAATGAAAGTTCCAACCCCTTCAGGATCTGTTGGTTTCGCAGCAGCGGGAAGTTTAGATCCTGCTTCAGCAGCAGCCAAGCTAGGATCAGCTATTGGAGGAGGGATTCCTTCGATTCCTATGAATGCTAATGTTGAATTAGGGCTTGGTAGCAAACCAGACCTTACAGCAGCGACTCCAAATTCTGCATCTGCTAGTGCAAAATTATCAAGTGATGTTAATCCTGCAGCTGTATTAGGTAATTTATTCGAAACTGCTAAAGGGATCCTTCCTGCGTTACCAACTAAGGAGGTTTTAGCGGAGTCTTTATTACCGAGTCTTATAAATGATTATTTGAAAGGGGCTCTAGACACTCTATCAAAACCGGACCTCGATAAACTCACATCGGCATTGAAGCTGTATAGTGAATTTTTACCTGATATAAAAAGTAAAGTTAATGTAAGTTTAAGCAGTGATGGAAATCCGACTCGTGTAAACCTAGGCTTGAATACGTCTAGTGAGGCTGCCGACGAGGCAACGATTGGCGCTGAAATTAAAAGTCTTTTGGAAGCAATTGCAGATTTATTTAATATCTTTTCTAATCTTTATAAACAGATTACGGCGGATAAACCGTCCTCAGTTGCTACTACTGTTACCAGTGCGAAAGAACCACTTAACTTGACATCAATTGTTACGGGCAATATTCCATCGATTATTTCATCGATTCCACCTGTTAATAGTACTCTAAACTTGAATGTAAAATTAGCAATCCGTTCAAAAGACAAAGACAATGCTGACAATCCTTCTGGGCAGAATAATAAAAAGTCGGGAAGAAAAAGTCGTCGCCCAAAACTGAGTAAGGATTGTGAAGAAATCGAGAAGAATGAAAATCGAAAGTCTAACTAACGTGTATTTTTAGCGAATTAAAAAGATAGGTCTGCGAATTATTATTTTGAACAAATAATAACAAAAAATGTACTTTGGCACAGGTTTATGTAAATGGTTTAAAAAAAATTTACATATTTTTCCGAATTTCATGTCAATTATGTTTTTTAGATTTCAATATACTGTACTAGACTAGACTAAAAAATTACTAGAAAAATGTTGTCCTATTGTAATCTATGAATGTAGTTTTGTAAATAAAGTTCAAAAATGAATCCTTGAGTTTTTTTATTAAAAAAAATTGTTTGCCAAGCAGTCTTCATGAGTTGAGTTTCACTTCCACTAACTATTGAAAATCTTACGCATGGGTATATAAATGAAAGAGAAAGTAAAGTCATTCCTGTAGAGTATGGGTAGAGGTTCAGTCGCTCTTAGTTCCACTACCGCAAATGAGCAGGTCTACTCCGTTCCTATATTTTAATTAAAATGTCGTGAACATTTAGTCTTTATTAAAAGTTAACAAAAACATTCAAAAGAGGTAAGAAAACAGTTGAAAAATTCAAAGTTTAAACTGTGTACCATTGCAAAAAGTTAACAAAAAATTACCAATAATGTCAGATCACAAACTCATCAATAGCTTGATTAACATAAATAACATAATATAAAATAAAACAAGGTCTATTTATGATTTTACAGAACAAATAAAATAATATCAATCAATGAGAGAGCTACGTTTTGCGAAAATCTAAAAATATGTGGAAACTTATAGCTCTTACAACATTTGTCCTTCTTGTGAGAAATGTCTCAACGCGGCCAGCTGACGAGCCGACGAAAATTACTCTGGATTCAAATAAAAACGCAACTGAAAAGCCAGGTGTAATTGTATCTACTTTGCAGCAAGGTGAAGTAAGTAAAAAGATAGTACAAGTGTTATTAGCATGCAAAAAAACTCACACACCTAGTCAGTTTTTATAGTACCATTTTCTAAAAAATAAAGATAGTTGGAAAAGGTTCAGATTTATTATTCATAACTACTTTGATTTTCATGAGAAGAACATGATAATGAATAGAAAAACTAATAAAAAATGTTTTCCATTAAAATAAATTGTTTATGGATCCTACATCAAATTTGTGATTGATGTAGCTCGTCGTTTTGGGATTTATAGGCACTGATAAGCAGAATACATTATTCTATAAGATTAGGCAGAGGAAGATTAGTGAATTTAGCAACTTTGGCTAGAAACAACATTGCCGAGAGGGCAAAGGTAAAAAGTGTGTACCCGCATGTACGTCATGATGATGTAGTAACAATGTGAACATGAGTTTCATTTAAACTTGACAGACTCAGATCAAAAAAAAAACTTTTTTGCAAGATCAATCAATAAATTATCATTTTAGCCACTCCGAAAATGTGTGCAATATAATTAATAAAAATGTAATAAAAACATAAAATAAGAAACAACTTTCAAACAAAAGGAAGAGAACCAATTAAAATATCTTTAAGGTTCAAGAGACGTTCTGAATCTGTCCCATGAATTTGTTTTATAATACAAATTAATGTGCGTGAATAACCAGAAGGATCTTAATAATTAAACGAACTTGACTACACACACTAATTATGTGACGCAGTGCCTGTATTTCAGTGTTTCTGCATGTACTTTTGTTTTGCTTCTCTGTCAGTTTAACGCTGCCGTGTTTTGACATTCAAATAAAATTTGTATCGAAACAATTAAAAACAATTATTCTTTTTCATTGCATTTTTTGCTTTGTGAACAGTTATAGTTATTCATACAGTATAATTCGTTCCAGCTTATACATAATTTTGAAAATTTATTGTTTGTATACAAAATCTAAATTTATTTTGTTTATTTAGGATGCAGCAAGTGAAGCTCAGAACAACGTCGCCTCGGTTTTGTTTCACAACTCAAATGTAGTGAAACCCAGGTCAGCGACTTCTCAACCGTCATACGAAACAGCTCCATTTGCACAATTTTTACCGCCGAAAACTCGCGAGACTGTACGGCTGGAACAACCTGGTGGACAAGGACTTTTGGAGAAGCCTATAAATCACCCTGTAGAAACGGCTTTGCAGAACTTCTTACATCCAACGCCAATTGTGGATGGCATTCAGGAGCATGAAAAATATGGAAACAATGGAGACCGTTTTGCAAATATCGGAAGAGCTTTGGTCAATGGTTTTGAAGGCTTTAGTAACTTATTGAATCACATCATTGACGTACGTAAAATTGAATAAACGACATCAAATCAAATTACTCTCTGTAATCATATGACTTTTTTCAATAAAATTGATGTGCTTGCAGGTACCTAAGAATGCAGCAAGAAAAACTTCTTCAGGCATTACGGACGCACTGAATCAACTTGGATCCAGATTAATCGGGCTCCAGTGAAATTTGCTTCCATTAACAATCAACACTAATGACAATAAAGTTGAAATATAAACAGAAGTGTTAATTTATTTGTAAATGTTAGTTTATCTGTAAAATATCGAATTTTATTTATGTAATTATATTCAGTTGAAGTATCTAATGATTTCTACTCCGCATTGATAATTTGTAAACTCAAAAACAAATTAAGGTTCTTTTATGATGAATTCACATTTTCATTCTCATCTTAACGTGTTTTCTTTTGTTCTCGTTGTTTTCAATTTAAAATAGGAAATGTTCGCGGCGAAGGTCTCTGAATCTTTGGTATGTTCAAAAACTTATTTCATGAATATGACTGAGATTGCCAGAAATTTGTTTATAAATACGGTTACGCGCACTCATCACGCAAAACGGTACTGGGAACACGTTCGTCTTACTTTTCGTCGATAGATAACGTAAGAACGTTACAACAAAGATGGTAAATAACATTCCAGATTGACTGTATAAATTCAAACTCAATTCAATTATGAACCTCAGTTGATCAGTTGAGAGTGTATAGAGACTACATAAATTCTGAAGTAATAAGAATTCAACTGTGAACCATATGTGACAATATACGATGCAATTACATTCGCAAACGTTGTTTGGATTATTGGTTTGTGGCATTTTATGTGCCAATGTGGAAACTACACCGATCTCAGTAAGTTTGATGTCGATAGTTTGTTAAAAAGAGTTTGGTTTTATTAACAATCGAAATAAAATTGAATTTTAAATGCTCACTTGGACGGTTCTCAGAATGTACAGATGGACGAAAATTATTTCCGTCAAACAGAAAATAGTAGCGAAAGGATAAGAGTAAATAAAATCGAACAGAATATCACAATTTTTTTAAAAATATAAAAAAAACTCAGCAGAGGTCTTAGTAATAAATTTACATAAAATCTAAAAAATCGCAATTGTGTAGAACCGAAAACAATCCTACGGTGCTGCAAGGCGTCTCGATGGAAATTTACCAGCTGATCTACCAACTCCAGATGCTCTAGCCAACAATCCCGTCCCACCTGTAGGAGATGCAGGAAAAGATTTATCTTCATCAATGCCTACGTTACCAGAAGGATCTACATTGCCTAAAGCTTCTGAAGTTACACCTGTGCCCCCTGTAACTAGTAGCTCAACCAGTGCTCCAGATACTCCAGCCAACAATCCCGTCCCACCTGTAGGAGATGCAGGAAAAGATTTATCTTCATCAATGCCTACGGTACCAGAAGGATCTACATTCCCTAAAGCTTCTGAAGTTACACCTGTGCCCCCTGTAACTAGTAGCTCAACCAGTGCTCCAGATACTCCAGCCAACAATCCCGTCACAGCTGTAGGAGATGCAGCGAAAGATTTATCTTCATCAATACCTACGTTACCAGGAGGGTCTACATTCCCTAAAGCTTCTGAAGTTACACCTGTGCCCCCTGTAACTAGTAGCTCAACCAGTGCTCCAGATACTCCAGCCAACAATTCTGTCACAGCTGTAGGAGATGCAGCGAAAGATTTATCTTCATCAATGCCTACGGTACCAGAAACATTTACGTTGCCTTCTGAAGTTACACCTATGCCCCCTGTAACTGGTAACTCAACCAGTGCTCCAGATACTCCAGCCAACAATTCCGTCACAGCTGTAGGAGATGCAGCGAAAGATTTATCTTCATCAATGCCTACGGTACCAGAAACATTTACGTCAAATGATCATTCACACATCCAAAAAATACCTGAATCTACTTTATCAGAGTCTGTAAGTCCAAAATCTACGCAGACGTCAGAACTAACAACTATGCCCGCTGTATCTAATACCCTGAACAGTACTTCCGAAACTCTAATCGACACTTCTAAAGCAACTCCGGATGATCATTTTCCTACATCAGAACCTATGTCAACAGAAACATCTACAGCTCCTGAAGTTATAACTGTGCCCCCTGTAATTAGTGGTCCAACCTGTTATCCAATAACTACGACAAACGTTATTGATGTTACCACGGTGTCACCGATGATCACTTCTAGTCAAGTACATAAGGAAACAACTAATACAGAATTTCCTTCTGATAACCGTCAAGAGACTTTTGCGTCACAAATACTAAATATAATTTCTCGTTTAAAAAAAGTTATCCATAAATACACTGTAAAACTTAAAAGTTTCTGTAATATACTTAAACATTCAATGTTATAAATAAAATATGGAGTAATAGAACGACGTACGTGCAGAGCCAACACATGACTATATGTATCACTGTTTTTCAAATATCTTTTCTTTCAAAATTGATTTTATTTTATTGTAACTCATGTTAAGTGTAAAAAGGAATGAATAAATAAAGATGATGAATAAGATTGATTACTATGTAATTCTGATAATGTACTGATAATGGATTCGGATAATTTTATTAAATCGCCTTTTATTGGTGCAAACACCCCACCATTCTTTCCTATCAAAAATCTAACGACCGTAAAAACAAATCAAAGAGAAAGGAATGTCACATCGCTAAGGTGTCGTTTAAAACTCAGTCTCTTTGGACATCCCACATCGATAGTATCCTAATAAATACATTGGCAGACTACCATCAATAGAAAAGGTAATTTTTCGTAAAACTTCATACTTTTGTTAAATGAAGCATATTAAAAAGTTTCGCACTTTGTTACTTACGATCACATTGAAAAAAGAACTTCATATCATTTTTTGGAAGTATGATTTTTGATTTTTATCTAAATTCCTTCTTTTAATTTACACATGATTTTAACACCAACCTTTTTGATTAAAAAAATTAAATCCACGTTTGCTCAAATTGTAACCGAATTTCATGATTGATCGCAATTGATTGTCATAATTATCTTGAAGAAATGTATGTTCAGTTTATATAAAATTTACATAAACGAAATTCTTCTGATATAAGTCATTTAACTCGTGTAATTAAACTCACAATGTCTTTCCTTTGCAGAACGCGGATAAAGAATCGTAAAGTTATTGGTGTGAGTGATTTCGTATTAAAATTATGAAATTGTGTTTTTTCACTATGTGGAAATCCATGGTGATTGCGATGCTCATGATACTCCTGAATTCCGTTTCGAGCCAACCACCCAGACTTTACGATACGATCCTGAGCTCGAGTCATGTCGAAATTGGGGATTCCACGATGGACTTTTCATTTAATCAAAAAAATGTACGTACTCTTAGTTAAATAGAAAATATCATGAAATCGTAAAAACCCAATCAACCACAACAAATGAACTCGCATTTATGAATAGTACTGATTTTAATTAGTGGTTGTCTTTTTAATCAAACTAATTACATATTTATGGAATAATAATTTTACTGTCCTTTAAAGTGTTTTTGACATCACCTAATTAACGAGAAAATAACCAGAAAAAACTACAATAGTTGATGTTTCCCAATCAAAAGATGTTCATCAGATTTTTTAGCAAGGTCAATAAAATAAAGTTGACTATAGTCTAACTTTCTTCTACTCATCTTGTTTGCTATTTTTCGAGTTAACCTTCGTGAAACAAGTACAATATCATCAATCAAAATTATGCCGCAATCAAGAAGGCTTTTTGTTTGTCATCTGACAAAAGAATGATTATCTTAAAATAAAACATCTTTAAATATTTCAGCCAGACGAGACATGCTGAAAATCTTATGTTTCCACGACACAGATATCCAGATGAATATTTAATCACGCGCCGTTTCGTGACGATCATGAATACGTAAACTGAATAAAAGTGCTTGGTTCTTAATATGTGCACAAATGGCTAATCTTTCAATATTTTTTTAAATCTGTCTTTTTCATCGCATACATTATCTTTTAAGTTTCACTTTTTCTTTATATTTACTTATTGTAAATAAGTAAAATAAACAATTACACAAACGTAATCAAACAAATATTTTGTCACTGTATTTTCTTAACTTCGAACTTTTGAAATCACAAAATTTCAATAAGAAAGAAAAAATTGCCATGACTTGAGTCGTGCTAAACTTATTTTGCGCACCCTTACAGCATACAAATAAGAACTATCGAAAGCACTTTCACCAAACCGTCTTTGTTTTCATGTTCCATTTCACTTGTAAAAACGGCGACACTGTGCAATCATTCAAATCATTTTTACTGTTTAGAAAACGATGATGGAGGTGCAACCACTAGGACAAGACGTTTCATCGAAAACCCAATACAAATCTAGGTCCGATTTGTACGTGCCTGCGGTGCCACCCAACGCGCCATACTTGCTACCAAGAGACCCTCGACGGAGAAATTTGGCGGTCCAAAGGTACGAGGAGTATCCTATTTTTTCTAACAGTTTTGGTAACGCTGGAAGATCGCTGACCAGTGGTATGCAAAATTTCGGCAGTTACATCAGCAATTTGGTGAATGTAAGTTTTATCAGTATCTTTATAAAAATTACAACTTTTTTGATCGGTTAACAAAATTGTTGTTTCATTTCTCTTATTACTAAATTATTTTATTCTTTTTTTAGCAACAACGACAATCTTTAAGAAAAACATCACGTCAAATTACCGATGCACTTGACCACCTTGGAGCACGATTAGTGGGACTAGCTTGAAGTAATTACCAACGATGACTGACCCAAAAAATCAGCAGGGAATCGAATTACAAGTACAATCGTATGACTTAATACAACAATGTCGAAACTTTTGCAATATTCAAGTCATGAAACTTAGAATTAGTTAGAATAGCAGACTTTATTAACCATTACATATGAAATTCAAAATAAGAAAAATTTGTACATTGAAAGAAAGTAAAGTGACAAAATAATTGGAAATCATACAAATATAATTTATTCGAAAAGAAATCGACTTTGAATTTTGTAATTTGGAGAAATGGAGGTATTGAAATGATTTCCTTGAGTTTGGTAGTTTGAAATTTATTTTTCCTATACAAATTTGGTGTGAAACTAAAATTAAAACGAGAGAAGTCAAAGGAATAAATAAATAATTGAATAATTGAGTATGACAATAAATATACATTTCGCAGTCATTAATCGCAGCATCGTTGCGATGCGTACAAATCACAGATTCAATTTCTGAACACGATTCTTGGCCACGGTTTGTTATGATTCTTGCAGCTAACGTTAATACTAGGATAATCATTGGGGCTTTGTTTTCCAGCTCTGAGTATCGTCTTGGCGACTTAAAAACTAGATTCTCTCCGCTCTTCTACACTCGCATATAATACCAAATACATAAAGTTGATTGGCTCAGAAATCAACATACAATTTTGATATTCATTGTAAAAACCCCAGATAGAAATTTGTCACATTACATCAACGCTTACACTAAAATACTGCTAACAAAATCTTCCTCGTAGTTTATGAACATTCAATTTAAAAACTAGCTGTAAATCAAGTAGAAATAACATTTACAATACAATATTGATTTCTAGATAAAAAAAAGTCACTGAAAGTTGAACTCTATTTTCATTATCAATCTGCTCGAAATCTTTTTCTACCAGTTTTCTATCTGGGTGAATTGAAAAATAGATAAACAATTGAATTCAATTTTTGAGTCAGTTTTCTTTAGTCAAAGAACAAAGAAACCAGAATCAGAACTAATCATAGTTTTTTTTTCTGTCATCTCTGATTATTTTGTTCTTGATTGTTGCAAAACGAAAAATATACATGATCATAAAACATGTTTGCTCTGCTTTGAGTATCGTTAGGTCGTCGTAGTGTCGTAACTTTTGTAGGTGTGCGAGGATCGTTTGTGTCTGACAGTGCAGAAAAGTATCATGCTTGCGATCAGCCCGAATAATTGCAGGAAACCGACAACAAGTCCCACAGTGCCGACCACATGGAGCCTCGTGATTAGCCACATCTGAATTGCTCCAGCGCAACCCTCTTTGTACCAAAGTTCCTTGCTTTTGCCCTCGGGGTCGAGTCGGCCGCAGTATCGCTCACGTCGGATGCAACAAGAATCTGGCACTCGGTCTTCAGTTGGCCACGCTTCAATCTGGTACCAATCCGTGTAGTCCCGTACTCCGCAACAGTGGAACTAAAAGTTTTTTCATTCTTTATTCATTCGTTTCAATTCTAAAATAATTAATTACAGATATTGTTAAAAAAAGGTTGTGAGAAAATTATGGGGATCGCTACTTTTGTATTAGTTAAGACAAGAAAATTTTCGTAAAAAATTGGTAATTAATCTAATGATCTAGAGAAAGTGAGAAATAAGTTTGAAAGTTTCTGAATAATTAAAAGTGTAGTTTATAATGAAAATAATTATTCGTTCCATAAGTTAACAACTAACGTTTAAGGTTGAATACCTAATTAGATAAATTGCGAGTTAAAAAACGTCCTGAGACTCTACTCGAGAAGAAATGAGTTGAAATCGAATGGTATGTAAGAGAAAAAATTGTGAATGAAATTGAAAATTATTTTGATTAGACGATCGTTCGGATACACAATACCGACAACCATCTATGCTAGACTTGAATAATTATCTATTCAACAGTGTATCACGTTTTTTTTTCAGTTCATTCAAAAGAACGAATTATACTGTTAACATCTATTACGTGAGATCTGACGCGTGATCGTGCTCAACACGGCATAATTATTCCATAGTTACAATAATTTGAATGTTTCTCGTCGAGTGCTCAAACATTTGAGACTGTTTTTCATTCTGTGTCTCGTTTCAACTATAACAATCACCTCCTCGTGTATGTGATCCCAAACAGCAGGAAGAGTGCCTGGTTCTCGAGTGACGTTGTAGTGCTTTTCTATTCCATACAGCAGTTCCGCCTTCAAACTTCTTGTTAGATGTTCTCGGAATATAAAGGACAGAGTTCCCACCATAAACTCAGCCAAAAAGATCATAATTACCAAACTGAAATACTGCAAAAATAAACACAATTTGTTGAATGACTTTTTTCATTAACTTTCAAGTTGGACGATAAATTTTATATTTTTGACATTCATTAGTTTGGTCGTATTCACCGTGATTAACATGATCCTCGACTGGAACCAAGCGCCGCAGCAGCCGAAAAATGCAACAACGAAAGTGAGACATCCTGCAGCCAAAAGTATCGTATCAGCTGACACAAAACTGTATTGTGGTACCAAAGTCGTGTATCCAGAATAAGCCAGACGTAACCACAAGCCGGCTCCCAAAATTCCACAAGCGCATAGCTGAAAAATTAAACAATAAATAAATCTGCTTCAACATAATTCTTTCAAAAATAACTTTTGTTTTAATTTCTTTTAATTAAACTTTAATACCAAAACGTGAAACTCTCAAATTAATCAAATTAAGAATCAAATAAAAAAATGCTTAAAGGACGTAATTAGTTGCACTTATTTTCCCGTTTTTTTTTTTTTTTTTTTTTTGTAATCTTAGACTGGAGCGGTGCGAATAGCAAAACGTGGCGTGAAGTATCTTGACACCTAGTAGCTGGAATAATGGAGTCATAAAAATCGAAACAAGTGAAATTTGATTATCCCGTCTGGCTTTCTTGCGAAGTTGAGAGCAGCCTAGTTTAGACGAGCTTGAGCGTTATAAAAGTGACAACTGGATGATTCGCGGCACAATAGAATATTTTCACGCGTCACATTTTCGCGACGCGCGTTTATTCAACCCGCATCGGCTCTTTTTCCGCTCGTTACGAAAGCGGCAAATGCCAATTCAACGCCCGGCGTGCAAAACAACACGCGCCAATTAATCTCGCCCACGTTTCCGCTTTGATCGCGCACAATTTGCTGATCCGTTTTTTACATTTTTTAAACATTTTTTAAACATTTTTTTAATTTTAAATCCAATCAAATTTGAATTTGAAACTAAATGGAAAATTTTTGAAATCAGATTTGGGTCAATTAGACTTTAAAACTGGCGCCAAAAAAGCTTCGATCGAATGCTTAACCAATTAAGATAGAAATCGTTGCGATTGAGCACGAGATAGGATAAACACTGTAATAATTTGCGAGGCAACACGCGGAACAGTTACGTTGACACGGAATTTTATCCGCAGTACAATATTTCATCGAAGACAACGAGCGCGGATCCGCGACCGAATATAAGATTATGCGACTTCGAAACAGGTTTTTCCTTGCGGTCAAATTACACGACTGCTAGGCAAAACCGAACTATGAATTACATTTATCATAATTTTATCGAAAAATTTGAACGCAAATTCACCAGTCCGTCCGCGATGCGATTTAACGCACCACTTATTCAAACTTGGAAAAGAAATCCTATCGTGTAAAACCTCAGGTGTAAAATATGACCATGCATTATTTCCCAGCTTAAAGGAAATAAAAACAGTTGAATTTCCCCCGGTGTGAAATAGAACAAAGCAACAATAAAATGTATCTATTTTTGTTTGAAAACTAAACTGTAAAACGTTATTTTTAATGATCTTAGCAAAGTTTAACAAATTGGCAAGTTGTCAAAATCATTGAAAAATTTTCAACTATAATTAAAAAATAAAACAGAATTAGAAATAACAAACTTAATCGAATTGTAAATAAAAATAACGGAAAGACACTTCAAGTTGGAAAATGAATTTAAAAAAGTTTATGAATTTGTGTGGACAATGTTATTGTTAAAACTAAAAAAACATTGTTTGTGTTTTCTTAAATTGAGCCAAATTGAGCCATTGGAAGACATGAAATTGTGTTTGAAAAGAAATGGCATGAGGCTTTGTTGTTGAACAAAGACAGCAATCAATCCTGAATGAAACATTTTAATCTGAAGAAAAAAGGGAATGCCACGGCGGCGAAGACGACGTGCCGGCGTGTTTATGAATTGGCCGACTCAATGCACACATACGTGCGCGTTTGTGCGTTACGCAATCGCGCGCATGCAACGGCCGAGCGAAATTATGAATCGAGCTCAGACCGGCGGTGTCACGTTGTACGTGTGTGAAATGGGATTAACCGATCGTTTTGTCCCGCACTCGCTGCCGGTCTGGTTGCACAGCGCCTGGTATTTATAATGTTAATCGTCGATTCACATTTGACGCGCGTTCAAAATAAGGTCAACATCCTCGACGTGATCCGACAACATCCAGCTCGACCAACACTTTTTCGAATCCAGAACAGTGCGCCTCATATCTACAGATCATTTCGAGATAATCAATTAAGCTTCGTATTAGTCGCGGACAAATTTATGGCTCGAGTTCGAAGCAGACCTTAAAAGTCGAGCGCCTCGTTTATCAAGTTCAATTAATTTTGAACTTTAGCAAACCTTTGAAAAATTCATACGAATATCGCTCGTGCAAATATATTAACCGATTTTTGTATCCTTTCTCCATGTCGAATCAAAGGTCGAGATGATTATTCCGTTTTCAGGGGGAAAAAAAAGTGTACCGGTTGTACGGCGTTTTTCAAAGCGTGTTCAGGCACTTTCTTTTGCCTTTTTCTTCGCTTTTCCAAATCGGAGATTATCAGGCGCTACTAAAAATCGTATGTTCGATCGCGTGTTCCTGGTCTTGACACTATCGGTAGTTGGATCTGACACCAAATAATATACATTTAGACCGGCGCTAATTTACGAATACCAGCTTTTTCCAAGTCAGAGTTGTAAGTTTAGATTAACTTTTCTGATCTAGAGAGATTTACATTTTGAAGCTAAAACATAAATTTAGAGCATTTTTATTATCGGGTCAGAAAATCAGGACTATTAAATCGACATGATTCATCATTAAAGTTGTAAAATCACTTAGGAAATGAAATTGGTTTCAAATTTTTTTTTTTTTTTTTGGTTTCTTATATTTTTAATTTTCTATTTTTATGAGTCACAATTGCGATTGTTTTTCAGTGATAAAACACTTCAACATTTAAAAATTATTTCAACTTAACTTTAATTCGCTTTTAGATTTGCAGGAGCCTAAGTTCAATGTCTCATTCAAGTGCTGCGACATGTCTGTGTAAAGATTGAAAAGCGATATTGCGAGTCCACTTGAAAGACCGATTTCACTTAAACAAACAAGCCGTTAAGTGCGATCGCATCACAGGAACGAAAATTGTGTTCCACGAAAAAGTTCTAATGTTTTTTCACTGTTTCCTTAGTCAAGTAACGAGATGGTCTTTACAACTGGAAATCTGACTTGAATCGATTGTTCAAATGCTTTGGATTTGTAACCTTTTCAGATTGCAAAATGTGAATTTACATAATATTTGCTTGTCTTTTTTGATTGCATGTCGCATTTTACCTTTAGTTGCAGTAATTTTCAAATTATCTGAGGTTACACTATGCACTTAGACACCTATCTATCACTGACGGCAAAAATGTATAATTCATTTGATATTTATACGAGATCGCATGCAACTATGGAATTGCTCGTGAAAAAGTGCAATAATTCTCTTAGTTGCCACACCTCAGGTACTATTTTTGTTTCGCAGTTTCCTTCAAGTTAACAAAAACAAAAAAAAACAAAATTTTATTAAACCAAAATTTGTTTCATGAATACAGTTTTTTAAGCAAGATCAGTTTGAAAGAAAATTTTAAATAATCTGAAATTATTACTAACCCAAATTAAAACGTTGAGGGAACAAAAAATATGCCTGATGCACGTATAGCCCGTGCGGCCCATGGTTATTTCTTCTGACTCAGACGTCGTTGCAAATAAATCTCGAACGTGTTCTGCAAAGAAACAAAAACGACGTTAAAACAAAAATATTTGTTCATTAAAATTCTTAACTAGGATGTCAACATTTTCGAGATGGAAAAAAAACTTTCTCCTGATCTCATCACGTGGTTGTGCACTGTCACCTTTAATTTTTTTTGCAATTTAAACTTCGCTGTTGATTGCACATCTGAAAAATGCACATTCAAGGAATACGTCGAAAAAGAAAATCGTCGAGAAAATTGTTTCCGGTGGACGTAAGAAATAAACCGAGAAAAAAGATTTAGAAAATTGTGTCAAACGGGCGAATATCCAATGAGAAGATGATACATTGATTTTTTCCATGAAGGATTGATATATAATTATGGAATGATCCAGAAAATTTATTCATGCGCATGAATTCAAATATTCTCTCCTACACAACATTCCCGGAACGATTTTGACATTTAAAATTATTCTGGATATAGATTCTTCCAATAAATTTTTATCGAATTTTACTGTTATGCATAAAAAATAAAATTGTACAAAACGAAGCGAACTGTTTTCTTTGTCATTTTTTGTTTCAAGGTGAGAAATATCTTTCACGCATTCAAAAAATTTTCTTTTCTTACACTTTTTTAAAATAAAAAAAACACTTGTAAAACACTTGAAACAATTTTTCAGTGAAAAACAAACAAATAAATTTCACAAATGAAAATTTGCAAAAATGTCCGTTAGATTTTGTATCCTTTAAATGTTTAATGTTTTAATGTTTTAATTCACAAAAACACTTTTCAAAGTAAAAAATAAATAAGAAAAGAATAAATTTGACACGTTGAAAATTCGCAAAACCACTTTTCACATTTTGCAAATTGATATCCAGCGTTGTTAAAAATGTATGAAATGTGTAAAACTTACACGGGAATTGAACTGTACAATTGTTCATTATTTGGTTCGCAGACGAAACCGGTGATAAAAAGTGCTTGTCGTGTTTGTCGCATGTGCACAGCGCGCGGCGATAAAAAGGAACGTCAAAAAGCGGAAAGAGCCGGCGAGTCTGCAGAGCTCGGAAAACAGACTGCGGTGCGAGCGAGCTAACTGTCAGTCGATCACCTCGTCGTCGAACTGCTCACTGATATATCTGAGTTGACTTTGTCTTGCCTTCTAGGTCCCGTAACGGGACATCGCGCTCTCTCATGCTACTATTCTGTCGCTCGCCTACACCGCCGCTATTACCCTCAGCAAAGACAAACCACCAAACCGCAGCACGCATTCTCTTACTCGGCTATTTAATTACCATAAGAGGACAGTCCAAAACGTAATATTCACTTTTCTACATTCAATCATTCTTGAGCTACTCTCAATTTCTAACAATTTCAAAAAAATGTTTTTCTCCGTTTGAAACAATCTTGAAAACAAAGATCCAATTTTTTTCGCAAAAATAAAAACACAAATTCAACTTTTTGTTTTTGTTTATTTTTGATTTTAAGTGAAGTAATGCGAGGTGATTTAAAATTTAAATATTGAAAATTAAAAGGGTAAAGATTCTGTACCTGGACGTAATTTGATATGAAAATATGAAATATCAGTTTTTGTGAAATCGCGTTGGAAAAGAGCCACGAAACCACAGCACTGATTGTGCTTCACGAGTAATATCCACTAACGTGTAATTTGATTTTGAGCCGAGATAAATTGTATAATCGAGCAAAGCAAAAAGATGAAAATCAAATTGGTCGCTAACAGGTTGCGATTGAATTAATTGATTTTGCATTACACAAGCGCGTGGTTGGTCGATTGATTGATCAATTGAGACATCACTAGGACTGATTCATGAACCATTCGATCCGAAGAAACACAGTCTTGAGAACTGATTAATCTGAATTTTTGCGCGATTCAGATCAGATCGCGCGTGTTTTCAATCAACTCAACGCGTTCACCACCTTCCAACCAATCTGCCTGATGTATTCCAGATGACACGAGTCGTTTATTCGACTGATTAAACCATCGCTTCTTTTTTCTCCCACTGTTTTCATTACGCGAAATCCAAACGTTCGCCGGAAACCACTCAATTATTTCTGACGCGACACAAATTCGTACCAATTTTTGTTTTACCAAATTTGTGAGAAAAGTGACAAAGTGTCTAGATGACGAGACAAAAGGAATGTCATCGTTGTGCTGAAACGACCCACATTTTTTATTCAACATATCGGTTTGTCTTTCTACTTTTGGCATACAAATTTTTGTACGCGACTCAAATACAAGTGATTCGACATGTTCTCATTTGTAAACACCAAACTTAACGGTACGAACGTGCAAACAGTGCAATTTTTTAATCTTTGCAAATTTTAATATTTACAAGACGAAAAATTTTTGGAAATAATTTTCTGGACAACATTTTGTTTGTTTCTTTTTTGTTTTTGTTTTTTGTTTGTTTATTACGATAAACATTTTGAAATAAATGAAAATAAAATTAGAGACAGAGGCGTCGTTTGAAGAAAATCAAATGAGTTGACACAATAACAAGTATTCGAGTTGGTCTAATTGGTGGTACTACTAAATCGTCTCAGAACATTAAAAACGCGATCTAATGGCCAATGAACGTTGAAGAGAGCAAGAGTGAGGGGGCGCGTAAAACGGTCCCCTGACTTCCTGCCAATTGCGGACAATTTGCAATCATCCATGATCAGCGCGCACGTTACGCCTAGCCTCGGTGTGGATAAGTCTTAAAAGTTAACACACAACTCCCAAACATTCGCATTTCAAACTTCCTCCGTAACCGAAACGATTCAGCATCCAAACCCGAACACCAATTGAGCTGTCAGGCTCCAACTTTATGCCATCATAATGATAACAAAACTTGTCGTACTCGAGATTATACAAGAATTGATTTCTGTTCAAATTTTAATCCAATCCAAAAAATACACCTCGTGGGATTATTGTAGATATAAAAAGTGAAATTTGCATAATCAAGGCGTATTCAAATTTTGAACAAAATAACGTCGAACGAAGTTTTCGTTGGACGGAGAAACTCGCGCCAATTAATTCTTAAACATGCAATTACAATGTTTTTAATTGGGAGCATGATTTCAATTCGGGGAAGAAAGTTTTATGACTTTATTAATGAATTTATTGTTTTGTAATTTTTGGTATCAAACTCCTCCCCCCCTTCTTTTTTGCTAGTTGGACTAAGTTGAAATATAGCAATTTCGCTCAGACTCGTTTAAACTCTCGCGAACCGAAAATTTCCCACGGAATATCAAATATCTCATGGGTCTGATGAACAATTGGCGGCGATCTCAATCTGTCATTACAAAATTTGTTATGCAACGCGGAATCCCTATCTCTTGAGATAACTCGACTGAACTGTATTTATGATACTTTGTTCTGATGCTACTTTGAATACGTCAATTTTTCAAATTGTTTTCTTATTTTTTTTGAATAATTATTTTTGTTGAAATTTATCCGCATTATGTTCGACGGATTTTCATCTATATGACCATGTGTGTGCATTGCGAATAGGGAACAAGGACAAAGATAACATGGTTTAGTGAAAAAATGATTATTAGCATTCGAGGGATCACAAAAAATTAATAACATCCTTTGGAACTGTTTCCTAATACTTTTGAACTAGAAGTGAACAAATTTTATTTTGAATATGCAACCCACGAGTGAATGAATCAACAATTTTTTTTCTGTCTGGAAAAGTAAGCACATTGATCACAGCAAAATGATTTTTTTGGTCGTGGAATCGAAACCAAATGAAGTATGATGAAATTATATGGTACTTCATCAGCGAGTTCGAACAATTATTGCCTCGAACCATTTAATTCTGATATGCAAATGGGTTTGTGATAAAAGAAAGTTCAGTGACTCGAAGGTATTAATAGTTAGAAACTTCGACAACCAACCTGTTAGTATAAACATTTAGAGTAAACTGTTTCTCTCTATGTTGCCACACATTTTCATTTTGCACAGTTAGAATAATAAGCTCGCAAAATAAAAGCTCGAGATCTAGACTAAACTTCACTAGACACATGAAATTCAAAAAAAATTGAATTACTTCAAAAAATTTGAATACAATAAGATTGAGGGCCTTATTTATAATGAAAAACAATATGAAATAAAAGTACGGTTGTGTTCTGAAAAAAAAAAGACTCTCATAAAGTACGATCTTGGTATGTCAATCGGGGCGACCGGTTATAAACGGATTAATTTGTCCTATCAGTATCTAAATCATTTGTTCGGGGATATACATAGAGACCTTGTCATTAAATTTAATACAAACATAGATCACAATGGTCAAATTCAAACTGCTGAACATCAAAATTTTATTCTTCACACTTGCACAAAAAATTAATAACATTTTTTGAAAACTAAAATCAAAACAAATTAAAGTTCACTGTTTCACTAGTTACAGTTTAATTTCAAAAGTAATTCAATTTTTAAACATTACATTCTATTTGAATTCAGATTTGAAAACTTATATTAAAAAACAGCAATTTGAAAAAAATGAACGTCTGATTTCAAATACTTCAAATTGAAAATGAACGTTAGATGTTTTGGTTAGTGAAAAGTTATTGAAAACAAAGTTGAAGGAGACGTAAAATGTATTCAGAAATGTTACCTTGTTTTAAAATTTAAATTTGGGACTGCTGCCAATTGCCCTTCGTCACGATGTACGCGACAAGTTCATAGAAACGACAGTCGCCGATTATGACTGGACGAAACTCTATTCAGAGCCTCGCGCTTCCACTAGTCGACCGAGTATTTTTGCAGATTTGCATGCTCACGCGCGGTTACACTGCAGATACTACTAACGACATCTTGCGATTGCTCGACCAGCTGCAAACTTTCAACTACCCACATTATTTTATAAAATATAAAAAAGAAGAATTCAAAGAGCATGTTTTGATAATTTATTATAATTGTAAGGTCAATTTTTGTAACACATTTAAGAAACGGTGAATAATTTGAAATAATATTTGCATGTATTTGATTAAACAAATTTGAATACAAATAATAAATAGTTATAACAATAAAATTACAACTAACATAAAAACGCAAGTAAAATTTAAGAATTTAACATTTCTTTACATTTAAACCCTGAACGAAAGTTAAGTAACAATAGTAATCACAAATGCACTCCGAAATAAGTTACTTTCATGGAATGCAAAAATTTGCAATGAGAAACAGGAAATTTGTACATTTACAACCACTTTTCTTTAACCAGATATAACTTTGAAAAGTACTCTGAGAGAGACTTAATCGACAGTTATGTACAAAAATAATTAAATTAAATTTTGATTGTTTATTGACAAATCACTTTTGTTTCTTCAGTCTTTGCGACGATTCTTCCATCGAGTCGAACCACAATTTGAGCTCCTTTGTCATCTCTGGTCTCTTCACTCCAGGTTCCACCTTTTCAACAATTTCTGTCACAGGGGTTTTCAAACCAGTTGTACTTTGTTTACTTAAAACTACAGCACGAACAAATTTATCAGACAAGGAGATAAACTGGTGTTCCAAATAAAAGTTGCGATCGTCCCAGTAGATTAGCTAAAAATAAAAACTCATTTCATTATCTCTGTTCAATATAATTATGCAATTCTTAAATAAATGCATTTTTGTGGTTCAAGTTTTTAATTTCATGTTCTTTTTACCTTTGAAGTAACTTTGTAAGGTGTAAAAAGTGGTAAGGGCCGTCTGTAACGAATCGTGGAAGCACCTTGTACAGCACTACCTCCTCTTGCTGCAATTTCGCTGTATATTCCGGACCGGTCGTAATAAAGAAACCGAGCGAAGTCCAATTCTCGAAGGTACCTGGCATTATTCATGTGCTTAAATACCAAATCAACATCCTGCGTCGTGCAAATTCCTGAAAAAGTGCCACGTAATGGTTATGTCAAAAGGCACTCATCCAAATGCAACAATACAATGCAAAATCAATTATTGTTCACAAAGTTGTTTATCAATTTTTTTATCAATTTTCGCGAACCAGTAACTTTGATTATTTTTTGTTCGTTGAAACTTTCCAGCAAATCATGTTTTTAAATGTTAAATAATTTTTAGAATAAAAACAAAATGATTTATAAAAGTCTTGTTGTAACAAAATTTGTTTATTTTTTTGACGAAATTAAATGTGCAGAATCTTGAGTTGATGGAAAGATACAACGCCGAGTTCGCTAATGTACAGTTATCCTGAAACATTAAAGTCGAACATCCAGCATCATGTAATCAACTCGATGTAATTCGCAAAATAACGCTTGAATGTTTTTCCTTGAACATTTCTTTCATCTTTGATACATAAAACGATTGAATTCAATTCAAAAGCCAAAACAAATTTGAAAATTGTTAACCGGTCTTCAAATCAAAGTTACGGAATGATTAACACTTGATTTGCTAAAATAAGTTTTAGTTACCGTAGATAGTGACTTCTTCAAAAAGTTTCTTCTTTTTTTGAAACAGTCGTCCCCAAGCCAACGTCAGGATGATCCGGAGGAAATAGTTCACATCAAAAAAGAAGTATAAAATGGCAATAACCGCCGCTGTACAGCCTGAACACAACATCGTGGCTTGCTAGCGTGTAACTGCACGACAACTAAGAACGCTCCACAGCGGCCAGTTTGTAGACTGCAACTACAAGTATTATACGTATTCTGATAGGCCGCGTACTATGAAACTCTGTGCCGTTAAATCCGAACACTTTTTTGGCGTTTTTTTCTTCATTAACTTTCTAAAATGATATTTTTGAAACAAACAAAATTGAAAACGTCATCTTCATGTAATCAATTAATAGATTTTACAAAATGTGTTTAGTTTTTAACATTCCATTTTACATACTTAGAAAAACATTAAAACTGATTTTATTGTAAAGTTGAAGATAGTCGAATCACGCAGTTTTGTGGCACTTAATAATTTATTGTGAAAAAAGTTGTTACTCAATTGTAGTTTTTGTTGGATTACTACAAAAAATATTTATAGAGGATAGTTTTTGTGAAGAGTAGTTGACGATAGTTTGAAAGTAAAATGAAGCCAGAGATTTAATGATACTAAAGAACTTTAATGACACTTCAATCTATAAAATTTGCAAATAGTGAATGATTAAAAATATTTCATACATTACGACGTGCATTCGAAAAGTGCAAAGCATACGTACAAATCAAATACAAATCGAATACCTACGTTTAATTCTAATCACAAACTTTTTTTCCCCACAATTTAAATTATCAAAATAACAGATAATCAATGGACTCAGAAATTTATCTTATAAGACAATTGCGTTATCATTCACAGTAACGCATAAATATTTTCAATTTCTTTCAACAATCATTTTTTTAAATAATTAAGACAATTTTAAGTACAAGTGCCTTAAAATATCAACTGCACCATTCAATCATAATCCGTCGATACTTTTATCCGTATCATTCACAGCCTATAACAATTATAAAAACCAGTGTGAAACTTTTTGTTATGTCTTTGGCTTTTAAATGCCCGAACCTCGTGAGTTGCCATTTAAAAAAAAACATATTTACAATTCAATATAAAAACTATTGCTTCGGGTCAACAACTTTTGCTTAAAGTTAAGCCTTCCAATAAATAAATACGTTAATTATTAAACCAAAAGTTGTATTATCTCTTACGCAGTCTTTTTTATAAGGACCTTTCAACGAACACTCCAAAATTAAATCTACCGTTCAACAGATCAACTTTTCCAAATTGCAAATAACCAAATATTTTTACAGCAACAAATCCTTTCAAATAATTCTAACAATAATCGATGATTTCAGGTCGCAGAATAATTAACCTAGGTACTCTGCTCTTTGTTTAACATTTAAGCCGTTTTTTCTATAATTTTGTATCAGCTATTTCATCTTACAACTTGACTCTAGAACTGAGGATAGAGTACTGAGAAATAGCTTCGTTACAAGTACTTGATGTTAGGCAAAAGTCAGAAATAGAGTTACAAAATATGTTCATTTTTTTGTTCAAACAAATTTTTCACCCCAAAATATATACTTCTAGTTCATTCAGCTTTGGAAACCAAAATGAACCGTCGCTTCAAGGACGATTTTCATTCAAAGCTGTATTAACTTTCATAGTAGAATATTCACTAGGTAGTTTCGAATATATAAAGTGAGTTTAAAATTCGTATCGCTTGAATTGTCTGGAAACGAGCTCACGAAAACTGTGTAGTACCTCGAGCTCAAATGGCAACGATTATGAGACGCGATTCAAACAACTGTAGTCTCATAGTGAGGAGCAATGGGAGCGGTCGCGTCGCCGATATTTGCCAGCGACGCGTCGTCCCTTTGTCAGCACGTCGGTGTTGGTGAATCTGTTCTCCTCAGTGCTGCTGACGAGATTTCGTTGCTTTCAAGCCACTTTGCTACGTCCAAGGGCATTTCTGGTCTCACGTGAGGCACCTAATTGAAAAATAACAAATCGTTATTATAATTTCAGATTAGCAAATATTAGTATTAACAAATATTAGTTTGACAAAAAATAATAAAAGTAAATAAATAAATGATTTAGACAGATAAATTAAACTTTTTTTGAAGTTTCAAATTTGGCTGTTGATAAAGAAACATAAAAATTTCGAACTTTGTCCAATCAAACTTCGAACCGTCTGATCTTTGAAACTTTTTTTATTTATTTTTTGTGAATGGACTTGATCATGGAACATTAACCAATGAGATTAATCTTGAAAAACAAAACTTAGTTTTTGATTAATCGACTTTTTATTTTAACATGTTTGAAATTGTTGTACAGTCTATTTGAAAAATTTCAATCTTTTTAACGATAAAGTTTAAGTAGAAATACTGGACTTTATTAAATCCTAAAAAAAATGTAGGCTAATTAAAAGAGTCTGATAATCACCTGAGTGAAACCGGCTTCCACGTTACCATTCTGCTTAACACCCCGGTCCATTAAGGTTCCAATCACTGCTTCAGCGCTGGAGTCCAATAATCGCTGTCGACATATAGCTATAGCCCGTACAAAACCATCGCTAAGAGTGATGAAGCGATGCTCCATGAAGATCGATTTTTCATCCCAATAAACGATCTGCAATTTGAAAAACGATTGAGTACATTCTATTATTAGGAACACTATTTTGTTATGTCAATTTTTTGTTCAAATTTTCCATGACAAACATTGTTTGCGCAGTATTTAAATAATGATTAGCACAAATTAGAGAAAAAAAAACCCACGCCTGGGGTTTTCCATCGTAATGGAAAATTGTTGTAGGAAAAAATTAGTTATGCTTTCGTGAAACTGTCATGTTTAATTCAGTTTACTCAACCGTGGAAATTGTTATAAATAGTAGGATGTACAAAAGATGTATCATACTCCAATGACATTTTATTTTACATAAATCAATATGTTTAAATTGTTTATTTCTTCATGAACAAGACGTCAAACGAATTTGACTGGTTTTTTGGTTTCCTATGTTTCTATCTTCTTTTTAGCAATTCAAATATTGGACAATAGAAACTCAGTAGATAAAAAAAATGCTATCTATGTTACATATTTGCCTAGACATTTTCACACGACTTTAAAGCTATCTATCCTACCGGAAGTCTCGCTTTTGTGTGCCTAACAGGACTCAAGTCTCAAACATTTCAGTTTTCGCAAAATTTCAAAATTTCTGCAAGTCAATAAAAATAAATCAACTTTTCAGTGACTCAGAAAGTCATGAAGATTATTAAAAGATTATCACATTTTTGCTTCACATCGTCAAAGATAAATTAATAAACAATTCAATGATTATCAAACTGTAATGACAGATCAGTGTTGGAATTAGCATAATAATTATATAGAATTTTCCAATCCTCAAGATAAGATTGTTGAAAATAATAATTAACTTTTCAAAAATATCAAAGTGAAATATCGTTATTGCGCAAAAAGTGGCATTCAAAAGGTAGTTATTTTTTTCACTGGAAAATGATGAGAAGAATTTGTTTTTCATTGTTTTAAAAATTAGTTAAGTGGTAAATTTACCTTAGAGGTGATTTTGAAAATAGTAAAAGGTTTGAGGAACCTCCGGTACCGAATTGTCGCAGCTCCTTGGACAACTCCTGCTCCTTGCGAGCAAATTGCTCGATATAGACCAGTCCTTTCGTAAAAATCGGCTCGGGCAAAATCCAGTTCTCTTAGATACCTCGCATTGTTCATGTGGTACAGAAGCGTATCTACGTCCGCAGTCGTACACAAAGCTGAAAAAACATTTTATTATGATTTTCTCACTTTCATTGACATAAAAAATTAACTCTACTAAAAAGAGCCAAAATAGAACAGTCAAATATAAAAAAAAACTAAAAAAAGAGTTACGAAACAATCCAAAAAGCTTTTATCAATTTAAATCCAATCAGAAATTCCATCTTACGGAAGTTCATTGAAAAGTTATCAAATCGTAATTGAATTCCGTAAGTCGCTATACAGAAATGAAGAAACGATAGGCCAAGGTTTAGGACAAACGAGAAAATAAGTGTAGTACATTGTATGGATTCTGCACGTACGGCAAAGTACTTTCGAGCAGACAAGCCGAACCTTGGTGATTAATTCGATTTGTCCTAAACAACCTCTAAAATCTGACGAAAAAAGATTTACATTTACTAATAAGGCCTTCTAACGTTTCGACTTTCCTAGTATTGCGTCAACTATCCATAAATTCATCCACAAAATGATGAAAAGTAAATGTAAAAAAACGACGAGCAAAAAGCCGAACAGAAAAAAGGTTCGCAAACAAGTGGAAAAATTAAAAACAACGTTTAGTCGAGCAGTGTGTTCTGTCGGTTATCGCAAAATCGATAGGATATTTATTTATCCAGGTCAGTTGATGAATGATTGAAAAATGTTAACAGAGATGCGCAGGTTAAATAAATGCACCGGACAAAAGGATCATTGATTATTTGTGTCAAGATTTTATGGTTTGTGTGACAAAAAAAAAGCGAATCACTTTGCAATGATAGTAGTCGTCTATGGATCCCGGAGTCTATAGTGCCTAGTTTATTGATCCAGCGTTGTTTATCTAGCAATTCAATTAGAAAAGGTGAGAGAAATAAATTGCAGAAGCTCGCAAGGATGAACAAGAAAAATTGATTAAAAGCGTTTGCATTATGGATGGCTGGCGAGAAAAACTGCTGATTGATCGGTTTAACATCCAGCTTAAATGATGTAATCGTGGAAATTTTGATGAGTGTGTGAAAACACGAAAAAAAGGGTATGAATATGAACGCGTAATTAATTGACCGGTTAATTTTTTGTCTCTCTCTGGCCAGTTAGCAATGACTCATTTTCAAGCGCGTTTACGCGGCAGAGGTGTAAATCGTGCATTAAATTGTATTTGATTACTAGAGATCTCAACTGTTTTCCCACTAATTACAGGTATTTTCCAAATGAAAAACACCGATGAAATATGTTCATCTGGACAAAAATTATTGATTTTAAACTTGAATCTTTCACTTTCTAACAAGATTTTAAGTAACTTTTCCAACCGATTATATAATCACAAATCGACCTATCAATTACTCTAAATTCTCAAGTGAAAAAAAAAGACATCAAAAATGTTTGCTCAATAATAGCAACTGCGCTCAATAATTTATTACTTATTCAATTTTGAAATCCTCTAATTAAAAATCATCACACCTTCGTGATATTTATCTTTCTCAACCTTCGTATAAAATTTGTTTACTATCACATTGTACCCTTTGGAATATCAATTTTATCATTAACTTTTCCAAGGTGAGACGTGTTTATCAAACATCGAATAACAATCCAAAATCTCATCCTATTAACAAAACAAAAAAAAATTTGTTCAACAATGAAATAATTGCTGTTACCATAGATTGACGTTTCGTCAAGAATATGCACGCGTTTCCTGCAGAATCTCGCGTACAAAACCGTGACGAAAATGCGTAGGAAGTAGTGCACCTCGAAGAGGGCGTGGAGCAGCACCACTGCTCCGAGAACACCGACTAGAACCCAGCAGACGAACATTTTCACTTGTTTCTTTGTTTGTCTTCTTTTTTTTCTTCTAACAGCCTAGTTTCGTCGTGACAGAAACATCCTTAAGGTTCCACATCGAGCACACGATGAATTATTGATTCGCGACCAACACCGTCGGCGTTTTTCACTTGTCGTATCGTCAATGCACCGCGTGTCGTCGTCATCTCTTCGCACAAAACACCGGCGAGTTGTGTTTGCAGCCGAGATTGCTTTGCCGGCCAGTTTGCCTTCTGCCACCCCCTTCTCACTTATGCTTCAATTTGACTTTCCATCAACTCGGCCTCTGCGAGATCGCCCACTGAGATTCCCTGCAAGAAACCAAAATTAGTTTGTCATCATGTTTTCCTTCTAGGTGTTCTATCTACTTTGTATAACAATTTTTACAACAACTAAAATGAAACGACAATTTGTATCGTTGTTAATTTTGGTTTAATTTTGTTATTTCTGTTGTTTACGTTTCTTTTTATATCGCGAGTTTTGTGACAAAAGAATGAATCAATTCGAAGTTTAACTTTTGGAATGACTAAATTAAGTGTGAGTGGAAAAACAAGTTAGTGATTCAAACAATAGATCTAACTTGGAATTTTTGTTATTGTAGAAATGAATAAAAAGGACAATAAAAAGAGAAGGTTTGGATATTAACATATTGTTTGTAAGAAGAAACAAATGAAAAACAAAGAGGATGAAGGTTTGTAATGTTTTTCCATCTTTGTCAGGCCTATCGATTTACCTAGGTATAGCTCCCTCGGGCTGGACGCACAGCTGATTGTCAAACTAAGGCAGGGCACGGATAATTCCACGCAGAATCATTTCGATCGGCACTTGGAGCGCGTGTACCACTTTTATATAACGCATTTATGTAATGACATCTCGACGCACATTCACTGTCATAGAATCGATTAGGCGTGTTACGCTGCCAAGACGCGCCGATGCGAAATTGTTATGATCCTCGCACAATCGATACCACCCTCGTAATTTTCGTCGTACCATTCGCTCATCTACTCCACTTGACCATCACAAAACAAATCAAACAAAAGAAAACTTGTTTTTCAAATTTGCCAATAAAACAACAATCAAGAATTCTTTGTCAAATTAATAACCGTTTTTTTCAAATGCAAAATTTGAATAAGATGGTGGGAGCGAGTAAATTTTCGTTTTTAATCCAGATAGATTTTCGCAGGCTTTCACTGTCGAACCGGCTGGGTCAGTAATGAGACCAAGACTGGCTTCTGCGATGTCAGGTGGCAAACAACTTGGCGGAGTATTTCCCTGCTTGTGATAATAAGATATCCCCGACGTTGGCCGGCGTCCAGATCGGCTTTGGAAATGTGCGCGCGCTCGAATCTGCGCATCTGGACGAACATCCGGCTTCCTGGTGGGAGCACCGGGAACCTTGAATGCCGGTTTTTTCGTCCACTGCACAAAGGTGCCCTTCCCCCTTTATGCGTCATTTTATTTGTATGTACTTTTCCAAGTGCCAAATTAAAACTCAAGTACTTTATCCGTTTTATTTGTTTATTTACTTTCGTTCAAAAGTGTACTTTAGTTTCAGTTTCTTTGAGCTCTGGGGTTAAGAAACGAGGGACAATAAGAGGAATGAAAAACAAAGTTGTTGTCCCTGAAATCAAACCGATGTTAAATTGCAGCCCAAAGGGAACGAATAAGTATGGAAAATAACATGAACACTGGTTGTTTTTTTTACGGGTGATAAAAGGTGCTGTGTAATTCCAAGTGTATCCAATTTGATAAATGCATTTCAAAGGAACAGAATCAATGAAAAAGTTTGAATGAAAAAAGAAGTTTTTTTTATGACTTTTATGGTTTTTTGTGCAGAATAAAATGGAAAATAGTAATAATTGTTGTTGAGCTGAACTCCTGGTTTGAGGCAAAATCTGTAATGGAACAAGATTCTTTTAGAACTGATAGAAAAATTGTAACGAGAATTCATGGTGAATGCAAGGTCAACTTCTTTGTTAATAGTATGAAAAAAAGGAAACGACAGAGAAATCATAGCAATCTCACTTTTGGAATCTCTAACGACGTTTTCAAATTTTGATCTGTATCAGGGATTTGTAATTGTTGTAATCATTTGCATATAAAAGTTGGGAAACGGTTTGAAGTATTTTAATGCCAAGGACGAGTTCCTTGACTTTGAAATACAGAATCATCTTAACATCCATCACTTTCACGTGAAAAGTTGTCATAACATTCGTTGAGTAACAACAATCATAAATAATACAATCGCATAAAATTTGCAATTAATTTTAAATAAAATGGTAGGTTTTATTGTTGAATTTTATAAACAAGAGGTGGAATTAATCATTTTATTTTTTTTCTGTTATTATTAAATTATTTTTAGTCAATGATAAAAGGATAATACAAACGTTTAAGATTAGTCATTATCAACTTTTTTCGTCGATCGCAAAAATAATCACAATTCATAATTCTATTTTTGATTCAAACAATGGTTCACTTTCTAACGTTAATCACCCTGCCTTATTTAAATTCTGATTTCATTTGTAAACGATGAAGTTGGAATAATTTAAACTTGGTAAAAAGGTAAAAACATTTTAATCCTTTTTAGGAATAAAAGATTTTAATTCTGTAACAAACGTTCTAAGATTGGAATCTGTAATTACCAAAGACTAAAAAAACAATTGGATTCATTGTTTGAAACTGTAATTTGTAGGAAAAACTCTAAAGAACTTTTGGTCGAAAACGATAGGCTGGGGTACGTTTTAAAAAATACTTTCACGACCTAACAAAGACGATGCCAACAAAGTTTTCACCAACTGCGCAATTGTATTATTTGAATTTAATAAATATTTTAATATTAATCTATTCTAGTTGTCGAAATCGAATACCTTTTCTGACATTATGACAAATTCGTGTAAGTATTATAGCTGACTATCAAATTCTATTAATGTTCTAATTTCATTTTGCTGGACATTAAATTAGAAGAATCATCTCGCGCCAGTATCAAGCAATTTTTCCAAGAACGTTATATGCAAATGAAATGTTTCACGATCGTCAGAAAATGATTGAAGATTATTGTCGAACTGACGCGAAACTGCATCACTGGAAAAATAATATTTTTTTGTTTAGACAACTTGATGTTTGCTAGAATTGTTTATACAGCAAGGTTTGTTTAAATTTAGAAGCCGGTTATGCTAACTGCAAATACATGTGTTATTTTGATAATGAAAATACATGAACCGAGGAGTTGGTTTTAATATTCATGAACTTGTGACGAAGGTTGTGAAGTCAGTGTCGATTATTTGAAATAACGATTTGAAAAATCGATTTATTGTAATTTCAAAAATCGTACAATTTTCTAAAACCGTTCGAAATTCAAAATAAACATTAGACGTCACTTTTTAATGAAATCACGTCATAGCTACATGCTGTTTGCATTCTGATGCAAGGATCTGAAAGTTCAACTATTTCTAATGTTAATTCTGCGTTATATAAGAATTCGACGTGCAGGCCAAAAGAAGTACTCAATTAAAAAGTTACATTGAAAAATATATAGTATTTCTCAACGATACAACTTCAATTTATAATCACTCTACTCGAAATTTCTTTGTTCACGTGCTATACAAGTTGCAATTATAATCTTAAGTTTATCGACAAACAATTTCTTCAGAGTACGTTATTTACAATTGTATCACATTAAACTATACTTCTAAATCAATCTTACACTCGACAATAAATAAATATATAATAAATTCTTCAGTTGTTCTTATTTTCGTTGTTTTGCAATGAAAACAAACATGAAAGTTACTTTCAGAAGAAGAACTCTTGAACAAAAGGCGAATCTTCGCTAGTATACTTAGTCAATGGAAGATCGTATGGCATCGGAAAAACTGGAATGTCCGGTGAATTTTGTTCTTTGATCGGGAATGTATCTTTGTTTATCTGAAAAAAACCCAGACAATTCATTTAAACCTCGGAAATAGTAATTAAATTCTGAATTGACTTTTGACTGTTTTTTAAACTTACAATTAAGCGAGGGAGGAAAATGATTCCAGCTTCGTGGTTCAATATGAACATCGATTTCTGGCATCTGCCCCAAGCTGCTTTGCTTAAATTGGCACTTGTCAGTATGAACCAGGGGATTTCTTCCAGATTTGGCGAAACTCTAGTGTACGACTTAATATGAGGCATCGCTTTGGTCCTATGAATCTTATCACTTTTCCATTGACTGAAATCATCAAACAAATACAAAGTTTAATTCAAACAATTTAAATTTCTTAGTATCTGTCAGCGCCGATTCACTATTTCAACTCAACTCACTGTAAATGATTGTTTAACCATTCTTGCTTCGAGTGCGTTTTCATAGAATAAGGCAAACAACTGGTAGCAGCTTTGCAATCGAAACTACTCTTGTAGTTCATAATCGACGGATAAATAAATTTGAAACTCGGCAAACTCTTGACGCCCTTGTTTTTCTCCTGTGACATCGACGACAAGATATCCGTGGTGATCCAGTCACTCACACTTGGTCCCAGCGAACCTATGCTAGAGCTCTGAGCGATGAGCGGCCACTGAGGTGCATCCGGAGGCAACACTGCATTTTTGCACAGAATCCTAGCAACCTTCTTGTGTCCCCAGTGGTACATCTCTGCTTCTTTATGTGCACCAGGCACTGAACCAACAAAGAATACGTTTATTGCTGAACAGTTTGTTCCTCGAATCAGTTGTACCCACTCCAGAAGCACTTTGTGGTCGTAGTGCGAAAGGTATTTAAGAAAATCCCTCTTGAACCCGGTCGGAGAATCTCCTTCGGTTGGTAAGGCTGTGCTCGGCAAGGGTGGCAGGTGAGGCGAGATCCAAAGTCTAAAAAAATTAACAAGTATGTTAAGTTTGCAATTAAAACCCAATTTTTTAACGAATGAAAATAATTGTTAAACGTATACTTGGTTGATCAATTTTAAATAAAAACAAATGATATTGAAAAAATCATAAAAAAATTCTTAGTTACCCTTGAGTTCTATTCTCCCAATCATCCCCGTACAAATTAGCCGTGGAGACGACTATCCTGACCCCGCCATCTTTGTATTTGAACATAGAAACTTTAGAATGATGAATCCCATAAGCGTTGGTTTTCGGTACAAAGTACACCTTGATGTTCGGCGGTATTTTATCCTGAGAGTCCTGCATATCGCAGAGCTCGCCAATGACCAGCTGCATGTCAGCCTTCTGTCCGGCTATGAGATACTGGAGCGTCAGCCACCCCAGCTGGACCATGAAATTGATGTGGATACTCGACTCGATCTCGCCCAAACTCCTGTCCAGAATCTCCGAGAACGCGACCGTTAGGTTTTCCTCGTGCGTTGGTCTGGAATCAGCAACTCGTGTGAAAAATAAGTAATAGGGGGCGGCTAACGCGTGCTTCAGGGCAAACTGACCGCGTTCCGGCAGCGAAACCTTCATTCCCCGCTGCCTCATCTGTGCTATCACCTGATCGCGCAACTTTTCTCGGTCCTCGGACGTTTGACACGTTCTTATTTGGTTTGCAAAAGTGCTCTCGCTCGAACTATTCGAAGCGGACGAAGAGGACGACGACGAGGAGGACGAGTCAATTTTGCTTTTCTTCTCCCCAACGATTTGAATATCGTCTGAGTCAGAACTCCTTTTTCGAGCAAAGTTTCTCTGTCGACTTGTTCCGGAACTTGAGGCTACTGCAGCTGCCTTGTCCATTTCTCGGAGCTTTGTTTCGCGACGATGTTTCGCTGCTTGTTTGTTTCTCTCGACTTTTTCTTTTAAATCCTTGGACAGGCTGGTTCTTTTTTTGGTCTCAGAAGAACTGCTGGATGCGTCAGCAACGTTACCGTCCGATGAGTCGTTGGACGATGGCGAGGCTGAAGATTCGTCTTCCTTGAAACCTAGGTCTTTGAGCACTTTCTGGACGATTTTTAACTGGTTTAGCAATCTCTCACGATCCGGAACTTCGAAATCCAAACGTGCTGGGATTGTAATTGTGCTGCTCAGCTGAGGCATAACTAACTTTTCCACTGTGAACATGAAAAAAATTAGTTGATCAAGTTGAAATGAAAGAATCTTGTTTTGTTTGTTGTTGTTTTTGACTTACAATGTGGATGTGACATTTCACTAAAATGTATAGGTCGAACTCTGTAGCAAGTTTCCTTATAAGGACACAACTCACGTTTGACTAAAATAATTAAAAGATCAACAATCAAATTGTTTTCATTTTTTGATTGATTAACATTTCAAAGTCACATATGAGATGATAAAGATGGAAAAATAAGAATCCATAAACGTACCAGATGGTTTATCACTGCTCGCCATATCGATGAGATTTGCCAAACAATTTTTCGTGCAAAAATTACTTTCTTGAGACAAAATCAATCACTGGCCGAACTTTTCAAAATTAAGTAGATACTAATTTTCGCAAAGTTGCTGTGGAAAAATTGAATATCGTAATTTTATGCTTTGCAAATAATTGATTCATTTTTGCATTAACTCACCTGAATTATCATGAAAATTCCTCCATCTTGACGTTTTTCCTATGCTTCGTTCAAAAAAGATTTATACAAACTTTAAAGGAAATATTGTCGTTGAAACTGCATAAACAATTGTTATCGCCTATTTTGACACTGGAAATCAATTTAAAGGGAACGTAACTTTGGTTATGGCATTTAATTCCTTACGACTCGTTTTTATGAATTGTCGCAGTCAAACGTCATACCAATGAAAACCCGCCTTTACGTCTCCAGATGACAAGCCCGCGGCACTCGCGGCAGTCGAGATAAACACGCGCACAAATTTTCTAAAACATTCTTTAAAACTCCTTGAGACGGTGACATATCCATCCCCTTGCCACCCTGGTACAAAAAAACAACTTCTCATGGACCTGATTTTGGCTTGAATGACAGGTGAGCGAAAACAGTTTTTTTTTCATTAAAAATTCATGTTTAGTGTACATATTGATTTATAATACAATTTTAATTTTAGATAAAAGCAACAATGTCTAAGGACAACGAGTTTGTAGTTTACAAAAAATGGGAACATGCATATGTGTCTTACTGTGAACCCCAAATACTTGGGGCCTACAGTGTGGACAAGGATAGACAATTCCAGAGCAACTTTTCACAGTTGAAATATTTCACACATAAGTACCCTTACGGACAAGAAATCAGGATTGATTTAGAGAGCAAATACAAAGATTATGTCAAAAGGCCAAAACTGGAAGAAAAGTTAAATCATTTACTCGAAGGTATCACGGAGAGCGAACAAATCCTTGCGAGTTTGAAATCTGAAAAACCAGACAAATGGTTTGTATATTAATTTTCGACTTTTTCAGTCTTTCAAGTAGTTAATTTTTTATGTTTTGTTCTTTCTTAGGTTCGAAGCAGATTTCATTTCGTACAGAGGTCTACTGACAAAAATTATGTCAACTCCATATGAGCAGAGAAACGGTTGGATCATCTGTGCGATGAAGTTTCGAGGTACTATATATCTGTGTGGTTACCAAACCGAAGAAGAAAAAAGAAGGAACGAACAAATGTCTGAGAGGGAGAAAAGACTTTGTGCCTACGGTTACATCTTTGAACATTTCCTTCTTAGTGGTAAGTTTTGTTTGTTTTTATTTTAAATCTTAATTTTTACACACTCAAAACGTAATTGGACACATCGAAGTATTTAAATGAAACGTAATTTTTACAGATGATCCAGCCAAAAGTCCTTCGCCAGACGGTCCAATTTATGACGCAGAGGAATTTAACTGTGTGTTGCAGTCAAAATTGGGCTCGCACACAATTTGTTTTGGTGCTGAGATGGATGGAATCAGATCCACCGTCAAAATCAAAGAAAATGAAACGCTCAAGAGTAGTTGTTTTGTTGAATTGAAAACAACTGGGATTATAAAAAATACCTACCAGGAAAAGAATTTTTATAAAAAAATACTGAAGTGGTGGTGCCAAAGCTATTTAGTTGGAATTCGCGACATCACGGTTGGTTTCAGGTCGGATTATGGTATCATCAAACAACTTATTAATTATGAAACTCGAGAGTTGCCGGAAATGGTTAAGGTAAAATGATTGGACAGTCGATATCTATTTGAAAAATGTTTTGTGATGTTAAATTAACGGTTTTTATCTAATTATATTTTCAGCAACATAGTCTGTGGAACTCTCATGTGACGCTCAACTTTGCCAACGAGTTTTTAAACTTTGTCAAAAAGACTGTGACGAAAAATTGTGACGAGTGTGTGTACAAGTTCACTTGGGAACCTAATAGTAACATTTTTGTCAACGAGTTAAGTGCTAAGGATGAACTTGCATTTTTACCATCGTGGTTCCTCATCACTGGGACAGTCTCTTAACACTATGGTGACCGGAGTTTGCATATATTTAAAAGAACCGCGTCGTCAATTTATTGTCTTGTTGGTTTTTACATATTATAATTGTTTATAAACCATTTTTACAAAAGAATGAAATATTAATACGAAATCACGTTTATTTAAATTTTTTTATAATAAATCTAACTTTCCGGAAAGTGAAATAGCAATTGTTATAATCATACAAACTGACCACGCGGTCCTTTCAGGGGTCAAGAATTTGTTGTCAAAAACTGCCGAATTAATGGCAAAAACTATTATAAAAAGTTTTAAAAATCACAAGGGTATACTCCTAACGTTATAGCATCACATCACAACTAATTTCAACTTGTAAATATAATAATTTTATACTAAAAAACGATTTAAAACGTAAAAAAGCAAAAAAATTTTATACTCAATTTTGTTAATAACGTTTACATGAATGTAAAAAGTGTGTGTACTGAGTTATAATAGAAGAATTGGTTTAAAACATTAAAACAATTGACGAAAATTAACAAAAAGACATTGTTTATTGTGTTATCATTACATTTTATCACAGCAAAGTGTCGTGGACGTGAACAAACACTGATTAAGTATTGTTTTGTAGATATTTTTTCTTGGGTATTCAAAGGAATGTTGCAGTATCGCCTTGACTATAAACTCTTTCCTAGGACTTGGTTCATTGCCGTCATTTCCTCTTGTGTCATCGGGGTCAGCATCAATCCAGGCACTGGTGGGACTCGTTCTAAACTACGTAGTTCGTTCACTTTGAACTTCAAATCGCTGCGAATTTTATTGATCTCTATGTCGCACTGTTTCTGATCTAAACACAACAAAAAATGCTTTATTTTTTTTGCCTTCTTTTTTCCTAGATAGTTACAAATTTTAATCTTTCTAGTGTTAAAAAACAATCCTAGAAATCTTTCGTACCCTGAACAAGTAAATCTTCTGCCGCTTTTGCCTCCATCTTGATCAACAAAGGCCCGACTGTCATCCAAACTTTATCCTGATTGAGTTTCTGCAAAGCTCTCATGCCGACTCTGTCATCGTTCCTTCGTTTGTCCAGCCCCAATACTTCCTCCTTGTCAGTGAGGATTTCGCCCGCTTTTTCCTCCACCTCTTGCAGAAACTTCAACAACTTTTTCTGATCGTTCATCTGTAAAACAAAACCAAACCAAGGAGTTACTTTCAACAGAATCGTTATTTATTTTCCAGAAACAATTCTCCATAACAATTTGTTTAAACAAAACAAAATCTCCTCGATGAAACAATGATGTCTACCTAAGACAACGCGATTCGCAGGGCCCGATCTTTTCGCGCCTCCCTGCTCAGCAGCTTCTCTCTGTCCTTCTTGCACTGCACCTTGCTCTGGTACATCTTCGGTTTCATTGACTTTACAGCACTAACATCGCCAGGCCTAAAGTGCGTGATCCTCGACTCGACCTTCGTACTCATTCCCAGTCCCTTTCTATCCACCTTCAAAACAGTTTTGACAGGGAACTTTTGACCCTTGCCATCTCGTCCCAATCCGCTTTCCTCGTCCCATCCGGAACTCAACAACATCTTGTACCCCTTGCTAGCTTTTGACATCCCAAAAAACGCGCCTGGCAGTTTTGGTTTAGCGTTGAAAAGGTGCAAAATCGAGTTCTCGTGATTCCTCGTCTTGAACTCGCCTTTACAAATGTTACAGTATAAATTCGTCTCTTTGGTTTGTTTCTTCGACTTTTCTTCAACAACATCCTCCTTTTTGTTTATGCTCAGCTCCTCGAGACTCACAGAGTGCACACTAGACGACTGACTGTTTTTTCGCAGAAGCGCCACGATGTCCAGGTAGTTTTTCTTCAGCGCCAGCTGCGCGGCTGTGAGTCCTGACTTCTCGCGAAACCTTTTGTTCGCTCCGGATTTCAATAGAAAATCTACAATGTCAACGAAACCGCAGTAGGCAGCTAACATCAGCGGTGTCCAACCGTAACTGTCTGTGTTATTTACATTTTCCTGGTGGATGTGACTGTGGAGAAAACTCAAATCTCGCTGCTCCACTGCTTTCATTATTGCGTTTATCGTCACTGGTTTTGCGCTTTGAGTTGTTACTTTTTTGACATTGTTTATGTTTACATTACTTGTGTTTACATTCTTTTTTGTGTTTATCAAGTTTGTGCTTTTGATATCTTTTGCTGAAGATCTTCGGTCGGTACAGGTTAGGAGAACTTCTTCGTAAGCTTGTTTTGCCTCGTCTCCGGAGAAGTTGAGCTCACTGACGAACTTTTTGGGCTTCTCAGGCTCCACCTCGTTTGTACAGGTTACAAAAATTTTTCTTGGGATGTCGATGGTGTTGATTACTGGGTTCGAGTAGATGGACATCGTTTTATTTTTCTGTTTCGTTTTCACAAAATGTATCAAACTGTGACAAGTACAAGGTGACGCGTGTCAATCAATGACAAGCAAAACAAGGTGGGATCGATTGTTGTCAAGCGTTGAAATTCCGACTTGACTTTTGCGGCTGGCGACGTAATTTAAACTGCCTCGAATTCTACTTCGTTTGTTGCAATTTCAACCGAGTCGATACAGCTTTGAAGTACACTTTCACAGTTTTCATAATTAGGTATACGAAGCAGAACGAGGTTAAGTTGACATTGATTATTGTCGACAACGAGAAGAGGTTCGAGGTTTGTTCTTTGCTTAGAATTTCGTTACTATCACAGACTTTGGTGGTTTTTTACCTTTTTTGGTTTCTAATTTCACTTTGTCTCTCGTAGAAAGTGTTTTTTGTTTACTTATTTTAGACGTTTGCTTATTTTTAGTAAAAAAAAGACACAGTTGTGGGATCAAATCGTTCGCACTTCACCTAATCGAACTGACGTTTATTTTTAGGTTTGCTTCTCTCCTACTCCTACTCGATGACACAATTTGGTTACATTCAGATCATCTCTTTCTAACACCACACCTTTTTTATAGTTAAGAAAGGACAACCAATACTAGTTACCAACATTACAAAACTTCAAAAGAAAATACCCAGAGATTACTGCAACAATAGTGACTATTTAAATAGGTTAATAAATAAGAGCAATTCAAAACCAACTTTCAAGTAAATTTTTCCATACACCCCAACTTTTTAATTGTTCTTCAACTTCCTCTCAATTTAACTGTTAATTTTCTCTAACAAACAGATGACTTTATCATGAAAAATTGATTGTCATTGTTTGTTTACTTTGATTTCCAATGTGACATCATTACAGTTATCGAGACTCGTATTGTTTACAAAATGAGAAAGTCGCGAGATTGCCGATTCGAAGGATTGGCGCGGACGTAAAATCAATTGCGCATGATGAGATCTGCGCCTGGGATATGCTAGGTATCAAAGGCGAGCGAGGGGGTTGATGTGGTTTAGCGACTGAGCGAGTTGTGACGCCGTGGTTGGAGAATGGCGGTCGTCGGTTGTGAAAAGTGGTCGGTCGCGAGTGTCGTGTGACAGTTGGCCGATGGCAGCTGCGTTGACGATGACCTCTAATGGCTCGGGTCCGTTGAAATGACGTTCGAGCCGCGATGCCTCTGGAACGTCAGCAACCAGCTGATGATCATGATGTTTCAATAGTGTGAGCCCGCGCGCGACAATGTTTAAAGCCGAGGAGTCGTCCAAGGGCAACTTCCTTCAGCAGACCAAAGCGGCGCGCGAAGAAAGGGCCAACGAAAAGCGTCGCGAAAACTCTGTCACCCGCATCCAAGCAACTGTCAGAGGATGGTTGTCCAGGACAAAACTCACCGGCAAACTCCTGTACGATTACAAGTTTTAGAAATGTCACTTTGTTGATTTGTTTGTTTTCATTTGCTTTTGTATTTGTTTATAATACATGGAGAACCATTGAGCTTGTTTTAAACATTGTAAACAAACAACACAACTGTTCTTTGTTTTGGTTTTGACACATTTCAGTCCTTTGTTGACGTCCGTGTTTGACATTACAAAGATCGATTGGAGAATTGACATTTACTTGGCCTTTAACCAAAAAAGTTGAGTGTTTAATTGAACAAAGAGACTGGGATGGAATAATGAGATAAATTTGGTAGTTGAAAAAAAAATGTAGTTGAGATGTCAGTAATCGGACTTTATCTTGTGTTTTCATACTCGAGTGACAGACATTGTTCTCGATAAGATATTAGATCGAGTTTTCCTTATGATGTACAATTAATTAAGGAAAACTTTTTTTCCTTTCTTCTCTATTGTATTTTCAATTGAATTATTATATTTTTGTTCACAGGGAAGAATTTGATCAATTTTTCGCAGACGTGAATCCTGATGGAAATTGCGAACTCAAGTCAGCGTTGCAAGTTTATTCCATTGTTTCAAGATTTTTATTCGTGTATAAAAAAGAACGGGACCAAGCGAGGCTAGAAATACTGTGCAGGTAAAATTTAAATAATGGTTATTGTTTGAAAACAAATTTCCTTTTCAAATTTTATACTTTAAAAATGGAAAAATCATCATAAATGAATTTTATTCAGTTAAACTTTATTTTTAAGGTATTTGGTGCAATCATTGGATTCCGATTCGCCAAAGTTATCATACGTTGGCGTTGCTTTGAACAAAGATCACTACATATCATGGATATCTCAAATGAAAAAGATTTTGAACCACTGCTTGACAAGCTTGGAAGATCTGCGGCCCGAGAGGCCAGCAGACCACAAATCAATTCTATTAAGATTGCACACGTTGGTGAGTTTTACTTCCGCGGGTACATGGGCTATTCAGAAGATGAAAGGAATGGATCAGTTGAAAACTGGTATGAACCAGTTATGTGCAAACATTATGGGACACCTTGTCAGCAATGGCTTTTATCCGATTATGAAGGTAAATAGACCGTTGTCGTTTTTAAATAAATTAAATGTTGAATCCGAAAAGAAAACAATTATTACTTATTTTTTTCTCAATAAATAAACTGCTGTTTCATTTCAGAGTCTGTTAGTAAAAGGGCTTGGACGATCAAAAATAGCTTTGAAACCAGTCGCCTTGTCGGCGATAGTAACTTTGACAACTAGACCATTAATATTTTCTCAGATGTCAGACAAATTGGTTTCGTTGTTTCTGATTAATATATTCAGTGTCCCCAGTTTGGTCTATCACCTCAACGAAGTTGCTACAGAGGTGAAAATATAAAACTTTCATTTTATAATCACCGGAAGAAACATTTACTCTCAAACGTAAAATTATAATGACTTTCTTTTTGCAGTGCATCACATTGTTTACGACGTACAATTTATTTACAAGGAGTTTAGAGCTTCTGAACTCGGACCAGAATTTGCGAATCATTTTCAACGCTCTTGAAGGAAGTTACGCTCTTTGTCTGTTAGGAAATCTAGTTCAGTTGGCAAATATTGAAGAGGAAAAAATTCTGAGGGATCATTATTTTCCATCATTCACAGTATGGATTCAATCAAACTGAAATAGATGAAAGAAAAGATTTCATTTTTTACATCATTTGACATCGATTGATCTTTCAGTTTATGGTGACAAAAATACTTGAAGCTTGTCAGCAATACGTCGTCGCGAAACAGAGCAATTTGACTCACTGGCACCCGATCCTGGGCTGGTTTGCTCAAACCGTCGATCCTTCACTGCAAGAAGCGATCCCATATGTGAAAATTCAACTGTCGTTTCTCTGGACTGGGAAAATTGTCACTCAGTTGATCGGTACTTTACAGTTTGTTCATTCATTGTAACAAAAAAAGAAAATTCCAAACTACAAATTTTCAAATCTAATTTCAGGCCAACCGCTGAAAGAACTCGTTGAAAAGGAAAGTCCACCTCAGATGGAACAGCAGAGTACATCAAACGCGACCAACATTTTCAAAAGAGCGTTCCTTGAAGCCCGCACAAACCGAAACAACAGCACCAAAAATTGCCGCAAACTTGGAAGTCCCGACACAACCAAGATTGCTTTGATTTGTTCGTTGTACCAAACGGCTCTGCACACGCTCACACAAATGAAGCTCGACATCCTCACAGGACTGTGCTACCGTGACAAAATTTTGTACCACATGTGGTTGTTCCTCGGAACCCTAGGACCTTATTGTGGTCTGAAAACGTTTCTCGATCACTTGGCAGCTAACACGAAATGCACCGCGCCTGAATTTCAGATGCTCATCTTATTTTGCGACTGTATGACTCATTATGTAACGTAAGCTGATTTTGATCTTCGACTTTTTAACAATTTTTTCGTTCGCGATTTTCCTGTATCGGATTGATAACTTATTGCTTTTTTTGCAGGATATTGGACGATATGGAAATGTATGAGCAACAAGATCCATTCAAATTATCCGATTTTATCACAATGTCATACTTTTTGAATCAATTCCTGTACAAAGCAGTTCTTGGAAATCTGTTCGGTGAGTCAAATCGGTTCGATGATTGATACGGTTTTTTTACTTTAATTATGTAAACTAAAACTGAGTCGTATTGTCTTTTTTTCAGATGTTAAATCGGTATCGAGCAATCCGTTATTCACGTCCTTGCATACGTTGCTTATGGCTATATATCGTCGTGATTGTAGAAGAACTTTTTGTCCCGACGGTCACTGGTTGGCCAAGGTAAAATGACATATTGAATGATTGAATTATGATTTATCATTACTTCATTAATTTTGTTTTATCAGTAAAAAATTGTGGAACTAACTTTTTGTTTGCACTTTTCAGGAAATAAGAGTTTCTCAGTTTTTGGCAGACTTAGAAAAAGGAAAGCGCGGTGCTGCTTTGTTAATTTCGAAGATGCCTCATGTGATACCTCATTCGGAAAGAGTCATTTTGTTTCGAAATCATGTTGCTGATGAAAAAGCAGTCATGGGTCTGACCGAAAGTGCCTGCAACAGTCCGCCCTCGACTCTTATAGCTGTACACAGGTACTTTAACTTAATAGGAAGATAACTCATTCTAAAATATTAGACGTATTATGAAATCGTAATTTTGTTTTTGAAATATAAAATTGTAGATCGCGCATTGTCGAAGATGGCTATCGACAACTTGCAATGCTGCCATCGCAAGCTCTAAAGGGAGTGATTAGGGTTCGGTTTGTGAACGAACAAGGCCTGGACGAAGCTGGGATAGATCAGGATGGCGTTTTTAAGGAGTTTCTTGAAGAAACCATAAAGCGTGTTTTCGATCCTTCCTTGAACCTCTTCAAGGCTACCAGCGAAAATAGACTGTACCCATCTCCAACATCATCCATGCAGGACAACCATTTACAATTGTTCGAATTTGTCGGACGTATGCTAGCCAAAGCTGTCTACGAGGTATCTTTAATTCAAAAATTTCCAACAAAAAGTTCCTACAGTTTTTTCATTCAGACAAATAATACATTTGTGACTTATTTTGTTTTAGGGAATCGTCGTTGATGTTCCTTTTGCGTCTTTTTTTGTGTCACAATTTGCTGGCCAAGCTGGAGGCACGCTTTACAGTTGGCTAGACGAACTGGCCTCTCTCGACCGCGATTTGTACCGCAGTTTGACACTTGTGAAACATTACAAAGGCGACGTTTGTCAGCTCGAACTCACTTTTTCCCTCGATGAAGACGTCATGGGCGAACTTGTCACACACGAGCTCATCCCTGGTGGCAAAGCAATCCCGGTGACAAATCAGAACAAAATCAATTACATCCACCTGATGGCACACTTTCGTATGCACACTCAAATCAAGGACCAAACTGCCGCTTTCATTAAAGGATTCAGATCTATTATCAATCCCGAATGGCTGGCTCTTTTTTCTACCCCTGAAGTCAGTTTGAGACATTCATTTATTCAAAGTTTAATTTTTCTGTTAGTGTTAATCAAAGCTAACAAAAATTGTTTACCTTTTTGGTTTTAGTTACAAAGGCTGATTTCGGGAGATAACGTCCCGTTAGATCTGCGAGACCTGCGAAGACACACACAATACTATGGAGGTTTCCATGACGGACACAGAGTGGTCTGCTGGTTGTGGGATATTTTAGAAAAAGATTTCTCTGAGGAGGAACGAGGACTGTTTCTAAAAGTATGGAATAGAAAAATATCTGGACAATATTATTAAATATGTTAGCTATGCTAATCTTAATTTAAAAATATTTTCATTTCAGTTTGTCACGAGCTGTTCGAAATCGCCATTGTTGGGTTTCGCGCATTTGGAACCTCCGTTTTCAATACGGTGTGTGGAAGTGGGCGATGATGAAGATACCGGAGATACCATAGGTACATTTGTTATAACAGTTATAATAAAAAAATATTGAAATTAATTTTCAATGTAAACAGAATTTGTTAGAAAGTTGATTTAACTTAAAATTTGCAGGAAGTGTGATTCGCGGATTTTTTACAATACGGAAGAAAGATCCGCAAAATCGATTGCCAACATCATCGACCTGTTTCAATCTACTAAAGCTGCCAAATTATCAGAAGAAGAGCACCTTGCGCGAGAAGTTACGTTATGCCGTGACCAGCAACACGGGTTTCGAACTTTCGTAAGGTCGAAATGAACTGTGGGGCTCTGTAAATCTAAACAAGTACAATAAAATCCCCAAATAAGTTCGACGGAGGATACACGTTAGTGTTCTATGACGATTTATCCGACTGTACATAAACATGTATTGCAAAATACGATAAATTTTACATACCGTATGTTCGTTAGACTTTTTACGATGTCGTTTTTGCGACGTACCACTTATTTGTTTAAAGTTTAAACACATCTTGTCGAGAACACTGTAAACTGTTCGATTCATTTTCTCAATTGGTGCAAAACTTATTTTTTGTACCTTTCTATTCCTTTTTTTATTTCCGATAGACAGCAAGTCTTATGGATCAATTGAATGTTTCAGTTGAAAGGTAGTGAATTATTCGGGTAGAACGAAGTTCACTTGTAAATAAGTTTGATTAACTGTGGTTAGAAGTGTAGAACGTTAATTAGCAATTGAAAAGTTATATCCAATTTCAGAAAGGTACAAGTCGCTGTTGCATTGGTCTGTGATGATGGTGATGATATAGTTAGCGCAAGAAATGTGTAATTTTATAGATTGTAAATCGTGACAAATGGAATACTGTTAGCTGTGCATCACGCAAGTTAAATGAAATTCATTCGATAGTTTCACGTTCATTTTTTGTATGCAACGTTTGTAATCTTCGAATTTAGATTAGCACTTTGTTTCGTTCTCTTAAATGTTTTTGATAACGGAAACGAATCAGAGCGACGTTTATGGTTTTGTTAAATCTGTTATATCTTTCAGAGCGTCTAAATTAATTTATCAAATTTATATATTTATATATGAAATTACAATAACGCGTGTAATAATCATCGGGTAAAGAGATATAGTATCTATCAGTTCACGATGTCATAATACAAGTCGATTGTTGTCTATTTTCTTACGTACTTTTGAAAAAGGAACCAGTATATGAATTTTATTTTCCGTAATGGAGTATAACATCGAAAACAAAATGTTGGTCGGATACAATTCGAACAGTTGTTCAACAATAGTATTTTTCTAGAACAAATCTTGAGAGCTTGCATTGTAAACAAAAATAAACAAAATTCGACTTTTAGAAAACTCAACGTTACTGACAATGTCTTTATGATCGCATGTAAGATAACCAAGAAGATGTATTAATGAAATTACAAATCTTATCCTAACTAATTCTATTTATTTGAAACTTGTAATAACAATGTTCATTTCACAATTCATATTCTATTGTAAATTTTATTTATTAAAAACGATGGACAACAATTCTGTGCGAACAAAAATATTGTAACAACACTGATATCAGATAATAATCAAACTCAGGGCAATATCAATAAGGATACATTTTTTGTTACCGCAAAACCAAAGTTTTTTGTTTCGTTCCATTCCAAATGAGCCACGCAAACACTTTAAAATTCATACAATAAAAATTTGGGTTGTTATACAATAATTTGTTTGTACAATGAAATGCCAAATAGTGAAAACAATGACAATGGATTCGGTTGTTATAAATTGATAATACTTTTGAATTCATCCTGTGTATTCGCAATTATAAAAGTATTTGATTCATTTTGTAGATTATATCAATTGTAACATCAATTATGTAAATACAGATGAAAATTATAAAATTGATCTTGTCAAGCATCCTTAATTCGTTTCATTCCCCAAATAAAAAAAGCTCTCAACAATTATCATCTTTTGTCATTTACCGTTTTAATTTGAGAAGAATGTGTTTTTATCATTTTAACTTAATTGTTTGAATTGTAAATTCAAATTTAAGATGTAAACAAAAAATGACAATAAACTTAAGCACAATTTAAACTGTTTTATAAATAATCTTGACAATAATTTTAATATTGTAAAAACTTTTAGATCGTAAAATTTGGAAGCCCAGGGGAATTTAAAAATAAACATATATTTGCTGAGTAATTTGAAGATGCAGCAGAGCTCGAGGGGTCAAACACGGACACCTGCTAAACTTGAGCGCAGCTGTTGTTCCGCCAGCATTTGTGAAAACATCTTGCTCATTTTTGACCTGCACGCGTGCTTCGAAACGTATCATAATAAAGATTATGGATGGAATTATAGGAAAAGATATTGTTATCATAATTTTCTTGGCCGAAATTTCCCCATGCTTTTTGATCATACTAAATCAGCCTCTTTTGTTCTCGATGAATTTCCTCCAATGACAATAACTGTCGGTCTACCGTTTCGTCTGGCCATATTCCTTTGTTGATTGTTTACTTTTACTAAGGAGGAATTTAATTTCTTTCTATACCTGGATCTCAAAAACACTTATACTTGTTTACACCGAACGAGGAAAACATTTCAGAAAAGTATATTACAAAGTTCTATTATTTTTTGTTACAAAGAAACCGCAAACAGAGCAGTTTTTTAATTTATAACAGTTAATAAAGCTTCACTGTTTACAAACGATAAATATCAAATTAAAAACAACATCAATGATGACCTTTACATATCAACAATGAAATTAAAAAGCAAAATGAAATTTAAAAAAATATTCATTGCTCTTCTTCCGAATGTAAACAAAATTAAAACAAAACAATTGACCTCTTTCGGCTGATAAGAAGTGTAGGAAGTGCCGGTGGCATTTAATTGAAACCCAAATGAATAATAATTCGAACGAAACACGTGTTTTTTCAGTTTGAAAAAATGCCTTGCACTCTGTTCTGTCCTTCCCCCAATTTCTCTCTCTTAAGATGGCGGTGTGTTTACCTCCCCACCCCTCCCCTCCCCTAGGTGAAAAACCGGGCAAGCTGGCGTTGGTTCTCGCACACTCTTTGTTGGTCGCAACTGGCGCGCCACCTTGTCCTGAGCGGGCAAACGTGCTCTTTAATTGGACTGCGATTTTGGCGGTTAATCCGCAGACAACGTGTTGGCGCGTTTTCTTCGCGAGTGGTTATCATCATCGGACATTATCAAGTGCAGACGAACATGGAGACGGAGGTTGTGCCAAGCAGTCCGCCGATGTGCGACACCAAACTGCTGCCCTGGCACTGGGGCGAGGAAGCGCACAATGCCAACCTCAGCCCGGGCAGCTCGTGCTCCTCGCCGGAATACGGCGCAGCGTCCGCTATGCGCTTTGGCAGCTCGCGATCGCATCGTCGCGGCCGTCCTCGCGCCGACGCTCTCACCAACCTCATGATCCAGGGCAGCACCTCGCCGAGCAGCATCAAGTGTACCTACTGCCACCGCGTCTTCCCCAGGGAAAAAAGTCTACAGGCACACCTACGCACACACACCGGTACGCCCTTTTCAAAACCACAACCGTCCCCGCCAAAACTGAACGTAAACAAAACGTTTGGTTTGTTCAAAACAATCTCATCCGATCTTTTCTACAATCGCGGCAATCGACGATTTTTGGTCCTATTTTTTAATGATTATGAAATAAATAACAAACATAGTTGTATTGTAAATCTTATCATTGTTTTGCTTATTGTTTGCATCAATTTTAAGAGCACCAAGTAACAGTTGAAAATGTAGGTTTTTTCTTTCTCAAAAAAAGATGGTCTTGTCCTTTGTTAAGAGGCGGTGATTCGGAAAACAACAAATCATTTTGTTCTGAATGGCTTTGAGGTTATGTGCGGGGAACAAAGGAGAAGTTGTTAAAAATGTTGAAAAATCGAAAAGAATTTCAAATGGCTCGATTTTTTATCAACATTTTGCACGTATTTGGACGAGGGTGTGGATGGTTTCGGTGCGTCGGGGCGCGTCTCGTGGGGTGCAATGATTCTTTTATAGGTTAACGCAGTCGCGTGTTGCTCGGTCCCGCCAATCGCCATATTGCGATTTAAAGTCTTTTAAACGGAAGTCGCATGCTGTTCGTTATGTTTTGAAAACTGCAAAGATTTGAAATTTTTCGAAAAGAAAAAAAGGAAATCATGTCGCGCAAAAATTGTGAAACATTTACTGGAACAATTGCGACTGCATGAAATTGCGTTTCTTCATTTTTTTATTGGCATGTTTTTATTCTGTAATGTGATGACTAAACTATAAATTTCATCAGAAAATTTAAAACACCATTTAATTGAGCATTGGAAAAGTTTAAAAAGAAAACAACTAATTTCAAACAATCAAATTCCAACTAACCCAGTTTCGTTGTGCATTTCTAAACCGTATGTCAAAATTGTTCAGTACGAAAATGATTGTTTCCTGAATTTTTAATCTGCCTCGCTGAGTCATATTAGTAGAAATTCTAAAACCTGATTACCGAAAATTGGATCCAAAGTATCCAAAAATTGATTAATTCAACCTTTTTTTATAATTATTAAGCTCAAAAAAATTAAATGCAATTACAAAAAAAACGAATGATACACCGAAAACCTCAATCGAGTTTTAAATGACATTGAAGTACACACCTTATCACCAGGACTCTCATTTCAAACTAATCTAATGACTCGTCGTCGGAATAGTAGCAAAGTTTAATTACTATCTTATTTCAAGTAATTGATTACGTCGATGCTCATTAGACTGATCAAATGTCGAGCCATTTTTAAACGACGTAACAAGTCACATGACCAGCCTAACGACTTTTTAATGACTGTTCAATATGAAAAATGTCATGTTTGAGTTTGTTCATCTCGTGATGTAAAAAGGCAAGTTTTGATTGGACGTTTTGTTTCAGGTGAACGGCCGTACCCCTGCGACTATCCCGGTTGCACGAAAGCGTTCACACAGTCGGGCCAGTTGAAGACGCACCAGCGACTGCACACGGGCGAGAAGCCGTTTCTCTGCACAGAGGCCGGTTGTGAGATGCGGTTCACACACGCAAACAGACACTGTCCGGATCATCCGTACGCGACGCTCACCAGGTCGGACGATTTCGTTCTGAAGCCGGTTTGCGGCAACACGGACCTTCCGCACGACGTGTCCAGGTGGCTCGAACGTTACAAGATGTCTCGCGAGCGTGAAGAAAGAACGCCAAGCAAGAGCGATAATAAGAGGAAACAGTGGAAGAGCAGCTCGGAGAATCATAAGAGGATGAAGTCGAGGAAAGGCCTGATGATGGACGCGGGCGAGCAGGAAAACGTGGAGCGCCAGTCGAGTCAGAGGATTTACGAGAGTCAGGATAGTCAGGATAGTCAGGACGAGAGCCAGGACGAAGACCCGGCGGAAGCTTGCTCGATGCTGCAGAATTCTGAGGACGAGGAACCGGAACTCAAAATTCCTGGCACGCCTCTCCGCAGGCCCATTGATCGCAGACTGCAGCCCAAAAAGAGGTGGCTTCGGGAAGCCAGACTCGAGCAACAGTTAGCCAAACCACTCCGGTGGGATAGCCAAGTCAAAGACTCCTTCACTTATACTATTTATGACTCGTCGAGTATTCTCAACTCGGACGAGATCGTCATAGAAGCTCAATCTACAGGTAATTATTTCATTTGTTACTGTTTGAAAATATTTTGACATTTTTTAAAAATCCAATCAGTGATAAGATGTTACTCATTTTCTTATCTTTCAAGTGGTATTTGTAAAACTGGATTTCCCGCTAAAACTAAAGTTAAAAAATGAGTAACATTAAGTAGAATCTATTAATCAGAATTTGAGTACAAATTTATCGAGTTGGATTCGTCTAAAATGATCGAACTTGTTTTCTAACTTGAATTTTTGGATTACAGAGTTCGCAACTGCTCAAACTGAAAAATGCGAGGACCGTTTTGATGCGATTTGTCAAACGCCACCATCGTCGCGAAAAAGAAAAGAGGATTTGAGAGTGTGCAACAACAACGAGGATATGCAAGACACTGCGGTGCGAGTGCTTTGCGAGAGCAGGGAAAACGAGATGCGACCGACCGTTCTGATGCTGGCTGGTTCGAACGGGGCTCACAGTCCTGTAGCGCGCACGATAGCCGAGGTCATCGACGACAACTCGAACAGTAAAGTTGTCGTGGTCAAGCAGGAGGAAAACATCATTCAGCAGCCACTGCTCGAAGACAACCAAAAGTGGCTTGGCGCTCTTGCCCTCATGGAGCTTTCGAGAAAGCGAAATGTGATGCAATGAGACAGACACAAACGTTGTCCAAACAACTACATCATAAGCCGACTGTGATTTGCGTGATTTTATGTTTTCTTCGATTCAATTTGCACGATTGAGATAGGTTTCTTTCAATTTTTTTCTAAGTTAAAAAATCGGTTCTGTTTAACGATTTTGGCTTTCGAGAAATAATCACGTCGAACCAATGATTCTTTTCAAAACGTTTGAGTAGCGACTAACTGGTGTCAGTAACGGATCGAGTGAAACTTTTTATTATTTATGATTACGAGACTTGTTTTAACTTTTGTAACTTGGAAAACAGTTTTTTGTTTAAAGTCACTTTTATATATTTAATTATTTTAAAATTAATGAACATTACCTAGAAACGGTATTAGTTTTAGTCAAATCAAGGAACAAAATTAGAGTCGAAATTTCGGTTCGCTCGTTCCCTTTACTGACTTGCAAAGTTGATCGGACTATGAGAACTACTTTATTTTTTTTTAATCTGATGAATACTTAATTTTAATTATTACAAAATGTGAAAATATTATAAAAAGTATAAAAGATTATTACGTAATTAGATAAGGCAGAAAAATTATTTTTTACTTATTTTCTCGTGAGATTACTGACGTATACGTGGTTGAAATAATTACAATTTTATTGATATTAAGCAAATAATTTTTAAATTTTTTATATTTTTTTGTTTCAAAACTCAAAAAAGAAGGTACAACACTTAGATAAAATATTTAGTTTCCTCACTCAAACCAACGACGCTCTTTTTAATCGAAAGCCTTGAAAAGTTGATCTAATAACATTTACAGAAATGCCACTCGCAAAAACATTGCTAAACATTTAGTATTTATTATGAATAATTTAATTTGAACTTCACATTTACACTTGTCACAGTGAGTCTCGACGTTTTTGAAAGTCCCATTAAGAGATTTAGTTTCAGTGCTTTAATAGCACTACAATTCAACGATAATGAAACTCAAAATGCTGTGTCTAGTCAGGATGTATGATTACAGATCTGTTTTGGCGATCCGACTATCGGCAAAAATCCGACAGCTGACTTGCGTTTAGGAACGTTTAAGACGTTTTATCATTTCCTTCACCTTATTTCTTTCTTCTTTAACTTTCCATTTAGTTCCATTTCTTTCAGAAAAAACTCTTTTGGCTTCATTTTTAGTTTGGCTCAACAGTTGTTTGTTTTCTATAAGAAGCTTTTTAGATATAATTTTTTCGACGTTCCCTTTCTTGGTCAGTTGTTGTTAATGAGACATCTTGAGTAACAAAATCGTCAACGATAAGCTGTGATGAGCTGTAAACTGTCAAGTTGATCTAATAAAGTGATATTGAAGCAATTTTTTGATGATTTTTCATTTTCATCGAAAGATCGTTAAAAAGTAATAAAAACTTGATATTGCTTTATAAGATTCCACACCCACGCATCTCACTAAAAAGTGACTTAACAAAATCTAAAATTACTCGACATAGCTAAGGACTATTCATGATGAATAAAAAAATTCAATTTTATACGAAAAAATATGTCAAATAGAAAAAAAACTAGTTCGACTTGTAAGTGAGAAAGAGACAAACATTCAACGGTCGTCAAATTTTTAACTGTTTACTTTCTTTTGAATATGTTTCGTACTTGTTTTCGCGTTGCTCGTTTTCGAATTTTGAATGAAAATACCTTGTTGTGTTCATTGTTAAATAACAGTATTTCAAGTTTGCATATTACAATTTTTTCCTTTTTTTTTCTTTTGAACTTGCGTACTGAAAAATAATTGTCTCAGGAAAACTTATCACTTCAATTAAGTCAGCCAACCAATTGTATAAAAGTTAAAATTGTTAGCAGATATTTCCACGCGTTGAGTGCAAACTTTTTGTAATCTCGGGAATCAAACGTATCATTACGTCCAGTCTTGTTCCACTTTTTTCACCTCGAATCGGCGAAAAACTTGCAAAATGTGATGTGTACGAACACAAAGGTAATCATGGCGCCAATTCATCTACAAAACTTTGTACTTAACGATGAATCAACCAAATTCAGCGTTATGTAAAAAGTCAACACTTTTTTGTACAAACCAATTTTTTTCTTCATTTTTTTTCATACAAAATGAACAAACTTTGCGAAAACCGTATGGATAATTTCATGCTATTTGCGATCTTAGATTGTAAGCGTTGTACATTATTCCTATGAAAAAAAACTTTGTTTTTACTTTTATACGCGTCGACGCGTGGTGCTTCTGAAGTGCGTTTTCAAAGTGCATCGAAAATTGAGCGAATGCGATTTTGACGATAAGCATTTATGTTAGGTACACGACTTTTTATGGCATGTAGATATGTTAGATTTCAAACGATTTACGTTGATTGGGAGCATTTATCTTTATTTACGATTTATATATAAAATATACAGCAGTTGTAAGTAAGAATCGATTATTCATTTCCCTGTCCACTCATTTCCCCTATACAACACAATTATCTATTAAAATCAACTATTTTTTTGTATTCAATTTAATTTCCTATTAGCTTTTTCAGCATTTGCTGCATTTAAATTCAATTATCGAAGTTCAGACTTTTTATAACAGCCTCAAAAGTTCATTAACAAAATTTTGACAGTGACATTGTAAACTTGATCGAATTCAAGTTCAGCAGCTTTTGTAAAAAAGTTTTTTTTTCGTTATTGAATTGGTAGGAAGAAGATATGGTTGATCGACTGCAACGGGAAACATTGAGGTTTAGATTGTACGCACAGTATTTCATTTTTTATTCACTAAACAATTGTTATGAAAATTGAAAAGTTAAAAAAAGCTTTTTTATAAGTTTTTAAAAGGTTTTTTTTAACTCTACAAGATTTTTTTTAATTTGCTAATGAAATATTTGCAATTTAACCGATTTTTTTATTATACACTTTCTGTGTAACAACAAATTACATTTTTTATTTACCGACAAATATGTTTTTATTTTTTTTTTAAAGAAAATCAATAAAAAACAAAAAATATTGGATGAAGTAAAGGAAGCTTTTTTTACAGGAAGTGATTGCGCGTCAATCGACCATTTTCACGCTTTTTGTTACTTTTTTTATAACAAAATTTATCCCTCCGTTTAAAACATTTAAAGTTCATTCTTGTATGGCACATGCGTAATTGCATTTTTTTTGTTATCAAATTCAGTAACTAACTGAGTTGAAAACCATTTCTAAAAATAAAAACAACGTACCCTGGAGAGTATACCTAAAACGATGAACGTTCTATATTTCATTTGTATAATCAATAGAGTTGTTAATCACGTAACATACAACATTTTCAAGAATATGTAAAAATATCAATCTCTCAGACGCAGCTTGATGTCTTGATATCGGTCTTTCTTTCTTTTGATTCAGGTTTGATTTGTTACATTTGCTTTTTTTATTCCTATCCTCGCACATTCTTGAATTTCTGTACTTTTTTTCATTCAGTCCATCATCTTTTGACAGATATATTTTCGCTTGGATGACTGATTTTTGATCAAACAAGAATTGGACATACTTTTTAATAGCGTTCCAACACTAGACTGAAAATAAGAAGAAGTGAAAATATCAAAATAAAATCTCGTCAGTGTCAAACTCTTAATAATTGATACACAAATTCGTTGATAAAAAATTTGCAAGAAAAATGTGCAAAATTTGAATCTCTGCTATTTTAACTTGAATATTTTAAATCTGAATCATAAAAAAAGTAAACAATACGAAAACTTTTGTAAAAAAACCGAAACAAAAACAATTTGCATAAACGAGCTTTTTTCATACGGAAAAAAAACTAAACCACAGTGTCAATATTGAAGGTACGAAGAAATGTTTTGGTTTTGTGAAAAAAGGGGAGATGAAATAAACAAAAGGCCGACTTTCTTCGTTGATTGCGAGAGTGTGGGAACGATTAGTATTCTCGCCCTGGACGTATTTGCAAACGTGTCTGCGTGAGGAACGGGTGTCGGAGGAGCGAATAAAAACGCAAGAAAACGCGCAGGAATTATCATATTATCCAACGCGGAAGAGCTCTCGCGGCCGGCGACATTAACATGAACCGTTTGTCTCTCTGGCCTATTTGTTCCCGTTGATCGCGCACGCGAGCATAATCGTTTCCCCGGTTTTGTTTGTCTTTTTTTATTCCGCCCAACGGACAAATTGTAATCGAGCGATATTAAATTGTGACCAATTTGTGATGCCTGCTCGTTCAACCGAAATGCTGCCCCACGAGCGCTCTTTATTATAAATTTGACGGTCCCAGAGTGTTGGCCCAGTCGCACTTCGATCGTCGTCTAACTCGCTAATCAGTTCACTCTTTTGGTGTCGTTCAGTTGAGTTTCTTTTTTTTGAGTGTCAAGAGTGACAACCATGTCCAAGTGCGCGAGCGCTCCCGCGCTCTCCATTCTTCGCTTCTGCCAACTTTTCAGTGTCATAGGTAAGTACCTACATATGGGACTTTCAGACACTAAACGTGTTTCGTACTTTACAATATTTCAAATCTTAAATAAACAGTCAAATACCATATTTTTGGAAAGTTCATAAGTCGGATTAAAATGATAGAAAAGATCAGCATGTTTTGTCGAGATTAAACTTGAAAAACACATTTTTTGTTACTATTTTTGGATACGTTTTTAAATTTAACGAACTTTTGCACGGTTTGTACGAAAAATTATTTGTTTTTACTGATAAAGTTTAAAGCAAAGAGACTGGATTGTTTTTTCAAATAAAACGAACATAATTTGAAGAATAAATTTTTAATTTTGGGTCCAGATTCAGACTAGAAGATTTTCACGTGTACTTTTATTCTCACGGCGATTGTGGTTTGTGTTTACATATCTAATCTCTAATCATTCTGATTCCACTTCGGTTGATTTTATGATATCAAGTGAAAAACATGACACATTGATGAATAAACATGTTTTGAAAATGTATTTAATTTTTTTTTTCTAACGAAATGACAAATAAATGAGTGACAAGCCGATCGCGGTTTTTGAAATCAGTTACAAATTGTTATCAGTGCAACTCGTTCGGGGATGTCGGTGACAGTTTGTACTTTTGTTTTGACACTTTCTTTTATCAGTGACAAAATGTTGTAAAAGCGGAATCGTCAGCCAGTCTGTCTTCTGTCAAGTGACTATCTTGAGCAATTAATCAGAATATCAATCGGTTAATTAATTTATCTCGCTGATTATACATTTTCGACGAGGTAATTTATTAATTAATAATTTATTCTCAAGCGCGTTTCTTATTTCTATTCGATCAATGTGACAAAAACAAGATCTATTTCTCGGTTTGTTTATTATGGCCTTTGTTGATTTTTTTTCAACATTAGTTGGTACATTAGAGAAAAACTTATCATCTCAATAGACCCTGAAAATTAAGATAAATTATAATTGAAAAGCAAAAGTGAATCTATTGTTTCTGTTATCGTTTGACATAGTGCATAATTTTTGATTTTGATAATTATCGATATTGAAACAATAGTTAAAATTGTCATTTTAAATGCATTTAATCAATGCAATTCATTAGTTCTAATTATTATTTTCCATCCTAACATAGTATGTAAGTCAGCAGCATTGTGTGCTAATGTTTTTGTCAAGTTTCAAACTTTAGATTACCATAATTAATTTATTGCTCATCGCAATAATTCAACTGGAATTGTATTTTTCACTTCATTGTTTAATTGAATCGCAGATCGATTTTTTCTGCGTTTTTTTGTCTATTGTTACAATTTTTTGTTTTTATCCATTTTTTGCAATAAATGTTTCTCATCACTTTTTGTTCATAAAAAACACAAAAAAACAGCAGTACATAAAAATCATAGAAACATTGTAGAAACATAAAAGAAACAAACTTATGGAGATGTTAGGATATGAGTTTCTTGATTCATTTTATCGATTTTATCCTCTCGATCTTTAATTCCCACCAAACTAATCTCGATGACGTGAAACATTAGTGATAGACCATGTATGTAAACAACAGAGTCAACACAATTGCTATCACCATATTTGTTTATTCGAATAATTAATTTTCACATAACGAAAACAACACGAAATTTGCAAAAAAAAGTCGCAAACAATATGAAAGTAAACAAAACAAATCAGCAAAGACAGAAACGAGAAGAAAATATAAAAGAAAATCAAACTTATCAAACGTAAACAATCATAAGAAAATAAATACAACAAGAGTTGAATCGTTGCTGGGCCGTGTGTGTGGGCGCGCATGTACACGGCGTCGCTAAAAATACGCACACAGAATGGAGCAGAAAGCGCCGCCACAAAACAATTCCCGCGGTGGCGCGTCGCTCGTCATAAACTGGCCGAGTTGTGCGACTGTAGCAGACGGTCTCGGGTTACTCTTGCGTGCTCGTTACGCCGACAACGACGTAGACGACGTGATTTCGCGAGCTCGTTAAGGCCGTTTGCGCGCGACAGTCCACTTTTTTATACTGCTCCACGAGCTGCGGATGACGAAGCTCTGGCGAGTCACGGTGCAGCCACGGCGTTGAGGTTAGTTGCCGTTGCGACGCACGCCGTTCTCGTGCTTTTGTTGTTTCCGCCTATATTTATGTTGTTTACAATTATCCGGCGCGACAGTGACTTTAATTTTTGCAAAAACTAGTGCGCTCGATTGTCGTTGGTAATTTTTTTGAGCTCACATAAGTCATCTCACGCGGACGTTTTGTATTGTTATGCAAGTGAGTTGCCAATTTTCCCGTGTCGAATTTCATTCATGTCGTCCGATGACCCTGTTCTCGTGATTTGTTTACTTTTTTGTTTACTATTTTGTTTACATTTTAGTTCTCTTTTGTTCGCCGTTTTTGAAGCTCTTTTTTTGCATCGAAATTGCAGAAATAAGTCGATGAGAATTATTCGAACGGCTATGTAAAAATGGACCGAGTGTAACTTTTGCTTATCAGGGAATGTGTTTATCAATGTCTGCGTAACTTGCGATGGAAAAATGTGTAACCAAATATAGTACCGCTTTCTCCCTCGAAATTAAACGGAGTAGAAAAAGAGAGATTTGAAAAAATACAAATTCATTCAATTTTGAAACTCAAAATACCCAAACATTTTCGAATTTCAAACAATGAAGATAAATTGTTTGTGATTTGTCTTATTCTTACGTTAATCAAATTCGAATTTTATCAAAATTAGGTGTGAAAACAAACATTTCTAATTCATCAAAAGTCAAAAATGTATCTGAAAAACGTTGATTAGCAATATTTAACAGGAACGTAATTCGTGTTACAGATTTGGATTCGCAATTTGAATAAAATTTGAATCGAATTTGCAATTTCAATGATACTCCAATTAACTCTCATTCAAAAAACGATTACTTTGTTAATAAGCTCATTAAAAATAACTATAAACAAATTTGTTCATTCGCTTTTTAAGGTAGTCATATTTTTCAGTCCTTCTAGTGTTAATCATCGGCTTATTTATTATTTTCGTCTTTCAATCATGACTGCAATTCGATAAAATACTTTTCAACTTTGTTGGCATCTTTCGAGTCACATTTTCATGATTCACTATCTATTTGCAAAAAAAATGAGAACGTTAGAAAAAAACATAAATCATTTCGTAGGTGTATTTTAAATATAAAACTGGAAAAGCCACAAAACGCGTGAAAACAGATTTTGGATATCACAACGTGTTGATCTGAGATCATTTGTGACATGTAAAATTAGACGTTTATTAATAACCTGATTTCAGGAAGGGTTGAAAAATTGCAACTAATGGAGCGTAAACATATTAGCTCATCTTATAAATACACTAATTTTTTCCGACAAGTCTGTACCAAGACTGCATACAAATATTCTCCATTCTGATTAAAAGTTTTCATTCGTACAAAAACAAAACTATAAATAGTTCGGGCGTGTAATAAATGATTGGGGCAACATTTAAAATTCAAAATAGAAAGCACGTTTTAAAGAGGAGATGACATTGATTAAAATTTAAATCGATTTTTAATACGGAGTTTTATTTCAGATTCAATTTTTCCCGCCTATCGACTTTTTAGGGCTTCTTAACAGCAATTCTCAACATTTTCAAAACATTGTCTACAAACTTTTTTTTCCAACTTGCATTGAACACGTGCTAGAAAAATTAGCTGCTAAATTCTGTTTTTTTTTCGTCATTAAAACAGTAATTATTTTTTCCCCGACTTTAATAGTATATTATTCGGTTAAGTCTCGCTCTTTTTTTAATCAAATTTATGTTTCGATTTCACCTCATATTACCTGCCAGTAATTAAGACTAAAAATAACCACGATCAGCTGATTTTCTTACACAACCAAAATAAATGAAATAAAATAAATCAATATCAAAACTCCAGTTTGAAGTTTACAACTTTTTTACAACTTTTTTGTTTAAATTTGGAAAAAAAAATTAGCAAAAAAATTGAAATCAAAGTTGAATATCGTTTCTGATAAGTCAAATAATCGTACCTGGATTGTGAATCACATTTTAATGTAATCAATTTTTTACTCAAATGCGCAATACCGATTTTTGTTGATAAAAATTGTGCCTTATTACGAACATTAGTCATCCCACTCGATTGCGTTGTTATGTCAAGTATGGGACGATCTGAAATTCCCTGTCCAATTTTGTGTCTCTCCATGCGTACAGATTACACAGTCGTCGCTTCAATAAAACATGTTCTGAATGAGCATGTGTAATTACTCCATCATTACTTTTATCTCTTCATCACATAAGACGCTAATTCCACATTACCGTAATCGTTTTGTCTTTGAACTATTAGAAGACCTATTTGAACTAAAATTACATCAATCTCCAAACTAAAACACTTGAACTCCCAATGAAAACACAATAACTTTGTTTTCACACGATCAAACAACAATGAACCATTTTTAACCATCGAAAAACAATGTTTATTTTGCAGACATGGTGCAGCATTTTGTAACAGTGTGTGTGGTGTGTGTATTGTGTGCAGCACACACACCATGCTCGGCCCACACAGATTTGTCGCGACCACAGCATTTGAGGCTGAAGGAAAGTTTGGTGGAGCAGCTGGGGCCGATTCCCTCGGATATACAAGAGTTAAACTCGGGTGGACGATTGGCAAGGTCGGCCGAGGTGGAGCACACCCACGCTCCTGACGACGATGACACGGACGACGTCAGGAACGCGAATTATCACGAGCTTATGAAAAGACTGGGCCAGGCAGAGCAACACCAAGAGACCTCCCAGAAGCCCAGATTGAGGCGACATGCCGACGAACACGAACAGACATTTTTTATTAAACAACTGTTCAATGATTTCGGCGATGGCCAGCACATGACGATTGACGGATTTGAAAAGTTACTTAATAAGTTAGGATTAGTTAGTCTAGTTACTGACCCACACAAGCACTCATCTAAGACGAGCAATATTAGAGAAGGTGATTTTTAAACTTTTAAAACTAGTTTTTTAAAAAAGGTTTTGTTAAGAAGACACAAATAAGAAGGTGATATTAAAGTTTGAAAAATGACGAGATCTTATTTCGTAAAAATTAAGGATGAGAAACAATGTCTCGATTTAGATTTAGATACTTCTCACAATAATTGAGTCGATTTACATGTTTGTCAATTGGATTTTAGTCACGCTTGATTCCATTGAGAGGAATTAATAATATCTGAAGCTCTTGTAACTTGTAAATTAATTAATCGGTATTAATCACTTTTGTTGCAACGATGTTGTTCGATCAAATTCGATTAGTCAGATGTTTGGTGCGAATAAATTTATATTGACTCATCAAATTGCAGAATTCAGTTTTTTTGAAAATACGAGAGAAAAATAAACGTTGAACTGAAAAAATGCAAACTGGTATGTACAGTTACAAGTTCTAATCGAGTTTTAAAAATTGCGTCTGCAACAATTACGCTGTCACAAAAAAGGATGTTTTTGTAAACGAACGAGTCTTGGTTAATTGAGAGAAAAAAACTGGTTCTTTAATGATACTTAAGTATTTGGTATTTTACTCTATTGACCTTATCAAATTACTAATCGTTTTTATTGACTGGGTTGTTAAATGAATGGAACCAATAACGCTCGTCAATCGATGAACGAATTTAATAAATTGCAACCTTTTTATGTTTTTATTCTTAGATCAGACTTCTAACTTGACATTTTATATTTCATATTTCATATACAAAAACCTAATAAAGATTAAGTCATAAAACGGAACTCGACTTTTTGTCTTCTTGAAACGACAATAATTTATCTGTTAAAGAACACCGTTTTTTCTTTGCGAAAATGTGTAATAACTACTTTTGTGTTTTCAGTCGACTCCACGAGCGAACGTGAGAAAAACAGCACAGCCATTAACAAGTCCAAGGATTCGAAGAAAAAGGTAAATCTTTTAATTCATTAAAAAATATAAATAATAATCAAAGAATCGTCTGATTGATAAATGATTTATTGTTTGCAGTGTCTAAACAGTAACGAACTGTTGAGTAGCTTATCAGAGGACGATGCATACAAAACTAGAAACGCCACAACCATGCCGATCTGGCTATTTGAGAGGGTCTGTCCAGCACTCATCTACCAGCTGGCATCAGACGCAAATCGGGACGACGATTGTCTGCAAATCCCGGATAATTATTCTCATCTCCACCTCGAAGACCTAACGTCTAGCGAGATGGATAACAATTCCTTACAAGGTCCGTGGTCTGGACTTATCAGTGCAAACAATTAGAGAACAAAAAAATTCATTACGATTGTCCGCGTTAAGATAAAATGTTCTTCTACGACGCGCAATGTCAATATATTTTCAATCATTAAGATTAAGATTATTGTGTGACGATGGTGATTTCATACAATCTCGAGCCTTGATTTTAAATCAAATCATTGTAAAGTCAAATCACAAGTTGAGTTTCTTTTAATCTGAAAAAAGGAATGAAATTTTATTCAGCTGAACACAAAGTATCTTTTCTGAATGATTTTTTTGTATGTACAACTCAAAAACTCGCTTGTTTGTTTTTTTCAGTTTGGGTGTACTCGAGTATAAGCATATTAGTGATAAGCATCTGCGGGCTGTTCGGAGTAGCGGTCATCCCGATAATGGGCAAGAGTTATTACAACCAGCTGTTGCAATTTTTAGTCGCTCTTGCAGTCGGTACATTATGCGGCGACGCGTTAATACACTTGTTGCCACACGTAAGTTGCTACTTCTTTTGATTCGCTAAATTGTTTTTCAACTTTTTTTTTCCTTCAACGGGAAGTCAATAATGATAAACATTTGTTCGATTATAGGCAATGATGTCGCATTCTGAGCATGGCCATTCGCACGAGACTCTGGATCACGAAACTGCACACAACTTGAACATGTGGAAAGGATTTACAGCGATGATGGGAGTGGTTCTATTTTTCTTTACGGAAAAGGCACTGAACATGATCGCCGAGTGGAGAAAGCACCGTCAGAGGCGAAGCAAAGTGTGTAAACCAATAGCTTGAAACTTTTTCTGATGGTTGATCAAATTTTTAGGTCTGAAAAGAATGTTTTTTTTAATGAAATTCATGTTTTTCAGTTGCCAGCTCGAGTGAAAGTTATGCGCGAACCTGAACTGTCCAACAGCAACGCCTCTGTGGGTGAGAAATTGTGCAAACACAAGTACTCATCGTACCCTTATTGTTATGGAGAAATCGCAACTGAGAATCAAGGTGAACACAGTCGACTGATGAATTATTGTTACGCAATGACAAAATACGTGCAATGACAAATTGATTGTGTATTTATTATTGTTATTGCAGACAACCATCAGCACAATCACAAGCCAGCGGAAGAGGAGAAACCGTTGACGTCACACTGCAACTCGGTGAAAATAATGGACCGTGAGAGCGAGAAAAAGGAGGTTGACGATTGGAAGCTCGACGAGCAGATGAAAAAGAGCGCCGACAACGCCGAGGTATCGATGAATGAAAACGAGAGCTACACGGTGATTCTTCGGGAACATGAAAATCGACATCATGGTCACACGCATTCGCATGGTACATAACGATTGTAAACGTTTTGTCATTCAAAGTACCTTGCTGGTAACAATTTTCATTCAGTCTTTCTCCCATGGTTGGTTTCAGGTCACGTTCATTCTGCGCCAGAGTCAATGTCAAGTGTCGCTTGGATGGTAATCATGGGAGATGGACTCCACAATTTTACAGACGGCATGGCCATTGGAGCAGCCTTCTCAGCTGGCATTGCTGGCGGATTCTCCACGGCTATAGCTGTATTTTGTCACGAATTACCTCACGAATTGGGTAACCATTCTTTTTTTCATTGAAACGAAAAATTGAGTTCAAGTAAGGAAGATTGGGGTAAAAGTCAGCAGCAAAATGTGCTGCGTAACATCCAATAAAAATCAACAAGAACATTTAAATATGCGCTTTTCAGGGTCGAAGTAATTTTGTGCGAAATAAAAAAAAATGTTGAAAAATATCGGGAATATTGACAATAAATTTTGTTGATACATAAAATTAGAATATTTGTTAGTTTTTCGACGTGGAATGTCAAGTTCAAGAAAATTTATGTCATTCAAATGACAATTTAAGATAATTTTATTTTTTTATAAATTTCGTGTAATAATGATGATTTGCAAATTTATGTTGATAGTAGTCACGTGCTAATCAGCTATTTCGTCAATATTAGTCACTCACAATAACTCCACGGTGCAAAATTTTATAGATTTGATTCAATCTTATCAAAGACAATTTTGGAAAATGTTAGCGCCGGCTGACATTTCTAATTCAAAATTTGTCATTTTTCTCTCACTCTTTTTCAATTATAAAACATTAATATAAAAATTTATTGAAATTCGTGAAATTGTATTTATAAAAAGTTGTAGTGTTTATCCCTTGTCTTCCCTATTGAAGTACTGATTTAATTTTCCATTTTATTTAATAACATTTTTATTAATTACTAATTTCATCATTTACAGGAGATTTTGCGGTGCTTTTGAAAGCAGGCATGAGTGCAAAGCAAGCGGTGTTTTATAATCTGTTATCGTCGGTGCTATGTTTGTTTGGTATGATATTCGGAGTTTTATTAGGAGGCACCCCGGCCATGAGCAGTTGGATATTCTCTGGGGCTGCTGGGATGTTTATCTATATCGCCCTTGTAGACATGGTGAGTGGATCTAAAATATTATAATCATTATGAATTTTTAGTTTTGCTTTTTAAAATGGTTTAAAATGGTTTAAAATGGTTTTTTCAGATGCCTGAACTTTCTTCAAATCATTCTGACAAGGCACCTTACTGGCAGGGTATATTACAAGGATTGGGACTGATTACAGGTATCGGCATCATGTTGATAATAGCGCTTTATGAACACGATCTTAAACATATTTTTGGCGATTGAAATGACAAGGTCTGATTCAACTATTAGCTTTGCTCATAAATTAATATCTACACCGAATATTATTTAGGATGAAACGGTCATTATCACGCAAATTAAATGTCGAACGTATGTCTCAATGATGCACAATTCTGTAAATACGTAGAACTTTTAAAGATTTTACGTTTAAATGATGGCACAAATGTTCAGACTAGACAAACTCTTATTTTTCTTCTAAGAATGTTGAACTTTTTCTACTCAAACTCTGGATTGAGTATGAATAAGATTCTACTGACGGTTTGGTGTACTACATGATACTAAAGTTCGAATTCATTTTACAAATTGAAAATAATAATTCAATATTCTAAAAATGATGAAAAGTATTTAAGGGAGGTATAACGTAAAACTAGAAAATTTAATTAGTACAAAGTAACTATTAAAATTGAGAGATAAGCAAGTGGAGATGTTTTGCAAAATTTTTTTATCTTCAATTTTTGTATTCTGAAGTTAATGTTTTAATTGAATTATGTTATTTGAAAGTCTGAAATTGTGCGTGAGAAATCGACTTTCGTGTAAAGTTAATTAAGAAATTCAACCTACAGAATTATGCTTAGGACATTTAAATATTATTTACTCGGAAATGCAGTTACGTAATATTTAAATGAAAAGTTTAGCGCACATCAAGCGTGAGATGTGTATCAGAAAGTTCATTCACGAGTTGAATGTATTTTTCTGCGTTTTAACTAAGAAATTCTTTGAACTTGAAACGTAATTTAGGCGCTATCAATTGATTTGCATTTTTGGTTAAGCGAAAAGAAAAATGTTCGAGTTTATTTTTACAGTTTAATTTTAACTACTCAAACAGAATGATGATTTATCAAAAGTCAGGGAACTTAATTGTTTTTGTTCGCGTTATTTTGTGTGCTTTTATTTGCATTGCGATAACAATTTTACTGCAACACGAATTTTTGTTGGCATTTTGTAACTTTACTTTATTAGTACTTAAGCATTATTTTTATATCAGCGACAACAATATCGAAACGAAAGATGCAAGCACAAAGACTCGATGAGATGTATTTCTTATGATTGAATAATTTATGGATGGTCAGAAATCGAGCGAATTATTTATTTTTTTAATGATATATATCATTAGAGGCGTCGATGTAAAAGTTCGAGATAGTCGTTAGTAAAACTAGCGTCGCTTAGTCGGTCTAAGATTATAAATACTTTGTTGAAGCATCTTTCAATTCAAGTGTAATTGCAAATGTGTTTATGTTAATTCTAATTCTGATTATTCAGAATTTGCTCAACTTGCGCGTGTGCGTAAAATGCTTGAATTGTCATTATTTTTGTGAGCTCCAATTTTAAGTTGACTGCCTGAACTTGAAAGTGAAACAACATATAAATGTTACATTAAACGATTCAAAACTAAGTCACTCCCTCATTGTTACATCTGTCAATGTTATAATAATTTTAATGGTAAATAACAACTAATTTGCATTCAAATAGTTTGCAGACTCTGTAATTGCTTCTGAACATAAACCGAACAGTGTGAAATGTTTTTTTTTTTCATATCTCAGTCAGCGTTTAACAGTTCGTTATAATTAACGTTTTTTGTTACAATATCTTTATTCCGTTTTTTAAACCGTTTCACTGTTGTATCTCACTGACGTTTTTTTTATAAATATTTGAACTTCATGTTACGTTTAAACTATTCATTACTATATAAAAAACTACGTTTTAGTAGAATCAATCGAAAGATACTGATAACATTTTGGTGCTTAGAATTGTCACTTGCATTCAAATATCATTCTGTTAAATTTAAGATTAAAAAGCAAAAGGAAAGCGAAAGAATGGGAAATGTAAAACTTGAGTCGGCGTGTAAATACGTTTTGAAAGTTTCATTATTGTCAAAGTTCGTATTTTTCTATGATTCGTTACAGAATCTCATCTGTTGCTCTACTTTGCGGTGCATTTTATGCTATTTCGTGTGTGATGATACGGTAAATTTTGTAATAACTATCGCACGCCAATGCCAATGAATATTCATTGAAAAAATGAAAACAAAGCAATTGAGAAAAACTAAATAAAGAAAGAATAATAGTTTAACTGTCACAGTTCAACATGATGAAATATTTTTTTATGTACAGATTATAATAGTCTTTAAGCACTGGAGTACACATGCATGCATGATCAAACACGGTGTCGTGACACAAAAGTTTTACTCTCTGTCTTACAAATAACTTCGTCCGATATTAAAAAAAAATGCTATTTTTTATACTATAATATAATATACATTTAGAAATGTTGAGACGCACGGTCAAATGAAGTTAAGAATTAGTTTAAGTCTGTCTTTGTTGATCTTTTAATGTCTATATTTTAAAGACACAGTAACGTTTTTTTGTTCGACACCGTGGCATCAAGTACTGTACAAACTTATCTACAGCGTGTCATTTGTATACTGTAATTGCCTATTGAATAACCATGTGATAGACGATGATGGAATTGTGAGAAAAAAAACAGGAAAATAATAAAATCACATCACATTCAACATCTTCGAAGTTGTATTTTTCATTACTGATTTTTCATTTCGTTGTTCACTTTATTTATAATGTCACAAATATAACTTTCGAAAAGTTTAAACATCTTTTCTGTGAAGAAAATCGGATTTCAATATTTGAAATTCCCGCTTAATATTTCAAACTAGTAACCTAACCTAAACTTTGACTCCAGCCGCTAAAATTCAACGAGTTCCAGTAAACTTCCGCCAGGTGGCGTGCAAATTTTGTCTCTCGCACGTGAGTTTAAGTACGTGGAGAATAAGAACGGGGTGGAGAGCGGAAATCTTCAGCTTTGCGCAGTGGCGATATCGTAACCAATGAGGTTCTACCGAGGTGCGATTATTGCTAGTTGAAAACTTTTACCAATACCCCGCCATGTCGGTGTGAAATACCATCGTCTTGGCAATTTTTGAAAGTTTCTACGGAAACTGCTAAGTACCTTCCAAAAATAATCTTCCTAAAACATATAGACCGAAAGGATTACGCTCCTATTTTTCAGATATTTAACCACATTCAATTTCAATTTCTTAGTTAGTTTAGAGAAAGGGAAATTGATTATGTTGCAGAAAGTTCAAAACTTTCTTAATGTTAATCACTCTTTCAGTATTTTTTAGGTTTTGGCTTCGATTCAAAGATTATGGCGGTATTTAAAAATATTAACGAACGGCCAATTTTGACACGTCGGACGCCATAAGTCAGGTTGTCGAGCGACCCTAATTTTAGATAATACCTCGGATAATGTAAAGATTGAAAGAATCAACGCACACGGAACGTTAGGAAACGCGATTAATAAATAAAAGGATGTATGCAGATTGCATGTGGGATTTATTTAAGGTGACATGAAGCGGAACACAGTGATCAAATCCGAATTTACGTATATTTTTAAGCCTGCTAAGTTTATTCCAACGACTTTCTTTATTTCTTTCATTACTTTTTATTTGAAGACACAAAATCCAGCATTAATATACAAATTAAAATAAAAATTATACATTGAATCCTTCCACTTCCATTCTGCCTACTTTTTATTGTTAAAAAATAACAATTGTTACACTTTGTATTTGATTTTAATAAATCTTCGAAATCAATTTTGTTTAATTGACAGACACTTCTGATGCTAATCTGGTTAGGTCAAGTATTAAAGACACGATAAGGTTTCTTCGATTGCGTGCGGTTATTAACCGCAAATTTTTCTGTTAGTTACACTTGTTTGCTCATCACCTTTCCATCTCTGCTATCAATCCTTACACTAAATCAACTCCAATCGTAAATTGTCTTCCAACACCCACGAAAAAAATTGGAAAATCTGTATTTTCGTTCACTCGCATAAACAATCGTCACAAAGTTTCCCTCAATTACGTAATTTACGAACATTTACAAAAAAAGAATTTTTTGCGAATTTATGTGAAAAAGAGTATCTGAATGCTCCTTTTCGCACGATCTTAAAAATATAATTTTATAATAGACGGATTTCTCCGAAGTGATTCAGTTGCAAAATAAATTTTTTGCGAGACAAACGTCAGTTTTGTCGGTCGCTTAAAACTTGCACGAGCAGTCGAAAACAAACATTGTCTTTCTGTTCGAGAAAAAAGGTTTTGTGATCATGGGAAATTCGAATTGTTGTGCTGATACCTCAACTGATATTAAAAAGGTAAGTTTTTTCAATTTGTCCTTTGAAGATCAAGTTTCAGAACTGTAAAATTATTGTAACAAGAAACTTGTTTGAACTTTTTTCTGCAATATAAAAAGAAAAGTTATAATATTTTCGGTGGCTGATTTTTGGGATCGTCAATTCCATCTCAGTGCAGTTCATAATGAAATATGAACATGAACCCATTGATGTTGTGAGCATAAGTTGCATTAATCTCATTGAGACAACGACATTTTCATTCGAGCATAATGAGTGGGTGGCGTCAGAAGGATGCAAGGTTGTGAGAACTTAACGTGTGTCACCTTAGCCTGTCATTCAGCCGTATGAAACCCCGTCTTAACTTGCAATGCTGATTTATGTACCAGATTTGTATAAAACCATTAAAAAATGCATTCATTTCCGTTAATTAACGTCAAGAATATCTGAGAACATTCATACTAGATTTCCAGAATTGAATCCTCAATCTTTTAAAATATTCATCAGTTTATGGCGCAAAGACAATAAAAATTGCAGTAAAATTCTTGCAACAAGAATTTTCAATGAAAAATAAAAATAGAACAAAGTGCTGAAAATGATAAAATAAAAAAGCAAGAAAATAAACACGTTCAAATAAAATGGAGGGTAATTTTGAGATTCTTATCATTATTATTAGACCGGTAAGTGATGTTTATGTTATCATTTTATATGAAAATCCGTTCACATTCATAAGTAAAGATCTATTAAGGTGTCTAATTGCAGTAATTTGTTCGATTATTGTTCGGTATAAATATCCAACAAATTGTATCGCTGGATAAAAATGTTGACCTATCATTTGTGTAATGGGTGCCTTGGCAGCGATTGAGTCATAGATCTGGACTCATAAAATATTTTAAAAGCTACTTGGATCATTTGAATGGGACATACAACTTTGTTGTTCACGATATCAGAGTCATTATATCGCAATATTATTAACGTCTGGATTCATGAATTATCCGGATCCAAGTATGGTTGTAATCAACGCGCGACTCTCGCAATTACTTTCATTGCAGTTGAGATACAATAAATATAACAATGTTTCTAGTGCTAAGCAGAGTCAGTCTGGAATATTCTTGTAATCTGGTTAAGTCCAGATGATGTCTGGAATCCTCTCCTATGAATCTCCCCTTGAATCAAAAATCTATAATTGTTTTCTCCTTCTTAAAAAACGACATTTTTTGAAAAAGAAAAACATTCAAAATAGAAAATCATACAAAATAAGTTTTGCAAATATTCAGTTTTTTTTTTATTTTTAGAATTATTGGTCAAAGTTTGATTTACAGTCGTACAAAAATTGTATCGAAATATTTTTGTTCGATACGAATCATGGGAGTTTCGTAACGTATGAAAGATAAACAAATGAAGAGTTTTTTTTTAAAAATTGAGTCAGATTGATTCGAAAAATTAGTCGAAATAAAGAACAGAGGGTAACAATTAGAAGAATGTGTGAAACTTATGAGGTCAAGGGAGAAAATTTAATTAGATTGTTTACCGCTGCGATTTGTTTTTTGTTTTCTAATCTTTTATGAAGCATAATGAACATAATTAATTATTATCGCCGCAGGGGATATGCACAATGCAATGCACGTTTTCAACCGCAAACGTTTTATAAATTATGAAAAATGACGCTCGCGTTATCGCGATAACAATCGGCGCAAACTTACGCTGACAGTCCGTACACTTTAATTGTTCTTAGAGGGGCCGTTTCAATTATCGCTTTTTTTCTTTCGCGATTATTTAAGAATTCCTCATGATTTTTCATTTATTATGTGGCAAATGAAAATTTATAACTGTTACAAAACGCATTCAGCATTATTAATAAACGTTCTATTGTTCGATTACAATTTACAATTTAAAAACACGCGTTTTATTGAGTCGTTTATTATTTTTTTGATAGTATAAAAATGTGAAATAAAATTCAAAAAATGCATCTAACATTTTGTTCAAAAAACATTTAACAAAACAAAAAAGTTTTTCTGATAGAACATTTTTTAAAACAGTTCAAAAAAGTTTCAGTTTTTTTTCATTAAAACTGAAAGGGGGGACTTTATTTCTAAACCAGCTTGAGTTGAAAAAATGATTTTTTTTCCAATACAGAACGGTTGGGTTATAGCAAAAGAGCGACGGTGTCGTAACGCGTACTGAAATGTTGATAAGCGCGCGATGGAAGTGTTCAATCTCTGTTGTAACATTCAGCGCTACAGCTGTTCCTATGCTTTGTCAATGAATGTCCTCATTTTGTGTGGTGAATGTTGACGCCAGTGACGCAAAGTGGCTGATCATCGTGACAACGAAATCGTGTTTCTTCCGACTCCGCACCGGCATTTCTCATCCGCCAAGCAACTATTTCTTCGTTCTTGTTTATTTTTACATCAAAGCGCCTTTTGTTGCCCCAGTTTTTCTTTGTTGTGATTCAGATTTGTGGTTTTTGACTTGTTTGAAACAATTTTCGTTCGTTGCAAATCGTGGTTTGGAGTTCTGAGAATGTTGTGAGGCTGCGAAGAAGCGTCCAGAAACATCGAGATGAGGAACACTGGTCCAGCCAGAGGTGTCAAACCTAACCGTAGAGTCGACTCGAATCCACATCAGCTTAATCAAAGAAACGGTCTGGTAGGTACTGATAACACTTTTTTTAGGTAAAAATAACGATCGTTTTATCGCTCGGAAGAATTGTTTATAAACTTTTCCACGGTTAGGTTTTTGGCAGTACGATTTGGCGAAACCAAAGTTTAATCTGTGCAACATTTTCTAAACAATTAGTTTATTTATTGTTTTGGATAGATGTAAGTATAAAATAGTTAAGAAAAGCGAGGCTTTAGAATTATAAAAGATCAAATTTTAATTATATATGCAATCGGTTGAGTTGGAAGGAGCCCGTTGGATTAGTTAATAAAAATTGTTCATAGATAAAAATGCGTTTTTTTCACACGACCATCGCCCACGTGTATTCAAACTACTTTTACTCTCACTCCACGCTGATCTTTTCCATTGAACATTCGACGCTGATATAAATTTATATAATCTTTTCTTTTAGCTAAGTCTGAAGAATTCGACCGTTGAAAATTATTTTAGACCTTTTCAATTTTTGTAAAATAGTTTAACTTGAAACTAAAATATCTTTTCATTTGTAGTTATAGATGATTTTTCAATTAGTACAATTTCTGTTCTTCTTACTTTTATGTTGTTAAAATAATTTGTTTGTATTTGTGACTGTTTCTTTATTGAAATCATCTTACATCTACTTTAGCACCCAAGCAGTTGGTTGCATTTACTTAGATCATGTCCGGTCGCCTACACGCGACTATGGAGAAATGCGTTTCAGTCGCGCAATTTCCAACGCCAGCTTCCATTCATAAACGATCGGTTTTCCATTCATTCGTCCGCCATTTGATAATTTCCATTGACAATATTTTCTATGAAATAAAACAAACCCATAGGCTCATACAATGAAAAAAAATTTGTTTGTTAACAAAAATTTGTTTCGGTAATTTAAAAATTATTGTAAAATTGAATCTGCATACCAATCCTTGAAACTTAATTTCTCTTCAAAACAATTATTTTTGCTATTGCAAAAATTACAAGCTTTCGATTAATTGAACCATAAATCACAATGCAATACTTCAATTTTATCGATTTAACATTTTGATTTTTTATTTTTCAAACAAATAATAATTTCCAAGGAAACTCGATACGCGAGAAATCATTGTCCGATCGTTTTGCGCGATTAACAATCCGTAGGATCGAATTTCAATGATCGATAAAATAAATGATTCAATTAACTCTCACTGCGTTCTCCTTTTTATCGTTCATTCCTTTCTTTTATCGCCAAAACTTTTTTTTTTACAATCGCAACAGTCGTTTTTGTGATGAAATAAATTGTGTACTAACAATGTTACAGCGCGACACTTTGTTTGTTAATCCATCGTGATAAATGAAACTTGATTCGTATGTTCTTTTTTCTATTTTATTTTTTATAACAGTTTAGTTTATAAGAAGTAAACTTTTTTATAACTTTTGGATAAAATATTGTTGAGCAATTTTCGACGTTGTTTAATTAAACAATGATTTCAAAAAGTACACTCAAAATACGAGATAAAACTTTTTACTCGCAATGTTTATAGAAAGTGGTTTCGTATATCACCCAATAAAGACTGGAGGGTTCGCGAGGGCATTTATACACGAGGAGTCGCAACCAACAAGATCAAATTAACGCGTGTAATGTATTCTCCAGATTCCACTGGTTAAAGTGACCTATAATTGGACATTTTCATACCACCCATACGTAAATTACGAAAAAGCAAGTAACTGTCAAGACAGAAAAGACAAAAATAAAAAACTTTAAAAAACTTATCTCAAATTTTGTATCAAGACTTTGCAGAGCATTTTGTTATGGCTGAGGGTTTTAAGACAAGATTTTCATCTCGTTTGATTCTCATTTTCGTGGAATATTTTCAAACAAACTTAAGAAAGTCAAGAAAAGGAATATGAAAATTGTTTCTTCACGATAAAAATTGTAATTCAGAATGAATTATTGTTAAAAATTGCATAATTCAATTATTTCGAGATTCTTGAAGAAAAAACAAAACGGTTCGGAGCATGAAATGAAGACGCGTTACACGGATTGAGTAAACTCGTCGACCTGGACAATGCAACGAAACGTGTTTTAGCGCGTGTATATATTTGGCTTGCTAATTTTATGCAAACGCTTTTTCCACGGCGCTTGCGCAGCGTCTGCGAAACATTGGTCATGAACATGCAGATTCTTTACCGATGTAATTGGACGTCTGTTTATATTTCGATCCGAATCTCTAAACAGAAGAAAAAAATCTCAAATCGTCAAACTTCAAGTTTCCACAGAGGCGCCTGTTTTACGACTGCACTTTTTACCTACTTGAAATTGAATAAAGACGATATTCAAATAAACATCTAAGAGAACATAAAAAATTATCATTTGATTTTGTTTTTTCATTGGACTCAAAAAGGTACCCGAAAAATAAATCAAGAAAATTGCCAACAAATCGGTTACATTCTGGAGTGTCATTTTTACAATGTAAACGACCTTTCATGTTCTCACGACTCGAATGACATAACGCTGCTGACCATTCAAAACAAAAACCTGCTGCTTCTTCTGCTTCTCGGCTTGTTTTTTTTATTGTCATCGATTTTTCAACCTCCAAACAACGCTTAGCCGACAAATTGATAAATAATAGAAGTTGACACTGATAAACAATTAAGTAATAAACAGCCAATGTCTTCGTCCGGTCGGATAATTGATCGTTGGGATCGCGAAAATAAATTCACAAGACTTATAAGCATACTTAAGGCTTTCTTGACTGTACAATATGTTAATATGCGATTGTATCTGCGATCATAAAATATTCGAATTTATTACTTTGTAAGCACTCTAACAATGCGAGAGGATCAAGAATTCAATTAATTATTTAACAATTTTTTGTTCTCGCCTTTCAAAAAGAATAAAAGTTAATAATAACAGTTTGATCGACAGGTTTATAAGATGGCGCTAAGAGTTATTATTTGTCTTTTGAATTTCAATTTTTCAAGGATCCCATTCATGCAACAACAACCCCATTGTTTTCATAGGTGATACTCGACACTGTTTTTATGCGCATAAAACTGTTGACTTTTGCAACGCGCGCCATGCACAAATATGATACAAAGAAAAAAAAATAGTCTCTATGTGAACGTGTTCGTAAAAGCGCAATTGTCGCTCCACGGTTTTATGTTCTTCTCGGACGGATTCAATTTGTTTATTGTTCAAGTTGACCACGTCGGCGGAGCACATTTCACCAAGTTTATTTTATGTCTGCCCGAATCGGGGCCAGACGCCAATACCGGCTTCCCAGAATCTGCTCCAATTGCAGTGCAAACACGTTGCTAATCATTTTTGTCATCATGAATGATAAATTGACGTGAGAAACAATCTCACTTTTATCCATAAAAAACGTCCAGACAACGAATTCAATTAGCAGTTGACTTTTTGAAAATTCAATTCTGTTTTGCTTTGAATCGTTGACCTCTTCGACCTTGGGATGGTTGTTTATTATTTTCTGCAAAGAAAACAAGTTTGTAAACATGTTGGAGAATTCAAATGTAAATAAAGAATGGAGTATAAACGAAAATGGGGTTGACAATAATTATGCGAGCTATGTTATTTCAAAGCGATCCTAAAACTGTACCGTTTATCATTGTGAGTACATCGCACGCACCTATGCAAAGGCGGCATTCTTGCATACAAACAAACACAATATTTACCACAACATGTCGCGACCGTGACCGATTTTCGTTGACGATAACCCCTGTTGTGTTGTCAAATACAGTGCTGACAAGTCATCTGTGGCTGATTCTGCCAAAAGGTAGAAATTGAGATTGTAAATATTTACAAAATTCATATTCGAGTACATAAACAAGTGTTGGTCAAAAACAATAATAAAGTTTGCAAAATATTGTCTAAGTGTAGACTGAAAAATGAGAATCATAGATCTCTTTCTCTTACAAATCGGGAATCGATTAACGCGATCACGATCGCTATGACAATATTGTTCCCCGTTGCACAATTATCGCAGTACGCGCAGGCAAAGAAAAAGAGAGCCGGAGTGTGTGTCAGGGTCGTTTTCGCGTCCCGCGGAAAAGTTATTTATTCCGATTACTATCGCGGCGATCTTTGATTTTCATCACTCGATCGACGTTGCATGCAAAAGAAATCCTTCTCCTACGAAAGTTAATGCAAAATGCGTGATGAATTTATGGCGCACAGCGAGCTCATTTTCTCTTGAGATCCAATCAATCCGCTTGTCTACGCGTGTTTTCTTTGTTCCGAGTCATCGAAACCTCAACTCGTCAGATAAGCCGTTCATTTGTTTACAATTTGTTTACAAATAACCAGAACAAACCTAACCTAAATTTCGAACCGAAAGAAAACTTGAGTGTCTTAAAAAATGGCGGGAAGAAAGGATGGTACCAAAGCACTGCAGCGAGAAATCACCAACATGGAAGAATGGGAAGCGTTTTTGGAACTGAGTGGAATTTTAGTTGCGGAAATTTATTCGGAATGGAGTGGGCCCTGTGTTGCAATGGCGAGTACGTTGCGTAGAATCAAATTCGAGGTGGCTGGAGACCTTGTCAATTATGCGCTTATAGACAATGAGAAGATCGAAATGATGAAAAGGTTCTGTTACACTTGCGAGCCTATTTGGATGTTCATACAAGATGGAAAGATGGTCAACTTCATGTATGGCTCCGATTGTCCGCAGTTTAGTGATTTACTGTTGAGTGAGATTCAAAGGTTCAAAGACGGACGGGAACCAGAATGGTCTTGCTTGCCAGAGGAACGAGGTCCTGAGGAAGCTGAGCGGTGGGAAAAATCAGAAGCTATTAGGTAAATGTTAAACAAATTTTTGAACTCAGTTCAATTCAGTTGGAATCAATTAAAAGGAAAATATAAACAAATGCAATTTTGAAAGTTTTTTCAAATATTTAATAACAAAATCGACACTTTAAAGATTAGAAAAAGAGAAACAGCAGAAAGAATTGGAAGACCAAGAAAAGAAAGAGAAATACGACAACTATTTGAACCAGATGACGTCTGAGCTTTGCGAACAAACAGCCATAGTTCTTTTACCCTGGGTATTCTGGGACGAAAATCACGAGCCCCTCAATAAGGAACGAGTTGCAGCTTACAGTGAATTGAAAAACGACCTTTTCTTGGAGTGTTTTGAGATTGCCGAGGAAAAAATGTTCGATTTTCACGACACTGCAGTGCTGCAGGAAGATGAAAGCATTCAAGATGCCATAAGTAATTGTTTCAGTTGACTATTAGCTTTTTGAATATTTTGTTTACTAAACTTTTTTGAATGTTTAAAGCCGCACATTTTGGAAACAAATGTTTGGGGCTTCGATTGAAAAGTAAACAACCTCATCCTGACTGGCCCGTACCGTATCCGTACAGATGTCCAGAAGGTATGACGCCATGCCCAACGCGAAAAATTGGAGACGTTGAAGATTATCTTGCTCATATCACGAAGGATCAACCTTTTCCACTAATTTCGCCGTCTTTGGTCAGACGAAATTTTGATGAGCCATTCTGGGACAGGCACATGTTTCCCATTCAATTTGACGGGGAAGAAGTTATAGAAACCGAAGAACCTGTTTTACCTGCTGTTTGGTTTCCTTCAAACGTTAGTAAACAAAACAAAGTGAACAAACAACGTAAAGATTCATTTAAACATGAGTTGTTTTTCAGGGAGTAGAAAAAGTTGAATTTTTCAATCAAGTTTTTAAGGATTACATGGATCGGTTCCATCCCTACATCGTTCCCGAGCCGCCATTACCTCTGGCTGCATTCAAATTTGATTCTAAAATTTTTGAAATTCTGCCTGAAACTTGTGAGAAATACGAAAACGCCATTGTTAACATAGGCATTTATGAATACGATCGGCCACCACTTGCACGTCGGTTTGTTTCGACTGTGCCGGATTTTCTTGAAAAAGTAAACGTACAATTTACTTAAATTGGAATCTAGGATAAGTTAATTATTAAAATTGTTGTTATTCTTAACAGATACAAGTGAAAACTGGTCGCGAGATAGCAGTGATAATTATTGAGCGACTTAACGAAGAAACGTTTTTGTCATTTGCTGGGATTGGAGCGTACTTCATCTCAGAAGACCAGGATGAAATTGAACAAATGCAGTCAAGTTATTTTCCCGCTGATGCTGTTGATACTCTGATTTTTGACGACGATTTCGAAGAGGAGGAGGAAGAAATCGAAGATTTTGGAGAGGAAGGAGAGTTTTATGAATTCCTGGGGGATGAATTTGGTTATGGCGTAGTCGAACCAGCCGACTTTTAAGAAATTGTACAACCTTTTAGAGACGAATTATTAACAGGACAAATTGTTTCTTTGATTTTTATTTTGTTTTGTTTTATCTTGAAACAAGATTTTTCATTCTTGGCTTATACTCAAAACGAAAAATTGCTTCAGGAGTATCTTATTCTTGGATCAATCAGTCTCCTTTTAGAGTAGCCAATTAAAATCGAATTTGCATTCCTAGACAGAACAAAGAAACGGCCGTTACTATCCAACGATCATTAAGCGGATAAATTGCAAGATGGAAAAGAAAAACACAAATTACTCGCGACGAATTTTTTTCAAATTTACATCCACGAAGCGTATCGCCTTTAGATGCCTCGTTTCCGTTGCGAACGATCAGTCATGTTATGACACAAAACAATATTTTCTTTTTTTCGTCTTTAAATCGTCACTTGAACATCTAAGATGGTGTTATTAATTTTTTACCCGAGTCTTTTGTAATTATTGCAATTGTCGTTGTTGCATGAGCTAACGACTCAAAGACGATTTGTATAATTTATCGCGTCGTTAAAGTTACGTCCCCAAATTTATTTGAGGTCTAATATTATAAATGGAAATAACGGAAACAGGAAGTCGGCGAAATTATAGTCGCAACTTAATAGACTTGTCACCGTGGCTGCCTGTTAAGTAAACAATTTCGAGATCACCATTTAGATGAAAAAGCAACGAAAACGATTATTAATTTTGGAATTTTAGATTTTTTGACACTAATCTTCTTCTCACTTTTCGTATCGTTTGATTGATCTTGGAAAATATTTTTTCTCGTGTTTTTTCTTATTTGATTTAAGAATTTCGGTGTTTGACGTAAAATCATGACGATTAAAAATGAAATTGAGTCATTTATTATGACTTTGATCGCGTGTCAAGGATCTGAGATTTAATTTTGTTACGGTAGCATTGTTCGCCACATAAATGGGTCATTATTCTGCTGAATTGGTCGAATTTTTCCAACTTTCTTGCAGAACACGACCTAGTTTAATGTGTTGTTTTCTTTCGAACTCACAAATACGAGTTTGTTATTCTCCATCCTCGCCACAAAAGAGATTTTCGTCAGAATCGTTTAACCAACTCTACAAAAATCCGCTTATTGCAAAATCATTAAGACAAAGAGAAAGAAAAAAGACCGACGCTCAAAGACGCCCCGGAGACTGTTATTAATTTTAATTTCACGTTACATTAATCCGTTTATGTAAATTAATCCACGATTTTTCAGCCTTTAAAACTTCTTAGAAATTCTAACATCAAAAGCGTAATCTAAACGGGTTCTCAGAAAAACTTATTTCTGTCAAATCAATTTCGCTCGTCCGCGTAAGACCAAACAGTTTTATTCGCACGTTTTGTCATAAAATTTCGCATTAAAAAAGCTTTTTTCTGATTTCTACTCGCTTTCTGCAGCATTTTTTTCTCGCGCCTTTTCATTTGTTTTGATTCAAAACTTATTTTCCAACTTGACTTCTTGACATTGCGAAACACAATCTTTATTATCTGTGCTAAAGTTCAAAGTCGTTTCAAACTTTTATTTAAAAAAAACTTTATGAATTACTTTTTGTAACTGAAGATAAATTGCAAAAATTTGCACAAAAATCTCTTTCCCCATCCTAAGTAAATTTTTCACGCAAAAGAACTTTTCTTAATGTCTTGTTCAAATTGCAGAACTGCTTACACGAAGAAAATTTCATAAACAAATTTGATTCTATTATTTTACATTATGAAAACTGAAAATCGTTTTTGCTCTAATAAATTTTACAAAATTTTGTACTCGATTCTGTTTTTTGTCAAATGATATTTTAATTTACGATTTTTGTTCAATGCTAATTTTGTATAATATCCTTTTTGTTTATAAAAACTCAAAAATGAGCAAAAGGGGTTGGGAGTGCAAGTGACCAAGTGGATGAAAAGCGCAACAGGACTAAATCCCTCCCAGGACAGGCGCAGACGTCCTACAGGTTCGAAGGTCAGGACGAAAACGGTGCGCTCGGCACCGCCACTCTTCGTCGGTTGGTTCTCGAGATTCGGTGGGGGTGTGATATATAAACGCAAGACGCTCTCGTCCGGAAGCCAGTGTTCTCTCGTAGGCGGAAACGTATCTCCTCTGGGAGCCGGCAAAAATTCTCCAACAGCAAATGCAACTTGAATTACAACTCTCAAAACTGCAGTGTCAATTGTGTTTGGACGTTCTAAAATTCCAAGGACCGAGTTAGTGACAGTGCTATTTTTGACAGCAATGGCCGCGGTTGACAGCGCGCCTTGACTGTGACATTCGAATCCGAGGTGCGGGCGCGAGGAGCGCGCGCCCAACGCTGGACCGATCCTGCGCCGATATGTCAACGATGGTCGTCAACAAAATCAACATGTACCCTGCGCCGCGACGCACCTTCGTGTCCGGTCTTCACGCGAAGGTACTAATTTTAACTCGACCCGGTGTCAACACCGCTCAAGCTCTCTTTCCGCCAACGAGCTCATTCAAAGTTATGAAAGCTGTCCTTCGTGTTCCAAATAGCTTGCAATGTGTACGTTCGGTGGATCAAAAGAAACCTTCTCCGTTTCATCTTGATCTTTCAGTTGCGCTTCCAACTTGAATTGCAGCTTTTAATTACAAGATTAGAAGTACAAAATTAGTTTTATTTTTTTTATTGCTGCACGTTGACGTTGTTAGATGTAAGATATTGTTTACTCTGGTGATTCAATTTTCGTTCATGAAATTCGTGGAAGGAGCCTTGATTCGGACGTCACGACGCAGACTTTAGTTTAAACCAAGTTTAAACCGTGCCTATGTTTGAATTCCAACGGTACTTATTTAAGAACAAATTTAACTTTTCTATTTCGAAGGAACAATTTGAAGCGCGGTTTCGCAGTGGATCTGAAACTCGAATTGATGAAAAAAATTTATGTAACATTTCAAAATAGTAAACAAAAGTGTAATTTGATTCATTGCACTGTATTTTTATCTTATTATGAATCGCATTAGAAAAAAAAACAGAGAAAAAGCCTAACCGATTATCATTTTCCTTTCTTGATCGCAAAATGATTGCAACCGGTAATTTTAAATGGTAATTCAATGCTGATCAAATTTATAACAATGTGTTGTAAAAGATCAAATTGCAAATCTGGATCTACCAATCAATCATCTCACGATCGAACAAGTCAATTCTGAAGCGTTCGAATTGACAAGTACAAACAAGGTGCCTGATGATTTGCATAACTTAATTTTCTTGATGTGTCTCGATAAGTACAAAGTCACGTTTTGCTAAATTTTGTCACACAAGCGGACTCTCCCAAGACAAGATTATTCGTTAGATCTCGTCCAATCTCCGAGCAAATCCTTGTTCTATTTTGCAAGTCTAACATACGTTTTGTTTCCGCGACAATAATATATTTTTATGGCAAAGCCAATTAATCTGTCCTGCGATCTCTTTGTGACTTTGTAATACCGCTTTTTACGACCTGCTTTTAAATTCTGATCAAATCTGATAACAATTTTATGTCTTTGCAAATGTTATTTGCATTTTACATTTTGACTTCACATTGAAATGGAATTTCTTTCTTTTTAACTTGTAAAAACTCGTGCGATTGGTTTTCATGGATTAATTTAATGAAAAAAAAAATTATTCAAAATTAGCTCGACCTATCGAAGCGCGCACGGTTCACCGAGGAAAGTTTGTCGAACTGACGCGAAGAAGTCTGTTTAATTTTCTGATACAAATCTGGGTCTAGTTATATTTAGAATTATTTAAACTTTGCGTATGTTCACGCATGTTCTCATAGAAATTTACAACAATTTTGTTTTATAAATGCCAATTTTTCACAAAACTAAAATTTAGCACATTAAATTGTTTACAAATTTTGTTTGAAAATGTTTAAACAATTATTTACATTAATAAGTGATAAAGAAAATTGATATTGCGAAAAGTTTGGAAAAATTTTGTGAGATGTTGAATTTTGTAAGTTGATGAAATTATTACATATGTATATTAATCAACAAGATGAGCATGATGGGCGCTTCCTTTGACAAGTCGTTTCATTGAAATTAATGTTCGCAGCTGATACGGAGAGTTCGCATAATGAAACTGATCCTGGCACGAGCCACCCTATTATCCAATTGAGTATCATCTTTGCTGGACTTTCGCTGTCCCTGGTAACCCCTGACCTACATGCAATTATACCACTTACATTTATCTTTCGTGACTTTTCGATTTACACTCTTCCTGTTCTCTAGACACTCAGGAATGCAACAGAACAACCACCCAAATCCTCCCACAATTAAACCCAATTTTTTTCATCCCAACTTTTTGTATCCCAATTTTTACAGTACATAAAATGAACCGTTGAAAAGTTTTTTTTTTTTTCATACCAAAAAATATAATACCCATAATTGAATTTCTTTCGGGTGTAATTGTGATTTAGAGAGGTGACAAAACCGAAAGCTTAATAGTCGTTTAAATGAAAATTAATCGACGGAACAGAATGGGTATTTTGAAAGTGCAATGTGACATTTAAGCCGACGATTTGGCTCGCAAATTCGTAAGGTCTTTTCTCCAAACAGAATTAAGGCTGTGCATAAAATTATAAGCGCGTGAACAAACTCGTTACGCAAGGATTCCTGAATCGCGATTGTAGACGCTCTCGCCATTTACTGTACCTTGTGCTTGCGTCACACACATATATAAATAAACGCGATCCGACTGTCCTAAGATCCAACTCAACCGAGATCAATTTTTACAACGTCAAACATTCCCAACGAATGAAAAAAATTTTTGTTCAGACTTCTGCTATTTGGTTTTTGAATTTTTTTCTAGGATTTATTTTTCCCCCAGTTGAAGAACCGTTTTTTATGTTTCCTGGTGAAATAATTGGCGAATTAAAATAAAGTCGCACATGCAAAAAGTTGCAGCTGCAATTTTATTTTGTGTCACATTTTTTGTGACCAAAAAGGTGTTGTCAGTTTGAGTAATTCAATTATACAAATTAAAAATAAAACTGATTTGATAGTTGAAATATTTGGTTGTTAAATTTTTTAAAAGAACGTTTGAAATTTGTAGTTTTAAGATGATAATGAAGAAATAAAGAAGATTTATCTGACATTGATTCTTCTAAAGGTAGTATTAAGTTCAATTCAGGATTGTGCAAAAACCTAGTCGGTTGTTAAAAATTACACGGTGTCAAAATTGCTTGTCGTTATTGTGTCTGAACAACCACTGGAAAAAACGGAGAAAAAATAACATATAAAATGATACTTGGCGTAGGAATACGTGGGCGTCGCTAATCATCGAAGGCGCCTGATGGTCGCCTAACGTTCATCGCGCGAATTAATTTATTGGCGGATGAAATAAAAAAATATGAAATAATCGACTAGACAATTATTGTTAGAACAACATATACCTGTTTCATTGCAAATTGAATTCATGTTTTGGACTTTTCATCTTGCTACATTGATTTCTGTCAGATTTCAAAAACTCTTCAAAAAGACATTAATTTTTGTCTATGGAAATATAAAAAGGGCAAACAAAATGTTTGATTCGTTATGTTACCAGTTTTCCAGATCTGTTTTTACATTTACAAAATTAAAGTCCGAGAAATTTTCCATCAATTTTATCGTTCGCGATTAGCTTCCAAACTCAACTTTTTCGATACCTTCAAAAATATTGTTACAGAAAGTTAAAAGACTGTTTTGATAACGCAAATAGACTTTGATGTTTGTTTCGTTCGCAAGTTCGTTCAAACTTGAACAAACATTGACTTACGCGGGTTTTATTGCTGTCGTTTATCTACATCGAAAAGTGTATTAACCTTTATATCTGCGCGTGAACTCAACACTCCAAGCCGGATTATACAAAAATATTGTCGTGTCCAAAATTACCTCCAGTACACAAAAAGCGAAAAACTTGAATTCTCAGTTGCAATCTCTAATTCTGCAATTCAAGTCCAATTCTAAATTGTCAACTTTGAATGTTTATGATCATTGTTTTTTGCATACTTTTCAAGCTGTAAACAAAATATTAAAAGTAAATTTTCATTGTTTGTTTCAGGTTAGTATTCCGGGTGTTGAATTCAAGTCAATGTCCAAAAAGGTAAAAATACAAATCTCAAATTCTGGAGAGATGGATCCAAAAATGAATCTTTTGTTTGAAGTGTAATGTCAGCCTCTTATTTTTATTGTCTAAAAAAAAAGATGATGGAAGATGTTTTTTTTCACACAACAATAAATTATACAATTTCAAAACAATACGAGGGTTACAGTTTCAAAACTGCGTTGCAGTAAATAATAAACGCTCGTATTGTCCGACATCTGCGGACCTGTAAAATCCTTGATAGAAGTTTCGTTACAAAAAAAAATGCAACGTCAAACCTTTGAGCTTTTATTTTTTTGACAGATGGAACTTTCACTGGTAACAATCGCAAATTTTGATAACATTTGTTCTAAAATAATGTTAATTTTATTCAATCAAAATCCAATTAAATTTTTTTTGCAATTATTTTGATAGCTAAATAAACGAATGAAAAACGCAAAACTAAATTTTAATTGGTTTATGTGCATTTAATGTTTTGACAACGAACAATTTTATTCATAAATTCACCAACGAGAAAACCATTATCATTTTTATGATCATTTCAGAAACATAAAAAACTACCTCGAAAATTACGTTGATTTTGAATTGAAAAAAAAACGATTCACTTCCAGAACATTCGACTGATATTGTATTCAAGGAAAACGTTCAATTTTTCTAGCAATTTTCTCCCGGCTGGAAGATTGAAATCGGCCTTGCAGTGATTCACGTTCAGGTTCATTCATTAATTTGCAGGAACTTGCTGTTCATTGATTACGTTTATCTGATTTGCTTCGTGTTCATCGTCGCATCAAGTTGCTACTTTGTAGTGAATCAGTAAGCGACAATCCAAATTGTCAATAGAAATCCCGACGATAAAAGCGCCGACAATAAAAATCGTTGACAAGTCGACGGTTTGTTTGATGATTTGATAACTGTTGCAATTATTTTGTTGAATAATTATCGACGCTGGTTTTTTCTTTTTTTCCCCGATCCATAAATTATAACGCATTCAATGAACATAAGTGATGCTTAGAATGGTCGTAGGCGACGCGACCGATCATTCAGCGCGAATTATTTATTAGACGAGATTCTATTTAATGACTTACTAAATTAAACCTACCGAACATGATTATTCTTTAAATGAAAAATAAATCAACCACAGGACTGCAAAAACCCTTTGCAAAAATGTTTCTGATTGAATTACAAAATAAAGATCAAAAAATTAAACAAAATTTTAAATCATGTTTAAAAGAGATAAGTTTTAAAGAGATGCAAAATTAGTCATTCGTGAAAAATGTGATTCTTGTAAATTTTAAACAGAGTGGAAAAATTTGTATAGTGATAAGAAGAAAGTATATGAATTGACGAATGAATTTGAATTTGCACGAACGAAATGAAAACTCGGTGAATCATAGGACGATACTTTTCGCGCGACTATCTCTAGAGACGTTGTTTGGCACTGTCTCTCGATGGCGAGGCTCCGCTGACTCATCGCGTCACGTTCGAAATCTCAACAGGTTGAAACTCGATCGAATGAACTTCTGTCACCTTTCAAACTCATTAATTCAACGCTCATCATGTTGCACCGGCAATTTCTTCACTCGGTCATTTACACAGCGTTACAACAAATTGTCCATTTGTATTAAAATATACAATTCAAATAGGTCTTTGTTAACACAAGTATTTCTGTATCGACTTTTCAAATCCAAATGTCAATTGAACGTTTCAATTGAATGTTTCAACAAAAAACTATTGAACAAAAAAGTTGGAATACAAAAAGTTGCAAACAAATATCTGATCTGTTGGCAAGTTCAGTCAAGTGAATCTAAGTGGTTGATAACGCCAATGAATCATAGGATCTAAATATAAAAATATAATTAAGTCTTGAGAGAGTGTTGATAAGGAACGAAAAGCGCATTGCCATTCCAGGAAGGTGTAGTCGTAATAGTTAACTTTGCTAGCATCCTCCGAGTGAATCATTTGGCAGACTTTGGAATGTCTGTTTCAATGGAAGGACTGATCTGAAGTCGTTCCGTTGAACTACCGGATGGCGCATTCTTCGACTTTTTTAACACGCTTTTTTTTGCAACACAACCGATACGTTGAACGTGACTTTTCTGTCTGACAACAAGCCCAGTCATCGCTCCTGTTTCTCTGGCTTACTTTCTTTTGTTACTTACCTTCTGTACCATTTTACGAGCCCATGTTGAGTCGACTTTGCTCGACTTGGCGCCACCTGAAAACCAGAAATAAACTTATTCCAAATACCATCCAATTTTCAGTTTTGCAACTTTGAAAATGAAAAAATTAAGAAAAATTGAAACATGATTTTTTTAACTTTGACCAAATCGGGTCAATGGAACGTTACAGTGTCTTGTCAGATCATCACATTGCGATTACGAGTGTTCTGTAGTAAGTCGTAATTACGTCACCGGTTCGATGAATGAACCACTCGTAAAGTCGCGATCGTAACAGCGCACGTGGACGCGTCAAAAATCACGTGCTAAAATGAGCAGGACGACGTTTTAGTCGCTGAACCCTGTCGACACAAAATTGTGTCATCGCTAAAACCATTTAACCAGAAAAAAAAAATGTTTGAGATGCTCTTCCCGAACGTTCCTCAAGATGTACACTTCCGGTACTGGCTTATTCAGCGACCAGTTGAGCTTGATCGATGATCATGTTAATTTTGTCTTAATGACTCTTTTTTGTCGACGAGCAAATGCACAGTTCTTAAAAAAAAGATCAGATAAATGCAACGAAACTGATTAAAAAGTTGACACTCTTACCTCGAAAAAGGCATTACGGATTAATTGAAAGGAATAATTAAACGATTGGCAATAAAAATTGAATGTAAAGTAAGATTTGTTATCGAGACGTGATTATTTATGATTTCATAATCGTTTCAAATCGCCTTCTGCTGATATTTTTAAGTCCATCAGCGGCCAATGTTTAACTTTTTTTTTCGGTCACAATAAGGAAGACAGGATCAACGTTAATTTATCGGCCCGAATTTGTAGTCATCGAAAATAAATAAACGAAAGAAAATTTTGTCAACTGACTCATAGTTTATTCTTCGTTATTACACAAATTTCAATGAGATATGCGCTGATGTTCAGGAGAAGAATTACTTTGCCAGTGACTAATCTGTAGAAACACTCAACTTGGCAGTCATATTAATTGACTTTGCTAATAAACTTTATCGATTTCGATTAACAATCAACACTTTTTCATCTTCAATCTCTTCATGAATCGAACACATGTTCAAACCTTTCCAACCCTTAAATTTACACTTAAAAGTACACTACAGTGTACTAAGTGTACTAAATTAGTTAGTTGGTATTAGTCTACCAGATTATAATCTGGTACAAACCAAGAAATTCTTCACTTTATTTAAAATGTTTTCATTCGATACTTTATCAAATCTATTTTTTTTTAAATTGTCAAAATTTTCAAAATTTTAACTTTCCAATCCTTAAATTTAGTACACTATACTAAGTACACTGTACACTGTACTAAGTGTACTAAATTAGTTGGTATTAGTGTACCAGATTATAATTTGGTACAAATCAAGAAATTCTTTACTTTATTTGAAGTGATTTTATCTGATACTTTATCAAATCCAAATTAAATTAAATGTTCTTGAAATTGACAAAATTTTCAAAATTTTAATTTTAAAAAGTTGAGCCAGATGAATCATCGATACGCGGAACGATAGGGCTGCCTACGGCTCTCTCACCTCTAGTCGCAAATCTCATTAGTATTAGTTGCTCTCTCACTTGCTCCTGTTCGAGCAGATCTTGGTTGTCGCATAATCTGTCGATTCCCCACCACCTCGAGTTGTCCACCACCACCCTGGCACCAGCTGATTCTCGCCCACCTCCACAGCAACGCATCGTTAAGTATTTGTCACACCGGTTGCTCGGATTCGACAGTACAAGCTGAGACGTTCATTCACGCTGTATCTGCGCGACTTCCTCCTCTTTAGTTTTTCTTAACAAGTGTCTAAACAATAGTTCATCGCAAATCTACCTGTCGAGACAAAATTCTGTTGTGTTTTCAAGTGCGATTTTTATTAGTGAGTGTAGAATGAAAATGAAAACCAACTGCAAACCATTTGCACGATTGAATTTTTGTTGTTCCAAAATAAGTTGGAAATTTTAGATGAATTCTTTTTGCAGAGGAGTAATATTGGAAATTGTTTTTGATCAAATGAAAATGATTGAGTTGGAAAAAACCAGCGGATCGAGCAAACTTCTTTGCGCACGTGACTTCCGTTTTGAAAAAGAAACACTTGACTTTGTGTGCCTGGGACGGTTGCTCCTTCCTTCTGTCATAGGCTTTTGAATGTTCTTCCTTCATTTAGTGTAACGTTTTTTTTTCAAACTTGAAAGAAACGATCCAATCAAAAATAACGAAAATATCAAGAAAATATATTTTATGAAGTTTATAAAAATGAGAAACTGCTCAACTTAACAACTGTTTCGCGTTAATTCAAGTGATTAAAATGATTACATAAGACGTGTATTTTATTTCCGAAGTAATAAATTGCTCTAATCTGAAATCAAAGCAAACTTGTCCCAGTTTTTGGTTCTGAAAAGAAGGCGAAAGGGAAAAAGGATGAAAAAAATCTCTAACGTACTGGAATTATCTCGAAGAGTGTTTTTTCTTTCTCAATCGTGCAAATGTTTTCGAGCATGTCGGTTGACTCATATTTATAACATGAGCGAGGTGTGCATTATGCACTTGTGATTAAAGGCGGGACTCTGACGTACAGCAGCAACGAATTTCCCGTATCAGCTTTCCATTTTCGTCCAGCAGCCAGACGGCACTTTTGAATGCGAGTGAATGAACGAAGACAAGGCAGTCGACGTATCGATAGAACACGCGAGTCATGTGCGACGCGCCAACATTTACCAAGGCAGAAAGGAATTCTTCAAATCTGTAAGCTGAATGCTTAATTAGCGCAGTTGCATCATTCTCTACATCAGTTTTTTGTTTATCGCGAATCTTCAGTTTTATTTTTTTTTTACCATCCATCTTTAAATGATTATGGAACGTTGGAACCAATCAAATTTTTGCATTTTCAATTCAAAATTGACTCAAAATTGGAGTCAAAATAATTTGACTCAAAATTGGAGTCAAATTAATCGAAAAAAAAACGTTGAAAAAATTAAATCATGTCTGCTTGGAATTTGATAAACTATCACTACTAAGCACAAGTTCAGGAGTTCAGATCTATAATAAAATGAGGCTTGGAATCGTGTTTGTCCGAATGAAATGTTATTTTAATATAATAACTGTACGGGCCGTTTTGACACACGATCTTTCACATTTGATTTGGCAAGAATGGTAGAACTATTTGAAATTCAAATGAAACAGTGAATCCACTTGGTCGCTCGTTTCTGAATGGATAGGTGCCTAATTCTTCAGGGTCGAATTGGAAGTGCGGGATTTTATTAAATCTACAACTTGTATCCTCATTCATATCAAATCGTACTTCATTATTTTTGATTGAGACATTCTAATTTACATTCCATCTTTTCAAATTTTTCTACAGATTGTCTTCCAACTCGAAACCTCGCTCAAACTTAAATAATTGAAACTCTAATTTGTTTATACTTTTTAAAAAACAAAACTTTAAAATGAACTGTGTTTTGAAATTGAAATAATAATTGAAACAAAATGATGAACCTGTCAAAAACACAAGTGTCAAAAATTAATAATACAACGAAGAAAGAAAGAAGACATGTACGATTATATAATTGTTGATAACGTCAGTGCAGAGTAAATAATCTCGCAGAATGATTTCCTATCGCGAATACGAAGCGGAACATCGTTATGAGCGGTGCAATTAATCTTGGCAGCGAGACTAAAAGTCGCGTTTGTTGCTGTTATTTTTGACTCGATTGCGTAGAGAGGATTGATAGACAAAGATAAAGTCAGAGGCGGGTCATTGCCGGAACCTAATCAAGATTGGCGCACGCTTTGGTATCTGTCGTGTAATCGATATACTACGTACCCGCGTGCCTCGACGTCACCACTCTATTACGTGACTTGTGACATCACGTCCAAGTCCAATGTCACAACACCCAAATTTCTCTCAGACAAAAACGTTCGACAAACGTTTTCAAAAATAATCTCATCTTCACACAACCGTCGCAGTTATCTACAAACATTTATTTTATACAAAAAAAAAAAAAACAAAATTTTGCTCATCCGCACAGTTTTGCCTCGTTATCAGCAAGTGCAAACAGGCTGTTATCGTTTTTCCTCCATTGACATTGAGGAATAATCTTGATGAGGAACAATAATTATATTTATCGCGCAGCCAAAACACCGATGATTCGCATTTTCACATCAGTTTTTTTTTTAGTACGACTTTTTGGGGCGCAAAACTGTTTTTTCTTATCGTGGGATCCGAGTGGTGCAAGTTGTCGCGAGTCGCACGATTAATGCAACCGGACGATTTTAATCGCGAGAGGAATTACGGCACATTACGTGCAAAAATATTTGACATCGCGCTTGGTGTGTGCGCGTGAAAAAGCGAAAACTTGTGTTGGCACAGCTGTGCGTCGGGGAATTCCCGAGCAGCCCCTTTGCTCCCGAGCGCACTACTTTCACGCACAAGTCTTCTTTGTCCAAAGCGGATACGAGGCGCACTCCAAAATCAACGACCAAATTATCGCTAATCTGACGTTGATGCTTCCCAGCACTACAAATACATTCAATCAAATTAATCGCTTCAGTTTTTTTAATCCCAACTCCTTACTTATAATTATTTTTCATAATTTGAGTTGATTAGAAATTGAAACAACAATTCATTCATATTTCTTAATTTTCAAAAGTTGTTTTTGTAAAGGAGATATTTCAAGTGTTAAAATTAAGACACTGAAAAGAACCTGTTTTTATCAATGAATCTTGGAAAAATTGAAGTTGAATTTTTGTGTTTGTCCGAAGTAACAAAAATAACTCAATTTGAAATTTTCAAATCTAATAATTTGTTACTGAAAAAAAATTGAAGGAACAGAAAAAACAACAATGATTAATGATTATAATTAAATAATGACAGGTTGTCATATCAGCACGCTCTTTTTTCCTGACCACTGATGGCCCGAGGTCATCCAGTACATTCGCACAGCCGAAATTTCGTGCTCTTTGGACAAAACCGTGTCTCGCAATGCCTGCCACCTTTAGCGCCGTATCATCTACACTCGTCCGACAGCATTCTTCCACCTTTGTCTTGTCCCGCACTTCTATATACTTTTCTGTACTTTTTCGTCAACCACGTCGTACCTGTGGATAAATTTAAATAGCCTTGGGATCATTTTTTCCCGTCTTTTGCATACACGTCAAAATCATCATAGAAAAGGAACAAGACATTAGTTTACCTGCGAGCCTGTTTTCTATCCCAACCCAATGATTAATTTGAACAAACTAATTTAAATTCACGTCACAGCGAATCAATTTGTTTCACGTGTTTTCTTGTTTTTTTTCTTCGCGATTTTGAATGGACAAAAATGTTTGTGTGAACTTGAAAGTTGTACCACTGATTTAAAACTTGATTTTTTTTCTTGAAATCATTTTTTGAAATGAAATTTTGAAATAAAATGAGATGAAAAAGGCTGCTCGAGTTGTTTTATTCTTTGAGTTTTGTTTAGACAAAAAAAAACAAACAAAAAGGCGAGAAAGTTGAGTGTCGAAGTTGTTGGAGCGAGCGAGCAATCATTAATGAATATTCAATTGGAGGCCAAAGAGTTGTGCCGAAAACATAAAGTGATTGGTTATTATTATTATACAAACGAGCGGCGTGTTTCACGCACGCGAACAGTCGTCTGATTCTCGGGCGATCCGCTGTGCGCTCGCATCGTCGAATTAATAGCGCAGACATAGCGAGAGAGCATCTTGACCAGTCCAATTGAGTTGCAAAACTGCTGCGTGACTTTGCGTTGCGTTATTTCACTCTCATACGTCTTTTCCAATCAACATTTAATTCTATTTAAACAAATTATTAAACACTATAATTTTACAACAGTGAAAGCCATTTCATCAAAGTTCAACATCAAATAGTGTTTGGTGTCGTGAAATTTTTTTTAGTACTTTTTGTTCAGTACTAACATTTTGGATTTTTTTTTTTTTGGAAAATTTGATCGGTTTAATCGTAATAAAATTTTCTGATGACTTGGAGAGAAGTTGAAAATGTTTGTTTAACAATGTGGCGGGATAAAGACAAATGAATGTTTCGTGTAGAAAAATTAGCATGTCATTTATGATTGTCAAAGAGATCGCAAGTGTCGAGATATTGTCGTAACGAAATTCTGAGAAGTCTGATTGGTTTGATATACAGTGGTGCGATATTTGCGATGCCTTCAAAGTGTCCTATTTATGAGAGATGTTTCGTATGAGCGCGCGCGGTCGTGCGCGACTGTAATTAGCCGTTGTATTTTGTATTCGCGAGGTCGATGCACGCGCCCAAATATGTTCCCTCGACGCCGAGTGGGAGCCCCGGCTGGCGCGCCAGATTCAACGCAAAAGTAACGCACCAAATCCAACATCCTAACTTGTTTTAGACTAAGATTTGTGTGTCCAAAAAGTAATCACATTCGATGCAACAGAATTATTTTTAACTGTCGTAATTTTATTTTGTTCTGGTCTGTTGCAGTTTTGTAAGTTGTGTTTTTTTTTCTTCTTACAGATGTCGGAATTTCCAATGGAGACTAGCGAGAACGGCGACATGCACAGCGTTATGGAGAACTTCCAGAAAAAGAACAATTTGGTGTCGGGTCGACAACACGTGACACATTCTCATCATCCACAAGTCACTACCTCTTCACAGGTAAAAAAAATGAAAAATCCTTTTTTAACCCATTTTGTGCAAAACACTCTAAAACGTATTTTCAATAGCAAGAAATGGGTTAAAAAAAGATTTAGTGGGGCATTTTTGTTTATCTTAAATGTTATTGTTGAATCCTTTAACCCATTTCATGCAAAACACTGTAAAACGTATTTTCAATAGCAAGAAATGGGTTAAAAGAAAAGATTTGTTGGAACAGTTTTGTTTATCTTAAATGTTATTGTATAGGTTTAAAGTTAGAAGAAGAAATTGACATTGATCGGAAAAAAATGTGTAATTCATCATGGAAGATATGCTGATTGAATTAGACATTGATGATTTATTTATTGATGTAGTCAAAGTGTCATTGGCGTGGGACCAAAAAGTCGTGTTGTATTTTGATAATTCACGGTTGTCGTGACGGCGACGCGTGACTCAGGATGCATTTTTAAAATAGCAACTGTTGTTTGCCGACAGATACTCTCGGATCAGCGACAAACCAGCAGCAGCACCACGAGCACCAGTCGGCTCGCTAAATCCTCCCAGAGGATACTCACATCTTCGTCCTCCAGTGAGATGAAAGCCAGCTCCATGAAGAGCGACCTCACCGAACTCAAACGTGGCATCTCCGAGATGAAAAATATCTCCACCAACTTTTCTCAGCGTGTCAGAAGCAGCATGGAAAATCTCGTTGATAGGTAAAAACATCGAGTTTGAATTGACGAAAAAAATTGAACTTTTCATGATTGTTCAACGAATAAAATTGATAATTGTTTTAGGGAAGGGAGTGTAACCGAGGAGAACGATCTGACAGAGCCACTTGTAACGTTTCCGGAATCAGAAGCGTCATCGCCGGTAGCTGGACCGGTCGACTTGGCAACCGGGGCGCCGTCCCAGCTGAGCTCTCTGAATCCACTCAATAATTTACACATGAGTCCATCCATCGGCATGGGCAACATTTCCGCCATCACAAATCTGCCGGCTGGCCCGGAGACGCTCAAATTCGAACAGAAAAAGATGACGAGCGCGTCCAAAACAAAGGTAACAAGCGGCCGGGAACTAATCTGACAACATCGTCGTCGCAATTTAGAATCAATACAAAAAAATATTCAGATGAGGAAAAAAATCGAATACAAAACGAATGACATGAAAATGAATATGAGAGCAAGCTGCTCATTAATAGATTAATGTAAATGCGATTCTTGGCAAATGGACCCGGTTATTCCGGATGTTGTTTCTACATTCAAGTTTTGAGTTTCATTTTTTTTTCATCTGAATCGATTGTTCGTACTTTCTCTGTAACTGAAGTCTTTGAATATCGTCAAATTTGTTGTATTTGTTAATTTATTTTGAGTTGTTGTCGTGGAATTTCATGACAGTCTGGTTTCAACTTGCGATTTCTTGTAAGAAATAGTTTTTTGGTTTTATTTTGTATTTTTTAGTTCGTTGCGAAAGCAAACAAAAAGACTGCGCAATGTTTGGCGTGCCGGTGTCTGGGTCAAGGTTTGCTTGAGCATAAAGATACCGTCTCGCCAACCTGCGAGGAATACAAGCCGACCAGGAATGATAGTTGATTGAAAAAAAAATTTTTGAATACATTTTTCGGTGCTTGCAATTAACTCGATTGAGGTCGAAGAGTGAGTTACAGAGTTAAATTATGAAAAAAGCAATTGCAAGACATGTTGAAGTAAAAAATAATGAGAAGTTAGTGGTAAATGTTGTAAAGATTGAGTTCTTTGCAGGTCGTAAAAGATGGGTTTAGTGCGGAGAAGGCGATTGCAAATACAGCTGAAATGAGAGCGTTACAAGCAGGAGACGTTTCTTACAAAGAGCAAAGTGCGGCTTCGGCTGCAAGAGCTCGAGTCGAGATGGACGGTGTTTCTGCCGAAAAGAGCATTGCTGCAGCGAGGGTAAGTGAGTTATTCTTAGGGGATCGTGAAAAGACAAGGTTAAAAATATATTTTAAAAAAATGCAACAAAACGACTAAACAAAGATAAAAGTAAACAAAATCCACAAACTAAAATACAACAGATCTAAATGAACTACTGAAAAAAAATCTTCGATTGGTAAACTTGGAAACAATTTTTAAAGCGATTAAAAAAAGAGTGATGTTAATCGAAAGTGATAAATGAAAAATGTTGAAAGATCGATTTTCTTTTTCTATTAAAATGTAGTTTCAATAATTAGTGATGTAATCACACATAAAATAAATTTATTTAGAATTTGTGGCTAAGGTGAGCATGAAAAAATGGTTTCTGCGAAATGATTCCACATGGTCTATAGTTACTGAAGCTTTGTTACCACTAGTGACGAAGTTGGGTCACGTGTGGTCGTAAGAAACCAACCCCCAGTGTTGATCGATACCTCCATACCTGTAGAAACAGTTTGCTTTTCAATCCAACAGTGCGATATGGGCACGCACCTGTCAAAGTTCACAAGAGGATTTCTCCCAGTTCCCAGGACTTCCACTAGATTCCCATCCAATTTTTTCGAAAACTGGGATCGCTTTTCAAACATGTCGAGAAAAGTTTACAAAAGGGTACCTTTGAATTGTTGTCTGTCTTGACACTGTCTGAACTGCTGTTCTAATGCACTAAATTATGCACATTTTTTGTGACTTTAGCATCTACTATTACTCCTCACAAATTTTGCTTGAAAAGGTATTCTGATGAGCATTTGAAATATTTGAGAAATTTCAATTACACTTTATAATTTGCCTCCATTTTGATGATTTTTTTGAATTAAAACTTTTGTGTTTGAAGTTTTGCAGTTTTTATTTGGCCTAGTTTTTGCATTATCTGTAGAAAATTTGAATCGATGACACGCTATATGACAGCTGATTAACAATTTAAAGAGAAGATGCTTATCAATAAATGAAAAAAAGTAACCAACACCGGTGCAAATTCAACAAGTGAAAATAACAAGCCTGATTACCCAGACTGATTATGAAAATATTTTAAATGAGATTAAAAATGAAATTGTGATTCAGTTCTTAGAATTTCAGTTCAAATCTTTTGCCAAAATGTTTGTAAATCAGCACCTATTTTCAAAATTTTGAAAATTAGATAATGTCAGGGGTTTAAACATGCATGAGATCATCATTGAAGTTTTTCACTGCAATTTCGTAAAAATTTCGTGTCACTCAATGTCGTAGCGAGTTATACGCAGTGTCTGTTTTTCACTCCCCAGCAGTCATATCGCCAAAATAGCGTACAATATTGTTTGCTATTTCTCTTGACCAAAGTTTAACCAAGTTTTAAATGAGTTTTAATCGACAGAAAACTACACGAAAGATAGAAAATTCAAACTAAACGATATTTAACTTTGTTTATGATAGTGGTAATTGTTATAATCATTTTCTAAATTCTTGAAATTATCAAAACGATAATGTTACTAGTTGATATGATTTTAAATTCATATTAGTAACAGTTTTTGACTCTGAGAAATAATCCAATCTGAGAATTTTTTTTGGAAACAAAAAAAAACGCTAAATTGGAAAAGACCTATAAAGATCAAAGCGAATCTCGAATTTAAAATTTTATGATCTAAGCGGGCGGAGCTATTGCAAAGCAGCATCAGGTTGTGACGCGCGCATTTCGACAGGCGCGATAAAATTAAACGTCCAAAACAGATCGGACACTGGTGGGGAACGTACAAGAACACACGTTTAACAAGGTGGAACAGCGTTGTAGAAATTAGATTACCATTAGTCGTCGTTATAAAATCACGTATCAGTCTGTATCCCCTCTTATCGTCTTGATTATCTCTTAATGAGCGATTCATTGTGTTTTAACGTTCTTATTGACATGCTGTCACGCGACTAAAACTACCACGTTGGAGATTTTCTCTGTCTGAGAAAGAAAAAAACAATCCGTTGATTTGATTCGATGGTAAACGAGTGTTTGAAAATGAATGTCCCGTGGCGAAAACAAAAGAGAAATAATTACGATTTGAGCAAGTGTAACAATCTTGATCCGACAAGTAATTCGGCAAGAGATCCAGCTAATAATCAGACTGTAACTCCGACAAGAGATCCGGTAAGACACATCATTGAACAACAAGTTTTCTAATCTTTCAACATTTTTTGTTTCTCACTCATTAAAAACAATTATTGAAGAATCTTCGAAACCAATGCATCTGACAACCTTGATATACAAAAAAATTGTATGACTGAGCGAAAAAAATTGAAACAAACTATGACAACTGCAATTTTTAAATTATCAGTCTCGACAGGAATGAGAAATCAAATCTGAGAAAAAACATTCATTCTTGCAGGAACAGCGGAGCTTGAAAGCCGGCGACCTGTCGCATCAGGAAAGCAACAATGTGGCAGCAGCGTCCATGAAGCTGCAGAGCGACTCATTCAGCACCGAAAAGGTACTTGGATTGGACATATTTTGAAACTTGCAGAACATTCAAATTTACAAACAAAAAATAAAGCGAACATGAAAGAAGGAATGCGATTGAAAAAGTAGATGGTTATTTATATATTTTGCGCGAGCACGCTTCCTGGCCTGACGTCAAGAATGTTTATACACTCGGCAGTTTATTGCTTTGGCAGTCTTGCGTTCCCAACCGAAACAACCGGCCGATTCGCGAATTTTCGCGACGTCCCACTCGCAGTTCGATTTTCATGTTGGACGTGACAGTTTTGGACTTTTCGTCTACTTGGGATGCTGCGCAAATCGAGTTTGGATTCTAAAATGGTAGTAATTGATTAGTCAGTTCTGAGTCATGTTCGAGTTTTGTACATTCAAATTTTCAAAAAACTATCAAACCGTTTGAAAACATTGTAATGATTTAGTTTTGATAGCAAATGTAAAAAAATTCTATAACAAATTTGATTTTGTTGTAACAGATTTAGATTTTGTAAATACCAAATTCCAAATTGAGTTGCTTCTGTTATTTTCCGCATTGTTTGACGTGAAAATATAAAATGCTCGTGAGAGAAAATTACAAGTAGCTTGTGATTACGTAACTTATTTATGAATCAGTTGTCTTTTCCAAACAACCAATAGTTGATTTGAAGTTTATTTGTAAGACTCGTGTTCGGTCCACTCAAAACAGTTTGTTTCTTAAAAAGTAGCGATTCGCCCACCGTTCAATACATTATTCAAATTTATAGCCATGTCAAATTTACAAGAAAAAGTTTATATTTAGCAAAAGATAAATAACTTTGTACAGCTTGGCATTCGCTTTGTAGACAAGATTCACAAAACGATACTTTCCATTCGATTCGAATTGTTCTTGTTAGGCTCGCACGATCTTCTAAGGTGAACCAATTATAGTCCATTAATTTCAATGTCCCTCTTAGCATATACATTTTTCAATTTCAATTCACACTGTCACGTCGAGTCACTTAACAGGAAATATTGAATTTTCCAATTCAATTTTGAACATGTCTACAATTCACCAAATCCAATTTTTACAAGTAATTATTTTTCAATCTCAGTCCCTAAAAACGATAAAACTGCTAGATGATAAGAGCTTCGACCACAAAAAAGTATCTAAATAAAAATGATTTCATTTTGCAGAAAGCAATGGCAGCTCAGCAACAACGTCAAACAGTGACATCAAGTGGGATCTACAACCACGAGAAACACATGGCAACGAGTTCGCAATCCAGTTTCAGCATAGCGTCAAAAAATCTGAGCCAAAAGTCGTCAATGGTGAGCGCAGCCAGCGCGGTGAACCAGCTAATCAACGGTATCCGCGGCGACGAAGAAGTGCCAGAAGACCTTGAGATGGACGACCTCGAACTCCTCTGCTCCTCGTCAAATCAGCAGGACGTGCAACTCGTCATCGACAAGTACTCGGGATTCCTCGAGAAGTACTTCAACAAGTTGAAACTCAGCGAAGCAAAAGCTCCCCAACTGCTGGGCATCGTCGACAAAATGATCACCAAAGCCTGGGCTGTACCAGCCCACGGTCACCAGCTTGGTTACACACTTTGCAACGTCCTTCGTCAGTGTGGCGGTTTGGATTTTCTGATCTCGAAGTGCGTAGCTGCTGACCAGGACTTGCAGTTCTCCTCGGCGAGGGTGTTGGAACAGTGTCTGACCACTGAAAACAGGAAGTACGTCGTAGACCACGGGCTGGAGAAGGTGGTGACCGTAGCCTGTGGCTGTATTAAAATCGAGGACAAGTCGTACGAGCGCGCCCGAGTCGGCACGGGCATCCTCGAGCACATCTTCAAACACAGCGAGGGCACCTGCAGCGACGTCATCCGGCTGGGAGGCTTGGACGCGGTGCTGTTCGAGTGTCGGCAGAGCGACGTGGAGATTTTGCGACACTGTGCCGGAGCTTTGGCGAACCTGTCGCTGTACGGAGGAGCTGAGAACCAGGAGGCGATGATCAAACGCAAGGTGCCAATGTGGCTGTTCCCACTGGCCTTCCACAACGACGACAACATCAAGTATTACGCCTGCCTGGCCATCACCGTCCTCGTCGCCAACAAGGAGATCGAGGCAGCGGTGCTCAAGTCCGGCACGTTGAATTTAGTTGAGCCGTTTATCACCTCTCACAACCCCTATGAGTTCGCCAAGTCGAACATGGCCCATGCTCATGGCCAGAGCATGGACTGGTTGAAACGACTCGTTCCTGTCCTGAGCTCAGAGAGGGAAGAGGCGAGAAATCTCGCGGCGTTTCATTTTTGCATGGAGGCCGAGATCAAGAAGCAGCAGGGAAAGACGGATATTTTCCGAGATATCGGCGCTGTGGAACCGCTGAAGAAAGTCGCGAGTTGTCCGAACGCGACTGCTTCGAAGTACGCGGTGCATACGCTCAAACTCATCGACGAGGAGATCCCGCACAAGCTGAGCCAGCAGGTGCCCCTGTGGTCGACCGAGGACGTGCGCGAGTGGGTGAAACAGATCGGCTTCGCTGAGTACGCTGATAATTTTGCCGAGAGTAGGGTCGATGGCGATCTTCTGCTGCAGCTCACGGAGGAGAACTTGCGCGAAGACATTGGACTGACGAACGGTATCAGGAGACGCCGTTTTACTCGCGAACTGCAGAACCTTAAGAAGATGGCAGATTATAGCAGCAGGGACACTGGCAATTTGAACAGTTTCCTGCAGACCATTGGGTCGGAGTTCTCGATTTACACGTACAGTATGCTTAACGCGGGGGTGGATAAGGACTCGATCAAGAATCTGACGGAGGACCAGTTGCAGACTGAGTGCAGCATCGTCAACAGTATCCACAGGTTGAGGATCTTGGACTCGATCAAAAATTTGGAGCACAATCAGTTGAACTCGTCGTCCAATGAGTCGATGGACAAGTCGCTGGATGTTTTCGTCAGTTATCGTAGGAGCAATGGGTCGCAGTTGGCGAGCTTGCTCAAGGTCCACCTTCAGCTTCGGGGGTTCTCGGTTTTCATTGACGTGGAAAGACTTGAGGCTGGCAAGTTTGATAATAATTTGCTGCAGAGCATCAGACAGGCTAAGCACTTCCTTCTGGTTCTGACACCGGCTGCTTTGGAAAGGTGTATCCAGGATGCTGAGTGCAAGGACTGGGTTCATAGGGTATGTTAAAAGCAAGTTAAAAGTTGGGGTTGGAGTGAATTGGTGGTTTGAGATGAGATTTGGAGATGATTAAAAGGTTGGTGTTTTTTTAGGAAATCGTTGCTGCTCTGCAGTCACAGTGCAACATCATCCCGATTATTGATAACTTCCAGTGGCCCGAGCCTGAGGAACTGCCTGAAGACATGAGAGCTGTTTGCCACTTCAATGGGGTTCGATGGATTCACGATTACCAAGACGCATGCGTAGACAAACTTGAAAGGTTTTTACTTGTTTGAAAACTGGTTTTGCGAATTCTAATCTGTTTGAGTTGGGGTCTCTGGATCTCTTTGATTTTGTTTATTTTGTAAAAAAGCACTTCCAAATTGTAACAGCATATAATAATGTTAAAAAAGATATTGTTTTAGATGTTTTATTTTTATATCGAAAGATAGGTTTATTAGGAAATTATTGATATTATTTTAGTTTAATTTTAATGGTTCTAATAATTCATTTTTAATTGAATTGTCATTACTTTTGCTAAGAGAATATTTTTCAACGACAGATTTAACAATTCGAAGTTTAAAATCATTTAAACAGTAAATCTTAGACTAAGAAATAACTTTTTATAAACGAACAAGTATTAGAATTTGTTACAAACGCAAAAATTCTTCTGTAAGACTGTAAAGGTGAATTTTATAATTAATGTGTAAATAATTTGTAGGTTTATGCGAGGTGAAATACCATCGAGAGGTGACACATTTGTTGGTTTACCAAGGTCCATTGGATCCAAGGAAATAACTACCCCAGGAACCCCTGGCACCACCATGAGACATCCTCCCACTTACCAGAGGATGCACAGCACTGAAAGCAAAGCCAGCGACAAGGACACTACGGGAAGTCGCGATTGACTAGAAAACCCGCTCACAGCTAAACCGAGCAGGTAATTCAAATCTGCGCCACTGACTTTAGAAAAATAGTACTTGCATTTTGAAAAATCAAAAATATGGTCAAGGATGTATTAAACATTTACGTATGTAACTTTTAGTACCTGAACGAAACCAAATGCTGTACTGCAATTTAACAGATGTGGATTCGATATTATTTTTATGTTTGTAAATTGAACAAAACGAAGATTTGAAAATTGAAAATCCCTTAGCCAGGATTTGATAAAGGAACTATACCGAATAGGTATTTGGTAACTGATTTTATCGATGTTTTTTTTGTTATTATTTTGTGTCGTACTGCACGAATGTTTTTGTTTCGTTGAGAAAACGAAATTGTAATGAATACCTGATTGTGAAGATCCAAATTTTAATCGTTAGAATCAGATTTATTACAATTTAATTTTCTCAGTGTACTTATGTTTTGTTTGGTTGTTTGTACAAGATCGTTCAGTGAACATTGCATTACACTGACTTCCCCTATCGCGTTTTCTTAACACAGAGATTTTTGCAAAAAATAGAACTAATAGATTAAAACTATAAAACTCTGCGAAATGCAATGTTCTATATGACAAAAAACTGGACGTTGTTCAACGTTTTTCTCTTATTTTTATGCATGACATAGATTACTTTTTACCTATGTATGTATTTTTACAATTGTTATTTTGCACAGTCCAACTGTAATCTGATTTTTGTATATAAAAAAATTTACTTATCTGAGGATTAACAAGTATTTTTATTTGTAGACTTAAAAAATCGACCAGCCCCTCTCGATGGGTGATGGGTCTTCCGCCAACAACTTCCAAACTCAAATTCGCGTCGAATCACACAGTGCTGGACAACCCAACTTCTTTGGACCAGGTGGCTGAAGTCAACGAGACTGCACTTGAACCAAAGAAGGAACCTTTGCCCAGACCGAGATCGCAAAGTCTGGACAGTTTGTTGGAAGAAAGAGACGAAGAGCGGTTGAAAAATCCCACTCCAGCTCCCAGGACGAAAGTGAAAAATCTGGAAGTGCGAACGGAAGACGACGAGGTGTCGGGCTCGCTGACAAAAACAAAAAGCTGTGGCGCGGGATTAGACGATAACAATCAGGACAAGAAAGAACGCGGCTCTTTGTTGTCCTTGCCCACCGGTGTCGAACCTAAACGAAAGAAAAATTTCATGGACAAGTGCGTGAACAAGGTGCGACTGTTCATAAAGAAGTAGAGAACGAACTATTTATTGTTTACCGAGACAGACGACTTTGTGACAATGTTTTATTTAAAAAATGACAATTCAGCCTGTTTTCTCTTTTTTATACTTGGAAATGTTTATTTAAAGAATGACGATTCAGCCTGTTTTCTCTTTTTTGTACTTGGAAAAGTTGCATTTTTTGAAATCGTATACGAAACACACTGTTGCGAATAGTTAGGTATATTTGTCGCATGTGATCTGTTGATATTTCAAATCGTATGTTATGTCGAAACATTTGGAGCATGTTGTGTACGATTTTATTAAACATGATGCGAACACGAGCCTTTTCAGTATTGTAAATAAATTGTATTATATTGTAAATAAACTATTAAATAAATAACAATGTATGTATGAAAACCTATGAAATGGTGGTTAAGTCATTTCTATAAATTATATTTGAGATCAATTTAAGGCGTTGTTAAATCATAGTGATGTTTATTGTTATGACGAAATATTTATTGTACCATTTTTAATTATATCTAATTGAATTGCAACTTAACAAACACATTGTATTTATATTAGACAATCAGATTTACATATCATAATTTACAATTGTTTAAGTCAAACATGTAGGATCACATTCGACGAATATATAAAAATCGTTAGAATTTAGTTTGAGCTTTAAGTTAGTGCGAAGAAATAATGTTAAAAAATATGTGACATGTAAAAACAACATCATGCATGTTGATCGTATTAATCCTTTTTACATGGTTCAACTGCCTTTTGTACAATTGTCTAAATTATTCTTAATAAAAATAAACAATGTACTCTGTTGCAATTTAAGAACATTTTTTCTCATGCACAGTCTTTCGGCCCATAAATACGTAAGTTTTAACAGCTTGTACTAACTAATGTACTAATTAACTTCATGAATTACTGAAAAAACTCACATATACAATAATATTTATAGCTTTAGTTTACAATTCATTACAATTCACTTATTATATAAAAAACATATTTGTATAGATTTAACTTAGCACTGAATCTTTAGTCGTAAACTACTCTGTGTCCGCAAACGTCTCCGCGTCCTCGTAACCGTCGCACAAGGTACATATCGTCTAACTTGACCGTTACTCGTTTTGCATGGATAGAAGCAAGTACGGTGTCTTCAAATAATTGTACTAAATACATCTCAGCAGCTTCCTGCAAAGCTTGCAGAGCTGCAGATTGTATCCTGTGTTCAGAATCAACAGAGTTATTTCAATTCTAATATTATTTTTTTTAGTTTGAACAAAATTGTATTATTACCTGAATTCAGAAAAACTACTGGTGACTTTTTGTAAAGCACTTCTGACCTCTCTTTGAAAAGATACTTTTGGGATCAGATTATGCCATGTTTTCATAAAGTATTTCATTTCTTTCAGTGCTCTCGTTTCTCTATTTGTTGATTTGAGTTTCGGGGCGGTCTAAAATAACGAGTAGTTTTAGTTATTATTTTCATTTGTTATTTTGTCATTTCATTTGCCTCATTTTCTGTTCTTTCAAAGTGTAAACAGTGCCTTAACAGTGATTTAACAGATAACAGATGTTTATTAAGTTTTTCAAAGAAAATGTAAATCATTTTTTAGACAAGTTTGGACTTGTTTTTACATAACTTACACTCTTACGGGGCCTTCGTAGAGTACTGTCGTTCTTGTGTTGCGAGACATTTTTGTTTCCTGATTTTTTTGGTGTTTTGGGTGGTCTCACCATTTTCGCGATTTTATAAAGGAATCTGAATGTTTGGTTGTCCAACTAGAGTGTCCATAAAAAAGCTGTAATATAACAAAAGTGGTAAGTTTCTTGCGAGTTCCTTGAATCGTATCTTCAGCGTAATTTCACCGATTAAATTTCGGACAATTCAGACACGCAGAATGGTTTGAAATATTTTCAAACTAATCTTTTACATATGTAAACTAATAAATTATTCTTACTAGTCCCACGTTCGTTGTAAAATAGTTCTTCAAACGCAACTCTGGACACTGCACTGTTGCACACAAAATTTCAATTCAAAACAATAACAAACATTAACCTATAAAAATTGCGCGCGAAACCGGCGGAGTATAAGCAGAGACAAATGGCAGGAAATTCAAATCACACAAACCATCAAAAGATAAAATGTAACTCATTTTATGATTATTCTCTTGAAAAAATCATATTATTCTGATTCTTGCAAGTAAAAAAGAGTTACTTTATTAAACAAATGTATTGACATTTATTTAAATAAAAAAAACGCCTTTTTTAAACAGTTTAAAGTTTTTCAGTAAAAACTTCGTCATTTTATTATTATTATATTACAAAAATGATTCTATAAATAATGTTCTTATACGAATAAAATATTTGTATGAAAAATATATAATATTTTTTTAATATTTACATTGACGGTTTCGACAGAAACAAAGTCATAAACAATTTTGAACGCCAAATAAAAATTGGCATTCAATAAAATCTCAGTAAAACATTATTGTTTCAGAAGAAGTGTTTTCAACTTTTTTTTACATATTTTTATGTATTTTGGTTTCTTCATCTTCGTTTGTACTAAGGTGTCCGTGCTACTTCCAGGATCTTCCAAATGTGAGACACTTGGAAGTGACAATGAAATATCTTTCGTCTCTGCTGTGATTCCTAGTTTTTTTGCAGTTATAGATAGCAATTGATTTTGAACTTTCTTTTCCTTAGATTCATCTGCTAAAGCCAAAGTCGATTTTGATCTAAAATAACGAATTCAACAATTATCATTTTCCGTCATTACAAATCTAAACACATAAATCGAATACAAAAAAACTTACTTTGACATTTGATTCACTTCTACTGGCGCTGTTTGTGTTGTTTGTACAGAATCTCGAAGTTTGCCCCAAAAGTCGTAAAACCCAGCTCGGCTATAGTCCAAAGTGAACATGTACCTTAATTGATTTGGTAACTCGCACCTTTTATACATGCATGGTATTATTTTTCGTTGTTTTTTGTCTATGGAAGATAAAAATAAGTATCGATAAGTAACTTTTGTTATTTTATTTCATTTTCTTGCAAACTTACCAATACCAACAGCCTGTGCATAGCTTAAGAAAAATGTGTTTTCCGGACTAGTTAGAAATTCTGGAGACAACACGACGATTAATCTGTTGCAACGGTTCGAAATAAGTTCCATTATGGCATCATTCGTCATCAAACCGGGAATGAGATTTCTATCTTTGATACAAAGCTACAATTTGAACAAATAAAATGATTTTTAATTCGTTTTTTTGCATCCAAAAATTTACTTTCAATCATTTTCACCTTCATCTGACACTCGGTTTCCAGATAATCAACCATTTTACTGGCAAACTCATAATCCTCATCTGCGAACAACAAAAATGCATCGTAGTGCATATTTTCTTGGCCGAGATTGGTTCTGATTCTGTCCTCTGAAACCAATAAGTTTGTTATCATTGTATAACAAAATATAATAATGAACTTAAATAAAATTAAAGCATTTATCAAATTTCAAATTACCTGTAGTAAGTATTTGACTATCCTGTTCATTAACTAGTGCCTTGGTAGATGCATTTTTCTTACTTTCCAAATGACGAATAGCATCATTTTCTGAAATCAGCAAACGTTATAGAGAAACAAATCAAAAAGACAAAGTCAAGAAGGAAAATGAGAATTTTGCGATATGGACTAACCAAAGTATTTTGCAACGTCGTCAAGAATATCCCACCGTTCTATTTTTTCTAAAACTCGTTGTAAATCTGTTATCACACTATTGTTTCCTTGCATGTAAGTAATAATAAAACTTGTCGGGTCGCTACTGTTTGCAAGTGATGGTAAACGTTCACCACTTATATTAACTTCACTTGCAAAACCTCTCCAGTCTCTGAAAAATTGCAAATTTAAAAGCTAATTGATAGTAAACAACAAATAAAAATGTGAAAGTAAATCTTGTTTGTTTTTTGTATTTTTTATATCATAACCTCATCAGATTGTAAAAGTCGACTTACCTCAAGTAATTTTGTTGTGTTGGAATAACTTTTGGAGGGTTTAATAATGTCGAGATAATTTGAATTGTTTGTTCGGATAAAGCATAAAGTGGTATAGTAGAAAAGTCAATCATTTTTGAAACAATTTGTTATTGTTGACGTAAAGAATAACTGTCACGTTGAGAATGACATTCTCATGAATGAATTTAGATCAGCTGAGAGTGGGATTATGGAAAGTAAGTGGATAGTCGTCTTCTTTCGATCGGTGTGACTGACGGAGATAAAAGAACTTGTTGCAATTGATCAAATGCCGGGAGTGGGAGTAGGAAAGTGTCCTCGATCCTCGATCTTCAGATTTGGAAAGTCCAAACAAATATAAATTCCCACACCGCCCGAAATTTCCAAAAGATAAAAATAATTCTTGAATTCTTGAAATGTGATAATGTTTTCAATGTTTTGATTAACATTTTTCAATTGCTATTTTTAATCTTCTACTGTTAACTTTTTGGATTTCGATTATGAATCATTTTCCTTCGTTTTTGCGAATTCGGTATCCCGAAAATTTTCGCAAAAATTGTAACTGAAAATTACTTCTTTGAATTCAACATCAATGACTAACTAGTTTTTATGCAATAGAAACGTTATCGAAAAATTAAAATTTAAGCACTTTTATCGAAAACAATGCTGTTGAAAAACTGAAAATCATAATTGTGCAATAATTTCTAAGTATGCACTAAATAAGACTGCATTTCTAGCGCGATAAATCGGTTTAAGGTAGGATCTTTGATAAGCAAGTTCTTATACATTCCAATGAAGATATCCATTTCAGTGATAAATGGGTGCATGAACTTATACTCTCACGACTAAGATTTAACAATCTACAAATAGCAAAAATGTTCATTTTGAAATCAAAATTTTTCATATTTTTACTATTTGTTGACTTCAAAAATATGATCAGTCGAAGAAAATTTTTCAATAGGTATGTTTAAGGTATCAATACGTATTTATAAACTAAATGAAACAATTTTTTTGTAAAAAGAGTTTTGTAAAACAATGATTTAACGTCAGAATTGTACTTAATATTAATGTTGTTCTAGGAGCATTGAAAACTAGATTGATTATTGGATCGGTAGTTCCACAAACTTTGTAATATCGATAGCGCATCGATTTTAAGCGATAACACGAATTGAGCTCTAAATCTTGTTCTGTACTTTTCATTGAATTATGTTTCACTTGCCACTTCCACTGTTAATCAAATGTGACAACTATCATATAAATACGGATGCAATTAGACATTCAACCATCAGTTACCTATCAAACAAAATTAGCAAAAGAAAATAATTTGAATTAAAAAATAAGTGAAAGTTCAACTTTAAAAATGGACAAAATTTTGGGATACTTTTTGATTTCGCTCAGTATCCTTGCAGTGGAAGGTAAAACATAATTTAGACAAATTTATTGTCATTGTTTATAAACTAATGATAAATTTAATATCATTTCGTTAACAAAACTAATGTTTGTTTTTTCAATTGAAGTTATGAAAAATATTATAACATTTTAATATTGAAATTTGTTCAGGGATTCCCCTTGAATGGATTGTTGGTGGATCAAATGCCCCCCTTGGAAAATACCCGCACCAAGTATCCATACGAAAATATAATTCACATTTTTGCGGTGGTTCTATCATAAATAAACGTTGCATTTTGACAGCCGCACATTGCGTTGATGGGTTAGTGTAAATAAATTACAAGTTTTTTCAAGAAAGAATTAAAAAAAAACGAAGTCAAATCATACTAATTTTTGGGTTATTAAAATAACTACAATTTAAATTTTCAGTGAAACTACGAACAATATAACCATTCATGCTGGAACAGTTTTGTTGAACGAAACCGGTCAGTCAAGAAAAGCCAAATCTCTCGAACACCATGAAGGGTTTGATATATTTTTCCTCGAAAATGACGTAGCAGTTATTATTCTGGAAAAAGATCTTGAACTGACCAACAATGTCCAACCCATTAAAATATCAAAGAAAAACATCACAATGGAAAATGTGCCTGCCATTTTAACTGGTTGGGGAAGAACAGTGGTATGTTGAAACCCATTTTTTGAAACTTTCAATAAAATACACATTTTCAAACCCGTTTTAATCAGAAGAAATTGATTTTGCAATCATCATTTTCAGGTTGGAGGACCGTTGCCAGTTGCTCTGCAGCACATAAACTTGAAAGTGATCAAACGTGAAGTTTGTAAGGCTCACCAATGGAGAATTACTGAATCTCATATCTGTACCTTGACTAAAGAAGGCGAAGGAGCATGTCATGTAATCCAAATTTCAAAATGAAAATGTTACCAATATTGAAACGTTAGAACAAAAAATAAAGTTTGTTTTTTTTTTCTATAGGGAGACTCCGGAGGTGCTTTGATATCTGGAAACGAGCAAATAGGAATTGTCTCCTTTGGGACTCCTTGTGCTAGAGGAAAACCTGATGTCTTCACGAGAATATCTACATTTTATGACTGGATTGATGAACGTTGTTCAAAAGTTGCCTAGTTAGACGATTAGAGTTGTAACTTTATTTATAACTATTTATACAATTATTTAAAACCAATTATTGTAAACTACGAATATTTATTTTGTTCATAATGACATACCATTTATATTATAGAAAATCATTTTTGTAAATTAAATTCAAACCAGGAAAATAAACTTCAAAATTGACACCAGTTTTCTTTCTATGATTTTCCCAGTTCTATCCGAACAGTTACCTTTTGCAGTTATCAACTTAATGAACAAGAAGAAACTTTTATTCTGCGATCGCTGGTTCCAAAAACGAATTATTGTCTACTATACGTCGTTGTTAATCTTTTTTAGATGCAAATCGTTTCAGAGGAAAGCACTGCATATTAAATTTGTACAACCAAACTTTTAACTACTTGCTCTACAATCACTCTCGATAATCTCTTTCAGAATGAAAAATTGACGCGTTAATTTTAGGTTGTTAGTAAAAACCCTTTGTCTGTGCTCAGCTTTCTTAAGCAAGGGCAAATTATCTTATGTCCACCCTAGGCCACAAACTTTGCAAAAGATAATTGATTGACATGAGAACAAAAACCATGAAACTCGTGAAAAAAATTAAGTCACGCGATATCATACATTGTGAGCATTAATTTTATCCGCTGTAAATAGATTCGCAAAATTATATCGTGTGAACAATGTCTCTCAAGCAGTTTTATCAGACAACATTCGTTAATAAAAATCTGAAGAACGATCTGAAGTACACTCTGAACTGGATTAATTATTTTTTACTTCCGATCGGTATCTGGATCGGTGGCAAAAAATCGTTTTTAAAAAGTAGTTGTAACAAATTACTCGTGTCAACAATTTATTTTTTGCTGTTCCTCCTGCTTATCGTGGTCGGTCTCTATGCGCAGCTTGAAAACCCTCAGATGCGGATGACCTTTGTCGGTCCCTTGAGTTTTTGCGTGATGGCAATTCTAAAATTTCATATTTTAGTTGTGCACACGACCAGTATAAGGAAATTATTCTCGCACATAAAAGAGGATTGGAGCAACATTTCTTCTGAGGATGACAGAACTATAATGCTAAACGGTGCGAAATCCGGCCGTAAACTTGGATTGATGAGCGCAGTTTTCATGTACTCTGGAGGACTGTTTTTTCATGGCGTTGTACCAATCTCAGTTTTGGTTGTTAATTTAATAAACCATGTTTCGGTGAAACCTTTGACTTATCCAGTTTATAGCAAATTTATTGATGCTAGTAAAAGTCCGACATACGAGGTAGTTTTTTTGGTCCAATCAATTATTGGATATTTGGAGTACAATATAACTATTGCATTGAGCAGTTTAGCGGCGGTTTTCATAATGCATTGTTTTGCTCAGTTAAATCTAGTGATGCATCAGATGAATGTGATGTTGGAAAAGACGACATACAAAATTTCAGTTCATCAGAAAGTTGTAGACATTATTAAAAAACACCAAAGAGCTCTAAGGTAAAATAGTTAACTAATAATATTTAATATTTTCCAATAAATGATTTGATACAATAATAATTTGACTTTCAGATTTATATTAAGGATAGAGGAAACTTTGAACTTGGCATGCCTTGTAGAATGTATGGGATGTGGTGGTAACATTTGTATTCTTGGATATTACTTTCTCAAAGTAAGTCATTTCTTTTTCTTTTTGTTTCATTTTCTTCAACTTTTGTATTTCTAGGGATTGGAACAAGGAAATGTTGTGACCATGTTCACGTTTTTCATCCTTTTTGTATCATTAACATTCAACATTTTTATACTTTGTTACATCGGAGAAATAATAAAAGCTCAGGTATTTATTTGAAAACAAAATTATTTCGATTTGAATGTTTAATTGATAAAACTAAAGAACTTCAATAAAAAGTAGGATAGGAAGAAATGATAAAACCGTCCTTGTATGTTGAAAATTAAAAAAATACTTTTATGTATATACATTACTTTCATGACTAAAATTTTTAATTAGTATCTACATAATTCATAATTACTTCATTACATAATTAATTCTACACTCTTTCATAACCATTGTTTGTATTTATGAAATTACGTCTTTCAATGGAATAAATTATACCGAAGACTAGTAAAAATATGAGAAGTATTATCGTGTTTAGTTCGCCATGACTCCAGTAACATATCATAGCAAATGTTGCAATCACAATAATATCTGCCAAATCAAGACCACAAAATTGGATACTTGTTTTCTTGAAACTTAGAGTCCCAAAAAATAATGTGTAAAAAAGTACAATAAAAATTATTGAAATAAAGTTAATTTCTAATAACAGAAATACAATGAATCCAACAATAATCAACAGAAATATAACAATTTTTATTATTGGTGTCAGTCTAGAGTAGTATCGACGATAGTGATGGTAGTTTTGATTAAACCTTTGTTGTGACGAGCGTGAATTTTGATTAGACTCTTGTGAATCATCTTCCGAAGAACTCGACGAAGGAAAAGTGTTTGACCGATAACCGTCTGTGTTAGGTCTCGATGAATTTTGCTGACCGGAATGTTGAGGTCCATTTGGTGTCGATTTTTGGTTGAAATTCGGTCTCGATGAATTTTGCTGACCGGAATGTTGAGGTCCATTTGGTGTCGATCTTTGATTGAAGTTAGGTCTCGATGAATTTTGTCCACTGGAATGTTGAGGTCCATTTGGTGTCGATCTTTGGTTGAAATTCGGTCTCGATGAATTTTGTCCACTGGAATGTTGAGGTCCATTTGGTGTCGATCTTTGATTGAAGTTAGGTCTCATATCTTCTCGATCAAAACGAGGATCCCTATGTGGATAACTTGACTGTGGTCTTTGTTGCGAAAAATTATTATTATTTGTTGTATGTGCTCGAGATTGTTGATTACTAAACGTATTATAATTATTGGTGTTGTTACTCCGGCGAATCCGATTAAGTAAAGTGGAATATGCGTGGTTCAATTTTTGAGTCGCTTCTTTGGCTCCAGGAGTCGAATTTTTATCTGGATGGACCATACGAATCAATTTTCTATATGCACCTTGTATCTCTGTCAACGTCGCCGTTGTTTTGACTTGTAAGATATCGTAATATTTGTCGTTGCCACAATTCAAAATTCTTTGCACCAATCTGTGGTGGTAACTTCTGCTGCTGTCATTAATTGAGCCAGTGGAATTGCTACGTTGTCTCTGTGGTAAGGGTGAGATTTCATTGTACTTGGCTGAAAAAATACAAATTCACATGTAGTGAATGCCTGTTATTTTCATAAAAATATTAATGACCACGAAGAGACAAAATAAAAAAAAAGTACCGGCGAAATAAGGTTTTATTTACTCTTCACCCCTTTTATTATTATTCGTTTTTTTTTTTAGATTTTAATTCAAAGTTTATTTTTTTTTCATGCTAGTCACATCGGATGTTGATGATTTGAAAGATTAGCTTCGTCACTTAGCTATAGTGACGATAACCGACTCCGTCTCGGTTTGAAACTAATCTCTTCACTGTACAAAAGTTTTATCTTAATTGCTTTTTAGGTTGATAACAAATAATACACACTGCAAAAAAAATAAAAACAAGCGATCCTAAACAAAAAGTTCAAAATTTTTTATTTTTACTATTCCTTGGCCTAATGATAAATAAGTTATTTTAAAACTTTATATTTTGTAAAATATTGTACATATTTGTGTTTTCTTTTTGTTTTGGCTAGTTTGTGTGGTTACCATTTTTCGAACATCGCGCTCTAGCCTACATGGTTAGAGGTTATTCGTTATTGTGTTTTTTGACTACAAATTATATCAGTATATACTACATTGCTTATACTATTGCTATATACTTGTTTGGTACAGATTTTTCTATGCGAATGAACTTATTTTTATAGTTAATTGAATGCGATATTTACCTTTAAATTTATGATTACAACTGGTCACTATAGATACATAGATTCTACTGCCGGTAATAAGCACTGTCGCATTTATAATTCAAGTGTTTTACAAGAGAACACAGTTTAAAATAAACTATAGCTCTTTGTACTGCTTCCTATGTGCTCACTCTGTTGTGCTCTGTTGCAAAACAGAAAACTTGAAGAATATGAAACAAGAGGTAATCAGTGCTGCCACTTTGATAGCACAGAGGCCCGACTGGATCTCCCACTGGAGCGCGCTCAATTTCCCGCTAAACCGCTATTTTACTAATAATTCAACCAAACCGTCTTCAAAAAACGAAAGCGATTAAAAGACGGTAACAAAGTGCAAAATGAACTTTCTAGCCAATTCTAACTGTACGTACGTTTGGAAGTTTCTTTGTGACATTATTTGACTGGTTTTAGTATATTGAAGTATGTACTTCAATACATACTACTATACTTCAGTATAGAAAAACGTCAAAAGATTCTTTCGCTGGTTATATACACTGGTATATACACCAAGGTAGTCTCCTCTCAGTATACATTCTTAATGATTTTTTAATATTCAATAAATTCTAATAATGCCTGAAAAAAAAACTTTTTTAGTTTCACAGTTTGGATGTGATAATTGATTTCAAGAATCTATAAAAAATATCCGTTCTTGAACTGTGAGCAAAATGTTGACGGTAAAAGTTTAATTTATTTTTTGCTGTTTCCATTTTTCAACAGTATGAAAATGAGTTAAAAATGATGATCCGTTGCATTATTCAAAATAAGAGAAAAGAATTACAGAAAAACGAAACATTATTCTAAAAAGTATGTTTTATTGTAGTGTGAAAAAATCGGCATTACATGTTATAACATGAGATGGTACATGTTACCTGACAAGGAGGCACTAAATTTAATGTTCGTTATAAGAATATCGCAAACCCCAACTCAAATAACTGCAGGAAAGTTTGTTAACTTATGCCTGTCTAGTTTTACGAACGTAAGTACAAAAGACAATTTGCGACGAAAATTGAAAAATTCACATTTGTTATATTTTCAGGTGATAAAATCTGCTATGGCTTATTTGAATGTTCTTCGAGCAATGACCGTAGATGGCTTTGAAGTTGACGTAAAAGAAGAAGCTGTGTAAACTTGATTTTTATAAATCAGCTGTATTTATTACTTACGCTAATTTTATGTAAAAAGTAGTTGATTCATTGTTTTTTATTGCAATTCATTGTAATTGAGCGTGTTGAGTGAGTCGACGACCAAACATTGCCGACCAAAAATAATAAACAATTTCAAATGGTTAAACCTTTTGAATTAAAAAAAATCGCATGTTTCATTATTTCAAGTTGACTTTATTCGTTTAGAGTTTATAATTAACTCTAAATCTTAGTCAATATTTTAAATGAGTATGAAATCAATTTATCGGATTTACAACAATTTATCTAATTTTGTTTATTTTTGTGATTCTCAATGATTTTAATATTTAAATCGCAATTGAAATTATTCTAGAGAAGTAAATAATTCGTACAAATGGTACAAATAACGGTTATTTTGATTTGAATTCGAAACCCGTTGATAAGGAAATTTAATTTGCGATCTCCTCGCTAGATGGTTTAATCTCGCATAAGACAAAGTACAATGTGAATATATAGGGTCAATTTGCGAAAACTGGAAACCCCCTGAAAGTCCTTTGTTAGCGATTGTTGTTTTATTCGTCCTTCCTAATTCAGTCAAATTCACACTCAAAGATCACCAAGTTCTCGTTGCTGTGGACAAAATCAAAAAAGGACAAGTAGTGAGTTTAATTAGATGATCCAGTTGTTTTAAAATAATTTGCAAATTATTTTGCCTCTTATATTTTTACTGAAATCATTTTTTTGTTTATTTTAGCTCAACCTCTCTTACACCACCCAAGCTTTAGTGGGAGAAACAACAGCTAAGAGGATCCGGATTGCACAAGAATTGTTCACGTTGCCATGCAGATGTGAAGTGTGTACGATGAAAATCCCTCCTACGGTGGTTTCTTTCAAGGTAACAGTTTTACCAATGCATATAATATAGAAATTTAAAAAATTAACTTTAACATATTGATTGGCTTTGATTGTCGTATTCCAACAGGTTTTGGAGAAAAATCCAAAGACCTTGGCTAAGCTGTCGAAGATCTATCACAAGATAGAGGCCTCTATTTCGAAACACCGATTGTGTTCACCAAAAACTGCTGCAAAATTTATTCAGCAGACGAACGAATTATTTCAAGACATCAAACCATTTTTCGAGTTGGCTCCTTCATTGTCTCAAGAGGTTATTGGTATAAAAACCTACTTGATGGCTGAAGTCTATTTTCGCTTGCACCATTACATTTTATAATTCATTTAATAACAACGGACTTTAATTTTGCATTTTTTGTCACTAAATAATCTTTTCTTTTTCTATTTCCTTATTTTTGAAGCAATCTCTAAGTTTGTATTGGTTGTATAAAAACTGAATTTTGCTTGTTCTATTTTCTCGCTATTCATTTTTTAATTGAATTTCATTTTAAATTGATATGGTTGGAAATTACGATGAAAGAACGTTTATTTTCTAGTTTTTTGGGAAATATATAAATATTATATATTTATTTTCTTGTTTTACTTGATTTACTCCTTTTTGAATTCATTTTTGTTATTTTTTAAAGTGAAAATAACAATAAAAAATGTCGGCAAAACAACAATGTCTGGTAAGGTAGACTTCAGTTGGTAATTTTATAGAAGAAAGAAAGAATAACCTGAAATCACTTGTCACACATCTCCGGCGTAAAAGTACGGATTGCGTGTTGCAGTAGACTGTCAAAACAAAGTCGGAATAATCTTTTGATTGTTAAAAAAACTTGTTTATCACTGCAATTATGGATTGGCAAACGATTGACAGTATCAAAAATTGTCTGATGCACCGAATAATGAACGGAGAGAAAAAATTTGAACACCATATGAAAAAAATAATCGGTGCAAATACCTTGTAGACAAAAATGTTTCGTAGTTGGTACCCCCGATAAATTTATAAACATAAAAAGGGAATTACCCAGCCACGCCTGCCCGTCTGGCATGCATCACTGTAAAAAAGGCCGTCATATACAGAGTTGTGTTGAGTCTCACTTCTATTCTCAGTTTCGATCAGTTTTGTGATCTAGTAAATCTATTTAACACAAGAAAGAATTATTGAAAATTGAAAAAAGTTCGCACCTTTTGACAATGGAGAAAAAAATCATCAAGATATTAAAAAGTTTAGATGGAACAAATGCGTCAGCGCCACACCTCACATTTCCCACGAATGGTTTGTTTCTATAAATTAAGTAAACTCTATAACGATGCAAAACAATAAACTACTATTTAACAACAATCTGATGTATTTTTGGTGTAGAATACCGAGGCAAATCACTGGAGGTTGCAGAAAAATCACGCAAAAATGGTAGTAAAATCTTCACCTCTTCTCATTCCCTTGAGGACTTTCAAAACGCCTATGCATATTACGCTCGAAGCATAGCTCATGCTCTAGCTGGTTCTCAAGAAATGGCTCTCTCCTACTCGAACCTCTCAGCAGTGCTGTTTCGAATGAAACAATATCCAGAATGTGTGCAAGCCACTGACCTCTGCCTAAGTTCTGGTTATCCTGAGAAAGCAAAATTGAAGATCTACCTTCGCAAAATTGAATGTCTGAAAATTCTCGGAGAGCAATTGGAGGCTAAAAAAGTCTACGACGAAACTTTAACTTGGATAGAAAAGAATGGGACGGAAGGTGAAAAGAAGGAGATGAAAAAGAAACTTGAAGATTGTTACGAAAAACAAGTCGAAGTGAAGCAAAGGTTTACTGATGAGGAGTTTGAAAAAGTTTGGGGCAAATTGTCTATCCAGTCTCGTAACAAGGAGATTCCCGAAGCTTCAAGTGCGATGGAGTTGAGATACAGCGAGTCTCAAGGACGACACTTTGTGGCAACCAGGGACATCAGACCTGGAGAGATACTTTTGAGGGAACGGCCTTACGCCATGGCGTGCTCGCAAGAGTGTCGGTACTTCAGCTGTTGGGAGTGCCTCAGAGTTGCAACCAACTGCATCCCTTGCGATGCTTGTGAGAATGTGATATTTTGTTCGGTGATGTGCAAGGAAAACGCTTGGAAGAAGTACCATCACGTGGAATGTCAAGTCTTACCTTATATTTATGAAACATCGCCACTTGACGCGGTTCTTACCGATGTTGTTACGGCATTCAGAATGTTGCTTTTTGCAATCAACGAATATGGAAGTATTCAAGAACTAAGAAAAGCTGTACAGGAAATGAACCAGTCAAAAAGCGGTAATTATAGTTTATTTTTAAGTCATAGCAATTTGCTTTTCTCATTTACATTTTTCTTAGATCCACGAACAGCAGGATTTACTTGTGGAAAGCTTCTAAGTGACAAGTACGCTGGGATTCTGAGTTTAACAATGAACGAGACGTATGAATGTGCAATTAATTTGGCTGCTAATACGATCCATTATGCTGTAACGAAAACAACATTTGGGGATGGCTTCAAAAAAGATTGGAAAAACATGCATGAAGATGAAGATGTTCTTTTCGCAGTGTGTTTACTGGTAGAACATACGAACAAGATCAGGAGAAACAGTTTCAAAGTATAATTTCTTTTGTTTTTTTTTATTTGGGTTTTATTATATATATATATTACCTTACAAGTGGGAGAACTCATACGAGTGAAGGAATTCGCCGTTCTCCCACGTGTAAGGTAATATATATTTCTTGTTAATAGGCTGGTGTAAGTTTTGCGTCGCGTCCCGAAACTGGAACATGCTTATTAATCGCAGGAAGTTTGTTCAATCATAGTTGTTTTCCAAATACAAATGTCAAAGTTGCGATGCCTTACACCGAATCTTTTGCTGTGCTTCCTATAAAAAAAGGAGAAGAAGTAAGAGCTTACCAATTTCGAATTCTTATTTTTTCGATTCCATCATAAGACTCTTTACACTCATCATTTTGTTTTAATTGTGAATTATTATTAAATTATCATCTTTAGATTTGCATCGATTATACGGGAGGAATAGATATACCGAAGGAAGAAAGGCAGAAGACTTTGAAATTTCACCACAAATTTGTTTGTAATTGCGTTGCTTGCGTCAACAACTGGCCAGTTCCATCACAATATCCGAACATGCATGTAAATAACTTGACAATTAATATGTTTTATGTTTTGCTATGAACTGATTATTTTATCGTTATAATTTTTCGTTACAGACACTTCCTGCAAGATTCGGGTCCGTTTTAAAAACGGCTTTGATCACGGCTGCATTGATTGAACAGAAAGTTGATAAGATAGACACTGTCTATTATAATCATCGAAATTACAAGTCCATGGAGAAGATTTTGAAACAATTGAGTGATTTGATCGAGATGTTGTTTACCAGAGTTCCAATGCCCTGCGACGAAATTAAGGACGTTCAACTATTGTTGATAAAATTGTTCAAAAAATTGCGTATTTCTTACTATTAGCAATCGTTGCCAGGATTGTAAATTTTTTACATTATCCAATTTCTGAACTGTTCTGCTATCTTGAAATCGCTACAAGTTAACTGTAAGAGAATAAATTATAATTGTTGGATTAAATATTGATTCAACTGTGAATTTTGTATTTGCAAAGTAAATAAAAAACAATAAGTAAACATGTACTTACGACTTTCTCATGCCAATTACTTTACTCGATTTGACCACTTCCACTAGTATCAAAACGACAACGAAAACGGAAAACTAGCTTCACCAGAGCAAAAAATGCGCCTACTATCCAATAATAGCAAATCTATTAGCAAGATTAGATTCAGGTTTTTTGTTTTGATCAGTGTTGCCAACGTTGCATCATAATTGTTGGTGGCGCGAAACGTATGTGGAGGAAGAGAATTTGATTGATTTTTAAATTTCATTATCATTATTATAAATTTTTCGACTCACCATCAGATTTCCCTTGGTGTTCTAGATGGTGTGGGAAAAGACGCTTGAACAGCTGAAAAGCTTGTAAGCTTATATTTTGTTGTTAACAAAATCAAAAATTGAACAGTACAAATAATCAATTTCAACTGTCACATATTATGGATTATTTGAATTCTAATAAAAAGAAGAAAAAAATACATATCTTGACATTTTCAAAGCCATAAAATACAAAGATAAAAACACGTTTGTTTGATTGGATCTTGTAAAGTATAAAAAGCGTCCATTATCTTTCAGAACAAAATTTTTATTAATTTACAAAAACTGTCTTTAGTTTAGCATGATATAACTTATAAAATTATAATTCTAAATAGTTTGCGAAAGTCGACTTATGTACAACTTCCAAGTCTAAAAATTTTCGAAGTAACGTTTCTTATGGAAATTACTAAAAGATCATTTTTTTGATTCTCAATAATGCAAATTCTATTTTCAAACAAATAAACAAAACAATTTTGCCAAGAAAAATTGTTTGTTTTTATTTGTACATATAACATTTTTCTCGATGGAACGTTCCTTCCAACATTTTTAGACGTGGATTTTTTTAAAAATATAAATACAAATAAGTATTACAAATAAAATCAGTATCGTTTGAAATCCAAACATTTGAACATTCCAAAAACTTTACAAGTTATTACAAAATTAATTGTTCAAATCGCAGAATTTCAACAAGTGTCTCACAATGTAAAATTGTTAATAACGAAACATCGGATAACTGTACATCATTGCTGCAAACTTATTTCCATCAATAAAGGAACCATCGGTTATGTTCAGTCGCATATTGTCATTCTTTTTTCTTTTCCAGTTGAGCTATTTTGTCATCTTTGTCGATATTTGTCAAATACGAGTTAACTTTTGTCAAAGTGGTATTAAACATCTCATCGTCGTAGGAACTTTCTTCTTCAATCTCCTCTTCTTCTAGAACTTCTTCCTCTTCTTCTTCGTCGAGCTCGTCGCTAAATCTTCGAAGCTCATCTTCGTCCTCTGAGTACTCAATTTCTTCATCCAGTTCTTCGTCGTCCACTTCAGAATATGAAACCTCTTCTGAAACCTCTTCAGAGACTTCTGATCCAACTTGTTCATCAGCTAAAAATTAACAAAATTCAAGTATAAAATTAAAAAAAGTACAATATTTCATTGTACAATAAATCGCTGTTGTTTTTTGTTTAATTTTTCTAGTTTACCTTGCATTTGTAACTCCAGTTTGGTTTTCACTAGATCCAAGTCATTCGTAACGTTTTTCGTGTAAACGGAGCTCAAATCTTTCATGTGCTGTTTTTGCTCTTCGTTTAAAGTCGTGTTCAGTTCCTGCTGAACTTGCTGAACCGTCGGAGGTTCAGCTACTGAAAACCGACGAACGTCCACTGGATTTTTTTTCAGTTGCTCTAAGAGTTTGGCCTCTTCCAAAAAGTCTGTATCGAAAATTTAGCGTTACCTTTTGTTTAAGATTGTTGTAAAAATTTTATCAACAAAAGATTTCATTTGTTTACCATTTTCATGTTTTTTGATGCAAACGTAATAAGCGCCAATCAAAATGAGTACGCCAACTCCGAGTTTCACAGCCACTGAAAAAAATACATTTTTCAAGTTTACAACCTTTTAAGTTATGAATAATTTTATTTTTTCGCAATTTCTAGATACGACGACTTACAAGTTGCTTCATCTTCCTCTTCCTCTTCATCTTCTACGACAACTTGTTCTGCTTCTTCAGCTACAAATAAAGTGTTGTCAATTATTTCTTCCAATTCCGGATCATCAATCTACAGTGCAAAAAGTCAAAAAAAAATGTAACAACAAATGTGAAAGATTAGCTGCTATTTTATCAAACAAATTAGTATATCCCAAGAACTAAACCTTACTTGGAATCAGTGCCAGTTAATTTGTATCAGTTTAAAAAAGTACAATAATTGGAATTCGCTTAGTCCATTTTGTAAATACAATAATATTTTTCTATAAAAAAAGTAAATCCAAAGTAATGAATTTAGTTCCTGTACTCGGTGTTAATGGTCATTACTTATCGGAAACTGTACACAATTCTAACTCAGGGAATAGATGAAGCAAAACTGTTCCGAACGTTATTTTGTTATGATGTCAAAAATCGTATACCTGAACATTGAAAATTATATCCAAATCCTAAAAAAACTGTCTGGAGCATTCTAACATACTTTGAAACAAATGAAAATAACAATTCACAATTTCGTTTATTCCACTTGTATTTATTCATCTTCATATCCTTCGATCCTTAAGTTATCGCATTTGAATTTGAAAAAGACACGTCAATGAGATTAATCGTTTGTTAAAATATCTTCATTTTTATATAAAAAAAAGTACACTTCTGTATCAGAGGGATGTGCACGTGCTCCAACATTTTTTAACTCCTTCAGGTACTCGGTATTTAATCTAATCTTAAATTAATTATCATAATCATAAATTAATTAATTATCTCCTATTAATTAAAATATATTCTATTTTACAGTACAATCTCGTTTACCTAAATTGTTCTATGTACATAAATTCGTGTCGCAGCCAATGTAAAGGAAAATTCGAAATGAAAAGAAATTTGCAACGCCTTGCAAAGATGCACATCCCCATTGCAAATCAAAATCGCAATTCATACTTACAGTCTACGATTTCTAGCCGCGTCATCACTGTACAAATTCATGGACTAAGCGAATTCAATTTGACTGATCGTTTCAAAGATCTGTAGGTTTACATACTTCCTCTAAAGGTTCCGCGCTATTATCGTCTATTTTATTAACGTCTGACGCATCAATCAGTTCGATTCGCTCATTCTCTTCCTCGGATATCGTTTTGTCTTCCTCATCTTCATCTTCGTACGTCAACTCGTCCATTTCCTCGCTTTCATTGTCGTCCAACTCCTCCAATGCTTCGTTATCTTCATTTTCTTCTTCCTCATTCAACTCGCCCTCCTCCTTTTCTAAAAAAATTCTCAGTGTATAAAACTTAATCAACTTGAAAATATTTTAAAAATATCTAAATGTTAATAAGTACTTGAATCAAAAGAGCAAATCAATAAGATATTTTTTTGGTCCCCTTAAATGAGAATTTATAACTTTGATAATCACCTTGCTCATCTTCATCTTCGTCTGCTGGTCCATCTTCGCCCGCTTCATCTTCTCCAGTTTCATTACCAGAATCATTATCATCAATGTTTAAATGAGTTTCACTCGATTTTTCGTCTTTTTCCTCATTAGAAACTTCTTCGTTTTGATCTTCATCTCCTAGACTATTGTGATTTTCTTCTTCTTCTGCTGCTTCGCTACCGTGCCCTTCACTTTCTTCATCGTGACCTTCACTTTCTTCATCATGACCCTCACCCTCTTCACTGCCGTGACCTTCGCCCTCTTCACTTCCATGACCTTCACCCTCTTCACTTCCATGACCTTCATCTTCCTCGTGATTTAATGACTCGTGCTCTTCTTCATGATTCGACGCAGTTTCGTCTACCCAGCCCTCAAAATAAACTGCCCAGTGAGATGAACTAACAGGTATGTCAACTGGAAAAAAAAACATTTTCAGATAGCCAAATAAAATAATTTGATCGATAGGGTGGTTATTTCTAACTCAAATTTTATCGTTCATTTGTAAATCAAGCAGACTTCATACTAAAATTACCAAAGATATGATGAATAAGGTTAATTACAAAAACTGAACAACTGAAAAACTGCAAACAATTTATTTGTAAGCTTTTTTCATTAACAAACTAAAATATTCTTGAATCAATAATAATAATTGTCGAATAAATGATTAGTGTTAGAGAGTAATAAATGAAATAATCAAATTAATTGATTGTTGGTTAATAAATATTATTTTTGTACAATTTTCAACTCACCATCAGATTCTCCCTGGTGTTCTATAATAATAAGACAGATTGCACCTGTGAGTGCAGCCAGGACAGCAAAAAACAAAATTTTGGCGCACCAGTGTCCTCCCGTTCCTACTTCTTTGTGCAAGTGTATCATCACGTTTTCATTTTCTTCGATGGAAACAGGTGGAGGAGTGCCTTCCTCGTCATCTGAATCGATTACAATTTCAGTTTTATTTTTAATTATGTACCACCGAGAAAACAATTTTTGAAACCCTAATCCTATTTTTAATAAGTTGTTTTTGATTGGAAACCGTTGAATGTAAAAGATATGGAAAATGAAACTGCTTGCAAAATTAAAATAATTAATTTATTAAGTTTACATTAATTGTGAAAACGCAGCAACGATGCACATTGAGAGTGGGTCATACCGTTTAGTCTATTTTTGTAAACTTGAAAGATTGTCTGGCAAAGCATACTGGATCTATGTTTTCTAATTTCGGTAACTTTGCCAGACTATTATTTGAAATGAAAATTCCATTTTGCACGCAAACTACGCAGAAAACAAACAAATTTTTAAATAAACATTCGAACAAAAACATTGAACTTCTTGTCAAAAATAATCTCAACAGTTTCGATGAAAAAATCAATCGATTTCAATTGATGCCAATCGGTAACTTTTCTTATGTTAAATTACTAAATTATGAAACAAAAAAAAACAAAACTAATGTAAAAAATGTCTAAAAAGTAAGAAATAAATGAATATAATTAGGACTATTTTTCAATCGCAAACAACACCCGAACGTCAAAAATTCGGTGGGAACGAACGAGAAGTCTAAAAATATCCGTGAAAAAAGTATCGTTGCAAAAGTGCAGCTCTTGGTGCACGGGCAGGTACCTTTTTTGCGACGCTTGTCCTTTCGTTTCCTCGGTTGCACGTCGCCCGACATCGTGTTTTGAACCTACCAACTACCGCACAAGAGCCGCACAAAACCCGACGGGTTTTATTTTGAAAATCGTTACCGATGGACGGTCGCTGCGTTCCCGGTCCAATCGGAACTAAGATTATTCCTGAAATCGCTGCACGAGGACGCGTGCGCACGCTCCACACTAGAAACTCTTGTGTTATCTTTAGACGAGTTAAATACAGAAAAAATGTTCCTCGCAGCGGGACAGATTCGAATCAAATTTGCAACTTCTTGAATGAGAAACAATTTTTAATGTCAGTATTATGTACAGCCGACTTGTCCATACAAAAAAATACATCATTTTTTGACCAAGTTAAATTATACAATGAGCGATGTGAATATGTACAAGTGAAGTTACGTAAAATACAATTCTACAGTTCTCAACTCTTTGGTCATGAACAACTTGCGTTATGTGCACATTAGTAAACGACAAATAAATTGATTGAAATTACATAAATAAGCAATAATACAAAATCGCAGTCAAATGCCCACGTAACGTCAACTTCAGAAGGTACTTCATAACTTTTCGCTCGACAGCACTTCGTTGACGCATCGCATCAAGGTGGTTACAGCAAAGTCAATTTCCTCGTCTGTCAGATCCACGCACATGCAGATCCTCAGGCTCGGTCGCGGGACTTGCACCTCTGCTTGTAAATACGCAGGTTTAATAACAGCCAGATTGTTCTCGAAACATTTTTCAGATATCATCGTCATGAGTCTGTCTTCGGTTTCTCGGTCCAGTTCTTTGGTCAAATACAAGTGCTGGACTGGAGACTTAACGAAGCTTGTTGTGAAAATCACGTCAGCGTGCTCGGAAATCCGACTGTGGAATTTCTGACAGACGGTTTGGAGTTTTTGGAATAATTCTGGGTGCTCTGCCATTATGTTGACTGCGGCTGTTGCAGCGGCGGTTAGAGGTGGAGGCGAAGATGCGGAGAAACAGTAACCGAGTCCGGATAAGATCTGGTGTTCTATTATGAAAGTCGATCCTACACAGAATCCTCCTATTGAACCAACTGACCACTCCAAAGAAGCTGGAAAGATTACAATTGATTTTTAGTTTGTTTTTTAAAATTTAAAATTTGTTTTTTTTTGTTGCAAAAAGGTTTGGAACAAAAAATTTGAACTTTGTTTACCCATTATGAGGTCAATCTCGTGTCGAGGCACATTATAATATTCCGTAACGCCTTTTCCTTTTGCTCCCAAAGTTCCAAACGAAATCGACTCATCGACAAAAATCCTGAGTTTGTATTTCCTGCAAAGTTTCACGAGTTCTGGCAGGGGGCAAATCTGGCCGGTGTTCATGTAGATGCCCTCAACAATGAGGAACCTCTTCTTTCGAGCCTGTTTCTTCGGGTTCTTCTGAAGGATTTTTTCCTGCTCGATTAAAAGTCGCTCAAAGTCAGCAACGTCGTTGTGCTTGAAGTAGAAAACACTGCTTCTGGAGGCATCGAGACCTTTCTGAATTGGAAAATTAACCTTTTCATCAGCGTAGACGTGATCGCCGCGTTTGCAGTAGGCCGAAATTGCTGAGGAAATTGTGCTAAATCCGTATGAGTAAACTACTGCTTTTTCAGTCTCTGAAAAAATTCGTTTTTTCTATCAACCAATTCATTGTTTATTAAAAAAAATAGGTTTGATACTGAATGAAAAAATGAAGAAAAAATGTATAAAAAAGTTTACCCATGAAATCAGCAAGTGTTTTTTCGAGTTCCAAATGCACATCTAGAGTGCCATAAAATCCGCGAGGCCCGCAGGAACCAACACCGTATTTGTTTATGGTCTTGATGGCGATGTCCTCAATTTCTTTATTTTCCACCAAGTTCAAATAATTATGCGTAGCCAAATTCAAACATTCGCGACCATTTACAGTGACTTTTTTGCCCATCCTGGTAGTAACCAGTCTGGGTTTGAGTGCCGGGTTGTCCTTGATAGGCTCAGTAATAAGCGGTTCAGGATTAAATTCCTCCAGTTTGCGTGCCATCTCATCCTCACTAGGTCTTCTTTCAGTCCTGCTATACCTTTTCAACACGAACCAGACAATCCACACGAGCACGAAGCTCTGCACCAGTATCGTGTGCGGTTGCGGAATTTTGCTCAGGATATCCATCGATTCCAGGAAAACAAACTTTGTACTCATCTTTATTCCGGCTTGGAGTTACAATTTGGAAATAATTAGACGCTTGTTTATTTGCATAAGGCGATTTTTGTTTTGCTTTCAGTTTTATCGGAGGAACCAAATTTCAAGTGGTTTTTGGTTAAGTTACTTGTTGTAGTCGAGCCAACTCAGCCAACACTTATGTTGTCAGGTGGAGTGACGTCACGCATGCTGTCCTTGTTTAGAAAGAGACAGACAGTTGTGAATCATGCACTGATTCTAATGTGGAATATTAGATAAATCAATAAAATGATTTGTTTTGTCGTTGACGAAATTGAAAATCAGAATCAGAATCAGAATCAGAAATACTATAATTTAAAATTGAAAAATTCAGTATCCATCATTTTCGCATCATTTTTTGATCATGTTTTTTCTTTTTTATTTTATGATTCGAATTTTTATGACAAAAATTGTAAAGGATATAAAAATGTGGTAAAACAGATGAAATATTTGTTATAAATAACTTGTTTTTATTATTATTTTATGATTTTTTTTATGCGACGTAAAAATTATTTTGTAAATGCAATAACAAATACTTGGCAGTGAATAAATGAATTGAAAAATTATTTCAAACATTGTGCATCGCTGAAGTACGGCAAAACTTGGCTTTTCCAGTTATCATGCCACCTCTGTCGCTGAAAGTTTTTTAGTTCTGTCTTCAATGTCTCAGTTTTGCGAATTTGGTCCGGATTGTTCGGGAAGTTTACGAACCAGCTTTTCAGCTGATCTGACAGCTCGTTTTCATTCGAAAAAATCATACCGTTTTCATTATGTTTGACTAGTTCGGATAAACTGAAAATAGAACAAGAATAAATATTAAAAAAGACAAAAAAATGACGTGCAAATTTTGAAAATTATTTGAAAATTCAAATTACCAATTGAAATCATGGGCCAATACTGGAAGTCCACATCCAAACATGTCCACAACTTTCATAGGCAAATCTAATCCACTTGACGATTTGTGTAAACAAACACCCAAATCTGCACTTGCTGTCATTGAAACAAAAAAAATATGATGTAGATACACTTTTTTTATTGTTGTAAAATAATAAATGTTTCTGATGAGAATATTAAAAATGTACCTAATAATTTTGGATAATCTTCAGTCTCAAGCCAAGGTGTAATTACTTTAACATGTTTCCATTTCCTCCTCTCAATAATCCTAAGATAAAATTCTTTTAAAGGTCCTTTTCCTGTTATTACACAAATCAAGTCTGGATAATTAGAGTTTTCTTCACAGCAAGCGCTCTCATAATCTGAAAAAGTAGAATAATTTCAAAAGTTTTTTGATATCATAAAGTAGATAAGCAGTTTTTGAACGGTTTACATATTTTGTTTTACCTCCAAGAGCTTTGACTAGAACTGAAAAATCTTCATCTTCAGTCCAACTGGTACTAGAAACAATAAAACCAGGTCTCTTCTCTAACAACATAACTTTGTCATTTTTCTTCTGTGTAAAAACTGTTGATTCTTCATCAGTGCCAGCAAAAATTTTATGCTCCTCTTTGAGTTTCATCAACAAGTCATGCTTCTCATCTAAGTTTATCGATTTGAAATCATCTGGAGGACGATCATACAAAACTGATGACCTAAAATTCAAAATTTTTCATCAATATAACATTTTTACTATTTTGTAAGACAAAATTGTATCAGTTTATTTACTTGATGTCCCATATATTCAAGTCATTTTTCAAAGCCTCGGTGACACAGAAGTTTTTATTTGCTTTTCCACCGATGTACATTTCTATGAGCATGGAGATTTTTACCATAGGATGATCTTCTCCCAAATTCAAACCCATGATTGTGAAAGCATAATTGTGCCAGTCGATGATTAATTTCACTCGCATTATGCAACAATAGATCCAACAAATGGGTATTGTAGGGATCGCCGGAGGGTTTTGCAACATCAAGTAACTCGGCCTAGGATTTCTGATGAACATTCTGAACAACTGATAAGTCTGGTGCAACACTTTTAAGACATAAACAACCATTGTATTGAACACTGCAAAATAAAAAAAACTCTTGTTTACAAAACTAAGTTAATTTATTGTTTGATATTCTTATTTTTATTTGTTTTGAGTATTGGTTTATGTTTGGAAATGAATTTAAATTTTTGCAAAAAAACTTACTGTGTTTCAAATCCTTTGGTTCAACAAGATAATGAATATTGACATTTGCATTATTTTGCAATTCCTTCAAAGGAGTCGACCCGGGATAACCTATAAGGTCGACTTTGAATCCTTCCCTGGCGAAAGATCTGGCATGATATTGCATTCTGGGACTTCGTCCCACATCGCCAAGGATCACGATGAAGACATGTTTTCTCAGCGGTAATTTTCTCAGATAAAGTGCACAAATAAGACCTATCAAAAAGGTAGAAATAAACACAATCAGGAACGGCAAATTCATATCGACCACTGTTGTTGTTTACGTCAACGGTCACGTGCTCCGCGAGAGAAACTTCTCACGATCTGACAGTTTCCTTCGACGTGCTGAGTGGAATTCAAATTTCGCGCCATTTTGAACAACTTTTTTGGTGGGTTTAATCTTGCTCATAACCTCACTTTTGTCTGGCCAAGTTGTGTTATTTATAAAAAAACTCAAAACAATGGCAGATTTTGGTGCAGATTTATTTGATGCCTTTGATGAAAATAATGACGAAGTTCAACAACCAGAAGTTGTCCCTGAGAAGGATGAAGATAAAGCCCTTACTGATAATAACCGGTATTGCATTTTTGAATGTCTATTCTGTTAGTGTAGAAATCTATTTTCATCCCATGTTCACTTCTTTTCTTTCGATTGTTATTGTTTTTTCCATTTATTTTATTAATTTTAACTTTAGATTGGACGATTCTGGGACAAAAAGACACCTTGAAAATGATGACGATGATGACGTTTGTCAAAGTAAAAAACCAAAAAGGGACAATTTGTTGGACGATATAAAGTGAGAAATGCAAATTTACTATAAAATTGTATTTATCACATTTTTTTACATTTCACGTATTTTAATTTTGATGCTTTGCAGCATAGAAGAAGTGTCGATCAGAATAAAAGTCCACACTTTGGAAACAATAGAATCTTGCACTCACGAAGTAGCAATACCCCCCGATCAAGAATACGTGCCCCTTGAAGAACCGACGAGAAAACCAGCGAAGGAATACAAATTTATCTTGGATCCTTTTCAAAAGGAGGCAATATTATGCATAGAAAACAACCAGTCGGTTTTAGTATCCGCTCACACTTCCGCTGGAAAGACAGTAGTGGCTGAGTAGGCATTGAATAATACTAGTTATTAATTTTATGGTTACCAGAACAATGATCAATCAATTTTTTTGATAAATCAATTTTAGATACGCGATTGCCTGCTCGTTAAGAGACAAACAAAGGGTGATATACACAACACCTATCAAAGCACTGAGCAATCAAAAGTACAGAGAATTTCACGAGGAGTTTAAAGATGTGGGATTAGTAACGGGAGATGTAACCATCAATCCCTCGGCCAGCATACTTATTATGACGACTGAAATTTTGCGGAACATGCTTTATCGAGGATCGGAAGTAATTAAAGAGGATTAATTTTTTTATAATACGGTGTCAAATATATTAATTTACATATAACAATAATTTTATTTAAAAACTCAATTAGTATTATTAAATGAACTTTAGAATTTTGAAAATTTTGAAAGCTGATGATTAATTTTTTCTATAGGTGATGCGAGAAGTGGGCTGGGTTATCTTCGACGAAATTCATTACATGCGTGATCCTGAGAGAGGAGTGGTTTGGGAAGAAACGTTGATTTTGTTGCCGGACAATGTCCATTATGTATTTTTGTCAGCAACGATTCCAAATGCGCGTCAATTTGTTGAATGGGTCGCACACCTGCACAAACAACCCTGTCACGTTGTTTATACTGATTTCCGACCGACTCCCTTGCAACATTACATCTTCCCTGCAGGAGGAGATGGAATTCATCTTGTAAGCCAACGTTCAAACCATCTTTCGCAATTTTTCTAGAGACAATAAACTTTGCAACGATTACAATTTCAAACTCACAGGTTGTAGATGAAAACGGACATTTCCAAGAGGACAATTTCAATCGAGCAATGGCTTGTCTCCAGACAAACGAAGCTTCAAAAGGCGATCAGCGCGGTCGCAAAGGTGGTTTCCGGGGCAGCAATGCCGGTCAAGCGAACATCTTCAAGATCGTTAAAATGATAATGGAACGACGATTCGCGCCAGTTATTATTTTCAGTTTCTCGAAAAAAGACTGCGAGGCATACGCCTTGCAAATGACCAAACTCGATTTGAACACAATCGAAGAAAAAAAACTTGTGGATGAGGTCTTCTCAAATGCAATGGACGTCCTTTCCGAAGACGACCGCAAACTACCCCAGGTAGAAAATGTGTTACCCCTGTTACGACGTGGAATCGGTATCCATCATGGCGGGCTGTTACCAATCCTCAAAGAAACTATTGAGATTCTCTTCGGCGAAGGTCTAATTAAGGTGTTGTTTGCAACTGAAACTTTTGCCATGGGTTTGAACATGCCTGCGAGGACTGTTCTTTTCACTGCGCCAAGGAAATTTGATGGCAAAGATTTTCGTTGGATCACTTCTGGGGAGTACATCCAGATGGCTGGCAGAGCTGGGAGGAGGGGGTTGGACGATAAGGGTATCGTTATTTTGATGCTGGACGAACAAGTCAGTCCAGCTGCGGGCAAGGAAATCATCCAGGGCAAACCGGACCCTATCAATTCAGCTTTCCATTTGACTTATAATATGGTGCTGAATTTGCTCCGGGTTGAGGAAATCAATCCGGAGTACATGCTCGAAAGGAGTTTTTATCAGTTCCAAAACCAGGCTATGATACCGAATTTGTACAACAGTAGGTTTTTATTCAAACTCGGATAAATTCTTCCAAGCAGCAGTAAAAATTTTTGGATTTTTTTTAATTTAAAAAATTCTTTTTTCAGAGGTGAAAGATCTTCAAGCACAATACGATTCGTTAATAATTCCAAAATATGACGATGTATCATCCTATCATAACGTGAGAGAACAGTTAGACCGGCTAGGTGTTGAATTCCGGCACTTTTTGACCAAGCCGGAGTACCTGATACCGTTTTTGCAACCTGGACGAATGATCAAAGTTTGTACCAATCAACATTTTTAAAATACAAACAAACGAAAACAACTTTTCATAAACCACATGTTTAATAATCTTTTTTTTTCAACTGTTTTTTTAAAAAAATTAGGTGAACAATGAAAAAGACAAGTTTGACTGGGGAATAGTGGTGAATTTCAAGAAAAAAAGCTCTCCAAAAAATCCAACAAAGGATGCAACGACGATTATTGTCGATGTGCTCATGCACGTGGCTAAGAACTCGACAGAAACTGCTCCAATTCCGTGTCCTGAAGGCGAGGAAGGCGAGATGGAAGTGGTGCCGGTACTCCATTCTTTAATTTCTCATATAAGTTCTCTGAGGATTCACTATCCAAAAGATTTGCGACCTGTGGAGAATAGAAGAAGTGTCCTGAAAACAATCCGAGAAGTGAAGAAACGGTTCAAAGACGACGGTCTGCCTCTTTTAAACCCCATCACTGACATGAAGATTGAGGATTCCAAATTCAAAGATATCATTCAAAGAATAGAAGTTCTGGAAGAGAGGCTGTTTGCTCATCCATTGCACAAGGTTAAATTAATAAATGAAAATAATTTTAACACATTAAAAAACGAAGAAATAAAACCAATAAAATTATTTATTTCAGGATCAAGAAATGACCGTGTTGTACAAGAACTTTTTGGAAAAAGAAAAAGTAGGCAAAGAGCTGAACGAAGCGAAAGATGAATTGAAGAGAGCAAAATCGGTTCTTCAGATGGACGAGCTTAAGTGTCGGAAAAGGGTGCTTCGCAGGATGGGATACTGTACAGCGACCGATGTGATTGAGACAAAAGGTCGGGTGGCTTGCGAACTGCACGGAGCAGACGAGTTGTTGATGACTGAGATGCTCTTCAATGGACTGTTCAACTCGTTGACGGTGCCCCAGATGACTGCTCTTCTAAGCTGTCTTGTGTGCGACGACAAGTCTTCTGAGATGCCCAAAAGTACTGACGAGTTGGGCGGGCCTTTAAGGCAGATGCAGGAACTTGCACGACGAATAGCCAAGGTTTCGACAGAAGCAAAGTTGGATCTGGATGAAGACAATTATGTCGAGAGGTTCAAACCATTTATGATGGATGTTGTCTATGCTTGGTGCAAGGGAGCTTCGTTTTTGCAGATCTGCAAGATGACCGACATTTTTGAAGGTACAAGAGTGTTGAAAAAATCCATTCTTAAATTTCTTTAAAACAAAAAGTTGAGTTACTTATTCCATTTCATGTGAAATTTACAATGTTAAATAATTTTTATTTTAGGATCAGTGATTCGTTGTATGAGACGACTGGAGGAAGTTCTCCGTCAACTCTGTCAAGCTGCAAAAAACATCGGAAACACCGACCTGGAAGCCAAATTTTGCGAGTCGATAAAACTGCTGAAGAGAGACATCGTCTTTGCTGCCTCTCTCTATTTGTAACAAAATTCAATCGATAATTCAACTGCAAATCTAACTGCAAGTAGTTAAATTGTGTATAAAAATGTTTTCTTTTCATTTACAACTCAAAATCAATTTGCATTCGTTGACAACCAATCAACTTTTGTGACTTCGAGGAAACTTCTCGCTAACCCACCGGGATTTATTAGTTTGTACAGAACGACTATTTTTCTACCTGTAAACAAAACAATAAATGTCGAAACTAAAAAAAGACGTGTCTAAAAAAAGTGCATCCAACATAGCGCAAGGCCCCACGATCGGGAATCGTTCATCCCCTCTTTCCCATTTCGATCTTCGAAATTCCTCGCATACCAATTACGTAGTCAACTTCTGCTAAAAAGCTGACGTTAAATAACATCTCAAAACTTGTATCGCGTTCAAGCAACGGTTTTAAAATCGAACCATAGACACAGAACTGAAAGGCATTCTCAAAGGGATGGTTTTTGCCTAAAAAATTTTGAGTGACTTGTTGAATCTGAAATAAGTTAGAGAGATGATTACCACGGTGCGTTTGGTATTTGTGAAAGCTTGTAGGGCAGGAACGGCGGCGAATGGCGCGGCGTTATATGTGGAAAGTTAATGTGGCCGGAGGTACACGAATGCGGACACGAACAGGTAGGCAGGCTGAGGGGGAGGGGGAGGACTGTCGAGGGGCCTGCAACAAGTCGAACGGCCCCGGTGTCCGCAGTCGAGGATGAGCGGGACTCGGTTCTCGGTTGTGTGTTACGCCCGGTTTAGATATAGGTAAGTGCGTTGGCACCGCTCCGATCCTGCCAACCGGTAATCTCTGTTCTAAGTCAACCTATCCCACTAGCTGCAGAACGAAGACACAAACGATAAACAAATCAAGTTAGTTTGAAGGGACGAATTGCAAAGTGACCTCTGACTCTGAGGAACCAATCGGAGCAGCTGCCGCGAAGCTTAATTGAATTGGTACCAGCGAGTCGCGCGCGCGCTGCCATATTGGAAGTGTCGACAGGGGCACCCGGACGGCGCTCTGTCCTTGTCTCGTGGCGTTGCTATTTTCGTAGGACCAAACACCTGTCCGGCTCTCGGTTCTCACGATCGATCCCCCGATTGTACAGTTGGACTCATGTGATAAGCGTGACGTAGACTGCGCTACTACGGGCTACCATTCGTGCTCCATCGGTACTGTTAGCCGAGCTCCGCAATTGTTTTCTGGGAATGCCGATTTGTAAACAATCAACCACTTGTCCCGCTTAGCTTCGTGGCTTTGCTTGTGTGAGTGATGACAATTTTATAAAGCCGCTTCGTTCACCTGTTCGGTCTCAACTCCGATCGGATTTAGCCGAAACTAAAATTAAAACAAATCAATAACGAAAACTCTGAATTATTTAGTCGAGTGATCAATTAACAGGTGGGTTCATAAGGGTTCAAAATAGACGAAAAGTGGAAGAGTTTCAAAAGCTCCGTAGAGTTGAAGAGTAACAGGTTCGAGTTTACTGCTTATTTTGATCGTAAACAAACATTTTTATTGCAAAGTAATGCTCAAGTATTAAATGTTGGGTTGTAGTAGTTTTTAAATGATGGGTTGAGTGTAGTGTTTTAACGCGCGATAAATTTTAGTGTTGCAAAAATTTTACTGTAAAAAAATTTTTCATGCAGTTGAACTGTGACTTTGTTCCATTAGAAGTGATTGAAAAGTTGAATTTCAATTAGATGTAATGATTTCCTTGTCTGGGAAAAAGTGCGTTGAAATTTCTTTTGCTAATTTTTGCTTTCCATTTCATTACAATCTCGGATGATTAATAATATTAATGAATAATCACAACCTCCGGCTATTACTCAAGTTTTATTGAGTAATTTGAGTGTGATTTAATGTAATAAAAAGAAATGAAAGTTCACATCTCGCGAGATGTTTTCAAAATCGTAATTAGGAACTTTGTGAAAAAGCCGGTATCAAATTCTTGAAACGAAAGTAACAATTTATGAATCGGCATTTGTGAAATTGAATTTATATTATTTGTTGCTCGGTACAAGTTTGTCAACATGAAAGCGGCAATTTCTTTTTTTTTTTTTTTTTTTCAATTCCAACTTGACATTTTACACATTGTTTTGGTTACAAAGTTGTTACAAAGTCATGTGTTGGTTGTTCTGTTATTTAAATCTGTTGACAAACTGACAAAATTCAAGCACCGATCAAATTACCAAACACTTTGCAACGCAAATGCAAAACCACCTTCTCGTGCATCGAATTTCCAAACAAACAAACGCCCACTCGCAAAATCTTCGCGTCGATTAACAATCGAAAGATCGCGCGTTCTCCAGCTGAAAGCAAACGGTTGAATGAAAGCATACGCACCTTCGGGTGATATCAATGAAAGCGTCAATTTTCCTCGATGCTCGTTCGAAATTCCTCGCTTTCAGATTAGCACGGGGATTCGCGTGCAAAAAATATGCACGCTTGCACCGCTCCGGCGTCGCATTCCAGAAGTCGACTTTTTTTTCTGTTCCTTTCCATCTCACTCTGCTCGGCGACGAGACTGATCGCCTTATTTGCGCTTCTCACGAATAACTGTAATTTTCGATCATCCTTCGAACATAACCTAGATTTGAGGTTATGTCACGTTCTTCCAACAAAAACATTTACCCACAATGTTTGCTTTTCCGGTGTAATTTCTATCAAGATCGAAATTTTAGGTTATGTAAACGACGGAAATCAAAAATGCAGTAGTTTTTCGTTCAATATTTTACAGTTGATTGTTAACAATCATGGCAAGGCCGCAAATTTCTTTATGATTGTTAATGAACGGTTGAGATAGGCGAATGATGAAAAATTAATGAGTTGCGGTGGCGGGCAAAAAGTTATCGACTCTAAGGATACGAATTATGGTTGCATATTCAAGCTCCCAGGAATGTCTTGAACGTGACCCTCAGCCTTCGGAATATTCCAAACGCAGTTCATAATCATAACTAGTTCACTTTCGTGGGATCATAAAAACGTTAGATCACAATAGGTTTGTGTTCACACCTAGCTGTACATAACTCATGTAAACAAATATCTAACCGACATTTTACTCCATCTTTTTATAATTTTTTCCTCTCAAACAAAAACGAATAGGAAATCTGATCTCCGGTTTGATTTAATTTCAAAAACAGAAAAAAATGTATAATGTATACATTTTTGATCTCGTTTACTGTGTGATAAATATTAATGCGAGATTTTTTTCAAGTTCGTGGAAACGCTAAGGAGGATAATAAATAAATTTTCGAGCGATGGGATGAAAAATGCGATATGAAACAAGTTTATTTCCGAGAGCAGATGAGGAAAAATGGTGGTTGCGCGAGCAAGAAGGAAAGCCTGGTTGATGCTAAGCCTACGGTGAGCAAATACTCAAGGACGTGAATACCGAACGAGGCATTCCACAGTCATTTGACGTTTCTCTGCTACGCTAGGGTGTGTCCTGTATATTCATAAATAAATAGCTCTTCTATTCCAGCGCGCGATAATGATCCGCGGATCGTTGTACTTAGCACGCAACTGTGCCAGCTTGGATTACGTTATGCCTATGTTAATTGCAATCGAGCATTCATAAAATATTACTTATGCGCGACACGGTAATTGCACGTGCTTAAAACGGTCAGAGTCCATTGATGCTCTTGTGTCATTCGTCGTCGCGAACTTTCTTTCGCCATTCAACACCTTTTTATTTTACTCCAACAGTTTCATCGTTCATTTGTGAGAAAATTGAAGTTTTCTCAACAAAATTTCCATCCTTTTTTTATGTTAATGTACCTCCAGAGACACGTTCAAAAATTTTAGTCCTCATTGTTACATTTCCAATTAAAAATGTTGACGTCATTTTTCAATTATTTCTCAATCTTGTAAATCTTCTCAATTTTGTAAATTAATTACACGATTCGCTGAATTTCTTAAAAAAAAGTTATTAGACTTCAAAATAGTTTGAAATTATTTCTCATTAAGATTTTTCATTTTCGAGTTTGATAGAGTTTCTAATTTTTTTCTTCGAATCTTGACTTGTCGACTTGTAACTCAATCTCGTTATTGTTTTACCGATGATTTCTAATGGCTCGAGTTTACAAGTGTTAATTGCACTGATTAGCGAGCAACTGGCACAAAGGTGTGTCAGTCTAATGACTGAACTCCTCTGAGTCAACGTTTGAAACTAGAATCTCAATTTGGACAGTGAAAGTGATATCGAGGATCATTAACTTTTTTTATTTCTTTCCACTTGACTCCATTAGAAATGAAAATGGACCAAATTCCGGATCGAATTAGAAGGTTCAAATAGTTATGATAATTCAGTTATTTATCCCGTACGAAAAAAGGGGACACATTTTTAATTTTAATTTAGGGCACATACCTTTTTTCAATTTTTTTTTCTCTTTTTTAGTTCAGAGAGCATGTTTTAGAATGAAAATGTCACGCGAGTTTACACGTACGAAGTCTCGACATAAGTGGTTTCCGTGACTTAATGTATGGAAAAGTGAACAATTTTGTTTTCTCTGTAATTCGGTGAATAATTTGTATTTCGCGATCTCGTCAATTACCATCAAGTACTCTTTCTCACGACCACGTTTGTCGTTCGTCCCACGACAATATGAACCTCAGCGAAAATGTAGGTAGCTGCCAGTTAATGTGACCTTTAGAAAATTGGAATACATTCTCAAAACACTTGTCACACCATACAAATAAAATTATTGCATTCCGTTATTTTTATTATTTCATTTTATTATTCTTTCTTACTAAGTTTTGATTCCTACATATTATTTTTTGTTTACAGTAGAAAAAATAAAACGTTGTTCATAAATGTGTGTGACATATCTGTTATTATATATAATTGCACATCTATTTTTACCTGGATGACCTTTTTGTGGCAAAAAATGTCGAGACGAATAAAAAAGCTGGGTATAAAAGAAAGGTCGGCGATGGAATGTGGAATAAACACGCATGAATAGCCGAAATGGTTGTGAGTATTGGAAATGGTCTTACGTCACTTCGCCGGTGAATGAGACTGTGGAATTCACGAGCGAACCGTAGGAAATGTAGCAGCGCCAGAAATGCACGCGATATACCGTGCGTGGAACATGTGTACACGCCGGACCATCCGCGGGCAAATATCTTTCTCTTTCCCTTTTCTTTTCACTCGTCTAACAGCCTCGCAACTCTCTCGCACTTGTTGCGCGCTCGCACCGGAAAACTTTGTCGGACAAAATTTAGCGACTTGAAAAAAATTGAAAGATGTTTATATAATATTGATGGGTTTTGTAATCGATAGGCTTAGGTGAGACTTAATTACAGGGGCTTTCACTTTGACTTTGGATTGGTTCGGAAAAAGGCTCGCGGTTTTCTATTTGGACTTATGATTCATAGGTGTTCATATTCTCTTTCGAAAGATACACTATGTAATTCTACGGGCATCCGATGACGCCGGTGTGAATGTCTTGTGCAACGCTGCGTTTATATACCTGACGCGAATTTTTATCCGCTCCAACATTATTTTCTGTAAATCAGTTTCGTTCCTTCAAATAAACAACATTTCAATGCAAATTTATAATTGAAAACAATCTTATTTCAATAAGTTTTATATTAAATGTAGTTTTTAAAAATAATCCCGTTAGTTGAATTAATCGAAAAAAAGTAACTTTGTGTGTCAAGCAATTAAGAAGCATGATTTCACGAAGTGGATTGAATGCAGTGCGAATCGAAGTGTTTTTTTTGTATGTTTGAAAATTGTGTTTGAAAATTGAAACCGCAGAATTCTCAAGTGTTTGAGGATTTTCAAAAAGTTGTGTTATAATGAGAAACAAAAGTGGAGAAAAAAGTTAGTCATAAGTGCATGACAAAAATGAGCGTCCCATTACAAAGTCAAATCGGTTGCGTAACCGATGTGTGAAACGCGGCAGAGCCGATGTATGTTAATGTCCCACGACTGCTGATTAGATTTTGAGACCACGACAAGCGGCATACGTCAGTGTAAAAAGCCGCCGGCCTTTTAATTATTGCATGTATAAAAAGTTGCGGGCGAAACTTAGCGGCAATCGAGAGCTCCATTGTTGTTCCTCAAGGTCAACGCGAGAAGAACAAAAAAAGGCGCACGAACGAAAAAACTCTTTATGCAAATCTCACCGGTGGGAGAAACTGATAATATAATCTGCGAATGTATATAAAATCTGATGAACGAGCGTTTATTATTCGACATGTTGTAATTCTGTTTTCTTTCTTCTCTTGCAGCTAAATCATGCCGTACTATAATAGTGGCCACGGCCCATCCAATTATAATAAAGGTGAGACTTCATACGTATTTCACATGTTTTTTGTTTACTTTGATACGTCAATTCAAACAGACAATTTGTTCGAAATGTTTGAAATAAAATATTTTCAGTTTGTCATTTTTCATTGTTTTATAAATTTTAAGACGTTTAAAATATTATTATATAAAAGAATTAGTTAGACTAGCTTTTATCTCTCTGTCGCAAATCTTCGTTTTGGTTTCGTTTACGTTGTGTTTACTAAACATGAAATTGTTTGCGACAAAACAGTTTTGTCTACCGTTTTATAAACTTGAAACCTTGTTATTCAACATAATATGCGATTAAGTAACATTGGAATAACAATTTGCAACGTGCTTAAAGAAATGTAAAAAAACACTAATTGAAAAATATGTTTTTTGTCATTCTTAGATGGTAGTCCGAGTGGTCCCACAGGCCCCTCCGGAGGAATGCGGTCCGCGGACAGTGAGCCTACTTACCTAATGGAACATTTGGCCACCTTCACCGTAACAAAAGAGACTGGCATAGTTTACCCCGCCGATGGAATGCGACGACTTTTACAATTAGAAAAAAGCAACGGCATTTGGAGCCAGAAGATGCAGCTCCGTCTCGAAAGAAATTGGGTTCTCATAATGGACAATGAAACCGGGGTTGGTTGTTTTTCAAAAAACCACCCTCTCATCAAAGAGTTGCTTTACTTCGTCAACTTCAAATTTTTTATGATTTACTTCTTATTGTTTCAACTTAACAAATTCACTAAACTAATCAGTTCAAACAGTTTAACATTCTTGAAGTCTTCTAAAACATGTTGGAACAAAATTATTTTGAGTATCACAAAAGACTTCAATTTCAAAATATGTTTTATAGCAACCCCTTCAGCATTTATTAAAATGAAAAATTCCAACTAATCGCACAAAATTCGTTTTTTCAGGCTGTAATGGAAAGATTTCCAGCATCCCTAATCCAGGAACCAACAGCATTCACGTCTCGCGACCCTATGGAGCTGTACAACAACATTTTGGTGTTCACGGTGGCGGACGACAGTGGGTCGGGACAGAAAGCAGAGATGCACATCTTCCAGTGCCAGAGCGTGTCAGCGCAGGAACTCGTGGAGGACCTGAAAATGCTGCAGATGGGCAAGTTGGTGGCAGCGGGGTCACCTGGTCGAGGAGGCGCTCGCAGTCACATACCGCCGCCGCCCGCGCTGCCGCCCCCCGAGCCGCCGCTCAACGGAGTCAACGTCCGCGACCAGGTCTCGTCTTTCAACGCCTCCAATGGCGGTAAGTCAAGACAATCGTGCAGTCAAATTACTGTCATCAGATAACATCCAACCAACAATTAGAGAATGCAAATCACAGTCTTTGTCCGACAGACCTCGCTGTACTCTCCAAATTGAACATTCAGTGTTCCGTCTGACTTTGCTTTGATTTCTGCTTTGTGTCTTTGCCCTTTCTAAGTTGAAGTATTTTCACTTATGGAAAGCAATTTTCAGTTGCGTAATACTTTTATGATTGATCAGTAATGATGAGAAAATATTGGATATTCAATATTTTTTGAAATTCAATTTGTAGAAGCCTTTTTCAATTTTTGTAATATTTCAATATTTTAGTCAGCACTTTAGTCAATGTGGAAATTTTTGTTACAGATAACCATAACAACGACGTGACCCGCGACGAGAACAACGACGAAGTCTCATCGACCTCGTCAGAAAAGTACGAAAGAGACGTAACCATTTTGAACCACTGCTTCGACGATATAGAAAAGTTCATAGCTAGACTGCAGCACGCGGCAGCGGCCTCGAGGGAGCTGGAGCGCCGACGCCGCAACCGCAAGTCGAAGAAACGAAACCTCGGCGACGGGATGCTGACGATGCGAGCCAAGCCCCCGCCGGAGTTCGAGTTCATCGACATCTTCCAAAAGTTCAAGTTATCGTTCAACCTGCTGGCTAAGCTGAAGGCGCACATCCACGACCCGAACGCACCTGAACTCGTGCACTTCCTGTTCACTCCACTGGCATTGATCGTGGACGCGTCGCACGACACGAACTACGACCCGAACCTGCCAAGCAAGGTTGTTTCACCGTTGCTCACTCGTGAAGCTGTCAATCTGCTCATCAACTGCGTGACCAGCAAGGAAACCGAGTTGTGGCACTCGTTAGGCGATACCTGGCTCGTGCCTCGCGAACAGTGGAAGGGCCAAGTCCCACCTTATCACCCGGTTTTCATGGACGGATGGTCGCCCGAATATCCCATTCCTGACGAAAGGGATCACGACCATTTGGCCTCTTTGCTCAATGCGGACAAACAAAAGGGAGACGACGATCTGCAGGACCAACCAAACGATTCTTATTATAATCATAGGTGAGGACTGATAAAACAAGATTTTTAGGGAATCCTCTGATGAAAAATATATGAAAAAAAAAATTGTCAATGGATCGAACTTTATTTTCACATGGTGAGATTTCACTGGAGGATTCCGTTAGATTTTTTGTGTTTTTGAGTTTTTTGAACTTGATGTACAAAAGTAAATGACAGAAACGTTGTAGTTGTTTTGTGATTTGATTTATGATGGTAAGTGAGACGTGAATAATATAATTCATAGGTAATAATGAATGACTGAAAAATGTGCGTCTGTAAAATAGTCTAATGAATGGCAAATGCTTAAAGTGCAAATGCCAAAACGAGAACGAGCGTTTAAAAAGAGCGCGGCTGTCTCTCTTGTTTTGCTCATTGGAACACACGCAACTGTACAGCACATTTTCAGTCTGTAAATCATTACTTTCACGAATATATTCTTTTCCGTCAACGCGTTTCTATTGTATCGCATACGAAGCATATCATTTTCTATTGTTTAATGGATACAGTGATGGTTTTGGGTACAACTTATAACTCTCGCACTTAGTACGTTCTTAGTTTTGCAATTCAAGTAGAATTAATCCTTTTTGGACGAACAATTTGTTTTGTTTTATTCAAAGTAGAAAACAAGATCGAAATCAGTCACTTTTGCAATGCTCAAGAAACAATGAACAAATGTTTCTACAGCTTCGTAAAACTGACTTGGTTAACAATCGGTTGTAAATAAATAATGTTTAAGAAAAAAAAAATCAACAGTCGCGCTCGAGAGGTCCCGATCCAAATCCATCCACTCCATTCATGAATCCTGATCTATAACTGTGCAATTAAGCCTTAATATACCTTTTTGTAGAGACGTTGAAGAGTCTCACTACAGCAGCGACTATCTCGATTATGAAGGCAGAGACGGTCGTTCAAATGTGGAATATTTCGACAGGGGCTACGGACCGGCTGCTTCAGAATTGTACTCGAGGGAGGACCGAGAACGTGAAAGTCATCGAGAGAGGGACCGGGCCCACAGCGACATTTCCGTCGACTCGATAGAACGCACTCCAAGGGGCGCAGTCGTCCTTCCAGCCCAGGAAGCCTGGCTCGACGACCTTATCGCCCGCCGGGCTAAAATCGTCCAGGTCACTTACCCTCGCACTGCTAATAACGACAAAGAACTCACGGTCGTGCGGGGCGAGTACCTCGAGATCCTCGACGACACCAGGAAATGGTGGAAGGCGCGCAATTCCCGTGGCCAGATTGCTCACGTACCCCACACGATCGTTGCACCCCATGATCCAAATCAGGCGGCCGATAACGATGTCTTCAACAATCCGCTTTACTCCAACAGATATCAACGACAGGGATATGGATATAATTATGAGGTGAGTTTTGGTCGTTGAAATTGGTTTACCCATTTTGATTTCAAAAGATTTTATAATATATTTGAAATGTTCTTATTTTTGTGTAATTTTTAGGATTCGGAAATTGAAGGCACAAGTACTAGTCTAGGGCCAGAATCGTCTCATCGTCCACACGCGATTCCACCGCCAGCTCCTGCCGACTGGGTTCGCAAGGAAAGACTCGGCAAAAAAGGCGAATTCCGATACTTCTGAGCTGAACTTTTGAACTTGAAGAATTGAGGGGCGATCAAATTGCACCTCGTTTTTAATTCGAAACTGTTCTAACGAGTTCAAAAGTACGTCAACATACGCGAAATTGATTTCACAGTTGTTATTATTATTTCAAGCCATGTATGTATGCAAGGGAACTGTGCTCCATCCTGGGAATCAGATTGTTCATTCAAGTTTGAATCTTCATGTTTACCTCGAAGCTTGTGTACATAATTAAGCAGTCCATCATATTTTTTGTAATGCAGTTAAATAATGTTTATTCCCGTTCTTTCTCAACATTATCGATTATATTTAATTCAAGATACTTCTTCTAAGTTGAAGGAGAAAACGCCGAGAAATGTGTGTTACAAATAATATACTGGGAAATGTATTCTATGACGTCGCGCAGTTTTTATTTATTGTGAAAAAGATGATATATTTGAGCAACTTGAGATACGTTGTTTTGTACATGAATTTTATTATTCAAGTTTTGGTATTGGATTGTTCATATTATATTTTTTCTCAGTATGACTGTTGTGTTACAGAAAAACGTTGTACAAAATATATCTTACAGGGACGATTAATTCATCTTTGTATTGTTTTCGCTGGAAAAAATTATGGATGCGATTCTATACACTATGATTGCGGTTGTTTTGGAACTCCATAGACGTGTACAACGAGCGCATTTAAGAAGCATTTATTAGGTTGCTCCGAACTGTTGAAGGATTTTTTAACGTTGCATGATTATACTGTTATCAAACTTCTCGATTAGGTTGTAAGTCTCGAAATTCTGTTGTGCGAATCAATGATTGTATCTAAATGGTCATGTTTATAATGAAATGAATAGTGGATTTTTGCCGACAGTGAATGTAACTTTTTGATATCACGCCGGAGCAAAAGTCAATGAATTATTCAAAAAATAGTATATTATTATTAACAAATGAAACAAAATATATTTATTCATTTTATTTTGCGCGACTTGGTATTTTTATTGGTATTATATTTTAGCATTTTACACTCGAATAAACTTTGTACTAAACCAAAATGCATAGTTTTCATTTCTTACCCAACAGAATGTCCCTGTACTTTATGAAGGAAATACTCAAACTTGCCACACAAAAGTGAGGGCTACAGTGCTGCTACCTGCAGTTTCAGATCTACTTGGAACTTCAAAATCTTAAAAAGTTTTATAGAAAAAGTGCGTTGCAAATGTTGACAGCTTGTCAAATAACTAGATAAAAATTTTGCTAATAAAAAATATGATTAATATTAACAGTTGAATTAATATCATTGGTTAAGTGACGAGGAAAAGTACTGTAAATACTGTGATGAAATTCATAACCTATTTTTTTGTTATACGTCAACGAAGTAAAGTTTAATAATCTGAAAATCTGCGGTGTTAATAAGTAAAATACAAAGTAAATGTGTGTTTACAACATTCCACAATGTTGTCTTGTTTAAATAAGTGTATTTTGATACGATTGAAAAATTGTCAGAGTGTGACAACATGGTCCCCACTGGCCACTGTTTTTAATGAAAAATCACGATATAAACAACCAAAACTCAGCAGTAGTAAGGAAACAGTATGTAAATAAAAAATATAAAAACAAATTTCAATAATTAGTACAAAATTACCCGAATTCGTGTAATTTTTTAGATTTCTTAAACCCAGTTCTTTTTTAGGGTCTTTTTGGAATACCTGAGCTGAAAACCCCAGAAGGATTTTATGATTTGACCGAGAGAGCTTTGTCAAGGTCAGGAGAGTTAATTGAGGAAGCTGTCAGTGATGGCAGAAAACGAAAGATGGTTGAAATCTTCGACGAACTGTCAGACACTTTGTGCAAAGTTGCAGACCTGGCAGAATTTATCAGACTTGTCCATCCGAACAAAAGTTTCTCAAAAGCTGCAGAAACTGCTCATGCTCAAATTAGTATGGTGGTTGAAAAGTAATTTACAAATTTCATCTAAATAATGAGTTTACATTTTAATGATTTGACGAATCATACTTTTTAATTTTTGCAGACTAAATACTCATGTAAATTTGTACAATACTTTGTCTCGAGTTTTGAAGAATGGAGACGTTCAACCCACGACTGACCATGATAATTACGTTGGCAAATTATTTTTATTTGACTTTGAACAAAGTGGCATACATTTGCCTGAGAAACAACGACAGAGAGTTGTTGATCTCAACAACACTATTTTACAGGTAAAATACAGGACATTCTATTTTAGTTTGTTTTAATTAGATTATAACGAAAATGATCCTTTTTTTCAGGTAGGACAACAATTTGTTTCAAATGCCAATACTCCGAGAACTGTAAACTTGGATATTCTTCCAGAGGAACTGAAATCTGTGTAAGAACAAAATGAAATGTTTAATGAATTTCGCAGAAGTAAAAAAAAATAAAGAAAAGATTGAATGAATGAAATTATAGATTATCAAAGTACGGAGACAATATTATTATAAACGGTTCACATCAAGAAGTTTCAAATGCATACTTTCGAGAAGCCGCTTACAGAACGTTCCTATGTCCAGAAATAGAACAGGAAAAATTGTTGCGCGAACTTTTGAACTCGAGGCACGCTTTGGCTCAAATTTGTGGATTTCCTTCTTACGCACACAGGTGAAATTTGTTTCAAACATGAAACAACAACTCATTCCGTGCATCAAAAATTTATAATTAAAGCAAAATTATTAATTTTAGAGCTGTAAATGGTTCGACGGTAGAGAAACCGGAAGTTGTTCGAGAATTTTTAAATCTTTTGAGTGTGGACTTGAAAAACAGAGCGAAGAAGGATTTTGATGAGATGCAAAAAATGAAAGATGCGGAAGGTTCAGTTTCAAAAGTAAGAAATAATTAAATAAATCAAATGATTCGTCTTGACAGAAAAAAAATGAATATTTTATTAATTCCAGCCATTGATGCCTTGGGACACGACATACTTTATCTCAAAAGCGAAGAAAAATTGGTTGAATATTTCAGATTCAGAATTTGCTCCTTACTTTTCACTTGGTGCTTGCATGGACGGACTGAATATCCTCACAAAAGCTTTGTATGGAGTAAGTTTAGAATCCCAACCGATTGAATCCGGCGAAGTATGGGCGGACAACGTTTACAAACTGGCTGTGATTGATGAATCTGAGGGCTTGCTTGGTCACATCTACTGTGATCTCTACGCCAGGGAAGACAAACCAAAAATGGATTGTCACCTGACAATCCGAGGTGGACGAAGTTTACCTGACGGATCATATCAGGTTAAATTGTTTCCTTTAATTTTTTTCTAGTACAAAAAACCAAAAATAGAAAAATTAATGTTATATTTTGTTTTCAGAGTCCAATTGTTGTGATACATTTATCTTTAACTTCACCAAAATGGGGCAATTTTTCGTTACTAGCACCTCATTCTGTTGAAGTTTTGTTCCACGAGATGGGTCATGCACTGCATTCGATGTTAGGCAGGACCAAATATCAACATGTTTTTGGTACCAGATGTGTCACAGATTTTGCTGAAGTTCCGAGTATACTAATGGAATATTTCGCGTCCGATCCACGAGTAATTTGAAGAATGTTCTCTTTTTGATCTGAATTTATTTCTTTCGTATTTATATATTTGATATATTATTTTTAGGTGGTTTCGCTGTTTGCAAAACACTATCAAACTCAAGAACCCCTTCCACCTTACATGCTTAACAAATTGTGCGCCTTTAGAAACATATTTGCAGCTTCCGAGATGCAGACTCAAGTCTTCTACAGTATGCTTGACCAAGTTTATCATAGCGGCGAGTTGAGGTGTTCTAGTACAGAAATCATATCTGATCTGCAACCTAAATACTATGGCTTGCCATATGTAGAAAATACAGTACGTCAATTTTATTGTTAGTTAGAAACATAAGTGAATTTTTGTTTTTATATTTCTTTATTTGATTTTTGTTTTTTTTTTCTTTAGGCTTGGCAGCTGAGATTTTCACACCTGGTCAGTTACGGTGCCAAATATTATTCGTACTTGATTTCACGTGCCGTAGCATCTTGGATTTGGCAAACGTACTTTGAGCAAGATCCTCTGAATCGTGATTCCGGACAAAAGTATAGACGTGAGTGTCTCAGTCACGGCGGCGGTAAGCCGCCTTCAAAATTGGTTTCAGATTTTCTAGCAAAGCAAGCCAGTGCAGAAAATTTTGCAAGGTCGCTGATCACGGAAATTGACACGAAAACGGAACAGTTGAATCGAATGAAAATAACTATACCGTAACTCAAAGTGGATGAGATATTTTACTTATTAATAGCAAAAGTTATAATTAAATATTACAAAAAAGTTAAAGTGATTTTATAAATATTTCCCTGATTCACCCAAGCCCGAGCCAAAGTGCAGTGTAATAATCTGATTGCAGAAAAAATTTAGATTTCTAGGAGAAGAAAAGAACAAACGAAAGAAGTTTTTTATTTTGTTGCAAAATTTATTCAAAAACACATTATTTTATAATTACCAATGGATTTTCTGTATTAGTGGAATTTGCCTTACGGTGAAATCATATAAATATACCAATAAGAGATATATAATATAGAATAAACTTAGAAAGGAAACATTATTGTCAGCAATAATAATAAATAGACGAGAACAATCTGTTGTTAAAGTTGTCGATGCAAAAGTCATTGCACACTCTGAAACATTCACTTCCAGTGGAAACGCGCATGGCAAGGTTTTTTCGAATTATTATTCAATCATGTTTGACAAACAACAATAATTCGACTTGCATCAATATTGATTAACAAAACGTATGATTTTGTAAGCGACAGCTTTTATTTACATCTACAAAATAGTTGAATAAAAGTGGACTGACAAAATACAGTTATTGCTTGAGAAATCTTGCTTACGTCGCTGTAGAAAATACGTTGGAACAAAAGTTTGAAACTCAAATTGAAAGAACAAAAGCTCTAAAGTCGGAATCATTTTCAAATGAAAAATAAAAGACAAATGTCAATAAAAAATTGCAATTTATTATGCTTTTTTGAAAAGAGATCACAACTGAAGGCTTTTATACTAATTATCAATTATTAGTTGACTTGTGTCTTTTATGAACAAATGACGCTTGTTAACGTCGACGAGACTACATATTTTCCATAGGAAATCGATTATTCATAGTCGACCGCGACTGCTTGGTGACATCTGAATAAGATAACGACATGAATGATCGCGCGCCAAAAACGATGATCTCGCTTGGTAGAAATGATGAAAGTAACTTGGAATCATCAGTCCTTTCATTACTTTGGCATGGTTGAGGTTACGCGACGTAGTTATACTGATTCGCATTGTCCTTGTCTCGTTCCATATAATCCCGATCGATCAGTGACTCGATTCTCTTCTTCAAATCCGCAGGCTAGAAGAAAAATTGAAAATGAAATGACAGATTACATTTCATTGAGTTTCATTGAATGCTTTTGTTTTTATAGATACCTTAACTGGAAACTTGAGTTGATTGTACAACTCACTAATCAGAAGATTGTGTGTAAGTGTCTTTCTCATCTTCATAATTCGAACGATCGCAGCGTCTATTTGATATTGTCGGTCTTGATAAACACGCTCCTCAGTTGCTTTCTGTTCCTCGTTCTGAAAACATCAAGTTTTAATTGTAATTGTACTTTTATTTAAATAAAAAGTACAAGAATGAAATTAAATTTAAAATTACCGTTTCTTTCATTTGAATCTGATTGATTTTAATTCTAAAAAGTTTGTTGGTAAAATCGCCATTGTAGACAAATCTGTCATTGTTGGCGACGTCCCTCCCTCTGGGAGTTTTTTGAAGGACTCTAGCCTTTCCACAAGCTAAGGACTGTAATGTTCGTCGTAATTCTCCATCTTCGATGTTTGTTGCAGCTTTGATCTCCTCCAATGACAAATTATCTGAATCGTTGAACAATATGAGCACCAGAGCTTGAAACAGCGACACTTGTAGTTCTTTGTTTCCCTGTAAAAATCATATTTGTTACTTACCAATCACTAACGAACTAGTTTTAGTTAGAAAATTGTATCATATAAATACAAAATGTAGTTATATCACAGAAAATTTACCTGATTAAACCAAGCTTTAAGAACACAATGCCCCAAGGTTGGTTGCCACTGAAGTTTGCGTCCGCTGTGTTTTCCTAAGTAAAATTTATTGAACACATCTTGATATTGTACCATCTCGGCTGGTAGTGTGACTTCCATGGCAGGATAAGTCGGCCAGTATCCCATTGTTAAAATTGATACGGTTAAATCCAAATTACTGGCGGATAATTCGTTCTGCAAATTACTTGCGTACTGCAAAGAAAGAAAACAAAAACAAAAATGATATAGTTCAGCTGTATTTAAATTTATTTTCGTGGTATTTTTGTTATATTAGTAATAGTCCTATACGTATTCTGTTTATACCTGCTTAAATGCAATGTTAATATCCTTGCTGAGTTCCATATCTTTAAACATCCCTTCAAGTTTGCTCGTGAAACCTCCGCCGCATTCTTGTTTGAGCTTCGACAACATTGATTTTTCTGCGTCCACCGAAGCTGATTTCCCAACTAACAAACGTTTTGCAAGATCTTTCTTGTAAAACGCCTCGAATACGTCTTTGCCATGTATAAACCGGAACAAGACCATGATTTTATCCAAAAGTCTCTCCAACTCTTCTTCTGTTGCTTCCTTGTTTCCGGCTCGCAATTTGCAATCAACAAATTTGGCTGGAATGAAAAAAATATTATCAAATCTGCAAAGAAACTTTTTAACTTTATTTCACTGCAGCTGACCGATTAATTCCGCAGGTTTGTTTGCTCTCTGATTGATAAACGCTTCAAACGCTTCTTTCAGACTATTCGCAAACTTTTCGTTCCTGTGGAAACACGAGTTGACAATGTTGTCCATCTTATCTTTGAAATCTAATAACTCCTGTACCATCGTCTTGTCTTTTTCTGGATCAATAACAATTGTTTTCCCTTTTTTCTGAAAAAATAAAAAATATTATCAATTAGAGAAGTTGATTATTTTATAATATCACTGATGAAGTAAAAATAAATCGACATACTTTGATGTAACTGTTAAAGTTTAAACACAGTTCTAAAAGGCCATTTTTGATACGACTATACAAATTGTAAAGAAGGGACAAATCAGTCAGTCTGTTTTCATCAAGCAGGCCGCTCAATCCTTTTTGAAGTAAACTCGTTATGTGTTCAGATAACAGCTGTTTTTCAACAGTATGTATTAAAGACCACCTGAAACAATAATTTATTTATTAGCAAACACATTTTTGTAACTTTCAACTCTTGAATTTTTTATATTAGTGTTTCGTACTTCGTGGTTGTATCCAAATAATGTAACAAGCGTTCGTTTTCTTCCTGTAACCGTTTGTCAACATGGGCCAAGTACTCTGGAACATCGTGTTCGTTCATCAATCGTTGTCCTTCTGCGGCGTATAATCTTTCTGTTGCCACAAGGAATCTGCAAGACGAAATCATAGTTTGCAATAAATATCCATTAGTTTTTTTAAATCTACGTTATTTTGAAAAAAGCTCACTTTGATTCAAACGCTTCTTGATAAATTTGTAAGTCTGATAACATTCTGAGCAGTGACTTCAACAAGGTTCTATCAACAGTATCTCCTTGGCGCTCTTTCTCAATCAACATGAGTAATCCTTCAACAGTTCTAGTTTGCACTAAATTATTTAATACAATGTGGAGTCTGAATAAATAAAGTCCCATGTCCCTGCAAAAATTAAAATGATATTATTTCAAGAAAAAAACGAGTTTTCTGACTTAGTAAAAGAGAGTCGACAAATTTTGACCAATATTTATACAAAATAACGGTTTCTTAAACACTAAAAATTAAAAGAAACTCAAACAATGAATGTTTGCAAAAGCAGACTAAATCCAGACGAAAATATTGAAAAAATGTTATTAACCAGATAGATGAGATGCTCGGATTCTGCAGGACATAAGTTCGGTCAAGATACAAAAAGATACTTCTGATCATGATCATCTGTCGACAATGCGACTGCCAGCAATCGTTCATCTTCTTAAGAAAAATATGTCTGTCCATGGACTCAGCAAGGAACTGCTCAATGTTGGCCTTGACGTGCGCCTCGACGAGCGCTGTCAAATTTGTGTACAGCGTTTGTGCCATCTTGTGGTTGCACATGTTTTCCACGGCTTGGTACAGCTCCTCCAGCAAATAGCGAATGCTTTTGCTCGTCTGTATTGCTATCACTGCTTCTCGCAGTTTCTCCCATGTTTCCTCTTGATAATTTTCAGGCAATTTTGGTTTACCTACAAAAAATAATTAGCATCCATCATTAAAATTGCACAAGTCAATTCAGAGTACATCACACTAATCAACTTATTTTTATCTTTGAAAGTCAAAACGTAAATAAACGTTTGTCTAAACGAACTATTGTTATGGAAATAATAAAAAATAACAAAAACTGTTTATCTTAAAAAAAAGAGAGATGGAAAAGCGAATTCGAATCTTCTTTCACAACATCATCCTTGAATAAATGTCACGAAAAAGCACGTGAAACAAGGATAGAAAGAAGTGTATATTTTTAGATCACCTTGCACAGCTCAGTTGCACAAAACGCAAGTGAAAAAACAAACTTCCTTTCGCAAAAAGAGAAACCAAAAAATTGAAAATAACTCTTATAAGAAAAGCACACACGTAAGTGGAAGGGGGGAGGAGGGACAATAAGTGAGCACGAATGACAAAGACGACATTAACAGCTGACTTTGAGGTTAGAACGTACTTCTGAAATTCTTGATGACAATTTTTTTGGCTGCGCCTGGTTTGGGCCCGGCTAGGCTCGGCGCAATCTTATTGACGCCGTTGGGCCCGGGGTTGGCCAGCGCCGAGAAGTTGGGCCTCTTCTGGGCGTTCGTGTCCGTCATGCTTTCAGTCTCGTGGCGATCGACGACGCTCGCACACCTGGCCCGCTTGATCGACTTCGGGTGCTCGCCCGCGGCCGACCTCTTCACCTGTGCCGTTGCCAGAAGCGACGATCTTCCCAGCCTAGACATATGCACGCATCACTAGGCCGCTGGCCTTCGCTACGCGACGCTCCTCTCGCCACTCTTCAGCTACCCTCCCACGAATTATCTTTTTCCAATTTCAAATCCCAAACAACGCTCTACGAAAGAAACCTTTTTTTGCACAACTGCTAACAAGATTTTTTCTGCGTTCACACTTTTTTCCTTTTTTTATTTGTTATTATTATTTTTTTATGAACGCTTCTTGTCTCTTGCTACTTGATATTGCCACAACGAAACAACTTCTTGAGCTTCACCGTGAGATGTGACGATTCGCGCACGCGCGATAAATTGCACACAAGAGGCGCTGCTTTACTATTTTGTATTACAATCGCGTGTCTCAATTACTTCATTTTCAATAATACTACAAAATACAAAAAAAGAGTTAAACAATATTTCCGTTTGTTGACAAATAATGAATAAAAACAGTAAACAGTATTATCGGTGAAACACAATTTATTATAATAGAAAAAACATCCTTTTTCTTGACATGAGAAAAATACAATTTATTAATATCTAATAAATTGAGAAGAACAAAATTATGACTTATTTATTTACATCCATACTTTTTTATGAATCTCGCACACACAAAGTATAAAAATTGCCCCTGTACATTCATTTTTCGGTTCATCCTAAGAGCTTAGTAGATGTTTTTTGCTCAAATAGCAATGATTATTTCATTTTTTCTTTTGCTTAAAAATAAATACTCTAATTAAATCAAAAGCCGCTCGATGTCCTGGCGGATGGCCTGGATTTGCGATTTGAGCATGGAGCCTTCATTGACAGTGATGGAGCAGGCAACCACCGGCCTGGACACGCCGCAAGCACGACCCAACGCTTGTTTACTTCGTACAAAAACGTAAGGTACGTTCTTGTCTTCGCAGAGGAGAGGTAAGTGCAACAGGATCTCCAACGGTTGTGCGTCAGCGGCCATCACGATGAACTCAGACAGACCTCTGTTCAATGTTTTTGTCGCTTCGTTTGCTCCTTTTCTCAACTGTTTGTAATTGAGTGCCTGCTGTACGATGTTCAAAATTTTGGCTGTCAGGGTGGCGTCCGCCAAAGGGTATGCTTTCGGATTGACTTCTTCAGTCTGAAAAAAATAAAATACACATTTTAAGAACAAAATCTAATGAGGGATAATACAATGATTGAATTGAAAATATAAACAAAAGAAAGTAAATAGATGAAAAATAAATATTATGAAATGGAAAACAGAAAATGTATGACAGAATTGATGGGAAATTGGGGGAGAAATTTGTCAAGTTTTGAGAAGTTTTCTGGGAATTATTATTTAAAGTTTGAAACGTAAATGTTGTATTGCGCCGCAACATAAACACGTGGTGGAAACATAACCTCTGCGGCGAAGTTGGACAAGAGCTTGAATTATTTTTGAATGAAAAGTTTTGTGATTGACGATTTATTTGGCAGCTGACTTACCATTTTGAATGTTTGTGGAATCTCGTCACTTGAATAACAAAACGAACAGAATCGTAAGTTTTAATAACTTACAGTTTACAACAGTTTACAATCACTCTCACTCCACAAATATAAGATCGGAGCATGCTAGCATTTTAGTTCTAGTAAAAAACCGTTGCACGCTAGTGGCGCTAGTAGTGTTCTTTCAATATGTTGGTTTTGTTTAGTTAGTATGCCTGGAATTTAAATCGAAAAAATGAACAACATGAACAATTCATATTTTTATTTAAGATAAAAACGACTGTTTATCAATTTATAAACAAATGAGGTTTTTTTTCATGGGAAAAAATAAAAAACTTGGAAAACTACATCAAAGAATACATGAAGTTGAAGAATTGCAAAGTAATTTGTTTATTACTATAAAATATTTACAACAAGATAAATTGATGTCACAGTGGAAGTTGATAATAATTTAAGTACTTTGAAAACAAATTTGGTAAATTGATGTTTTGTCTCCGACGTTGACACGAAGCTCGCTTCTGAATTGCACAATTGTCTACTTACGTCTCAACAATAATTACATTTATATAATCATAAATTATGAGTCTTTGTGCACATGCTATATATATCAAAATGTTTCATACAATCAATTCAGAACAGCCTTTTTATTTATCAACAACTCTTCGTTATAAACAATATTTTCGCGCTCAAACAATATTTATTTTAATATTTACATTCAATTCAAGATCTTAAAAATGATTCGACATCATTAGCAATCGTTTTGATGATAATTTAAAATTCTCCGTTATGAAATCCCGTTAGTTCCGGTGGCTTTTTCTGGCAAACATTTCGTGATTGTAGGTTCGATTAGCTTCCATACCTCGGCGAGCTGAAATAAAAAAAGATATTAAATTTCTGCAACACTTGAAGTAAACATTTTACATTAAAAAAATCTTCACATTTTTAAACCTTTTTTCAATTTTTGTTACACTCACCAATCATTCCATTTGATAGCATAAAGCAAATGATAAAATTATTCATTCCTCTTATAAAAACAGAAATTTATATGAAATTACCTCAGAATGGGCACAGATTTGAACGCTGACAAGATTTTGCAGTACAGTCGCAAGAATTTCCAAATGCGCATGAACTAGTTGTGTTTCCATATGGAGGCAGTGTAAAGAGAAACAATTTCTTAATTCTACATTTGCAATCACAGATTCTTGTGCTACCATTTTGTTCTCAAGGTACTCGACAGTGTCAGTCTGAAAGAAGAAGAAGGAAAAAAAAGAAACAAATGAGAAACGTTGAAAACCAATTGAATAAATTGACTATGAAAAGTGAATCGTACATCAGTGCCCCGTATTACTCCTTGCATCTGTCTTTTTTTTAGGGACAGCATTGTGGATAACGCCCTCTGATGATCCGCATTAACTCCCCGCTCGTGACGCTCGCATAAAGCTCTATGTGCCACGAGGATGTCTAACAAGAGGTTCAATCTTTCGCACACCGTTGTTTCCTCTCGGACAGCTTGTTGTAGTGCCTTCGATGATAATAAATTGAACTCCCTGTTTTGAAACAGACATTTTTCATTACGATAAATGTTTTAATCAAAGTTACATAGTATTAAAAAATTAAGAATGGAACATTTACTTTGAAATAATATGAAAACCCTTTTTCATGTCTTGCCAGAGAGTTGAGCCTCCAGTGACCCAAGTACTGGTTCCATGAGATTCCAAGGCCAGGCTGTTCAACTGGTTCCCCAGCTCAGCCATGTCTAAACTATAACTATGGCATCTAATAGCAAGTCCGTCGGCGATGCTTTTCAGTCTAGAAACTCCGGCTAATATGTTTCTTATCTGGTCCCGACTGTTTGCGAATTCGGTCAAAGTTTCTGGCGGCACCTGCAAACGTTCAACAATCGATAAATTCAACTTAACTGCTTAAACTAATTTTAAGTAGGGGTACATGTGGACCCTAAACCAAACCAACATTGTCAGAAATAGTTTTTTATGAAAAAATCAAAACAAGATTTATCATCAATGTATGAAAAATTGATCCAATGTTGTAAGTATTTAATTTTTCAAACTGCCAAAATTAACAATTTTCTAGGCAATTTAAATTTTAGTCAGGACTAAAAGAATCGTAGGAACAAACCAGTTCTTTAGCTTTCGAAGAAAGTTCGGAAGTGGCGAATTCGTCAGGAACTCTCCTGAAGACTTCGCGGATTTTGTGCTGGGTCTCTTCGCCGGTGTAGGTGAAGAAAAATTGTACAATCGGGTCTTTGCTTACAACCGGGTGTCGGGCTATCAGAGTGAGGAACCTTAATAGAGACCTTCTTCTCTCTTCCAAAAACTGTGAATCCGCTAAAACGGTAAACAAAACTGTAAAATTCAGCGAACAAACTAAAATACATAAAAAAACAGTGAATAGCAATATTAATAACAAACCTCCAACGATCTTTTTTGGCGGTAGCTTCGGAATCAGCCTGTAGGGGAATCTTGCAAGAAGTAGTTCGTGCAGCGATACAAAGTCGTTGTAACGTCTAAATACAAGCGAATTGAATCTCTGCAAAAAAAGCAACAAGTTCATTACCAGAACACGATTAGATCACTTGTAAGTCAATGTTCTCTACTCACCTTACTTGTGATCTGATACTCTACGTGTTTCAAAAAAATGCCCTTTTTCTCCGGAACTAAATTAACTTCTATGTTGTCCAAGTTACAGATATCTGTGTACGTTAGATTTAGCTTCGAGGGGTTGCAGCTCCTGTGCAGCCTTTGGGCTAACAAAATAACTTCGCTAAGATCTCCTAAAGTAGGTACAGGTAGTTCTGCGATTAAGCAAACAAAGTTATTAACAAAATGTAACTTAAAAAAATGAGATGTAAATCTAAATTGTAAATTCAAACCTTGAGATTCATTTTCTAAGAGTTTATCACTCGGTTGTTTGCCCTGTTGGGCATAGGCAACCAAGGCGAGTCCTTTATATAAACCACTTCTTGTCAGATAACCAGTTTTGCTGTTCACCAACTCCCAAATCTGAAACCAACAAAAAAGACGAATTGTGTTTTTTTACTTTTTGTTGAGAAAATCATTTCAGTGATTCAATTAAAGATCATATTCTAATTGATGGTCTAATGAGTGATTGCATAAAGACAATTAATACTGATTCATCTCGTTGGGTATGTAAGTTGGGACAAATGATCAATTTGGCCTACAAGGCGACATTATATCACAAATGAAAGTTAACAACATTCCCGGGACGCCTAACTAAAGTGTAGCATATACGCCTATGCGCACACCTCTCTCTTCTCACACATGGCGTATACAATACAATTTCATTTAGGAGTACGCACATTCTACGGAATACGAAACAGTGCATCCACAGTTCAAACTTTTGTTTCGCACTGTCACTTGTTCAACATTCCTAACTGTATAGTTCCACTAGACCTACTTTTTCCATGCCATTAAATTTTTTTAATTGAAACGAAAATAAACAAGTGGCAAGTTCAAGTTGATCTTTTTCGGAGCTGTAATTTTTACATCAGAAAAGTGAAATTATTCGAAATGAAATTCACTCCGTAATCCGTAATATGTCTTAGTGATTTATTTTTGTTGGATTTACTTTTTAACAATTAAAACTTTCATGTTAAAACTTACGAATTGTTTAAAATTGTCTTAGCTTAACTTTGCTCGAACTTTGCAATTTTTCATAACGTAAGATGTGAAGTTTTGTAACAGCCCCATCAAACGATTATGCAAATGATGTTTGTGTCACTGAAGCCTCGCATTTGGGAGATAGTTAAAATTTGCTATATGAGAGGTCTTATCTTGTTACGTCAGTTGTGACAGGATCCGTTAATGTCGTTAGACTGCTACTTTCAGCCGAGGTTATCTATCCTCGTATCAAACAATTAAACATGTTCAAGGCAAAAAATTGCAAATTTATAAACAATTGTATCGCTAAAATAACCTTGACTTTTTTTAATCTTTGCAGAAGAACAATTTTTAGAAAAAGCGTTTAAAACGGAACAAATGTGAACTACAAAAATTGATGTAAAATTTTAGTTCGAAAAAGGTGTAAAACAGTGGCTGGTACGTAGACACTAATACTTTCACGTCGCGTTGTTATGATATGAGGAGCATTAGCTCGAACGAGATCCACATACGACAGGGGGGAATAACGCACGTATGGATCAATGAACGAGAATAACGAGAGGATTCAAAGATGTAACTCGATCGTCTCGTTCATTTTTATAAGAACAACATGCAACTCGTCGACACGAAAACAATCAAATTACATTTGCCGAAAAAAGGAACAAGAATTCGCGCTGTTATGAAATCGACTTCTGTTTAATCAGTGTTCATAAGCTCTTATCAAATTTCAACGTCTCCCGTTTATGTTAATTAACTCAAGTTTAAATCAACACTCAAAGAGTCGATTCGAAAGTTGAAGAAACAATTTTGACAATTTTAATTCTGAATTTTATTGAATCTACTTAAATTAGTTCGAATGTTTTAATGAAACCGAAATTACGCAACGTTCGTGACGCTCGTAAAGCGTAATATATTTGGGGGCGTAAAAGTCGACTATCTTTGACAGACGAACGATATGGCCCGAGTTCTTTGTAAAAGTGGAAAATAGTTTTTTTTTAATTTTGACGCATGACGAATATTTTAATCGGAAGAATTTGATTTCAGTTGGAAGATGAAATTGAAAGGCGAGGAAAGATCTGTTTGACGGAAAAACCTTGGCGATTGACGAACGATTGAAAAGTGAAAGGTCGATAAGAAAGCATTAGAAATTCGCGTATTAGTGCCCAATGAATGATTTTGAATTAAAAACCCGGAAATGGCTTTTTCTAATTTTTTCAAATTGAAAGTTACACTCTTCTTTTTTCTCAAACCAACTTTTTGACATTTTTCAACATAATATTTTTATTGGGAATCATAGGGAGAAATCTATGAGAAACAGGGAAAATAATTGAGATTTGATTTCAAATGTTGAATTTTTGTTTGGTTTGTTAAAAATAAAAACAAATTGGATTTTCAAACAAGATAAAAAGAAGGAAATGTTTGTTGTCAAAGCAGAGTAAGAAGAACCGCAAGACGATTTCCGTATTGTTATTTTGCAAATTCAGCGCTCATTCTTTCACGTGGAAATCTTTTGCTGCTTGACCATGCAATATACGTCGCAGTCGAGAATACCATCAACTTGTCCCTTGGACTACTCTCGTTCCGCATACATTCCGATCTACGACTCTGCATACCCATAAATAAACTATTCTCATGCCTCATTTTATTTTCATTTCCTTCGCATACCTCTATCATGCTCCTTATTTTCAGCCCGTTATTTTTCCATTCTGTTTCTTACTATTTTTACCAACTTAATTTACATTTCTCGTTAATTAATTCACATAAATCTTTTTTACCTGGCTGAGTATTGAACTGTTCAATTGCGATTTTACAAGTAACGACTTGAACGCTTCTCTTTCGACGTTTCCACTTATTGGCGAACAAATTTTTTCGTACACCTCTCGATAAAACGCCGGAATCGAACCTGTAAAAACAAAAAACACATTGTTTAGTCATGTAAAAACAAAAAACACATTGTTTAGTCATGTTTACAGTCAAATCAAGCTGCATGCAAGGAATGATTGAAGGGAGAAAAAATTTTGTTTGTCTCGTTCTTGAGTTTAATTAGCATCGTGACCTGGAACGACTGTTTTGTTTTTGTAGGTAAACTTTCGAATTGAGCGGTGATATTTGCACGGTTGCAATGAATCGTTTCCGCTTTCTCAATTTGCATCGACCGTCGGGAGGATGCGTTCGTAGACGACCGGTGATATGTTAACTTTTTTTAAAACTACCTCGCTCTTTTTTCGCCCAACTAAAAAAGTGACTTGATAGACGTAGATGCGAAAATAACACAAACTTGGTTGTAATAAATACAATGCAGATCGTAAATCAAACATTTTTTTAATAGAAATTAAATTTGTAAGAAAAATATTTTAAATTTTAAAATCAAGTGTTGTTTTTTGCAGAGTTCGATCGAGTTTCATTTTACTTGTTGAAAAATACATTGCATTACTGACATAAATGTTAGTCGAAGATTCCGATCCAAACGTTATTTTTATCTAACATTCGTCGTCAAAACAAGTTATTATCTGTTCTTCGGCCATATCTTTTTTCCTACGACTGCAAAACGTAAGTTTACAAATAAAAATCTTTCCGTTCGTCTCTGAGAATGCAGTTATTTCCACCAGCAAAGAAACAAGGAAACAGCGACTTTTCAGATTGAAAGAAAGATTGAAACGAGTCATAATAACATAGAATTAGAAAATTTGGTTAGCCTGAATGTTGTTTGAACGACGAAATTTGTCCTTCAAACGGCGTAGGTTCTCATGAAAACGTCAATTTCACCTTGCAAAAAAGGGTCGGCGATTTTCTCACATGATTCAACTTGATTATTTTCCGTCAAGTGTTGAACGCCGCGCGCCGCTAAGCGCAGTTTCCTTTCACGAATAAATAAACTTGAATCGCACACAGTCTTTAGCAACGCTTTGCTCTTCGCATCCTTCATTCACTTTCAGCCACCTTTTTTTTCCCCACCGACACTGACAGAAAACCCGTCACGCTTATGTTTTGCTATTGTTTAAACCGGTCATTACCGACCCAACGAGTAATTAAATTTAGAATTACAAATTCCAACAATAAATTCTTACAAAAATGATTACTCCAAAAGTAGAAAGTCAACGTCTATTCTCCACCACTCTCATTTCTTAAAATTATAAACAAACAAAATAACAAACAAAAACAAAACAAAACGTTGTTGTTCGTAATTCGAAAAATATTAGGAGCAAGTTCAAGTCTGATTTAAAGTTGTTTTTTAAATGAAAACGTTGACAGGTTGTGGTTTCGCAAACACGTATGACACAAGAGATTTTATTTACCGGACGACAGATCGGTTGACGCCATGTTGGATCACTGGCAGGTCATCCGGGATGTCCCTGTGGACCTTCTGAAAGTGATCACTCGCGAAATTTCGTTAATGGTCCAACAAGCTTTGCGGCTGTCAAATTTGAATGCGGCGTTTAAAGAAACACCTGTTTCAGTGGGTGTTTACGATCGAGCATGCGGATGTGCTGGTTGGCAGCAGCGCGGTTGTACATCGCACGCACGCAATCGCCGAGCCGCTGCGCAGAACTGGCCGACACCGCAAAGTATCGCAAAACCAGTTCCAGGGGAACGTGATTCACGTTTCCTCGAGCAGCTCCAGAAAAAAGGGACCTCTCTTGGCCATCGGTTTAACTATCGCACCGCAGTCTCGCGTTCCTTACGTTTAATTCATTGTTTCTGTTGGATGGAGGGGAAGATGAGATTGAGAGGGGGCAGCTCAGATAAAAGATGCGCTTATTTTGCCATCTCCGCCAATTTAATATCACCAATAGGCCATGTTAAGATCCAACTTTTATTCGCTCGGAGGTACAAAATATTTACTAAACATATTTTTGTTTACATTTTTGTTTCTTTTGTAAAATTTGTTTATAAAAATGTAGCTTATTTTTTGAAGGGAAGGGGGTTTATATATATTTGTGTAAATGTTGTGTTAAGTTGTTTTCATGATAGAAAACAGAAAAGCAATGTTTGTTTTTGATTGTACAATTGTTTTCAGATTGTGCAGGAGCGTTTATTCGTCGAGTTCACCGAGTGGAAATGGTTTTGGAAGAGGCCTCTCGGATGCTTTGTACTTTTCAATTTGTTGCTTCACTTGCGAGTTTCCTCTATCGAGAGCCTCAATCAGGCGGACTTTTTGCGCTATTTCTTCTCGAATTATGGGTCGATACTTTTTGCCTTCGCCCAAACACTCCATGTCGTGTAAAAAGTCTATCCTCTCTTGGATTCCTCTTACTACTGCAAAAGTACGAATTTCGAGTTAATTTTAGAAACGTTTTAAAAATTGAAGAAATTTAAAATAATGGATCTCATGATTGAGGGTTGAAAAATCGAAGGAAGGGTATTTACAGTCTTCTATTGGGTCGTAGTCGTCTTTCTTGACTTCCTTTCGCACTTTGAGGTAGTATGGGGTTTCCCTGGGAGTTGGTGGCATTTCTTTTCCATAAGCCATCAGGTATGCTAGTCGCCGTTTCTGCATATCAATGTCCACTGAAAATAGTACGCATTTTGAGAATTGTCAAATTAGAACTTTTTCCAAAATTTGTTTTAAAAATAGATTGCTAAAGTTGCAATATGAAAAAAAAATATTTTTACATTTTTTAATTTAATTAGCTTTGAGATATCGAATTATGAAACATTGATTAAAAATGATAACACTCAACAATGATGGTTCACACAACGGTGAACAAATTAAAAACTATTTTTTGTTTTCATCTTTTTGTACTATTACATTACATAGAAGAAAAGCTTCATAAAAGGTAAATTTTCATTGAAATAAAACAAATATTTTGCTTGCAAAGTCAAAATGATGAATGTTGCTTACACACAATCACAAAAGTTTCTTACTTAAAGGAGTTGTTCGTCTGTATTGTTCTCTTTCATAAGCTCCGCTGTTGATAATCATATCTTGCGAGCGTTTCTTCCGCGCAGGAAGAGCCGAATGAAAATGATCGCGATTCCGTGGCTTTAATTTCTTTTTATCCGTTGGTGTTGAATGCTCCAATTTTTGCGGCAAAGGTTCGCCGTTCTCTAAAGCTCTCTGTATTGTTCGTCTTTGCATCATACTCACCTTTGCTTCCTCCATTAAAACTATCGAAAGGGAAAAAAAAAACAAGTTAAAAAAGTCAACCTTAGGATTAATCAGTTATTTCAAAGTCTGTTTTCACTAGTTTTTACGTTTGACTAAATGTTTAGTATCTTCACTGTATTTCGTTTGGGGCTGAAAAAGGCCCTTTCCGAATTTGATGTTGGAATAATTGCGATCCATTTTTGTCACTTTTTTGTGCAGGTTGAGTTGCTGTCAGGTTGATTCACCAAGTAAAGTAAATCCGATTGTAATCAAATTTAGACCGACTGTCGACGCGTTTCTATGACAACGCAAAGAATGGGTTTCTTAAACTTAATTGAACCAACGTTCATTGTCTGTGATACAATCAAAGAATCTCATCTAATTATTTTATTCTTTGTTTCAAATTCATATCACATAAGAGAAGTCAATTAAAATCATTTGAAAATACCAATTGAACAAAGATTCATTGTTTTCTTTTCATTTTTGTAAATAAAAAGAAATTGCGAACCGCAATTTGACTGGTTTCAATTTTTGATGCGAAAACGTCTCAAGTGGCGTTTGAACGTTTGCTTGCAAGAAGTTTAGAAAAAGCTGTGCGTATTCAGTGGTGAATGAGAAGAGTGAGCTGAATAGCAGATGCTATCTTATTTCTGTACAGTTTGTCATTAAGGGGTTCGAAATAACAGGGACCTGTGGCGCAACGGATAACGCGTCTGACTACGGATCAGAAGATTCCAGGTTCGAATCCTGGCAGGTTCGCACGAAATACCTTTTTGCAAAAATACCCCATCGCAACCCTTTGATTAATTACAATATTTCAAATGTGACTTCGTCATTTCGACCTGAAACAAACGTTTCCCAACAAGTGAAAAGTGACTAAAGAGTGATTAGAGAATGATTAAAAAATGCAAACCTAATTCTGAAAATCGAGTTTAAATTTTGTTTGAATTCGTGAAACATAAAAATAAAGTTGGTTTCGGAACAATTTAACGAATTGCGACGGAGTTAACAACTAATTTTATTGTTATCGGAAGAAAAAAAGCTATTCCGACTGCTTTGCTGTGACCGTTCTTAATAAATTTGATCCTTAACGTGAAATTCCGTCGAATTCCCGAAAGAACCGTCCGAACTCGCCTCCAACACATTTTCAACAAATCCGTTCCTCAGAGACATTTTTCACGAGTTCGCAAGATTTTATTCGCTCTCTATATTTTATTTCGCCGGAATATATTATTATCGGTCAAACTTGTGCTTTGACATTCTCCAATAACTTGCACGAAATTCAAATCGGATTGATAGCAATATCATTTTTCAACTCAGCTCAATATCATGATGCGAGACTCGAAATTGCACATTCATGTCATACATGCCATCGTATATTCTATCATATATATATGCAAAATATTTCATATATTTTTATAAACAAAAAAACATTGAAAAACAAAACATTGAAAATAACGTAATATTATTTCAAAAATTACCCTTTTTTAGCGTATCTCTCTGAATACAATAGGATGAAAAGGATTACTGCACAAAGACCTCTAAATTGTATGTTTTACAAAAAAAATTCAACTAGCATGTCTCCCTCTCAGTTTTAATTTAAAGCTAAACATTGAATTCAGGAGGAAATTTTTGTAAAAGACTATTACAAGCCAAACTTTTTCTTGTCAGTATAAATAAAAAAGTTATAAAAAAAATGTTATTGAGAATAAAAGCATCGACTGGAAAACGTGCATCTGGCTTGAAAATTTAAACCCGACTAGATTGCGCATGTCAGCGTCCAGCTCTATATATATTTGGGCGCTCGGTGCTGCGGACGTAGAGTCTGGTGCACTCGACGCGCGTTGCCTCGTCCGAACAAACACGCGGTGCAGTGTCCGATTGTCCCAGGTCGTGGCTGCGACAACCTCCAACGCGCTTATTGATTGCACTCGCTTCACCGAGAATGACCCTCTGTCCGCTATTACAACGGTGAGTACATATTTTGAATACCTGAGCATCGATCTGCCCGCCCGCATGCACTGGAAGGTCGCGCAAAATAGACAATAACTCGCTCCTTGTCTTCCCTCAACTTCTCACTTTTTTATTTTTTTATTTTCGTTCATCCAAACCTAATTGTACCTTCGAACGTTGTAATGGTTGTTAAGAATCGAAACTGCAAAAAGTTGTCAAGATTTTGGGACACAATATCTAAGCTGGCAAACCCTGACCCATACCAATATAGAATGTAACGTTGCACTATTTTTGAATCAAAAAGTCTCTGGGAAAGTTTGAATGGAGCTTCTGTAAGAAGACAAACTGTCGGCAAAAAGAAAAGTCGACTTGTTAATCAGTGGATGTCTTTCCTCTACTTCGGGACAGTTCAGAAAATTGATTTTCCCGTGGCGGATTCATCTTCTAACTTTTGAAAGAGGATTTTTTTCAATTACTGCGGATGAGTTGATTTCAAATGTTTTTCGACTAAGGCAATTATATTTCATCGGATGCAATTTGAGTTTGGATAAAAGTGTTCGACTGAAATATTTTCTCTGTTATTTCTTTTACATCGAGCTGAAAAGGGTATGAAAGTGCTGACTTTGAAATATGATTTTTCACCTCTTTTTACCAACTTTTATTTTCATCGAAAAACCGTCAGAATGATGAATGTTTCTTTCGCGAGAGAGTGAAATAAAAATGTTGATGCCAATGAAAGATAAAACGAGATCATAAAAGCTCGAACGAAGAGAAAAAAAGGACAGTTAATGGGTCATCTATTGATTTGTTGCGTGTTTACAATAGTACCTGCGGAATAGCTTGAATGATTGGTTGGCGACGCGAAATTAACATTCCAATAAACAATCCACCGGTGATAATTCACGAAAATATTAAACAATCGTCGTCAACGTGCTTGCAGCGTTCTGTTGCCACCGGTGTGTTATTACAAGGCGAATCAATAGATGTGCAGATCCAATGAATCAAACGCCGAATCATAATCCACTTGATTTATCTCCGAACACGCTTCCTAAACTGTAATCACCCGAAATTTATCCACTCACAGACTCGTTAACAACAACAAATGTCTTACCGAAACTTTAAACACGCGATTACACCAGAAAATCCAACTTTGGATGAGCATCATTTTTTTCTCTTCTTCTTTTTTCATCCTTTCTTCCAGATAAAGCGAACTCAATTCTTTATTAATTCGAGAGGAGTTGAAAAATGCACCCCTCTCGATGGGAAATGCGAGAAAATAATAAGATGATCCAGTTAGATAAGTTGTTATTTGCGAACGACAAAATATGACGCGAAACGTTGATTCGGAGAATAATAGCGGCTTGATTGGATGAAAGAACGTAGAGGCAGTGTTTTTTTTTGCAGCGAAGAAAAGTGGATTGATATCAAGACGATTGTAAATCCGTCGTTTCAAAGACGCGCGATTGATCTCGCTTTATTTCTGGCCCTTTTTCTGTTGCCCCCAAGTGGCCGCGAGCGAGACGTGAAAGGAATAATAATTTTCTCATTACCTGTAACTTTGCACTCGGGCGTTTCAGAATGTTCAACTTTTCATGTTTTACAGGTGGTGAATTAGTTTCGAGCTTGAGAGAAGCACCTAGACATGGGGTGGCCGCTCAAAAACTTTCTGCATTATTTGACTTTGAAACAGGGCACTGTGCTCATCGCTATAATTCAACTGGTACGAACTCAACAAAGCTGCAAATGAATCAACTTTTTATACAAACTTGATACACATTAAAATACAAACTAAAAACGAATAAACATTTTTATTTCAGTTGATATCGGCTTACTTTTTGGTCTTCTTCGTACTTGGTCTAAGCCACGTTACTGGTATCCAAGAGTTGGTAGACAGAGACACAGAAGATGCTCTGGAAAGAGAAGCCCTGGAAGACATCTCGTCTCGACACATTAATAGTCAGAGGATGGAACACGCTCGTCACAATGCAACTGGTAATTGCAACTCGAATTTAAATTCGTCAACATCCGCATTTCATCCGGCGGACAATTTATTCAAATTCGTTTTTCCAGAACAAGTGTTCTTGATGTACTGGGGACTGGGAATTACAGTCAACCAATTCTTCACGTCCATTCTTCTGCTGTATGGCGTTCTGATGGTACGTTTGCATACCAGAGGTATAATTAGTGTGTCCAGGCATTTTTACAGCTGCTATTTGTTCGTCCGATTTCAGAATAGACGTCACTGTATCGCTCCGTGGATGATGTTCATGATGACAATAATAGTAGCCTTAATCATCACCCTGTTCTTTTTCCAAGAGGACAATCCGTTTCTGGCTCTCATGGGTGGAAAGGCTGACATTTTTGACAGTAAGTCAATTAAACTGAAATTCAAACTTCAAAATGAATTATTATGTTTAAAGTGTTTTTTTACAAGGGATTAGAAAATTTGATGGATCTACGATCTTTGTGGTACTTGCAGTATTGGAGCATGAAATTGTTTTCCTTTTTTGCAGGATTTGTCATCATCTTCATCGTCGTGGTATTTATTTATGCATGGCTCGTGGTGTACAGTACGTACAGAAGTTTGGAAGTCAAGAAGGGCATAATTCATGAGGTTCATGGAGTTAAATCCAGATCAGTCAGAGGAGACAAAAAGAGCAAAACCAAATCAACCGTTCCGCGACCGTCTGAGGTCTGAATAAATTGTGGATTTTGCGCGCGACTTGAGGGATTCTTTTTAATCCAGCAATAAATTGTACTTTACTTTCGTTCTAGTCGCAAATTCGTTTTATTGCTTATGATTTTGTATAAAATCAATGGTCGTTATTGAGTGTATCGGGCGAATACACGTTACGATGATTATTTTTTGAGCGCAACGAGCGATAACAATGATTGAAATTTATCTCAGTTTTGAACGTTCATTTTCACTTCTCTTATTTATGATCGTTGAAATTCAGTTTGAAGAATAATCGTCCAAAACGAAGAATCTACTTGCAAACTTCAAAAGACAGGTGGATTTTTCTCAGTTACTATATATAATGCGAATCTAATGATAAATAGCCAACCGGCTTTTCAAGATGAAAAGTTGAAGCTTGTTAATGGATGGGATCCAAAAAAACGCGTACATTTTCTAGAACTGACATATGAATATCTTAAGCTGGAAAAATATCTTTGTGAGCAATGTTCCAAACATTCGCTGTGTTAGAAAAAAAGGATACGATGAATTCATTGTACATTTAACTATATTTTTAAAGACATCATTTTGATGTAAAATCTATTTTAACGATAATAAGTTTTAGCAATCCAAAGCAAGCACAATTTTAAGTATTACTTTGTACAAAATAATTTTATTAAGAAATAACTGTAGAGTTATAAAACAATCGTTCTAGTTGCTAGGTATGAATTATTTATTTTTTATATTTTGAAATAACGTTTAGCAATTTCTTCGTAAGACTCTAAGTTGTGTTCAAGTTAATGTTCAATTTATACTTGTATTTGTACAACAACTAATAATCAAATAATCAATGATTTTGTAAATGTATTCCTCATATACATCGACTATATGTAAATCTTCATCGCTACTTCATGACAATAGTAAACATTATTGACATTAAAATCGATTTTCATTCATTTCCTCTTCAAACATTTCATGTTTTGACTGCAAACTAACGTCGCAAATGAACAATTACGGATAGTGTAACATTCCTATTTTATTGATTTTATAATTATTAATCTTACAGTTCAAAAACGATATGGTTCACACTTATTGTACTTTGTCGTATACAAAATTTGATAAAAATGATAAATCTAATATAATCAAACGTATATGTCATAGAAAACAATCGAATATTTACATACATGCAGCTATCTAATAAAATTAATTTATTGTTTTCATAATCATTAGTAATTAAATTTATCGAACATATATACATCAACTAACGGATAATAGAATAAATCGAGATTAATGTTTGTGCCTTCATTCATTTTCTAATGGTAATACTTATCGAAATAAAAAATATACACATGATTTTTCAGCCTCCAAGAAGTTGTGACATTTTCTATGAATCACAGATAAAAGTCTCCGTACCTTTTTTATAAAATTTATATGGTTTAATTTTTATTGACCGTCGTGCTGGTCGAACTTTTTTTCAAGTTTTTTCATCGTATTTTCAACACACCAATAGAAATATTTGATTCGAGTAGTATACAAGACATTGATTCAATTTTCGTGTTCATTTTGTAAAATAAATCGAAACCATTGGCCAATTCAATTACTTGCAGATTCGTCAGAAACAATCAAATCCATTCTTCATCGACGCAATTTTGCTCTGGCGAATTCTCTTCGGATCACATTTTCTCCTCGGTCATTTCAAGAAACTGCATATACAAATCTCGTGTACATTCTCCGTTATTATTGAATAAAAATTTGTAGTAACTCCCATCCGCACAAATAACTGCAACATTATAAAAACAAAATAATTATTTCTGTTAATTATATCAAATTCGATCGATTTGTAATTTTTTCTTTTCGATTATTTACCGATAATACTTTTACTGTCATTTCCAAAAGCACAAATACATTGCGGTCCACCAGGTACCTGAAATTTGCAAAAACTCCAGCTGGAGCTGAAATACTTAGGCAAAAATGTGGCGGACGCTAAACTAGACTGTCGGTTCAATTTTTGATCCTCTACGGCAAAAACGTGGACTGTTCCATGATCGCTTGCAACGCACAGCCATGTGGAATCTTGGTTAAAATTTATACTGCAAATTGAAATTTATGAATAAATGTTGCAAAATTTATGCAAATATATTGATTCATAAAAATACAATGTGATTGATTTACCAATAAATATTTGCATGATTAACACCTCTTCTTAATTCATTGATCATGTTTCCATTCTGTGTGTCGAAGACTCTTATTAAAGTTCCTTTTTCGGAAGCTGTTGCTAATCTAGTACCCTGTAGATTCAACGCTATGCAAGATAGAGGCGTTTCGTGTGCTTCTATGTTTAATGGCTCTTTTTCGGTATTAGCTAAATCTACAACTGTTAACGAAATGTAAATTAATGAATAATGATTTCACAAACTATAATATCTTTTCAAAAAGCACACTGAGAAAATGATATTTTAAGATTTGCATCGAACGAAGAAGTTTAAATAATTTTTGCATAATTCAATCAGATCTACTTTCAGTATATTTTGTTATAACATCGTATTGCTCAATAACACCAAGATATAGATTGTAAAAATTTACGATCATCATTGTAGGCATTAAAGTTTACAATCGTAATTGTTAATATGATAAAATATTGTTTTCCTCACAACATATTTCTTGTAAAAAGTGCGATATCATTTTCTCAATGCAATTAGATTTGAATTTCCACCTTGGACGTGGCCATTTTTCCTTCCCGGATAAACTAACAAAGAATTGTTGCTATTTGGACAAACTGCGCACAATCCTCTTGGATTTGGATTCGTTTCAAAAACGTGCAACTGCTGTGGATTGGCCGTAAATGTGTAAACTTTAATAACGCCTTCCAATATAACGACGATTCTGTCTCTTCTCAATTTAACTCCTTTGACTGGGGCGTTGAATTCTAAAGTGATTGTTGTCGATTTGTTAATATCGTCCCAGATTATAACTGAAAACATACAAATTGTAAAATGAATCTCCAAAGTTTTATAAAATCGTTGATAAACAAATGTTTAGAAAGTTGGTACCTTTATTCGTAGGATAAATTGGATTCGCTCCACCACCAACGAGTGCCAAATAATTACACCTGAACAGCATCTCAACATATCCTAAACCACCATTCGAGAAGTCATGTCGTTCTTTTTCTTTCAGTGGATCACAATTGTAAACTCTGTATCCATTTTCCATCCCACAAGCAAACATTGCTGTAAATGGTAAAAGAATTTTTATCACATTTTTTACGTTTTATTATCCAATATGTATCGCGCAAAAACCATATGTGCTTTTGACCACATATAAAACAACGATAAACATTACGTCAAAGTCGAATGAAAAAAAAAACAAATAGATAAATACATTTTTTAAACCACATTCTTTATATTAGTACAACAAACGATTGGAGTTATGAATAATTAATTTGCAAAATAAAAGCATCTGAAGGGTCACGAAGCACAGTTTTTGTGACACTTGACCCAATTTTTGAGCCAATCATGTCAAAACAAGCAACACTTCTGTCGTCGCCAATTCGACACATTTCCATCTCATTTTTATTTATCCACTTCGATTCGACGTACATACAAAAACAATATCATTCCATTGGTACTTGAGCTGTTGTCTTTCTTTTTGTTTTCACGTCTTTCAAACGGTTGAAAACAATAACATGATAACCCCTTCATAACCCTTCGTATACAAACATGCTTGTTTGTTTGTTTTTTGTTGGAAAGAATAAAGGAAACGTTGATTGTTTAAAGGGTCTAGCGTTTGTGTACAGTGAGGAGAACAGCATATTTCTATATTTGTGTCAAACGCGGTGACATTGGTTTTGCGAATTTGAGAGTCGTTGCCAAAATTGCTGGTTCATGGTGATGACTTACCTTGATCCTGATTAAAACCGGCATACAGAAGGCCGTTGGCGTACTGGTTTCCCGCCGTCAGATTCATTGTAGATCCGCAGCCAAAGACACGACGCTAAATTGCACGCCTGCTCACGCATTTGTTATCATATTTTGCACCGGCCAGCGCCACTTTTCCACTCCGACATCCGTCGATTTTGGTCGCGCGCGCATCCTATGCTTCAATCGGATTATCATGGCGCAAAACAAAGACCGCCAACATTTAAATCAGACCTTTTTGATTCAATTATTTCTTCGTTTTGATAAGTTCATTTTATATTTTCTATATGAAATCAATTGTATGTTGTGTTTTATTGTTTCAAAAAATGTTATTGCTTTTGCGGGGCAGTGCAAAAACAAAGTGTATTAGTTGCCGTAAGGTGGCGACCTCTGTACAAGTATTGTTTATTTTGAAACGGAATCGGGTTACAATTACATGATCAGTACACATTGTCAGCTGATTGTGCGGCTTATGTTATTGATATTGGCACGATTTTTATTGTGATAAATTATTGTTTGACATCCAACGTGGAATAAAGTGAGCCTTTCTTAGGCTGCCAGTGTGTTATTGTTGCTAGATAAATATGAATCAGGTCTGTATTCAACTATGTTTACTTCACTTGACATTATTTTATTGAAACATTGACCAAATAAATTCATATTTTGTGAACAAATAATTCATTTCAAAATATTATATCCAAAATGCATTCAGTTTTGGCTGAGTTCTTTTAACAGTATAAAATTTGCAATGTTTCAATATATTTTTAGGTTATAAGAAGGTAAACAACAAATATTTTGCAATTTGCTGTATAATTGTTAACTACATTTTTATCAATTTTTTTTGTTACAGAACTTACAAAAAACAACAAATCTGTTGGTCAACGTTCGTAACTTTCACAAATGTTGCAAGTTATTAAAACAAGCGAATAATTTAAAAGGAAAGAGTCACAGTTCGCAACTCTGGCTACAACGACAATTAAAAGATATTTATGTAGAAAAAGCTCGGATTGAAAATTATAGATGTCGTAGTGCGTTCAAGTTGCTTGAGATAAATGAATCATACAAAATTTTCGCTCCGGGACAAATAGTTATTGATTGCGGAGCTGCACCTGGCAGTTGGACTCAAGTTGCTGCAAAAATGACGAACTCGGACGGAAAATCCGGCGATCAGCCCTTAGGCAAAGTAATAGCAATAGACAGACTTCCATTTCATCCGATCGAAGGGGTGCAAATGCTTCCATGTCTGGACTTCACATCGGCAATAACGCAAAAAAAAATTTGTTCCATTTTGAAAGAGGACAGAGTGGACGTTTTTATGTCTGACATGGCTCCGAATGCAACCGGCATTCGTGATATGGATCATGAAAGTATAATATACCTTGTCTACTCTGCTTTAAAATTTAGCATGAGATTAATGAAGACAGGTGGCTCTTTTCTGGCTAAAGTCTGGGACGGAGGAAAGTCGTCACAGTTGGAAAGTGACTTGCTCAAGTTTTATAGGAGTGTTAAAATAGTACGACCGCAGGCAACTCGCACAGAGTCTAGTGAAATGTTTTTCTTGGCCAAAGGTTTTAAAGGCATCAAAACAGACTCACCGAAATAAATCGTGTTTAGCAATTAAGATTACTTGTCAACTTTTATACAAATACTTTGCAATGTAAATACGATCTTTTAATTTAAGATTGAAATGAATTATTAACATTTGTTTACAATTGAATTAATTTTTCTTATAATTAACCCCTTTTATATTGTTAGTAAAAAGTTCTTTCAATTATTCGCAGTTTCTATCAAACCAACGATTTATTTTTGAATTTGCAATTTTGAAATTCTTTATTGAAAAGCGATTGAAACGTACACAACTACGACTTAAAATTAATAGAAAAATTTTAAAAAAAACTTTAATTTCTGCTTTTTGATCGAGTACAATACAAGTTTATGAAATATTACGAGTAACCTAATAAGAGTGGGAAAGGAGAATAATAAAATATTGAACTGATTTTTATCGTTTTAATTTCAGCAAAATGAACAATTTTACACAAAACATTATGTCGATATGTTTATCTATAAATAACACAATTGTGTTTAATACATTGATAGTTAATACATCTTTACGGTTGAGTTATAACATATACTCCGCTATTATATCGTATATACAATTCTTTAACAAAATGATTATTTACAAAGTTTGACATTCATACCAGAGAGGCATTACGCAATTTTCTTAAACGGATTTCAAGTACAGAATGCAGTTACTGGCCGCAATGTCAATTATTAAATAGTGCCTTTACGTGCCCTGCCACGTACGACAATTATTATAATATATATATTATATCTTATCTTTATAGACATTCTACAAAATTTGAACATTCATGATTTAACCAGACACTTTAATGTTATCATGCGCGTATGATGCTATTAGTATCATCAATAATAATAATAATATTATAATAATAATAATAATAATAAAAATAATAATAATAATACATCTAAATAACCGACATGAAGAGAAAAAAAGGAGCAATGGCTTTGATTAAAATAATAATTCTCCATTACAGAGATCAGTATCTCGATTGCGTGCGACAATGAAAGCTACAGAGATGAAAATGTGGCGATTATTTTGGTCTCGAAATGGTTATCACGAGATATGAACTTTTTTTTGGCTAATGTCGTTCCACTCATCAATCCAATACATTCAGTTTTTATCTTAAAACATCAGTCACATTCATTCATAGCACACAAGACGTCGTGCCACACGATATGATTTCACATCTATTTCATACAAATTTTGAATGCTAGTCGTATGCTCATTGGTGACATTCGCGACAACTTGTTGAATCTTATTTTGTCCAAACGATGATTCAGTCTCTAATAATTATTTATTATGTGCTAAGGACCACTTTTCTTTTCAGTAAAAAAAAAAAAACGAGTTCGTCAATTCGGTAATCAGATTTTCATATTGTTACTTAATTCCAACTTTAGGAATAGATGAAAAATGGAGAATGTACAAAAATAAATTGCAAGCGAACTGAAAATCGTTCATACATAAATATTCGAAAGTTTTGACGCAGAAGTCGCTTGTGGCGATTCGTTCAATGTATCAATGACACGTTAATTGAATTCGATTAGACTTCAATCATCTCGTTTTGTGCGCAAGCACTTTTCATTGTCCGCATTACAAATATTAACGTCAATAAATTAATGCTCCCGAGTTTTTGATGTAGACTCGTTTAGTAGTACATAGCAGTAGCGGTACATAATAGATACATACCAATGAAACGCAATGAAAAACAAAAAGAGGAAAAAACAAATTACGTTCTAGTATCCAAATAAATTACGACGATCAGACCCCAATGAGCTTATCGAGACTGATTCCAAAACTTGTACAATTACACTTTGCGTTAAAGATACACGTTGATCAACAAAGACATAGCGACAATCTTTGATGGGTACACGATTCGCCGAAACCTCAGTGGGAAACCCTCATAATCTATTCAGAAACATCAAAAAACACTACGAGAATTGGAGGACTAGCTAATTCGATCTCGTTATTTGGCCGAGCGTTATCGACGAAGCCATTATCCGACGATCAGAGACAATTGGCTTCTAACAGTTTGGCACCGCATCGTCAACTTGTTCAGCGTCTAATTGACGTTGAACCTCGAACGTCTCCGAGTTTCCCCGGCGAAGTACTCGTTGTTGTTGCCGCGATTCGTCGCGGGCAGATGTAACAAATCTGGCATCCCAGACGACATCTTGAACCAGGCGTTTTGCTCGTTCTGCTGCTTCAACTTTGCCAGACGAATCGAGTCAGTCCAGGGTTGAGAACGTAACACCGGATGTTGTCTGGAACCGCGTCGCCATTGTTTCGGGTAGAAGGGACCTACGCTGCTCTTAGTACTGGTGGTGGAAACTAAATCGTAAGGCAAACGTGCCTTGAAATCCTGGCTGTGTATGCTGTTGACCTCGTCCGAAGGGAACCTCACGAAAGACGACGAAGATTCCTGACTGGGGAATCGAACAAAGCTCGAAGCTGGTTTGAAGTTGATTGGCGGCAGAAGATGTGGCAACTTTGCACTCGAATCTGGAAGGGCTATTCTTTCGGAATTGAACGAAGCCTGTTCGACCATCGAGTCGTCCTTTGGCACCGCTGCAAGCTCAAGATTCACCTTCACTGGGTCAACTTGAAGGTCTTTCTTCTTCGCAGTCTCCTCGTTGATACCCCAAACGATGACAGGTTTTATCTGAGGTGTATCTTGTAGGGATGTTGAAAAAACCAATTCAGGCTTCGGTACCAACTCGGTCTCGAACTTTTCAGTCGCCGGTGATTCGGTTGTAACAACTTCAGCGCTGGAATCTGTACTGTTCTTAGTCGTCTTTTCCTCAGTGTTAACATCGACCAAAGTTGTTTCCATGATGAAGTCGCCATTGATGCTGACTTCGCTTGAAATGTTCTCATCTTCTGGTACTGTGGAGACTTCAGGTTCCACTGTTACAACAGTCGATGGCATCTCGGTGGTTGTTGCTGCTTCCTCTTCTCCACGCCATTCGGTTTTATCAAACCGCTGATTAGTTATCATTGGGATAGTCATCCCAGCCTCGCCCGGCCTTAGGAGTTCGTCATCCTCGGTCGTCTCGGCAAAATCATCATCCGTACTATAATCTTCAAGGTTATCTTCTTCCTCGATTTCTTCCTCTTCTTCCCCTTCCTCGACTTCTTCAGAAACCGGTACTAAGGTAGTTTGCTTTTCCTTGTCATCGTTGTCAACTTGATGAGTCACGTTCAGGATTTGTTCCTCTGTTTGTGGAGGATGCGAAGAAACAGACACAAACACAGATTCATTTCCTGTTAGATTCCGGTTCGTCGAAACCGTTCCGTTCGAAGCAGCTTTTGTTGCTAGATCAAACAGCACAATCAGGGTTGGTTTAGCAGTTGTCGATGCTTCTGAAGCGTTAGCATCAACTTCTCGCCTGCTATCAGAAAATGGAATTTTGTAATCGACCACCGACGAATCGTAACTTTCGTTCGACTCCTCCTTATCTTCATCCTGAAGGATATCAATCACGGGCACGTGTTCCGGAAGAGTTTCTTCGGGTTCGACAGTCGTGGTTTCTTGTGGTTCTTCTGTAGTAGTAGTAGAAGTTGTTGTTGTTGTCGTTGTCGTTGTAGTAGTAGTCTTTTTAGGTTCTGGAGTTGGTTTGTGCGTATTCGCCTCGTTGAAGGGAATATTAACCTGCAAAGGTCCAGCTGAGTCGTGTTTAGCGTTCAGTCGGTCCAAGAGGAACTGCCTCTGGTTGCTGGCATTAACAGTAATGGTTTTGATATGTTGGCAGCGACTGTCGTCGTTGTTCTGGTCGGAACAATCACTCTTCAATTGCGGCGCGATGAAAATGCTCTTTGGTGTGATTCTGCGTACCAAAGTTGCAGAATCCTCGCTAATAATTGGGCCCATGTCGGATTTCCTTAGGAGCCATGCCTTCCATTCTACATCGATTGGCGATCCAACTGGTTCGTTGAGTGAATCTTGGTTCCCCATGTGCCAGTCCAGAGTTTGCGTCCTTCGCGCCAAACTGCTCGGAGCTGCTTCGGCAATGCTTAGCATTATTGTTGCTAGGAGCCAGCTGAACATCAGCAGCTTCTTCCTAGACTGTAAATGATGGCTTGGGCTTTCCATTTTCGCTTGTGCTTTCAACGGCAATCCTTCACAAGGATTTGAATGATCAAGTCGTTTAACACTTGGACGTCATCTGTCCACTAGTTGATGCATCGAAGCTGCCACCTGAAACAAATTATGATTTTATTAATAGACTGTGTTATGAGAATGATTTTTTTTTTCAAATCATTTCAATTATGGTCTAACTAAAGTGTTGACTAGAGTGTTTCAACAGTTCTTTTGTAATACTCAATGTAGCAATTCAATATCTTTTTTCATTTCAATTAAATTTGAACGAAACCATTTCATGAAATCATGAATGAAAGCTACTTTTGATAATATTTTGATCTTTCATAGATCAAGTTTTCACGTTTCATGTTTTTCATGTTTAAAATTCTGTTTGAAATTCTTATAATGCATTTCTGTAGTCATCATTTTCGCTCGACTTTTGTCATTCCGATCTGTATTATGAATTCTTACAGATTGATTTCGCAACGCAGGCGCCTTTTTAATTTTCAACAAAAACATCATCAGAATCATGTCACACTGAACAAAGAAGAAAGAAATGAAAAGACAATTGTGGCCAGAACCTACGCATGGACAAGACAAAAAAATCATCCGCAAGAGTTATGTGACACCGGACAGGGCGTTTGTCATACAGGAGGATTTGAAAAGTTGGTAAAAAAGTATCAGCACCGAGTGCGTGTCCTTCGAACTCAGCGGCGCGATTAAATATATATAAGTATATTTGCACTGAACCGCTGGCGCCGCTCTCTTTATGTGCGCGACAATTTATATCGTCGTATAAACCACTTTTAGTTTCAGCTCCAGCTTCAAAGAAAGACAACAAGATGAAAGCATGAAATTTGAATTATTGAAACGATTTACCCTCTACGGAAACAAGTGAAAGTTACGAGTGCAGTTAATACACGTGTTTTGACATTTTTTTTTGAATGCAACTTTTTTTCGAGCAAAAATGTGAATATGATTTGTGGCTTTCAAAGCCTCAGAGGAAATCCACTTATCGGCTTCGCCGGGCAGGTGCTTTTGTGCAACTACCTGACGGTGGCGGAATTGTCGTTGAGGTCGATATCCTTTCCGAGTCGACCCTTTCAGATTCAAATGGCCCGACAAATTTAGCTCGCCAATTTTCAAGGGTAAAAGTTTCCGCCATGATAATACAAAGTTTGTTCATTCGGAATTATGACTTCTTCAGAAGTACAACGGCAGTTCAGAAATACCTGTTTTTTATTCATCGAGATTGCTCGATTCTACAAAAATGCACGCTCTTATATACAGATATAACAATATGACTGTTGATTAAAAAATCTCGAGCCTTAATTAAATTACCCGCAGGACGGGCACAAGAGTTGGAAAATTGCGAGCTAATGGTTTCTCGGCGGCAAGCGTGGTCTTTATAATGAGTTGTCACATGGATATTGGCGTGTCTTTACGGTTCATTAGACATTGGAATCGTCTGTTAGTGATATTCAAGCAGACTTTAAGCGAACGGCCAAACGATAAACGACGCCGTAAAACGCGATATTTATAAACGTTTTACGCTAATGTGAAGTGGAAAAATGCGCTCCTTTGTTTACCAGTTGGAACGAAATTAATGCCATTAATTAATTTCGAAACGATTGATAATTAAGCCACTCGAATTCTCTTTGTTTTTCTGCGCGCGTATCAAATATCCCGGGATTCCTTTTTTTTCATGCCTAATCGCTAATTCGAAATCGTCCATTAATTTTATCCTCGCTTTTTTGTTTGCAATACCATTGAAATTTAATCAAAACTTTCGGATTGAATTAACGATTGGCCTCGGAATCTTCATCCTTGGCGATGATTAATTCTCCAGAGTAAGGCTTTGCGCTGAAATAACATACACGCTTCCAACTTGGTGTTTGGAATTTGCACAAACAGTCGTGGTTGCTGTTTATTTGAGCTTATACGAAAATGCGTTTTTGTCGGCTGGCTCATCGCGGCTAAAAAAAAATCGCTTTGCTCGCATTATCGTGAAACGAGTTTATGTGGCAAGTCAAGTTTCCGGGTGAGATGATCAAGAACAGTTCAAACGTTATCGCTATCCTCAAAGCAAGATCTCAGCTTTCGGCCGCGATGGGTTAACGACATGGCTCTTGTCATCGTCAAATATTATTTTCCACGTACTTTTGCAATAACAAAAAACATTCGACTACAAATCACTTTACACACTAATTTCAATTTTTTTCTTGTAATTTTTTTTATTTTTAACAGTTTATTATAATCAGATTGTATAATCATACAATCTCCATTGTATAGACAATACATTTGATTGTTGCAAATTAAAAATTGAACTTTTTTTATAATAACAAAAAAATAATACAACAAAAACCATCCGACTAAAAATCACTTTCCACACTAACTTCAACTTTTTCTTGTAATTTTTGTTTATTTCAACAGTTTATTATAATCAGATTGTATAATCATACAATATCTATTGTATAGGCAATACATTTGATTGTTGCAAATTAAAAATGATGATAAACTTTTTTTTCAGGGAAAGGTGTAAAAAGGCGTGTTATAAGAAAGTGAAAATTTATATGTCACAAGGTGTGCTGCACGATTAAGGCACATTACCCAGGACTATTGACAAGACGAATACGACAAGCGCATTCCACTGAATTGTAATCGTGGCGTTTTCCCAGCTGATTACTTACCCAGTGTGCTACCTCTTCTGTGCGTACAGATCATTTGACCGACCGACGAACTGCTCCAGTTTAACCGTTTCCAAATTAGAACGTCACAGTGGATTAGTGTTACGCGGAGAAAAATCTAGATTCCTTTTCTTTCGTGTGTTTTTGTTTTTCGATTCAATTTGAAGAACAAACTTTTGGTCCGAATCGACTGTTACTCGTTGAAATTGTCCGATTGGAGATCGGCATGAAAAGAGAAATGAAAACACGTGCAAAAAGTCATTGAGATACTGTTGTTAGTTAGAATGTGAAAGTGTTGCGTTGAGAGTTTTACATTCAGTTTTCAATTGAGTGTGATAACTATTTTCATAAGGAGGTCACGTGTTTTATGTTGCGTTCATTTTTCTAAACAACCTTTTTTTTTTTCATTCAGTTTATTCATAGACGCACAAATTTCACGCGCAAAATTGTCCACGCATCTTCGCTGTCAGTCGCGTTGTAAAAATCGTACTTTATGCTCCACCTTCGCGTCTCTTTTGCAATTACAGCAAAATTAATTGACACGTTCTAGAAGGCTAAGTCAGTTAAGATTAAAAACCCTCAGAAACGGATACTTCTAAAACAATTCTTTTTTCGTCAGTTCAGCTCTGTATTGATGGGAGTTTTTGTAGCCTGACGGCTGTTGTTCTTACGTTGATAAAGCACTTAATCGCTCATAAGTATGACGATTTATATATAAGGTCTTAGAATAAGTCGCGCCGAAAAAGGCATCGGCTTTTAACAAGTATCCGCGGAAATGCCGCGTAACATTTCTTTGACGTTAATTGACCGCGACGAGCCGACCAACAGCACATGTACTGATGACACACTTACAATTGCCAATCGAACGAGTTATTGCGATGGGATACTTGGAATGGCAAATTCGAACATTGACAAATTTCAGTTCAAATAATATGTTCATCAAAAAAGACATTTTTCAATAAATCTTACTCATTTTTCAAAATATTTTCTATATAGTTGAGTGTTATTTATTTTAAATGAGGTTTTTTTTAAATTTTTTAACGTTAAATTCATTAATGAATTGCGAACAAATAAAATTAAAACTAAATTGGCAATGATGACAATAGTTCAGGGTTAAAGTCTGTCCTGGCGCGATTTAAATAAAGTGCAGCACGAGAAACAATAAGTTGATCGAGTAAGGGTTCGTGCGAGCGAGAGCAGTTCATTAATCACGACAGCGATGCGTCATAGAAATCATATGCACGTGCCTTTAACACTTTTTGTCGTTATAATTAAATTTGCTCGTTCGTTCCACGGCTCTTTGTAGGGGTGTTTGCGCCGCAATCCCATTTCGGCTACCCCATTTTGCGCACTTTCTATATGACAAATTTCATCCTCCTGGCAAGTAATTGTTTACGCACATCGCGTTCGATCCAACAAATTAAATTCGAATTCAATTTCTGGCTCATCGATGACGGACGAATATGAACCAAACATGTAACTCAACTAGGAAAAAAACCAAATCAAAATTGAGGGTCTAAAAATAAAAAGCCACGTTGCTTCCTTTGTTACGAAAATATAATCTTGTCAAAGTGAGTCAGGATTTTTCCAGAAATTCGGAGATCTCATTACTCCTTTGTCCATATACGCGAACGAGTTAAGAGAGAGAGAGAGAAAAAAAGAAGTTTGTGCAACCACGTGGCGGTACGTAATGCACTTAATCCGTGACCTTTGTACAGTTATCCGTGCGAATGTCATTTGCGCATAGACGTAATGGGAGACGCTCACGAGTTTCGACATTTATCTGGATAGTGTGAAAATTAATGATCCGATTTAATCCGGTCAGTCTTAATCTGGCGGCGTAATCGCGCGACCTCAACTCAAAACTTATTAAACGCAGACTCTCCAGCGAGATATCAGACGAGAAAAAAAAATATTCATTAAGTCGGCGAGATGTATTTCGTTGCTATAATTTGATCACGGACGATGCTGCGAGAGAAATATCAACTCCAATATATCTTCGGATTGAAGGTCACGGATGCTCCGGATTAATCTTGCTCTTAAAAATGCAATAATTGGAAACATAAAGAACCGCTCGGCTCGTTGTTCTCGCAGTTCGAACGTCAGCCGATGAACTATCTTTTTTGGCAGAAAATGAACGGGCGAAAAAATTGGGTCGCCTTTATCGGGACTCCGAAAGAGACGCCACTCGGGCGAAGAGGAAATTGCGCGTTCGAAAACGTTTCGCTGCTACAAGTCGAGTCAATGTCGACTTTGTTTTTTGCTCGCAATTATATCTGCGCACGCGATTTTCCTCTGCGGGGTCAACGAATTCGAATATATATTAAGATTGATACATAATAATCATGGAAAAGAAGTGTTGATTGTAACGTGCGTTTTTTTTTCTTTTTTGCACAACTGTCTCATTTGGTTCTTTCAAGTCCAGCAACCTTTCGCAATCTCGACGCTAACGCCACTCTTCGAGTTTCTTTTTGCATTTATTCATTTAGACGATACAAATAAACTCGCGCGCGAATTTACGGCGACGCTCGGCAACGCATTTATTTACTTTTATCGTTCGTGATATCAAATTCGTTTCTTTCGCTCTATCGTGAATTCCGAACGCATGCGTGTCGAAATGCGTACCCCAACTTGATGGAATTATACGTGCACGCGTGAATTCGTTTTCGTCCCTTTGTTCAACTCTCGTGTATCAGATTTATATATTTTTTATTTTTTTTTCACTTTTTTTTTTCATCGCAAAATGTTATTATGGTGACAGCGCAATATTTATATTTTTTCAATTCTCTTATTTACATATGAACATTTTTCTGCAATTGTATGCATTAAATTAAACTTTTTTTTAAATAATTTTTTGCGTTGCGTAATGTAAATTCACTTTATTTAGATGACAGTGTAATATATGTTTCTTAAACTTCTGTTATTTACATGAAACAATCGCGAAAATGTTTTTTACATTTATATAAACTTTTTCTTGTTAAATGCAATACCTAAGACTTATCTTACGGTATATAAATTGAAAACAAACTTGATGAAAAATGTTATTCATGTTTGTTTTATAAAAGTGAACTTTTCTATTTTCATGTTTGGATAACGGGTTAATTGAAATTGTGACTCAATCATTAGTGCGTGTCGCGGAATTGAGGGTATCAAAAAAGTGTCAAATTGGCGTCGTGAATTCGGTGGCGCTTCCTGGCTCTAAGCCAGATAGCCAGACGCCGTCGCCGACTACACTTTTCCAACCTCTTTGGCGGCTTTCCAGTCGCCGGCGTTTAAACCAAAGAACAGAGCATATCGCGTAATTCCATCTTGTCGCATACGCAACATTTCTTGTAATTGAACAGAAATTGAACAAGACACAATCCGACGATATCTCTGTTCGAATCAACAAGATTCGATTGTTTTTCTTTTGTCATCTCACTTTTTGTTCAAACCAAATTGTAGCAATTTGGATCTGGACCACGTTTTGCACCGTTCTGGAAGGTTCGAGAAGTTCGCTCCGACACGACTCTGGTTTGATATTTTACGCTGCAGATGTGCATTCTTCGTCATAAAATAGACGACGTGAAGACAAAAGTTTTCTATCAATTCGAGGAAGCGACTGAGCGATTCAGGACCGTGAAAAGTTACGAAAATAACTGCACGTCGGTTTTGCTGTTGGCAAATCCGAAATGGTTTAAGTCAGAGATTTATGGCCGGATCGCATGCTTCCTTTCATTCAACTTTTGTGTCGACAAGTGAAACAGCTGTAAAACAATTTTCAACGTCAAACCCAAATGACAAAACGGTCACTTTGTTTCCAACGATTTTGATGGATCCTCCATCAAGCATTGAATTAACCAAATTAACTGTTGTTTCTTGTATAAGAATTCGGCTATTTTGCGCAAAATTAACTTTCCTCTCAAGAATAAAAAAAAACAACAACGATAATTAGCATAAGAAGACATTGTTCATGTAATCTGCAAATTGTTTTTCCTTCATCAAATGTCAGATTGTCTTTCATAATTCAATACTTGTATAAGAAACAAGAAAAATCATAAGCAAACTTTGTAGCAATTAAAATGTATTTTTAATCTTCGTTCTGTAAAATGTAAAAAGGATTTTAGTACTTGTTGATTGCGAGGAAACGATTCGAATTTTGACAGTTTCATAATTGATGCTGTTTTTTTCAGTTCCAAGACATTCGAATTCCATTAAAATAAATCATCAGAATATGCAGAACAAAGTTGATAGAAAAATGCAACGCCTTTAGACACGCTCTAATAGAGCTCAGCTGGAGCCCGCTCGATTCTCGCAACTATGAGCGTTGTTTTGAACGCTTTCTTTTCCCGATAGTCTGGCACAATGCTCCACGCAGAGGATGGAAAACGGCCTTCTCGTCAATCTCACGGCATGCAAATGCTCCAACAGCATTTCTCAATTTTATCGCCTCGTGCCAGTCTCACAATCTCGTCTCAACATATCGATAAAGCAATGCAATTGCCCAAACAGTTCTTCCACATTCCTGTCTTCGTTGTGGTCCAGATTTCATATCGCAACCTCATAAAAATAGTTTCGCGACAATTAGCGATTTTTTTCTAGTTAGAACTTTGTATCTCACATTCTTATCCTATACCTAAGAGGGAAAGTGAAACAAGCGGTTTTGAAGTGGGTGGTAAATTATTGTTATTAATTCGAATGATAGGTTTTACTCAAACCAGAATGAAAAAAAAAACTAACAAAATCAACTAATTAAATGTCGAAACTAATTTCTCAACAAACGATTTTGCGGCAAGAAAACGTGTGAGTTTTTGTTTGAAATTACCTTTTGTTACGGGCAGCAATTCCAAGCTGAATAGAAACCCAGGAAAGTAGAAATTTGAGTTGGTCCAAGAGATAAATAGTCGACCTTTTTCGACTACCTGTAAAATAAACATGACTTTTAGATCAGATGTATACAAGCGTGGAAACAAAATAAAAGAACAAAAGTGAAACGGTAACATAAAAAAGAACCGAAAGAGAAAGTGACGAAATCCATTTGCAAAATAAACCTTTGTAACAAAATTGGCTGTTGCGTTAATTGATGGTCGAGCTTTTTTCTGCCATTGTGAGTACTCTCGGGCCATTAGCGAAACAAAATATTTGCACAAACAAATCCATGCACTCTGTTTTAAATGTGCATAACGGGTCGATTTCGTGTATCAAGTTTGTCTGGGACTTTGTCTTGTCGGGATCTACTTGAAATTGAACGAGATAAAAAAACCGACGATCGCGCTTAAGGAACGAGAAAACAAAGCAAGTAGACGAGAAAATGACGAAAAAAAGGGAGCCTCGACCCCTCGGGGCTTTTTCCTCCGAGACAGGAAGTCTTCTTATATCTCGTCGGCGATGCAGCACGTTTTTCTGCCGGGCAATCTTTGATTGGATCGAGCACTGGAAGCCTTTTTAAATATTCACTCTTGTTAATATTAATAACAAGACGGTTAGAATTTTTATCCAAAGTGTCTAGTGCAAAACGACAGGTATGAAAGCTGGGTTTGAATTATTGGGTTTCGTAATTAAGTACCCGATCTCGGTACAGAAATAATTGATAATAATTGGCAAACTTTTCCTATAACAAAATTCACGCTGGCAAAGTTTGACGGTAATTTTTGTAAAGGCAGCTAGATAATTTATCTTTAAAGATAAAGTTAGCAAGTGTGCTTAGTAAATGAACTAGCTTAATCAGACTAATGAACAAACTTTGTCGTTAACTTTGTTCGAAACATATGTCATCGTTTGGAGAATTACATGGGCGAAAATGTGTAATAATATTTTATCGATTCTTTCGTCGATCAGGAAAAATAATAAAGCGCAAAAAATACGATCAGTCGAATAATAATCGTAAAAAGGCTGTAAGAAAAAAGTCCCGGTGACGTTCACTGTAGTCAGAACGATCAATTTTATTTTTATGGCTTTCCCTTATTGCAATTTTCACGACGACTTGCATTATTATCGTTAAATACTTGTTTAATATAGCCAGTTAGTAGAGCGCAGTTAATATCTATCTCGTGCATGAAGCGCATACCGCCGGAAGTGAATTTTATCGGCGCAACGATATACGAGTGTGCTTTAAATTACGTGTCTTCTTCTGATTCCAGTTTTACAAAAATCATCAGCCAAGCTGTTTGCGGAAGAAATAACATTTTCTTTTCATTTGGAAAGAGAGAAAAAAATGCACTAAAGGCCAGAGAGAAAATGCTGCGGTTGACGAACTCTCGAACATAGCTGCTTTTCTTGTTTATTTTGGAGCAAAATTCAAATGATGAACGTTCGATAAAAACCGTCACCTGTCGCGTACACATAAATAAACGCTTGCTTTCGAATGTGTAAAGTGTGCATTTGTAATTAGTCGCGATTCAAGTATGTAAACATAAACGTAAATTATCAACCGTGATTAATATTTAATCAAGCCGTTTTCAATACGTGAATAATTAATTTCAATTAGCTATATTAATTTCGCGAGTTTTATGGCTTTGGCTCGTTCCTTTTTTCACAAATCATTAATCAGATTTTTACTCGCGCACTAAACATACAATTTGTATTGCGTTTTAATCTTTGAAATCTGCAATGTTACATCTTGGCATATTTTTGGCGACGACCTCGAAGACCTATCTCAACTTTAGCATACCGGAATAAAAAAAATCTACAATTTTTTTTCGTTTGCATTAATTTTGAACAAATACCAAGTTTAACCATGTGTAATATATGTTTACACAAATCCTGAATGTGAGTGTAAACATTGCGTCTGATTTGCAATGTTGACATACATTTTGCATAAATTGACCTATCCTAAATTGTTGTTGTTAGTTTTGAAAAGTCAGAGTAGGTGAATTCAGACATACGATACATCGGAGCGAAACTCGCGAAAACATAGAACCGATGCCCCCGTCTGTTTTGAGAGCAAAACGTGGACCGTTTGTTTGCGTTCGTATAACCAAACGCGAAGCTCGTGGATCGGTGCGCCTGTGCGCGCGAGCTTTGGCCCCGGGCCAAAACTTTCCAGACAGTTGGGCGCATTAAGACGTACCCGAAAATCCACTCGGTGGGAAGATACTCTATTTACACCGCGAAAGTACAATAATATTTACCATACCCTATGCGTGGCCCTGAAAAACCTTACCGATTTCTTATTTTGAAATTTCAAAATTTTCTCAATGGTTTTGTTTTTATTTTGTTTTTTTTTTTTATAACAAAAGTAACATTTCACTCGCACTCGATACATCAATTATCGTTGATTTGCATCCCATGCGGGATACATGAATTATTTATTTGTGACAAAATGTGTTTGATCAAAGTTGCAAATACACAAAATGTAGGCTAGAATCGTGAATTTTTCTGTCTCTCTTCCCAAGTTATGAAATCCGGGCGACATTTGTCGCTTTCAAATACGTTCGATGGAGATATATTCATCGTTCAAAATCCGACGCGTTCGACTTTCGCTAATGTTCACAACGTTAGAACTTGCGCTTTGTCGCGAAAGGCGAGCTGTCAGATTGGAATGCGACTGGTCATCAAACTTAAACGAACAGGTCTCTCAAATTTTATTTTATTGATCAAGGCGAAATGAACCGGTGACGTAGTCTCAAAATGAGAAAGCCTTTGGCTATGTAATAAACCACAAAAAATTCTAAAATAATTGTCATCCTGTTTTTGGGTTATGACGAAAAAGGAAATTTCCTGGAGAGAGAAAAGTTTTGAAAAGTTTAAAATGTTCCAATTAACAAACTTGTGTAAAATTCGTAAAATTGTGTAAAATTGTGTAAAGTTGTGTAAAGATGTAAAAATACACGATAGAGTTGTTGGGATGGGTTAAAAACGAGCGAAAAGAGTAATGTCTGAGATAAGAAGTCGAAGATGTGTTGAAATGAAGTGGCTTTGAACGATTGCGATTAGCGAATTTTATATTCGTCCTCGATATCGCGAGTCGGATCGATCGTTACTAATTAAATTAACTCAATTACAGGCGTTCTAACGATTATACATCTGTTGCGCCGTCTAACTGGTTTAGCTGGCTCTGACCCGATTGTTAACCCGCGATTTAGCTGTCCTCCGCGTCAATGTCCATAGAAAAGTTTATATGGAACGCTTTAATCTCGCCGAGTCAACAATTGCGATTCAATTGACTGCGTCCTATTTCTATACTTATTTTACATCTGCGCATGTTTAGAGTAAGGATGAAGATTAATATGCCTTGACTGTATACTCCGACCAATCAACAATCATTTTTCGCTTTCAATCTTCTAACTTGTTATTTCGCAATCACTGATCTTATATTGTGCTACAGATTGTGTGGCAATAACACTATGAATAAATAACAAACATTGCTCTCTTTTTTTTTCAATTTTTCAACTTCTAAGCATTCTTTCGCTCAGTTTTATTTTGAAGTTCACTATAAAGCGCGAAGTTTCGCGGAAACGAAATGTCAATTTCGTAATTTCTCAGAAAAGTTCTTTTTTAATTACAGCTGCGAGCTCGTGATTACAACGGTAGTTGTATAATTACCGAGAAAGGATAAAAAGTGTTTATTGCAGCGATACAATGATGTTTTCAAGTACACGCTTGCAGAAATAACGTCTGTCCAAAATCAGGCAACGTTATCACGACGATATTGAGAGGCACTTTTCATGGTCGCTTTTAATCCAACGTCCGGGATTTATCTTCGAACAAAAAAAAAATGAGACAAAAAACGCCCGATAGGATCAGATCCCACCGAAAAAAGTTCAAACTAAAATAATCATCAGGGAGTTGAATAATTTTTCCACTCAACGATTGCACGTACAATTTCATCACAGCAGAAATCGCGCAATAAACACATCGTTGATGCGAGTTCGTAAACATTGAGTTTTATTCAACCGGAAGATGTATCTGATATAAATTTAGACGTGATTTGTGCACAAAGAATGTGAAGTTAACAAAAGAGTGACACCAATTCGAGGGATGGAAATTGACGTAAGAAAAAAATCGATTGGCAATTTTTTTGTGTACCGAAAAACACTGGGTTGAATGGAGACATCAGAGCGGCAGACTGATTGAAGAAAACATCAGATTTGTATACGCTCCGAAGCCGGAGATCGACATTCTCTCGCGGTCCGAGGTCGTTATTATCGGAACCCTCGTAACTTCGTAACTCTGCGAGTTCTTTAACTCTCACGCTGCCAAGTCGACAGAGATATCGCGAACTCGTGATAAAGACAGAAAAAGTGTATTCTCGAAACAAAAAGTCTCAGCGTCCACGCAGCATTTTATTTTGTTTAAAAAAAATCGTCCGACGAAAAAAAAGAAGGAACATTCTATCGTTATGTTTAAAAAGAATTTGTTTGCCGAGAGAAAGAAAGAAATTTACGTGTCCAATTATATCGTTCCTTTTATTTTGCTGATAAAAAATGGTCTCCCTTTGTTTCCCGAGCAAGAAATAACTCGAGGAAAAAAAAGCACGACTAAAACGAAGCGATACACAATTAAATAGCGAAACAATTAATTGCAGCCTGATAAAGGAAATCGTGTTTGCATTACGGATCGAAAATGGAAGGTTCAATCGATTCTCCTTTTTATTTCGATGAAAAAAAGTGCAGACTTGGTTTTTACCTTTTGTGAATGTCAATGTTGCTTGGTTATTGTACAAAATGGTACAATATTTTTGCAACAAAGATGTGTTAACGCGTTTCGACATCGAAACTGGTCGGACAAAACTGTTGCATCCGGTCAGCATTTCCGGTGTCGACTGCTTTCTTCGCTCGCGCGCGGCGAATACTAAGACTCATCGTCAGCTTGTGTTTACAAACTATCGTTGATCGAGTTACATAATTGCCGGCCCAGCTTTTAAGAACGATCAGCTTATGTCAAAACACAGGATAAAACTTTGTGTACATCTATCATGTACGATTGAGATACATCGTTTCATAGCTGAGTGTTCTATTTCATCACTATTTTGTTTTTGCACTCAAAACTTCAATGCTGGCAAATCGTACACTCAAAATATTCGAATTTCATTCATAAATCAATTTTGAATAAAAAAGGAAAAGTTTGAATTTTCGATACAAATTTGATGGGATTAATTTTGGTATTTTGAAAAATGGTACTAGTTCGAAGACGAACGCAACCGTGGAGCGCAGATTGGAAACAGTGTCAGTGACCGACAGCCTAAGGCCAGCAGACCGCCTAAGAGCAGCAGCATCCTCGCGTTTCTTTGCTTAAAGTGCCGTTCACACAAGAGGAGCCAGGTGTGCCGAATTTTACTTCAGATTGAATTTCGATCGTTGCAAAAAAAGGTCTAGTTTCACTCGAACAAATCTCGAGTACCGAATGAAAAACAGAATAAAAAACGTGCATTGAAAATAGAATGTTTTTCAAATACCATTTTTCTGTCTGACGAACTTTTTTACTCAACTTTTTCTCAAAATGAAAAATGTTTCTTTTTTCTGTTCAAATCTATCTTGTTATTAATAATGAATGGAGAAACGAGATCGGCTTCTCTTTGAAAGTGTTATCAAACTGTCAATAAACTAATTTTATCTCGCCGTTGACACCGAAATGAAAAGTGTTACAATTTTTCTACGTGAATCAACTTTATCGAAATCAATTTTATGAATGACGTTTTTCCACGAACGAAAGGAGAGCGATTTTTTTTTCTTATCGCATCTTCTTTTTTGTTCTTGCGTTGACACTGAGGAGACCTAATGAACTTGATGTAACAGCGAAGATCTGTCAACTGGAGTGGATAACACGAGGCTGGAAACCGAAACTCGTGGTAGCCAGCCGCTGGCGTGATAAATATCGAGGTTTGGCACTGACCCATACTATGTCTCTTGCTTGGCCCACTTAAGTGGATTCGTTTCTTGACACGCGACGTGTCGTACAGAATCACGATTACAACTTTTCATATTTGTATATTCCGATTATGACACTGCTTCCATTGTTATGAAATAAAACAAAAACAAACCACCTGTCCTAACTTGTTATCTTCTATTTATTTGCAAACAGATATAACATGCAAATTATATATAAAATATGTAAAAACATACTTTTCGTAAATTAGGAGTTCATTTTTGTCTTGAAAAAGATTGTTTTTTTTGACTGGAGGGTTAATTTTTGTCGGATTTGAAGATGGATAAATTTCGCACACGAGAACTAGTTTAGCATAATTAGATTCCTTAATCAATCTAGTTTGTTCGTCGATCTCATTCTAATCGAATCAAGTCAGATTCTGGCAACTCTGCATCTCATCGGCAAACATTCTCTAGGGTTTGCTTAATTAATCAAGATTGGCTATCAATGACGGATTTCAATTCGATAATGAATTTATTATCGCAAACAAAGTCGACCGGACCAATTTCGCCAATCAAATCACGAGTCCAAGCGCGCATATGAAATTTCATATTTTCAAATTAATTAACGAGCGTGTCGGATATGAGATTCACGTCAGTTTTCATTAGCGGAAAAAAGTTGAGCAACGATGTTAGTGAAAAAAAAACACACGACTCCGGTGTAGGAGCTTTGAATTAAAATTTTTTAATGAACACAAAAAGGGTTTTCCAGGAAGAAAAAAAAAGTGTCGACGCGAGCGGTTTGAAGGATTTCGCGCATTTCTCTTGTCCCGTTATAATTTGTCGGGTTGGTGACTTTCGCGCGTCTCGTGCGTAAAAACGACTCGGAGAAAGGTGTTGTTATTACGCTAATATCCATCTGAGCGCGTGTATCTAAACCGCCGGCGTTTGTTACGCAATTCCTTCCAGCAGAAACATTCGTCCAGATGACAATCAGGTTCTTCTAAGATCCCATTATCGTTTCACTTTCGATTTTACCGAAATTTACATTTAGAATACTCGACACAAAAAATTAGTTTCAAACACTAAAGGAAATACTAGCAAATCAAAGTGTGATTTCTTTTTTAATTTAATAATTTGTTTATCTTATGATTTGCAGACAAATTGATGATCATAATTATGTACTTGTACGAGATATTTCCGCCCTCATGATAAGAAGAGCTTTGCTTGAGAAATAAGTTACGTCTCGATCGACGCGATATTACACAACTTCATTAAATACATATCCGCAGGGTCGTGGCACGCCGGAAGGGTTACTTTATCATGTTCATATACCGCGCCGAATTTCCCAAGACACTTACAAATTACGCATCATGAATATTACATGGCAAGCCAAAACTTTTTTTATGCCCCCTGTGCTCCATTTTTATGCTTACAAATTATCGTGTGCCCGCATCTCGTATTCGAAAACTTGTTCATGACGATACTCGAGACAATAGATTGTGAAACACTATACTTTTTAGCTTTTAATTTTCATTGAAATAATTTGAAAATATATTTTGTAAAAAAATTGAAAAAAAAGTTAGTTAGCTTGACTTAGAGCCTGATCAGATTTGTTAGTCATCCCCATTTTTAACCGTGTTTATCTAATATTTTATAAAAATTAAATAAATAATTATTCAGTCCAGTAAAATAAAAAGCTGAAATAAGCTTGTCATTGGATGAATAAATTTTTGAATGTTGACTTAGTTTCAACGTTTAACGGTGAGATGAGAGATTAGCAAGCGGTTTAATTCGCTTGGGCGTGCATCGCGCCAATTTGGACGGGCACGAAATCGTGATCGAATAATCAAAATAACTGTTCAAACTGGATCCTCGGTGTTGTCCGCTCGACCGGAAGTTGTACGGTGCACCGCAAATATGCACTTATGCATTTCCGTCCAATGCGCGAGCTTGTTTCATTTTCATCACACGCATCCCAAAGTTCTGCCTCAAAATCCTCTCTCATGTTTTTTTTAAATTGCAACTTGTCGCTCAAACGCAAAAATTCAGTTGTCCGCATTTTCTAAAACCATTGACTAATTTGAAAAAACAAAAAAAAGACAGGTTTGTGTAAATAAAAGTCTGTATCGTTATTTCTGTAGAATAACAAATAACAAATTTTAATTTTATTTGTCCATGTGTTTTTTAACCCCCGAATAATGAATTCGAACCCGTCGACAGGTTGATTACAAATTCATAACTATTTTTACCCGAGCGATATAGTTTCACCTCGATTATTCATGGCTTTGAATTCGTTTATCGCTTTTCGTTCGCTTGACACAGAGCTGACAACATTTCTCGACCTCAAGTTTTATTGTAACAGGATTGATTGCCCCGAAAAGAAAAAAAAACGAAATCTCTCGTTTTCTTCACCACCTTTTTTATTCATCTGAAAAAATATAAGAAACACTCTTGTAAATTATTTGTTTTCAACCGTTAGCCATTCATCGATCAAAATCACCGTTGATTTTCAATCCAAATTTTTCATCAACAAATTGGAAATTGAAAATAAAAACACAAAGAAAAAAGTTGAAAAAAAGTTTTGGGCAAAAATCGTGAAAAGAAAGAATACGTTTGAAAAATCGTTATTCAAGTCACAAAACGGTCGGTGAAATTCAAATAATAATCGCGAATTGGAGTACGAAGCAAATTAGCGACTAAAAAGGCCGCGGTAAAATCAAAAATAGAAATAAAATAAATGAATAGCGAGGCTTGAATAATACGATGAATGAGCGATCGATGCGGGGTTTCATCTTTTGAAACGCGAAGCGGAAGTTTTGGACGGATCGCAAAATCGGCATGCGCGTATTAAGCGCCATTTCAATTGGAGTGCTTTGATTTGGCCACTGACCGCTGTCGATGGCATTACTTTGCATCGCAATTATCAACGGTTCGCTTTCATGTCGACTGGGAATCCCTTTTCCACCCATTTGATATTCATACGCGCGCCTTCGAAGCTATTTCTTTACGACAATGACACGTCGATTACGAATGTCGGCTTTTATCGTCGCGTCTATACATGTTAGGCAAGATGACAGGTTTGTTCGTACACCGCGACGTTTTGATCCGTTCCATTTTCCGACAGCTTTGTAATCATGAAATTCGAAATTTACAGCAAATCTGTGCTAAATACGAATCGTTCTTTCGTTCATTTTTACAGATTTTTTTTCATTTTTAACCCTTTTTAAGCCTTTTTTTAACCCTAACAAATTATTTGCACAAATTTTTCTGATTGTTAATTAGATCCATGGACTTTTTGTCATTTTTTTTCATTTTGAAAGGTTGGAGATTTTGTGGCCTTTAAGTAGTTTTGAAGGGGAAAGGGTGAACTTTGAATTTGGAAATTGCATGCAAGTTTCGAATGGCAAAACTTTTTTTTAAATGTTTTGCAAAGTTGTTTGTTTTGGATGACGTAAAAGTTGGACGAAAACTTTCATTTGCACAACTTTTGATAGATTACACCATCCCTTGAATTGGAGTCTACTCACATGCATCGACCAAGCAATGAAAGGAATACGAAATTTCGCATCCCAATGATTTACTGCGAACCCAAACTTCAATAAAAATGTTTCTATAACTATTTGTGAAATTATACATAAAATTTTTTAAAGTCAATTTCATCCAACTGTAATAACTACAACTACCATACAAAAATATTTTCAGTCAACTCGTGATGAAATACCAGGAATAATAAAAAAAAAGAACTCCAAACAAATCTGTTTTGAAAACATGGAAGATTAGAATTTCAAATCCAAGCAGGTTAAAAAAAAGGTTTCATTCATTAATAATGAAAAAAAGCTAACGTTTCTGTTGGTGTTTTTTTCTGTCGAGGCTCGTAAAATAGATGAATTAACAGTGCTACTGTGTGTCCAAGTAGGAAGTGAGATTTGAGATTGTATATCCGTGATGGATGCGGAATCGAAAATTTCATTGAGTCAAAATGTTGAGGAAAAAGGGTGTCAGGGTCGACCCACTTGCTGCTATTGGACACACAATGTGTACTTTCGACGTCCAGGCCATAGAGACGTGAGATGAATCAGTGACATTGCTGTGGTTCCCACCACCCGATCTCGCGATCGATGTCGATCTTGGATCAGATCGAATCTCGTTAGAAAGTGTTGCACTGCACGATCGCTCAGACTTCATATCACGTCGCTTTCGTATGCAACTCGACGAACCATCGCAAGCACCAATTTTAATTACGCAATTCAAAACACGTGGTTTCATCATTAAACAAACAGTTTATCGCTATTTGCATGAATAAATAATTGTACAGAAAATTATTTAAACATTGAAAATTGAAAATAAATCATCCGATTTATATCACGGCTGTCAATTCCACCATGATTTATTTGAAGATGAAGAGAAAAATTGTTTAAAAATGTCATAATTTGCTCGTCAGCGTTATTTATTTTTGTTTTATTGACAAGCGATTACAAAAATGTTTGAAAAATACAAACTCGCTGGTTGGAAAAGTGCAATAAATTCCGGTTAATGTTGCAAACGCTCAGGTTTTGTAAGAATAAGTACAAGTTGAAGTTTAAAATTCTGACTTTATCATAACAAAGACATGCGGATGGAGAGTACAATACCGAGCAACAGTAGTCGGACGTACGATTGTGCTCGTTCTCATAATATTTCCATATCGTGACTGCACCTGCGGTCTTTGACTACACCAGCCAACACTCACGTAAAACATATATCTCATTTTGAACAGTGTCGAGATCTATTAAGATAAATGTCCGGCTTATTGTCAAGTGTATTGTTAATCACTCTTTAATTGAATACAAAAAAAACATCACATTTCAAAGTAAACGATGATTATACCAAGTGATTATTTATGTGATTAATCTTCAACTATCAACAAAATTTTAATTTAAAAAAAAATTTAATTTAATTTCGTTGATTTCATAAACAGTTGTTGATAATTTTGTTATGATAAATTTTGGCATGAATAGTTTTCAATGTTGAAAATCCGCAAAACGGTTTAGTTATTAATTTCGATTAAAAGTTTGAATTTGATATGGCTTGATTGATCAGGGTACAACGCGCGAAAGTAAACTTTCGATCTTTCAACTTGATGCTGCTGCAATCGAGTGATTTCATTATCCGATAAAGTCTTTGTCAAACTTTCGTTTCGAGCGCGTATAACCCTCTCTGTAATCGGCTCGAAAATTCTCATCTCGTAGCATAAATTAGAGCCCTTATCACAAGCTGCTATTTTTCTTCGAAACAAGAGGGTAATGGCTATTAGCAAACTATCGATTTTTTTCGCCACATCGAGCGTCGTTATTTTTTTCGCTATTTACTTTCGTTCTGATTTCATTACAACTTTTCCATGTTGCACGTTTTCGCTTATCTCACATCTGACAAACATTTGAAATGGAAATGTTTCCACGGAAAATGATAAAAGGAAAAAAAAAATAAAAAACAAAAACAAAACGATTGAATTTTACATCAGCTTCTGTTTGTCAATTGGCCAATTAAGCAAACTGCAAACAAACGCCGAGTGGACAATTCGAATGCAAATATTCAACTTAGTGCGGAGACAAAACAGATAAGATGAGTCCGGTGGTGATGGTTCTGCCATTAACGGGACTTTGTTACTCCTTCGGAGAACATGTTTAGCCTACTCTTGGCTCGGCGGGGGGAAAAAAAAAGTCGTGCCGCCGCCTTGTTCAGGTTGCTCGGAGTTTTCCGCCGTGCCGAACCATTGAATTGAACCCACGACACCTTTTCCAAAGCTCCTATTATTTATTTCAGCCTCTGCGCAACAAAAAGTGTGCCAAAGATCCTAATTAGGCCTCTTTTGTAAGATATATAGCCCGACGAACTTTCGATTCGAAACAGTTTCACTCCGATTGAAATTTCATTCCACTTTTTTTAGGATAAAATCGGGTTTATATTTCACAAGGACATACACGTGCATCCAAGCTGACTTAACTTTTTCTGTCATTGATAAAAAAAAAGATAGTAACATAAAGTTTGTATAGTTGATGGTGGTGAAAAGGTTTTATCGCTCCGACACTTATGGCAACTGAAAATCTCTTATCAAACAGATGATTATCAAATTAGAAATTTTGAACGCAGAGAAATAATCATCAATTCAGTTCCAATAGAATTTATCGGAAGATTTGAAACTGAAAACGCGTAGCTGAAATAAGTGCGAACGTTATAAATTCGTCAGAGCTGTATAGGAAACGCGCGATGAAACGCTCGTTAGCGACTAATTTCTTGTTTTAGTCTGTGGATTGTAAATCGTTCCGTACTTGATCCCGTTGTACCCAAAATAGCTCATCTCTCAGTTTTCAACTTGCACACAAATTTACCATTTTTTTTTTCATCCCAATTTTGTTACCAAATTCGTTTAATCTTTGACAATGTCTTTTCTATTAAAAAGTTCATAAGAAAAATGTTTGACAGAGGACTGTGTTACCGGTATGTTTAAAGACTGACTTTGGACTCACCGAAAGTTGTGTTTATAAAATCCCGTGAGAAAAAGCACAGACACAGTTAAAAACTGCACGATGCACAATTTGTATAAATGATTGGCACCTGATGCACTCGGGTCACGTGGCACGTACACTTTTGTTCTAATGTCACTTTCTCTACCCTCGCGTGTTCATTGGCACTTGATCGGATGGGTTTGAAATCGGCGGCGGTGCCGAGCGGTGTCTCGACTCATTTCGACCCCCCCTACCCCGCGCACCCAAAATTCGCGCTTCGCTAGCTTGCGATCGGATCGCGTCGTCCATGCGCCACCACACTTTCCGTTCTGTGCGGGCGTCGAGTGGCGACTGTCTTGCGTTTCTTCCAACACCCGACGCTCGCCTCGGGTTTTCCCCTACTCTCCCGGCATTGCCGGATTTATGCTATTACCGCACCGGCACCACCCCACAACTACCCCGTTATGCTCCCTGTCCACCCACCCATAACAACATTTTTCTCCGACCTTTTCTTTCTTCCATTCTTGTGTACATGATTTTTTTTTCATTTTTCATCTCTTTTGAATCATCCAAATTATACTTGAGCCTAATATGGAAGCACTTGAATTTTCATTTTTTTTTCTTATTTTGACTTTAGTCAAAGTTTGACTAGTTAGAAGGATTATTATAGTGAATTTTTATTGATAATTTAATAAGATATTGAGAGTTATTTATTTTGAAAAAATCTATTTCATGAATCAGGGAAGACTATAGAAAATCAACTTTCTGAGTTGATTTAAATTACTCAAAGTTTTTTATTGGAAAGTAATGATAGTTTTGTTTGACTGTAATAACTATTTGCAAATGTTCGTACGAAATAAACTTTTAAAATAAAAGTTTAGTTGGTAATTTAGAATAGATAAGGGGTTGCACATTTTCCCACCGTAGTTTTCAATGAACGTTAACAGTTAACCGAGAAGGCCTTTTCCGTACAGACATTTCAAATCCAGATAAATTTCTACACGAGTTGGTTATTTATAACAATCACGTAAAAATCCACGAATAAATCAAAAGAACGGGAGTTCGATTTTGTTCGGAATTACTCATTTCATCTGACATTTTTTAATCACGAGAGACATACAATGTGAGCAAATTAATTATAAATATACGATTTAAATCTTGAACTTTTTTGTAACACATCCAACAGTAACCGTTTGATGGCATAATCAATAACATAAACACTTGACAATACTTTTTTTTTCATCTTGCAAAAAAATCTTGCCTTTTAACAAAAATGCCTAAAAACAACAAATTTGAGGCTGTCCAACAACCACTTCTAAGACGTGTTGCAATACATACACGTTGACAAACAATTTTTTGTGTACTCAATTTCATAGAACCTGCGGAGATAAAAAATTGTTTCGTTACATGTCACGTCACTCGGGGAGACATCTTTATCACCTCGAAAATGGAATTAGAATGTCAAATCATTTTTTTCCTATGATATAACATCAATCCGTTACAAATTTTGGGTCGATGCATATGTATGTTACAAATAATTAACAATTTCGTCAAAAAAAAAACGAAACAAAAAACAGCACATTTTGCATTTTTACTGACACAAAATTTGCTTTTTTCAGTGATATATTTGTTTCATAAGAAAAATTCCGAGGAAAATTCATGAACAGTGGCGGTATTGAGGCATGCACTTGTTTATGGAAAGTTGTATGAGTCACGAGCTGGCCGCGGACGGGGCGGCTAAACGAAATGAAAAGGTCATTTCACTTCCGAGCCAAATTGGATCTGCGGGTCGTCGCTCTCTTACATTTATCGGCTGCGCTTTTATCCGGCCAGCACCTGACACGCATGCGAGCAAATACAAGGCGCTTCGCACGCGTGCCGCAAGATATCAAGGGGAGTCCTGCAGCATCTGCGCCCTGCGAGAGGGTTAACCACCCTCATGCGCGCTTACCCTCGCCAACCAACCAAATTTCCTCGCTATCTCTCTCCCTCTCTTGACCCTAACATTTTACAAACAGCCCAGCCGGTTGCTTTTCCTCCTTGCTTTTGCATCCAATAAGTTTATCGAGATGAGTGCACGGATGAAAGTTATACAATCGTGGTTATACAGTAATCGTGCAAGTTTCGCTGCCTCTCGCAAACGCGCTACAAACTTTTGAATAATTGTGCTTTGTTGGCCGTATAACTTAGACGTTCGTTTCAGCCGTTAACACCTTGGATGAATTTGTTGAATATTAACAGCAAAGTCTAATTAGTTAAATTCTCCGAGTTTAGTAAGACGCAACAAACAGAAAACAACATTTTTGAAACGAAAAATATTATCTTCCTATGAAATTGTTAGAGTCTATAGTTTGTAAATAGTGATGGTTTTTGCTAAGCATTGAAGAATGGTTTGTTTACTAGTTAGTCTAGGTACTCGACCATTTTGATTTGAATTTTGTTTATCAAGTGAAAGAAAAAAGTTGAGTCTATAAAAAGTTGCAATAAAAGTTGATATGCAGTCGATTGAAATTGCTAATCTTGACAAAATTAATTTCAAGTCACGCGCACACGAATCATTTCAAATTCGATTCGACAATTTCAGTGTTTGATCACGCTGGCATTGTCTCTTTGACAATGTCGCATTAGGACGCGGCATTTCCATAGTGAAATGCGATTCCCGTTCGTGAGGAAATTGAAAGATAAGAAAATTGAAGCTGGCTTATAATTGTGCCAAACTCCGAATGAATTATGGTTCGGCGTAAGTAATTGTACCGGTGATTATGTGTTTGAATTATACATTCGCAGGCGTCAGCAACTAAATAAACCATTGTGCGCGACGTCAACCCACCCGCGAAAACTTGCAAAAAGATGTATTTCATCTTAATGGAAATTGCGCGATAAAAATAATTGAGATTCATCACGTCGAACCGTCTACACGGATTGAAAAACAAATGTCGTTTTTTGTTCACAAAAAAAAATAACAATTTATCGTTTGAGTTAAAAATAAGCATGTTTGTTTGTTTTCTTCTGGTTGATTCTGTCGTCGTTTTTGGTCTGAGTCGAAAATGTGAAACGCAAAAGGGAGACACTAATTACGAGAGAGGAAAATCGGATGAAATTTATTGGAGAATCAATTTCCATGAAAGCCTATCCGCTTCTTTGTGTTATTTTCACTTGTGTCGCAACGCTCGCGCTCAAGATTTACTGTACCTTTTTTCTCCACCTCCGATTGCAGTCCTTTTGTCCAGCTGATTCATTATCCTTCGGCTGCATAATGTAAAAACATATTTATTCGGGAAATAAATATTTAAGTAGCCGGAGACATGCGAAGCCAGTCCGAAACGTGATACATGGCCAGTTTCCCAACGACACTTGTCCCGGTCGAAAATAAGCCCTCGCTTTATCGCGCCATTTCATCATTTCAAATTATACAGAAACATGTAAATCACACCTTTTTACCGAACCGCGATTTCGGATACGTTTTTACGATTCAAACGAATCCGGTTCCCATCCCGTGGCACGTTTTCCCTCCACCTTTTTCTTACACTTGTTGTCTTTTGTTTGAAATTTCGAAATTGTTCCTTGAAAAACATCAGACTTGTATAATTTCATCTGAACAATTGTTTTTTCACTTCGACACCTGCATCTGGATGAATGCGATGAAAATGCCTGTTATTTCATTTTAAAAAAATATCGATGCTGTGACAAAGAACAAAAGTGACATTTCTTTGAAAACAAAAGAATGTCTCTTTTACTTTCTGAAATGTTATGCAATGTTTTTTAAATCAAAAACATCTACTTTTTATTATGAACAAAATGATAATGTTTACATAACTTCTATACGTGTTAGAATACAATATCCATTTCTTCAAATTTTTCTATCCTTCAAAATGATTATCATGGATTTATTTAGCGGCTGTCCAAGTTACTCTCCTGAACTTAAGTGCTCAATCTATTATTCCATGAAATTTGCAGCTTGTCAGAGGAGGGTCGCATTTTTCTTTCACGCCCGTTCAAATTCAATTCAATTTCAGTTCTTCGACAGCAGTGTCTTAACGTCAAAAAGTCAAAAAATCTTGATGGTCGTGATCGTGAACTTGAACTGGGTATAATTTATTCTCAACCTTCTCCATATATTATTCAAATGTCAATTTTATAATCATTTCACAAATAAAAAACGTTGCTAAACCGCCTAGTGAATAAAAAAACAAAAGTTTCAAAAACAAAATAAACCGAAAGTAGCCGAGCTACTGTGTGGCTTGAAAGGCCAAAGAAATAAAAGATGGGAAAAATTTGAAATCAGGAGGAGAAGAGTTCTGAGTTTATTGTTTAAATTTAGAGTTCCTTTGTGCGAGATCGTAGCGCAACAAAACAAGTTTGGTGCATTAGTTTGGCTAAAAGGTTTGCGCCATCAGCCCCGTGCACATTTTGTCATTCCCTCTTGTCTAGCGTGTATACACTTGCCCTTGTGTATCGAAGGACAAGGACAAACGACGACAAGGAAAACAAATATCATGCGCTCGTCTATCCACTATATATACACGCAAATGAAGTGCAGATTCTCAACGAGTTAATGTTCGCTTACGCGCGGTAATGGACAGTGGTTATGGATGTTTAATCGCTAGGGTTGCCTCGTATCAGCTCGACTAAACAGACGGACGAAACTTGTCAACCTACAGAAACAATCCACAACTGTTATTTAAACCGAGACGAACAATTTTAAAACAATATTGCTGGTCCTCCTTTCTCTTCGCGTTCGCGCGAAATAATTATTTTGCACGAACACGAGAGAACAGGGAAACAAAATGGAAAATTCGTCGACATGATAACCCGCGGTTTTAATGAATGGATGCATCCAATTTAGGAGCTTTGAAAGTAGACTTTTTTCAGCTAGTTGAGCTACGTTAATCTTAAATTAGTTATTTGTATCTGAACAAAAAATACAAAACTGAATAATGCAATTTGTATTTTTTTTCGTTCATGAAACTTGTTTCTTGACCAATGGAGGAGGATCTGAGGAGTTAAAATGATTGAATGAAACTGTAATCAGATAGTTATATATAAATGAACGGTGAATCCGCGTTCCATTTTGTCGACGAAACGAGAGCGAAAAATAAGGCAAAGTTGGGAAGGGGGAGAGGGCAAAAAGTGCGCGATAAAGTCGAGTACGCGTTGCTTCGAGAATTCTCAAATAGCAGTATGGAGGTTCTGTGTTCTGACGCCGTTTCTGCTTGGTTTACTCGCTCAGGATTTCCTGTTTCCTGCACCACGGATGACCCCGCGAACCAACTCGACTATATAGCTGCTCGCTCGCACGACACGCGATGCGCCGACCATTTTTTTTTCTCCTTCAAAACGCTGTCATGACTTTTCCAATGTTTCAATCCCTCGGACCTGCACAAACACCAAACGTTCAATTTAAAATTCCATTAGGGCTGGAAAAAATACGACAAAAAACTGTATTACAAGTTGGCGGATGCAAACAAAAAGTTGACGAGATGGTTAATTGGCAAGCATGAGAATGGAAGATTTAAATCTGCGAGAGAGCTATAGGTGTATGTATCATCGTCACACGCACGCAAAAATGTTGGCGCAATTTCGCGAACCGGGTGTTTGTTTTAATTGGCTCGATGCAACACGCACACTTTGTCCCAGACTCTTTCCACTCACGCGGCTCCTGTCGAAAACCAACTTGATAAATAAACCAACTCTCATCATGTTTCGTGCTTACCACTTTTACCTTCGTATTATTGTTATTCCGAATTGTTGAGATGAACAAATTTAATAATTAGATCAAAAAGTAATCTATTTTATAGTGGTAATAGTAGTAGTTTTTTTTTTCAAGTTACCACCAATGAGAATCGAACCTACGACCCTCAGTACCAACCTTATGACTTGAACCACTTATCTAACACTTCTTATAGTAGTGATAGTAGTAATATATAGTAGTATAGTAGCAATAAATTTGTTTCATAAATTTTTCGATTTTTAAAACAATGCAGTTTTTCACTTAGTTTAGTTTTATTTGAAATGTTTGTACATTGATTGTGTACTAGAAACCCGAAAATCTCGGAATGAATTGTTGACCTGGCAGCACCCAGAATGCAATCCCGTTGAAATACAATTTGATGAAAAAAAAAAGGAAGAAGAAAAGTAAACAATTGTTTCTTTGATGCCATGCGAAAAGTATGACTGCGTTACGGCAAACGGTAAATAAGCGCGTTAAATAAACACGCCGGTTGAAAAAAATGCCGCAATATCGAAGAGACGCAAATTCTTTACCAATTCGCTAGTCGTTGTTTTTGTGTCCCGTTCGATTGCGTTCATTACCATTAACTGCACGGCTTTATTCACTTTTTTAAATATAAAACGTGAAACGTTCCACCTGAGTTGAAAAACCTCATTATGATTTCACCACTTCGCCCAATGCTGTAGCGCTCCAATAAAATCGTACGAATTTTCCTTTACATATTTTATAGTCTGTACTTGAACTTAGATTGTAATTATCGGAAATTGATTTTTTGGGTTTTTCTGTTTGTTATTTCCTCTGGTATAAATAGAATTTGCAGATCACAAAGAAGTACCTCGTCGATACTTAGAAAATAAATGTAGACAGTGCAAAATTAAACAGATGTCCAAGAAGATGGAACGAAAACACAGAAAATGCGCAGCATCACGTACGGATACGCGTAAGAAAATAAGTACCGTGAGCAAGAGAATAAAAATATGATTTCCAAGTGTTTTATATGCTGACGTTTATGGATTCCGGAAATTTTAATTTTGTAGGTGCAAAACTCGCCCGCTTGGCGTGCAACTTCAGACCGCTATGCGTTTTACAAGCTGCAACTATTAAATATTTTGAATTTTGAGTCGCACCATCAATCCAAGATTTCTCTCTTTCAAAATTCTGATAGGAATGAAATCGTCAAGTGCGTCACGAAGCATTTTTAATAGATTATTGAGTTGGGTTCTATAACACCTGATGTGAAATTGAATTTTCAATCGGTATATTTCAAACTCCGAACCCTGATAAGATTTTAAATTTCAGATGGCCCACTTTTTACTTTATCGAAAATGTCATAGGTCCATGGATGTAATAGATATTTTCTAACAGTTACACATTTCATCCATACTTTCGTTATCTGTAATTATACAAGTATTTTAAAATTTAAAGTCTATATAGTTTTATTTATTCTTCTTCAAATTCAAATTCGTTGATCATCTTGGACAAATCAAAAAATTTCAAGAAAATTTTAAATATTCAAGTTTTTAATATTGTTACGAAAATAGTCACTAAATTCCAACTGGTTTTATTATTTGACGATGATGGTCAAGCATAACCCAAATTACTCATGAATGAATCCGGAGCAAGAAATTTGATCCGCGCAGGGATGATGCATCTTCGTAAACGCCCATTTAAATGACGGTGGATGAATCAAAGAGTTCTCGGAATCGTCAAATTTCGTGTGCATCATCGATGCGAATCATAAAAATAATCTTGAGATCGGCAGAGATCGAGGGATTTTGTTTATTACTCATCCCGAAGAATTTACATCAGGTGCTCCATTTTTATCCTCGTGAAAAGCTGATTAATACAACATCTCGTTTGTCATTTTTTTTGCGCAGAGGAGAAACAAAATAAAGCATACAAATTTTCTAATTCAACTTATCACTGTTTAGCAGCGCGAATCTCTGAATGTTCATTTACCAATTAAATAATGCCGACAAAGGAGTCAGTGTTCGTTTTCTTTGATGCGTTGATGCAAGCGACATGTGATGCACGTCCGCAAACATGGTGTAGGCGCTTATTCTGCATCTATAGGGGTTTGTTACGCGTGGTTTCGTAATTAGGTCAACGAATGATGTTCCTGCCGAGATATAAACGCGATAATAATAAAAAAGATAACACCAATCTGTGCTATTCACTTTCAAAAAACATGCAACCAATGTCGCAAAACTTAAAAACTATTTTTTTATCTTTCGCCAATAGATGGCGCCATATTTTGTTTTGTTCTCGAACCTACAGGTGGCGCTAAGAACAAAATCATGAATTAAAGCTTGAAAATCGTCTTTAAATGAATTTGTAAAAACCGATGAAAGTATTAACTGACCTTCACTTAATAATTAGAGTGAGATGACTTTAATCGAAAGCTCAATTTCAAGTTTGAGGTTACATAAGGGCCGCGTGTGATACCAAAAATAGGCTAAGATCGACTTGAACTAAAATAAATTTTGATCGATATAAGGGAAGTGAATAGTATCCGCGTTCCACGAGACCTCTTGAGCGCAAAAAAGAATAAAAAGAAACTGATTTGATTTTCTTCTCAAGGAGCTCTGTTTCATACAGCGATGGGATGTTTTTTTTTACACCGAGGCAACAGATACATGCGAATGGTTGCAATGCAGAACTCAGTCATCGCCGGGATAGCGTAAAAAAATCTAGCGATTGGCGCCAAGATCTTTCCGTCGAATCAAGGCCGACGCGCCGGAGAAAGGCTTCGGAGGCGCCGCCGTGAAGGTGCGCAATTACAGCAAATCCGCGACAGTGTCGTCTGTGATCGCCGCCGCATCAGCGATATTCGCGCGACAAAAAATTCCCACTTGGCGTGCATCACGTAATAATTCATGATTTTTTTCGTCTGCGCGTTGCGCGCTGCTTGGCAGTAATGATGGACTGCAAAAGTGCCAATTTCGCGCGTCACAAGACATTCGCGAGATTTTATAATTCAATTATTGCCGTTCCCCGGGAATTACGATGGAAAGTGTCGATTAACGTTGCAAATTATTGTCTCCTGAGTAATTGAAAGAAACGACGACGAAAATTAACTTTCAAACTTGACAAATTTCCCGCCAAGAATTGGCGCCATTGGAAAAAAAAGTTTTCCTCTTTTGAAAAAGAATTAAAAACGAACCGAACAATTTCATTCTGTTCTGTGTTAGAAAATTTGTTTAGGTAAAATGTAGGTTGAAGGACTGCTTGTAAATGGAATAATTTTGCCTTTTTTGAATGTCTTATGAAATTGGATATTGTGCAAAAGCCGTTCCAAAATTGGACTCCATGTCTAACTTCAGACAATTCCTTTGAGAAGGTTATTATTCGGGATGTTTCACGTTGAGTTTAGCTGATCGATGAAAATGGAAGAAGAAAAGCTCGACGTTAGAGATATACGCAAGCTGCAAGAAGCTGCGAGAAACGCCAGCGCATACTACAGAGAGAAGCAAAGTTTTCAAAGGAATGTCAGACTCACTCGGCTAGTTCACGCAACATTTAGTACAACGCAATTCGTAAGATTCTCGTCGTGCAAAAATTACATCACCACAAAAAAGCACCACCAAACAAATTATAAATTTCATTTTGCAAAAATGAAATTTACAAACAGTTTGCTTTTGTTGCAATATATTTGACATCGATATGCTATTCAGTAAATTGAAATGACTTGTATTAAACTGATACACATAGTTGGACAAAGAGCCTTTGATTTATAAGTGCATAATGCATCTGGGTCAAACGTCACGATTGAAATTGAAATAAAAACATCTTTTTAATCTAACAAGAACCTGAAAAAGTTTGAACAAAACTTATCTTTCAAAATTTATGATTAATAAATAAATATAAATCAATTGAAAGTTGACAGGTTTAACGATCGAGCTGTTTCACCAATTGTATTACTACATACTGAAGAGGATTTATGAAGAAGCAAAAGACGTAGTACCCGAGGAGAAATGTCCTGCCTTCTACGTGTACCCCTGTTGCCTGTTCATCAGCTTGGTCAGCATTATTCTTTGGTGTTGCACGAAGCTTCTCGAACGACACCCTGGAAAAGTAAAAAATGGAATAAATAAATAGAAATAGTATCCAAAAAATGGATGAAATCAGTGCAATTCTATTGTAAGGCAGCAAATGCATGTTTTATTGGCGCAATATTAATGCTGACCGGAGGCCTTTTTGCTATGCACGATGCTGAAATACAGATCAATTTGAATCTTGTGTCAGACACGGAACTGCCGATTCATCCCATTTACATCCACAATTTCACTCTCTGCATCCTATCAATATTTGGCATGACTTTGTATCTCATTCAAGCTTGGATACTTTTCGACTCTTGGCGATGGGTAATTCCATTTTCATATCTGAAATTCAAATTTAATTATTAATTTTATTATGAATTTAGTTTTATTTTATTAAATTAATGAAAATTGTAAATGCTATTTATTGATAAACCAGTACGTACAATCTGAAATGATAATGAGATTTGTTTTTTGAAATGAAAATCAAATTGAATGTAGTGAAACGCATTGCCTCCAAAAATATCGAAAACATCCCAACAATTTCAGGCGAAGAAACGTAAACTTAAATTCCGCGAGAATTTGGATACGGAAATGCATCCAGAAGAATTCACGACTTCCGTCAACAAAGACGTCAAAGACCCTGAAGAGTTCAAGCCAGTTCCCATTCTCAAAGACTTGCAGACTTACAGAGCTACAATAACTGTTAATGTAATTTTCAAAACAATTTTGATTTTAAAATTTGAATTCCACTGTGATCACGTAAATTTTTCAAACAATCTTACCTTGTGATTAAAAGTAGCAGTTGAATTTCATCGTTTTGGTCTTTTTAATTTTGCAAAAAGTAAAACTTTCAAAAAACGTTAAAACTTTGAAAGATGGAAAACTATGAAACAACATTTTGCAAATAAATATAAGTAACATGTCAAATAGTTGTTTGTTTTGTTTATGAAATGTACAAGAAATGTACAACATACAAAACAACATTTTGCAAAATTTCGAGAATTTTAAATCATTATTCACCAACTTAATTTTTCATTTACAGAATCCTCAAAAGGAGCCTGTGATTTTATACTGCTGTTGTGTTGATTTATGGAATTACATCAAACAATCTCGTGTCCAAAGACCAACACACGAATTTAGAGTTGTTCACATAATGTAAATAAATGATTTGAACTCGTTAAAAACATGGTTTCAATAAATTACAAAGAAAGGGGAAAAATTGCAACCACTCCTCGACGAAATTTGAATTCAATTTTCGTCATGGCAGTTCGCTCGTTGAGCTGCGCATGTAATTGCACGGCCGCAGGCACGCGAATTGGCAACAATGTCCACCGTAGAATCAGAGTTTTTAAAATGGCGGATGCAAATGAGAAATATTTGTCGGAGCTTCTCCAAAGACCCGGAAATAACGTGTGTGCCGACTGCGGAAAGAAAAGTAAGTACGACAATTCGAATTGTTTACACCCGCACGACAATTAGCACAAATTTTCTGACGTTGTTGTCATACATTCTTCAAAATCAAGCCGATGGCTTGCCGCATACACAGTGGCGGTTGACAGTTGTTGTTGTTTTTTACTTTTTCATCTCATTTTTTTGATTTACATCATTCAGTTTCCCAGTTAGTGTGAAACATGAATTCCCTTATTGTGCGAAAAATTGTAAATCTAAAGTATGGCTGCTTCGTGGGCCAAAAACATGGCTGAGTATTTATTTTCTGCTGAGCATGAATCATGTTTATTGTGATGACGCAAAGAGGACGAGCAGGCAATTATCTCGATATCATATTGTACAACATAACCTGTCAAAAAACATTGGAAAAATTGTTCCAATACATACCTCAATTTAATATTTGCAATTTTATCGGTTGTTCAATCTTTGTTTTTAATTTGTTTTTTACGTCTGTATTTTTAACATAAAACAAAATATCTGCACTGATAAAACAGTATTACATTTAATATCGTAAAATTTAATGATCGTAAAATGTACGTCTATGATGTACTTTTTACCACAAAGATTTTACTAACTACAATTTTGTTTTCTTACTATATTTTTTATGTGAAACAAACCTATTTACATCATTTTAATTATAAAAAATTGCAAAAACTGTCTCTGAACACTATTTATAAACTATTATTCTAATTTAAAAAATTTTGTTTAGATCCACAATGGGCGTCCTACAATATAGGGGTATTTCTATGTGCAAGATGTGCGACGATCCACCGTCACATGGGTGTGCACATCTCGAAAGTGAAACATCTGAAGCTGGACAAATGGGAGGACTCTCAAGTGAAGCGGATACGAGAAGTCGGAAACGAGGCAGCCCGTATGCATTACGAGGAGCGAGTGCCTCCGTGCTATCGCAAACCCACTCCTGAAGACCCTGAGTGAGTAGCCAAAGCCACCTCAGGTTGACAAACAAACAAAACAGACGAAATCGCAAACACTGACTGCGTCTTGCTTTGACGTTGTCGATGCTTTTTCTTTTCAATAACAACAAAACATCTGATCTATGCTTTACAAACGTTTAAACACATTTCATTAACGTAGAGTTTTAGTGGAACAATGGATAAGAGCGAAATATGAGCGGGAAGAATTCTGCCATCCGGAGAGACAAAATCATTACGTGTCCGGATATATGGAAGGATTTTTAATGAAAAGAGGCAAAGAGGATGCGCGTTATCATCCGCGTAAATTTGTTTTGAACGAAGTGGATGATACGCTCAAATATTATGTTAAAGAAAATAAGGTAGAGTTGCATTCGTATGCGTAAGATGGAACACATTCGTATGCATACCTCTCAGGGTGTTCAGCGGTTCGCTTTTATTTTGGTGTATAAACAAAAGTTAATACAATTCAAAAGTTAATAGATTTCAATTTCAATCTTAAATAAACTAAAGTTATTTGATTCAAAATTCGTTGCAAAGTTACGCTGGATACCCTGACATCGCCGTGATTTAGTCTAAAACATGAAACATTCTACTAAATAGGAACCGAAGGCTCTGCTGCGAATATCAGAACTGAACGTAGCGTTCGCGCCGGCAAAGATGGCGAATGACAAGAGTCTACAGTTGTCGTTCATGAAAGACGGCACGACTAGGCACATTTACGTCTACCACGACGACCCGGAGGTCATCACCAACTGGTACCTGGCCATCAGGTGCGCCAAGCTCCACCGGTTGAAGATCGCCTACCCTGGCGCCAGCGAGTCCGAACTGCTCGCTCAACTAACCAAGGACTTTTCCAAAGAGGGATATTTATGGAAAACTGGTCCCAAACATTCGGACGCGTATAAAAAGAGGTGGTTCACTTTGGACGGAAGAAAACTCATGTATCATGATGATCCTATGGTAATTTTAGGTTTTCAGATTACATCAAAATCGATAAGAAAGGTAGTTCTTGAGTATAAGATTAATTTTCTGGCTGGACTTTTGTTTTAGGATGCTCATCCTAAAGGAGAAATATTTTTGGGAACAAGTGCAGAAGGTTTTGGCGTAAAGATCGGCGTACCTTTTGGAGCGAGGGATCAAGGGTTCTCGTTTACGTTAGAAACGCCAGATCGAAGCTATTTACTATCAGCACAAACCGAAGATGAACGAACACAGTGGATCAACGTTTTGCAGAAGGTCTTAGACAAACCCTTAACACCTCAGGATGCGACAGGTGCATACAAGTTCATGAAATTGTTTAATTTTTCTGTTCAATTTAGAATAAAATCAGAAACTAAAACTTTTTTGATGTTTCAGTTGCAGCACGACTCGTGAGAAAACGCACAGCAAGTGGCACAATGAACATATTTTCTTCGACAAGGTAGAACTGGATCCCACTTAGGCGAATTTCATAAATTGTAAATAAGTTCATAGGAATCAATAGAAATAGCTAACAAATTATGAGAACTGCAAAAAACGTTCCGATGAACTTGAACGTTGTAATTTTGCCTGTTGTATAGGCACGGATTGATTCAATTTTTACTAATAACAACAAAAAATGCTCGACTTGAACTTCACCGAAGGAAAACAGAGCTTTTGAGAGGGTACAAGCGACAGTGCTGTACTTATTTTAGACCTCTTAGTTTCACTGACTTTACTAAAGTCGAGCAAACATATCATTTGTAGATAGATCAAATTAAAGCATTAGCACATTAATAAGAAGAAAGTGTCTTTTTCGCCACAGAATTTATCCGAGTCTATATAAAAGTCTACAGAGTTTATTTTTGAGTGTTTGGAGTTTGAAGTGTATACCAACTTCAACTTAGAAAAATGTCTATGATTTTTTTCTGTTTACCAACTTTTGCAAAGCACCAATTCCACACATGTATAGTTGTTTGATTTTTTGTTATTTCTTTAATGTTAACCAAGTTTTACGAAAAACAAATTCCATACGAAACAAATTTGTGCAGAATTTTGTTTGCAGTAAAGCTAAATAGAAATTCAAAAAGTTACTAAAAGGATCAAAGAATTGTTAATGTGTAAACTCTAAAGTATACTTAGTAGATTCTTAAATACACTCTGGTAAACTCTGCGTCCGATTAGACACTTTCTATTTAGGGGTTTTAGTTGTTGAAGATTGAGCAGCTGCTCGACTTCTGAGTCGCAGTATTATGACATAAACTGTTTAGGCGAAAGTTCAAATGCGATTTTTAGTATAAATACGCTCATGAAGCAACGCTGCCAATTCGGTGGACTAAACTGATAAGACTGGTTTACAACCTACCGACAAGTTAACTATGTACCAGCAATAATGACGCGTCGCCTTAAAAATTGTATTTTTACAAAAACATAAATCGAAACCATTGCAGATGACGATTAAGAGGATCTTTCAACCTGCCCGAAACCTTCAAAATGAATTCAGTTGCTAAACCAGAATGAAACAACTTTTCATAACAAAAAACATATAAGACGATTCTTTGTGATCTAAAGAATCATCTGATATGTTTTTTGTTATGAAATATTGTTTAGTTTTTCAATAGAAGCTTTGAGGCAGCTTGAAAAATCATCTTAACAGTATACCATTCGATAAGAAAAACATTTTGTAACAAAAATCGATTGTACATTCAATTGTTTTCAGTATTTGAAATCGAGATGCTTTAACAATTTGATAAATGTGCCAATTAAAAAAGAAGAAACTTTATTGTAGACTGAAATTAATGAAAACGACGAAAATGCATTATATTCGCTTTATAAAACTCACAAATGTGAAATGTTCATTTCCAAATCAATTTCCTGTAGAAGTGATACAACCAATATAATAAAATCATAATGCGCGTTAAACACAAACAAACTGAAATTTCAAATGGGAAATACAAAATCGAATATCATTTCGTCTGAGAGTGGTTGAATGTTTTACGACAGAACATATTGAATACACATTAAATACCATACTATGCTTAATATTATCAATATATCAGTATTTAATACAAAATAAATACCGAAGACTGTCCCAATGTTGTGCAATAATTGTTAATATGACACTCAGCAAACAGTTGGGAACCGTCTTAATTCATTTCAAAAATTAAAGATAGCCAAAAAGTAATTTCCATAAAAGCGAATTTAAAAACATTCTGATGAAAAAAGAAGAGTTATTATTACAATCAATAATTATTGATCAAAATAATGTTTAATTACAGATTTACTTTCAAGTTTGCTGCAATAATATATTTTAACGACTGACTAGTTTAGTTTATCAATTCTCTTTTCTGTTTTTTAACCCTTCTAAAACTGAGTTTTGTGCGTTCTTATGTTTACTTGAATGAAATTCTAACTTTGAACTAATATAATTATCTTCCAGAAACGAAATTAATTCCAGCATATCCTACTACAGATGTAACTTATACAACTTATAGCAAACATAAGGATGAAAATTTGAATTCGTTCACAGTTTGAAATGTTACAAAAGGGCATTAAAACAACTTTTGGTGTTTAAATAAACACAAATTTAGCTGAAAAATATACGATAGTTAATTGAATGCAAATACTCTTCTAAATACGTTTCACCATTTAAGATCAGTAATTTTAACGTTATTGAATGAATTTTAGATGGTTTTAATGTAAAATTGTTAACATTTTATGGCAAACTGAAAAGTATAAAAAACGACTGACGAATTTCACTCGTTGAAATGATTTTAAACTATAAAAACAAACTATCTAAACAAAGTGAAAAGTAAAAGACAAGAAAAAACATATGGTTAACCAAAGACCATCGATCTAAACCGACTTTGCTCAATCCCACCGACAATTAATTTTTATATCTTCGAAAGCGTAGCTTAGAAGTACAAAAATGACGATTTTCTGCATTGCACCAAAAAGTTTGATGCATTTAACAAAAGAACCTATTCTCGCCATTCGATTCAAATATTTTGCTACAACAATGTTCAACGATTTTTCGAACGCAATATACAACGGTAGAAAAATAGAAATAAGGGACTAAGTAGCAATAATCAACTTAATTTTTTTGTCAAAGATAATCTAATATCGGTGTTTATTTATACTTACGCATAAATATATAATTTATTCAACGGATGATTTATTTTTATAATTTATAGACTCGAAACTATATCTATCTCATGAATTATCGTAGATAAAAACGTTTGACAACAACGCAACCCAAATTGCCACTTTAGAATTCAAACTCAGAATTTAAAAAGGAACGAACAAAATTAGTAGTATTTGTTTGTACATATAAACATAATTTATTGAGGTGCTACGTTCAGTTATATACATACATATAACGTTGTTGTACCTTTTCATTATTGTAAACTAATATTAAAAAAACTATAGAAGGAAAGAAAAAAAGATTGAAACACACGAACGGTGTGCTACGCTGAGTATATGGCGACTTTTTTGCCACATTCATTTGTACAGTGTGATAAAAGTTGTTGAGCTGTGAGTGTTAATGGTTATAATATATCTGTTGTACGTATAATTAAAATTTCCCCGCGTTATTCTGCGATAACAAAAATCTTTTAATCTATACGAATTCTTGTTATATAAAAAAGATCCAACGATTGTGTGAGAGAAACAAACAAAACATTGTTCAACAGTTTTAACCGAGTTTTTGAGAACCATAAAGCTTGGGGGTACCAATTGTTTAAATGTATGAAGAGAATAAAACGTTGTGCAAATGTGACATGGTTTTTTGATTGAGACCGAACTTGATTTTAGGTAGTCTGGTTTGGGATTACTGGTGTTCTTTTCAGGTACAAAAGTATGTTGACCCAGCAAAAAGCTGCCACACTAACGTAAACCACGCGAAATAAGGGTGGAATGACCATAAAATTTACAAACTGAATTGGCAACCAATACAAACAAGATGTCTGTAAACAGATTTCAATCAGATTAAGTATAAATGGCAGAAATTTACTTTAGCAGTGTTTGAACTTACCTGAAAAGTTTTCAAATATTTATGTTTAAATTCCTCCAGAATGTCAGTTTTACTTTCCATTAAACTCATGCCTGAAATTGTTTTCAGTTTTGAAATTAGTTTTAATTGAAATAACTTTGTTATTTTTGGACGTAAGTTAAATTTTAAACTTTACTTGTATAAAATCCGACGATTAATCCTGGCGTGAGTACGAACTGATCAACTATCAGTTTTTTAATAATTACTTTAGTAGCTGTCCCCTTGTAAACTGAGTCCAACCACTTATACCTGAAATGCAGAAAAAAATGAAACAAAGATTAATAAAATAAAATGATTTATCGAACAAAAATTAGAATAAAAACGAACCATATATGCAAGGCTGGACCAGCGAGGAGACATCCATAAATGGCATATCGTTTAATTTGAGCCCAATTGTAATCTTCACTCCCGTAATCCTTATCCCGATCTAAACCTAGACTATCATTAAATTTGTGTACCATTTGTAACAACGGTCCAGGTTTTCTGACGTCATCATGCAAAGGTAACACATTTTTATCTAACACAGATTCTACCTAAAACATTAACACAATGTCATTGAAACAAAAATTGTAAAGTAGATAACATTTTCATACATACTGGAAATTTTTTATGATAACTTTGTTGCATCAACTCAGCTCCTGTGTAAAAAGATCCGTAGATTAAAGAATTGAAGAACATGCGGTGATTTTTAATAAACCGAAACATAATGATTTGTTATGTAAGCGAAATTAAACCGGCTGAGAGCAATTATTGCTTTTGAATCATCAACTTGGAATTCGCATAATTTGTTTAGAAAAGACTAGATAGTGTAACTGTGTGACTTGAGCAGCATATGATAACGAACTGAAAATAAAAATTGGTAACTTTAAAAGAAGAGGAAATGTGTGCTCAGTTAGTTGAATCCACTTAGCTCCAATCTGGTTCAATCATAGGTTGATATATGAACTTGAATCCCTTCTCCCACAATTTGAGGTCTCCTAAATTTGAGTCAGATAAGCGTTGTGCAATATTTACAGAAACAAAGCACTTTCGTTTAACGACTTGGAAAGGAGAGACAAATTTGAACGCATTTCTAAGTAAAAAGTAAACATGATTTATTCATAATTTTCATCCATTATGAAAGTTGGCGTTTGCAATATCAGGTACTTTTGGAATTCTCCGTCAACTTCTCGTGCAAGCGTTAGTTCGTTAAAAACCTCACTCCTGGCAACCTGAAAGCAACATTATACTTTCAGATTATACTTTTTTACCATGGAAATGAATTTCTTAGCACTACCTCGTTGAATCCTAATTTGGTGAACAGTTTTATACTCTTCTCGTTTGTAATGCTGATTTTAACTTGATATTTGTTCACTTTTAGTTTTTCAATTCCTAAAAAGTCAAACTGAATTTATAAACATTGTTCTCACAGTTTTGATGGTAAAATAAAGAATTTGAAATGATAAATAAGTAATGAATACCGTATCTTAACATAAGTATCACAGCTTCCCATCCAAATCCTTTGCCTCTCTGAGAACTGTCAGCAATCATGATTTCTGCTTCGGCTTCGTGCTTATCTTCAGAATTGTTGAAAAATAAATTTGTATCTCCAATCATTGAATCTGTTTTGAAAAATACATTTTTAACACAATTCAGTTCCAAAATGAACACTTATGAACCAAAATAAACATCACCTATTTCATTAGAGTTTTTATCGTACGTTTCTTTATCCAAGATAATAAATGTACATTCTGAAAAATACGTAATTTCAAGGTTGTATCATTTGCAAATTTTTCATTTAAAGATTATTAGAAACTAAATCAATTTTTACTGTCTTCGTCTTCTCTCCAACGTTTTTGCATTTGATATTCTTCTTCCAATGACAGTGGTTCTGAAGCGGTCAGTTCTTGTAATTCTGATGATTTCATCCACTCATGATATCTACAAATAAACAAAATAAATTAAATCAAAGCAGGAATAAGTTTTTAATTTTGATAAAAAATGTAATTGTGGAATAATTCATGTATTCGCACTAAAGACCAAAACAAAATATTTGTTGAAAAACACATACTTATTCATAAAAAAAACTTTGTTTATTTATTTGACTTACCTCAAAACATGATTCTTTCTATAAGGCACTAAAACTACTTTCTCGCCAATGATACGTGTTTTTTCGTTAATCTTCATGATTGCAAAATAATATACGTTTTTCAAAAAGTATTGTTTCTTTTGAAAGATCAACAATTGCAAAACAGCAATGTGATTTCACGGTAGAACCTCTTATGATAAATTCAAAACAAACCTGTTTTATCGACCGAACATATTTTACCGACTCAAGTAGCAAAACGCACTCTTTTGAATTGACTCAATTTGCAAAAGGACAAAAGGTCACCAAAACTCAATACATTTAAACCTCTCGGTTCCGGAAACGTCGTGCTCGACTAATTATCTTTGTTATTAAAACCAAGAACGTAAGATGAACAGGGATTTTATCCCGTTTAAAATGTTTTTCCAAAACTTTTGTTAATTTATAATATAATTAAACTTTTTATCAGAAAATGGACGGAGAGAAAAGTTTGAAAAACGCAAACATTGATCAAAAGTCAAACGATAGACAGGGAAGAAGGCCTGAAGGCAAGCCAAATCAGCAGAAAATTGCAGAAACTGGCGGAGCAGTTAAAGTATGTAAACAATCAAATATTTGTGCAAGAAACAAACATCTTTTGACTAAATAATACAAATGCATTCTTTCAGAACGACGATATAAACTTGAAACTGATCGAACAAGAACAAAAACGTCTTGTTAACAAGCAGAACCACAAACAGCTCAAGGAGTTCTATGACAGTCAGAAAATAAGAATTCAAAAAATCAAGGAGGAAATCGAGGCCTTTGACCGTCGGGATGAAGATTTTGCTTACACGTAAGTTACAATGCACAGAGTCATTAGTGAAAAAAAGTTCTGTTTACATTATAGTATTGTTTTCAGTTTCAGCAAAATTGGCACGTACGGTGATCATCTGAAAAAAGGAGGCGACGATGTTTCTAAACGCGCGAGCACCCTCAGAGAATTTGTTCAAGATGTGCTGGCCATGTTTCACGAACTTGAATACAACACAAAAGTCAACGTTAAAGAAAGTAAACATCGGTTTGAATGGACTGTTTTTGTATTGCCAAATAATGATTGAATAAGTTTTTTTAATTATCTTTCTTTTCTCAGTTCAAGAATTGTCAGAACGAATTCAAACTGAAGAAAACTTGGTTCGCCAGATTACTGAGTACAACGCCAATTTTTCAAAAAGCTTTGAAGACATGGAGATAAATTACAAACAACGGTAACTTTTGATATCCTAGAAATTTCTCATAAACATTCGTTATAGTACAATTTCTTTATTCGCTTACTTTTTTCAGGATGGACTCAGCTAGAAACCAAAAGTCAGTTTTGAAAGAAACCCTGGAAAAAATCTGTTTCGACGAAAAACAAAAGGGAGAGGTAGTACGACTGGTAAAAATACTAAATAAAGATAATAATTGAAAACAGATAATGATTTTTTTTCATAAACCACCAGGTGTTATTCCAACTTGAACAGGATGTGTTAGAGATGCAAAGAAAACTTCAAAATCTGATTGCTCAGGAAAAAGAAAGAACTTCAGCAGAAGAGTTAACTCTGGAGAAGTCGAAGATAAAAAGTCACATAGAAGTGACTGAAAATGAACTGAACAGTTTCAATTCTGAGGTAAACGGTTATTTATCATAATTTTGCAACAATCATTAGTACATTTGTTCCATTTTCAGTCGAAAAAACTGTCTTACGATTTGGTCTTGCTGAATTCGACGATGATGGAAGAAAAGAACAAAGTCGATTCATTGAAGAATCTACTGTTGGAAAAAGACCAAAAGGTTTGCTTCTTTTATTGTTTTAACAAAAAATTGACAATTAAGAAAGAACGAATCTAGTCTAATAAAATTCTATTGTAGATTGAGATTGCGAAGACGAAAATTGCAAACCTGTCTACGATTGCTCCAAAAAATGACGAAGAATTGAAATCACTGATGCAGATTTTATCCGATCGCGAAACAACGGTAAATTTAAATTGAACATTTTCTATCACTCGAAATCTTTCAACAAAATATTTATCGTGCTAAATTTGCAGGTCACAAAACTAACAGGCGAATTCAATGCGCTGAAGCAGAGTAATTCAGACAACAGTAGCGAAGTTCAAAAGTTGGAGAAAATGTTGCAGATGAATAAAGAAAAGGTACAAAAACGATACATTAGTTTGAACTAGTCGAATTAATCGATGAACTTTAATTTATATTTTGATCAAATTTTATTTCCAGTTATCGTCTCTGTTAGAAGAAGGGAAGAAACTGGAAGATTTGGAAAGTCAACAACTGAGTGAGATTGAAATGTTGAAAGAAAAATTGGAACAGTCTAAGCAACAGAATGCTTCCATCCACAATCAGTTGAACGAAAAAAAGAAACTGGCAAATGTGAAAGATGATCAGATAAAGAAACTCGAACTCAAAGTTCGGCAGATAAAATCAAAAGTTCAAGCCATTCATGAGGTTTTTTTTAAATTATCATTTTACAAATATTTAAATTCGATTTCAATAAAAAACTATTTTTACTAATATAGGAAAATAAGAATCTGAGAGAAGAAAAGAAAGCTTCAACAGAGAAAGACCGTGAAGTAAAAAAGTTGCAAAACGAAGTGGAAACCTTGCAAAGTATGTTATCAAAGAGCAATCAAGTCATCAAAGAGATGACAACCGAAAAACAAAACTTGGCAGACGAAAACAAGCAGATCAATCACAACGTCAGTGACATTGACAAGAAACTGCAATTAGCTGAGAAGTTAAAAAAAGAACTTGAAAAAGAAGCCAATGCTGTGAAAGAGGAGATGAAGGAACTGAAAAACGCTATTGATTTGTCCCAACGCAAAACCAGCTCAAATAATCCTCGTCCTGAGAAAATTGAAAATTCTTCACTGAAACAATCGCTTCCAAAAGTCGTTGACGTCAAGACCTATCCCAATATCGATGTAATTATCAAAAATCTAGTTATTTTGACTTCCAACTTTCGAGCTATGATAATTTATTGATTTCGTTTTTTCTAGGCTTTACTGCGATCGCAAATCTTAGTACCAACAACTGCTGCAAACGAGCCTCGTCGTAAGACCTTGTTTGAAAGAGATTCGCGAGATGTAAAACATTTTATATCCATTATTTCAATCACACTCTTGGATAATATATTTAAAAACGTCTTTGAAATTTCAGCCCCCTGACGATGACTACACAATAGAGAACTTGTTCAGCGGATTGTAATGTAACAAATTGAACGCTAAAGTAAAAGGATTCCACAGATTAAAATGATTTTTTTTCAATTTACTTACATTAACAAACGTTCATTTGTTATAATCAAACGAAAATTGTACAAAGAATTATTTAAGTTTAAAAGCTAATTCAAAGATAATAATTTTATGATCATTAATCACCAAAAACTACCTGTACTAGTCGCTTTATTAGATTAGACGTACTTAATACTAAGAAATAAGTATACTGTTAAAATTATATAAATGTTTTTATTAAAAATTATATAAGTTACAATAAACGATAATAAAATATATTAGTAGCCAAAAGACGGAATGGAAATAGTATTGTTAATTCTCGTACACATCCTACAGTATTGCTTGTGATCCACGCCATGAGGTGATTGTATGATGGCCAGTTGAATAAGTGTCGGTTCCCTGCAAAAGTGACGAATCAGTTTAACAAAAATTCTATTTACTTGTTTTTACTTCTCAAGGTTTAATTTATTACGATGGATGGGAACACTTCCTTTATACATATACAATTACATTTTAAATTCGCAATACAAATCATCACATTGACTTACCATTTGTCAAAAGTGAAATTAAAAGGTTCAACTTATAAAATTTAAATCAATCATAGTCATAGGAAGTAATTGTTTTTTAAAATTTATGTGAAAGTGAATAATAGATAGTGGAAAATTGCTATAAATGTTTCTTATTTCTCACTTGATTCAGCATCAATAATTCATCCTGAGTATCAACTATTTTGACCGGGAAAGGAGAGCCAGGTACCAAAACTCCAGCCCACCGGACTTCCACACGGTAATCTCCAGGTTCGGTAGGATCGTATCTGCACAGGATAATTCTATCTTTCTGAGTTTCCCTCTGCATCTCCACTCGGAAAGCGCCTTTTGGTCCTCGCACTCTGACTGTAAGTTGACCAGCTCCTGCACCCCTCGTGTCACAAATGAATCGTGACTGGAAAGTCGCTAATACTCCATGTTCAATACCAGGACCATAAACTCGAACCTGATTCGACAAATATTACATTTATTAAACGATTTATTTTTTTTCTTTACATTTTAATTTTATATTTTTTATCTACCTTTGACGCATCCGGTGCTCCAGAAACCCGTAAGGTAAAAGGCGAACCAGGGACGTGTTCCCCAGCATATTTGATAGTCAAAGCATGTCTTCCCGCTTCTTGTGGTTTCACATTCAAAGTAAACGTAGCGTCGCCATGATCATAAAGTTCGCAATAAGCAACTTTATGAGGTCCAACACAGTGTGCAGTCAGTTCACCTGAAATTTTGAATTGTTTCAATTGAAAACCAGTCATTCATTCAGATTGATTTTCAAACCAAATGAAGATCTTGAAATAGTTTTGTTACCAGGTCCGGCTCGTCGCGTGTCAATAAAACTGCGGATTTCCTGACCGACGATGCCATACTTAAGTCCATCGCCTGAACAAATTACGCGCGACGCATCAGCGGCACTCGTAACTGCAATTTGTAAGGGACATCCTTTCAATTGCCTTCCGTTCCAGGACACGTTCATTAATAACGAGTCTGTTGTAAGTGGAGTGTAACTTGCTCGGTACACGCTATCTCCTGATAAATATCAAACACAGATCCTACTTTAACAACTTGTTCATAATGAATTATTTACCTATTAAAAAAACGGAAACATAAGTTTACCTAAATGTTGCAAAACAACGTCAAGTTCACTAGTTGGCGAAAACAGTTGAACTTTTGGGGTGCCGCTTCCAGCCTGAGATCCGTCGATAGTAAAACTCACTTCCTCGCCGCATTTGGCAGACGTCAGACCTTTTCCTCTCAACATAACGCGATTTGAATCCTAAAATCCAAAACGAAAATAGTTCAAAATTCAAAAAAATTTGATGATAACAATATTACAATAAAAAATTATTTAAAAAAATGTTTGTACCTCCATGGACTCTTGAGTGATAGCAAGTTTCGGAGCTCCAGGGAACGGTGCTCCATTATAATAAAGTTCGAGCTTATGTTCGCCCCCATTGAGTTGGCTTGGAGGGACGATTTTGAGGCGATTATTTGAAGTCATCTCAAATTTCAACGGCTGATCGTCTATTTTGCCGTTGAGTTCTCCAGGACCAGCTTCTGCGGTGTCGAAACTTATTTTGTTAGTTGGGTACAACTTAAGACGACCCAGATCGTCGCACAAGGCGTTCCAACCGCCGATAACTCTGAGGTTTCGAGTGTCGATGATCTTTGGATGCCAGGGAGAACCTGGCAACTGCTGTCCGGCGCAAACCACCCTCACGTCAAACACTCCGACCTCGGTTGGCACGTACGAGATGTTCCAAGTTGCGGGATTCGCTCCAGCTTCGATTGTTGCTTTTGATACACTGTCTGGTCCGTCGACCTGAGAAACAAATTCAATTAGTTAAATTTCAGTCCAATTTGATCAAAAAAGTTTAGTCCAATTTGAATGTTTCTGACAATTTATTTCTATGGAACTGGATAAAATATATTCTACACTGTATAGAAAGTTACGATTTCAATTTTGACGTTTAAAGTGAAAATAGTAAAACTGTAAAATCTCTAGTATTAAAAAAAAGTTCTACTATTGACGTTTTCGTTTCATAACAGTTTTGGGCTGAGTTTCCAAACCGGCTAAGTCCAAGAATTAAAAATTTTAAGTAATTTTTCAATACTATAGGGAAAACGAAATATTAAAAAAAAAAATTATGACCGCTTTTTTAAAATTCAAGAAACTGAACTAAGCTGGGTGTAAAACTCATTTCTTCATCATAATAAAACGTTTGAAATTGTAAGATATGATTTAGTGAGTGTATTTTCGGAGTATCAATTACCTGAACAGCTGGTGGACTTCTGGTGCCAGTGACAACAAAGTGGGCCGTTTTACCAACTTGGCCACTTATCAATCCCTCTCCCTTAGCTCGTGCCTGTCCCGCTGCTTCCACGGTACATATGATTGGACTATTTGGTATCGTGATTCCACCTGTTGAATCGCCCAATTACACGATTATTCAACCAATAGACTCCTTGTTCATTCGAAACAATTAACTCGCTTTTACAATCAATGCTTTTTAGGTCAATTCACACACGATCAAACAAGCGTAACAATTCTACATTCAAATACCAACTAAATTACATTTTATTTCACGTGAAAGTCACTTTGTTTTCTTTCGTTAACTAAATTAAACACTCCAAGCTCTAACGACCATTAACTTTTATTCTCATCATTAAAATTTTTTTTGATTTCAAACCCCGGGTAATTTTGGGATTCACATAACATCAGTAACTCACCGTATGTTATGTTGATCATATAAGTTCCTGGCACGCTGGGTGAAAATTCAATCATTTCAGATCCGTCATTTAGAGAGCTCACTTGTAAGGGCAGTTCTTGGCCCAGAGGACTTGTCGTTGTAACATCCAAATCAGCCATCCCAGCGTCGGCATTGACGACTAAAAAATCACACCAAATTCAATCAACTACTTCCCAAAAAAGTACATTCGCAAAAAATCCCACTTGGAAACTAAACCCCGAACGAGTTCACACGATATTTGCGCAACTTCTCCCCGGCGTTATCAGAATTGATTTTGCACCCACGCAGATAATAAAACAGAGATAAATCGAAGAGTGCAGAAAGACAATTAGTTAATGAACGTTGGTTTCTGAAACATCTGTGTATTGTTGCGCAGCACGTACGTGACTGACCGACGAGTAGGCAAGGCTGTTTGAAAGTGCATAATCTAGATGTCCAATATCCGGTGCATGCATTTATTGGCGTTGCCACGAAAGGTCTCGCGCTTGGCTGCTTGAAAAAAATGCAAACGCCACTTTCTCCCTCGGTTAGAGGTTGGTTCGAGATGCTGAGACTGTTGCAAAACTAGCCACACTCGCGTCTGATTCTCGTGCGTTGTTACTGCATGTGCTTATTATTATACAATCTTCGATTTCACGGCTTATGATTTATCGGCTTATGAAAAACGCAAGATCAGTCGTAATGCTTACTTTTGAAAGCTATTCTGTCGTGAACAGCGACAGTGGTTGGACCGAGTTCCTGTATCTTAACTTTGCTCGAGTCGAACGCTTGGCAGAAAAATGGAGAACCAAGTACCGGTTTCGCACCGTGCAGCACGTCTATTTTGTACGTTCCTGTTACATAAGAACGTTATAACAATTATTAAACAAGACAAAAATTACACTTTTTCGGCAAACATTAGTGATTTACATACCAACTGAATTGGTTGTGAATTCAGCCAGCAAATTTCCGTCACGGTGTTGATAACATCTGACAGGAACGGCGTTACCTTGTGGACCGCTAATTACCACATCAAATTCTTTCCCAGGTCTTCCTAATGTTTCGATTGTGAAAGATGTTACTTTTCCAACGCAAGATTGGTAAAGACCCAATCCTGTTGCTGTCACTTCTCTACCACCTGTTGGACCACGGACAGCCACTTCCACAGGACTTCCTATAGATTATAATTTACATAAATAAATAACGTTTTCAAAATTAATGATTATTTATAACTGCGATTTTTTACCTTGGATATTAACATCGTTATATTTTATATAAACTCTATGAGGAGCTGCCCTGGTTGGATGGAATATAACTTCGTAAACCCCATTGTCTCGTTCTCTAATCAAGCTGTCAACATCTGCTCCGCCTGCTCGAACGTTTACACTCAATTTTCCTGGGCCGGCTTCTTTAGGTGTTACAACTGAAGAAAACACAATCATCGATTGATTAAAAGTTAATAAACCATCAACAAATAAATAATTTGTTTTGTTTAATAAAATTCATTATACCAATAATGGTTCCAGGTCGATGACAAACCACATCGGATATTTCTTTGATGACAATTTTGCTCGGATCGAAAGCTTGCAATGTTTGCGAACTGACAATTTTCGGACCGTTACTAAACACTACGTTGTACGTCCCAACAAACCTCGTTCTTATTTCGACACGGTACAGGTGGTTTGAGATTTTCGTTAAATTACTGGGAATGATGATTCCATCAGGTCCTGTAAAATGATTTTGTATTATACTTTATTGTCTTCATTGATAAATTGGTCAGGACACTTTGAACAAAGTCTATTACCTGTAACTTCAGCAGATACAGTTCCGTCTAATCCAGGCATATCTAGATCCATGTAAGCAATGTTACCCACTCGGACTGCAGTCGGACCGTCCAAAGAACTGCCGATCACAGGGCACTTAAAAGGGCTCCCTAAAAAGGAACGATATTTATTAACATTTATTTATCAACGAGTAAAAAGATTAATTGAGTGTTCTTTTTAGTTTATGATTAATCACCAGGAACGTTATCATCGTTGAAACTAATATTGACATAATGAGCGCTTGTAGTTAATGGTACAAAAGTAACGTCGTAGAGTCCTCTTGCACAGGCTACGACCTCAGCCTTAACAGTGTTATCTTCCGTGCTTACGACCAGTTCAAGAGTTCCTTCGCCCGCTTCTGCGGCGTCCACAGTGAAAGTTGTCGCCTGGCCAAGAAGTGCTTCGGTCAGTCCAGAAACGTGCACCTGAAAAAACACCATTAATTAACCCTGGAAGTGTATTTTGGGGTACCAAGTTTAAAAATTAAGTTGTAAATTTGTCAATGAGAATAGTCTTAACCAATTTTGTACAAATTCAACTTGTTTCATTAAAAACGGCTTACCTTAGTAACATCATAGATGTTACAAGCAAAAGGCGATCCTTTGATGGGCTGACCATCAATGAGAACACTGATTGTATGCCGGCCTACTTCAGTTGGAGTGAAACTAATATTATATTTCCCATCAATCGGTTCAATTGTGATTGGAAGTGCGACATTGGACGGTGGATTTACAATTACGTCGCATTTAGCTGTCGTTCCTTGAGGGTCCACTACGAAAGATATCAGTCGTTTAACTGCTCCCATCTTCAGATTGTGTCCGTCCACTATTGCTTGTCCTGGACTCACTATTTTACAACTGAATGGAGAACCTAAAGTTGAAATAAAAAAAATTTACAGTTTCAAACATTTTCAACCATTATGCAACCATTATGCAAAAAGAAAGTTTAATAGAATTTAAAATGTTTCTGTAATTTTACCTGGAACTGGTTCACCATTGAACCGAACACTGAGACTGTGAACTGCGGCTTCTTGTGGTTTAAAGTTGACACGAAACTTTGCATTGCCTTCGCTTTGCACGTAATTTGGAACATTCTTGCCATTGACTGCGACTATGATTTCAAGATTTCCAGCACCTGCCTGACTTGCATTAACTAGAAACAAAATAAACCATTATTTTCGTTCATTTTTGAAGTTAAACGATCCAATAAATGAAAATAATGTATTTCGTTAAACTCACTGCTGAAGTACACTGGTTTTCCTACAACCCCACTGTTGATGTCGGTAACTTTGACTTTGTTAGCATTGTATGCCTTGACAAGGAAAGGACTTCCTTCGACATGAGAATTATTCAGTTTGACTTCAACACTATGGTCACCTGAAAGATTACAAAATTGATAAAGAAAAGTCCAGTCATAAAAACCGTAATAATTTGAAATTTTTTTTTCAAGTTCTCAAGACTGTTATTACTTTTTAATTGATTAATTTATATCATCAGGAAACAATAGTATCATTAATGTTTGCGTATTTCAGCCTCAACTATCATTTGCTGTTATGCGACACATTTCCGTGATGCTAAATTGATTTTTAATAAAAAAAAGCCAAAAGTTGTTTGTTCATACCAAACAGGTGTACTCAAAGGTTAGCAGCAAGTGGCTAAGAGCAAAAAACAATCAAAAAGTTTCTGCACAAATATTTCAACATGAAGTTGTATTTGAACTTAACTTCAACAATCATACTTGTGCATGTTTTCTTTCTGCGCAAAGTCACTGCTGACTCTTTCGACAACTGGACAAAAGCAATGGACGCGTACTTCGACGACAGGATAGCCAAAGACCTGTACAAGGTCTACGTCGACATCAAATCCGAAATGGATTTCTTCAACGCAAAATTCAAAAGACTTAAGGATGACATTGATTACCAAGTAGTTTTCACGAGAGATCTGATGAAGCAAGTAGGAACTGACCTCTCCAACAGGACGTCCAACCTGTCCAAGGAGATGAACACGTTTCCAAAAGCCATAGATCAGATGAACAAAGAATTTTCGCACCTCAAGGACAGCATTGTGGAGCTTCCTAGGAAACAGCCCTGTTACTCAAAGATGGCTCCATCAATAGACAGTGTCAAGGAGAGGGGACTGGACCTTCTGAACAAATCCATCGAGTTCAACGAAAACAGCAAGCTGATGACCTCAAACATGGTGAGAATCACGGATCAGATGGGCGTCATTGCGAACGGTATCAAAGGCAAGGAGATGGAAGATATCCTCAACAAGTTCCAAGAGAAAGTCGAGGCGAAAACAAACCAAACCACACGAGAGTACACTGCGAATGTGCACAAAATAATGGTGGGTCTTGAAGGGAGGATGAATTCGCTGAACGTGCATGATCAAAGGTCTCCGAGTATTGCCAATGGGTACAAAGTTGAAGCTCAAAAACAACTGGAACTTATCAGGTCGAAGACTCTGGTAGATCTGCAGGACGAGTTACAGTTTGTGGTCAAGTCTCTTCAGGAGGTGCAGTTTAGCGCTGGGGATATGAGTTATGCGTACAGTATGCTGTTACAAAAAGCTGAGTTTATGGTAGACGATGTTGATTATGTTTATGATAACGGTGTTTGGCAGTCGCAAGTTGGAGGGTACAAGATCAACAAAATGGCTGGGTTAACTGTGACCCATTCGGATGGTATGGTTACTAAAATTCCAATCTAAAAAAGTAGCCTTTTTTCTAAACATGGGTTTTTCATTCATTTTATTATTTTTAAAATAGGAACTAAATTGGACAGCTCAGAATATATTCCTGCTTATACTCTTGGTGAAAATGAGGAGATATATTCGATTGCCCAAGCAGGGATGGATTTGATCATTTTAATCATAGGGACTGACGAGCCAACAGATGAGGAAAAAAACGGAGAGAAAGAACCTGAAAAATATACTAGAAAAATTTTCAAGATGTTCGTCGATGATTCTAACGATTGGGTGTACATGTGGGTTTACAGAAACGGCACCGTGGTTCAGGAAAACAAGTACATCTATAATTACGACGGAGAAAAATGCTAAAACTTGAAGATGTTTTCGTTTACTTTTAATTCGCCTTATTTTTTGTACTTCCGACTCTAATTACATTTTAAAGATTTTATATTTGAATCGTATAATTAATTTAGTTGTCTACAATTAAATGAACAATTATCGTTAATAAGTGACCATTTGTATTACTTTGATTATGTAAAATTTAAATTGTATTTATCGGTCTTTAATAATAAAACTCTGAAAATGAAAAACACGTTGAATAACGTCCCGTTAAAAACAATTCCCATTTATTGTGAAAATAATAGCCAATGAAAATGGCTGCTTTAACAATTTATCTCCAACTGTTTTGCATATTTATATTCGTGTTATCAACGTGAGTATCGCATTCTTCAATCAATATTCAAATTTTTCTGTAAAATTGTTTTCTACGCATTTTCTCTATTCAAAAAAATTACTCAAAGAAAAATAATTTCATTTCTCTAGAAAAGCAATTGATTATGAGAAACAATTAACCAGTCAGATGAACAGACAGATAAGTCTCGGCTTGTCTCAGTTCAAAAATTACCAACATTTTGAAACAACTTTCCAACGTACTCTGAAGACTAAAATGCCAAAGAATCAAAATTTGGTTCTAAGCGAAATTCCGATCAAAGTACTGTTTAAATTAGACGACAATATCGTGAAAACTTACACGACCCAACTTGATCCACCGAACTTTGAACCTTTGACTGAGCACATGGAAGTTTATTACGACAAACTAAACGTCACATCGCAAAAGTTGACCAAAATCCGAGACGATTTAGAACTGATTTATCTCGAAAGTCAGAAGGATTTTGAAAATTTGGAGTTCACGTTGTTTGAATGCGAATACCCCGACGAGCTTGGAAGTAGAAGACAAGATCTGATGGATTACTATGAAACCGAGGCGCATCTAATTAAACAAGTCGTGATTGGGAAATTGAACAGCGCAAATCTGGAAGGACGGGAAGGAACGAAAGAATTCACTGAGATCCAAAGCACGGCTCGAATATTGTTGAACGATTGGTCAGACAATCTTAGTTCGTCTTTGCAACCCTTGCAGAAACAGATGATGCAAGATTTTAGCGAGGTCATGCAAAGGTGCACAGAAGTATTTCCCGAGGCAAAGTCAATAAACACAAAGCTCTCACTTGCGACTCATAAAGCCATAGCTGAGATGACAACTAACATGGCTGAAGTAAATCGTGTAGTCGCAGAATGGGAAATTGTGCGAAAAATCAAAAGCGTTGTTGCAATTTCAAATGAAGGTTGAATATTATTTCCTTTTTTATTTATTTTGTTTATATCATCTGACGAAACATTATAAAATTATTTTTACAGAAGATTCAAATGAAGAAATAACTGAAATTCCAAACATTCTGCCGATCCGAAGGAACAAACAAGCTAAAATTGAAACACTCGAGGATGGAAATGAGGGCGAAACAGTACTGCTCAAGGAGCAGCAACGAAACGACAGGAATTCTGAAATTTTCAGCTTGACGAAGTTGCAAAACGGGAAAGTAGTAGACGTGAAAAAGTGGTTGATTAAGTATTAAGAATCGTACAAAATAAAAGCAAAAAGTTACAAAAAAAATTACTCACCGACATCCTTAGGAGTGAATCCAGCGGTGTAGCAACCAGGTGTGGTTTGTTTCATATGAACATGCAAGCTTTCGCGCGTAGGTGAAAGTACTTGGACCGTGGGTGTTCCTAAAGAAGCATCGGCTTCGATGTTGAACGTAGCGACACGGTACACCGACACTTTTTCCAGGCCTTCGGTGATTAAAACTTTCGCGGTATCGCTCACCTGGCAAATTAAAAATTACAGCATTAAAAATAATCATTACACTTGATGGGTTCGCTATCTTTACTGATCAATTAACTTTCACAATGGAGATGTTTATATTTTTGGATCATATTACCTGGCAATTGAATGGACTTCCTGGTACATCCTCGCCATTGAAGCGTAGATCGACTGTATGTATAACTGGTTCACGTGGAGTGAAGGATATTGCATACGTATGGGGTCCTTGAGCTTGAGCCGAAGTTGGCACACGACCTCCGTTTACAGTCACTTCTAAGTTTCCTGGTCCTGCTTGACTTGTTTCAACTGAAAAATTTCCGTCATGGATCAATCATCACTTATTATAACAATCAACATTTATTAGAACAAAACTAAAATTTATGACCCTCTAAAAGAACTGAAGTGAAACAATGTTTACTGCTTTATTGTAGAAACCCTAATTAATTTGAATGGAAAAATTAAAATTAGATAATAGAATACTTGGATAACAATTTGTTACATTATTACATTCGAATTCCAAGCGCAGAATGCATTTTAGTTAAATAACTGCATATTTCAAATTGTTTCGGTTTAATTTTTGCAAAACTGTAAACAATTTTAAACTTAGTAGTACTGAAGAAAATTCGGAAATTACCTAAAAATGTGACAGGTAATCCAATAACTCCCCTCTTGGCATCCTTGACTTTAATGGCGGTGACATCATAAACTTTACAACTAAACGGGCTACCGACAACGGGAACATTTCTGTGGCTCACTGATATTCTGTGTTCGCCTACAACGCGAGGCGTAAAAGCCACGGTGCAGGTTGTATCTTTGTTATCGGTCACTTGAGCTGGTACGGCCTGTCCGTTGGGTCCTATCAAGTCCGCAGGTTAGTAGTTTCGAATTATTCATTCAAGTTAGCCGAGTGTCAGTGCATCATCACAAAGTCAAACTGATTACCATGTTAACAAGCATTGTTAATGCAAAAAATAACAGAAGCAAATGTTACAAACTCCATTCATCAGAACGGAAAAAGGCTCTCAAAAATGTACTCAGCTTGGGTCAGACAAATTAGATTCTATCATGGCAATTGGATATTATTCGTCTAAACTTGGCACCGATCCAATAGTTATTCTTGTTTCTATCATTATTGTCTTATCAACTACCATTATTACACGTAAAAGCAGCTTTGCGAGATAGAATGTACAAAGCAAGTTAGATTTTAGATAGGCTAGCAAAATTGTTAGTGTCACAGGGATGATAGGATGTGGAAAGTACACCCACCACCGACAATGATTCTCATAAATTACGGTTATAAACATGCGTAAAGCTAGTTTTAGTGTTAGACAAATAAGTTGGTTTTGAAAAGTCTAGTATTGTCGTAGTCTGAAATTTGGCCGACCTGCAACAGATACAGAAAAGAGGTGTGCACTCAAGCTACTATTGTGACCAATTATATATTATTGATGTTCATTTTACAAGTAGAATAAATTGAAAAAAATAACTGTTTAGTCACTTCTGGAAAATTTCATCTGAAAACAGAAGACTTTCGGTTGTGAACGAATGGAAAAATGAAAACTACGTGTTCTGGGACATGCACGGTTAAAAAACGATAAAAGAACATGTACAATATTTATAACGAATGTTCGCGGCGTGTTAGCGCACAAAGAGAAACTTTTCGTGAAGTGGTGCTATGAACATTTAGTGGAACCACACTGATTATCGTGACTGAGACGAAAAATATTCGAAGATGTACCTTCAACGTTCACTTCAAGATCTTCCAAGCTACCAGCAACGTTACTGACTGTCAAGTAACTTTGCCGACCTAAACCAGCGCTGCTGAGTGCCTGTCCACTGACCGTCACGTGGCTGTCTCCACCGACCCGGGTGACAATTGGACACCCGGGCACGGTTTGTTTATTAAATGCAATATTTATAACATGCTCGCAAGCTTCAAACGGTACGAAACTGACTGAGAAGCGAGCGTTGCCCTGCGGTGTTACTTGGGTGGGTATATTTTGACCTCTGGCCGATATCGTTATTTCCAAATTGCCCTCGCCTGCCTGACTCGCATCAACTGAAAATCAAAAATGTTTTTACAAATCAAGAATTTGTGAATTGAACATTCAATATGGTTACGTACAAGGTGTCCCAAATATTTTCTTTTGTGGACACCTTGTATATGTTTATTTTGAAATATTGATGGTATTTTACCGGTAAAATGAGTAGGCTGTCCGACACTCCCCCTGGCAACTGGGCCGATTAATACTTTATTGGCATTGAAAGCTTTGGCCAGGAAAGGAGTTCCGTTGACGGAATGGCGATTGTATTCGACGTTGATTGTGTGCACGCCAACGTCCCTTGGTGTGAATTCAGCAGTGAACCCACTGTCAATGTCGCCAGTCACTTTTACAGGCAACTCTGACACTGGTCCTAAAATCAAGACAAGACAAAAAATTAGAATCTCGTGACTAATTGATAGTATTAGATTTTGAAAAACAAATTATTTAACAACAAGTATTTAGAGATAAAATAAAAAAGGAGTACCTCTGACGGATACCGAGAGTTCAGCACTGCCACTTCCGTCAACAGCCATGTGGAATGTGGCAGCTTGATCCACCGGTATCAGTTCCAAGTGATTGAGATTCAACGTAACCCGACTCGTGTCGGATACGTTGCATATGAAGGGACACCCAGGGACGGCTTCGCCATTGAATTTAATATCAATGTAGTGTAATTTTGCGACATCAGGCGTAAACGATACGAGACACCGGCCACCACCCACCACCTGCACGTGATTCGGCACTTCTCCCTCGTTGATCGAGATCTCAAGCTGACCTTCTCCGGCCGCGCTTGCATCAACTGTAAACAAAGTCGAAACGAATCAATTTAACTATTTATTATGCTCGTTATTTCATAATCACGAATACTAATTTTTATAATCAGTTTTTACTGACCTCGAAATTGACAGGCATGACCAACCACAGCGCTGGGTACGTCAGTAACTTGGATGAGGCTGCTATTGTACACTTTCGCTACAAGAGGCCCAGCCGGCAGTTTTTGTCCTGCGATGCTCACTTCCACCAAGTGACTTCCGACCTCGTTTGGAGTGAATTCTACTCGAAACTCACCAGGTCGCCCTGGCTCGTCTTGTATTCGTGCAGCAATATGTTTCTTAGACGGCGCTGCAAAATTAAGACAAAATTATCAATATTCAAATAACACATTTGATCAAATTTGTATTTAATCACGGTAAAAGAATTTTTAATTAGATTAACCCTTTCTTTTGAACTTAGTATGGTCCGATTGTTGAAAAACTACCTTGAAACAATGTTCAAAAACATATTTTTCTTTGATTTGGAAGTTTTATCCATTTTTAAATCTTAATTTAAATACTGTTTCTACAATTTTACAGTTTTTAAAATTTCAAATCAATTCATTTATTAAATGGTTATTAAAATCTTAAGTGGATATTGCTAAATTACTACAACATTTTTTAACAATTTTAGATAAAAATTAGTTTTCAAATCTTACTTATTATGTGAACGTCGATTTCGCTGCTGCTAAAACCGAGGGCGGAAAGCTCGAAAACCGCAGGACTGCCGGCTGGAACCAGCCTCACGGAGTCCCCGACCACGGACATCTTTGGGTTAGGCATCACGCCTATCCTCCAGGGTGATCCTTAAAGAAACAAAAATTACAATCCGTCATAAAGTCGTAAATTTTGTACTTTCATTTTTTGATAAGTGAAAGTTACAATTTGACGAATATCTTTATTTCAAACGAGTGGAAGAGTAAGAAAAAAGGATTTGTCCTAAATAAAAAAATCCGAATCAGTCCAAGATCGACTACACAGGTCATTCGAAAACACAGGTGCGGTCTAAAACGTGTGTTGGAATTCAAGAAAAAACCCCGTTACTCCAATCTCTTCATTAAATTCAAATATTCTCGCGAGAGTGAGAATGCAGAAGCGCTTACAACCGACAATTATGAATCAACATTCTCCCTCGATCTTGTACCTTGTGCCTGACCTCACGTTAGACTTTTTTAGTATTGTTTATCATTCGGGCATGCGAAAATCGCGTCGTAAAAGTTTGCCCGACAACAGACCAGGAGATAAATTTTCACGGCCAATAAAATAATCGTTCGTTTAATTTAATATCAAGTTTTGTATTAATACAAAACTACCAGACTATTTTAAACCGCCGTTTGAAAAAATAACAAGGTACCGTTTCGTGAACTTGCAAAGGTTCACTGAAACCACAAATATAATAATTATAATCAATCAGCGCAGCGTTTCAATGTTTCTATAAATATAACTGAGCGATAATAGCAGTAATTTATTTCTGTATGGCGAATTACAGGTCGTTGCAGAGAAAAAAAAAAGGAACGACGAATTACCGCAAAATTTTCCATCGCGAAAAAAAGCGTCAGACGAAAATTATGATTTGTTATATGACCAATGTTGTTATGCAACGTTTGTTTATTCGAATTTTTCTCAATTCACTTGATAGACGGTTTTGCGATTCGGAAAAAATGAAGTGTTAAAAAAGATTTGAGATGGCTTTTTAAATGACCGGCAACCACTGATGCACCCGATAATTATGTTGGAAACTGTTTCTTGAAATACTTCTGTAACATAGTTCAGAAGAAATTTACATAGCTGCGTCGATGTAAATGGTACCGACTAATATAAATAATTAGCTGAGAATCGTGTACACCGAGGTAAAGTTACTTGAAAAACAGCAGGCTGCATTTTCGACATTGGTCACATTTTTCTTATTCAAATGACCAATTTCCTTTTTTCGTCGTGACTGTGCTACCTTCCGATCATAAAGAGAAAAATAATAGAAAGCGTAAAATTCCAAATTATCTCAAACCTTCAACTTGACAATCTCAAAAAAACAATAATCCAAAATAATTTGTGATGATTAAATAATTATTATTATTATTCAATTAAAAAATAAATATTCGAATATTAAATTGGGCGAAATTTAAATGGTATAACTTTCAACGAAAAAATGGTCACAAGCGTCATCGCCTGAAGCGATATTTTGACAGCGGAATGCGTCTGAATTTCACCGCTACGACCGCTACGCAATGCCGTACCTGACAGAGAACCTGCCGATCCTTCAAGACCTGAAAAGTGCGCGAAAAGAGATGCACGAACCGAGGCGCGTAAAAATATTGACACACAAAAATGAGCAAACACTCGCGAACACCCACACCTCGCGGATTAGACGCGCGGTTCGACGGACCACGCTGGCACCAAGTGCTCCAACCGCACTAACATCTTCCGCAACCAACTTGACCGACTAATTGATCAACACGAAATTTGTTCCTACGTGTTCAAAGATGCTGTACGGATCAATCGCACGGTGAAACGTCAGCAGATCGCGATTCATGGACGTTTTCGAACCGACTCAACGACAGCAACACGATTGTGACCGCCAACCTACCTCCACTGCCTGGCTAATCAGGAGCGTATTTTCACCTGCAGTTACCTGCCGGCTCCGTTCCCATCTACACTCACGGACTTCACTTTTTCTCAACAAATGTATTCACATTCACAACAATTTTCTTAATTTAACAAACTATGTTTAGAAGATTTTGTGGCACGATTTTAAGTACAATTAAAAATATAAATGGAAAAATTTGTCTGATTAGTCCTCTTCAAGGTATTAAAAAATATCTGTCCTATCAGTGTTGAAGAATTTCTTGTTTCAAAAAAAGTAAATATTGAAAACCATTTTAACATTTTGAATAGTTGATTATTAGAAATGAGTCAATAATAATTGAAGATACAAAGGACAATAAAACAAAAGCATCGACTGCTGACATCGATTGTTAATGTAAAAAAATGGTATTGAAATATTCCTGAGAGAAAACTTTCATTGGTTATAGAATTGCACCTGTGTGATAACTCACAATGGTTCGCTTTGAATAGCTAATAATGATGACTAATTTCTAACAATTTTTTTACATTTTTTACCATTTCATTGGCGACCTTATTTATTAACTGCAAGAATGGTTTATGTAATGAGTTTCGAACATTTTTCTGCAGAAAAATTGTTAACACGTGAATTTTGTAGACTTCAGGTTGTGCATTCTTTTTCGATCCATGAAAAAGTTTGATAAATGTTAATGGAGCATTATCTCAAAAAGAAGATTTATGAGAACTAAGAATTTGTTTTCCATTGTGTCTGACCTTCAAAAAAACGTCCAAAAAGAAACTCTAACGATCAGATGAAACAGTGAAATGAAAATTTTTGACATAACTTGAACCTAAGAGGCGATTAAACTTTTCACTGCGACACGCAACGCGTATTCAGTTATACAATTATCGTTCGCTATTTTCTACCTACATGTATTTATAGACACATGAGCAATGATCATGCTAATTGTATAATTAATGATCCTCTAGCTCGAACGCGACTTCCAATAAACAATAGTACCCGACAGATCATCAACTGTACAAAAACCTAACAAAAACTTGAACGAAATTTCAAAACAGGAAACTTCCAACTTTTTGCACATTTTCTCTCTCTTGTGAAACGGTCTGGATTTATTGCAATAGGTATTTTAGCTATTTCATACATTTTTGTTTCACATTTTCTACATTAAAAATGATCGTATGTGTAACCTCCAAGTGTGCAAAATTCGCAACCATATTTTGTATACAGAAATAAACATGTATGTCATATTTTTACGAGGATTGAAAATTTGATTGCAAGTTTAATGGCAGGTCGTAAACGTGAGTGTATAATCTGTTCGTAATACATAATGAGGCGCACAAATCGAGGTCTGATTAGCGGATTAAAAATGATGATTAATGGGGAGCGACAAAAGCAACTAAATAAATAATGTTTTAGCGATCAACGACTCTCAAAGAGGGAGATAATAAACGAGATGTTAGTGAAAGTGTGTTAGTAGGGTAATAATACTACGAATACATCGCCGGTCCGTGATACAAGAACACATCAGCATTCTTGCATACGAACAATTAGAAAACACTGTCAATCGCAGTGCGAATACAAGTCTGGACCATTATTCAAAACAAAATTGTCATCGTCCGACTGTCGTTTGAAGCGAAATTAGAAATTACAATTTGACGACAACCAGCCATAAAATGTTCAGCAATTTATAAACTTGTCAAATTTTCGTACAGTTTCACTGTCGCGAATTTCTCTTTTCTAAGTCCTTCCTCGTCCTTTCACTTTTCATCTTCGAGATGATCCATCTCTTTACTGTCTCGAAGTTATTACATCTCAATAAACAATCCTGAAAGCCATCTCACTTTTATTTCAGTCTTTAAAATTTGTTCACTCCATCTATTACCGATTTACTCTGAGAAATGGTTTCTAAAGTTGATGTTTCAAAGAATCCATTAATTTTATTTTACAGCTGAATATTAAATTTCGATCCGAGCTGGAGGTTCGACTGTGCCGAGGTACATCCCTGGACGTAGCTCCCTCCAATCGGTTGGCAGCGGCTCGCTCGACCGGCTCTCTCTACTCGAGCTCTACGATCTCTATAATATAAAGCTAGCACTTCTGTACACTATAGGAAGAATGAATACAAAAGATTCCAAGCAACAACCTGAATTGTACAAGACTCGTGAGACTCAACGCGTGTTTATACAAAAACAATGCACAATTTACACAAAAATATATAACACAAATAATCAATTCAAATTGCAACAATTCATACTGTTGCTTCAATCTGAGATTTGATAGCTGAATTTTCACATCTCGTCTGGGATGTTTTTCTTCTATGTAGCTGAGACAAATATTAAGAATGATGCAACGTGGAAACCGATCGTCAAAGATCGCTCAGTGACCCGTTATCCCGTAGCGAAAGAGAAGGAACGAGAATCCTTCCCCCCTCCTCTCGCCATATAAAACACGCGCCTCGGTTAATCGATTACAAGGCGAATATTTCACTTGGCATAGCATCTCGATTCATTTGCATCACATGTTGAGATCGCAGTTACGTAAAAGAGAGTGCATCAGAGATGGAATGTTGCATTTGACTCATTCTTGCACTTTTGCAAAAGTCGATCTATTTTCAGAACCAAAATGTCAATTTGACAAGGTTTGAAAATGTACAGTCACTTGTTAATCAGCCTTGTTAAGAATTCGAGATTTGTAATTCCAAGCAAGTAAATGGTCTTAATCTGGTTTCGAGGAAGGTCAATGGTAATGAAAAATTTTGGTTGCGTCAAACTCATCGAGTTGATTCGCGAGTTCATTCATAAATGCATTGGAAAGGTTAATCAGAAAGCTGATTGTGAGTTACGGTTTTTGATCTGGTCGGGCATTGAAATCACCATTAGAATCTGGGCGCATGGGTTGGAAAGCGCTCGCGGTGATACAAATGCTGCGAATGCCAATGACTGTCCCTATGGACTTTTTGCGCGCGCCCACATTCGCTATGTTTTCTTTGCGTAAGCGACGCGACGTTCATTCAACGGCATTCATCTTTCCTCATCGCCGCTGCACATTCCTTTTCACCCATTTTCTATTGCTCCTCTGGCGCTGCACTTCTCAGACGCTATTGTGGAAACATCGCAGATTTTCTTCGAAATCAAACGTCAGATGTACAATTTTTCTTTCGCTCGATCAAAGCACATTTTTCTATAATAAAATGTTCATAATTAATTGTACCGTGATCGGACTGCAAAAAGCCACGCCTATAATTCAACTTTTTCTAAAGACAAGTATTCCGATTGAATACGAACCAAAGGTGTCGGCGCATATTTATTCATCATGTAAATTATTCTGATACCAAAAATGCGACGGAACCAGTTTCAAAACAATTTCATGCCAATTAGCATAAAAGGCTTCTTATTGATTGCTCCGCAGGAACATACGAAGTGCATAAAAGTCGTAAGGATTTGAAAAAAAGAAGACAAAAAGGATCAAAGACATTGTGTGGTTAATCAATTGAGCGCTTCCTGAATTGGCTGTCGCGTGACGTAAATACAGGATATGGAATCTCGTACGTGACAAACGGTTTCATCCGGATGTCGACAGGCTAGGCATTCGCGCAGGAAAATGTTTCGGAAAAAGACGGCCAAGTTCTTGGATGTTTATCGGTGTCAGTGGAGCATGCCTGTGAAATCGCTAGGCCAATGACACACGAGAGAAACCATCTGACAAATTTAGAAACCCATGTAATTGCCAAAAAAAAATCTCGCCGAGTCGGTTCTCTCTCCGGGGATGAAATGTTCAAGCATTCTTACCAGGTACGGGTTCTCCATTGAAGGTCATCTCCACGACATGCGTGATCGCATCGTGGGGAACAAACGAAGCCACAAATGTTTGAGTGCCAAGAGGTTTGATGTAACTGGTTACGTGACCGCCATTCACGAGGATTTCCAAATTGCCCGAACCAGCTTTGGAGCCATCAACTAAAGAGCAATCAAAGTTGAAAAGAAAATAAACAATCAAACGTTGCCTCTAGAGGAATGACTTTTTTTTCATAAACCGAGACGGTTTTGAAACAAGATTTCGGGCTGTTTCAAAACTGATTTTTAAACAAGTCGTTTTTTCGAGACTGAAGCGAGTCATTTATCACTGACATTTTTAAACGAGTCAGTCTTCATTCTAGAGATAACGCAAAGACCTTTTGTTTCTTTGTACAGTGTTTTAACTTTTTGCTCACTTTCAAATTCGACTGGTTCGTTAACAATGCCATCAGGTATGTCACCCACTTGAATCGCTCTTGCATTGAAAGCCTGTGACCTGTAAGAACATAATGGTTCGTTACAAAACATTTCTCACACATTTGTTAACATTTTTAACTTTACCTGAAAGGCGAGCCTTTGATCTGCTGACCGTTTACCAAAACTTGAATAGTATGTTCTCCTACTTGTTCCGCTGTTATTGTGAACTTGTCACCTCGCAGGGACTTTTGAATGGAAATCGGTTTTCCAGTCGGTCCTAAAAAGAAACCATTCGTTAAAAAATGTTCAAACTCTGTATAGAATTGCAAAAAAAATAGAAAATTTGTGGTCACCTCTAACAATAACTTCCACCTGACTGCTATCCACACTAGGATCCAAGCTGAACGAGACCGGTTTCCTAACAGGAAGAGTTTCTAACGCACTGCCATATACCAGATTGGCTTTCAAACCACTTGAAAGTCTGCTGCTGGACCCGTTATGGTATCTCCCTTGTACGGAGTCGATGGTGTCCGCGCTTTTATAATAATAATTGTTACTCTTGTTCTTCAGGATCCCTGGCGACTGACTCTTCGATAACGAATCACTGTCGGTGCGTTTCTCCGACAGGTTGTAATCCCAGCTCGAATATTTTTGAAGCGTGCTGTAAGTCGTCGTGGTGTCTTTAATGGTCTCTGTTCTGTAGGAGCTTTTGTAGTCCGTCACTCTGCTCCCATCTAAATTATGGTCCTTGAAGGAAGAATCGTTTGTCAGGTTTGCTAGAGACTCCAAACTGCCGTACGACAAGAGGGATTTGGTTTTTGCTATCGCGTCCCACGAATCCCTCCTTGGCATGCTTCCAAATGTTGACGAAACTGAAAATCAACGATCAAATGATGAAGAAAAAGAATAGAGTGAGATTGTATTTAATTTGAAAAAAATGTATGATTTACGTCTTCACCTTTAACATTGCTGCTAGTATCAACAACACTAGCGCCATTATGCCTGGAATAGTAGTCCTTATCACTAGTTCTTAGATCGGAAGGACTAGTGGAACGAATGTTGCTATACAAGCTTTGACTCGGCGATCTAGACCTTTTGAGCGATCCAGTCTGGTAGATGTCTTTCGATTCTTTGATAATCGTAGTTTCGGTCGTGCCGTTAATGGGCGACAATGTCGGTGAACGAGATCGTGTCAAGGTGCTTGAATAGATGTCCTTCGATTCCTTTATTGGTGAAATGTTTGGTGACCTGGAACTGCAGAACGAAAATTAATTGACAACATGAAAATTAAGTAGATAAACAAGTAAAGTTACAAGTGGCAAATCTCGTTTGACTAATACCTAGATCGGTTATAATAACTCGACGAATAAATTTCCTTAGTTTCCTTGATGATCGAAGGGCTTGTTTCTGGCGACCTGGGTCGTCTACCCATCGGGCTCGACGTTACAAATTTCGAACTTTCTGGAGACTTCTGTCTAGTCAGAGTACTTTGATACTTCGACACTTCCGGCGAAGTTGCTCTAGCCATCGGACTCGACGTGTACCTCGAATTTTCGGACGAATAATTGTTCGTTGTAGTCTTGTAAGAGTTCGAATGGTACGTCGGACTGGGCGATTTGTAGATGGTCTGAGAGGTACAGTAGTTCGGACTCGGACTTGTGCGTTGGGTGTTCAAGCCGTTCATCTTTCTCTCCAACGAAGAAAGGTGTGACTTGTCGTAAGTCGAGGTTGATGAGTTTCTCGATTTTGATCGTGAGCCCTGGGTTCCAACTCGGATAGAAAACGGCGAGCCCCGAACGTCCGCACCGTTGAAGTAAACGTAAACGCGGTATTTTCCTGTCTCTCTGGGGAAGAAGGTGACTTTGTATCTCATGGGTTCGAACTCCTCAAATCGATGGGGGATCGATTGTTTGCCGTGGACAATGTCTATGATGACTTCCCCCAATCCTCCGGTGCCAGTTGCGTCCACTGTAAATGAAAACGGCTGGCCTGGCATCGCACCTTCTGTATCCAAGAGCTGAAAGTAAGGAAGAATTGAAGTAGAGTGAAGTGAGGCAATAATTTAACCCTTTTTATCCGTGGTGTAGAAATAATTAATAAAGGGTAAATAACTGATAAAAATTGAAAATGAATTTTGTAGATCGTGGTTAGATTCAATATAAAATCGACGATACAATTATAATTTGAATTTTAAAATTAAACAAATTTGTACACTCAGTCCAACTAGTGTTAATGGACCTTCAAAAAAGCACGGATAAAAGGGTTAAAAGTTGGAATACAACAAAAATATTACTTTGACGCCATTTGGATCAAAGACGAAGCAAGTGAACGGGCCACCCTGTATGTGGTTGCCTTTGTGCGTGATGGCGATGCTCCACTCGCCAATTTCGTCCGGTTGGAACGTCGCGGTGTGCACGCCATCATTTTCCTTAACGGGACAGCTTAGCGGTCTTTCTGTCGGTGACCACGCCGTGACGTCGATCACGCCATCATGACTAGTTCCTACAACGCAATGTTTCAATTTAAAACCAACAAACAACATCATTATCATTAATTTCCTCATTACAAAAACCAGTTACAAATTACAAACCATAACTATTGACTAGAACCTCGACGATAGATCCAATTGCACAGGGATCCATCCCAGGTGATTTGATTTTGGTCAAGGGAGGTAAAACTCGAAAATAATATGGGCAACCGTTGACAAGTTCGCCGTCGTTATAAACCATCAACTGCACTTTCATAAAACAATTATTAATTAACTTTGATTGTCTTCGCAAATTTTGATAAATCTTATAGTAAGTAAAATTGTAATTGCCTTGTGCATTCCAACTTCTGTCGGTACGAATGTGCCTTTGCCGAACATTCCATTCCAGTTGAATCTGCACTCGATACGTCCCGAGGGAGAAATGACTTCGCCACGCACTTCCTTCGTGTTAACATCTTTCGTTATCATTTCAAGACGGAAGTGAGTCTGCAAATCAAACATAAAATAAATACAAAACGAAAAAGAAATTGTGTACACTAAAATGAAGAAACATAAAAACGAGTAATAAAGTATGGAATGTTTGGTTTTACCGGTTGATGAACCCTGGCGAAAGTGCTATCAATGTGCACAATGATTTGTTCGCTAGCTAAAGGGCGAGGCTTAACCCATTGAAAATAAGCCGCGTAAGCCATTACGCCAAGATGTTCCACATTCTGATCTGCCATATCTTTCGCTTTCATGATTGGTTCCACACCCAACTTCTTGCCTCCGTCAATGCCTGAAAAAATCAGCTCGTTTATCAACCCATACATCTTCGCGATAAAAATGATTGTAGTCAAACAATTTTACTCGATTCAAAAAGTATGACTATTTGTTTATAACTTTTTCTTCGATGTTGAAATGGAAGTTGGAGGTAATGATTCATTGTGCGGGTACGCTTTGGTACAAGACACAGCATGTAATAAACTCTCGATTTTTCCCACATATATTATTATTATTCTAATTATTTCGTTTCTATACAGAGACGAATAATGGGAAAGCATTCTTTATGTGCAATCTTACATTTTCAGATTTGATTGGAATTAGCAAGGCGATTGTTCGGGGCGCAGCGTGCGAAAAATCGTAGTTGAAATTTTACCTGTTTGCAAATTGTGCTCCCAGGATGAAGGATTTGGGTCAAGTTTATCATAGTGTGGAACCGGTGCTCCTAATTTTCTAACCAGACTGCAGAGTGCCCTGCCATCATTCCAGTCGGTCTATAAACAATTATAAATTATAAATAAACATGTTTAACTTTTGGATTATCTTAAAGTATCAAAATAGTTACTTGATTAACTCTTAACAATTAAAGTATAATATAAATTTGTATAAAAATTGTATAAAATGAACAAAAATTAATTGTGACGCAAGTAACGAACCGTGAAATTCGTAACAGGCGTTATAAGTTGAGAGTTGACCCAGCGCAAGGTCGAATAGAATCCCGGCGAACCTTCTTTCATGAAATAGGAAAGATAAGTCATTCCCGAAAGTTCGTCTAAATATGGAGACGCAAGGTATTCCGGTTCAAGAACGACGGGTATGTCGAATTCTCTTTTCGCAATTTCCATGGCCTTGCGACAATTGTACACCCTGAAAAAAGAAACAAATAAATATCAAAAAATGAATATAACCATAAAACAATCGTTAAATTTTGTTTTATTGTTACCTGTCCGTTCTGTCAAGTTGTCTCCAGTGTGGGAACAAACCAGGCTTGCAATAATCCAACAAAGCACTGAGATAAACGCCCGAATTCCAGTCTGTGGTGAAATTGTTGACCCTGCATTCTGGCAGAACGGCCTAAAATTTGGAAGACAAATGTTTGATCAAGATTTGTGGGTATAAATAACATTGCACCCTATAAAACAATGAAAATGACGAATCTAACCTTGAGCCATGCAAGCATCAATTTCCTCGGCGGAAACTTGGACTTGCCTATTTGGTACCTCACAATCAGTGACCATATTAAGCCCAGAATCAGCTTCAAATTTCCATTTACAATGTCCACGTTACCTAAAACATTAAACCAATTAACTAACAAATTATATCATGGCACAAATCACGATTATATTTAGAAACGTATTTGCAAATGCTCAATTTGTCTTGAGATACGAAAGAAGTAAAACGCCGATTAATTTTACCAGAGACCATTAATTAAGTAATTATTTTGTAACAGCCGTTACAGTTTTCATCCAACTTGTAATATAGTTAATAAAGATATAGAAACAAGAAAGGCGGCAACGACCTCGAATACCGATTTGCATGCCTCGTTGTGATGTAACAATATCATACACCTCCGACATAACACCGGCATTATTTTTCTTTTCGAATTTGAATCTTTCTATTGCAGCATAATTCTGCTTCTTGGACAAATTTAACTCGAATTTGTTATGTGGTATCAGATTCTCCTTCGTGTGATGTATTACAGGGTTATCTCTCTCGTTGTTCCCCCCTCCCCCCGCCCCTCCATCGACGCTTTCGTGCCTCTGGTAATGACTCATTATATGATGTATAATATAGCGGTTCCGTCTAGCGACAAGTCTTTTTCATCTCGAAAAATCAGCGCACTGTAAATTCAGTTTCAAGGCAAGAACCTCACTGAATTATTTATTCAACGCCGTCGACATAGTTCTCAGTTCGGCTGACATTGAAATTTTTCACGATTTCAATCCAAAAAAGGAAATTTTTAATTTGGAAAAGAAATTGTTTTTTTTTTTGGTTCGGTAAATTGAAATCGAAGTTGAATTAAAAAATGAAACTCAGTCGATGGTAATATAATAAATTTGATGAACAGAAACCGTACGTGGCCTGGAAATAAAGCTGACAGCGCAGCAAATTTTATTATTCACACCGTGAGCGTCGCGCAAATATTGCAACTCCATTTCTTTCGCAGACCTTCGATTGTTGGAATCGAAAAATCCATCATCGACATGAAAAATTGTAAATTGAAATGAAACACGCCTGGTGTCTTTCATTCTGATTTCTCGGAGTAATGCGGATGCAAAGAAATTTGATTAGCCATATGAATTTTGCATTGGGTTAAAAATAAACGGCAAACCCGAGGACTTGAAGGTCGCTGTGCGTGCATGTCTACTGAAATCACTCTGGACGCTTGGAAAAAATTGTTTATTGAAGGATCGTCTGAGTTGTAATTCGATCCCAGTGCGTGATCGTTTGTAGACAATTATTTTTGACAAAATAAACTTAGCAAACTTGAATGAATTTCTCTTCTGTCCAAGTTTGTTGGAAACGATTGTGATTTTACAATTCAAAAAAATAATACTTAAAAGAAGATGAACTCCATTTTTAAATTGTTGAACTGTGAAGAAAATAACCAGAACGTGACTTAGTCAAAATTGTAAGAAATTCTTGGTCGTTTTGACACAACCACCTTAAAATATAGAAAAGAAATATTAAATTAATTTACCAATATTGACAAGTTTGACTCCATCAGCCTCGACAGCCTGCAAAGCAGTGGAGACATTTTCCAGGTGATGATGTTGATTAGCAGGTCGAGGGTTCCACCTAGGGAGTCTTCGTTTGGTGAGAACTTCGACAAGAGCGCAAAGTTTGGTACCATCGCGAAAATCCTCAGCCAAATCCATGACCGGACCACCTCCATCTCCAGCTTGTTTCAGATGCTCGTTCACCCAGTTTCGAAAGGTGTTGGCTTGAATTTCCACCCACAGGTCCTCGTTGCCCTTGATTTGCATCCCTTTTGCAGCTGTGCCCTCTGCGGATCGGGCCACTAACCCCACCAGTTGTTCCGGCCTCAGTTGTTCCGTTTCCATCTTGAGCTGAAATGACACATTTCATTCATTACAATCTTTTCTCTCTTTTTATCTTCAAAATCTTATCCTAATCTCGTACTTTGAATGCAAATTTAAATTCCAACTGACAATTCCGGACTTGTTACAGACGCAAAGCACTGTGATCTTTTTTTAGAAAACTGTTTAAAATATAAGAGCACGTTTTTGTATGCGAGTTTTTATGTCTACTCCTAATTGAACGATATCTAACTGAATGAAATAATTTCGCAAGTTTCAACAAGTAGCATTAGTAAATAATGTACCATGCCATTGGTTTGTAACTAATTATTGTAATTAAAAAAAGGCCGCAATTTCTCAGTTAGAAATTATAACTGCAGTTTTTCGCATACATTCGTCATGGACGAGCATTTGGTTTTTGTTTACAGTTTTTTTTTTTTCATTGGAACAAGTGGGAATGAAAATGTCATTTTTTCAGCTGATTTCACACCTTTCTATAAACACAAAAGATTCAGCATTTTCACATTTTGCTTATCTTATGTAAGAGAAGGACAGAAAAAGGATAATGCATTGTTGAAAACAAAAAAGACTGGAACGACGCCGGGCGTTCATCTCACTATATCCCGTCAGCTGAATAAGTTGCAGATCATTTACAGATCCGCGCAGTGAAAGTGTTGCAACCGTGTCCATACATCTATATATAGATATGCAACGATCGGCGCAAAATATTAGCGAATGACGTTTACTTTCAACTTTCGACATTGACTGGAATTCCGTTTTTTGACCTTTTTTTTGTTACCGTCAACGCGACCATTATTACGAGACCGAGCGTGGGCGTGATTTTGATTTCAGCTAATTCATGAAGTTGTGACATTTTCATTCAACAAACTTTAAATTACATCACTTCACAAAAAGTCCAAGATTTTCGTTCGACGCTCGTTCTTGACAGTTTCACGTTTGGCTGCGACTTGAAAATTCGCGCAATACGGTCATTGCATTGACATTCCATTTGTGGTATTTTTGAATCATTGTTTATTTATCTCCCGCAACTTTTAGCCTAACCATGACACGATCCACTTTTTTTGTTCAACATTTATTTAACGCAAACACAAATAGGCGACGCATGATGTCACGTAAAACTGACAGCTATGAATTACACGTGATGCTGATTTCAACGTTTGCAATGGCAACTCCAACTTGTCATCGCCTACACCTGCACGCCACATTCCAATTTCCGCCAATACAACTTCCAAATCACAACAATAACAAAAAAACAACACAACTTTTCAAAAACACAATTCACAATCAATCTTTGTTTACATTGTTGTTATTGGTACCTTTGTTTACTAGTCAAAAAAGCACTTCAAAATAATAATAATAAAAAAACCGTTTTCAACTCAAACCAAAATCAATCCTTGTTTACATTCTTGCTACTGTTGGCGTTGTTTATTGTTCGAACCGAAAACACTGTTGAAACTATTGTGATAATGACTTTTGGATATGTGACAGGCGGCTAACACTGGTAATGAAACAAACACGGCGGTAGAGCATCCTTGCTGAAGCATAACCGAGCCACGAAACCGGAACCATGATTATCTCTCATCTAATCTAATAAACAAAATTAATTGCAAAAAGTGTAACAGTGCGCGAGATGAGACGTGGAAAGGTCGCGATAAAATGGACGGCGTGTTGGTACCTGTTGAATGAATCGTGATCATCAGCTGGCAGGGCTCGACGTTTCTCGCGAGTTGTGTATTTTTTTTTGTCGTTCGAGTGTACACGCGCGCGCGAGTACATGCGCTCGCTGGTGCTTGCTGTTCGCCACTAGCCGAGCCGTGGCATGGCATCTCCGCCGCCGCCGCGCGGCCATCTCTGGTGGGGCGCCGATGCCGCGCCGATTTACATTCACGATCAAAAATCGTGCAAATCCTCCGCGCACCAGCCGATCCTAATGAAAGGGAATGTGAAAATCTACACTATCGTCTCCTTTACCTGTTGCAATTCCTGTGACCTTTTCTACCGGTTTTGTTCCCGGAGTTTACTGCTGCAAACTTGTAAACAATGTTGTTGTTATGGAAATAAAAATTATATTGTGATTAGAAAACAAGATGTTTCAATTGCTGGAAAATAAAAACCATTGAGAATTAAGGATAACGTATGAAAAATTTGATTTTCGTGATAGGATTCGATTTATAAATGGGTTTTATGTTGGAATATTATGTGATTTCAGCAGACTCATGATCGTCAGGTATCAACCAAATAATACCTACAAGTTCAATGTCATATTATAATGAAGTACGAGACCACCGCATTCCTTCTGATTCAGCTACAACCTAACACTAGAAAGATTGAGGAAACGAATCTGTTGGATTTTGAAATTCGAAATGTTAGTTGCAGACGCATTTTTCAATCAGTTTTCGAAATTTTTGAAAAGCAAAGAAATGATTCATATTTCACCTCAGAAACAGGATAGGCATGTTCGTCTTTTTTGCAACAAGTAAATACATTTATAACAAAAATAACATCTAGAATAACATCTGTTAAAAAGAAAAATAAATTCGATAAATGCAAAAGTTAAAATGTTATGAAAATTAACAAATTATAATTGTACTTACCTTAGCAAGTATTAAATTAATTTTGTCTGAGAAGTTCTTTAAGACTTATCACTCGTTAATCACTTTTACATGACAGTAACACTAAACTTAATTGTTTAATTGCTTAACTGTTCTTTAAAATGTTGACGACCGTTTCGCGAAGTTATTTTAAAAGTTGTTCGATAATTTGTATGTAATGATAATGAAATTGTGATTTCAAATCAAACATTGAAAATTGTAGTTTTGGAAATTTTAATTTTTCACAAAACAAGGTGCAAAGCGCGCCCGACGGGCGCTCAATTTCAGACCGCTATGCGTTAAACAAACTTTAACATTTAAATATTTTAAATTTTGAGTCATAGCATCGGACGCGCTATTAGATCCGTTGCTACAGTATATCCTGTGACGTCGTCGGATGCGTACGTGCAGTACACCCTGCAACGCCATCGAGTGCGCATTCGTAGTAGATCTAGTGACGTCACTGGATACGCGTGCGCAATAGATCCCGCAACACCCTTGAGCACGCGCGCGCAATAGATCCCGCGCCACAATCGAGTACGCGTGCACAATAGATCCCGCGCCACAATAGAGTACGTGTGCGCAGTAGATCCCGGGACACCATCGAGTACGCATGGTCAGTACGTCTCGCGACACCATAGAATATGGAGTACGCATGCGCAGTACATCTCGCGACACCATCGAGTACGCATGCTTATTAGATCGAGTGACACCACTGGACCTGCAGCTGCCATCGACCATGTGACGTGATTGGACCCGCAGCCACAATAGGTTCAGTACCGTAAGTAAGCAACTTTTCCGCTCTTTACATCGCATTTCGTTTTATAGTATTGTTCAATTACTTGAAAAAGTAAATTATTTGTTATCGGCCTGTTATTTTTTCATTCATGTTCAAGTTTCAGTGATTCAACAATTTTTGATATATTTCGAAAGTACTTAATACTTATAATGAATTAAAAAAAAGATTTCTTTCGAGTTTTCATTCGCTATAATTTTTTTAAGACAATCATTCAATTTTAACACATTTTTAACTGTTTAGTTTTATTGAATCAATTAAGTTTTTTCGAACTAAATTTGACTGATGCACATAGTTTTAATTTGTTTTATTTCCGTATATAAATTTCACTTTTTAATAATAATAAGAACACAATGTTTAGTCGTTTGATATATAATATAAAGTAGTTTGATCGCGATAAAAGTGCATCTTTTTTTTATACAAAATACAGCACTTTTCTGGGCTTCGTGACCATTTCGCTACAGATCGCAGTCAGTTGATTATCAACTGTCCGTCAGACGCTCCAAGGGTGTTTTGGGGAAGTCTGGACAATTTTAGTCGCGATTAGTTTTGTTTTGAATATTAATTTTAACTTGTTAAAACATTGTTTATAAGTTTAAGTATTACACATAATATGATTTTCGTGATTTTATACTTCACCTTAACTTATAAAAGAATGTAATTTCTATTGCTTTTACTTAAGATTAAGAACAGCGAATGAAAAATTTTTAACCAATTTTTGTTAATCAGTCAAACTTTTTTATTTTGAGATTGATTTAAATATTATAGTTTTCTTAAAACCATACTGTTCGCGTAAGCTTGAAATTTAAATCATAATTAGTTTTTCAAAAGGTTTTTATAAAACATGAATGTAAAAATACAATAGCCATATCATAAAGTTTTTTTTCTCAAGGGAAATGTTTAATTAATTGGCTTCAAAAGATTGTCTTTTGCTCAAATTGCTCAAATGAACTTAGCCGTTATTGAAACTAGGCGTCTCAAAATAAATATCTTTGCTACTCACTCAATCGGCGTTCCAACGGTGCAGATTGGCGTAAGTTTTACTGACCTTTGTTCGATGATTTCCCCGTTGCAATCTGTTCCAACGATGCATCCTGCGGTCATCATGCTCAGCTGGCCACCGTGGTCCTCTCGAACTTGAAGCCCAACGTTTCCGGAATCAGCTAGCTGCCAAATTGTAATCATGATCTGTTTGCTCGTTTTCTCCGGCTTCGGACTTGTTTCTCCCCGAACTGGAAAATAAATTTATTTACTTCTATATATTATCATTTATTACTTATTAAGATTACACTGTAAGAAGAAACGAAGAAACAAGCAAAACAATTTTCAGTTGCGAAGTCTTCTTACTTTTGTAAACAAGCTACTGCTCACATTATTCGCGCGCTTTTTGCACAAAATAGTGAAAAAAATGTTTCCGGTTGCAATGTTTACGAAAAAGGCGGGAATTTGCACTCACCGTTTGTTTACATTGATGTTGTCTCCAAATCGTCTCTAATGTTGTCAGAGACCATATGCCAAAGTTGACTGCAAATACTCAATGCCAAATTGTCGTTTTGCAATTCCGATCATCCTGATTCCGACGTTTGGCGGTTCTCGGAAGTGCAACTTCAAGAACGTTTTTTTTCTCACTAGCCGATGTGATATTTTTTATGTTAATGTCTATAAACAGTGAAAACAAACAATGTCAATGCACATTTCACGTTTGTTCTGACTTTTACCGGGCAAAAATTCCGTTTTCGGTTTGCGCGAGAGCTTTTTTCGTCTTGTCCGTGCTGCCTCCCGATTGGCACTAATCAGAATCCGCGCGAGGAATAGAATTTTGCGCGCCAAAAACGCGGCATTGTTGTTCATTTGTTGTTGATGAAAATGTTTATTTTGTGTTTATAATATTTCCTGTTTGAAACACTTATTGAAGTCTATTTCGATTAAAATTTCTAGTTTTTTGTTAACTATTCATGTATTTTTGCAATTATATTTATTATTGAAGAAACAAAGCGGTTTTTATGGGGAAACTAAAGCAGACTGCACGCGCAGACAAATAACAACAAACAAAGCTTACCTTGCAGCAGGTCGAAACGTGTTTCGTCCTGGAATAACAATAACAATGTTACCATTTATTTGATTGTTATTGTCCCAGATTTGTGCTAAAACTGTTTCTTTTTAACTCGCGGCAACTAATTCAACGAACGTGTCTGATCGGGTCGCGTGACGGTTTCGGGTGTCATTCGCGCGCACACTGTTTCCCCCACCCTACACTCAAGATGGCGGCACCGGCGCGCACAGGCCTTTCCCGCGCAAAACGGAATCAGACGGGGATGAGAACATAAACAACAAAACTAAAGTGCGAAAATGAAATAATTAAATAGAATGAGCGTATTCTACTCCAGTTAGTTTTGTTTTTTGTGCTTATTGACAAAAAACTGTCGAAACTTTAAATCGAGGTGTGAAAATATACCATCGCAGTAGCAGTATTTTTGTTCAGAAGATGTCGGATCTACCAAAAAGACAATTCAAAGTCCAACACAAGTCCAAAGCAGGAGAGAACAAGTAAGCAGATCATGATTACAATTTGGCAGCTAGCTGATTCCGGAAACGTTGGACTTCAAGTTCGAGAGGACCACGGTGGCCAGCTGAGCATAATGACCGCAGGATGCATCGTTGGAACAGATTGCAACGGGGGAAATCATCGAACAAAGGTCAGTAAAACTTACGCCAATCTGCACCGTTGGAACGCCGATTGAGTGAGTAGCAAAGATATTTATTTTGAGACGCCTAGTTTCAATAACGGCTAAGTTCGTTTGAGCAATTTAGATTTTGTACAGTTTTGCAATCAAAGCATTCAGCATCAATGAAACAGTTAAATATTTTTAAAAAGTTAAACACTTTTGAAGCAAAGCAAACACTATCTTAAAATAACAAAGAAATTTTTCGTTCTAATGACATTATGGGTTTGCTGTTTAAAATCGCACATTTGTACGCATTTTTCGTGATCTTATGAATTTTTACCAAAAATTCATCGACCATCGATGTACTATAGGCATCACATACACGAATCCCTGCGAATCTCATACAAGCGTACAGTCGGGATGTTGCGAAAGTCTGTCTGCGGGATTTCATAAGGCCATTTCTTATTCATGTGTGGGCATTTGAATTACCAATGATTGTAGGTATGAAACAAACGTTAACCGAGAGAGGACTCGCGGTCATCGCCCTAATTGGACATTCAGTATTTTATCATAAAAAATATATATATGCTTCGAACGATCGTTGACCAAAACTACAAATAATAATATCGCAATCAAAGTGGTATCAAGTTTTGTATTTCGTTCGACACTTTGCAAATCAAACTAACAAATCTCACTTGGTTGTTATAAATTAAATATATAATGTACATATATAATATCACAGCAAATCGTTTACTGTATCATATTTACATTGCATGATCAAAATTGTCTCTCGCTTATATTTTTCACGCAGTCTCACTCATTTCAAAGTTCTTCATATTTTACAGATTGTTATATGACTTATTGTCTGTATTTACACTAACGAAAACAATAAATTTCAACATCTTTTCAGTAGAAACTTTCTCGTAAAATTTTCTCTCGCAAAATCGTTTTTAAAGTCACAAAAAAAGTGATGAGAAAAATACTGCAAATTAGTATTTGTTGTGGTTTCACATACTTAATCACCATCGGATTGGTAATCATCAAAATGGCAATAAAAATCATAATTAATAGTTGATAATAATACATACAATATATGTATAATAAAAAATATCGAATGTGAAATATTCATTGTTTATAATAGGAATTTACACAGTAGAAATGACAGAAAAACGGGAAGAAAAGGTTGATGATTCAAACGTTTGGTTTAGGATCGTCTTGATTGGTGTTTTCAACGTCGCTGCGCGGCGATAAGGACAGCTCGTGGTCGTTTTCATTATAAACCCGTTCGTATTTGCAGATTACCGCGTACATATCGCCACCCAAACGACGTGCCAGCCAACGATTTTTTATCACTGCAAGTTTAAGGCACTCGCACTTCATTTTTGCATACAAATTTGTGTGGAGTGTTCGACCCATGCCTTCGATTACCATGAGATCGACATCGTGTTTAATCATTGCTTTGCACAACTCAGAGTTCAGCCGACTGTAACAAATATGTGTCGTTAAATTCATAAATTGATTTTGTTTAATTTATTTTCATTTCAATTTCAACTTCTATTCTATTTTTTGTTCGTTCTGGGTTACCTTAAATCTAAGCACGGCCCTGCCTGAGCTGTTTCCATTGCTAACAATCTGTTATCTTTTAAGGCTTGTTTTATAACTTTGCAAACTTGCGCTGCATCTCGAAGTGTCACTAATAATTCAGGATACGTTACGTCATTCAAAGCTGGCATAGAATTGGCACATAAGATCACCTGAAATCGACGAAGTTTTTTTATCTTGTTTAATTTTTTATACATTTGAAATAAAGAAAAAAGTTTACTTTTGTTCCCCGCTGCAATAAATCTCTAACAAACGGTAGAATTCCTAGGATAATATCGACACCGCTGTTGTCAACGAAAACAGCCGCACACTTGGGTGGAGGGTCTCGTTCCAATCTTGCGACCCAATCGTCTAAACAATCTTCTAACCATGGTCTATCTGAAAAATTAACAGTTCGTATTATTTTTGATCTTGTAAGACTTTCAAAATCTGAGGCTAATAAAGATTAATAGTTACTTGGAATCTTAGACTGAGCATCTTCAAAATTGAAATTTTGTGTTTCCATGAGCGCTACAACTTCCTTGGCCCCCCAATCAAAAATGTTCCCGGCAAGTACTCCCAAAATTAAGGCTTTAATTTTTTCAGTCCCGTCCAATTTATCTAACGTCGTCAGTCTGTCTTGTAAATGCTTCAGTGCTTCCTCATTTTCTAATTTCTTTTGCTGAAACAAGAACAGCTATTTATTATTTCCATTCAATCTTTTTCTATTTAATTTTTTTTCTTTAATTTGAAAATAAACTTACGTGCAAATAAGGATCTGGAAAATCGAACTCTTTCATACAATGTTCTATTGTGTCGAGCAAGGTTCTAACAGTCAGTGTTCCATATGCACTGAAAACAAAAGCCAAAACTTGTAATCTGATTAATTAATCGAATTTCCTTAAGGTTAATTCATTTTATTGATGTTGAACTTACAATGGTTTGGTATGCAGATAATGCAGCCTGCTGACATACTTTTCTTTGAGTTTCTTCGCTCTGTCTTTGGCTGTCGGGCTTTGGGGTTGACTGTGAATTGCTTGCGCTATGAATTTGTCGACAGACTCTTCGAAACATTGCAGCCAGTATTCTCTGTAATTGTATCCACAATGTAAGAAAAAACTTCAACTTAGTCTGAAGACCACTGAATAGTTTGCAAAATTGAATCAATACGAAAAAGCTTAACTTACCTGGCTTCTACATCCTGAGCTAAATCAGTAGTATCAGGATTATAAGTGACAGGATCCCTAAGAAGTGGACAAAACGAGACACTATTTTCAGACTGATCGATTTCCAGTTGATTGACCTCGATACCTAGTTTCGTAACTATCGAATCTTTGAATCCGGACGATCCAGCATAATTTTCTAGCCAGCTGCAGCTGTTGGACTGTTCCGTCCCCAGTAAAAACGCCCCTATTGCTCCCAAGTATCCTTCGTGTCGTAGAAAAAGCGTTTTCACCTCGCCCTAAAAATAATAGTCAAATTTGACATTATCGAAAAAGAGAAAGTGAAATAACAAAAATCAATAACCAAATGAACCAACGTTTGTCCAGTAGTTGATGGAATAAGTGATGGCATGCATCGAAAGTGGGTGATTTCGAAGGAAGTAACCACCGAAATAAACTTTGTCCACTTTGTGTATCGATGCATAAAGACTAGCTATTTGTCCAATATCGTTGCTTATTAGATACAACAGACTCCTTGCGATATCAGCCTCCGAATAATTTGTTGTGGCAGCTTCAGAATTACTGTTATAAGACATGATTTTGCCAAACGATGAAGCAATCACGTCGCCAGACAAATTTTGTCCAGGATAATCTCCGCCGTAAATATCTTTCACCAACATATCAATGTTTCGGTGGTCACCTTTCTCTGCAAGTTGGAGCAACTCATTGAAATCCTAAAATGAAAAATTTCATGTGAGTTTTTTTCACTTGAAAAATGTAGAAATTGTTTACTAAATGGTTACCTTTGCTTTGGTCAACAAAGAGCCTAGTCCCCAAAAAGTACCTCCTCCGGTAGCTGTTCCACCGATCCGTTCAAATTGTTGCTCCGATTCGACCTGACAACGCAATTAGCTATATTAAAACATCTTTTTTAACGTAAAACTAAATAAATTGATTTAAGGAAATAACAACAAACCTTATAAATACTGACTCCACTTCCAATATTAACTAACAAGTATGGAAAAATGTTTGGACCAGCTTTTTGGAACTTGTACTCAGGATTTCCGTTTCGTTCAAACTCGAAAGCCTCGCAGGAAATGTTGTTGAGTAAGAAATTGCATCCTTTTATCAGGCACTGGATGTCATCTTCCTTATCAATCCTAAAAGAAAGATCCAAATAACAAAATAAAAAAATGCATTCAAATTTTTTGTCTGTTGAAAGAAATGGTTTTTTAAAGTTGTAATTACACTAATCCGAGTTTGTCCCTCAAAAGATCCGTGTACTTTCGCGATCCGACACCCGTAACCTTGATACTTTTGGCCTCAAATTTTTCGCTGTAAACGAGATTCGCCTTGACAAAGTCGAGACAATTCTCGATGTGTCGCGTCTCAAATTTAATAAAGTGTAATCGGTTTCCATTGTGCACTTTATAAGTGTGCTCGCTGCTGTTTGCATCTTCGTAAAACACCTTTCTGTAGCTCACCGTCGAGTAGTATGCTATTTTTGTTAACGAGTATCCTGTAAGAATAAATTTTTAATTGCAACACCCGTTTATATTCAGTCGTACATTTTATGTACTTTTAATACGCTCGAACTTGCATGCTAAAAAACAAACTGGTTGCATTACATCATTGGGCATAATTTATTTAAATTTGTAAACACACGATAAGTCTAATTGATTTTTAAATCTACATCACAACATCGGGATTGACTTTAAAATTTACTTTGCGAGTGATTTATAATGTTGTTTGTTTATTTTGGATTCCGAACTTTTTTAGTTGACAATTTGATAAGAGTCTTAAGTGATGATTCGAATAATAAAATAAAATATGCATCAATGCAACGTCACAATGCAAATCAACGAAACAATCAATTTGAGTTCAATAACCAGGCCAAACGATGACAAATAGAAATTATTAAAAAACTAGATTAAATATTCCTGTTTTCCAGGTGTTATGCTTGTTCGAAGTTAAATAAAAATGGTCTCCTCGAATGTCAAAATTGAGGATTCAATAATTTTGTTTACAGTTTAACTGGTCGGATCGGTTGCCAGTACACTGATGAAAATATTGTAATGTAATTAAAAAGTATATAAAACGAGACTTGTTATATTTGGTTTAACCTCAAAATTGACATAAAGGAGAATTTCGTGAAAACGATGAGGAGTTGGAGATAATTGGATTACCTATGTCGATGGCAAAGTTGTGAGCATTTTTCAAATTAGCGAACGCCTCGACAGCAGCTGGCAATTTAATGCTTCGCGGGTGCGTAGACTCTTCGGCTGAAACAGCCATATCTTGTCTCTCCCGGACCGATCAACACTGAGCGCACAAGAACGCGCGCAACGACAGCAAACCTATATGTATATTAATACAAAAAAACAGTACTAAGACAAAGACGCCATTTTTTTTTTGATTCAATCTTTTTGGTTTATCATTGTTTGAATCTTCAAAAATAATCTAGTTTCTAATCTCTTATTTTTTATTTTTATTTATCTCATTGTATCGTCTTGAATAGGTGGGTAAAATCATTGTTCTGTATGTACCGTTTTTTAAATATTTTTATTCAATTATAAATTACAAGAGTTTGAAAAATAAAATTAGATATTTTCAATAATTATGTAAACGTGGAGAGTAAGTAACGTTATGACTGGAAAAGAGTTGTACTTTCTTGGATGCAACAACAACCGCAACCTGTGGGGCACATCGTTTCAGTCAGGAACCACGATTGCAAATGCTGAGTATGACCACCATGACCGCACACAATACATACATTACTTGGACCTGAAACGTGTAAACAAACGTTAACTTTTTTGTTTTTCTTAAAAAACTTGAAAAATTGAAGTTTAAAACGCTTTTGCATTTCTCAGTGTAAATCTTATAACAGATTTTTAAATTTGGCTCCTTTAGTGTAAAACATTGTTTCAATTTTGAACAATTAAATTTGCTCACCTCGCACAGACAGATGACAGATGGAGCATTGAAAAATAAGCTTTTTACAGTAGCTGCACTGTAAGCCCCTGCTTGATTTATCGCATTGTGTACATTCTGCGTGAAATTCAACACTGATACTGGCGTCCACACTTGATACCGACAAGTGTTTTAGAATTTGTGTTTTCGTGTGCAAAAGCTTCCACCTGTAGAGCACGTCGGCGTATGCTTTCTTGTACCTATCATAGAGAGCTACATTTTTCTCATCCCAATACCTAAAAAAAATTTCATTTATCGATTACTTTTCATATCATTCATTATAATTGTTACAAATTCGATTTATTGAATTTTAATTTTCTCACCTGGCGTTTCTATCATAATCGATATAATTTTCCAGAACATTCTTAATATCATCCAAAGATTCAGACCAGGAATTCGAACGGTGGTGACGTTGATTTTGAACGTTCCATCGGTCACAGGGAATTGTGTCGGCTAAGTGAATTGTGTGATAGGGCGACTCACCTGGCTAATAATATCAACATTATAAGTACAGTTTTTTTTGTTATTGTTACTGTTATTTATGTTTCTGAGACTGTGATTTAGTTTAGAAGAACACTTATTAAATCATTGCTAGTTGTTTTGGGTGTTCTGGTATTTTCTTACCTTTAAAGCCCACTTCCCAGTGAAAAGTCGCTACAACAAACATAACAAATACGCATCAAATGAGAATTTGCAAATTTGTATCACACCAGAAAACAACAACTGGATACGGACAGAAAAGGAACAATTGGCATGCTTCGTGCTTGAAAACGTTTAATAAGTGTTTTTCTTTTCAATGAAACATAAATACTGGAACAATAAATACGAAGAACAAACCATGCATAAACGAATAAACAAAAATCTCAGTCATAATTAACGCTTTGAAATAGTTCATCAAAATTTAAATAATGTATGGATCAAAGGGTTGAAATAAAACCATCTGAACGCAATCAGATAAACTATTTGAGACCAAACTTACGCTGACATTAACAGACTTGCTCAAAATTCGATTTTGCAGAGCTTCCAAATTTTCTGACCGACTATTAAACGCGCAGCTCAGCATCCCAGCTGTTTGAATGTCCGACTGGTCGGCATAGTGTTGAATTCTAAATGAAAATCAAACCGAGTATTTAGTACATGTTTTTGCTAAAATTTGTTCAATAAAAAACAATTTTTATTTTGTAGTTACAGTGAATGAATCATATGCTGGCCAAAAGGGTGAGCAGTGGATGCGATATCATTGTCTGGCATTTGATACGACTGGAAGCTATTATTATTGTTTCCATTTGGAGTTTGTGACAAGACAAGAACAATGAGATACCACGCTTGCACGATATCAGATCGTCCTATCCCTGCCGCGACTGATGCATTGTGCTGACACATCTCTTGCACATTTTTCGAATCAATCCTGCGATAAAAATAGCAATTAGCCAATAATGAATGTAATGCTTTTTTTTATCTTGCTTTTTGTAATTGGTACTTACATGTACTTGTCAGCCAGTTCTTTGTTTATGAAAAACAACGCTGACACGTCATAAACAGTAACAACAGAATAAAAATTTCGATATGACGGTTTTGATTGTTGCCTGCTGCTCGAATGTTGTCTCCTTGATACTTTTTGCTGTACAATAATGATTCATTAATAATTATAACGTACTTCTTCACGTACAATATTTACTTTTTTGTTATTTTTCGAAACTTACTGGTTCTTGATAATAAAAGGAACTTATAGAAATGTTGTCTCTATGAGGCGCATAGTAATTAGGATAAATTGAGTTGTAATGGCTAACATTATTCGCCCCTAAAGCTGCTAATGCCCGTGGAGTAACGTTTTCCGGTTTCACAGAATTTTTCCTAGCATTCTGAGTTCGACCGAAACAAACGAGGATTCCTGAAACCAAGCATTTAATCATTTACAAGTTCATACAAATTGAAAACAAAAATACAAATTAATCTCTAGACTTTTTCAACAAATCAGATCATTCACCATTGCTACAAAATTTGGCACCAGAAGTTCTTGGGAACGGTATATAAGAGTCCTGATAATTTTTACACATGTTTGAATTGTCCACATAATTTTGCTGGTGGTGGATGTGGTACTGCGATCGGTTGTTCTCAGACTCATCTTTGCAAATCTGTAAATCAATTTAGTTACAAATTAACTGGTAAAGGTTTACTAAATTGAATAAAAAAATACACCTTACATTGTCCAAAGTTGCGATCAGCTGACGTAAGCATGATTCAAGACAGGTACGATTTTTTTTAACCCTCTGATAGGCAGTTTGTTTGAGAACGTTTGTGAGTTTAGTTACAGTTGTGTGGTCGATGGTTGTCCCTGAACAAAACTGAAACGTTGGTTGAGCGTTGTAAGGATAATTTGGAGGGAAGTTCACTTTGATAACGACGTTGTAATTCTTGTTGCAGGCTGTAACGGTGCAAGTGCGTTCTACTGCGTCCATCGCGTTTAACTAAAACAAAAAAAATTGAAACATAAATATAGTGGCGAATAAATCAAAGTGGATTTTGTAGTATGTATTTTTTAATTCACCTGAATGTTTGGTATGTTCATATTAATAAGAGAAAATTCTTGCTGGAGTGTTTTCGGTTGAGTTGGAGAAGGGATCTCTTTATCACTTTCAAAATTCGTTGTCTCTTGGCATGTTTGATTGTTTTTGTCATATTTTGAAGGTATCACGTTAATGTCATGTTCATTGTGAGATTCGTGAAATTGTAAATCTTGCACTGATTGCAATGGTCCTAAAAAACAATGAACAATCTTATTATTTAGTAATCTGTGCTATTGAACTCGTAAAAATTCATCTTAATTTTACCTATATTATTGTTTTCTGAAAATTGTGAATACACTGAACTTCCATCGTCTATGTTACATCCGCATAGCTTTTTTAGATAGGATCCTACACTGTACACTCGCAAACACTGGTCTTTTGACCATGTGATTAGTTCGTAATCGCTAGAATCTACAACAGTTGAAATATAAAAGAATTGATTTGAAATTTGAACAATCTGGATGATATCCAACAAGGTTTTACATATTTCTTACCGATCATGTTTATGTCAGGATTTTTATGCCGCCATTGAAATTCTAAGACAACGTCTGTGTGGCCGACAAACGTGTAGATGGGGCTTGTTAGGTTCGAGACATTCCATAACAGCAAACTGTTTTCACCTTTTCGCAGTTGAGGAACGACGATAGTTACTAATCCTTCACCAAATGGCTATGGAAAAAAACAAATTCTAGTTTTAAATTCAACTATTAGTCGGCTTTAATAAGAAAATGATTCGAATAATGAATAATAAAATAATGTAAGTATAATGATACTTACAGTATATCTGGCTCTCCAAACAGGAGAATTTGACGTTAAAATACTTTCGGCTCTACGAGGATTATTGGTATCGAAAATTTTGACCGTACAATCTTGACTAGAAGAAGCTAAATGGTTTTGTTGAAACGGACACCAATCCAAACCGTGAATCTGCAAGGCAATTTTTAAATGAATAATCGATTATAATTACTTTCAGTAACGTAAAAATTAAAGAAAAATTATAATTATAAATTTGAACCTTTGTTAAATGAGCTGCAATATATTGGATTGGACTGTTGCCTTTACGTTGATCCCAAATTTTAATATCACCGTCATGTGCAGTTGCAAATAAATTTGTCGATAATACATTCCACGTAACTTGAGATGCTCCAGCTGGACAATTTTTTGTTATACAATTTGAATGTTCAGTGGAATATTCATTCATTGAATAAATATAACGAAATTTTTGTTATATGAAAACTCACCTACTGCTGAAAACGATAAACAAGGTTTTCTAACGTCTCTCAAGTCCCAAATGTGTATGAATGTGTCAATACTGCAAGTTGCAATAATATCTGGCTCTTTTGGGTGCCAATTCAAACCACTGACAACCCTTGTATGAGCTCGTAAACTGTGAATTGGTTGTAGTTCATAACCAGTACTGTTTTCAAAGTTCACTATTTCTACTCTGTTATTGCTCTGGAAATGAAAATGACAATATTCGTTTAATACTTTTTTACGATTTTCTATCAACCATTTTAAGTGATAAAAACTCACAGATACAGCACACAGATGAGAATTCGAAATAACAGGGTTCCACTCAGCTGAACCAACTTCGTATTTACTTTGACGATGAAACTTTTTCAAATTGTCAGCCTCTTCATCCAAATTTTTTATAGCGAAACATCGTCGACTGCAAAAAAAGTAAAAACATTCATGTTTTGTTTTTCCGTAAAGTTTAGATTAACATCATTCTCAATCAATTTACCCTGCTAATAAAACGTAAGTTCCTCTTGCATCTACAGCCATTGTATTGGCCTGAAAAAATATTGAAATTAATTATACTGCATAATATTTGTTTCTATTTTGTTCATTTTCATCAAATTTTATTTTAAAGTAAAGGTTACTTGTAGATCATGATGTTCAGTGACGACATAGTCGCCACCCCAGCGTTTAGACATTTTGGTATCAAAATTCCGACCTGTAAAAATACGAATAACAACATTCATGATCGCAACAAAGTTGATAATAATATTTAATGATTCTTTAATTGAATCTCAATCTCTCGTCGAATCGAGAAATTTCATAGAAAATTAGTCTGAAACATTTTTAGTAGTTTTTAACTACTTTTGACAAAATACAAATCAGAAATTATTTAGAAACTAATGTCAATGTAATTTACTAACAAATGTCAAAATAATATAATATTGATGGTGTCTGAAAGCTGTGTTATTATTACCTTATGCTAGCTGAATAAGAACGTTATAAATTGCCAATTTGATAATGTTTCGAGCATTCAGATCAAACGATAATGATAAAATTATTCCACTCTACTTTGTTAAACATTTGATTACAACGACAACGACTTGTTTCATGTTTTAAAGACGACCGTGCAATTGTCATCTTGAAAGCACTTTGTATCCGTTTTGATCTCAATTGTACTATCTTGTTTTCGATATTCAGCCAACGAACATTTTTTTCGCAACTCCGATTCAGACGTAAACAATAACAATTCGTATTTCGCAATTCAGAGAAGGTTATGTTTGTCTTTGACAGCTTTAGTTGCTGTATTAACCGCTGCAACTAATTTAGCGCTGTGGTCGGTCGTCGTTCAAGTTTAAATCTCGAAAATGCTAGACTTTTCCTATACTTTCATGTAATTTGTTTGTCAATTTTAAACACAATTCTAATTCAGTTTCAAATCTTTTTTTCATAACAATGATAAAAACGAAGTAGGACGGACCTGCAATTTTTGAACAATAAACTCAAATTGTTTGTCATTTAAACAGTTTTAACTTTGTTTATGAATGACAGATTGAATTTAAACAATTTCATTTGAAACATCGCGAAACATCCAAGAAGAAGATCATGAATGTCCTTTTAATTTCTTTCAGTCAATTGAAGAAAGAAGGAAAGAAAGCAAAACAACAAAGAAAACAACAGAGCACAAGAGACTGACGTGGATCAGCAGCCAACTTCAAATCATTCATTCATATTTTTCTTCAAAAAAGACAGAACAAAATTGTTCAGTCATCATAAAAATTGAAAAAAAAATATACAAAATTCTGTTTACTCTTGAAAAATTTCCGTTATTAGACGAAGATAAAGGATACGAATTTGTGCAAAAAGCGCGAAGTAGGTTTCAAAAGAAAGAGAGAAAGAGGGTAGAGGGGGGATCGGATTGTTGCGCGCGAGTATAGCATCAACGATATGGATTTTTGGCTATTGTAAGTGGGTCAGTGGCGGTGCGCGCACGTCTGTGTTATCGATCGTGTGGAATCTTGGTGACAGCAGACAACGACGACGACGTCGACGCCGAGTTGTGCGAGAGCCTCGACAGAAGCGACCGAAAGATCGAGCGCGAGAAAGACAGAGAGGGAGTGATGCGGTGGTGAGTGCTGCGCCATCCAGCCATCTTGATCTGTCTGACCGTCGTCGGGCGTACTCGCAAGCGTTCTTTTCTCCGGGGAGGTGCGTCTCCAACAACTAAAACAATTCGAGTCGACCTAGCCACGGATAACCGCAACCATGGCCGGCAACGTCGGAATGGAGCAGCTCATCCCGATCGTCAACAAGCTCCAGGATGCGTTCACTCAGCTCGGGGTCACTATGCAACTCGACCTGCCTCAGATCGCCGTTGTCGGTGGTCAGAGCGCAGGAAAAAGTTCCGTCCTTGAGAACTTTGTCGGCAAGTAAGTCCACCGTCGGGGCCCACCTGGATCATCCTCTCAGCTGATATCATCACCACCTTATGAAGTCATACATTACAGCCACTCTTCGATCAATAACACAAAAATACAATTTTCACACCAACTGATCAATATTATCAAACTCTCTCCAATCCTCAGTCCAACTTGTTTCAATTTAAATTTAAATATTTTTCTTATCTTTTTTCTTCCTTTTGCTCGTTTTCCAAAACCGCAATGTCACACAAGGCCAAATTTAAAAAACAAAAGAATTTTCGTGCTGAGAAATCGTCAACGGTGAGACAAAGAAGAAAAGTGGTTTTTTGTCAAATCTTTTCTAAAACGTTTATCGCATCGACAGTGGTTAAATCATTTTACGACCTTTTCATTTGACAGCTGGCTATGCCAATAAGTCTGCAATACACTAAATATAGTGTTGCTAAACAATATAAGCTGTAAATCAACGAATGATTGATTTTGGTTTTTTAATACAAAATAATCGTGAGATTTGGCTTTGTGATATTGAGATCAATCATGAGCTAGGTACGATCAATCTCAATCGTGTACCATCACCATGTTTCATTCGACTGATTAAAACAATCAGAAGTGTTTTTTTTTTTCTGTACTCGACTTCTTTTTTCTTTCACGTTGTGCGTTTATTCGGGGAAAATAAACTTGTTAGGTAACTCGGTTCAAGGAAATGTTAGGTTCTTTCACTGAACAACAGAAAACAAAGAAAATAAACGAAAATAAATTTATTAGGCACTAAAACATAATGAAGTTATAAATAAAGTAACAAACTTGAAACTTACAATGACTCGTGGGTCTCTAATTTAAAGTAAAATTTATCAATCCAGCTGTGATTATCTTATCATCTTATAATAATAATTTAGGCTGTAATCTCAGATAAATTGAAACGTGATTTTTCGTCTTTACAAATAAACAAGCATGGTCGCATAGAAGAATGAAGAAGAAATTGAAAAATAAAAATGAATATTAAGTAGAAACTTTAAGAAAAAGAAATCGAGATTTATTACAGTCATGAATGGACGTAAACATGAGATTGAAATTAATTAATAAAACGCTCAGGTTATCGATCGTTCTGGATTTGAAAAAAAGTGGATCGAGCGTAAGCGGAACTGAAATACATTTTCAACCTTTTATGTATCGTTAAAATCGCGTCTGAAAAGTTGTTAATGTTCCTTTGAAAGTTATTGATTTCGTTCAATATTGATATTGACGCTTGTTGTTTCTTTTTTTAACAGAGACTTTTTGCCACGAGGATCGGGAATTGTGACAAGAAGACCGCTTATTTTGCAGCTCATCAACAGTAATGCAGGTGAGTCATTCATCAGCTATCATCATTTTATAAGTTAATTAACGAGTGTAGTTATCGTCGTTTATCTTCGTTTATTTGAGATTTTCCAAACAACGTTTTTCAAATCTAACTTCAACAATTATTTCCACAATGCATTTGAAGTTTATACATTTTAGTTTATCAGTTTGAAATTTGACCTTTTTTTTCGATTAACAATGTGGTTTGGAAGTAACATCCGATATATGCGATAAGTGCGATGTATAGTAGGTACACACAATATTACCAATCGAGGGGAGTTTATGCAAAAAGGAGAGGACGTTTAATTAAACGCTGCTCTTGATTATAACCATCTTTGTAAATTAAGTTTTCTATATAACCGAAGCCCACAAACAGTCGCTTAATTAATTCAAGTAAACATACAAAATTGAAGCCAATTATAAATTAGTTGAAACGACGAAAACGTAGAAAAATAACGAAAAGTCAAATGAAAACGAAACAAAGCTGAACTTGGCGCGAAAATTAATGTCAATCGTGACATTTTAAGTATTTTAATCGTTGTCTATTTTTCGTGCTATCAAGGAAAAGAAACTGCGACTAATATGAAGAATGAAATAACGAGGAGCGTTAACCTTATGTCGAAAGGTGAAAATTTGCTGGACGTTATTGGTCCGATTGACCTGCCGATTGAACTTGATCATTCTTGAAATTGAGTTTGTGTTTGTGATGAAAAAAAGTAAGCGATGCTGTTTTGAGTGCGAGTATCGCGACATTTCCGACTGGAAACGGTTTATCGTGTTTCCTCCTTGAAAAATATGATAATTCAGTGCATTGACACGTTGGAGATGTTGAAACTAAAATGGTGGCTTCCTGTTACAGAATATGCTGAGTTTTTACACTGCAAGGGCAAAAAGTTTGCTGATTTTGACGAGGTGCGCAAGGAAATTGAAGCGGAAACGGACAGAATCACTGGTAGCAATAAGGGCATTTCTAACATACCGATCAACTTGAGAGTCTACTCACCCAACGGTAATTGAACATTCAGATCACGATTTTTATTGATTCTCGTCGATTCCATCAGTGCAGTAACGAATTCAATTTTGCTTTAATTGTTGCAGTATTGAATTTGACTCTGATTGACTTGCCGGGTCTAACAAAGGTGCCTATCGGGGACCAGCCAGCTGATATAGAAGCCCAAATCAAAGGGATGATATTCCAGTTCATCAAAAGAGAAAATTGCCTTATATTAGCTGTCACTCCGGCAAACACAGATTTAGCCAATAGCGATGCTCTCAAACTTGCCAAGGAAGTCGACCCGCAAGGTACAACAACAGCGAAACTCAGCCCTTCAAGTATCCTTCGATGAAACAAAAAAAAGAAGAAATAAAATGAATATTATTTGAATTTCTAGGTGTTCGTACAATTGGCGTTATTACCAAGCTGGATCTTATGGACGAAGGTACAGATGCCAGGGATATTTTAGAAAACAAATTGTTGCCCCTGCGAAGAGGGTATATAGGAGTGGTAAACAGAAGTCAAAAGGATATTGATGGTCGTAAAGATATCAAAAACGCAATGGCCGCAGAAAGGAAATTCTTTATGGGGTATGATAAATTATTTAATTTTTTTTTAATGTTTTATTTTCGAGCAAAAAATATTAAATGTAACTTTTTTCCTTTACTTCTATAGTCATCCAGCCTATCGGCACATAGCAGACAAGTTGGGAACACCATATTTACAGCGCGTGTTGAACCAGCAACTAACGAATCACATCAGAGACACGCTGCCAGCTTTGAGGGACAGATTGCAAAAACAAATGTTGGCGCTTGAGAAGGACGTTGAGCAGTACAAACATTTCAGGCCGGACGACCCTTCTATCAAAACAAAAGCAATGTTACAGTGAGTTTAAATGTTAATGTAGATTTTGTGTTTGCACAAAATGCATGACTCGCATCAAACAAGGTTCTCGGTTTTTTTTTAAACGTACCAGTTTTTGGTGGAGGTCATTACTAACATTTTAAACAGGTTGTTTCATTTTTTTCAGATGCAAACACATGTTTCTGTAGGTATCTACTTCACGGCAGCAGAGTAATGTTAAATTTTCGATGAAAAAACGTTTTTTGTGTGCAGTTTGCATGCCAAGAGTTTGCGCCACACAACGCGATTATCAATTTTGTTTTTCTATTTTTTTTTCTTTTTCGTTTTCATTAGCTTGACTTGAAATTACATACTTTTATTATAGCAACAAAAAAATACTGTTGCCCGAAGCAGATACTAACAAGTAAACGACTGAGTTGCGTGTGTTTTGCCACGAATTGATTGTATAACATTGTTTATGTGTTAAAATACCCGAAATGTTTTTGAAGGATGATTCAACAACTGCAGTCGGATTTTGAAAGGACTATCGAGGGCTCAGGATCAGCTCAGATCAACACTATGGAACTGAGTGGTGGTGCGAAAATCAATCGACTGTTCCACGAACGTTTTCCATTTGAAATTGTCAAGATGGAGATCGATGAGAAGGAGTTGAGACGAGAGATTGCTTTTGCTATTCGCAACATTCATGGTTCGGCATAATAATTTATTCAAATTTTCGTTTTCATTGTGTTTGAAATGAATAGCAAGAATAACAAATTGTGCATTTTGTTTTTAGGTATTAGGGTTGGTCTGTTCACTCCAGACATGGCTTTCGAAGCTATCGTGAAAAAGCAAATTAATAGGCTAAAGGAGCCCAGTCTTAAATGTGTCGACCTAGTCTTACAGGAACTTAGCAATGTTGTGCGCATTTGTACAGAAAGGGTGAGCGATCGATAGTTGACTAAATCAAGTTAATAATAATAAATCAATGAAACAAGGAAACTGATTTGATTAAAATTTGATCGTTTTCAGATGAACCGCTATCCTAGATTAAGAGAAGAAACCGAAAGAATCATCACAACGTACATTAGAGAACGGGAACAGATGTGTAAAGGGCAACTAACACTTTTAGTCGATTGCGAATTGGCCTACATGAATACCAATCATGAAGACTTTATTGGATTCGCCAAGTAAGTGGCCAAGCTTTTTCACATCTCCAAGTGTACAGCGAAATGCAACAAGTTGTTGTCTGATCTCGTTTAAGTCAAATAATAAACGATTGTTTTGTTAGACAACTCTATCAAGATCACAATTTTGCGATTTCGCTGAACAGTGTTTTATTTATTCATTTTTTTATTTGTAGAACACAGTTTTACTTGTAGTCAACAATTAAGCTTGTCGTAGTTGTTCAATGTTCACATCACACATTTTTTTAATTTAATTTCTGACCGGTTTTAATTTCATTTGGAATTTTAGTTAGTTTATTACTTTTTAATTTAATTTTAAATTATCTTGCATCTGACAAGCGAGAAATTGTTCAAAGAATGTCTTCCTTCTCTCATTAAATGAATCAAACTCTGAGATTTATGTTTAAGAAGTACACTTGGTTTAATATTAAGATGTGTGTATGAGTTTAGTTATAATAATAATAACAATGATAAGTCTACATACTGTGCATAGGTTATCGGTGTTCACTAATCGATTTGAGCAAATTAATGAGCAGAGGGTTATTGAAGAAACGAGCCAAAGCCACGAAAACAAACAAATTCCAAATTGTTTAATATTTTTTAAAATTAATTTGACACTAATTATTTTCAGAGATGTTGGTTTCAAAATACGAGGGTCTAATAATGATTATTATTCAAAGTAGGTTTTGATTTTGATTTTATTTATTTCATCAATTTCATCAGTTATTTTTTATTATTAGCTGAGATCTTCGGCTTTGCCAGGTTGTTTTTCAGTTTTTTTTTTTTTCAAAATTCATATAAATACCCTGGTGAAATGACATGAAAAGAGCGTGTTTCTTACATGCATCTTACATGTTTTGTTTTACCGGAAAGTATTTTCAAAAAACAATTGATCCAAGATATTCATTGGCTGTAACTAACAAAAAATCACAGAAGAACTTATTATAGAATAATAAAGCAATTTAGTTTAATAATTAAATGTTCTTTTTTGAATAATTCTCTGCTAATTTATGCTATTAATGAAAAACAAACTTGTAACAATTAAAAGCATTATTATACGCACAAATTAACCCACTGCCATATGTTATTATTATGTTATTTATTTGGAAAAAAAAGTTCGAAAAAAGAGCCCATTGACAATGCGCGTACTAGACGAATTAATTTATACATAGTGTCTCATGCATTGAGTGTCTTATTGTTGTTTTCTGGCTTTTCTCATGTCATGCAATTTCGTATTGGCCATTTTTATGGGAAGCGGCCGTTCGCGCTTCCTTTTTTGTATCATAGTCATTTTTCAACTCCCCTTGTAACACTCGTGCACTTGGTATTATTTGCAACTTTAGGTTCTTCCATTTCTTTTAGCGTCTTTGATTTTCGTTTCAATTGTTAACAATTCAAATTCGCTCTGATCTGTTTTTATATCTTCCCAGGCACAGGGTATTGTCAAATATTTTAATTATAATAATGAATAAAATTAATGAAATGAACAAAGTATTAGACATTTCTAGAAAACGTTTTTTTGAATTCAACGTTTTGAAAAAGAGAAAAATTTTATTGTTCCATTTAAGAGTCTGGTTAAAAAATGATGTTTATGCTTTGTTCAACAACGTGTCTGTGTCATAATCAACATGCAAAACAAAACTTTGTACCATCAAATTGTATTGTGATTCATAAATAAAAACCATGATTTAATTATATTGGCAGCGCGGCAGCCAGTAGCTATTCCTCCAAAAGGTAAGACGATTGACATACATTGAGACAACGATTTTCACTACACTCTTTTAATCACTACTATTTTTCTCTCTTTATCTCACTGTCATCGATTCCTTGTCATTTTGATCATGTCTCTCTTGAAACGTGCTTCAACAATGCCAATATCACATTTGCGAATGAATAAGATTGAAATGCAAGAAAGTTCGTCAAACTCAGTTTATACCGGAACCGTAAAATTGATCGACAAAAAGTTTATAACAAAAAAGACACGATAGTTGCGACAATCAAACAGTTATGTTTAACTGTGATATTGCATTGACATGTGCATTTCCAATCCCAAGTTTGTACGTGCATTATGTCAACGGAACTATTGCTTTTTAATGACATGAAAGTTGCGTATACCGTATGTACATTGCGACGTATGAATGTAGCTTGACTAAAACATAGTGTTTTTCTCTGCACATTTTTTTCTAATTTTAATCTGCATTACTTGTAAGAAACAAATCTTATTCATTTTTTTTGTTCCTTTTTTTTATTATCAAGACAATTTTTACTTGTTATAACTTGGCGGTTTGCAAATTTCTTTTTGTTTCATTTTGTTTCGTTTATTTTTCACTTTGAGCTTTAAAACAAAAATCAGGGATCGATGTATCTGATGATATACCTATTTGTGTAAACATTGTTCAAGCTGGATGTGACGGCTGGTTAGACTGAACCAATTTTGTTTCTCGTTTTAGTGCTCAGCAGACGTCGGAGAATTCAGTCAAGAGTGGACGCTCGACCCTGGGAAATCAGGTGATACGCAAGGGCTACATGTGCATACACAATTTGGGCATCATGAAAGGAGGCTCTCGAGATTATTGGTTCGTTCTCACCTCGGAAAGCATCTCTTGGTTCAAAGATGAAGAGGTAAGTGTCATAAACAGATATTAATCATTTGTTTAATTCGACCTCCTAGTATAACATGAACAAAAATTGATTTCTTATTAATGATTCTTAATTTGTACATTTTAGGAGAGGGAAAAGAAATACATGCTGCCTTTGGACGGTCTGAAACTTAGAGATGTGGAGCAAGGATTTATGTCGCGACGTCACCTGTTTGCTCTGTTCAACCCCGAGGGTAGAAATCTGTACAAAGATTTCAAGCAGCTCGAGCTCAGCTGTGAAACACAAGACGACGTTGATTCCTGGAAAGCATCGTTCCTTCGTGCTGGAGTTTACCCTGAGAAATCCACCGAACAGGCCAATGGCGACGAAGGGGTTAGTATCAAAAATTATCAGTCAATCTTATACTCCAACCGAGAAACGTTTTTTTTTCCTTTTTGTCTGTCATCTCTTTAAATTTCGGTTCTTTATTTGTCCGAATTGATTTTAGGATGAGCGGAGGGTGAGTTTAAGCCGGACGTATGTTGTTGATGTTTGCAATGATCGTGTTTCGATAATACTAATTTTTAACATTTCCTCTATTTCGATTTCGTTTTTCTGTTCGTTTCAAATACGATCGATTGAATTTTGTGAGGGTGAAACGCATGTTTACACTATCAATCTATCAATTTCACAAGTGTGACTGTATTTTTCACATGTTTCTTTTTCTTTCTGTTCTACTAAAGGAAGGATATGAGGTTCGTACCCTTCGGCATCTCAGATTTTGTCCAAACTATTATACGACACTTATTGTACTTTTGCGCTTGGCACAAACAAGCACGTTCCATTGACACTACTCGAAAACAATTTAATAAATCAATATTGTATTACATCGATGCTATGTAATATAGAACACAACAATACGAAACAATCTCATAGTATCCTTCTGTTCTTTTTCTTTCTTTTTAAACACTTGTGCAAATTTCATTCCGCTAGCACCAATTCACAAGACCAATTTCTTTGTAGATTTTTTTTAAGAAAAAAAAACAAACAAATTAAAAAAGGCTGTGACAATTTTGAATTATATTAACGCTAGAATGTTTTTAGTGCAAAACGCTATTTCTTTATAGACTTATGCCTGACAAAATGATACTAAAATGTATGATTTGAATACAATTTGCATTGTTGTATCAAACGTGAGATGATAGATTGCAACTTGTTTACAGGGCGAACCTGATCAATCTTCTTCGATGGACCCTCAACTGGAGCGACAAGTGGAAACGATTCGCAACTTGGTGGATTCCTATATGAAAATCGTGACAAAAACAACTCGCGATCTCGTACCCAAGACTATCATGTACCTCATCATCAACAACGCCAAGGATTTCATCAATGGAGAATTGTTGGCTCATCTGTACGCCAGCGGTGATCAGGTTCGTTTCATTACTTCAAGAAACCCTTAAAAATAACATTTTGAACCTTGAAAAACTTCAAGAAACAAGATTTGAGTTGTGTGGAAATATGAAATAACGTTGATTCACAGGCATCAATGATGGAAGAATCTCCAGAAGAAGCACAAAAACGAGAAGAGATGTTGCGAATGTACCACGCCTGCAAGGAAGCTCTTCGAATCATCGGTGATGTATCAATGGCGACTGTATCCACGCCAGTTCCACCGCCAGTTAAAAACGACTGGCTGTCTTCAGGCGATAATTCTAGGTAAATTTCCAAAAACAATCAAAGATAATCAAACTCTTTCCCTTCTAAAAAGTAGACTTTCTTATGATGTTTCTCTGTTTTTTTTTCTTGCTTGCCTTTGGGGAAAAGCAGCTTTGGGTAAGAAGAAATAGATAGAATTTAAGATGACAACAAAATTTGATTGACAAAGTTATTTAACAAATTAATTTGTTGGTTTAGAATGTCGCCACCATCGCCAGGAGGACACCGTCGTCCGACGAGCCAACCGTCGGTTCCGAGCGCGCGAGCTCCACCGCCGGTGCCAGCTGGACAGCGGCCTGCGCCAGCGATTCCAAATCGGCCTGGACCGGGTGGTCCTCCGCCGGCCAGAGGCAACCCAGGTCTACCTCCCCCTCTGATACCATCGTAAGTACACTCAAATGCAAGCTTATCAATCCATCCAAGTACTAAAATGAAAACTTGATGCAAATTAACCAACATTCAGACGTAAAACGTGCCATCTTGTACTGTCCCTTTGACAAATCAATAAGCGAACAAATGATGACATACAACTATACACACAATCGATTAGCGGGTTTCCATGCGAGATCCTAGCTAATGTGACTTTTGATTGCAGGCGCCGACAATAAGTCTTCGCTCTAACGTCTAATCGCTACTTAAACCTTGTAACCGTTGCATCTAGTCTAGATTAAATATAAGCCGCGGCCGAACGAGCCTGCTGACAGATTAAACATATTAACCAGATCGTTGATAAGTGTTGTCCGATTCTTTTGATACCTTCATTGTTCGATTGATTTCAAATTAATATTTCTAATCCTTGCAAGCTGGCTTACTTTATTTAACGTGTTTTCTTTTACGTTCGTCTGTGTAACAATACCAATTCGCACCATTACACAAGATACTCAATCTCTAGTTATAATCCTGTTAAATCAAACAGATTGGTCATCAATGAGATATGTATTGTCGAACGAGCTGAAATCTCGCTCAATGAACTTTTCATTTCGGTTTCATCATGTCGTTTTGAACCGATGATTATATTACATGTTAGCTGCAAAAGGGAAGACGAAACTTGTACATCACGCTTGTATGTGTATATATTTATATTTGTGGTGATAGATGGGCCGATCGCTATATTATATGACGAAAGTGTTGCTTGCAAGTATCATAGGTCAGACATTCACTAACAGCATGACATTGCTCCGATTTGGTGCTGTACATTTTTGTTACTCGGTTCATCGCTCCAGAAATGGCATTAATCGATGGTTGAGGTAGAGTTTTGAAAATGTTTCCTTTCCTGTTTCAACTTCGGTTTGTGGGCAGTTGTGAGTCTGCATTGGAAATTCGTTTGATACACTTGTAAAACTCATTCAAACACAAAATGTTCAACCTGCCGAGGCTGTGTTCAATTCGAACTCTTTTGTTATTCGAGTTTCCAATGTACGAGGTGAACGTGTACAAAAGTCTATATTTGTATGCAAGGTAACTGAACAAAAAGCGAGTATTTTTCATAAACTGTGTGCGTGCGTTCGTGTGCGAGCCCGAATTGTAAATACATTTTCAAAACTGTCGGTGCCTGCATAGTCAAATTTTCCAAACGCGATCACTCGTACGCTTTTCATCATCACGATTAATTAACCCTTCATTAAGATTATATCATATTATACCTATGTAAAAATAGATACATCCGAACATAATAATCTGATAATATGTTTGGATGTTTTATTTTTACCTGGGTAGTTGAATGTTGTTATGAACCAATTGTCACGTGAATGTGCACTTGTTTAGTCGCGGGGGCGCTCTGCAACAGCGAGTTACTCAGGCTGCAACACAGGCCGCTGCTAACGCTGCCGTCAACGAGCTCATGGATGCATTCAGGATCAAGTAAACAATTGCAAACCATTGATTAACCTAACCGACAGAAGCTAATGGATTTTTATTGCATTTTTTTTGTCTTCATCGCGGCGATCCTTTCGGTAGACTGTTGAGGGTTCGACGTTCAAATTGGTCTCACCTGCATGAATCTGCGCGCGCCTCAAACTTTTTTCTTTTCTTCTTCCTTTTTTCCGCCTTCAAACTTCCCCGAACACTTCCTTTGACCTTATTATTATTTTTGAATACTTTATTACTCTTCAATTAACCTTGAATTAATTTCCTCGAAACTGACAAGTGCTTTTCCCGCGATTATACGCACACCCGAAAAGAACTTTTTCGAAAGAACAACAGTCTATTTGTTGGTTCGAAAAAAATTCATCAGTCGTTTGGAAAGTTTTTCTTCGGGATATTGGCAACAGCTTGGTGAATGTCATGCTGTTGAGCGTAGCGCAATTCTTAAACCGAGCCCAAACAATTGTATCTCTTCGTTATATATATCAGCGCATCAAATATTTTTTCATCGCTAGATCGTTTTTTGCAGTGCTACCGTCTCAGATTAGACGTACCTATTAATCAAACGAAAACTTAGAGACGCTGTTGCGCCTTGTGGCGAACAATTCACATGTGTTAATTATTCAATTGAAAAAAAAAATCATTATAATAGGATGTCAATTCGTTAACGTTATTTTGAGTTTGACATTTTAACATATAAATAACACCATGCTCAGATAGGATGTGATATAGTAGTAAAAAAAAGAAGCTTCAGAGATTTTGCTTGGAAATCCTGAATGATTGCTGTCCCTCTTTCTACACAGCACCTTCTCTTCCGCCTAAAAACCGTTGGCATTTTGTATACCGCATTTCACACACGGGCATTTTGCACCACTTAATCCTCCTTCTCTCTCTCTGATTTTTTATTTTACAAACTTTTTAATTTTGATCGAACGTCTCTTGCCTGTGGCGTCTTTTATTTTTTACATTCCTTACATACTCTACATGTATATACATATACATTTGTAAACCATGTTGTTGCGCGGTTATAAATTATAAAGCAAAATAATTGATCTAATTGTAATTGCAGATTTAGACGAGGTACTTCGAGTTGTCGAGATGATTCAATTTTTGAAATTTCATTCTCGTTCGTTGCATTTTGTTCCGATAGACGGTCATATTTTTGAAATTGGCATTCATTTTTGAAATCTGACAGGTCGAAGCACAACCATGGTCGGTTGGAACTCACGAATGTACCTAAATACGATTGAATGTAAATGTAAAACGACAATGAATTTACATTTACAAGCAATAATATATAAAAAAAAAACTGTTGTCAGTTGGCATGGTGTCGACAAGTATGTTGTATGTTATTCTCGTTTTAATAAAACAGAAGTAAATGAAGAGGCATATGCAGATATTATTATACAAAAGAAATAAATTGATAAATATTGAATATTATATGAAAGAACCAGCAACCATAAGTGGTATTACCGTAATGTTATCGAACACTACTGTAACATTATGTTCTACCCGAAGAGAGCACGTTAAGCGATTCGTTGCGCGCCGATTTCGCGGCCACTTTTTATTGTTATTATTAAAATGAAAAATAAAAAAGAAAACATGTTTCGAACCAGGGCCGACGCCCTCCGACGGCCGAACATGCCGCAGCACATGTCCTATATGTTTGAGTATATAGGATTAGTATGTTCGTTCATATCGATTAGCATCGATAGCTGTTGACATTACGTGATGCAATACACAACAAACAAAAAATGAATAAAAAAATGACAAAACCAAGAAAAGAACAAAAAAAGACGTTATAATTAAAGGAGCAAACAAAAAATCACGACGCCACCTGGCATTGCGTTGTCGCGCTTTAAGATGTAACAACAACAAAAACAATTAAAGCATATCACTTAGAGAGCGCTCTGGTTGCAGCGTGTAGTTATGATTTTTGAGAATCAGATCATTGATCACATTTGTGTCATCCGTATTAAGAGATTTTTGTGTGCGGTACAATAACGTGTATATCATTGTGCTCGTGTTTTGTGGCGTGTACGGACCGACACTTGCAGCTTCTTCACGATTATTTATATTGCACCAATGGATGTGGTGGATAAAACGGGTCCCCGACAATTTCGCTCTACAGTTTATTGTCCAATTAATTTTCCTGATTGTTTTTGTCTCTTGTTTCGATTCAATTCAATGACATTTGTTAAATTAAACAAAAGGGGGGTGGGAAAGAAAACTGTTATCGAGGTTGTTAAAGTTAATCAAATATCAAAATATTTACACACCAGTTGGCATTAGTTGTGCATTTGTTGGTACTCATCATTGCAAAACTGTAGAGCTACAAGTCGTAGGCGCTTAGACGTAGTAAATTTAAGATTCGAGTTGATGAGTGCAAAAGATATATATCATACGTTTGAAATTGCTACTTAAAATAGAAAAAAAAGTACATGTAAACGTCCTTGAAAAGAAAACCAAATGAGAAACCAAGTTTGAAACACAGTTAAACAATAACGAAACAAGAATTTGCGAAACAAGAAAAAAGACAGTATTTATTTTATTAAGAGAAACAATCTGAGGGAGTTAGTTTTTTTTGTTCTATCGTGAGGGCGTTTACTTGACCCGTATGACACAGGTCATCGTTTACACCGAGAGAAAAATACTAGGAAGAGGCCTGGGCAATATTTTGTACTGCAAGAGCTATGTCGGATTCACTTATAAATAGCGATATTTTTGTAAACTATGAAATATTGTCAGTGTCTTGTGCGGCAACATAATTTCTCAGTGTAAAAGAGGGGGCACCCAATGAAACAAAACACATGACACAACTATGCTTCCATTTGCGACAACGAGAGTGTCCCTTGATTTATTAAACACATAGGTATATATATATTTCAATACCAAATCTCGTCGGACAAATCGTATCAAATTGTATACACTTAACTAAAGACAAAAAGAAACGTTCAAATGACATCATATTCAAAAGAAGAATTATAAATATAACCATTCCTTTGTGGAATACATCTTTTCGGAGCGTTTTTTGTTTCGACGACTTCAGCTTGAGAATATTATTGTTCTTATTACAAATTTAAGGGTACGAATGAAGTTGAACAATTCAAAACAACAAAAATAAATACTATATGGAAAAATGCGTAACACTTCACCACATTCAGATATCGTTTATTGCAATATAAATGTGTATATAGCGAGTAAAATGTTATTACATAGAGTACAGATTGTGTGTCTATACATGGATATGCATACTCGTGTATGTTTATTAATGTATACATGCAACAATTGATTAATCAATGAATGAATAAGATAACGACTATTCCAACAGCCTGGAGTCTTGGGCACATATTTCTGCTCCAAAAATTCGTCACGCTGAAATCTGTGTCCAGGTTCCGCGTCGTTATTAATCCCAAAACTCGTCCTTCGTCCTCCTAAGTGCGCTTCAGTCTTCAACGTCTTTTATCAAATTAATAATAACAAGCTCTAACCTCTCTCATCGCTTGGAATTATTCAAGAGAGTTTGTTTGCAATTTTGTTTTTACGAATTCTTCAATTTTTCGTCCTCATTTGAAAGCTCTTGAAATTTTCCTTCTCTAGGACTCTGGTATACACCAATTAATTTCAGCATGTGTGTGTGCGTATTGTCATCATCGCTTTCATACCTTTTTTTTCACTCTTTTGAAATATGATTTCATGTCACTGGCACCTTCTTAAGTTCTACGTCATTGTTTCTAGTAGTATTCAATTATTCATCTGGTATAAATCCATGCAAATAATTGTATTTAAAAAAAAAAGATTTTTAGCGCCGAGTTTTGTTTTGGATCTTATACCAGAACGCAAAATTTGGTATTTGGCATCAGTACAGTAGTTGGACTTTAATTTTCAATTCTGAAATTTCTTTTATCATAAATTTTTGAAACAATCAAAATCTTAATTTAATTTCTTAAGATTTTGTTATTTCGATTAGAGAAATTTAATTTTTGAAAACAAGTAGAGATCAACATCAAGGGCATTTTAATTGACTAAATGTGTATGTTGTAGGAGACCCGTACCCAATATTCCTCCCCGAATTCCAGACAGGCCGGTTGGACGACTAAATTGAGACGAGGAGCAATTAAAACACGTGAATGAGGAAAGAGGAAGCCCAAGTTTCTAAGTATTAAGAGTCACTCGTGCCTGCAGGTTCAGCCAACTGGATATCAATTATTGTACATACGCAGTTGTCGCACTGTTTCGATCTAGCTTCTTTTGTTAAATATTTTAACTTGCGCTTATCACTTCTATCACTTGAAAATACTGAACGATATAGACACGGACGCACGATTTCTGGCTGTTTGTTACAACGATCAGTATTATAATGTAAGAGAACTAGCCAGTTTGTGCCCGTTATCGAACTCAATCCCAGATCTTTATGCCATTGTGAATCGCAACTGTCTGGTCTTGTACATTTTTTTCAGTTTATCTCGTTCTAGCAAATTTTTCATTATCTTGTTCAATATTGAATACTTTTTTGTATGTCCATCCATCAAGTAACGTCAGCGTTCGATTTTTCTTTGTATTATTTTTTTAGACAGTTATATTTACAGGCACGCAAAATTTTTGTTAATTTTTTAATCTACTTTTGATATAAAAAAGTGTATTTGAAATTAAATTATTGTTGTTAGACGAGGTTTACCAAGCGTATGTCGATAATAAAAATATTGCTATATTTTTGCCAGACGAAATACTCGCAGATAAGATTTTTGTCACAGAAAAAACGTTTGAGAGCCTTTTTGGCACATTCGGTGAATAATCCGCGTTTCAAAGTAATTTTTGTACATAATTCAACTTTATCTTTAAGGTACAAATGACATAATGAATTTTCGTTTCTTTTTTGTTTCGTTTCTGTTTTTTTTTTTGATTTTGCAACTTGGAGTAAATAAAATGATACGTGATCATGTGACTGAAATGGTGAACATGTATAAGACTTTTTCGTAAATATAGAATGATGTTTAATAGAAATCTGTCACTTTTATTTAATTCCATCAAATTACCTTGTGATTACGAATGAAAAGACAATGATAATTTATTAAAATGAATAAAAATTTATTGAAATCGAATGATAACACATTTAGTTACAATGTTCTACTTGGTAATATATGTTTATATATGTAACATTTACACTTAACAGATATAAAATTTATGATTATTATAAAAATACTATGTAAAAAGAAAACAAATATCCATACGTAGAAATTCATTGCAATAATTTATATTACAGTAATAAATTTCTGGCAGGACGGAAAAATGATATTCATGCTGACGATAAAATTCGTGCATGTTCGTAATTTCAAAATAAATTCGTTATAATAAGTAAACTCAAGCTTTTTAAAACTGATGTGAAGTCTAACAAATGACAACGCTGTTTGCTCAAATTTATATACAGTTCATGATTTTACAGATCATCAATGTTCAGTTGTACAACCAATTATTTTCATGATATTTGTTTGATTCTTAGACTAGGACATGTTCATTAAAACGCGATAGAAAAAGGAACTGGATCTCTGGGTTGTAAATTATTTCGTCAGTTATTCATTAAAATCAAATGAGTCGATGAATTTCATACATTCAATACAGGATTAGCTCGACTAAACCTTCGATTTTTCAAAGAGGCTAATTCTTCGCAAATATTAACTCGCCTGCTGAAAAATTCTGTTATGTGGTGACTAGTCAGCATCGAGGCCAAGAACTGTTCGGCTGTGATCGACCAATCAGGATCTGTAAGGGTTGTTGCCATACTTCCGCCGGAAGGATTACCATTATGGTCAGGAGTCTGTAAAAAATCAAGAAATGACAATAAAAATTTCAAAACGAAAAAATTTACAACAGTTGTTTAATTCATTGCATTACCTTGTCTCCACTTTGATCGATTTTATGTGCCGAAGTCAAGTCTTCGGACTCTTCTTGGTCAACGTAAAATTTCTTACCAACATCACCAAGTTTCAAGAGCAAAGTCCCTGGAAAAATAAATGAAACATTTTTTAACGTCTAATTTGGATAAAGATGAAAAAAGTGATGGAAACTAAAGAATCACCTATGGAAGCAATTTGTTGATAAGTTTCCTGTTCGTTTGGTTGTGTAGAAAAGATATCGTACAGTGTTTTCAACAAATCAATGAAATGGCGCTGCGACATTTTCGGGACAGTTTTTAATTCTAAAGGACTGTCTTTGGAAGCAATCAAAGAGTGCAAACTATCAATGCTTTTCGCTTCCCAAGACAAGTCATCGTCGCCGACTGCCATTTCTTGGCCTTGTGAACTTGTCGTTGAGCATAACATGTCCGAAATGCTATTAGGTGTCTGTAACGCTGGATTGCTTTGTTCCATACTTTCAAAAAAGTCTGTTGCTTCTGCTGCTACTTCCGCACCATCCACTGTTAATTAAACAAAATTAATAACAATCCAAATTTTAACTGAACGGTTTTTAATAGTGCAGTTAATAAATAAATTATTACTCGATGAATGAGTTGGAGATTCAAAATCGATAGGAGTTAGTAAAGGCGGTAAATGTAGGGTATACAACAGTTTAAGCCGTTGCGTTCCATCAACTGCTGTGGCTGTCATTCCTAAAGCCTGTACAACTTCACGGAAATTCAAAAGTCCGTCGTGATTACGATCAAAGAGCTGTAATAAATATAAGTCTTTTAGCATCAATTGATGTTTCATTCATGTTCAATATTTACTTTACAAAAACTATAAAGAAACAAATTTCTCACTCGAAACAATCTTGCAGACAGTGATTCATATTGAGCACATTTTCCCCAAGGTGATAATCCGCCGAACAAAATTCTGAACAAATCATAATCAATTTTGTAATTCTCGTAAGGTGGCTCAGTAGGATCATATTTGTCGTGATCTGATTTGTTGTGCCTTATCAGTTCTTCTCTAATGAAACTTAGTAAATCCTGCAAAAAATTTAACCAATAATTATAACGGTTTGAGATAAAAAGAGTTATTTAAAAATTAGATAACCACCTGTAACTCATCCAGTTGCATGTACTTGTCATTGAGAACACTTTTGATCACATTACGTTCAACCCCGTCCTCCAATCTTTGCACTACTCGAAGTCTGTGTTTTATTCTCAGCCTTTCAATTTTTCCGAGTGTCAATGTCCCATACTTTGCATAAGATTCGTAAATGAGCGTCTGTACAGAAATACTCTGAAACGAACGAAGCAAAAAAAATGAACCATAAAAAATGAACGAACATTTTTATCAAGTTAATTACAAATATACCAACTTTTTTTGGCGGTGTATTATCAGTAGGTCTGGGTAAAATAGGTCCCTCGTCATTGAAAACTCCACCCAAATAATCTGTAAGCAGCTGCATCGCCTCGCCGTCATCCCGACAGTTCAAAAGGCTCTCCTGGTTCCATTCCAAAACTGTTAGCGCAATCTGTCAAAGTAAAAATCAAAATTGAAAAACTATTTTTGACAGTAACGGTTCTATTTGGGGTTCCAACGTTTCAAGGTGAGGAAAACGTAATTTACTTGTAGAATTAAATTGTGCCCACCTGAAAAATGACCTTGGCTCCATCGTAGAAAAAGCAGTCCATGATATTAACAGCACTGCCCGTGGGCATCACGCTTAAGAATATAGTCAAAAACCACGACAATGATATGACTCGAATCAAACCGAGCTCGTGCAAACGAGCATGCAAGTCCGGTAAATGTTCCTCAGCAAGTTCTTCTAGAAGACCTTGGTCTACCAGAGCGCCAACGACTCGACGGTCATAATAGTCTGGTAAGAGGCATTCGCAAACGTTGCAAAGTTGCCAGAATGCTGCTTCTTCTGAACAGTAGATCAGTAATACAGAAGCTACAATATTCATTGCCTGGCAGTATCCTTAAATAACAAAAAAATTCTTCAATCAAACAAATCAATTTGATTTTGAATGAATCGTTGAATTATTTTAGGTAAACATACCTATCTGCGGATTGCGATAAGCATAAGCAGAAAGTACGCGTCTAAGGGCGTTGATTCCTATATCAGATTGAAAAGCAGGATGCTCGGGGAGAGAACGATGAAGATCTCGTTCGATTTCCTCGTTTGCTTGGCACGACTTTCCAAGTGCTTTGTTCACAAGCGACTTGTACAATCCTGGATTACTTGCCATCTCGTTCAACGCACCTTATAATTGAGTCGTTAACAGTTAGTTGCAAGCAATTTTATTATTCAAATTCAAAATCATAGCAGTCATTATTTTTTATTTGATCATTGGAAAAACGTTTCAGTGATAATAATTGACATAAAGTACCTGAAAACGTGAGCCAGACTTCACCCCTCAAAGTCTGTGGCACACCTTCTATCACAAGTTTAGCAGTTTCAGTTGTTCTGTACATGGTCATTCCGCGTCCGTACTCATAAAAATGTAACTCCCATTGCTTCTCCTTTGATTTCTGTTTAGCCGATGCTTCAGTCGTGAGGGGAGCTTTAAACAAAGTCATCAAGGGAGGTTGTGGATCCCATTCTACGTTCTTTGATTCTGTATTGGGATCCTTTTTTAGCGAAGTTCTGTTAAAATATTTTCTAATTAATAAATAAATCGATTGAATATAATTTAATGGCAATATTACAAAAAAAGGAACGTACATAACACGAAAGTCTGGTTTGCTTCTTAATTCAGATAACTTGGCAACTACGAATTGTCTGTCATGTATTTGTCCAAACATAAAAGTGGCGTGATCTGTCGATACCAAGATCGATTTTCCTGACGTCGAATTGTCAAACTGGTTGTTTACTGGATCGATCTTACGTACTTCCCTCAACGGAATAACTAAGCTCACTAAGTTTTTTACCTATAAATGAAAATGAAAATAATCAATATCTCAGAACCTCGAACATTTTAGCTGAAATAATTATTCGTACCTTGCTTTCAAAGCACATATAATTTGTTGAGAAAAATATCTTTCCCAAAACGTGCTTCTTATTGTAAGGTGTCCAAAGAGTAGCGTCAATGCAACCGTCAAGTTTCTCATGCCTGGGCAGTCGAAATTGCAATCTGTAAGCTTCAGACTGTGCTCTTGCATCCAAATCTCGTTTTAAGAACGATGGTTTCTTAGGCACGTTTTTACTAACAAAAAAGAATAAGTTAATTAGTATATTGATTTATGCGTTTTCTTAATATGCGTTTTTTTTTAATTTTACCTTAATTTATTTAGCAGATCACGATCTTCGCTGAAACCACTCTTGTCATTAATTAATCGTTTCATTGCTATGTTTATCAACTGTTCCATCAGCGAATACGTTTCTGATTTGTGCAGAAACATGGAGAAATAATGCTGAAAAATAGAAAAAGAAAAACTGTTTCATATTTAACATAAATATATTTTCCACAGCAAACTTATGACGTACCTCTTTTGAATCACGAGTTTTGACACGAATACTGTCTGGAAATACAAATGAGTTTGTCTTGCTTATGTCTGTGATATCTGTCCATCGAATGATCAATTTTGTTTCTTTTGACAAAATGTATGCATAGAAACAAAGATTGTTGACTGATAAGTAAAGCCATCCTTGTCGTGGAAACCTCGATTTCCAATAGCTACAATTAAACAAATGTCATTTTCTTACTTTTCACTTTTCAGTTTGATTATTCAATCTAATTTATAGTTTAATACTATACACTTTATCAGTATGCATTTTTTTTATTTGCAAAAGGCATCTGGAAGTACTGAATCATATTACACACACACTTACACATTTACATACACCAATAAATAACAATGTACTAACCTGCAAGAATAGTAACTCACAAGCTTATCGTCTTTTGGAACTTTGAACAATTGATGGAACTTGAATGATACTGTTTTGAATGTCTGCGGATCTTCTTCTACATTGAAAAAAATATATGTATGAGAATATGAATTTAAAATTCAACAATGAATATTTCATCAAAACATTTTTATCGACAAAATTACCATCTGTGATGTGCGAATCCGGAATATTATTGGCAATAATTGACTGTACTTTGCAGCACACAAATTCAGTTACTTCTTCCTCGGTGTCAAACGATTGAAGAGTTTCCATAAGATTGTTGTGCAGCCAATCCCAATTATCAAGAATCTCTTCGTGCGTCAAAGAACATGCGATAACTGAATTGAAAAAAGACAAATCAACTTAAGTATTTCTTTCAACTTTACTTTTGTTTTGTTTATTCCGTTTGGTTTATCCGATTTTAAATACCCCAATAAACTTCAGATTTGGGTGTCTGATGAAGGATCCTGAACGGAGGTGGTTTCGTGTCAAAAACACTATCCAAAGTTCCCACCAAGATTGAACTCAATCCTTTTGTTTTTCCATGACCCTTTCGTCTCTGTAGGACAAAATAAACTGTCGCCTGCTCCGTCACCCTGCGATAAAAAGTTTTGTCAACAATCAAAACATCTATGACGCATATAAGTATTTCTCTGATTTTATTTTTTTAGCATTCGAGTTGACAACGATTGTTATGAGTGAATGGAAAAGTAATAAATTAAGACGTATAAAAATTACCACAAAGCATTTGCTAGTAAAACTTCTTCCGGCTTGACCCACATATTGGTCTGCAGTGGTCCAGGATGTGAGCATATGGGATAATTGTCGATGAACCCTTCCTCTGACACGGCTTTACACCTCGGGGGTGTTGCACAAAAATTAATCCGAGAAAGAGAGCTCCTTTCAGAACAGAGTGCAGCTATCAGCAGCGTCCGATTGCTTTATCATTACCCACAGTGGACAAACAACAAAACTTGACGTCCAACGTTCCCTACTTTGTCACATCTTTTTTGACATTGAATCAGGTGCACTCGACCTGAGGTTAGGTTTGGTTTCATACTTGCTTTAGTTGTCTTTACTATTGCAAAACTCACAATTTAATTTCCCATCAAAATTTGCTTTTTAAATTTTGCATTAATTGTTCTTTCTGTTTATTATATTCGCTGAGATAAAGACAGAGTTACTTTGGAATTTTTTAGGCTCTTCTCGTCCTTGAAAATATCAGTGTTTGTTTTCAAGAATGTAGGCTGATGGTAAACAAAGAAACACAACATGTTAAAAAAGTTGACATCAAAATGAGTTGATAAGATTGGAAAATTGGGGTTTACTTAATATCTCTGTCATTTTTACAGTGACTTTAGGAACGCGAGGTTGACTCTTTCAATCGTTCTTTGGTTTGACAGTAGGTGGTGCTTTTTCGACAACAAGCGGCTTCCTAAGCTGAAATATTATATAAAAAATCTTCTGTTTATAACAAAAATTCAGTCGAAGTAACATTCCAATCATAATCACTGATTAAGGATCCGATACATCATACAAGTTGATGTTATAAATATATGTATAATTTGTCTAACTCTTTAACTCGATCAACACGTACGGTTTTGCAAATTTTCAACGTCAAGTCAAGTCGTTTATATTTCCATAACATGTCGAAAAAAACTGCATTGTTGTTGCTCGCCGATGGAGCCGAAGAAATGGAGGCTGTTGTGACTGCTGATGTTTTACGCCGAGCTGAAGTAAGAAAACATAATAAAAAAAACTTTACAAAACATGCACTTCTAAACAACGTTTACTTTTTTGTTTTGTTCTAAATTTATGAAACTTGAAAAACATAAATAAATAAATTGTTTACACTTTTAGGTTCAAGTCACAATTTGCAGTATCACCGATGATAAGTGTGTGAAATGTAGTCGAGGGGTGAACATTTGCGCAGATAACACACTGAATAACGTAAAAAAAGATGCTTTTGATGCTATTATTTTACCAGGAGGACTTGGCGGTTCAGAAAATTTAGCAAAGGTAAATTGATCCAAATGTAACTAAGAAAATGCAAAAATATTCAACCAAACAGAATTAATTGTTTTGTTTTTCTTTATAACATCGCAATAGTCAGTGGAAGTTGGAAAATTATTGCAAGATCAAGAGATGGAAGGACGAGTCATTGCTGCAATTTGCGCCGCTCCGACTGCTTTGAAAGCTCACAACATCGCTAAGGGGAAAAGCCTGACTTCTTATCCGTCTATGAAAGATCGCCTTATGTCTGATTACAAATACAGTGATGATATAGTTGTCACAGATGGTGAGATTGAATAATTATTCTTTTCTTTCTTTTTTTAATAAACCCTTTGGATTAATTTATAAACAGATTTTAAACATTGCATTTTTTGCAGGTAATCTCATCACAAGTCAAGGACCTGCAACTTCATTTGCATTCGGTCTGGCAATCGTCGAAAAACTTGTAAACAAAGAAACTGCAATGAAGGTGGCAAATGGATTATTGTACAAAAATTATAATTAACTAATAACTATTAATTCCTTAAACACAACATCTTAAATATCTTATATTTATGTATCCTTTCTTTCAAAACACATAGTTGTAGAATTACGTAAAGAAAAAGTTATTAGACATTCTTGAATTTGTTTGTTTAAACAACACATAAACATTAAAGTCTAGACGTATGTAGAGGTATTGGTTTCAAATAAACAAGTTTCATGGTTCATTGAATGGTTTTATTATTGATTTAAATGATATATATATTTATAAATATATACCTATATAATCGTTTTGCGCCCTGTCTTTGGTTTGCGATTTTACAAATAAACAGCAGCACCCAACGTGATGACGCATAACTATCTCAAATACCCATCACTCAACACTTTTTATCGCTCGCATTCTCTCAGTCTTCTCATGTTTAAATCAAGCAATTTTGGAAACATCGTATTCAATCAAACAGTATATAATCACATGCTTTTCATAAGTTTCTAAAAAAGTGCAAGGTGCAGATGTTGCAATATTTTGTCACACGAAAAAACTTCGATCAGTCTTGAGGGGGCAGGGTGTGTCGCAAACAGAACAACATTTCTATGTTTATCATTGTTTTATATTTTTTTTTTCACTGTTATATTCACACGCGCGCGTCCTAAATACAAGAGTCTTACAATTTTTTTTTTCATTTTAATCTTGTAAGTGACATATCCTGATACATTTGTCTTAGAACACCGTTGACTTGTCCTAACATCGTTTACAAATGATTACTTTATTTAAAATAACATTGAGTTTTTCATAAAGAAGAGAAAGAAGAAGAAAAACAAAGAGGAATCTCGTTAAAACAATTTGAAACATTGGCTCGTTAGAAATAACAAAACTTGGGGGGTTTTTATCAATCGTAAGAAGGTATGACGTAGTGTATGTTGTGTCATAAATAAAAGAATCGTAATGTTAAAGTGTTCTCATCTCCGGCTATATACGTGGTCATATATAATGATTGTAATAGTATTACAATAATGGTCGCAATAACAAAAAAAAAAAAAACAAATCTTTCGGACAATAATCAGATGAAAACACAGTTGGCTCCACAAAAAAAGAAATTGATTCGCTGGTCGTAAGGCAAGTTTGTTACTTTACTTCTTTAACGTATGCTTCTAATTCGGCGTCCAGCTCCTCCGCGGTGGGAGTCTTCGATGTGTTGCGTGAACCGCCACGACCACCTCCACGTCTTCCTTGGCCACGACCTGGAATTATGAAAAAAATGATTTTGTTATTTCGTATAATTTCGGTTTTTTTTTTGATAATTTAAAAAATTTTAATAATTTCAATTTTTTCAGTTATTGTTAGTTTTTTTACCTTTATTGGTAGCAGCACCTCGCGTTCCCCTAAAACGTTGAGGTTGGGTTCTTGTGAAGTTGCCTCGGCCAATTCTCGAAGATCCTCTAATAGGTGTGGTGACAGGAATTTCAGATGTAGCTACTTGAATGTTCATCTCTCGGCCATCAAGAGGGACTCCGTTGTATTGTTTCATGGCTTTAATGGCATCAGCTCTTCGTTCAAATATGACATCTGCAGATCCCAGGGAACGTCCAGACCTGTCATAGTGGACCGCGGCTGATTTCAATGGCCCAAAGTCGCTGAACAATTCCTGCAACGAAAATCAACAAATCAATTATTAAATTGTAAAAACATATAGTGAATTTATGTTGAAAGTAGAATTTCGAAGTGATTTATTTTGTTTTTTTTTTTCGGTTGTAAATAAAATTAGTAATACACAATAACAATAAAAACATTAACTTTTTGTTTAGGGTTGACTTTCAAAACAAAAGACCTTTTTTCTGAATGTTTCTAAATTTTATACCTGCTTACTAACATCCTACTTGGGATACGATTGTGAACGGGAAGGCAGTTAAACGTTTAGACACGAGACAAAACATGAATGTTATCGGATGAGATTACAGTGGAGTCAAACCTCAACTGAAAACTTCTGTATAGAAAAAAATATATGACTTTTTGACTACGGTTCTTTTTCTAATTATTTAATGAAACAATTAGAAATTAATCGAACAATTTGATACAAGATTGGAAATTAAAATTAGAATCAGGTTTTCATCGACCCTTCCATTGAATTTGAATGTTGTGTTTTGTAGAGCAAAAGAAAAAGACGAAAACACCGGCTGTTTATTTACAATTGACAAAACTTCAAAATTTCGAAAGGAATAACTGTTATTTGATTGTGAAATTGAAAACTCACCTGAATATCGGAATCTGAAACACCGAAATCGAGGTTGGAAACAAGTAACTTGGTGACTCCAGTGGCGATGCCTGAACGGCCGACTTTCTTCACTCCATCAAACATGTCGTGTTTCCACGCACTGTTGACATCTCCCTAGAGAACAGACGAAAAACCAAAAACGTGTTAATCACTGTAAACTTGAAATTCAAAACTGGAGAAAAAACCCACAAACAATGAAAATTGAACTAAAAAAATAAAGGAAATGTAAAAATGGAAACACGTGTATGCTTACTCTTGTGTAAGGAAGCGAGCTTCTGGCGATGCCGCCACGATTGCGTCCCCGCATGACGCCACCCCCGGGCCTTTGGGTGCCGCGAATGCCGCGACGAGGCGAAGTTGTGGCGCCGCGACCACGACGAGGACCGGCACGCGATCGGTTGCCTTTGTTTTGCTTGATGATGTCGTCAAGACTCATCTCTATCTTGTCCATTTTCATTTGTGCTGCCGTTTGTTTCAACTTTTACTACACAACAAATACACACGTCTACACAACCTCACTTCTTCTTCCTCGACTGATGCTCTTGCAATGGCCGCCGACCGTTTATATCGAGATCTCGAACTTTACCGGTAAGCCAATCAGCGTGCGCGCCCGCCCACTTTGGGACGGCAGCACTGTTGCGCGCGCCACTTTCGCTCTCTCTCTAACCTTTTCTCAACAACAAAGACGAGCATACTCACCAACTGCGGATGATGAAATAATTGAAAAATTGAACAAATAAGCATTTTTAATAACTTTTATAAAATCAATTTTCAAATTTA